>JBAIAC010000007.1:22090000-23402500 GCA_037349315.1 Chelydra serpentina
TCATAGCAAACCATTGGAAAATTCTGACACTGGTGCAAAGGACACCAGTAATCCTAGTTCTAATCACACTAGCCCTAGATTTGCTCTCATGTCTAATGTGAACAAGGTCCCAGGCAGGAAATGCATGAACAGCAAAATCTGTGGAGAGGACGAAAAAATCCCTTGTGAAAAGGAGTAAAAAAGGCCCAGACTGGGAGTTAGGCACTTAAATATTTTAGGATCTGGGCCAAAATGACCCATCTTACATTTATCGTCTCCTCTACTGTGTGAGAATGGGGGATACATTAAAAGAGGTGAAGGATGCAGCTTGTGGTGCCACTGAGAAATTTGTCCCCAATCCCTAAGTGGCTTGCAGTCAGACATACAAAGAAAGCTATCTGTGTGGATTCCAGGGTACAATTTCCCCACTCCAGCATGGCTGGCTCCCATGACCTGCTATCATTGAATTCCTCATCTAGGTAGCACATTCTAATCTCTCTGCTGGGAGTTTATGAGCATCTGAACATCAATAATGCATGCAGCTTTTAGCCCCTGGCCCAGGAAAGCATATTGTGAAGAGTGGCCACTCCTGGGAAAAACACTTCAGTTCCAGTGGCGTTCCAATCACATACTGTTTGCATAGGGAGGCTTCTGCAGGCAAGGGGGACAGCAGGAAACACTGCTCCTTCTGCGCTCTGCCATCCCTGACTGGTAGCTCGAATCTGCACTGCATGGGCAAAAGGTGGGCAAAATGTCCCAGAAAAACAAGCTTCATCATTGTTTGCTCTGTATCCTCTCTCCTAATTTGTATTTGATCTGATTAATGATTAATGGAGGACACTGCTGTTCAGCAGTAATTAATAGAGCAAGGAGCAGTCCAGATCAGATGGGCACAGTAGGATCCTTTGCAATGTACTGTGAGTACTGTCTTACTTTTTCCTTGGATCCTTTGATTTCTGATTATCTGTATTGTATGCACTTTGGTTTATGGAATTATTTAGTTTACATGTGGGTGACTTTGTAACAGGTAGAGAGAACACCCTATTCTGATTTTAAAAAACAAAAATGCACAAAACACTCAAGGGGCTAGTATAAACTAGTGTTCTGGTGGAGGAGGGAGCTAGGACAAAGCAACCGCAATTTATATTTTAAATGATGGGAAACTGTCAATATTTTGCCTAAAATGGCAGAAAGACATACTAGGAAGCCATATAGATCTTTTACATGTGTCTCTGCAGAGAGATTAGTGCCAGAGATCCATTAATGACCCTTCCATTGTATTTGCCTTTTAGGAAATTGTACCAAAAATAGTCATTGGTAGTAGAAACCCACAGCATGAATTCTGTGGGGAACACTGTACCTTGTGTTTTATAGCATATTTTTATTTAATTAGCAGATTATAATGACCTGGCAAACTGTGGAAGGCAAATATAGCAGCAACAGCAATCCTGAAGTGTAGATTATAAAAGTAAATTCTGTTTGTAATCCAATTTTTACTGGGAAAAGGTGTTCTGAAAGTTTTCAGTCTTTTGCAAGTTTATATGAACCTTAATATGATCTAAGCTATCTCATTTGAAAGAGCACGTGATCACATAAAGAATTTATCAGGAGGCATATATTTCTTCTGAGAGTTATTGGCATCTGAAATGTGAAATCTTGAAAGTGAGCTTTTTCCATTTTTGAGAAAGGAATTTCACTTTGTTTCAAGCTCCATGCCCTGCTGTCATTAGCTCTGGCTCATTGTGACAGATTAAAAAGGCCGTATGCAAACATTTGTGTCTTGGAAAGGTGAGTTCTATGACATTGGCCTGGAATGTGATATCAGTGGGACAAATTGATCCATTGTAGCTCCAGTGGAGTCCACAACAGGTGTTAATCACTGAATAGTAAGCAACAGATGTCATAGTACACGGGAAAAAAAGGAACACTTTTCTTAACTAACTTCTGTAAATCCAAATATTTTACAGAATAAATCGAAAGGAAAATGAAGCCCACCCTCTCTGTGTGTTTGTTACTGACTGGACTTCAAGCAGTCAGTCATTGTCATCATCAGCCTGATCACCGCAATGACGGGGATGGTCATAAAGATGCATCCACCAAGGAACACAATTGCCCCGTTGAAGGAGTTTATACATGCGAAAGCAAGGCCTACTTCAAACTGTCCCCCAGCAATATTGACTTCGCATTTAGATTTTACAAGCAAGTTATATCAGAGGCAGCTGACAAAAATATTTTCTTCTCTCCCATAAGCATCTCTACTGCCTTTGCAATGCTGACACTAGGGGCTAAATCAGCTACTCTGAATCAGATTCACAAAGGACTCACCTTTGACCTGAACAAGACTCGGGAAAAGGAGATACATGAAGGCTTCTGCCATCTCATCTGTGCGCTAAACCGTCCAGACAGGGTGATCCAGCTGAATATGGGCAATGCCCTTTTCCTAGGAGAGACACTGAAACCACGAAAAAAGTTTTTAGAAGATGTTAAAAACTTTTATAAATCAGAAGTTTTTTCTAGTGACTTTAACAATTCTACCAATGCTGTGAAACAGATCAATAATTATATTGAGAAGAAAACACATGGGAAAATTGTTGATTTAGTCCAGGATCTTGATCCATTCACTGTAATGATTCTTATTAACTACGTTTTCTTTAAAGGTAAGAATTGTTATAACATGGCCATTTATTGTAACCATGAGCTTTGGAAGGTTGACTAAAATCTAGGACAATGAAACTGTTAGATGCTCTATCTGGGAAACACTCCAATCTGGAAAGTCAGTCTATAAGACGACAAATGTGTTTTTTCCCCACTTAAGAGTGGAAGAAACTGATTTTGAAGCAAATACCTATATTTCTATGCAATATGTATTAATCTGATGGATATATACAGTCTCAGTTTAGACATGATGTTCATAACTCTATCAGTTAATAGTGGCCTTTAAACATCTACGAGAATAACACTAAAGCCAAGCTTCATAAAATCGAGAGGTGTATCAACTTATAAAAAACATTTGCTGTAAGTAAAGTTGCAGGATCAGATCCTGTGCACGTAATGCACTTGAATTAGTCTGATTCATATTAATATTTCCTCTTTGCAGTATATTCAATTGCATTCTCTTTCTTTTTTGTCATAAGCCCATTGGGAAAATCCCTTTAATTATTTTAACACAAAAGAAGAGGATTTTTTTGTGGATGGGGAAACCTCTGTTAAAGTTAATATGATGTACCGCAAGGGCAGTTACAAACATCACTATGATAAGGAGCTGTCTTGCTGGCTGGTGCAAATACCTTACAGTGGAAATGCTGTAGCATTGTTTATTCTGCCTGATGAAGAAAAAATGAAGGAGGTGGAAAAAGCTCTCTTGAAAAAAACTGTGTCTAAATGGAAAAAGGCCTTCAAAGAAAGGTAATCTTTTAGCTACAGCTACGTTAAAAAATGTTTTACTGCAAATTAGGACAGAAGCTCACATGAAAACAAACTATTAAGGGCAGATAGTTCAACTGAAATCTGCACACAGAAGGCCCCTTAAAGAACAGGTCTCCCTTTCCTTACATGAAAAGGGGCAGATGGGAAGGGTGATTTAGTGGATAGGACCTTGAACTATGACTCAGGAGACCTGCGTCCAGTTCCTGGCTCATCGACAGATTTCCTTGGGCAAGACACTTTATCTGATGTTTGCCCAGGTTCCCCATCTGTAAAATGAAGATAATACTTCTCTGCCTCACAGGGGAACAGGGAAAATAACATGTATTCATTAATTGTGAGGCACTCAGTTAGCATAGTGATGAGGGCCATACACAGTCTATTGCTTCTGTGGCAGGATCAGGGTCTGCACAGGGACTAGGTGAGTTCTCACCAGGTGAGGAACAGAATACTATGCTCTCCCAATGATCCTGTGAAGATTATATAGAAAACGTACTAGAGCATGGGGGTTCTGTGATTAGGGTGACCAGATGTCCCTATTTTATAGGGACAGTCCCGATATTTGGGGCTTTTTCTTATATGGGCGCCTATTACCCCTCCACCCCCGTCCCGATTTTTCACTTTTGCTGTCTGGTCACCCTATCTGTGATGGGCAGGGTATGGAACCTTAGTCCATACTTATCCTCTAGGGGGTATGACTACACTGCAATAAAAACCTGTGGCACAGGGTCTCAGAGCCCATGTCAATGACTTAGGCTCGTGGGGCTCAGGCAGAGCTGGAGTGTGAACTGTGATTGGAGTCCAGACTCTGAGACCCAACACTTTGCAGGGTCTCAGAGCTGACATGCCAGTCCGAGTGTCTACCTGGGCCAGCTGCAGCCATGCTGTGGGTCTTTTGTTGCAGTGTAGACATACTCTCAGGTTCCTCCAGTGTGTTTTACTAGGGGGGAAAGGTGACCCAGGTCTAAGTTACACACACCAAGTTGTCATTCTCGGTACTGACTGCAGAGGCAGTGTGGTCCAGTGGGAAGGCACTGAGCAGGGAGTCAGGTGACCAGGGTTCTTTTCTTGGCTTTACTACTCATCTGCTGTGTGACCATCTCTCTGTGCCACAGGCCAGGTCTACACTTAAAACTTAGGTCGACATAGCTATGGTGCTGAGGGGTCTGAAAAATCCACAAGGTGCTGTAGCTATGCCAACCTAACCCTCTGTGTAGACACAGCTAGGTCAATGGAAAAATCCTCCATCAACCTAGCTACCATCACTTTGTGCGGTGGAGTTCCTACAGTGATTGACAAAGTCCTTCTGTCTTTGTAGGCTGCGTCTAACTACTGGGTTATAGCGCCATAGCTACAGTGCAACAGCTAGGCTGCTGTAGCACCCATAGTGTAGACATGGCCTCAGTTTCTCCATTTGTAAAATGGAGCTAATGATACTGAGAGACTTACCAATGAATTCCCTGATAGTGGGGAGTACCCATCTGGCACTGGCACCTTTGCCACCATGCCTTGCCACACATTTCCTTATGCCCCTGGCACAGGGGATATGTTGAGACTGGTATCTGGCATGGCCAGAACACTACTCCACTCTGGCAATTGCCAGGTGGCAGATGGCCTATTGGAGTACCTTAGCTTGCTGTACTAAATTAGAATACTACCGAGGCTGCTCTAATCTACACTAGGCACAGGGCCATCATAAAATAGCCCCAGAATCAGTGAACTACAATGGACTCTTGCATAAAGTGGTATAGTTGAGAATATAGGCCTTCCATAGATACTCAGTCCTTACTCAAACACACTGTTCAAACCTGCTGGTCAAATACAGCGCACAGACTCTTTAACAGTTTGAGTGTCACCAACTTGACCCTATTCTGCAGTGGTCTCTGAATGAGACAATTTGCCAGAAATTTTCTGTATTTCTTTTTAACAGAACAATATATCTGCACATTCCAAAATTTTCTATTTCTGGTACCTATGACGTAAAAGAGATATTCCAGAAAATGGGTGTGATCGATGTGTTCACTGACCAAGCTGATCTGTCTGGAATCACTGAAAAGACTGAACTAAAGGTTTCAAAAGTAAGTTTTTAAATGAAGATGGTAACAAATGGATTTGTCTGTTCCTACAAATGTTACATTTATATTTTATAACATTGATGGGTTTGATCCTATTCTCATTGAACTCTTCGGCAAAACTCCCTCTGACACCAGTAGGTACAGTTTGGGTACAAAGAAAAGGGGACAAAGAGAGTCTGTCTTTGCTAAAATTGAGAATTAACATGCTTAGAAGGGTTTACACGTTATATGTACAGAGGCTGGAGGACATCAGGAAAAGACACACGTACAAAATAAAATAATATTTTGGCCATTATATATAATTATTAAAAGGTAACAACTTGGACTTGGCAAAATATTCTCTAACTCTCATTAGAGATAGTTAGGCTTGGAAGTAGAGTCCTGCGTGGATACAAATTTATATCCATGGATGCAGATATCTGCGGATATAAGTCTCTATCCGCGGAACTGCAGGGCTCTCCAGGGAACTGCAGTAGCGAAAGGAGCAGAACGTGGGGCCGCCGCTCCCAGGAGCCAGCGCCCTGCACTAGCAGCTCCTCCGACATGGCTGTACTGGCTGCAGCCCTGCCCCCATCTCTTCCACACAGCTGTCTGTCTCCCGTCTGGGGGCGTACATGCCGCTTGAACACAAGAGCGTGACCAGGGACATCTACCAGTGAGCCTGGTGCCCACCCCAGTAGGCGAGACTGGGGGTAGTACAGCTGCACCGGAGGAGCTGCCAGTGCAAGGCACTGGCTCCTGGGAGCGGCAGCCCCGTGTTGTGCTCCTTTCGCCGCTGCGGTTCCTGGGAGAGCCCTGCAGTTCTGCGGATACAGATTTATATCCATGGATATCCGCATCCACGGATATAAATTTGTATCCATGCATGGCTCTACTTGGAAGGACTACATTTGTATTAATAAATGTCGATACATGTCGATTTGACCGCAATCACACAAACCAATGAAAAAAATATTTCCATCAATGATCATCTACATTTACGGATAGGCAAAGTAAGAAAAATGTTCCTTGAGAATGTATTAGAGAATGATTTAAGGATATTTACTTTGTATGTTTGGACAAGTGATGTTGACAGTTTGTGTTTCAATGGTTATAAAGGGATACCTTTTTGAATGTCAACATCTACTGTCACTAAATAATTATTATCAGCCCCCATCCCATAATTTCCTGCAACTGTGAAAATGTAAATCGATAAAAAGAAAAAAGCGTAGAAACCTGTAATTTTGCACAACTATGAAAATTTAAATAAATATAGAAAAATGCTTAAAAATAAACAGTGATATTATCCATCCACATTATTTTTAAAAAATCTCGAATTCTGCCAACCATCAGCGTAGTGCCTCACCAACCTATTAGAATTCTTTGGTGGGGGGCTCAACACACATGTACACCAGGGTGATCCAGTGGGTATCGTGTACTTTGACTTTCAGAAGTCCTTTAACAAGGTCCATCACAAAAGGCTCTTTAGCAAAGTAAGCCGTCATGGGATAAAAGGGAAGATCCTCTCATGGATCAGTAACTGGTTAAAAGGAAAACAAGAGTAGGAATAAATTGTCAGTTTTCAGAATGGAGAGAGGTCCCAAGAATCTGTACTGGAACCAGTGCTGTTCAACATATTTATAAATGATGTGGAAAAAGGGGTAAAGAGAAGGAGTTTTTCTGCCAGCATACTAACACCGCCTCAATGTTAGCTAAGCCAACAGAAGCACTTTTTTATCAGCTTAGCTACCTCTACACGGGGGTTTTTTGCTGACATTGCTATATCAGCTAGGTGTTTCACATGTGTGGCCAACCTAACTATTCCGACAACACTTTGCAATGTAGACTTGGCCTTACCCTACTTGCTTCTTAACAGTTGATTTTTCTAAAGAATGGTGTTTTAAAAATAAACAAGTTTATCTCTTGCTATTATTCAGGGCTCAACAGTCAATGTAATGCTTTGCTTCATTTCCTTGCAGGTCATTCATAAGGCTGTACTAAATGTTCATGAGAATGGCACTGAGGCTGCAGGAGGGACTGTCACGGAAATTTCATGGAGGTCTGGTGAAATTTCTCCTCCTCCTCGAATTAAATTCAACAGGCCCTTCTTGGTGATGATTTTTGATAGGCATACCCGCAGCATCCTCTTCTTGGGGAAAATCATAAACCCTATTGGAAAATAATTGATCAGCTGCTGGACATGTTTGTAGTGCTTCCCCGTAGTGCTGGCAAAATTCAGGTAATCCAGCAAAGGACATGCACAGTGCTAGGGACTATATTTAGACCATAAACATACATTCCTAAACCCATAAAACATTAATGTAGCATTTCCTTGCCTATATACAGCTGGTATTTCTTCCTTGCGGTGTATAGCTTACATCATAACAAATCACCAATAATCTAAATAAGTCTGATTTCCTTTCCCCTGTTTTGTAAGTAGTCCTTACTGAAAAGCTCCTGTGGGGTCTTTGTTTAAGATACAAAGGGCTTGGCTACATAAACAATTAGCCCACGGCAAGCTGGGGTGTGAATCTACCCTGCACTCACCTGCTATGGACTTACTGTCAGTGTGCACTCTGATGACATGCATAACAGTTTGTTAATGTGCTTTGAGCTCATTCCAAAGGGAGCTAAATCAGAATGCTCTAATGGAGTGTTGACACACATGAGGAGGGTGTACGTGGACAGTTAGACCACAGCAAGGTAGGGCAGGATAGATTAGTACCCCAGTTTGCCATGGCCTAATTGTTCGTGTAGACAAGACTAAAATCTCTTAAATTAGTTGATCTTTCCTGTACTCCTTAATTTTGGGGGGGGGGGGGGAGGGGAAGGGGGACTAGTCTGTTTTATCAACGTGATTAATTGATTGGTGATGATTGTTCCCAGCCTCCTGTTCTTTGATACTGAAAGGAATTCCTGGTCTGGTCTCTTCTCTTCTACTGAGTTAATCAGTTAATCCAGGTGCTGGTCTGAAGTTGCAGATTCAGCTATTGGGTTAATTTTCTTTTGGGGATTGTCTACACGGGGAAAAAGCCCGCAGTTGCTGGCGTACACTAAGTAATGCACAGTAGGTACTCTGCACTAATTCCCTGTCTATAGACTCTAACTGTGGACCAAGATCAGGTCTACACTACAAACCTATGTCATTTGTATCTATGTCACTCAGGAGTGTGAAAAATCCGGGAGCAACATAGTTATACTGACTTAACTCCCTATGTAGACTGCACTATGTTGGTGAAAGAGCTTCTCCTGTCGACATAGCAACCGCCTCTCGGGGAGGTGGATTAGCTATGCCAACAGGAGAGCTCTGTCCTGTCAGCCTAGGAGCTTTTTCACTTAATCGCTACAGCAGCACAGCTGCCTTGATGCAGCATTTTAAGTGTAGGCCTGCTCTGAAGTGTTCCTTTGTGGGCGTTAGCTTAATACCCTATGGAAGTGTTCTAAGCTAAACTGCCTGAGGGCACTCAGTGCACTGGAGGAGTGTCATTCCACAGAGAGTTAGTGAGCAGTAGACAGTGCACTTTAAATTCACACCCTAACTTCCTCATATAGCCACGCCCCTGGTCTGCACACGAAAGGGTTTGTCAGTATAGTAGCTATTGCTGGTATTTGTAGACATGCAAACCTCCACCCTCAGTGGAGACAGCGTATACAGGGAAAAGGGGTTTTTTTTTTTTTTTTTTTTTTTTTTTTTTTTTTTTTGCCAGAATAGCTTATGCTAGTTTTCCAAATGAAATGAGCTGTACCAGCAAAAATTGCTGGTATAACTGTGTCCACACGAGGGCTTTTTGCTGGTATGTTATAAAATCTTATAAAAATTCACACCCTTAAAGTATATTATTATACCACCAAAAAATTCTACTGTAGACGTGCCTTATTGTCTCCAACAGTTCTTGTTTTGCCTACCAACAGTTCACCTCTATTATCACATATTCTAGCTATCTTGTTAGTCTTTCCTCTAAAACAGAGGAGGGTAGAGACAAATTATAACTCCACAACACCTGTTCTTGTGCAGCACAATGGGGACATGGAACTTTCTTAGGGACTTTAAACTACTTTTAAACTCACAAAATTAACACAGACACATAAATTGCAGATACTGTCTGAGGAACTGCCTTTCCAAATCTTAGCTGCATTATTGCTACTGTTACTGACTAAAGAAACATTGGGACCTGAAATTTTGAGTCTGGAACCTGCCTGAGTCTAATTTTTTTGCTTTTGCGTTGTATTGTTTTTCAGTAACTTTCAATCAATTAATGCCATTTTAAGATATTAGCAACATTAAAATTTTCAGTGTCAAAGCCTCTTTGAGGTTCTCATTATTCTAAAGAAATAAATTACTACTACTATTAATGAACTGTAGAGTCTGCTGATAAGGTGAGTCCAGAAATTGTGTTCAGCAAATAAGGACAAAACCAACCTCACTGATAATTTTATTTAAACTTTGAACAGATCAGTATGGACATAGATGAACACAATTTGTTGGAGAAGAGTCAACATGGCTTTTTTAAAGGGAAACCATCCCCCACCAATCTATTAACATTCTTTGCGGGGGTCAACAAACATTTGGACATGGGTGATCCAGTAGGTATATTGTACTTGGATTTTCAGAAAGCCTTTGACAAGGTCCCTCCCCAAAGGCTCTTAAGCAAAGTAAGTGGTCATGGAAGAAGAGAGAAGGCCCTCTGATGGATCAATAACTGGTTAAAAGACCGGAAAGAAAGGGTAGGAATAAATGGACAGTTTTCACACTGAAGAGAGGTAAATAGTGGTCCCCCCCCCCCCAGGCATCTGTACTGGAACCTGTGTTGTTCAACATATTCATAAATGGTCTGGAAAAAGGGTTAAAAGTTTGCAGATGATACAAAATTACTCAGGCTAGTTAAGTCCAAAGCAGACTGGGAGGAGATACAAATAGATCTCACGAAACTGGGTGACTGGGCAATAAAATGGAAGATGAAATTCAATGTTGATAAATGCAAAGTAATGCACATTGGAAAACATAATCCCAACTATACATATAAAATGATGGGATCTAAATTAGCTGTTACTACTCAAGAAAAAGGTTTTGGAGTCATTGTGGATGGTTCTCTGAAAACACCCACTCAATGTGCAGCAGTAGCCAAAAAAGCTAACAGAATGTTAGGAACCACGAGGAAAGGAATAGATAAGAAGACAGTAAATATCATAATGCCACTACATAAATCTATGGTACATCCACACCTTGAGTACTGTGGGCAGTTCTGGTTGCCCCCATCTCAAAAAAGCTATGAAAAGGTACAAGGAAGGGCAGCAGAAATGATTAAGGGTATGGAACATCTTTCATATGAGGAGAGATTAAAAAGCCTGGGACTTTTCAACTTGGAAAAGAAACGATTAAGGTGGGGATACGATAGAGGGCTATAAAATCATGGATGATGTGGAGAATGTGAATATGGAAGTGTTCTTGACTCCTTCACATAACACACGAGCCAGGGGTTACCCAATGAAATTAATGGCAGCAAGTTTAAAACAAACAAAACTAAGTATTTCTACACACAATGCACAGTCAACCCGTGGAACTTTTTTTTCCAGAGGATGTTGTGAAGGCCAAGACTATAACAATGTTAAAAAAGGAACTAGATAAATTCATGGATGATGGGCCCATCAATGGCTATTAGCCAAGATCAGGGGTAGCCAACCTGTGGCTCCAGAGCCACATGCAGCTCTTCAGTAGTTAATATGCGGTTCCTTGTATAGGCACTGACTCCGGGGCTGGAGCTACAGGCGCCAACTTTCCAATGTGCATGGGGGCGGGGGGAGAGCTCACTGTTCAACCCTTGGCTCTGCTGCAGGCCCTGCCCCCACTCCACCCCTTCCCGCCCCCTCCCCTGAGCCTGCCATGCCATCGCTCCTCCCCTCTCCCCCCCAGAGCCTCCTGCATGCCATGAAATAGCTAATAGGGAGGTGCGGGGAGGAGGAAGGAGGCAGAGGCACTGATCAGTGGGGCTGCCAGTGGATGGGAGGTGCTGGGAGCGGGGTGGGGAGGAGCTGATGTGGGGGCTGCTGACATATTACTGCGGCTCTTTGGCAATGTACATTGGTAAATTATGGCTCCTTCTCAGGCTCAGGTTGGTCACACCTGGCCAAGATGGTCAGTGATGCAGCTCCATGCTCTGGGTGTCCCTAGCCTCTGACTGCCAGAACCTGGGAGTGGACTTGCTTGAATGTATAGGAAGTAAGTTGTCGTGGGAGACTTTGAATTCATATTATCTGTGTTATGGGATTATTTCTGTCACGTCCGAGTTACCTAGTAGCAGCTATAGGCAACAGCACCTTTCTGTATACTGATTTTAGAAGCTTGTTTTAAATGCCAAAACCAAAATTAAGGCAATGATCAAGCTCTCAGATACGACAATGATGTGATTGAGAGATATACAGACAGTTAAGCATTCAGAAATCACCCAAAGTGGAATGTACAGCCTCAGCTGTACAGAGCCTGCACCCCGAGCCAAAGCCCTTGCCCCCCCTCCCACGTCCCAACCCCCTGCCCTAGCCCTGATCTCCCTCCCACCCACTGAACCCTTTGGGCCCATCCTGGAGCTCCTTCCTACACCCCAAACTCCTCATCCCTAGCCCCACCCTGGAGCCTGAACCCCCACCCTGAGCCCTCACCCCTCCTGCACTCCAACCGCATGAGCCAGCCCAGTGAAAATTAGCAAGTGAGTGAGGGTGGGGAGAGTGCGTGACAGAGGGCGGCGCGGGGGGGGAGGGGGGAGTGATCAGGGGCGGGGCCTTGGAGGAGGGGCAGGACAGGGGGCGGAGCAAGGGTGTTCAGTTCTGTGCGAGTATAAAGTTGGCAACCCTATGGATGACAGGGATGGATCACTCAATGATTGCCAGTTTTGTGTATTCCCTCTGAAGCACCTGACATTGGCCACTGTCAGAAGACAGAATACTGGGCTAGATGGACCATTGGTCTGACCCAGGATGGCCGTTCTGACGTCCTAACATCTGGAGCAGGGAGCTGGGCCCAGCCCTGCAGCACAACAGCTGCTCTGGTGTGGGAGGCTCGTTCTCCAGCCCATCCCCCACCACCTTTCCTCCACACTGGGCCAGGATTAGGGTTGCAGCGCTGGGGCAGAGGGTGGTCATTGCCGCCTCTGCAGTTTAGTACAGTGCACCCATTGGATCAGGAGGCTACATCTACCCCTTCGGGTCAGGGTTGGAGAGGTTGTAGGGAGGGATTTGGGGAGGTGGTGCCCCCGCCACCTCTCATTGATGCACCTGGGCAAGTTCATCTTGAGCTGCTGCTCCCTGATCTACCCTCCGACTGTAATAGTTGGCTTACTTCCTTGCAGGCCCTTCACAAAGTCCTGCTGAATGCTCATGAGAATGGCACTGAGGCTGCAGCAGCCACTGCCATGAAAACAACATTAGAGGCTCACTTCCTACCGTTAAATTCAACAGACCCAGCCTGATGATTGTTGATCAAACCACCCACAGCCTTCTCCTCATGGGGAAAATCATGAACCCTGCAGAAAAACAATAATGTATCCATTGTTATACATGTCACAGTGCTCCTAGTAAGTGGTGTGTGAATTCCCATGATTTTGTGCATGTTCAGACCACTAGATACTAGTAATTATAACTGAATTAAGATGTCATCCCAAACAAATAAAATATGAGTGTGGCAATTTTTACCCTACAAACAGTTTGATATTTCTTCCCCTGTCAAAAAAACAAAACAAATTGGAGCAAGGAATCTGTTATTCCTGCCTCCAAAAAGATTTGTTGGCTTAGAAATTCGACATGTGTAATGGAAAACTCAATTACCCAATCCCTGATAACCAAGGAAAGGGCCTGGTAAGGAAATAGTATTTGACATACTGTGCACATTATCACAATAAACAGTCGTACTACCAGAGTCCTGGCCTGTGCACGGAAATCCCTTCCACCTGCAACACAGAAATAAACACAGTGCATCCAATGTCCTATAACTCACTCTCTAATGCAGCTTTACCATGTGATTATTAACAATATTGTTTTCCCACAGGGGGTATTTTTATCATCTATGTAAATGAGGAAAGGGTGAGGTTAACATTAAGGAGGTTATTAGATTTATGTACTCTTTTGGCAAACATTCAGCAAATAATCTTGTGTATTCAGTATACAGGGCAGCATCTCACTCATACCCTTTTATCATACTCAAGGTTAAAGCTGGTTAAAAATACCATTTCCTTAAAAGCCAAAATGTTTTGCAAAAATATATGGAGTTAGGTTTTTTGATCAAGTTTTCTCAGGTCGAGGATGGAATTTCTAGTCACAGTAGGAGAGCAGAACATTCCAGCCTAGACCAATGACTAGGGTACTTGCCTGGAATATGGGAGAACCAAGTTTAAGTTCCTGTTCCAAGCCATCTGTGGTAAGTACCCTGGGCTGGTGGCTATTCTAGGGTGTTTGCTTTTTGTGAATTTTTTTGAAATGGCTAATGTTTGTTCTGCTGGGGAATGAAAACAAATGTAAAAACCTCAACATTTTTGTTTTGTAACACAGAATTATTGTTTTCTACCCAACCCTACTCGGGGGGCGTTTCCTTATGCATTCTTGTATAGCTGTTGTTGTTGGCGTCTGTTAGTCTCGAGAGACGATGGATATGCGCCCATGGGGAATGTTTAATTGTGCAGCGTCTGTTGTGGCTGTGTTGCCCCACACGAGAGTGACAGTCTCGATTGCACTTGCTGCATTTGAAGGCGGTATCAGCTGTGGGTTGGAGCCGCTGCTTCCTTTTTCGTTGAACCCGCTTTTCCTCGGCAAGCTGCCGCAGCTTGTCTTCGCCAGTTTTCAATCCAGTGGTCAGAGCGTGTCTCCATCTGCATCTGTCCTGGGCGAGCTCTTCCCAGCTGTTGATGTCGATTTGAACAGTCTTCAGGTCCCTCTTACAAACATCCTTGAAGCAAAGGTGGGGCCGTCCTGTAGCTCTGTTTCCGGAGGCAAGTTCGGCATACAACAGGTCTTTGGGGATCCATCCATCTTCCATGTGACTTAGATGGCCAAGCCATCTGAGGCGGCGTTGATGGAGGAGAGTGAACATGCTGGAGATCTTGGCATGTTCCAGCACCTCGTTGTTCGTTATTCAAGCACTCCAAGTGATCCCGAGTATGCGACGGAGGCAGCGCATGTGGAAGGTGTTCAGTCTCTTTTCTTGCGAAGCGTAGAGGGTCCAAGTTTTGCTGGCGTAGAGAAGAGTGTTTAACACACATGCACGGTACACAGCGACCTTTGTGTTGATGGCCAGCATGTTGTTGTTCCATATTCTCTGTGACAATCTGGCCAAAATTGTGAAGGCCTTGCCAATTCTACGGTTGATCTAACACTTTTAAAACACAGTTTTGTATTGTCCATAAAGTAACCTGTGGGGATATTTAACTAACACATCTGAAAGGCACATGCAAAGACATCAGCCCAGGGGTGGAGGGTCTATGATGACTTCAATTCACCCTTGTACCCTCGCAATTCTGGGATATTCAGGTGATGGAATAGCCTCCAGTGTACAGCCCTGGTGATCTAAGTCACAGCACCCTATCCCCAGGCTGCCTGGAATCTCTACACTTCTGTGGTCTCACCCCAACAGACTCCTCCATACCTCAAACCCAGGCCTTGGCAATGCCCTCTATATGAGACTCGTGAGGGAGTTCTTAGAAGGCAACTTTAAGGCTATTTTCTGGTATGCCTGCATCAGAAGAATTCATCCCCACTGGAAACAGGAGTTTAGAGCTCTGTTAAGCCACTCTGGCCCTTTTACCTAGTTTAAGGGGGTCAGAGCAATGCTGAGGATCTCATCCATTAAATGTTAATCTCACTGATGCCTTGAAGTGGAAGGAATAGAGCTGTCTTATCTCTTCCCCTTGCCAGCAGCACTCTGCAATTAAACAGACACACACTCGAAAGAGGTATGCAATGTAAATTGGTCAAACTTCCTGTGCTCTGTCACTCATATAGCAGAGAGTATGGTTTTGCCCTTGTGCAGTGGTATAAATACAAAATATGTTTGTCAACATTAACGCCCATTGGAAGATACCTGATGAAAAGATACAAAGGGGAGACTAGTAAAGAAACATACCAATATGTCAGTGTAGGGAAAGAAAGAAGTGAAACTGCAGAATAGCCAGTAGACTGGTGGTAAAGGCCTCGGAGATGAAAGACTAGGGATCAAATCCCTTCTTCAAACCCAGCAGATCAGGGAGTTGAGTATAGATTTCCTCTATCCCATGTGGGTGCACTGAGCTACTAGTTTATTGTTGTAAATCTAGTCCTAAGTGACTTACAAGCACAATGCCTGAAAACCCCATCCATAATCTATAACAACCAGAGTCATCATTTGAAACATAGGCCTGATCCTGCAAACTCTTCTCACTAAAGCCAGATAAAAGCTGGCCTAATGTAGTTTTTTTGAATTATAGTTGTTATTGTTCCAATGTGTTTGCTCTTGTTAATAATATGGGGGATTTCACTAATGAGTAAGGAGATGGTTGTTTTTATGCAAATTGAAGAGGTCCAATGTTAGAGATCTGGTGTAAAGGAAATCAGAATTCCAGTTCTAGTCATATTAATAAAAGATCGATTCTTACAGCTAACATGAGCAAGGACTCATGAAGGACATGCTTGCTGAGGATATTAGAAACTGACCAATCCACTACAGTGGAAAAATTCGGCAGAGGAAGAGTCCATGTGAAACCTCACCAGGTTGAGGGTGGTGTCTCTTCTCTGCATCCTCCTTTCAGCTGCAGACGCCTCTGAGAGAAGTGCAGGGTGTGGTATGTGGTCCCAGTGTAAGATTGGGGATTCACAGGAAAGTCTGGCTTTAGCCATGCAGGTCGCCAATCAACCATACAGAAAAGCCCCTTGGTCCAGATTCCAGGATCCCTGAAAGAGTGGCTGAGGCCTGTGCGGTCATTGGCTACCCCACCACAGCTGCACACTCTGACCCCGTTGGTTTAAACACAGTAATGAGCTTCATGGCTTTTGTGCTTTGGAAGTGCATCCTGGTACATGCCTCCAACGTGTGTTTGCACAGGGAGGCTTACAGGCGCATAGAAACATCATAGCCACAACTACTCTCCAGCTCAGTGGTTCTCCAACTTCTGTACTGGTGACCCCTTTCACATAGCAAGCCCCTCGGTGCAACCCCCCTTATAAATTAAAACCACCTTTTTTATCTATTTAACACCATTATAAATGCTGGAGGCAAAGCGGGGTGTGGGGTGGCAGCTGACAGCTCGTGACCCCCCCCCCCATGTAATAACCTCGCGACCAACTGAAGGGGTCCCGACCCCCAGGTTGAGAACCCCTGCTCTAGCTGGACTGCATGACCCTTGGCTTTAGTCTGCTCTACATGCGTAGATGGTGAGTCCATGAACTAGATGTCCAGAAAAACTAGCTTCATCAGCATTTTGTCTGACCTCATTGATAATTTTACTTTGAGCTATGTAATATTTAACAAGAGGGCAACATGCTTAATGCCATTCAGCAGTATAAATAATGGAGCAAGGAGGAGCGCAGATCAGATAGATACAGCTGGATCCTTCTGAATATACTGTGAGTACTTTGTATTCATTTTTCCTTAAAGAAATGAGTTCATGTTATAAGGAGTTTAGTTTATAGGATCATTCATTCTCCTGTGGGTGATTCTGTAATGGCCGTAGAGAACAATCTGCTCTGTAGCTTGGCCTGTCTTATGCAGTCACTCAGGGGAACAGCAGAAATTGGTACCTTGTGAAGTTGTGCTTTGACTAAAAGTCAAACACTATTTAATGGCAAATGTTGAAGAATAGTTCAGTGCAGTCCCTAAAGTGTGGCTGTACTCTGAATAGTGACTGTAAAAAGACATTGTAGGGCTGCATGTTTAGCCGGACACTGGCTCCAGATCAAATGTGCTCAGTTTACAAGGAATGTTTTTTTCCTTGTAAACTGCTAGCCCTGTAAAATCATACAGGCTGGAGAGTCAGGCTGAAACTGGTCCCTGCTAGGGCTCTCTATCATGCAAGTCACCCCAGATTAGGGAGGGAGGTTTGCAGGGGCGGCTCTAGGCACCAGCGCAGCAAGTGCATGCCTGGGGCGGCAAGCCGTGGGGGGCGGGGGGGGCCTGCCGGTCACTGTGAGGGCTGCAGTCAGGCTGACTTCGGTGGCATGCCTGCGGGAGGTCCACCAGTCCCGCAGTTTCGGCAGCAATTCGGTGGCGGACGCCGAAGGTGCGGGACAGGCTGATCACCCGCAGAAACGCTGCCAAATCCGCGTGACCAGCGGACCGCCCGCAGCCATGCCACTGAAGGTCGCTTGACTGCCGTGCTTTGGGTGGCAAAAAACATAGAACCACCCCTGGAGGTTTGGGAAGATCTTGCTGCACGGATAAAGTACATTCTGAAGTCCAAGGAGGGGCACAGCCGTGAGTTACTCTCCTTGTTCATTTTGGATAACTGATCAGGGTACAGAGGTTCAGGAGTGGGAAGGGGTAACTGCTTCAACAGGTAACATACATAACCTCTGAGCTGTGAGAGTGGCCATGGAGAAGTGACTCTGCCCCTGTGGGGGAGGATTCCTTCATCATTCTGTCCACAGAGCTCCCCAGTACTAGTTACCAGTTTGTGTGTTTGCATGGTAGATGTGGCCCTATAGACTAAGTCAGGTGGATAGGCCTTTGCAGCTAGTGCCTGTGAATTTTAGAATTCACAGGCCTTTTTTCCCCTTGAAAGAAACCTAGGAAGTTGGGGGCCTGACTTTCAAAAACATTTCAAAGACTCTGTGAAATTGCTGCATATGCCCACAGTTACTGCGCTTTACTGAAACAGGGAGGCAAAACTGACATGAATTCTCAATGTTTTTCTCAAGCACCTGATCTGCAGATCAGGTGCTTGAGAAAAACATTGAGAATTCATGTCAGTTTTGCCTCCCTGTTTCAGTCAGAAAAAAAAAGGAAATGAGAAAAAAATCAAAACATTTTGTTTTTATGTTTTCTAAGCAAAACATTTAGATTTTTCAGTTTACAGCAGTTTTGTTTCAAAATTTACTTTAATTTTATTATTAAAATATTGAAAATGCTCATAATGAAACCAGAACATCTTGACCGGGAGCCATTTTTTACAATTTTGACTTGCTGAAAATGTCCAAAAAAATTCATTTTGGGTTTGAATTGCCAATGAAGCAAAAACAACAACCTGTTTATCCAGATCCAGTTGCTGGGGTCATGGATCTCCACAAGTCCAATGTGACACTGGTATGAGATATGGGTTAGAGTAGCCCAGCTGCTACTCTAGCCCATATGTGGGCCAAGTTGGTTCTGATTCAAGGAGCTGTAACTGTTTGCTTCATGTCACAAGTGGGGCTCAGGAGTAGCGGAGGATTGAGCCCAGTATGTTTTTGATTGTTACAGAATCACTAGAAAAGCTTTTGATATAGCAGTGCTGTTATAGAAAGACAAGCATCAGTTAATATGCACCTTTTTACAAACCTACTAATACTAATAAACATAATGGTTGTTAAAGACATGGGTGGGTGAACTGTTTCAGAGGAAATAAACTGTTCCAGACATGGTCCTTCTCTGTCCACTCTACTCAGATAAAAAATCCTACACACCCCACTTGTTCCCTTTCTCTGACTCTGAAGATGGACTCACATCTGACTGTCTAATAAATCCAATCCCCTTTCCTTTCCATAAGCCTCCAGTTTCTTGAAGGCTTACTGACTCGAAGAGAGGTGGGGAGAAATATCTGAGAATTGCAAGGAAACCTAGGGGAAGGAGCCTCTCCAAATGCATCAGTAATAGCAGAGTAGGACAACAGGAAACACTAATATCTGGAAAATAATCACTGGGTCTAGTTTTACATGGAAAAAGAAGAACAATTTCAATTACACTATTCCATAGATATGACTTTCATTCTTTCTTCATAGAGTTGTTCCAAAGGAAAATGAAGCCAACCCTCTATCTGTGTGTGTTACTTGTTGGACTTCTTGCTATTGTCCATTGTAATCATGACCCTGACCACCACGATGACCATGATGATACAAAGCCCCAGGAACATCATCCCAGTGTTGAAGTAAATCCTAAAAGCAAAATACCGACTTGTTCCAAAATAGCTCCTAACAATGCTGACTTTGCATTTAGATTCTACAAGCAGGTTACATCACATGCAGTTGAGAAGAATATTTTCTTCTCTCCTTTGAGCATCTCCACTGCTTTAGCCATGGTGGCTCTAGGTGCTAAATCAACCACTCTGACTCAGATTCTTGAAGGACTTGCCTTTAACCTGACAGAGATTGAGGAGAAGGAGATACATGAAGGTTTTCATGATCTCATTCACTTGCTAAACCGTCCTGACAGTGAGGTCCAGCTGAATCTGGGAAATGCCCTTTTTGTTGATGAGAAGCTGATACTGTTACAAAAGTTTTTGGATGACATCAAAAGCTTGTATGAAGCAGAAGCTTTTCCTAGTAACTTCCATAATTCTCCAGAGGCTGAGAAACAGATCAATGATTATATAGAGAAGAAAACCCATGGGAAAATTGCCGGCTTGATCCAAGGTCTTGATCCACTCACTCTAATGGTTCTTGTCAACTATGTTTACTTTAAAGGTGAGACATGTTATACCAATGGCTACTTATTGCCAATATAAACTTTCAGTGTTTAATTTGTAATCTGAAACAAAACACAAAAATCCCCAATCATTTTTAAGTTTACTTAACAGGATTTTTAGGCCTATGAGATCAACTACATTGAAAATAATTATGTCTGGAAAGCTTTTCCAGGAGGATTATATGAAAAAATGTCAAGACTTGGTGTCTGAAATTAGGCACCTTAACTCATAATTAGGCACCTAAATGTAAGTGGTGATATTATTAGAATTACCAGAATCTCTTTGAAGTCAATGGGGGCTACATTGCTCAGGATATCTGACGATCAGGTCAGTTGTGACTGGCTTTATCTATTCATGTTTGAAAATTTGTTCTGCCATTCATTGCATGATTCAATATGAAATACGCAGAAAATTAATGGCTAAGTCTTTTTGTGAATTGTAATCACATGCACATATTCTCCTTCTGGTAGGAGATGGTGGCCATACACCTATCGGATTACGGTGACTTCCCATGCTGCTATATAAGGAGAGAAAACAGCACCTGTCCATTCTTTGCAAAGAGTAGGGACATTTTCTTTAAAATCTTGCAGTATCTGGAATCCACATTGAATGTGTATTTGATAAACAACTTTACATAGTAATTTGTCAGATATGTTGAGCAAATGGTATACAGAACACATGAAAAAGTGATTTTAAGGCCTGGAAATCAAGCTTTGAAATGGAATGGTATTCAGCTAAACGGTAACCACCTCCTAAATCTTGTTAAAGTTGTGTAAAAAAACCTGGTATTTTAGTTAATCCTATCAGGAGTGGGGCGATTCTGTTCTCAATGTAGCAATGACTGAGTCATGATGATGATTTAAAAGTAAATTAGAAAACAGCGTAACCATTATCATCTATGCAAGAGCAGGCTTGAGTGGGTGTCTCCGGCATTGCCCTGATAATGTATAGAAGAGGGAAAGGATGGTGCTATGGCTAAAACATGAGTTCCGATTCCACCTCTGTCACAGACTCACTGTGCAACCTTGGGCAGGTCACATAAGCTCACTGTACCTTGGTTTCTCCATCTGTACTGTGGAGATAGTAATACCTCCATGGCAGGGGTATTCTGAAGCTTAGTTCCTTAATATTTGTATAGCTCTTTCAGAGCCTTTGAGCTATAGAAATGCAAAGAATTTTCTATTTAATGTGTGAGATTTAGTGCAAAACTACTTGTTCTAGAAATCACGAGAGAGAAATCCTGTTAACAGCTGCTCTATTTATGGAGACACTTATGCCACCAAAGGAAAAATATTCTCCCTTTTCCTCTTCAAGAACCTAAATAATGATGCATTGCAGCACCTAAATTCCCCTTGTGAATCTAGCTCTAAAATTTAAAGCTCATGGAAAAACAAAACACCTTAATTCATTAATTACCTATAAATTGTCAGAAAGCAGCATCATGTGGAACTGCCTCAAAAATACAGCTTAAAAGAAAATAACAGGATTACTTAATTTCATTTCATGGTTTTCTTCAGGACTTTTAACAGCCCATACAAAGTCTCAACACATTAGAGATGCCCATTATACTATTGAAAGAGTCTTACTAACATGATAGAAAACAAAAATCCCCTTAGGAAAACTGGCTTTGAGTTCCCTTGAATCTATAAATATAGGTTTATTATATTTGATTTACTGTGGTTTATACTAATAAATCCTCTTTCACGCTATAGTCAATTGCATTCTTTCACAGCCAACTGGGAAAACCCTTTCAGTGATTCACTCACCCATGAAGCAAAATTTTTTGTTGATGAGAAAACATCAGTTAAAGTAAATATGATGACCCGAGATGGAGGTTATAACAGTCACTATGATAAGGAGTTGTCTTGTCAGCTGGTGGAAATACCTTACAATGGAAATGCTACAGCATTATTTATCCTGCCTGATAAAGGAAAGATGAAGCAAGTAGAGGATTCTCTGTTGAAAGAAACGGTGTTTAAATGGGTAAAATCACTTAAACAAAGGTAACTCTTCTTTTCTGTTTTGAAGTTTTACTGTAGATATAGAATAGAATCCAAATTGTAGACAAAATTAAACTAGGTGCCACTGTTCTTTGGGTACCACTGTATTGACACATTGGCCATAAAGAACTAAACAAAAATAAAGCTGTGACGCTTTTTACTTTCAACAAGTAGGAACTACAGTAGGAATCAGAATGGTCTTGTGGTTAAGGGGCAAGACTGAGAGTCAGGAGATCTAGGGGCTATTCCCATTTCTGCCAGAGACTTTCTACTTATTCTTGAGCCCTTACCTTTACACTGCCACAGTTACGCCATCCTTAAAAAGGTGGACGATGACATTTACCTGCCATTGTAAGACTTAACTCACTGATATTTGTAAAACACTTTGACACCTTGGATGGCACTCACGCTTTTGTATCAAATGACAAGATAAAAAAAAACAGAGTAGGCCTGATTCTGATCTCACACCAATTTTACACTGGCGTCACTCCACTGACTTCAGTGAGTTATTCCTGATTCTCACTGATGTAAGCGAGAGCAGAATCAGGCCCAGGGAATGTTGATATGACATCTGCCTAGAGCTCAGCAGACTATTCCACACAAAGACTTGACCTGGAAAAAATGTTAGCTAATGCAGCAGGAAAAAATAATCCAAGATACAGACGTTCAAAGGGAGGGAGGTAGCTGGAAATCAGTATTGCTGAAGACAATGTGAGGTGGCAGCAAAAGTAAACCAATGTAATATTGGGCTGCATATGCAGAGATTTCAGGTGTTACAGAGCACTGCTGAGATTGCACGTACAGTGAAACATAATTCAGTTCTGGGCACCTTAACACCAGAAATATGTCAATGAGTCTTGAGGGTACATCTATACTCACGCGTCCTGTCGGAGGAGTCCAATCGATCTTCTGGGTTCGATTTATCGCGTCTTGTCTAGACGCGATAAATCGAACCAGGAAGTGCTCCCCCGTCGATGCTTGTAATCCTGCTCCACGAACAGAGTAGGCGGAGTCGACGGGGGAGCCTGCGCGCCGCGTGTGGACCCCGGGTAAGTATCTTTTCATTCGAACTAAGATAGCTGAAGTCAAACTATGTTATTCACGTAGCTGAAGTTGCGTATCTTAGTTCGAATTGGGGGGTTAGTGTAGACCAGTCAGAAAAAATAAACAGTGATTGGAGAGATGAATTTTAAGAGGAAATGTATAAATGTGCACAATGTAGCCAAATTATGACTAAGGCTGATAGAACTTGTGTATGACAGCACTGTAAATACCCATGGGAATTTATTGGACCAGATACAAATTCTACTTGTTCACCATTTATCATGATGCTGATATTGACATTTTACTTGCACACCCCAAATTTCATTGCTCTGGGCAAGCAGAGAAATAGCATTTTGCAAACCTGGCATACAATTATTTGGAGGGTGCAAACATCAAGCAGAGACAGGAATTGCTTAGTGATACAGGATCTGGTCCTGCATCATTAAAATCAATGGGATTTCTGCTGTTGATTCAATTCCTGCAGCAGCAAGTAATAGGCCATAATTAGGAGTGGTAAGCAAAGGAAAATAATTAGGAGTAAAATCAAGCAAAGGAAAATGTAATCCAGATATCATGAAACATTACGTCATGTGGAAGGGTCTCCCTAAGGACATGACAGAATTTGAAAAAAAAATAGAACTGGACAGGATAAAGAACTCAAATGTATTTTGTTAGGCAGAAACCTGCATTATCAGGGAGCAGGGCAGGGGGAATAGACAAGATGGCCAAAATGGGTGTTTTCCATCTCCAGCTTCTTTGATTCGTTGCCATGAACGGTAATAGTCTGTTGAATAAAGAAATTGACGCAGCCTTATGGAACTGAAATGATATTTTGGAAAGGAAGGAGAAGTTTCTAAAGTGTTCCTCACTGCCCAGAAGAATGAACTGAGGGATTATGAGAAGGCTCATCTCTTCAATAGATACATGATCCTCATGTACTATTCCAAGGAGGGAAAACCAGAGACTAGCATCAGACTGTGTAACAGGTCTAGAGGCTGAGCAGATAGGAAGGGGGCAGGTGGTTAGAACATTCCCCCTCTCACCCATTGGGTTGTAGAATAGCTGCAGAGTTGCCCCATGAAAACACCTTTCAGATGCAAGCTCAGTAAGCTCTTGGGTGCCCCCCGCCAAAGGGTGAGAAATAGGAGAATCCATGCAGTGGCAAGTCCCTCCATCCCAGATACTGCACCTCAGGAGGAACCCAATCCTCTGTGTACTGCTGTAAAGGAAATTTGCACTGAACGGGGTTGCTTACTATATAGAGGCATCACATCCCTACATGGCCCTCCCAATTCAGCCTCACACTTCACAGAAAAATGGTGGCAGTTGTGTTGACAAGGGTTTCTCTACAGCCAGAGAGCTGGGGACTGGATTTGCTCCCAAAAGAATGCAAAAAATCCAAATGGACTTCTTGGCATTCCCAAGAACTATTTCAGGCATCGCTATCTAGCAGGTACTCCACAGTGTTATCTGAATGCAATATTTTATCATCATCTTGTATTGCCCTCAACAGAAGAATAGAACTGTACATTCCAAAATTTTCTATATCGGGCTCCTATGATGTCAAAGAGATATTCAAGAGATTGGGTGTGATCGATGTATTTGAGGACCATGCTGATCTGTCTGGAATCACTGGGAATCCCAACCTAAAGGTTTCAAAAGTAAGTTTGTAAACAGAGGTGATGCTAAATGGATTTGTCTGTACCTAATCACCCTCACCCTGGGCAGTGTCTAAGCTATGTTCAGTACAGCTTGGGATACGGTTATCATTACCCTCATGCTATCTTTAAACACCCATAACTATGGGACTGGTAGACAGGTCATAAATATGGATACAGTTTTGTCACAGTAAAATTATGCATAATTCACAGCACAGTCATGGTAAAACAGATAATTTTGCTCTATGGTCACAGCAACAGTGTGGACTCTGCTGCTGCACAATAACAGGTTGTTAGTTCAGTATGATCTAGTCCTCTTTGAAATGGGACTAGGTCAAAGCAAACTAACAAACTGTTAACCCAAAGCAGTTGATCAAAGTGAATTAACCAACTGTTTGTGTGGACCCTGCTGCTGGGCATTGACAGTTGGCTAAATTTACTTTGATCAGCAACTGCAACATTAACAGTTCAGTAGTTCACTTCTCTATCCCCATCTCAAAAAGGACTAGATCAAACTGAACTAATAAACTGTAATGCTTGGCAGCAGGGTCCATATAAATGTTAAAATTCAAGGGACCATGAAAGGTCACCACTGTCCTGGAAAAGTTGAAATAAATGGCAAAACTCACAGGTTCCTTGACAGTGGTGACCAGAGTGACGTAATCACGTCCTTAGTCATAAACTAGAGCAGTCTGATGGTTGTTTAAATTAAGGCTGTCTATTGAGAGGCCGCCAAGGGCTCTTCCAATGTCAAGAGACCACTGGGCATAGAGGAACCTTAGCCATGCCGCTTATCCCCCAGACTTGCACCTTATGACACAGTTGGGAAGACTATCCTGAGATTCCTCTATGCAAGTGGAATCATGCATCGGCTGGATATGACTGTTTTGCACCACCAGAGTTGCATAGGATTTGGCCAATTGTTTTAAAATGTGTATATTTTATAACTATAAATGACCTAATCCTGCTCCCGTAGAGGTCACTAGCAAGACTCCCAGTGCCATCAATGTAGGCAGGAGTGGACCTGAGAAAAGCTGTCTTTTAGGGTGACCAGACAGCAAGTGTGAAAAATCAGGACAGGGGGTGGGGGGGTAATAGGAGCCTATATAAGAAAAAGACCCAAAAATCGGGACTGTCCCTATAAAATCGGGACATCTGGTCACCCTACCCTCTTTCCTAGAAAGAAGCAATAACTTGTTCATCACAGATAATGTTCGCTCACTACATCTAACACTGTGGTAAATTTTTAATATTTCTAGACACTATGAAGACACATGAGTGCACACAGAAAAATAGTTTAACCACTGCTGACAACTAAAATATAATAACCCATAATAATCTTCAATTTAAACTAACATTGGCAAAGAGTATACTTTAGATCACATTAGGCACAATACAGAGAGTTCCAAATACAGAACTTTTTACACAGAAATCAGTCAATATTTGGACTTAGAAATGTGAATTGATACCTGGAGCTCAGCTAGCTGGTTCCTTTCCCTCTGAGATCATCATTCCTCTTGAATCTGATCCAGTTTTCTGCTGTAAACTAATTCTTCACTAGACATTTATTTCAGCTTCTGAGACTAATTTTCTGTGGTGAGGAGTAGTGAATAGGAGAATCCCTTTGTGGTGATTTCATTCTTCCAGCTCAGTCTTTTAATATTGATGCTGTAACGGTGCGGGACTCACCCAGTGGAGCCTCATGCTGGTTTCCCTCTGCAGGTCGCTGTCCCACTCGCCGTTGGCCCCCGTGTCCCTCCCAGACCCCGGTGCCCTTTTATTTGGGGTGCTGCCCCCTGCCAACACCCCAAATCATAGAATCATAGAATCTCAGGGTTGGAAGGGACCTCAGGAGGTCATCTAGTCCAACCCCCTGCTCAAAGCAGGACCAACCCCAACTAGATCATCCCAGCCAGGGCTTTGTCAAGCCTGACCTTAAAAACCTCTAAGGAAGGAGATTCCACCACCTCCCTAGGTAACCCATTCCAGTGCTTCACCACCCTACTAGTGAAAAAGTTTTTCCTAATATCCAACCTAAACCTCCCCCTCTGCAACTTGAGACCATTACTCCTTGTTCTGTCATCTTCTACCACTGAGAACAGTCTAGATCCATCCTCTTTGGAACCCCCTTTTAGGTAGTTGAAAGCAGCTATCAAATCCCCCCTCACTCTTCTCTTCTGCAGGCTAAACAAAGATCTGGGTCTCCCCTCCCCTGGGAAACCCCACCCTCTATCCCCCACCTTGCCTCAGCCTATGGGCTACTGCCAGTCATCATCAAGCCCCCGTTCACTGAGGCAGACTCCCTGAGCTCCTGCCTCACGGCCCTTTTATAAGGGCCATTTGTGGTCTGTTTGGGGGCACGGCCCCAGCTGTGCTTACTTCCCCAATCAGCCTGGGAGTTGCTTGCCCCCAGCCACAGCCCTCTCCTCAGCTGTTTTAAGCCCCTCAGGGCAGGAGCGGGGTAGCCATCCTGCTACAATGTGCCTAACCCTGCAGTACGTACTTACACAGACAAAGCTCCTAATGAACTCATTGGGAATGCTGTCTGTATTTCTTCCGTTCTGCTCCATCAGTCCTGCTCTTATTGGGCCCATGTCTTAACAGCTGATTTTCCAAAGTGCTCTGTTTAAAAGGGAGCATGTTTGTTTTCAGCCACTGCCCACTGTTCTGTACTTAGACTGTAACGTTTGCTTCGTTTCCTTGCAGGCTATTCACAAGGCCGTGCTGAATGTTCATGAGAATGGCACTGAAGCAGCAGCAGTCACTGTCACAGAAATGGTTCCTACATCTCTTCCTCCGGTCATTGAATTCAACAGGCCCTTCCTGATGCTGATTATTGATCGAAGCACCGATAGCTTGCTCTTCCTGGGGAAAATTGTAAACCCTACTGAAAAGTAATCTGTCACTGGTGTACATGTCATACCGCTGGTACTTAGTGCTGGTAAATTCTGATGTGCTCACGTACACCAGCTGGTACTCGTAACTATATAAAAATTGTGATTAACATATATTCCCAAGCAAATAAAGCAGGAATGTGATAACTCCTTGACTACAAACAGCCTGGTATATCTTTATCCACTAGAAAGTGATCGGTGCAAAGAGTTACATTGTTGCCAATCCCAAAGCCTTCCTTGGTTTAGAATTAAGGTTTTTTTTCAAGTGCTAAGCCCACCCACATCCTGGAAAAACAAGGTAAATGTCCAACTGAGGGAACCATATTTTAATACTTTACACAAATTAATTCCATAGACCATGTGTAGTTTGACTCTAAGCAGGAGAGCTAAGAATGTAATTCATTCTGACGAGGTGTACTCTGGCAAGTAATGACTCTGAAAAGTACTTTGGGGGTCATGGATAACCAAGTGAATATGAGCTCCCAGTGTGACTAAAATGGCTAATGTGATCTTTGGGTGTATTAGGAGGGAAATATCAAGCAGGAGCGGGGAGGTGGTATTACATCTGAATATGTCATCGGAGAGACCACTTCTGGAACTGTGTCCTGTTTTGGTGTCCACACTTTAGAAAAGATACTGTAAAACTGGAGAGGGCTCAGAAAAAGAGCTACAAGAATGATTTGTGGTCTGGAAAACATGTTTATGATAAGAAACTTCAGCCTCCAATGTCCATCCATGATCCCTGTTATATTTAGAGAGGGCAAAGGGAGAGAGAGACTGGTACCTTGAAGCAGTGGCAGAAGTCCAGTTGCCAACTCAGCTCCTCTAGTACGGTGACTCCACACTCTCCCAAGCCTTGAATTTCTTCCAAAATAGGTGTTCTGAAATGTCCAGCCCTGTCCTGGAACAATCAGAGAAACGTTACAATCAGAGGAACTGGAAACAGTATTCTAGCTGCAGTTGCACCAGTACCCAATACAAAAATATAATGACCTCTCTAGTTCTACTTGAGATTCTTTTTATGAATCCATCTTTTTACGTATGTATGTAGCCCATTTGGTCACAGCGTCACAGTGGGAGCTCAGGTTCAACTGATTGTCCACCATGACCCCCAGATTTTTTTCAGTCACTATCCCCCAGGACAGAGTCCTCCATCCTCTCGGTATGGCCCACATGCCTTGTTCCTACATATTTATCTTTACATTTACATCTAGCTGTATTAAAATGCATATTGTTTGCTTCAACCAAGCTTACCTACTGATCAACATTAATCTATCTCTGAACTGTCCTCTTCATTATTCACCATTCCCCCAATTTTTGTGTCATCTCCAAACTTTATTGGTGATGAATTTATGTTTTCTTCCAGGTCAGTGATAAAAATGTTTTATAGCTTAAGGCCAAGAACCAATTCCCTACTGGACCCCACTAGGAACACACCTGCTCTGTGATGATTCCCCATTTACAAATTATATTTTGAGACATGTTAGTTAGCCAGTTTATAATCCATATAATATGTATTATTGTGGCGGGCTTTGCACTACGTCACCCCTTTGTTTCCAGGGGGGGACGAGGTTAACCCCGCCTCCCTGCTCTTATGGCAGTTCGACTACCTCCCCGGTAGTCAGGGCCATATGGCCTAATGGTCAAAGTCCTTCTAAATCCCCTCCCCGGGGGATAGCGCGGCCTAGCGGCCGGAGTCCATCTATCTCCTTCGAGGTACGAGGGGGGGGGTTGGTGAACTACGTCTCCACACTGATGGAGTCTGGGGTTTAGAGACCCCCGGTAGGGGAGCCCGGGGCCCACCCGCCTCCACCGGGCTCCAACCCAGGGCCCTGTCTTTAACAGCGTGATTCTCCCGGGTCAGCGGGGAATCCTACCGCAACACGCTGCCCTTAGAGTGGTGGGAGATACCACTCCCTTCCCGTTCCTGGGTCACTTCCTACCCCTTCTCCAGATGTAGCAGTCCCTGGGGTCTCAGGGTCTTCAGATTCCTCAGCCCCCAACGCTCCCTGGGGTTCTGACAGCTGCCAGTCTCTGGTCCCACCTCCCGGTCTCTCAGTTCCCTCCTGAACAAGGTACTGCTGCTCCTGGGCTGGAGCTTCCGCTGGGCTTCCTCCTCCCTCAGCCGCCAGCCCTGACTGAGCAGCTCTGCAGGCTTTTATACTTGGCTCCCTGTTGGAGCATGCCCAGCAGAGCTTCAGGGGCGTGACTTCCTCTGCCAGCAGGGAAGGGTTAACCCTCTCAATACCAGTGCGGGGCCAGCCTGCCCCGTCACAACTATGTTCATTTTATATTGTTCTAGCTTTTTCATCTAAATGTCATGCAGTACCAAGTCGAACACCTTATAAGAATCTAAGTATATTACATCAACACTATTATCTTTATCAACCAAACTTGTAATCTCACCAACAAAAGATATCAAGTTAGTTTGACAAGATCTATTGTCCATAAAGCCATGCTGATTGGCATTAATTGTATTACCTTCCTTTAATTCTTTATTAGTCAAGCCATATATTAGCCTGTGCATTATCATGCCTGGGATCAATGTCAGATTGAAAGGCCTATTATTAACCAGGTCATCCCATTTACGTGTTTTAAAAACTGGCACATTAGCTTTCTACTTGTCTTCTGGAACCTCCCCACTGTTCTAAGACTCATTGATATTCAACATTAATGGTTCAGGAAGCTCCTCAGCCAGCTCTTTTAAAATTCTTAGATGCATGGTACTGGACCTACAGATTTAAAATTTTATAATTTTAGTAGCTACTGTCTAACATCCTCCTGAGAAACTAGTGGAGTGGAAAGAGTGTTATCATCATCATATGACATAACTACATCATCTGCTTCCCCAAGACCCACACTACAGAAAAGAAATATGTATTGAAGACTTCTGCCTTTTCTACATTTTATTGGTAAATTCTACAGTTTCCATCTACAAATCGACAAATACCATTCTCAGGTTTCTTTCTGTTCCAAATATACTTAACAAATTCTTTCTGCTCCTCCTTAACTATGCTGGCCACAGATTTCTCCTTGTGTCCTTTGGCTTCCCTTCTAAACTTTTTTTTTACAATTCCAAGCTTCTGATTTATATTCATTACTATCAGCTTCCCTTTATCCATGGTTGATTTGATTTTCCGTCCTTCATTCCATGGCCCACTTTTTTGCCTCTAAAATCATAGACATTTCCAATGCTGTGCTGTCATTGGCTTCCCACCACAAAAGTACTTTCTGATCCTCTCTGTTGGGAGTTAATGCTGATCCAAACAGCAGTGTAACTGTGGGGTTTTGCTACCGAGTGTTAGTCTTTCTCCAAGAGACGCATTGTGTAGATCAGCTCTTCCTAGGCACACATGCCCATCTTTCTATTGGTGATGTAATCATTAAGTCTTTCCATACAGAGGTTTCCATAGGTTTGGAGGTGGGAGGGATGAGCAAACAGCAGTCACCAGTACCCTCCATATGGCCCCGCTGCTACTTCCTTCCATAAATATTGGCTCTATTCTCCACCATGTGGGTGGACAGTGGACGTTTGACCCTCCATTCCAGAAAAGCAGTTTCATCACTGTTTGCTCTGCATTCTTGCTAATAATTTCTATTTGCTCTGTTTAATGTTTAATAGTGGACACTCAGCTTAATAATGTTCAGGCAATATAAATAAAAGGTGAGGAGCAGTGCAGATTAGATGCATCCAGCAGGATCATTCTGATTGTACTGTAAGTACTGCCATATTTTATCCAAAGAGGCTTTGAACTCATATTAGCTATGTGAAATGCAGTTGATTTTATGGGATTTCATTCAAGTATGGGTGACTCTGTTAAAAATAAATCGTTCTGAATCAGAACAAAAAGTCAAAAGTTTGAATTTTCCCATGAAACCAAGTTCCCCTCCCCCACAAAACATTCTTTTTGGTCATCAGAAATGTTTAATTTTGATAAAATTAAAAGATTTTGTTTCAGTTTTGACTTTTTGGCATTAGTTTTTTTTAATTGTTTTTATTTTAACCTTATATTGTTTTATAAAATAATATGAACATAAAATAAAATACAAAACAAGTATAAAACAAGGAAAAATATAAATAGAATAGAAATTTTAAAAACACTTTTGATTTCTTTTCTAAACGAAACTTCATTAGAGTTGACATAACCCTTTAGAACGTTTCTATTTTGATGAATCAGCATTTTCTAATGGAAAAACGTTCCATCTGGACATTTTCAACCAGCTCTAGCAAACACATTTTAACATGGTTTAAAACTCTACCATTAACTAAGCAAGTTGGTCTTTAGCACATACTAGCTGGCTGAGTTGAAGCCTAATGGGAAACCAGTTACCTAGGGACAGATAGAGACAGAAAAAAGAAGGGACAGCATAAAAAAACGAAAAAAGGGCAAATCTATACGTTTTTGACACGTGAAGAACGTTTAGAGCTGATTTATTCCTGTAATTATGATGCTACAGAAAGCTCAGGACCATTTGATATCACCTTTTGCTAAAGCTCACCAAATTACAGTACTGAAAGTCAGGGATGGGTGACTAAGTTTTGATGTTCCAGACAGGACCCTTCACTATAAACATTATTAAGCTTTTGAGAGCGGGCCATATTGTCATTTGGATCCCAATTCTACAGCAACACATTGAAGTGTGTGCATGTGTGGTAGAGTAGGGGGGACTATCAAGGAACCAGTTCCAGTTCCCTGATTGTTGCTGTCAAGCCCCAGCAGAAGTTACAGCTGCAAAAGTACAGCTCCAATTTGTGCCTCGGGCATAAGGTCACTAATTCATCTTACAGCAGCAGAGGAACATCATGGTGGATCTCCATTCTGCTAAAATCTCTCCCAGCCTACTCTCATCCCACCCTCTTTCATAACTTCCCCCCTCAACAAAACACCCCTACTCTAGGGTGGGGGGGATGTCTGAGTGGCACAAAGAGGATGGTGCTAAGTGAAGAATCCAGCCCAGAGTATCCTTCTACCACCTTTCTTCCTTTCTCTGATTCCCAACTTGGCCTGGGCTCCCAAACCCTGTGACTCTCTGGTCAGCCCCACTTTCTTTCCCTCCATAATCTCCCAATTGGCTGGAAGGAGGAGGACTTGCCATGAGGGGAGAGAGAAAAATAATCATTGGATCACAAATAGCACAGGGAAAGAGGTAACATTACCATGACTAATGATTATTCCATTCTTTTGTTTTTAAAGGACTAGTTCCAAAGGAAAATGAAGTCCATCCTCTGTTTGTGTGTGTTACTTGCTGGGCTTCATGCTGTTGTCCAGCCTCATCACGTACCTGACCACCACAATGACCAGGATGGTCAGACAAATATCAATCCTCCAGAGCAGCTTTGCCCAGTCGGAGGCAATGTCGTAACTGAAAAAAGGTCCTTTCTCCAAGTAGCTCCTAGCAATGCTGAGTTTGCATTTAGATTCTACAAGCAGATTAAATCAGATGCAGCTGGCAAGAACATTTTCTTCTCTCCTCTGAGCATCTCCACTGCCTTTGCAATGCTGACATTAGGTGCCAAGTCAACCACTCTGAGTCAAATTCTCCAAGGACTCTCCTTTAACCTGACAGAGATTGAGGAGAGGGAGATACATGAAGGTTTTCGTCATCTCATCCACATGTTAAACCGTCCTGACAGTGAGATCCAGGTGAATATAGGAAATGCCCTTTTTATAGATGATCAACTGAAACTACTACAGAAGTTTTTAGAAGATGCCAAAACTCTGTATGAATCTGAAGCTTTTCTAAGTAACTTCCAGAATTCAGCCGAGGCTGAGAAACAGATCAATGATTACATAGAGAATAAAACCCATGGGAAAATTGCCAATTTGGTCAAGGATCTTGATCCGTTCACTGTAATGGTTCTTGTCAACTATATTTTCTTTAAAGGTAAGATGTTCTAAAGATGGGTACATGTTGCACATACAAGCTATGGAATTCTGATAGTGGTCTAAGACAAATAAACTAACTGCTTATTAGGTCAATGTGATTACCCAACATGAGATTGATGCGGAAATTATAGTCATCTTAATTGGAAAATTTGGTTCTAATTAGGCACATAAATCAAGGGCACTAGAACCTTTGTGGGGGAGGGGGAAGTGGATTCCTGTGGCCCTTCTCCCCTAATCCTGCACTCCCTCATGGCCCTAGTCCCCTCCTCACATAGCAGCCCCCAGGCCTCTGGCACTTGGTGCTGCTGGTCTCCTACCTCCAGTGGCTGCATGTAGGTCAACGGGAACCAGTCGCACGGCCCATCCTCCTTCTGCCCTACCCACCAGCTGCCGTCCGGCACATACAGCACCGTGATCAGCTCCCCTGATAAAATGCAGCCCTTACCGGCGCTGCTTTCCCGCTAACTATGCGCATGTTAAAAAGTGGGAGGCATGGCTCTCCCACTTCCAAGAGTGGGGTGGCCCATCTCCCTGCCTCCCCCCCAATTCTGGTGACCTAAATCCATATTTAGTCACCTGAACAAGATTATACCTATGTTATTAAGCATTCCAAGCACCTATTGAGTGGAAGTGAATGGGAAATAGAAGTGCTCATCACCCCTGTAATGCAGGTCAGTTTAATCATACTTCCTAAATATGGAGATTAAAAAGGAAAGAGAAATCCAGAATTCTATGGATTACGTTAGGAGTAGAAACATTTTTTCTTTGATGTTTTGTTGCTCCTGGGATGTTCCCAGAATGGACAATGATTGATCTTTGCACATTTATTTGCCCGATACTCATTTAAGTAATATAACTGAAGGCAATATAGTCTACCAATGGTATCCAGGAGCCATGAAAGGGTGTATTTAAGACCTGGAAAATTTCTTGCCAAAATGGACAGCTATTTAACGGAGGAGAAGGTGGTCATGTGGCACTCTGGTAAGGCAGTGTGTAAGAAAGGCAATAGGCACTGATCCTGTGCCATAGAAGTCAATGGGTGCCATACCACTGACTAGAGCAGTGCAGCATCGGGCTTATAATGCATAGGAGCAGGCTGGAACTAGCAGAGTTGTGGGGTAGGTCCTACCATAACATTTTAAACTTTGCTTAATTTCAGTCAACTCTTTATAAAAACAAGGTCCATTTCAGCAGCTTGGAAAGCATGTGTTTTCCCATCCATGCATTTGTTCCTAGGGAGCTGCATCATCTGTGCTAACATTTTACAAGAAAGAGAGAAGGAAAATAAATTAAATATAAAGAAAATTTCAATTCAGCTCCCTCTGACAGACCCATGTCTTGAGACTTATACTGCCAGGAGTGAGTAGAAGAAATATAGGTTACATGAAAAAGAAGTTGGATGTATTAATCTGGAGCTCTATCAGATTGAGGGGTCTCAGTTTAACAGCACAGAAAGTTATAATACTTGGTCACTATTCTTTTCTCAAAGCTACAGATTTAAAGAAAGCCACAGTATCAGTTCATTTCACTTGTTTGGCTTTCATCAGGACTACTGTTAATCAGTATAAAATCTCAATCCAACAGAAATACTGCATGCTATTGAAATTGCCTGACTAACCGGCTGCAGGGCAAATGTCCCATTTTTCAAACAAGCTTAGAAATTTCTCTTTCCCAGTATATTCAATGGCATGCTTTCTTTTTGTCATCAGCTCATTGGAAAAATCCTTTCAATAGTTTGTTCACCATGGAAGATGACTTTTTTGTGGATGCAAAAACATCTGTCAAAGTTAATATGATGAGCAGTAACAAAAGGTATAACACACACCATGATGAGCTGCTGTCTTGCTGGGTGGTTGAAATCCCATACAAAGGAAATGCTGCTGCGATATTTATTCTGCCCGATGAAGGGAAAATGGAGCAGGTGGAGGATGCTCTGTTGAAAGAAACTGTGTCTAAATGGACAAAATCACTTCAACAAAGGTAACCATTTAACTGCTACTACGCCTATGTATGTTTGCTGTAAAATAGGCTAGAATTGGAAATGAAAACAAAACATTACATTCAGGGCTAGGCTGTGCCTGTAGGTACAGTCCTGAGTACTGGGCAACGCATTGCATGCTGCCCTAAGAGAGAGCACTGGAAGAATTAGTGTCTCAGACACACACCTCTGAAGCATAATGCCTCCCAGAATGCCCCTCTAGCTTCAGCTCTTTTGGCTAGAGAGCTGGCTGGAACATTGGGGTGCAAAGCCATTCCTCTGCCCTTTCAGCACCCCTCTGAGATGGAATGAGACCCGTGTTCACACCCTACACACAATTGTAATAATCTTTGTACAAAACATGCCTTGTGAAGTATCATTTGAAAATTAATGACTTCCTGTAAGTTAAATCTAGGTAGCAAAATTCTATGTAAAGTTATGAATTCCCCCTGAATGATGTTGGTAGCCTATGTTCAAACCCACATAGCCCCTGTTAGGTGGGAGTGGTTAAAGGAAATAAAGGAATGTGGGTTTACCTCAATTTACATAAAGCTAGTACATAAGGTCCTTGAGACAGCAAGAGGAAGATAAGGCAAACCTGCATTTCAGCACCCAGGGGAGAAGAAAGAGCATGGGGCCACCTTCACCCCACCAGACTCCTATGGCTTTCCTTACTGTTTAAATAAACTTTGCTGTGAGGGGTAAGTCTTAGAAGAATCCACTTCAAAGAGAGACTGGACTATAAAAGTGAGGGGCAAAAACTAGGGATTCGTTCTCTCTTCCTTTTCATCTGTCACTCTTTCACCTAAGAAGACAAAAGAAACCAGCATTTCGGACTTTGGGGGCAGATCCTGACTGAAGTATTTGTTTAGCGATGTTGCTGGGAAAATATGGCAAGAATTTTACGTTGAACCAAGTTTAGTTTGTTAAGTTTAGTTACTAGAAAGCATTTTCTCTTTATTTCTCTTGTAACCATTTCTGACCTTAATGCCGTATTCTTGTACTCACTTAAAATCTCTCTTTGTAGTTACATAAAGTGTTTTCATTCTTTAAATCGAAACTAATCCAGTGTTGCATCAAACTGAATTGTTTGGGTAACTCCATTTAGAGTAGCAAACTGTTGGTGATTGTTCCCCTACAGCAGCAACAGACCTAACATATCTGAACTGTCCTGGAGTGGGGTGGGCAGTGCAGAACACACATTTCTAGTGGAAAATTGAGGACTAGGAGTGTGTGAGGGTCACTCTGCAAGTAGTAAGCAAGACTGCTGGAATCTGTAGTGGCTGGTGTGCTGCTGAGGCACCCAAGCTGGCAGGGCAGTTGGTAACAGAACCCCTCACTGGTCTGAATTGCACCCCAGAACGCGATACTCTCCCAGGCCAATTGCTTCAGGGAGCCAGGGGGAAGAATCCCCAATGTAGCCCATGCAATCCCCTACGAACTCTGGTGGGAATACCCCTGCTATGCCACACAAGGTGGGGATATCCCTACTTCTCCTGCATTCACCTGTGTTAGAGGTAGGGACAATTCAGCCCTAAATAAAATAATGCACTTTACTAGTCTCTATATTGGATGAAATAATCCAAACAATAGTTTTCTAAAACCAGCACAGTGGCCACATGTAAGTAAACAAAAATAAAACTAATGGAATTGTAATTTTGCTGTCCATTTCATCCCCCACCTGTAAAGTGGGACAATGATATTTACTTCCCAGACTGGGGCATTGTGAGGCAAATTCATTGGTAGCTGAGATCTTTGTGTGGTATACATTACCCAGCTGCAAAGGTTTAAGAATCCAGTGATTTGATAATATTTTACCAGAGTTTTGTATTTCTTTTTGAACAGAGAAATCTACCTGTACATTCCAGCATTCTCTGTATCTGGTACCTATGATGTCAAAGAGCTGTTTGAGAAAATGGGTGTGGTCGATGTGTTCACTGACAAAGCCGATCTGTCTGGAATCATTGGGCAAGCTGGACTGAAGGTGTCAAAAGTAAGTTTGTAAAATACAGATGGTGCTAAATGGATTTGTCTGTTGTTTTTTTTAAATGACCCATTCCTGCTTCCATTCAGACCAAGGGCAAGAGGCTCAGCCAGCAATTCCAGGCAAGACAGAGCTGCAACATAAGGAGAACAGCCCCACAGATTAGCACCCAGTCTTTCCTACAATTAAGCATTAATTTGCTTACTATAAAATACAGAGGCTCTGCGAGCTCCCTTGAACTTCTGGAATGTTCTGTAGAAGTCAGAACCATTACGGAGGGAAAAGGACAAAAGTACAGGGAAAATGCAATTTTAATAATTGCTAACATAAAATAATTAATATGTAAAATGGTATAGCAAGAGTTTGCAAATATGGGGTCTTATTCTATGATAGGCATTTATATGACCCCCTCATTACTGTAGTAGCTAAGTGTCTCATAATGTCTAACATATTTATCCTCACAACACCCTTGTGAAGCAGGGATTTATACCCATTTTATGAGAAATGAATCCCAGAGAGGCTGAGTGATTGCTCCAGGGCACACAGGAGGTCTGTGACACCATCCTTCCCAATACTCTTACACTTTCTGAGTAGTGCCTTATACCATGAGTAGGCAGATTGACCAGACTGTGGTTCCACAGAGTGAATATCAGAATCTCACCATACAACAGTAGAAGGAAATAAGAGAGTCATGGTCAGTGAGGTAATATCTTTCATTGAATCAACTTCTGCTGGTGGAGGGGGCAAGCTTTCAAGCTTCACACAGCTCTTCCTCAGGTCTAGAGAAGGTAACCAGAATGTCACAGCTATATACAAGGTGAGACAGATTGTTAAGCATAAGAGGTTCACACATATTATAGAAAACCACTTAAAATGATGGGTTAGCAAGCAGCTGGGTGTGTTAGAATTTGTTGTAATGAGCCAGGTATACCACATGTTGTGATGGACGTGTGTAGGATCCATGGACCTTGAAATGATAAAAGACCAAAACAACTTATCACCTGAGGGCAAACACTTTTCACAAAGTGATCTCTCCATATCTGTCCCACCTTGTATTTAGCTGTGACAGTCTGGTTACCTTCTCTGGACCTGAAAATGAGCTGTGTGAAGCTTTAAAGCTTGCCCCTTCCATGAGCAGAAGTTGGTTCAATAAATGCTATTGCCTCACCTGCCTGGTCTTTCTCATATCCTGGGACGAACACAGTTACAACAAAACAGTAATGTAAGGAAATAGTAATTTGAGTTCCACTAAGGACAACACAGTGAGAGTTAATCCTTAACGTAGCTCCAAAGAATAAAAGAAATAGGTTCAATTTCCACTGCGAAATACCAATTCTCTGTACCCAAGAGAGAAATGTATTAGCCAAAGGCGCTCCAGAGGGGTCAGATACCTAGTTTCTTTCCCTCCTATGTTGCTTGTCACCATTCATCTTGAATTGTTTTCTATTTCTGCACCAAACTAACTCAAATGCATAAATATGGTGGAGATTTTTTTATTTGTGATGATGAGACAATTCTTCTGTATTGTTAATCAATGAATTAAGGGAGTCCTCCTCTTTCCGGCAAACAAGGGATTTGATACATGCAATTTAATCTATTAATATAGTTGTACCTGATGCTTGCAGATATTCATAGGCAAACCTCCTATCAAAATCAGAGATAGCTTTGCCTGGGTTGGGAATGTAGGGTTGGGTTATGTTTTGTGTTGTCAATCCTGTACTCATTTTGTTCTTTCTTTAAAAGTTTATTTTCTTAACAGCTGTGGTTTAAATATGAGCAAGTTCATCTCCAGCTCTTGCTCCCTGTTTTATGCTCACAATGTGATCTTTACTTTGTTTCCTTGTAGGCTCTTCACAAGGCCGTGGTGGATGTTCATGAGAATGGTACTGAGGCTGCAGCAGTCACTATCGTGGAAATCATATTCATGTCTGCTCCCTTCCCTGATTCTCCTACCATTAAGTTCAACCGGCCTTTCCTGATGATGATTGTTGATAAATTCACCCACAGCATCCTCTTCATGGGGAAAATCGTAAATCCTACTGAAAAATAATTGTACGGTCACTGTACATGTCCCAGTGCTTCAAAGGAGTTATGTTTAAATTCCCAGGAGTATGTCCACTTAGCACAGACCACTTAGCACAGACCAGTGATTGTAAGTAAACTGCAATTGGCATAAACTCAAAACAAATAAAACATAATGTGGTAACTCCTTGCTTACAAACAAACCGCTTGGTATTTCTGTGAATTGGGCATGTATTAGAAAACGTCTCAGGTAAATGTGAGAGAAATCTCTTGTCATATTTTCTAACTGACAAAAGGGACACTGAGGTGGGGTCAGGGAAGGTCACAGGGAGCTATTGTGTAAGGGTAGGGAGGTTGGTGGAGATGGCAGAGGTAAAAAAAGTTACTTGATCCCCTTTGCTGTCCTCCTCCCCCTTTCAGAATGAAAAACTGGGGCATTTCACAGCTAAAGGATGGGATGGAAAAAGACTGAATTTCTCTCTCTGTGTATGATCCCTTTGTGATGGGTTCGGGCACAGAGACCCCCTTGGGACTGTCACCTTATGTGCTGAAACTACCTCTGAGCCCATTTTCTCTGGGCCTTCAGAACCCTGCCTTGATGAGACAGACATGCCAGTCTGCTCCAACACAGACCCAGGGTCTGAACCACACCCCAAAGCTGCAGACTTAACTGAAAACGGCTTAGCAAGTGCTCCTGTCTCTAGCACCCAGACACCCAGCTCCCAATGGGATCCACACCCCAAATAAATATGTTTTACTCTGTATAAAGCTTATACACAGTAAACTCACAAATTGTCTTCCCTCTATAACACTGATAGAGAGATATGCACAGCTGTTTGCTACCCCAGGTATTAATTACGTATTCTGGGTTAATTAATAATCAAAAGTGATTTTATTAAGTATAAAAAGTAGGATTTAAGTGGTTTTAAGTAATAACAGACAGAACAAAAGTAAGCTACCAAGCAAAATAAAACAAAACACGCAAGTCTAAGCCTAATACAGTAGGAAACTGAATACAGGGAAATCTCACCTTCAGAGATGTCCCAATAAGATTCTTTCACAGACTAGACTCCTTCCTAGTCTGGGCCCAATCCTTTTCAGACCAACGTTGTGTTTTATGGCATGGGTACAGCAATCACTCACACCCCTGTAGTTACAGTCCTATGTTCTAGTTTCTTTCAAGCATCTCTTTGGAGTGGAGAGGCCATCTCTTGAGCCAGCTGAAGACAAAATGGAGAGGTTTCCAGGGCCTTTTATATTCTCTCTCTTGTGGGCAGAAACCCCATTGTTATCCTGTGCAAAGTCACAGAAACAAGATGGAGCATGCATCTGAAGAATTGGGTATTCACCCACGAAAGCTTATGCTCCAATACGTCTGTTAGTCTATAAGGTGCCACAGAACTCTTTGTTGCTTCTACAGATCCAGACTAACACGGTTACCCCTCTGATACCAGAAACAAGATGGAGTTTGTAGCCACCTGGGCAAGTCACATGTCCATGGATGATTCAGCTTTTTGGAGACCAACGCCATTGTTTACATGTTAGTTTCAATGTTCCTAGGGCAGCTCAGATGTGAACTGGCATCTACGAAAGTCCATTGTCAGTTAAATGTTTCTTGATTGGGCACTTACTGAGAATAGTCCTTTCTCAAGAAGCTGACCAAATGCTTCTCTGAGGCTACTTAGAATCAAACACATTGAGATACAAGTACATAGCCAATATTCATAACTTCAAATACAAAAATGATACACACATACAAACAGCATAATCATAACCAGCAAATTACAACCTTTCTATAGACACTTTACTCAACCTCCTTTGTACAAGATTTGGTGAAACCAGAGGACCTTGGTTGCACCAATGATCTATACGTTCACAGTTCATGTCAATAATGTCACACCCTTCATGGCTCTCTCCTAGTCCCAAACTCTACCTCCAATCCAGCCTTCCCCCCCATCACCTCCCCCTACATCGTGCCCATCTTCCCCAGCAATTCACAAACTGATTCCATTCCCCCTTACACTCAACCTTGCCAGCCTAAACCATCCCACTCATTTTACCACCCAAACTTGTCTCCTAAGCCAGTGGTTGTCAATCAGGGAATACATCAACTCATCTAGATACTTGCCTAGTTTTACAAAAGGCTACATAAAAAGCACTAGCGAAGTCAGTACAAACTAAAATTGCATACGACTTGTTTATACTGCTCTATATATTCTACACTGAAACACAAATACAATATTTATATTCCAATCGATTTATAGTTATATGGGAAAAATGAGACAGTAAGCAGTTTTTCAGTAATAGTGTGCTGCAACATTTTTGTATTTTTATGTCTGATTTTGTAAGCAAGCAGTTTTTAAGGTGAAACTTGGGGTACACAAGACAAATCAGACTTCTGAAAGTGGTACTGTAGTCTGGAAAGGTTGAGAACCACTGTCCTAAGCCATGCCTGTAAATTCAGAAGCTCTGCCCTTGCAGCAGAAACACAAATAATGGAAGATTTGCAAGTCCACTACATACTAATAATGCTTCACTTTCTAAAATAGGCCAGAGACCTCTCCCAAAATAATTCCTAGAACAGATCTTTCAGAAAAGCATCCAATCTTGATTTTAAAATTGCCAGTGATGGAGAATCCACTACAACCTCTTGGTAAATTGTTCCAATTGTTAATTACTCACACTGTTAAAAATGTATGCCTTATTTCCAGTCAAGCTTCAAGTTCCAGCCATTGTATTGTGTCATACTTTTCTTTGCTAGAGTAAAGAGCCCATTATCAAATACAAGTACCAACAAGGGGAACAAATAAATTATGATGAAATCACTCTTTAACCTTCTCTTTGTTAAGCTAAATACATTGAAGTTTTTGTGTCTCTCACTATAAAGTATGTTATCTAATCCTTTCTAATACTCTAATTCAATATCCTTCTTGAATTATGGACACCACAACTGGATACAGAATTCCAGCAGCGGTCACACCAGTGCCAAATACAAAGATAAACTTACCTCTCTAGTCCTACTTGAGATTCCCCTTTCTATGTATCCCAGGATGACATTAACCCATTCGGTCACAGTGTCACGCTGGGAGCTCATATTCAGTTGATTATCCATCATGACCCCCAGATCCTTTTCAGTGTCATGGCTTCCCAGGAATGAGTTCTCTATCCTGTAAGTATGGCCTACACCTTTTGTTCCTATATGTATACATTTACATTCAGCAGTATTAAAATGCATATTATTTGCTTGCAACCATCTTACCTAGTGATCAAGATTACTTTCTATCTTTTCATTATTCACCATTCCCCCCATTTTTGTGTCATCTGCAAACTTTATCAATGATGATTTTATGTTTTCTTTCAGGTCATAAATAAAAATTTTAAATAGCATAGGTCCAACAACCTATTGCTGTGGCACCTCACAAGGAACACACCTGGTCTATGATGAATCCCCATTTACAATTACATTTTGAGACTTATCCGTTAGCCAGTTTATAATTCACATAATATACACTATGTTAATTAAAAATTGTTCTAGCTTTTTAATCAAAATGTCATGTAGTACTAAGTGAAACACCTTATAGGAGTCTAAGTATATTACATCAACACTATTACCTTTATTCACCAAACTTGTAATCTCATCCAAAAAAAGTTACATTAGTTTGACAGGATCTATGTTAATTGGCATTAATTATATTACCTTCCTTTAATTCTTTATTAATCAAGCCTTGTAGCAGCCTTTCCATTGTCCTGCCCGGGAATTATGTCAAATTGAAAGGCCTATTATTAACCAGGTGACCCCTTTTCAGCTTTTTAAATATTGGCACAACATGAGTTTTGTACTAGTATTCTGGAACTTCCTCAGTGTTCCAGGACTTCTTGAAAATCAACATTTATGGTCCAGTGATCTCCTCAGCCAGCCCTTTTAAAATTCTTGGATGTCAGGTACTGGACCTACTGATTTAAAATTTTCAAAATTTAGTGGTTGCTGTTTAACATCCTCCTAAAATACTAGTGAAGTGGAAAGAGTGTTATCATCATCATTTGATGTGACTACATTATCTGCTTTCCCCCAAATAATAGAACAGAAATATTTATTCAACACTGCTGCTTTTTCTGCATTACGATTGATAAATTCTACAGTTTCCATCTCCAAATGAATCAATTTCATTGCCAAGCTTCTTTTTGTTCCTAATATACTTAATAAACACTTTCTGATTGTCCTTAACTCTGCTGGCCATACATTTCTCCTTCTGACCTTCTGCTTCTCTTATACATTTTGTACCATTCTTAGGTTCTGATTTACATTCATTATCAGCTTCCCCTTATCCATGGTTAATTTGATTTTCCTTCCTTCATCAGAAACCAGCTTCCATAGAACAGGGGTCTGCAACCTTTGGCATGCGGCCCATCAGGGTAATCTGCTGGTGGGCTGTGAGACATTTTGTTTACGTTGACTGTTCACAGACATGGCCCCCCGCAGCTCCCATTGGCCAGAAACGGCGAACTGCGGCCACTGGGACCTGCTGGGGGCGGGGCTGTGCCTGTGGATATTCAACGTAAACAAAATGTCTCATGGCCCGCCAGGAGATTACCCTAATGGGCCGCGTGCCGAAAGTTGCCGAGCCCTGCCATAGATTATGGGAATTAAAATTTCCATTTGACAAAGAAGCCACATGAACTCAAAAATCTCTACAAGATTTAATGTAAGTCTTCATTAGATTTCAAATTTTAAACATACACCTGGTGTCCCTGGCTTTGTGCCCTCTCTCCTCGAGGGAAAGTTGGAAGACACAATCACCCTACAATCACAGTCAACATTTCCAACCCTGCAAATTCATATTAATTAAGAAAAAAGGCTTTAAATTTATTTAGTTAGTTTATATTCCTGTTGACTCCACATGACATTTCCTTTGTTAATACTATAGAAGATTTTAATAAGTGGACACCATGTGATTGTTTTGATACAAGTTTCAGAGGTCCAATGTTAGAGGTTGAGAGTAATGGAAAACAATAAATCATGTTCTACACATCAAAAAAACATTGACTCCTGTGTCTAACATGAACAAGGGCACATGCAGGATATGCACGACCACAAAATCACAGAGAGAAATCTGGCTTTGTACTTGTGATTGTGTCTGTGGTCATTATCCTTGGCCTTTGTGTGTTCCTAGAGCCTCCAAATCTGAGAGAAGCACCAGAGGAAATTTCACTCTGTTGAGCTTGAAACTGTAGCAAACAGAGCCAAACACATGTGGAATTATACAACATTTCTAAATTCTCTTTAAATATAATAAAATGCTATAGCATTGTGTACAGCAGCTCTTCCATGGCACAGATGCCCCTTTTCTATGGGTGCACTAATCATGAAGTCTTTCCATACAGAGGTTTCCACAAGTTTGGAGGTGGGAGGGGGTGAGCAATCAGCACAGCTACCAGTACCCTCCATATGGCCCCCTGATATCTGCTTCCATAGTTATTGGCTCTATTCTCCACCATGTGGCTGGACAGTGGGTATTTGACCCTCCATGTCCAGAAAAGCAGTTTCATCACTGTTTGCTCTGCATCCTTGTTAATATCTTCTGTTTACTCTGTTTAATGTATAATAGTGGAAATTCTGCTTCACAAAGTTAATGCAATATAAATAACAGGCGAGGAGCTGTGCAGATTAGATGCACCCAGCAGGATCCTTCTGATTGTACTGTAAGTACTGCCATATTTTATCCAAAGAGACTTTGAATTCACATTAGCCGTCTGATATGCAATGTCTTTTATGGGATTTCAGTGACGTATGGGTGATTGTGTTCACTACACCTGTTACAATTTTCCTGTCAGTGGAGCCTTTCTGAAGAACCCAATGATCCAGCAGACATTGATGCTCCAGGGAAAATGTTCTTTAAATGAAGGCATTTAAAAAAATTATTGGGAAACCCAGGGGCTAGATTAATCTAGTGCTTTAAGATATGGCCTGGCTACACATTTCTAGAATGTGTTAGCCAATGTTGGAGCTGGTTGAAAGTAGGACTTTCCATTCTGCAGAATATTCTCACCAAAAAAATCATTCTGAATCAGAACGAAAAATTGTTTGAATTTTCCTTTGAAACAAAAGTCTCCTTCTCCCCCCTAAATTCTTTTCAGTAAACTAAAATGTTTAATTTTTATAACATTGAAAGATCATGGTTCAGTTTTGACTTTTTGGTATTAGTTTCTTTTATATTGCTTTTATAGTACATTATTTTATTTTATAAAATATGAACATGTAAAATACAAAATAACTTTACGAGCATAAGAAAAAAGAAATATAAAATCACCTGTTTTTTTTTCTAAATGAAACTTCATCAGTGTTGACATCCTTTGGAATGTTTCTATTTTGCTGAATCAGCATTTTGTGGCAGAATAATGTTCCTTCCGACCAACTTAGCAAACACATTCTTACATGTTGTAAAACTAGTATTAACAAAACAAGTTATTCTTTAGCTTGTAGAGTTGTAGCCTACTAGATAGAATGAGACAGATAAGCATAAAAAACAAAAAGGGCAAACTTATAAGTTACTGACATGTAAAGAACCTTAGATTTCTTTATTTGATTTATTCCTGTAGTTATGATGCTACAGAAAGCTCAGCACCATTTGGTATTCCCTTTTGCTAAAGCACATCAAAATTACAGTATTGAAAGTCAGGGATGGGTGACTTAGTTTTGGCGTTCCAGACAGAGCCCTTCCCTAAATGTTCGTTCAGCTTTAAACAGTGGACCCGATTCTCATTTGAATCCAGATTCTACTGCTACACAGGGAAATGTGAGTGCAAGGCGGGAGGGGGGGAGAGGGGCAGCGGTGGAGCATCAAGGAGCCAATTGCAGTTCCCTGAATGATGCTGTCAAGCCCTAGCATAAGTTAGAGCTGCAAAAGTGCAGCTCCAATTTGTGCCACTGGCATAAGGTCCCTAATTTACTGTAGGGATGCAGTGGACGATCATCACAGTGGAGTTCCATTCTGCTAAAATCTCTTCCAGCCTACTCTCACCTGACTCCCTTTCATACGCTCTCACTCTACAAAACACCGCTACTCTAGAATGCCTGAGTGGCACAAAGTGGATGGTGCTAACTCAGGAGGAAACTCTGGGCTGGATTCTTAACACCCCTTCCTTTTTCCTTTCTCTGATTCCCAACATGGCCAGCACTCCCAACCCCAGAGATTCTACCTTCAACCTCACTCTCTTTCCTCCAGTAATCTCCCAATTGGCTGGAGGGGGGAGGATTTGCCATGAGGGGAGAGAGAAAAATAGTCATTGGATCACAAATAGCACAGGGAAGGGGGGAACATTTCCATGACTAATGACTATTCCATTCTTTTGTTTCTAAAGGAATAGTTCCAAAGGAAAATGAAGTCCATCCTCTGTCTGTGTGTGTTACTTGCTGGGCTTCATACTGTTGTCCAGCCTCATCACGTACCTGACCACCACAATGACCAGGATGGTCAGACAGTTACTAATCCCCCACAGCATCTTAGCCCAATTGGAGGTGATGTCATAAGTGAAAACAGGTCCTTTCTCCTAGCTCCCAGCAATGCTGACTTTGCATTTAGATTCTACAAGCAGATTAAATTAGAAGCAGCTGACAAGAATGTTTTCTTCTCTCCTCTGAGTATCTCCACTGCCTTTGCAATGCTGTCGTTAGGTGCCAAGTCAACCACTCTGAGTCAAATTCTCCAAGGACTCTCCTTTAACCTGACAGAGATTGAGGAGAGGGAGATACATGAAGGTTTTCATCATCTCATCCACATGTTAAACCGTCCTGACAGTGAGATCCAGGTGAATATAGGAAATGCCCTTTTTATAGATGATCAACTGAAACTACTACAGAAGTTTTTAGAAGATGCCAAAACTCTGTATGAATCTGAAGCTTTTCTAAGTAACTTCCAGAATTCAGCCGAGGCTGAGAAACAGATCAATGATTACATAGAGAATAAAACCCATGGGAAAATTGCCAATTTGGTCAAGGATCTTGATCCGTTCACTGTAATGGTTCTTGTCAACTATATTTTCTTCAAAGGTAAGATGTTCTAAAGATGTGAACATGTTGCACATTCAAGCTATGGAATTCTGATAGTGGTCTAAGACAAATAAACTGCTTTTTTGTCAACTGCTTATTAGGTCTATGAGATTACCCAACTTGAGACTGATGCCTTGTTAACTTTTTTAAGCATTTCCACGAAAGTTATCGTCATCCTAATTCGAAATTTTCGTTATAATTAGGCACCTAAATCAAGTGAACTGGAACCTTTCTAGAGGGGCGGAGGCAAAGGCAAAAGTGCATTCCAGTGGCCCTTCTCCCCTAATCCTTCACTCCCTCATGGCCCTAGTCCCCTCCTCACATAGCACCCCCTGGGCCTCTGGAACCTGGTGCTGCTGGTCTCCTACCTCCAGTGGCTGCATGTAGGTCAATGGGAACCAGTCGCACAGCCCATCCTCCTTCTGCCCTTCCCACCAGCTGCCATCCGGCACCTACAGCACCACGATCAGCTCCCCTGCTGCAATACATGGTTCCTACCGGCGCTGCTTCTCTCCAAACGATGCCCATGTTAAAAACTGGGGGGCATGGCTCTCCTACTTTCAAAAGTGGGGTGGCCCAGCTCCCTGTCTCCCCTGCACCCCAGTTCTGGTGACCTAAATCCACATTTAGTCACCTGAACAAGATAATAACTATGTTATTAGGCATTCCAAGCACCTATTTCTTGGAAGTAAATGGGAGATAGAGATGTTCACCATCCCTGTAATGCAGGTCAGTTTAATCATACTTCCTAAATATGGAGATAAAAAAGGAAAGAGAAATCCAGACTCCTATGGATTACGTTAAGAGTAGAAACATTTTTTCTTTGATGTTTTGTTGCCCCTGCTATGTTCCCAGAATGGACAATGACTGATCTTTGCACATTTATTTGCCCGATACTCATTTAAGTATTATAACTGAAGGCAATATAGTCTACCAATGGTATCCAGGAGCCATGAAAGGGTGTATTTAAGACCTGGAAAATTTCTTGCCAAAATGGATAGCTATTTAACGGAGGAGAAAGTGATCATGTGGCACTCTGGTAAGGCAGTATATAAGAAAGGCAATAGGCACTGATCCTGTGCCATAGAAGTCAATGGGTGCCATACCACTGACTAGAGCAGTGCAGCATCGGGCTTATAATGCATAGGAGCAGGCTGGAACTAGCAGAGTTGTGGGGTAGGTCCTACCATAACATTTTAAACTTTGCTTAATTTCAGTCAACTCTTTATAAAAACAAGGTCCATTTCAGCAGCTTGGAAAGCACGTGCTTTCCCATCCATGCATTTGTTGCTGGTGAGCTGCATCACCTGTGCTAACATTTTACAAGAAACAGAGAAGGAAAAGAAATTAAATATAAAGAAAATTTCAATTCAGCTCCCTCTGACAGACCCATGTCTTGAGACTTATACTGCCAGGAGTGAGTAGAAGAAATATAGGTTACATGAAAAAGAAGTTGGATGTATTAATCTGGAGCTCTATCAGATTGAGGGGTCTCAGTTTAACAGCACAGAAAGTTATAATACTTGGTCACTATTCTTTTCTCAAAGCTACAGATTTAAAGAAAACCACAGTATCAGTTCATTTCACTTGTTTGGCTTTCATCAGGACTACTGTTAATCAGTATAAAATCTCAATCCAACAGAAATACTGCATGCTATTGAAATTGCCTGACTAACCGGCTGCAGGGCAAATGTCCCATTTTTCAAACAAGCTTAGAAATTTCTCTTTCCCAGTATATTCAATGGCATGCTTTCTTTTTGTCATCAGCTCATTGGGAAAATCCTTTCAATAGTTTGTTCACCAAGGAAGATGACTTTTTTGTGGATGCAAAAACATCTGTCAAAGTTAATATGATGAGCAGTAAGAAAAGGTATAACACACACCATGATGAGCTGCTGTCTTGCTGGGTGGTTGAAATCCCATACAAAGGAAATGCTGCTGCGATATTTATTCTGCCCGATGAAGGGAAAATGGAGCAGGTGGAGGATGCTCTGTTGAAAGAAACTGTGTCTAAATGGACAAAATCACTTCAACAAAGGTAACCATTTAACTGCTACTACGCCTATGTATGTTTGCTGTAAAATAGGCTAGAATTGGAAATGAAAACAAAACATTACATTCAGGGCTAGGCTGTGCCTGTAGGTACAGTCCTGAGTACTGGGCAACGCATTGCATGCTGCCCTAAGAGAGAGCACTGGAAGAATTAGTGTCTCAGACACACACCTCTGAAGCATAATGCCTCCCAGAATGCCCTTCTAGCTTCAGCTCTTTTGGCTAGAGAGCTGGCTGGAACATTGGGGTGCAAAGCCATTCCTCTGCCCTTTCAGCACCCCTCTGTGATGGAATGAGACCCGTGTTCACACCCTACACACAATTGTAATAATCTTTGTACAAAACATGCCTTGTGAAGTATCATTTGAAAATTAATGACTTCCTGTAAGTTAAATCTAGGTAGCAAAATTCTATGTAAAGTTATGAATTCCCCCTGAATGATGTTGGTAGCCTATGTTCAAACCCACATAGCCCCTGTTAGGTGGGAGTGGTTAAAGGAAATAAAGGAATGTGGGTTTACCTCAATTTACATAAAGCTAGTACATAAGGTCCTTGAGACAGCAAGAGGGAGCTAAGGCAAACCTGCATTTCAGCATACACAGGGGAAAAGAAAGAACATGGGGCCACCTTCACCGCCCCTCCCCCCCCGACTTCCATGGCTTTCCTTACTGTTTAAATAAACTTTGCTGTGAGGGGTAAGCCTCAGAAGAATCCACTTCAAAGAGAGACTGGACTATAAAAGTGAGGGGCAAAAATCCAGGGATTCATTCTCTCTCCCTTTTCATCTCTCACTCTTTCACCTAAGAAGACAGACTTTGGGGGCAGATCCGGACTGAAGTATTTGGTCAGCGATGTTGCTGGGAAAATGTGGCAAGAATTTTACCTTGAACCAAGTTTAGTTTGTTAAGTTTAGTTACTAGAAAGCATTTTCTCTTTATTTCTCTTGTAACCATTTCTGACCTTAATGCCGTATTCTTGTACTCACTTAAAATCTCTCTTTGTAGGTAAATAAAGTGGTTCCTTTCTTTAATCACAACTAACCCAGTGTTGCATTCAAACTGAATTGAATTTGGCTGACTGTCAGAGAACCAAGTTGGAAACTAGAACAGCAAAGCATTGTGAGGCACTCAAGGTTTCAGGGCAGTTGGTAACAGAACCCCTCACTGGTCTGAATTGCACCCCAGAACGTGATACTCTCCCAGGCCAATTGCTTCAGGGAGCCAGGGGGAAGTATCTCCAATGTAGCCCATGCAATCCCCTGGGAACTCTGATGGGCATACCCTTGCTATGCCACACAAGGTGGGGATATCCCTACTTCTCCTGCATTCACCTGTGTTAGAGGTAGGGACAATTCAGCCCTAAATAAAACAATGCATTACTAGTTTACTAGTCTCTATATTGAATCAAATAATCCAAACAATAGTTTTCTAAAACCAGCACAGTGGCCACATGTAGCTAAACAAAATAAAACTCATCGGGTTGTAATTTTGCTGTCCATTTCATCCCCCACCTGTAAAATGGGACAATGATATTTACTTCCCAGACTGGGGCATTGTGAGGCAAATTCATTGGTAGCTGAGATGCTTGAGTGCTATACATTACCCAGCTGCAAAGGTTTAAGAATCCAGTGATTTGATAATATTTTACCAGAGTTTTGTATTTCTTTTTGAACAGAGAAATCTACCTGTACATTCCAACATTCTCCGTATCTGGTAGCTATGATGTCAAAGAGCTGTTTGAGAAAATGGGTGTGGTCGATGTGTTTACTAACAAAGCCGATCTGTCTGGAATCACTGGGCAACCTGTACTGAAGGTGTCAAAAGTAAGTTTATAAAATACAGATGGTGCTAAATGGATTTGTTTGGGATTTTTTTAAATGACCCATTCCTGCTTCCAGTCAGGTCACTGGTAAGATGCTCAGTGAGCAAGGACAGGCGAGACAGAGCTGTAGCATAAGGAGGACAGACCCACAGATTAGAATTTAGTCTTTCCTCAAATTAAGCATTAATTTGCTTACTATAATTAATACAGAGGTTCTGTGAGCTTACTTAATAATAATAAATTGAGATATGCCAATCTCCTAGAACTGGAAAGACCTTGAAAGGTCATCGAGTCCAGTCCCCTGCCTTCACTAGCAGGACCAAGTACTGTGCCCTGACAGATTTTTGCCCCAGATCCCTAAGTGGCCCCCTCAAGGATTGAACTCACAACCCTGGGTTTAGAAGGCCAATGCTCAAACCACTGAGCTATCCCTCCCTCCTGGAATGTCCTGTAGAAGTCAGTACCATGAGGGAGGGAAAAGGACAAAAGGAAAGGGAAAAATGCAATTGTAACTGTAGTTAACATAAAATAATTAATATGTAAAGCGGTATGGCAAGAGTTTGCAAATAGGGAGTCTTATTCTAGGATAGGTATTTATATGACCCTTCATTACCGTAGTAGCTAAGTGTCTCATAATTTTTAATGTATTTATCCCCACACTACCTCTGTGAAGTAGGGATTTACACCTATTTCACAGATGAGAAATAAAGCACAGAGAGGCTGAGTGACTTGCTCCAGGGCACACAGGAGGTCCATGGTACCATCCTTCCCAATACACTTACACTTACTGAGTAGTGCCTTATACAATGAGTCAGCAGATTGACCATGGCCTATAGTGTCACACAGTAAGTATCAGAATTTCACCATGAATCAGAAGGAGGAAATAATAGAAACAAGGTTGATCAGGTAATATCTTTTATTGAACCAACTTCTGCTGGTGGCGGAGGAAAGCTTTCATGTTTGACGCAGCTCTGCCGCAGGTCTGGATAAGGTCCAGACATGATTGGACAAGCTCAAGGTGAGACAAATTAAGCATAAGGATACACACGTGCTGTAAGAGACCACTTAAAATTAAGTGAGTAATTAAGGGTTAGCAAGCAGCAGGGTGTGTGAGAAATTGTTGTAATGAGGTAGGTATACTCCATATTGTGATAGACATGTGTAGGACCCATGGATCCTGAAATTATTAAAAAAAAAAAAAGACAAAAACACCTTTTCACCCATGGACAAACACAAAGGGATCACTCCATATCTGACCTCTCAGCCCTCATGCTCAAAGGAAACCTGCACAACACCTTCAAAAGACAGGCCTGGGAAATGAAATTAATAACTTTGCTGCATACTAAGAACTATGGACTTCTAGATGAATTGAGCAATAAAATCAATGTAACACTTAGAACACACCCTGCTGCTTGCTTCCCCTTAATTGCCCACTTCATTTTAAGTGGTCTGCTACAGCATGTGTGAACCCTTTATGCTTAACAATCTCTCCCACCTTGTATTAAGCTGTGACACTCTGGTTACCTCCTCCAGACCTGACAAAGAGCTAGGTGGAGTTCAAAATCTTGTCCCTTCTACCAGCAGAAGTTGGTCCAATAAACGCTATTATCTCACCTGCTTTAACAACGAGGAGTCCTTGTGGCACCTTAGAGACTAACAAATTTATTTGAGCATAAGCTTTTGTTGGCTAAAACCCACTTCATCAGATGCACAGAGTGAAAAATTCAGTAAGTAGTATATATATTACAGCACATGAAAAGATGGGAGTTGCCTTACCAAGTGGGGGCTCAGTGCTAATGAGGCCAGTTCAGTCAAGGTGGAAGTGGCCTATTCTCAACAGTTGACAAGAAGGGGTGAATATCAACAGAGAGAAAATTACTTTTTGTAGTTACCCAGCCACTCCCAGTCTTTATTCGGGCTTAATTTGATGGTGTCCAGTTGGAAAATTAATATCAGTTCTTCAGTTTCTCATTGAAGTCTGTTTTGTTTTTTTTAAAAGAATTGCCACTTTTAAGTCTGTTTTTGAGTGTCCAGGGAGTCTGAAGTACTCTCCTGCTGGTTTTTGAATGTTACAATTCTTGATGTCTGATTTGTGTCCATTTATTCTTTTGCATAGAGACTGTCCCTAAAGACTCCCATCTTTTCATGTGCTGTAATATATATACACTACTTACTGTATTTTTCACTCCGGGCATCTGATGAAGTGGGTTTTAGCCCACGAAAGCTTATGCCCAAATACATTTGTTTGTCTCTAAGGTGCCACAAGGACTCCTCATTGTTTTTGCTGATACAGACTAACAGCTACCACTCTGAAACCTTTCACCTGCCTTGTCTCTCTCATATCCTGGAACTAACACAGTTACAACTGCAAACAATATACGGAAATACTAATTTGAGTTGCATTCAGAAGAACAAAGTGAGAGTTAGTTCTTAGTGTGGCTCTGAAGAGTAAAAGAAATAGGTTCACATTTGCACTGTGAAATACCAATTCACTGTACCCAAGAGAGAAATGCATTAGGCAAAGGTACACCAGGGCGGTCAGGTACCTAGGTTCTTTCCCTCCTATGTTGCTTGTCACCATTCATCTTGAATTGTCTTCTATTTTCTGCTGTGATGATGAGACAATTCTTCTGTTATGTTAAACAATGAAGTAAGGGAGTCCCCCTTTTTGTGGATGAACAAACAAGGGATTTGATACATGCAATTTAATCTATTCATATTGTTGTGCCTGACCCTTCCAAATATTCATAGGCAAAACTCCTATCGAAATCAAAGATAGTTTTGCCTGGGTTGGGAATGTAGGGTTGGGTTATGTTTTGTGTTGTCAATCTTATACTCATTCTGTTCTTCTTTCTTTACTTTCTTAGTAGCTGAGGTTTAAATATATGAGCAATATGAGCAAGTTCATCTCTAGCTGTTGTTCCCTGTTTTATGCTCACACTGTGATCTCTACTTCATTTCCTTATAGGCTCTTCACAAGGCTGTGGTGGATGTTCATGAGAATGGTACTGAGGCTGCAGCAGTTACTATCATGGAAATTACATTAACGTCTCTTCCTGCCCCTCATCCTCCTACCATTAAGTTTAACCGACCTTTCCTGATGATAATTGTTGAAAAACATACCAAGAGCATCCTCTTCATGGGGAAAATCATAAATCCTACTGAAAAATAATTGTACTGTCACTGCACACGTCCCAGTGCTTCAAAGGAGTTGTTTTTAAATTCCCAGGAGTATGTGGACATACCACAGACCAATTGGTGCCAGTGATTGTAGGTAAATTGCAATTGACATAAATTCCAAACAAATAAAACATGAGTGTGGTAACCCCTTGCCTACAAACAGCCTGGTATTTCTGTGAATTGGGCATGTATTAGTGAATGTCTGAGGTAAATGTGAGAGAAAGCCCTTATAACTAGGTGACCAGATAGCAAGTGTGAAAAATCAGAATGGGGGTGTGGGTAATAGGTGCCTATATAAGAAAAAGACCCCAAAATTGGGACGATCCTATAAAATGGGAACATCTGGTCATCCTACTTGTAGTTGATGCTGATAACTAGTGGGGGCTGCAGAGCACAGGATACTCTCCCCCCTAGCCTCCTACATTCCATCCCCACTGTGCGTTAATCATATTTTCTAATTGACAAAAGGGACACAGAGAGGGAAGCGGGAGGTCACAGGGAGCTGGTTTGTAAGCATAAGGGAGGTTGGTGGAGATGTCAGAAGCTAAAATGCTTCTTGATACCCTCTGGTGTCCCACCCCTCCCCTTTACCAAATAAAAACTGGGGCATTTCACAGCTAAACGGCAGGATGAAAGAAGACTGAATTTCTCTCTCTGGGACCCCTTCAGGGTTCTCTCCTAGTCCCAAACTCTACCTTCAATTTAGTCTTCCCCCACTACATCGTGCTCACCTCCCCCACCAATTCACCAACTGATTTCATTGCCCCTTACACTCAACCTTACCAGCCTAGGCCATTCCACTCCTGGGATCTGCTCATCTCCCTCTAACCCAGCCCCAGGTCAGGAACACCCACCGTACACACCTGTCCCTTTCAGACTGAGAACACCTCTTCTCCCTACCAAACCCCTCCCAAGCTCACAGCAACCCCTTTCTGCTCTGAAACCCTCTCCCAACTAACACCCCTGGGTGAGAACACAAAAATATACAAAATGCCTTGGAGACCTTTCCCAGAGGTCATAGTCCTTCCCCCTCCAACCTGACAGCCACCACCAGGCTCACAATCCTCTTTTCTCCACAACTCTAACTCCCATCCCCAAACCCAGAACCTCCACCCTCAATTCATACTTGTTTCTGGATACAGAAAAACAGGAGCAGAGGGAGCAGGGAGGGACTGTGGCTGTAGGGAGCCCTATACTCTGAATAAACTTCACAGAAGCCTGGAAATCCTCTTCTGTCCTCCTCCCTCTATTGCTTGTAGCCCTTGTGCTACATGGAGGATCTCTAGGAGCTGGAAACTGCAAGTAGCATTGCAGACAGCAGCTAGATAAATTGCAGCCTAGATCCTAAGGCTGCTGGGTGAAATCCAGCCTCCAAGAAATCCCTGTGACAACAAGTGATACTGCTTCCGGAAACACTTCACTCACACAACACAATATAGCTCACAGATGTGGCATTATTGGTGGAGTTTAGCTCCTTTTGCCATTCATGTCCAGCCACCCCTGGCAGACACAGTCACTTTCACTTTTTCTCAGTGTTGTAATTCAGGGAACTCATAAGTCACCCAAACTCCCCCGAACAGAGGGTTCCAAAAGGCTTTTGAGAGTTATTTGTTTAAGATGCAAAGTGTCTCACTTGAGTTGTTCTGGACTAGACTCTTTACATTGGTATATGGCCACTAAGGTTAGGCTGTGATCAGAGGGGAGGGAGGGAGGCATATGTATTGCATCTTCTGGATCTGATGTTTCAGCCAGCCATACACACTCACTGTCTCAGCCCACTCCTCCTGGTAGCTGGCCAGCTTCTCCTCCTCCACCTACTGGGTCTCCACAATCAAGTGGACCAAGTCCGACACAGTGAAGATGCCATTTAATGGGATAACCTGTTATCTGGTAATGCAAAAGCCAAGCAATCCCAGTATCGCAGGTAGGTGATGAGATGCAGTCAGAATATTTCCAATGCAGTTGCCCCTTAGTCTATAGTCATCATTTCGAAGCCTGCAAATTCTTACTTAAATGGGCGGGGGGATATCAGGCTTTTAATTTATTTAGATTATATTTTTATTAGCACCATGTGATTTATCCCTTCTGAACAGTAGAGAGCAGGGGGAGGCAACCTATGGCACGCATGCCAAAGGCAGCACACGAGCTGATTTTCAGAGACACTCACACTGTCTGGGTCCTGGCCACCGGTCCGGGGGGCTCTGCATTATAATTTAATTTTAAATGAAGCTTCTTAAACATTTTAAAAAGCTTATTTACTTTACATACAACAATAGTTATATATTAGAGACTTATAGAAAGAGACCTTCTAAAACGGTTAAAATGTATTACTGGCACGTGAAACCTTACATTAGAGTGAATAAATGAAGACTCGGCACACCACTTCTGAAAGGTTGCCGACCCCTGGTATAGACGCTTTGATAATTGGGCAACATGTGCTTGTTTTGATATAAAAATCAAGAGGTCCAGTGTTAGAGGTTGAGTATAAAGGAAACCAGTAATCCACCTTCCAATCATGCTAACAAAAGATAGACACAAGAGTCAAACACGAACAGGGCCCTATGCAGAAACCACAAAATCAAAGCCTGAAATCTAGCCTCAGCCACATGGATCTCCAATCAGACATAAAAAGTCTCTCTTTGTAACATCCATGGCCTATTTTTCACTTCTGGAACTGTGGTAAACTCCAGTGCTGTGCTGTCATTCGCTCCCCGACCATGGCCTCACACTCTGGACCAGCACTAAGTCTGACCAAACAGCAGTGAATCTGAGGGTTTTTCACAACTGTTAGTCTCTGTAAGAGATGCATTGGGTAGCGTAGATGTTCTTAGGCACAGACACCACTTATTTCTATTGGTGCTCTGTGATAGGGCGCATAGCACCATAGCCCATATAGGTGAGGAAAGGGTTTGTGTGGGCTAGAGAGCTTCATTAAGGCACCAGGTCTAATAACCACCTGGCAGGACTAATAACAAATGAGACCCAGCTGGGGAGGAGCCAAGTACTTGCCATAAAGACAGCAAGTCTAGAGCAGAAGGGGTTGCTTGAGAAATCAGGAATTAAAAAGCCTAGTACAGAAAAATTTTAAAGAAAAATGGCAAAAAAGATAATTGGATCAACAAAAAAGAGAGGAAGAAGATTTTTTTGAATTGTGCCCTAGAGTTGAGGATAAGGACGTACGTCAGGGGATGGGAGGAAAAATGAAGTGATTTTGTTTAGAGTATGACCTGCTCATTGTGGCTTGAACAAAAATCTTTTTCAAATAAATGGACACAAAGGTGGACTATGCCCACTCTCTAAGGTGGGAGAGACAATTGAGCATCTTTGATGGGTATGTAAGAGCTTTGATAAAGGGAAACGCTTTCTGAGGGATTCAAACGTCTTAAGGTGACAAAAGTTACATTATGTTATTTAGTGAAAATGTCAGGGAAATGGGGTAGTATTAGAAAGGTGTTATTATATTATCTGAAGGATACAAGGCAGAGTGAGAGAATATAAGCTGCTAAGTATTTAGGAAGTACAGTTGATGATGGCCATTCAGTCAAGTCTGCTTCACCATGAGGGAAAAAAAGAGAAAAAGAAAAGAAGAAAGAAAAAGAAGAGAGTTGCAGGGAGACAGAAAGAACTTTGCAGTCACTCTCTTGATAATAGAGGGTGGCGAGACTGAGGAGAACAGCAAGACTCCTGTTGGGGACAAAGCCCTGGAAGGGGCCCGAGGAAAGGCCTCAAGAAAAGCCTGTGGTAGGAAGGAGTTTAGGGAGACATCAACAAGGGATCTAATGGAGTGGACTTTGGCTCTCATCCTAGGGTCCCTGGACTCAAATGTGGTGGAGTGGGAGGGCCTGGGCTCTCCTACTGGTCTACCAGAAAAGGTGGTGTAAAAACATCCTGACCAAGCGAGAGAAGAACTATTGGGATTGGAGTCCGACCTCCCCAGGGAGAAAGCCCTATGAGTCGTCACTCTGCACAAGAGTAAGACGATGATCCTGCAGAGCCCAGGAAGGGGAGAATAGTCTGCAGTGGTCTGGGAAGGGGCTAAGAGTTGTTTGTTTGAGTTTAATTTATCAGACTCTTTGGTATGTCTACACTGCAGCTGGTAGCATATTTCCCAGCATGAGTAGAGTTACATGCTCAGAGTTCACCTAGTTGAAGGCTTTTTACTATTCAGAAGTACATTCTGCACTTCTTTAGAACAACCTTCTTCCAAGGGCATGAGCCAGGAAATACCCTAGAGGGCCTGCAGGTTGGGATGGAGGAGGCAGCCATGGTCTTGGGAGATCACACAGGAGTGACAGTGAAGATCGGACCAATGGAGCTAGTAAAGTCGAGAACTAGTATTGTCAGGGCCACCCTGGGGCTATAAGTATAAGGTGAGCCTGATCTTGTTTGATGTTGGATAAGACTTTTGGCAGGAGCAGAACTGGAGGGAAGGCATATAGCAGGCTCCTAATCCAAGGAAGCAGGAAGGCATCTGTCAATAACCCCAGGCTGTGGCCCACTTAGGAAAAAAACTGATAACATTTTCTGTTGGTTTTTGTTGCAAATAGGTCCACCTGTGGAGTTCTCTACAGCTGGAAAAGGGACCTAGTCACATCTGGACACAGAGACCATGTGTGACGTGCTTACATGAACTGCCAGAGCATTCTGAACCCCTGGACGCTAAGCAGCTTTCAGGCTGATGCAGAGATCTCAAAGCAGAGTTACCTCTTGGCATAATTGCATTGACTAGACTCCCCGTTGTTCATTCACACAGAATATGACTGCTGTGTTGTCGGTTAGCACTGATACATTCTGCTGATTGCTGATAAGCCTACCCATAGCATTCTCCGTATGGGAAAAATTGTAAATCCTTTGGAAAAATTACTATATGGCTGTATATATCCTCGGTGACTTAATTCCAATTAGTCAGTAAAGCATGCTCACATATAGAAGACAATGCTAGTAACTACAATTAATGTATATTTCCACATAGATAAGATATAAAGGGCCAAGTTTTCAAATCTGCTTCGCCACAATTGCCACTAGTGCATTTATAACTTTGTACATACAGTTTTGACATGTAAGAGGCCAGACCCTCTTCCATTAAAGTCAATGGTTGAACTCACATTGGTTTCTATGAGAGTGGCCCCTCTCGTGTGTGTGATAGAATTCATATATGCAATCCCTATTTTTAATGAAAAGCAAGTGAAAAATTAGTAAAAGCAAGCTCTAATTTTAAAAACTCTATCATTTCTGCACCCCAATGATAATGCACAGAGCTCATGCACACATAAAATGGCAATGTTCTCAAAATTTGTCTGTGTTATGCATTAAAAGCCTAGCACCAGCTAAATAGCTAGTGGTATTAACAGTGCAAGTCATAAAATGGTTACTAACCTTCCATAACTGTTGTTCTTCGAGAAGTGTTGCACATGTCCATTCCACTCTCAGTGCACATGTGCCCCAAGCAGTCGCTGGAAATTTTTCCCTCAGTGGTACCCGCAGCTCAAGCACCCTTTGCTGCCACCTGCCAATAGCACTGGTATAAAGCGCCCAGCCGACCCCACACTCCCTCAGTTCCTTTTTTCTGGAAAATGCCAAGGTAAAGGAGCAGGACGATGGTCATGGAATGGACATGTGCAACACATCTCAAAGAACAACAGTTACAGAAGGTTAGTAACCATTTTTATTCTTGGAGCGAATGCACATGTGCATTCCACTCTAGGTGACTCTCAAGCAGTTGAAAAGGTAGAGGGATCAGAGTTCATGGACACACAGACTGCAGAACAGCTCGACCAAATTTGGCATCCACTCTGGAATGCTGAGCGATGGTGTAATGGGAGGAGAACCTATGATCAAGTCACTGCTTTACAAATGTCCTGAATACGAATCTGCGCTAAGAATGCTGCTGAGGATGCTTATGTGGAATAAGCAGTCAGATTAGCTGGAAGCAAAACACCTGCCTGGTCGTAACAAGTGTTAGTACATGACGTCATCCAAGATGAAATTGTCTGTAAAGACATTGGGACACCCTTCAGCTGGCCAGCTACAGCTACGAACAGTTGGGTGGATCTTCGGAAAGGTTTAGTTCTTTCTATGTAGAAAGCTAGGGCTTCTTGTCTAACATCCAATGAGTGAAGTCATTGTTTATTCCTAGTTGCATGCGGCATCAGGTAAAAGAGAGGTAGGTGGATTGCCCGATTGCTATGAAACTGCTAAACCACTTTCGGGAGGAAACTGGGGTGAGGACATAAATACACTTTATCTTTAAAGAAGACTGTCTACAGCAGCTCTGATGTGCGGGCACACAGATCCAAGACCCATCTGGCTGAAGTGATGGCTTATAATAGGATGACGTATAATAAGGAGCAAGTTGCCAAAAGTTCATACGGAGGTCTCATAAGCTTTGATAAGACCAAGTTCGGGTCCCGGCAGGAACAGGCTCTCTTATTGGGGCTATCAGAATAATCTGGGCCTGGTCTGGCATGATCTTTAGCAGCACTCTGTGCAAGAGTGAGAAGGGGGCAAAGACATAGTAAAAATGTCCCATCCAAGGGAAGTAGAAAAGTGTCCATGATAGAACCCAGACTGTGGCCTCCTAGGGAGCAGAACTGGTAATACTGTCTGTTGTACCTGGTCGCAAGTAGGTCTATCCGGGGAGTTTCCAACTGCTGGAAAACGTCTCTTACCACATCTGGGCAAAGGAACCACTTGTGGTGACTGGAGAAAGACGTGCTGAGGTGATGTGCCAACTCCCGGAAGGTAAGAGACCTTGATGTTGATGGAGTGGGCTATGCAAAACTCCCATAGCTGCATTGCTTCTTGACAAAGGAGAGAAGAGACAGCTCCTCCTTTCCTGTTGACATAAAACATGGCTGAAGTGTTGTCCATGAGAACAAACAAGTTTATGCCTGTAATGCGGGGCAGGAAGGCCTGACAGGCTTGGCAAAACTGCTCTGAGTTCCCTGATGTTGACATGGTGTGAAAGTTCTGCCACAGATCAAAGGCCCTGAGTTCTGAGGGGCCTCATGTGAGCTCCCCACCCTAGCGCTGACACATCTGAGATCAGGGTCATACGGTTGAGGGCGTATAAAGAAAATGCCCACACAAGCCATGAGCGGATCCAACCACCAATTGAGGGAGACAAGAATCAGTGGAGGTATCCTGAGTTTCTAGATGATGGTGGTTTGGTGAGTACACTGAGGTCAGCCACATCTGGAGGAGTCTGAGGTGCAGCCTTGGATGTTGTACCACATATGTGCATGAGGCCATGTGACCTAAAAGCCTCACAATTTTGGGCTGCTGTGATTGGATGACCTTTGAGGTGTGTTGTCAGGGATCTGACTGATTGGAAATGTACCTCTGGGAAGTAGGCCCTGGCCTGAGTCAGACACTGCCCCAATGAACTCTATTGTCTGCACTGGAGCAATGGTAGACATTTCTGCATTTATCAGAAAGCCTAAGGTCTTGAATGTCAACTGGATGAGTCGAACATTGGACACTACTTAAACACTGGACTGGCCCTTGACTAGCCGGTCATCTAAATAAGGGTAGACCTGCACCCCTAACCTCCTCAGGAAAGCTGCCACTACTGCCATACATTTTGTGAACTCCCATGGAGCTGCAGACCAGGAGAAGGGGTGGATTGTGAATTGGTAGTGTGGGTGGTTTATTACAAATCTGAGGAACCTTCTGTGACCTTGGTATATCGATATATGAAAATAGGCATCTCTTAAATCAAGGACAGCATACCAACCACTGGGATCAAAGGAGGGAATAATGGCCAGCACATCCCTGGCCTGCACTGCTTCCCGCAGCCCCCATTGGCCAGGGATGGTGAACCGCGGACAGTGGGAGCCGCGATCGGCTGAACCGGCGGACGCGGCAAGTAAACAAACCGGCCCAGCCCGCCAGGGGGCTTACCCTGGCAAGCCACGTGCCGAAGGCTGCCGATGCCTGTAATAGACACTTGATATAGTTATATTGGCTCTGCTGATAATTTGCTTCACTGGGTAATTTCCAAACCGCTTATGCAACCATGAATACATTTCTCCTTGCGACACAAGGATAGATAGAGCTCTCTGCAGATTAGACAAAGCCCAACATCAGAGAGAACAACAAAGCCCTCCAGAACACCTGTTTGACATTTCATCTCAGAGATACTGTAGGAGGTACTCCTTGCTTTCCATAGGACATTGTCAGAACAATAATGTTCTAGGCTATTGTTAAATGGCCTTGGGAGTAATTAGTTAAATATTGAAAAGGATAATGAAATGCGAAGGCGGGGGGAGGAGGGAAGGAAGGCTGTCAGTTTCTCAGTGCTCTCCTAGAGAATCAAGCCTTCAATTTCTCCAACACAGAATTATCCCTTGATTTTTAAAAAAATATGTATTTTTTTGGCCTCCAGCCACACTGTTTTACAGGAAATTCATGCACAAATTCAAAGGAAATGGCTTTGCTCGCATTGTCTATTTCCTAAAGGTGAGATAATCATATATTATGGTTTTGCAATAACAACTCAGGGGGTTCCAGCAATGAGTGACAGATGCCTACTCTTTGATGATATGGGCTTGATCCAAAGCCCACAGATGTCAATGAAAATATCCCCATGAATACCATAGATAGCCAGCCATCCTTCAGAACTTCACAGACATAATGATGTATTACTTCTCAGATGGAAAAGACATACAAGTAGTAAGTCACCAGGACCAGGTGGTGTTCACACAAGAGTTCTGTAGAAACTCAAATATGAAATTGGAGCACTATTGACTATGGTATGTAGCATATTGCTACTGTTACTGACTAAAGAAACATTGGACCTACAATTTTTGAGTCTGGAACCTGCCCGAGTCTAATTTTTTTTTGCTTTTATGTTGTATTGTTTTTCAGTAACTTTTAATCAATTAATGCCATTTTAAGATATTAGCAACATTACAATTTTCAGTGTCAAAGCCTCTTTGAGGTTCTCATTATTCTAAAGCAAGAAATTAATACTATGATCAATGAACTGTAGAGTCTGCTGATAAGGTGAGTCCAGAAATTTTGTACAGCAAACAAGGATAAAACATCCTCACTGATAATTTTCTTTAAACTTTGAGCAGATCAATATGGACATAGATTAACACTATCTGTTGGGGAAGAGTCAACATAACTTTTTTAAAGGGAACTCATGCCTCACCAACCTCTTAGAATTCTTTGAGGGGGTCAACGAACATGTGGACAAGGGTGAGCCAGTGGATATAGTGTACTTGAACTTTCAGAAAGCCTTTGACAAGGTCCCACACCAAAGGCTCTAAGCAAAGTAAGCAATCATGGAATAAGAGGGAAGATCCTCTCACGGATTGGTAACTGGTTAAAGAGCAGGAAACAAAGGGTAGGAATAAATGGTCAGTTTTCAAAATTATGTGAGGTAAATAGCAGGGTCCCCCAAAAGATACAGGAACCTGTGATCTTCAACATAGTCATAAATTAACTAAAATTACTCAAGGTAGTTAAGTCCAAAGCAGACTGCGAAGAGTTACAAAGGGATCTCACAAAATTGGATGACAGGGCAACAAAACAGCAGATGAAGTTCAATGTTGATAAGTACAAAGTAATGCACGTTGGAAAACATAATCCCAATTATATTTACAAAATGATGGGATCTAAATTATCTGTTACCGCTTCTCATGGGGTGTGCTCGCCACACTGGCCCTGCAAGAGCCAAAATGGGCCAGATGGGCCCAATCAGCAAATTAGACTACAAACGGGACAGCTGTAGGCTGGAGGCAGCTAATCAGAGAGAAGATCACCTGTGAGGGACTGGACAGGGTCTACAAAAGACAGGAAATTGAAAGCAGAGGGGACTGCAGGGAAGAAAGGTTGCAGTCACTCTCTGGGAGATGGGTGGGGTGTTTGAGGAGCCTCAGAAATGAGTTGCTTAAAGTTACTGCCTGGGAGGAGGGAGTGAAGAGACTGGCAATCCCAGAAGAGTGGGGCAGGTTCAGGAGGTATGGAAACAGCTCAGAGAAAGGCAGCAAGGTGCAGGAAATGGACCGTGACTACTGTGTAGAGGATCCCTGAGCTGGAACCTGGAGTAGAAGGTGGGCCCGGTTTCCCCTGCTAGCCACTGTGGGAGTGGCACTGTGAGGTAGTGAAGCAAAAATGGCCTGAGACTGTGGGAGAGCAGGAACATTGATACACTTTCCTCCCAAAATGGGAAACCATAGTAGTAACCTGGCTGAATTAGAAAAAGGATGCTGCAGTTCCTGGAGTGAAAGAGAGGCTGCAGAGGAGAAACTGATGGGGTGTACCCGCTGGAAGGGGTGTTGACTTGAACAAGCTAATACCCAGAACCACCAGAAGGTGGCGCCATCCAGCAATGAGTAGAGCAGGGGTGGGCAAACCGCGGGCCGGATCCAGCCCATGAGGGCTTTGGATACGGCCCACGGGATTGCTACCCCGTGGCACCACGGGTCCTGCACCACTGCTTGATGCAGCACCACATCCCTGTGGCCCCTAGGGAAAGGAGGGGCAGAGGGCTTCGTGCACTGCCCTCGCCTCCAGGCACCACCCCCTGCAGCTCCCATTGGCCGGGAATGGGGAATCGCGGCCAATGGGAGCTTCAGGGGACGGTACCCGCAGGTAATTGTCAGTCCCCAGCGTGTAGCAGTGCATGGGATTCTTCCATCCTAAGTACAGGACTCTACACTTGTCTTTGTTGAACCTCATCAGATTTCTTTTGGCCCAATCCTTCAATTTGTCTAGGTCACTCTGGGCCCTATCCCTACCTCCAGCGAATCTACCTCTCCCCCCAGCTTAGTGTCATCCGTGAACTTGCTGAAGTAATCCATCCCATCATCTGGATCATTAATGAAGATGTTGAACAAAACCAGCCCCAGGACAGACCCATGGGGTACTCCACTTGAAACCGGCTGCCAACAAGACATCGAGCCATTGATCATTACCCGTTGAGCCTGACAATCTAGCCAGCTTTCTATCCACCTTATAGTACATTAATCCAATCCATACTTTTTTAACTTGCTGGCAAGAATACTTTGGGAGACCATATCAAAAGATTTGCTAAAGTCAAGATATATCACATCCACTGCTTTCCCCATATCCACAGAGCCAGTTATTTCATCATAGAAGGCAATCAGATTGGTCAGCCATGACTTGCCCTTGGTGAATCCATGTTGACTGCTCCTGATCACCTTCCTCTCCTCTGGGACCTCGTCTGGGACCTCCCCCAGTCACCACTCTTTTATAAATAGTCTTTAACCTGTTCTTTCACCACTGGTGGCTGCTCACCTCCTCCCCATACTGTGCTGTCCAGTACAGCAGTGTGGGAGCTGACCTTGTCTGTGAAGACTGAGGCAAAAAAAAAAAAAGAAAAGCATTGAGTACTTCAGCTTTTTCCACATCAACTGTCACTAAGTTGCCTCCCCCATTCAGTAAGGGTCCCACACTTTCCCTGACCTTCTTCTTGTTGCTAACATACCTGCTTTGGCTTTCCTGATTACACTCCTGCATGCTCAAGCGATATTTTTATATTCCTCCCTAGTCATCTGTCCAAGTTTCCACTTCTTGTAAGCTTCCTTTTTGTATTTAAGCTCACTGAAGATTTCTCTGTTAAGCCAAGCTGATCACCCGCCATATGTGCTATTCTTTCTGTGCATCGGGATGGTTTGTTCCTGTGCCCTCAATAAGGCTTCTTTAAAATACAGCCAGCTCTCCTGGACTCCTTTCCCCCCACATATTAGCCTCCTAGGGGATCCTGCCCATCAGTTCCCAGTCTACTTTTCTGAAGTCCAAGGTCTGCTGCTCTCCTTTCTTCCTTTTGTCAGGATCCTAAACTCAACTATCTCATGGTCACTGCTGCCCAGGTTGCCACCCACTTCTACTTCCCCTACCAATTCTTCCCTGTTTACGAGCAGCAGGTCAAGAGGAGCACGACCCCTAGTTGGTTCCTCCAGCACTTGCACGAGGAAGTTGTCCCCAACACTTTCCAAAAACTTCCTGGATAGTCTGTGCACTGCTGTATTGCTCTCCCAGCAGATGTCAGTTCTCCAAAAACATCTGTTCAATGTGCAGTGGCAGTCAAAAAAGCTAACTGAATGTTAGAAACCATTAGGAAAGGGATGGATAATAAGACAGTAAGTATCATAACATCGCTATATAAATCCATAGTATGTACACACCTTCAATACTGTGTACAATTTTGGGAGCCCCATCTCAAAAAAGATATATTAAAATTGGAAAAGGTAGAGAGAAGGGCAACATAAAATATTAGGGGTGTGGAACAGCTTTCATATGAGGAGAGATTAAAAAAAAGACGGACTGTTCAGTTTGGAAAAGAGACGACTAAGTCTATAAAGTCATGAATAGTGCGGAGAAAATGAATAAGGAAGCATTATTTACCCCTTCACGTAGCATAAGAACCTGGGGTCACCTGATGAAATTAATAGGCATCAGGTTTAAAACAAACATAAAGAAGTACTTCTTCAAACAATGCAAGTCAACCTGTGGAACTTGTTGCCAAGGGATGTTGTAAAGATCAAAAGTATATAACTGGGTTCAAAAAAGAATTAAATAAGTTCATGGAGGATGGCCTCTGACTGCCAGAAGCTGGGAGTGGACAACAGGGGATGGATCACTCGATAATTGCCCTGTTCTGTTAATTCTCTCTAAAGCATCTGGAATTAGCCACTGTTGGAAAACAAGATACTGGGCTAGATGGATCACTGGTCAGACATAGTATGGCCGTGCTTACGTTTATGTGCCAAATGTCCAATTACAAGATATTGAATTAAAACACTTATGAGTTATCCGGAGTTCTAAAGTGGTTTTCATAAACAGATGAAACTGCTTTGTATACAAAATAATAGGGTTTGCCATTGAGGATATAAATAGAGACTCATGTAAAATAGGCTCGTCCTTTTTCCATTGTGTATTTATGCCCAAATGGCAACATGTAGAGGGGGTTATTTAAGTTGAGATGCTGAAGTGTCCTTAAATAGGGCTGTTTAACATCCAATGGAATTTTCCTCTCATATCTCATGTATTTAATTTGTGGGGTTTCTCTGTATTTTTTTGTTGTTGTATACTTACTTCTCTCTTGATGGGTAAATGCCACTATAAGTATGTGTGTTCCATTTGAGGCTCTGTAACTTCAAAGATTACTTTTCTTTTTTCCTGTATTTCCAATAACTGTATTATCATTTCAGCGAAAGTCATTATGGGTGTGTATGTATCTGTATAAATAAATACTCACACTGTAAATGTATGCTATTAAATCCACTGGTAAATAAGTCAAAACATATTATGGCAATCTGGATCAAAATTATTATTAAAACACCCTTCTTACCTCTATCAGACAAATGAATGAAAAGGCCTACACAGAGGGGGCAGGGATAGCTCAGTGGTTTGAGCATTGACCTGCTAAACCCAGGGTTGTGAGTTCAATTCTTAAGGGGGCCATTTAGGGATCTGGGGCAAAAAATTGGGGATTGGTCCTGCTTTGAGCAGGGGATTGGACTAGATGACCTCCTGAGGTCCCTTCCAACCCTGGTATTCTATGAGTACTGTACTGTGTTTGCCTCTATGAGAGATAGAAGCAGAGAGGACAAAATACACTAGGGGAAGGAAGGAAAATTCCATCAGAGTTCACACAGCTGTGGGAAAGGATGTTCTGGCATCAAATTGTGAGGGATCACAGGTCTCAAACAGTCCTTAGCAGGGCCGGCTCTAGGCACCAGCACTCCAAGCATGTGCCTGGGGCGGCACTTTCCAAGGGGCACTCCGGCCCCGTTTTTTTTGCTTGGTGCAGGCCTTGGACAGAGCCCTGCCACTGGAGAGCCAGAGCATTGTCCACTGGAGCCGAGCCCGGGCTGCGGCAGTGAGAGGGGCTCCCTGAGTGTGTGAGGAGCCGGGAAGGGAGGGAAGCGGGCCTGGGATGCAGGGAGGGAGGAGGGAGCCTACTGTCGCCGCCGCTGCTGCTCTGAGTCTCCCCAGGGCGGCGCGGTGTTTTCCCACCCAAGTGGACTGTGCAGGGTGCCGCCGGGCTGGGCAGGGGGCGCGGATCCCCGCTCGCTTGCTGATAGGGCGAGTGGTGGGCAGCCCGAGCTGTCAGGGAGCTGCCGCCGCCCCCTCCTGCCCCCGGACCCAGCCCGCCGCACACCTCCCCCACCTCAGCCCTGCACTGCCTGCTCCGGGCCCCCACAGCGCCAGGGGCGTAGGGAGGCAGAGCCCGGCTCCAAGTGGGGGAGACTGCCCCACCAGGCAGTTTTTTGTTTTGGCAGGGCGGTGCTCAGGGTTTTTTTTTTGTTGTTTCGGTGGGGCCACACTCGGGGGGATTTGTTTTTTGTTTTGCCAGGGCGGTGCTCTGGGGGAGGGGTTATTTCGGCTGGGCGGCGCTGGTTTTTTTTTGTTTTGACGGGCTGGCGCTGGAGAGAGTGGGGTTTTTTTGTTTCGGCGGGGCCGCACTCGGGGGGGGGGGTTGTTTTTTGTTTCGGCGGGGTGGTACTCGGGGGAGAGGGGGTCGTTTTGGTGGGGCGGCGTGGGGGGGGGAGAGTTTGTTTCAGCAGGGCTGCGCTCTTTTTTTAAATTTTTGCTCGGGGAGGGGGACAGCACTCGGTTGTTTTTGTTTTTGCTTGGGGCGGCAAAAATGTTAGAGCCAGCCCTGGTCCTTAGACCACAACCACAACCCAGCAGCTCACAGGTACCTGCAGGGAGTGTAAGCTGATGGACCTTAGCTCACCATAGGCACCACCCAGGAAGCTCCCAACTGGAGGAGATGTCCAGCCTCTCTGATTGGCTCAGACTCACTATTTAAGCCAAAAGGAGGCACAGGAAGTTGTCCAAACAACTAGGTGAATCTCTGGCTGGCTGCTATGTTGGACCCTGCCTTTTAGCCTGACTCCTGAGCATCTGCCTTCTTCCTGATCCCTGCTTCTGTGGCCCACCCCTGTCTATTGACTCTGGTTCTGACCCTGGCTTGATTCCTGACTCTGATTCTAGCAATGCCAATGGTTCAGAGGGAATGAACAGAACAGGGCAATTGTCATCCAGTCCTAGAATCTGGCAGCTAGAGGTTTAGAGACACTCAGAGCATGGGGTTGCATCCCTAAAGATTTTGGCTGAGAGCCATTGATAGACCCATCCTCCATGAACTTATCTAATTCTTTTTTGAACCCAGTTATACTTTTGGCCTTAACAACATCCTCTGGTAATGAGTTCCACAGGTTGACTTTGCATTGTGTGAAGAAGTACTTCATTTTGTTTTAAACCTGCTGCCTATTAATTTCAAGTGATCCCAGGTTCTTGTGTTATGTGAAGGAGTAAATAATGCTTCCTTAATCATTTTCTCCACACCATCCATGATTTTATAGACTTCTATCATATCCCCCCTTAGTTGTCTCTTTTCCAAACTGACCAGTGTCTTTTTTTCACCTCTCCTCATATGAAAGCGGTTCCATATCCCTAATCTTTTATGTTGCCCTTCTCTGCACCTTTTCCAATTCTAATATATCTTTTTTGAGATGGGGCAACCAGAACTGCACATAGTATTGAAGGAGGGGGATGTACCATCGATTTATATCATGGCATTTTGATATTTACTGTCTTATTATATATCCTTTCCCAATGATTCCTAACATTCTATTAGCTTTTTTGACTGCCCTGGCACATTGAGCAGTTATTTGCAGAGAACTATCCACAATGACTCCAAGATCTCTTTCTTGAGTAGTAACAGCTAATTTAGACCCCATCATTTTGGGACTATGTTTTCCAATGTGCATTACTTATCAATGCTGAATTTCATCTGCCTTTTTGTTGCCCAGTCACCCAATTTTATGAGACCCCTTTGTAACTCTTCGCAGTCTGCTTTAGACTTAACTATCTTGAGTCATTTTTTATCATCTGCAAACTTTCCCATCTCACTATTTTACCCCTTTGTCTAGATCATTTATGACTATGTTGAACAGTACAGGTCCCAGTACAATCCTTGGGGACCCCGTTATTTACTTCTCCCTGTTCCAAAAATGGACCATTTATTCCTACCCTTTATTTCCTGCCTTTTAACCAGTTACTGATCCATGAGAAGACCTTCTCTCTTATCACAAGACTGCTTACTTTGCTTAAGAGCCTTTGGTGAGGGACCTTGTCAAAGGCTTTCTGAAAGTCCAAGTACACGGCCTCAACTGGATCACCCTTGTCCACATTTGTTGACCCCCTCAAAGAATTCTAATGGATTGGTGAGGCATGATTTCCCTTTAAAAAAAAGGGCATGTTGACTCTTCCCCAACATATCATATTCATCTGTGTCTGATAATTCTGTTCTTTACTATAGTTTCAACTAAATTGCCTTTAAAAAAAATAATGGCATTACACATTAGCTATCCTCCATTCATCTGGAACAGAAGCTGGTGTAAGTGGTAGTTTACATACCACAGTTAGTTGTTCGGCAATTTCATATTTGAGTTCCTTCAGAACATTTGTGTGAACACCATCTGGTCCTGATGACTTATTACTGTTTAATTTAGGAGGCACTTTTCTCCACAGAAACTGCAATTCTACTATAGTGCTATCCCTTTATTCAGGTTTCCTAGTCTTCTTAGTCCTCCCCAGACTCTGACATTGCTTCTTAAGGCCCTGATCCAGCAAAGCACTTGAGCACATGCTTAGCTTTGAACACTTGCTCGTTGTCCCCACTGGGCTCCAATGGGACTGTACCTGTGCTACTTAAGTGCTTTGTTGGACTGAAGCCTTAAACCTACAGCCCTCTCTTCACAGAGGGCCTGCTGGTGACTCCTGCCTCTCCCATCATCCACTCTCCAAGGGGCTCTCAGTTGGGGGAGTAAGTGTTCAGTCACCCAGTTGACCCAGAACCTCACTTCAACTATAAATGTTCTTTGTGATACACAAGGCTTCTCCAGTCTGCACTATCTTTGCTAGGTTAGCCCATTTGGGCCAGAGAGGGCCAGCAAGCCTACTTACTCCACTCCTCAGCCCATCTAGTCTCTGCTACTTTCCTCAAATGTAGCTCCCCAGACCGACAGAGAGACCAGAGAAAGGGGGAGGTGGCAAAGAAGGAACAAATCTGAAGAAACACCCACCACCACCCAATTTGGAGGAAGGAAATCTACACAGCTTGGAGCCACCTTCATGTGTGAATCTGGGGACATGAACTAACACTGGGCCTGATTCTCCCATTTGCACCTTGTGCAGTCACCTACACCTGTATAAGGTGAGTGTAAGACACCATCAGCTCAGAATGGTAGCACTGTGCCCAGGGCCAATGACTACACTGAGTGCCAGGGAGGGGTAAATCAGGTCCACTGTGCAGTAATGACAGGTAAATGCTGACTACAAAATGGCAAACTACACACATCTGTGATTAACTTGGTTTTCCCATCCTCATCAGTAACCAGCCTGTACATAATTTGAGAGCTGGAATCCATCGTTAGCAGACAATGCTCTGACAGTTCTGAATGAAAATCACAGTATTTGCATTAAAAAGGAGATCACAAAAATACACTGGCAAAACGATTGTTTTATTTAAACTATTATCATTTTATAAGCTAACAGACTGCTCCTGGGTTTTACACTATCAGGCCTGATTCTGTCCTTGATTCCTATGTGAGATTATAAAAGAACTAGAACATACCTGAACATTGCATTTACCAGCCCATGTTCTAATCATTTTTATTCAACATAGCAAACACAGTGGAATTTGCCAGTCACTATAGCAACCTATAGTCACTACAAACATAAATGATGCCTTTTTATTTAATTTTTTGGGGGGAGGGGATGGTCCCATTATTTGCTTTGTCAATGGGAATGTAGATAAGTAATAGGTGGTTGGTTTTATATGCATTACATACCCAGTGTAAGAGCTACTAAAAGTTTTCTGGGGTAGAAAAAAGGAATCTGAACTATTAAGAAGAGATCTGCCTGCAGTACTTAGCTACCTGAGGTTTGCCATTAAGCTCCAAGCCAGTACTATACACGTCATTTTACTCACTTGAGTGCTCACTTGAAACCAATGGGATTATTGAAATGAGTAAAGTTACTCATGCATGTAAGTAGTTGCAAGACTGGGGCTTTAGTGTTTCTCACCGCAGCATAACCAGAAATGAGGTGGGTTCCTATGTCCAAAGTGCACAAACCCACATTTAGGGCATGCACATTCAGCAAAATTGGGCGCGCCTTAAAACTAAAGTTATCACTGTTTGCTCTGTGCAATCACTAAAGTACTAACCCTTAGCTGACCTGGTTAATCTTTACTAGAGGACACTTTGCTTTCATAATGCTTTTTAGCAGCATAAATAGTGAAGCAAAGTGCAGCACAAGCCTGGTGAACACCACAGGATCCTTGGAATCTGCGGTAAGTAATCATTTTACCATGGGGACTTCAAATGTGTATTCTAGCAATGCCAATGGTTCAGAGGGAATGAACAGAAATGGGCAATTGTCATCCAGTCCTAGAATCTGGCAGCTAGAGGTTTAGAGACACTCAGAGCATGGGGTTGCATCCCTAAAGATTTTGGCTGAGAGCCATTGATAGACCCATCCTCCATGAACTTATCTAATTCTTTTTTGAACCCAGTTATACTTTTGGCCTTAACAACATCCTCTGGTAATGAGTTCCACAGGTTGACTTTGCATTGTGCGAAGAAGTACTTCATTTTGTTTTAAACCTGCTGCCTATTAATTTCAAGTGATCCCAGGTTCTTGTGTTATGTGAAGGAGTAAATAATACTTCCTTAATCATTTTCTCCACACCATCCATGATTTTATAGACTTCTATCATATCCCCCCTTAGTTGTCTCTTTTCCAAACTGACCAGTGTCTTTTTTTCACCTCTCCTCATATGAAAGCGGTTCCATATCCCTAATCTTTTATGTTGCCCTTCTCTGCACCTTTTCCAATTCTAATATATCTTTTTTGAGATGGGGCAACCAGAACTGCACATAGTATTGAAGGAGGGGGATGTACCATTGATTTATATCATGGCATTATGATATTTACTGTCTTATTATATATCCTTTCCCAATGATTCCTAACATTCTATTAGCTTTTTTGACTGCCCCGGCACATTGAGCAGTTATTTGCAGAGAACTATCCACAAAGACTCCAAGATCTCTTTCTTGAGTAGTAACAGCTAATTTAGATCCCATCATTTTGGGACTATGTTTTCCAATGTGCATTACTTATCAATGCTGAATTTCATCTGCCTTTTTGTTGCCCAGTCACCCAATTTTATGAGACCCCTTTGTAACTCTTCGCAGTCTGCTTTGGACTTAACTATCTTGAGTCATTTTTTATCATCTGCAAACTTTCCCATCTCACTATTTTACCCCTTTGTCTAGATCATTTATGACTATGTTGAACAGTACAGGTCCCAGTGTTGCATGCAATTTATGTTATGCCATTTGATTCACATGGTGGTGCCTTTTGTTCTGTTTGGTACAAGGAAATCTGTCTTAAGCAACCATTCCAGGGTGCAAGAACCATGATGATATTTAAAATTCACGTAGTGCTTTACCTGATCAGAGCACTGTAAAAACACTAATTGACTAATCTTCACAGCAGTTGGGTAAGCAGTTATATGGTGACAGTAATTTAACGGGGACTTAGCACAAAAATGTCCCTTGTAGGCAGTGCTGATCTCTGTGAGTGAAATCCTGGTCACACTGAAGTCAGGGGAAAGCTGCCATTGATTTTAATGAAGGCAGAAATTAATTTGTGTCTTGGGGAGGGGGAGCTCAAAGAATGGAGCATTCAGGAACTAGGAAATCTGCTCATTTATTTTTTCCCTGCTTAGAAATTGCTATCTTATAACCAGAATGAAGGATGGGAAGCAGCACATTTTGATTAATAAGATTATGCATTTGATGGAGGTATATCTCCTTTGTGCCTTAGCATATTACTAGTATAGCAGTTTTCACCCTGTGTAGTTTGAGCTGGGAGTTCTGGAGAGCTTGTAAAGGACGCAGGACATGTCCTCTATAATGTAGGACTTTTTAAGTAGCAGTACTTAAACTATCCTACAGAAGATTGTATTCAGGGATGTCTTTTTCTGAATCACCGAGATAAAAGCCATCTCTAGCACAGGTAAATTAGTGGTATCCAGACAGGGAACAAGTTCCACCAGAGGCAGGGCATTTACCCCAGCCCTTCTCCCAGTTTGCTGGTGGGATTTTAATAAGGTGGTTCCAGCTAGTCCCAGGGTTTTCTCAGTCACGCCACTGGGGAAGCAAGAGCTGCCATTCTCAGCTGCAAAATCAGTGTGACAGGACAAATGCTGACTTATGTCAGTCAAACATGATTGCTAAGTCCATTAAAAACAAATTGCCCTAAGCACCGCCATCCTCGGAGTCTCAGCATGTTCTTGTGTCATTTGCCTGGCAAGAACCACATCTCCTACAACTCTCAGCACTTTGTCGATGCTTAACACAGTACAAGAGGGAAACTGAGGCAGAGAGGGGTGAAGTGATTTCTCTAAGGCTACACAGCAAGTCAGTGCAGACATGGGACTAGAACTAAGGCACACCTGACTTCAAATCCTGTGTTTATATCCAGTCTAGACTAGACTGAGATCTACTGATGAAAAGCACTATAAAAGAGTGAAATATTATTCTAATTTTGTGCAGGTTGCATTGCATTTGCATTTTAAGAAATTGTAAGGAATTGTCTTTGATAACAGAAACCCTAAATCATAAAGCAGATGTAGGATACTGTAGTTTGTGCTTTATAACACATTCTGATTTAAATAGCGTCTCTTGCTAATTATAGTTATCTGATCTCCTGGCAAACTGTGAAAGGCAAATACAGCAGCCACAGCAAATATGAAGTCCAAAGCAAAGGGTCCCAGTCTTACTGGGGGAAAATACCCTGAAAGCTTGCAGGGCAAAGATTTTATTACAAAGACTATTTCATTAGACAGTCCCTTAATCCATGGAACTTTAAAATCATTTTCCTGAATGCAGTAAGTGGCTTGCTTCTCATACTGTATATGCCTTAAATACAATCCTTTTTCAATCAATATATATCCTTGGAACTATTCTTCTTTTATGTGACAAAATGTCAGATTTTAAATGACCGCAGAGGTTTTAATTGCCCACTTATCTTGAATGATCTCTTGCAACATGCGTTAACTCTTTATGCTTAATAATCTGTTGCACCTTGGATTTAATTGTGACACTCTGATCACCTTTTGAAAACCTGAAGATGAGTTCTATGTAGCTCAAAAGCTTGTCTATTTTATCAACAGAAGTTGGTCCAGTAAAATATATTACCTCACCCACCTTATGTGTCTCAGATTTTAAATGCTTTTTTTACAGTTGAAATCAATAACCACCTTTGCCCCCTCCTCTGTTCTTGGCTCAGCTCAATGACAGTTAAGAACACACATTCTGCTATTATACTTACCCAATGCCTGGGTAAGTATACTTACTTACCCAATGCCTGGGTCTCTACTGTGTTAGACCAGTTTCATTCTGGTATAATTTCACTGACTAGAATAGAGCCACACTAGCCTGAAGCTAGAGTAACCGTGTTGGCATCTCTCATGATTTTATTGTGAGTCTTGCAATATTTGGTATGTTTCTTAAAGTCCAAGCTCCTGGAGTCAGGTGAAGGTATGAGATTAATCTGTGCAAGGGAGGTTAGGCTAGATATTAGGAAACACTTTTTAACTATAAGGATAGTTAACCTCTGGAACAGGCTTCCAAGGAAGGTTGTGGAATCCCCATCATTGCAGGTTTATAAGGACAGGTTAGAGAAACACCTGTCAGGGATGGTCTAGATTCACTTGGTCCTTCCTCAGCACAGGGGGCTGGACTTGATGACCTCTGAAGGTCCCTTCTGGCCCTACATTTCTATGAATATGTAAGAATCTCAGATTTCAATAAAAAAAAAAGTAAATCTCTAGCCCAGAATCAGGCCCATATTATATTAGATTCTGACTATGAATTGAAAATTGAAATGCAACGTGATTAACTCTATGAAAGTTAGTCAGCCACAAAAACAACCAAGCCAAGAAAAAAAACACGATTATAATTATGTAGAGCAAAACAAACTAATCAAAAATTAAAAACAATATACACTAAAAGAATACAGAAACTTGGAATTCATATTGAAATACAGCTGTAATTGAAACATGTTGTCTGAGCCACTAAAATGACTTCTTGAACAGGTGTGATGAACTAGGACTGTTGTTAATGTTTTCCCTGAGTACTGTGTGGGTGCCTCGGTTTCCCCTATGCAGTGCTTGAGTTTCTAGGTGGTGGAACAAGGATGCATGAGTGTTACAGAGGGGCCTGGACACAGAGAATGGCTGACACTCTGTATCCTAGCAACCGATGGCCCCGGGCCCTTCCCTGCAAAGGTGAGAGCTGAAGGTGTTCGAACAAAGGGATCAGGTGACCTCCTGGCCCGGGAAGCAGACAAAGGGGGAGGAGGGGCTGGAGAGTTTCAGTTTGGAGCTGGCCGGAGAAGAAGGGAGAGAGGCAGACCGGGTCTGGCCTCCCTGCCCCGTTTGGAGCTGTGGGGTGAAATGCAGGGAGCCCCCAGCTGGGGTCTAAGCTCCCTGCCCCCCGGAAGGGCCCGACTGAGGGGTCCTGTTTGTACTGACAAGCTCTGGTTGGACTGTGTTCCTGGCATCTCTAATAAACCTTCTGTTCTACTGGCTGGCTGAGACTCCCAGTGAATCCGGGGAAGAGGGGTGCAGGGCCGGACTCCCCTATACTCCGTGACAACAGGGACATTCAAACTCAACATGTATCTCACATTCCAAGTAAATATGAATTGGCTAATAAATCTGCCCATATAAATTCCAACAATATTGTATGTTTAGTATTAGGCACTAAAAGAAATGAGAGCGAAGAATGGTGGTGGCTTTGATGTGAAATGAAATATTCATTGATATTGATAACTAGATAAATTGTGACTAGAGCTGAGTAAATAGTTCACAATGAATAATTTATCCAAATATATCCAAAGCGTAGGCTTGCAGAGAATCTGTGAGCAGATTAGGCTTAGCTCTGGTTCAGCTGTTACGAGAGTTGATTTCTTTTCAAATAGTTTTATTCATATTGTCTGGAGAGCATTTGCGCCAAATATTCAAATTAGGAGCTTTGTAAAACTAGTGAGATAAGTCATGAGGTATTGTTTCTGTGTCCTGACTGGATGAGAACACAAGAATAGCCATTTTAAATAATCACTGTCATCAATCGGTCTATCAGCCTTCACAGAGAAAGCGCCGATCACAACACGTCAGACGTGTTGTTCTAGCCAGTCCTCCAACTACCCGCTGGCCAGGCTGTAAGTAGCACCGGACACCCGATTGACATAGCGCACAGCAGCCTAGAACTCCTGAGCGATCCACCAACCGCAGCCTCCCAAGCAGCTGGGATTACAGGCACACGCCACCACACCGGGCTATTTTTAAATAATATGTATGTGAATTTTAAACTTGGTTGCTATGAACACTTGCACATGTTCTGCTGTTCTGTAATATTTGCAAACAGAAGTCTGCTTTTTACAAATATTCATGCTTCTAAAACCCAAAGGATCAAATATTTGCAGAAAGACAATAAAAAGTTAAAAACACAAAGTGAAACATATTCCTTTACAAATTTGAGTGATTATTCACTGAAAATATATTGTAATATTTGCCCAGTCCTAGTTGCAATATTTTTCTATTTGTGGAATGTAACATCATGGCAAGTGGATATTAATGGGATAAAATAAATCTGCTCCCTCCAGTGAGATAGTCAAGAGACAGCAGTGAACGAATACCCTTGATAATACTCTTTGGAGTTGAGTCCCTGCTGGGATGCAAGGCCATTGTTGGTGCAGGGACCTTCAATCTACACCTCCCTGAGTGAACTTTAGTGAATGTGGCCCAGTATTTCTCAAACCAATTCACAACCCTTGTGCCATTTGTTTGGCCCAGCTGCAGGTAAATTCATCTTTAGAAAGGAGTTCAGCTCTGATACTTATATCCATTTTAAGATTCCAAACTCACTTGATGATGGGTTTTATAGTCGTTAGTGGACAAAATAATGTACTTCCTGCAACCAGAAGGAAAGAAGGCAAACAGAAATGGGTTGACTCCTATGGGTCTGATCTTAAACCCATTGAAGTCAACAGAAAATAATGTCATTGTCTTCAATGAGCTTTGGATTATGTTCACCTGTGTTATCCTCGGACATCTGCCCTTTGAGATACAAAATACCAGGACATCTTTCTGCCCCCCTCCCATCCTACCACATAAACCCCAGGTACTACCTGCCTATCCCACCCAAGGGAGATGGCACAGCCCCCAGGAACTTCTGCTCCTGGGGCTGCCACGGGTACTGGCCTCCCCAAGCAGGGCGCAGCATCGGCTAGATCCACCCTGCTGCCACGTTGCGGTGAACCCTACAGACAATACCCGCACGGTGGTAACTGGCCACACCCAGACCCAAGATCTTCCTGTCCTGCTTGCAGCTCCCAAGCCAAACCATCCCTGAAGCTCCCAAACACTCTGGAGCCAGAGCTAGCTCTGTGCAGGTACCGGTGGCCTCCGACTCCCCCGCCAGAGCCCGTAGGGCCTGAGGGAGCCCGCAGGGGTGTGACTGACAACAATGGGACTTTTAATGTCCTGAGAAGACTTAGGGGTTTCCTGGGACAGCTACCTAAAAAAATGGATGACCCCAGGAAAACCAGGACAGTTGGCAACCCTAGTTATTAGCACTACGGTATGTTGGGAACTGGAATATTATTCTTGACCAAGAGAGCACCTGCTGAAGTTAAAGAGGCCTGTAAAAGGAAATTAACTTTCTAAAATGTCCCTGAGCATGAAAAAAACACAACCAACTTTTTGTAGTGTTGAAAAAATGAACCCATTCCAGGGGGTTTACTGGTTTCTGAAGGGAAGAACATTAGTTCATACTCTTTCTAGATGGGGTTTTTCACTGAGATATCTCACTGTTACATAGAGTGTAGGAGTTTTTGGGTTTGCTATAAAAAGCCAGGCATCCTTTGTTGAAATGCAGCATCTTGTAAACCTGACAATAATTAGGGTATTTAAAAGCAGGGATGGAGGAACCAGCCCAGAGGCAATAAGAATCAGTCCAGACACGTCCCCTCAACTTGTATTCAGCTTTGGATAGTGATTCCTGCCTGCCTAACTCTTCCCCTTTTCTTGACTCACAAGGTATCTGGATCTCCTAACCCAGTAGCCTTCCTGTTGTGAACAATCTTAGAGCTTTAGTGTCAAAAGCAATCTCCAGCACTGTAGTATTTTGGCTCACAAGAAGTGCCATACTTTAGACAGTCACATGTGTCCATACGAGTAAAGTAGCATCCACTGCAAAGTCTCCCCTCTATGTCCTTTGGCCTAAATTAAATACACAGCACCTTCAATGACCTACCCTTGCTTTTTCGGCAATAACACTGGATGATCATGGGGATGAGGGAGGTGGAGCAGAGGAGGATCATGTAGGAGAATTGCAGGGAGGTTAAGCACACCATTAACAACAGAGTTGGGCCACACAAAAATTTAATCACTGAAGAGGTAATCACAGGATCACCTATTATATGGGGATGAGTAATTTTCACTACTACGTTTATTTATTTATTTTACATGTACTAACCAATTCATTTTTGCCACACACAGTAGTTCCACTGGAAGATGAAGCCCGCCTTCTATCTGTGTTTGTTATTTGCTGGGCTTCATGCTGTTGCCCATTGCGATCACCTGCCTGACCACCACAATGGACATGACCACCATAAAGACACAGTTCATGAGGAACACCATAAGGAACATCATCATGTAGGCGACTGCCTCAAACTAGTTCCCAGCAATGCTGATTTTGCATTTAGACTCTATAAGCAGATTGCCTCAGAAGCACCTAAGAAGAACATTTTCTTCTCTCCTGTTAGCATATCCACTGCCTTTGCAATGCTGGCCCTGGGTGCTAAATCAGCCACTCTGACTCAGATTCTGGAAGGACTTGCCTTTAATCTGACAGAACTTCAGGAGAAGGAGATACATGATGGTTTCCATAATCTCATCCATATGCTAAACCATCCTGACAGTGAGCTCCAACTCGATTTGGGAAACGCCTTGTTTCTAAAAGAAAAACTGAAAGCACTGGAGAAGTTTTTAGCTGACGTCAAAAACCTGTATGAAGCAGAAGCTTTTAGTATCAACTTCAAGAATACTGCAGAGGCTCAGAAACAGATCAATGATTATGTAGAGAAGAAAACACATGGGAAAATTGTTGAATTAGTCAAGGATCTTGATCCAGAGACTGCAATGATTTTGGTTAGCTATATCTTCTTTAAAGGTAAGTAGATGTCTGTTTAATATGTTTTAGATGGCTGAGTATGATTGGTCTTAGAATCTAAGACAAGAAAACTAAAGTTCTTTTTTATCATCTATGGGGAACTGTACAGATTGTTAATCTTGTAAACTGCCTATCTTGACAGTTATCAAGTCATTCCATTATGATTTCAAATACGTGTTGTTGATGTAGAAAGAAATGGGTGGAAAACAAAATGCCCACATCCCTGTTGACTTAGCTGTGAAAAGCAGCTGCAGGCTCACTCTGCTATGAGAGGAAACAAGAACCCCACCTTGTAGCACAAGGCACACAGCAAACTTGCATCATCATCACTGAATTTTGGGGCAAAGGGAGGCCCATATCATTCCCCCACAGGTACATCATTCATCTGGAACTAGAGTTTGCTTTAGAAAGAGTTAGTAATAAGTACAATGTTGCACCCCTCACCTTCCCACATGTTTGCTTGTAAGCATTAAGGGAGGAGTGAACTACCTGATCCTTCTTATCCGTCTCTTTCAAAAGTTGCATGATTCAAGGGTGGCCAATCTACTGCAGACAAATATTTTTCAGACATGCTTCATGCCTTGCTAGCATTACCATTGATGCTGCTACAATATGGCATTGTACAATGAAACTAGTCAGTGTAAGCTGAGTAAAGTGAGTTTTAATGTCCATTATGAGCCTGATCCAAAGCCCACTGAAGTCAATAGGAGTCTTTCTATTGAAGTCAATGAGTTTTGGATCAGGCCCTCTGACCACAACACAGCTAAAGTGGGCTTCAGTAAGTGGGTTGCACTTACCTTACAGTGAAATTACGTGTGCTCTCTCTCCACAACAGAATGTGAGCCTGTGATGTCTGAATCCAAATCCATGTTATTCAAGTGGGTTCAAAAGAAAGGAAACCAGGTCCCAAGTCTAGGGGAAAAAATGGGCATGTTAAAACACAACTGGTCTTCCCGACCGGACATAATTTGGCCCCAATTAATCATAAACCCACAGAAATAGAGTAATTTTTCTTTCCTCAAAACTACAGTTTTAAAAACATTTAACTGTTCATTCAAAGTTATATGTCTGGGCAATGCAGAGCTGTCCCTATATTATTCTAATAAAGGAAGAAAAAGAGTCTTGTGATTAGCGCACAGGATTAGCAGTCTGAGTCCAGTTCCCATGTTTTTTAACCTCTCTGTGCCTCCCTGTCTATGAAATAGGGATAATACTTCCCTCTCTCAGTGGGGCATTGTTAGGGTCCTACCAAATTCGCAATATGAAAAATGCGTCACGGACCATGAAATCTAGTCTCCCCCTATGAAATCTGGTCTTCTGTGTGCTTTTACCCTCTACTATACAGATTTCACAAGGGAGACCAGAGTTGCTCAAATTGGGGGTCCTGACCCAAAAGGGAGATGCAGGGGGTCACTAGGTTATTTTAGGGGGGGGGGGTCGTCACGGTATTGCCACCCTTACTTTACTGCTGCCTTCAGAGCTGGGCAGCCAGAGAGTGGCAGCTGCTGACTGAGGGCTCAGCTCTGCAGGCAGCAGCGCAGAAGTAAGGGTGGCAATGCAATACCATGCCATGGCGGTGATTCTGCCTTCAGAGCTGTGCAGCTGAAGCACCACCAGCAGTAAGGGTGGTAGTACTGCAACCCTCCCTACAATAACCTTGCAACCCCCCCAAACTCCTTTTTGGGTCAGGACCCCTACAATTACAACACCATGACATTTCAGATTTAAATAGCTGAAATTATGACATTTGCAATTTTTAAAATCCTATGACCATGTAATTAACCAAAATGGACTGTGAATTTGGTAGGGCCCTAGGCATTGTAAGGCTTATTGTAATTCCTTAATGTTTCTGGGTGTTCCACTATGAGTAGGCATTTCTATGGCCTACAGATAAATACATGTTGCAAAACAAAGAATCCATTATAAATAAAAATGAGCTTTAGAATTACATACACACATAACCTTACATGGTTCACCTGGACTGTATGTGTAATTCCTCTTTTCCAGAATATTTAACTGCATTCTCTTTCTTTCTGTTAGGTAAGTGGGAAAAACCTTTTATGCCAGAGGACACTAAAGAAAGAGACTTCTTCGTGGATGAGGAAACAATCGTTAAAGTTCCTATGATGCGCAGAATGGGCATGTTTGACTTCTATTTCGATGCAGAGCTGTCTTGCACAGTGGTCCAACTTTTTTACAATGGAAGTGCTGCAGCATTTTTTATTCTGCCTAATAAAGGAAAAATGAAGCAGGTAGAAGATGCTCTGTGGAAAGAAACTGTGTCCAGATGGTCAACCTCATTCCATCGAAGGTAATCTTTTGGCAATCAGGTACCATTTCAAAGTATTATGGAGTCGCCAATTCAAATATGACACACCTGAAATGTTGATGTACTTTGAAAAGTGAAACTGTGAAAATGACACTGTGGGGTTCCATGTTTATATCTCTCAGTGACTCCAAATCAGACTTGCTCAGTTTAATACTTTTTTCTCCTAATTGCCAACCCTGCAAACTCACCCTGAGCTTTCAGAGTCAAGCTGTGTTCTTTTTTTGCTCAGGCATTCCCATCAATAAAGATCCTGCAATTGGAATATATTTAATCATTCTTCCAGTGGTGCATGGGCTGGAATAGAATCCAGCTCTCTCTCCCAGAGCTGCATCAGTTCTGCAGGGCTGTCAGGAATAAAAAGTAGTAAAAGTGTGTTTGAGTCACTAATGTAATCAGTTTGGTTGATCAAGAAGATGCAATTTCCACAGTCACTTTTCAGGATAGAATTATGGTTTGAAATATCTTGACAAATTGCCAGAGGCATTAACACCTGGTTGTAGACCGCAAGAACCTCGTTCTCTGAAGCAAGTTAAGAAAATTATGACTTAAACTCTTTCACCTAGAAGACAAAGGGAAAATGACAGGCAAAAAATGTATTACTTATTCATTTTCTAAATCTGAAGAATACTAGAAATACTTGCTATAGACCTGTATATACATTACAAGGATCATTGAATTCCATGATCAACAGGAGTTATGGTTATTTGTGGATTTCCTGATTTTCTAGGATTTTATTTTTCAAACTATAATGTTCTGATGAATTTCTGCTAGCTCCCACTGCTGGAATCAACACCAGCTACAACTTTCCACTGCTGCAGCTTGCTGGTGAGAGAAGAGATGCTCAAACCGTTAGAGAAGTTGCATCGATCAGCTCGTGCCTACTGTCTGAGTTCCCCATTGATTCACTGTTAATAATCAAGATAAGCCTATTTGCACCTATGGCTCACACTACATCTGCCTGAACTCTCTTTTAACAAAGTCTTGTATTTGCTAAAATAGATGCAATTTTATAAAGCATTTGGTGCGGCATCTAATAGAATCGTACTAGATAAATTAGTTCACATTGGTTTAAATATGGGCATGGGTTGAAGGAGTGTAATCAAAATGTGCTGATAAAGAACAATATGGGCCTGATCCAAAGCCTACTGAAGTTAACTGGAATCTCTCAGTACATGTCAGTGGGCTTTGGATCAGGTCCAAAGTCAAGCTGGGCCAGGAGTCCTTTGAGGCAGAGATCAGTGTTAGTCCTGGTCATATTTAACAAGTAGGTTAACAATCTGGAAGAGGGTGGAAGAAACACGCTAATTTGGTTTGCTGGTGCTAATTAGCTAGATGATACTAAAGGGGGAGGTGGTGCAGAAGTTACTGAGGATACTGAAATATAAAGCGTCACAGAGAAGTTAAAGATATCAGGCAGCAAATTGGATAGCAGCTGGCAATGTGATACTGACAAAAAAAAAAAGGTACTGCAATTCTCAGCTGCATTCTCTGGAGCATCTTGGGCTAAATTCATCACTGGTGTAAGTCCACTGAAGAGCAACAAAAAATATGAGAGACCACATGAACTAAATGGCCAATTTTAGACCTGGTGTAATGTCACCGAAGCCAGAGGTGTTACATCAGAGACGAGTTAGACCCATTATCTGCATCACCATTTGAAAGCACTGGAAATCAGAGGGACAGTTAGCACTGTACACAAAGGAGTGTGCCTATTCCCTGGGGTTTTCCTGTAACCGTCACAGCAGCTAAATAGCGTGTACGCTGTACTCTGACCCAAGTGCAATATTTTAGCATCTTGTTGTGTTTCTTCTTCTAACAGATCAGCAAACCTGTACATTCCAAAATTTTCTATCTCTGCTACCTATGAATTAAAGAACCATCTCATCAAAATGGGCATTACTGATGTGTTCACCAAACAAGCTGATCTGTCTGGAATCACTGGGGACCCTGAGCTGCAGGTTTCAAGAGTAAGTTTGAAAATGCGGGGGTTCTCTTTTCCTTTTCAAAATGCCATGTTAAAATGTACCTTGCTTAGCAGAGTGTCATCATGTCTGATTGTTGTCAGTCACAATGGGACAGTTCCATCCATGGCTTAATTCTTCTCAGATCAGGGGGTTTACACCAGGGATGAATTTGGCCTAATGTCAACCTGGATTTCAGATTAGCCCATTGCACTCTAAGGTGCATCTTCTGCAACAGCCCTTTAACCCTTTTTGAATCAGTACTGAGCAACTGGATGCTCCAGAGCATATCTGGGTAGGTTCCCCTCCAGAAGAATGAGACGGTGAGCAGGCAGCCTGATTCTCAACAGAAGCTGCCAAAGGGACTTGGAAGATGCTGCCCAGCCTCCTGCCCCAGGAAAGCAGGACTGGAGTGCAGGCTGGCCACCCCAATGAGTCTGGAGGTGGTGCAGGCAGGGGGTCGGAAACTAAAGGGCAGCCCATTCCCCACAAGAAGGTAACTCCAGGTGGGGATATCAGGAAGGGGTGGGTCGTAGAGGAAATCACAGGGTTAAGAGATACACTTCAGATAAGCATCTATGTTTTTGGACTGATTTTTGGAATTTAACTGGATGTCATTTATAGTAGCTGTTTAGATGTGTTTGCTCAAATACTTTCAGTTGTTTCCTTTCCCCCAGGCATAAAGAGACTAATAAAAGCAACTTAGATGCTTCTCCCATATTTATTGGAGTTAGAGGGCACAAGGGGTACTTATGCCTTGTGCTGGTCTTCTGCACACAGGTGAATTTCAACCATAATCCCTCAGAAACCAGTTCTCCATCCCTTCTAGAGATCTTGGAGATCTGCAACTGAGACTATTTTTTGTAGACTGAAACAAAAATCTCCTTCATAGAGGGGAAGGTCAAACAGATCCATCATGTCCAGTTTTGGGCACCACACTCTAAGAAACATGTGGACAAACTGGAGTCCAGAGGAGAGCAACGACAATGAAAAGAAGTATAGCAAACCTGACCTATGAGGAAAGGTTGAAAGTATTGGATATGTTTAGTCTAGAGAAGACGGGGTGAGGGGGACATTATGATAGTCTTCAAATATGTGAACAAGTGTTACAACTATAAGGAGGTATAGAGCTATAACTAAAACTTTTCGTTGATCAATTGTTTTTCATGTCCATCGAGGGTAGACCAACAAGTAATCGGCTTAGTTTGCAGTAAGGGAGATTTAGGTTAGATATTAGGAAAAACTTTCTAATTATAAAGACAGTTAAGCACTGGAACAGGTTACCTAGGAGGGTGGAGGAATACCCATCATTGGTGGCTTTTAAGAATAAGTTGATGAAAATATATCAGGCATGGTCTAGGTATCCTTAATCTTGCCTCAGTGCAGGGGGGGTGGACTAGACGACCCCTTGAGGTCTCTTCCAGCCCTGAATTTCTATGATTCGATGATCTTTTTTCTCAGAGATGTGGCAATTGCTAGAATAAAAAAAGTCCTCTCTTTCTGTAGTGTCCGTTCAGTCCTGTCCATCTACCCACTCTTTCCCAGGAGACTTTCTAAACAGCTCTAAAAGTGATCAGATTCATCTTTACTTAGAAGCCACTGTTCTCTGCCCAGAACTGCAATGTGTGCTTTGTCTCCCACAGGTTGTCCATAAGGCCGTGCTGAAGATTGACGAGAGAGGCACAGAGGCGGCAGCAGCCACTGGCATTGAAATGATGCCGATGTCTGTTCCTCAAGCCATTGAATTCAACTCTCCCTTCATGGTGATGATTTTTGATAGAACTACCAACAGCACACTCTTCCTTGGCAAGATAAATAACCCTGCTGAATCTTAAGTGCTATCAGTTCAGATGGCTATTACTAAATAAAGAAGCTTTGCTACCTGAATTGACTGGTTTGATATTCATTGCTTTATTAATGAATACTTTCGCTCTCTATCAGAACCAAGAGCAACTGATACTGAAAAATATAAATTGGGCTTATGCAGCATAGTTATCTGATGTGGGCAGAAAACATATTTTTTAATTAGGACAGCAAACAAAAAACATTTCTGACAGTTGAGAATTAAGAGACTTTAGTAAGATTTCCAGATTCTCCGGCACACAGCCATGGTGATTTGCATCACAATAGAAGCTTCTTGTTTAATTTTTGGCTGTCAGCTAATGTGCTTTGGATGAAATGATGAACAATTTTGCTAACAGAGCAGAAGTGGTGTCATTCTGTCATAGCTGGAGATGTAGCACTGTTCTGGGAAGTAAAGGGAGACGGAGGTTGGGAAAGGAGGGAGAGAAGATAAGGGGAGATAGGAGGCTAGCCTTTTACTAAGGTCACCATTGGGGGAGGGCAAACCTATTTTAAAACTACATAAGAAACTTTTCCCTCCCATAGAATCATAGAATCATAGAATCTCAGGGTTGGAAGGGACCTCAGGAGGTCATCTAGTCCAACCCCCTGCTCAAAGCAGGACCAACCCCAACTAGATCATCCCAGCCAGGGCTTTGTCAAGCCTGACCTTAAAAACCTCCAAGGAAGGAGACTCCACCACCTCCCTAGGTAACCCATTCCAGTGCTTCACCACCCTACTAGTGAAAAAGTTTTTCCTAATATCCAACCTAAACCTCCCCCTCTGCAACTTGAGACCATTACTCCTTGTTCTGTCATCTTCTACCACTGAGAACAGTCTAGATCCATCCTCTTTGGAACCCCCTTTTAGGTAGTTGAAAGCAGCTATCAAATCCCCCCTCACTCTTCTCTTCTGCAGGCTAAACAATCTCAGTTCCCTCAGCCTCTCCTCATAAGTCATGTGCTCCAGCCCCCTAATCATTTTTGTTGCCCTCCGTTGGACTCTTTCCAATTTATCCACATCCTTCTTGTAGTGTGGGGCCCAAAACTGGACACAGTACTCCAAATGAGGCCTCACCAGTGCCGAATAGAGGGGAATAATCACGTCCCTCGATCTGCTGGAAATGCCCCTACTTATACAGCCCAAAATGCCGTTAGCCTTCTTGGCAACAAGGGCACACTGTTGACTCATATTCAGCTTTTCATCCACTGTAACCCCTAGGTCCTTTTCTGCAGAACTGCCATCTCAAGCCTTTGCCCATTAACAAAATTGAGCAGGCACCAAATCTTCCTTTAGGGTTTGAAATGAGCATGTAGCGCCATGTGGAACTGGAAGTGCTGATAGTACACCATGAAAAAGGTTGTTCCCACAAGATGTTGTAATGTCAGCAAGCTTGGATAGTTTGGGTGTGTATTTGAACTTCAGCTCTGTTAAGGGTCAATGCAGGGGTATAGCTGGTTGAGCATGGGGTATGTTTTGGCTGGTAATTATGCAGGCACTGGGGAGTCTTCATTTTCCACTGGCAGACCTGTAGAAAAGATATATCTGGAGATACAGCACAGTTCAGCTGTTTCAACCACTCCTTTTAAGAGTTGAGGAATGAATATACACAATGGGCCAGATCCTCATAACCAGATATGTAGTGTCAGATTCCCCCCTAGTTCCAAGGCACAACTTAATGCAGATTTAGGGCGGCTCTAAGTTGTAGTGGCCGTTAATGACCTCCAAAGGGCTGCTTTGGCAACCAAATATCAGACAGGTGTAGCAGCCACACACTCACTTCCTTTCTCCCACCCTAACCCCGACAACAGGGTGGTCTCAGAGGGGGTAGAGTAGGAATCATGCTGGCAATTCCACACCCTGAGGGATCACCCCACATTGGAGGAACTTCCAATTTGCAAGGCAGTCTCAATAAGGGCAAGGATGATATAGAGCGTGAGTGTTTAGAGGAGGGAAACACAAAGATGACATCAATCTGGAGCATAGATTCCAAGGCCAGAAAGAACCATTTTGATCATCTAGTCTGACCTCCTGTATAACTCAGGCCACAGAACTTCCCCAGAATGATTCCTAGAGCAGATCTTTTAGAAAAACATCCAATCTTGATTTAAAAATAACCAATGATGGAGAATCCACCACCACCCTTGGTAAATTGTTCCGATTGTTAATTACTCTCATTGTTAAAAATTTGACTTATTTCCAGTCTGAATTTGTCTAGTGACAACTTTTCAAGCCATTAGACCATGTTAAATCTTTCGCTGCTAAACCAAAGAGTGTTCCCCATGTAGATACCTACACACTGTAATCAACTCACTGCCTAAGTTCTCTTTGTTAAGCTAAATAGATTCAACGTGCTCAATCTATCAGTATGAGGCCTGTTTTCTAATCTTTTAAACATTCTCATGACTCTTCTCTGAACCCTCTCCAATTTATCAACATCCTTCTTGAATTGTGGGCACCAGAGCCAGACACAGTATTCCAGCAGCAGTTGCACCAGTGCCAAATTTAGAGGTAAAATAACCGTTCTACTCCTAGCTGAGATTCCTCTGTTTATGGATGTGAAACAGAGAGTAAAAGCACGGCCTCCACTTTCCCAGTTCAAAGGAACAGGAAAATGTGTTTGTAAACCTAGGCATTGGACTTCAAGAAACATTTCAGCTTTAAGTTCCCAACAGGAAAGCTAACTGAGAAACAGCTGTTAAATGTCACCTTTCCAGGTTGACACTATTTCTCTAACTATAGGTGTGTAACCTACGGATAGACAAAAAATATGAACATCCCTAACTAGGATTCTTGCCAGCAACACCTACAATGAATGCGCATATGCTATGCAGTCTTGTTGGCTCTTTCTCGCACTCACACCCATCTGTTTGAATGGCACCCTGGTTAGGATCATTTGCATTAGGGCATACATAACAATCATTTGTAAAGCAGCCCACATGATGCTGCAAGCACTGTATCTTTTTGAAAGAAACCTCTACTGTGTACCACTGAGATCACCAGTCTCTTCCTGTTTCGTCACACCTATTGATAGTTCATGGCTAAAAACCTGGCCACCAGAAAAGACAACAACAGACAGACAGACACACAGGACTTATTTGTTCACTTACACAGGTGCAGCTCAGTTGGGCCAGATCTTCAGCCAGGTAGTTAAGCAGAGCCCCGTTGCCGTCAATGGAGCTACATCAATTTGCACCAGCTGAGAATCTGGCTCAGTGGATTTCAGAGGAGCGACTTTTTGTTTACTCCAGGGCATGTGAGAAGAAAACCAGGCCCAAAGCTTCCAGCCACTTGTGCTTATGCATAAGACTAAGGGTACGTCTACACTACAGAATTAGGTCGAAATTATAGAAGTCGATATATTAAAACCCGAATTTATGGAATCGACTGTGTTTGTCCCCACTAAAGAGCATTAAGACCATGAGGTCGATTGACTGTGTCCACAGTAGCGAGGCTAGCATCGACCTTCGGAGCGTTGCATTGCGGGTAGCTATCCCACAGTTCCCGCAGTCTCCGCCGCCCATTGGAATTCTGGGTTGCGATCCCAAAGCCTGATGGGGCAGAAAACATTGTCGCTGGTGGTTCTGGGTACATGTCGTCAAGCCATCAAACGTCCCTCCCTCCCTCCGTGAAAGCAATCTTTTTTGCGCCTTTTTTCCGGGGTTTCCGTGTTTGCTACGGAAGCCTGCTCAGCTCACAATTACCGTACATCTCCAGCGTACGCCTGGACATTAGGTCTAGTGGGGATTCAGTCATGCTATAATACGGGCAGAGGGATAGCTATGGCCTGCTAAACCCGGGGTTGCGAGTTCAATCCTTGAGGAGGCCATTCCGCCTGAGGCTGGTAGTCACGGGACTACACAGCATAGGCTCCTTGCCTTCTAGCTGCAGATGGTGCAATATGCTATAAATGGTTGTGGTCGCGGGACCATACAGCAGCAGCTCCTTGCCTTCTAGCTGCAGATCGTACAATATGCTTGAAATTTGTGTGCTCCTGGCCGGCGGCCTATGTTGTGGCTGGCCGGGGGCGCTTGGACATAAATGGGAGTGACCAGAGTGACTCTGGTCATTCTCTTTTTTACGTTTTGTTTAAGGGAGATTCAGTACTGCCTGGAACACGGGCAGAGGGATAGCTCAGCGGTATGAGCGTTGGCCCGCTAAACCCGGGGTTGCGAGTTCAATCCTTGAGGGGGCCAGGAGATGAGGATGGCTATCAAGCATATTGTACCATCTGCTGCTAGAAGGGAAGGTGCCTAACCCTTGCTCACCGCATATTGTACTATCTGCAGCTAGAAGGAAATGAGCCTAACCCTTGCTCTCCCCTCCCTCCGTGAAAGCAACTGAGGGGGGAACCAAAAATCCTTTCGCGCCTTTTTTCATGAGGGCGCCATATTGCTGACACCATTGTTATCCACCCGCCACTTCTGCTCCCACTCTGCTGTCCTGCAAACAGCATACCAGGGAAAGCATGGAGCACGATCAGATCACCGTGGCTGTTATCGCCGTTATGAACACCACGCGCATTGTCCAGGAGTATATGGCGAACGAGAACCAGGAGCTGCTAGAGCAACAGGAGGCAAGGAGGGGACAGCAGCACCCTGAGGACAGTGATGAGGACATGGACACAGACCTCTCTCAAAAAAGGCCCCCCCGCAAGGTGGACATCATGGTGGTAATGGGGCTTGTTGATACAGTGGAACGCCGATTCTGGGCCCGGGAAACAAGCACAGACTGGTGGGACCACATAGTGCTGCAGGTCTGGGATGAATCCCAGTGGCTGCAAAACTTTCGCATGCGTAAGGGCACTTTCATGGAACTTTGTGAGTTGCTTTCCCCTGCCCTGAAGCGCCAGAACACCAAGATGAGAGCAGCCCTCACAGTAGAGAAGCGACTGGCGATAGCCCTGTGGAAGCTTGCAACGCCAGACAGCTACCGGTCAGTCGCGAATCAATTCGGAGTGGGAAAATCTACAGTGGGGGCTGTTGTCATGCAAGTAGCCAGGGCGATCACCAAGCTGCTTGTACCAAGGGTTGTGAGTCTGGGAAATCTGCAGCTCATACTGGATGGCTTTGCAGCAATGGGGTTCCCGATCTGTGGAGGGGCGATAGACGGAATCCATATCCCTATCTTGGCACCGGACCACCAAGCCAGCGAGTACATAAACCGAAAGGGTTACTTTTCAATAGTGCTGCAAGCACTGGTGGATCATAAGGGATGTTTCACCAACATCAACGTGGGATGGCTGGGAAAGGTACATGACGCTCGCATCTTCAGGAACTCTGGTCTGTTTCAGCTGCTGCAGCAAGGGACTTTCTTCCCAGACCAGAAAATAACCGTTGGGGATGTTGAGATGCCCATAGTTATCCTTGGGGACCCAGCCTACCCCTTAATGCCATGGCTCATGAAGCCATACACAGGTAGCCTGGACAGTAGTCAGGACCTTTTCAACTATAGGCTGAGCAAGTGCAGAATGGTGGTGGAATGTGCATTTGGCCGTTTAAAAGCTCGCTGGCGAAGTTTATTGACTAGGTTAGATATCAGCGAAAACAATATTCCCATTATTATTACTGCTTGCTGTGCGCTCCACAATATCTGAGAGAGTAAGGGGGAGACGTTTATGGCGGAGTGGGAGGTTGAGGCAAATCGCCTGGCCACTGGTTATGCGCAGCCAGACACCAGGGCTATTACAAGAGTACAGCAGGGTGCGTTGCGCATCAGGGAAGCTTTGAAAACCAGTTTCATGAATGGCCAGGACGCTGTGTGAAAGTTCTGTTTTTCCCCATTAATGAAAAGCCCCGCCCCTTCATTCACTCTACTTCCCTTTACCCAAACCGCCCTGCCCTCCCCCCCTCGGTCACCGCTTGCAGAGGAAATAAAGTCATTGTTGCTTAAAAATCATGCATTCTTTATTAATTCGTAAAACACAGAGGGGGAACTATGGGGGTAACTGACACAGTCTCCCGGGATAGGTGGTGGAGGAAGGGAAGCACCAGGATGGGTGGTGGAGGAGGGGATGAGGGAAGGACAAGGACACACAGCACTTTAAAACTTATTGTATGCCAGCCCTTTCTTGCTTGGACTGTTCTCTTGGCTTGAGTGGTTGGGTGCACGAAGGCCACCCCAACGTGTTCTTGGGCATCTCGGGGATGAGGTTATGGGACTCGGGAAGGAGGGCTGTTGGTTACACAGGGGCTGTAGCGGCAGTCTGGGCTCAGGCGGCCTTTCCTGAACCCTACGCCTTTCCTCAGCCATAAGCCGGAGGATTTCCGTTTGATCCTCCAGTAGCCTCAGAATTGTATCCTGCCTTCTCTCTGCACGCTGACACCACCTACTCTCTTCATCCCGCCGCTGTCTCTCTTCATCCCGCCAGTCATTGTCTTCAGCATGCCACCTGTCCGCGCGATCAAATTCTGCCTTCCTGGACTCCGACAGTGTCTGCCTCCACGCATTCTGCTGGGCAGCTTCAGTGTGGGAGGATTCCATGAGTTCTGAGAACATATCGTCTCGATTCCTTTTTTTTTTACTTCTAATCTTCGCTAGCCTCTGGGACGGTGATGAAAGGGGTGGCGTTGAAACATCTGCAGCTGTGGGAGGAAACAAACGGGAGAGGAGTAGTTTAAAAGACACATATTAGAGAACAATGCTCCAAACATTACATATCACATGTGCATTTGGTCCAAGGTTGCACTTTGCCTGTTATATTGAGGGTCTGCCGGTTTGGTGTGAGAGATCACACAAGCAGGTCCGGCGGGCAACAGAATTCGGCTTGCTGGCAGCCATGGTAAGACACAGTCTATAGGCTTCTTTGAAAACAATCCCACATGTTATGAAGGTTAAACAGCAACCCCCTCATTTCCCATAACAAACATCCTTTGGGCTGGCAATTTAAAACTGGTTGGCAATTGAAAAGGGAGGGGCGGCGGTTTTCGGGTTAACATGCAGCGCGAACCTAATCTACACCCCCCCCACACACAGACACACATCCAAGATGTTCGCTGTTCCCTCTCCCCCCACCGCGTGGGTCACAGCGGGGAAGATTTCCGTTCAGCCACAGGCAAACAGCCCAGCAGGGACGGAGCCCCTCTGAATACCCCCTTAATAAAATTTCCCGTATTTCAACCAGGTGACCATGAATGATATCACTCTTCTGAGGATAACACAGACAGATAAAGAACGGATGTTGCTTGAATGCCAGCAAACACCGGGACCATACACCGCCATGCTTTGCAAAGCAATGATTCCAGACTATGTGCTACTGGCCTGACGTGGTAGAGTGTGTTACCACGGAGCACAGGATAAGGCTGCCCTCCCCAGAAACCTTTTGCACAGGCTTTGGGAGTACATCCAGGAGATCTTTCTGGAGATGTCCCCGGAGGATTTCTGCTCCATCCCCGAACATGTTAACAGAGTTTTCCAGTAGCTGTAGCTGTACTGGCCACGAATTAATCATTAAACACGCTTGCTTATAAAACATGCATTAATTTAACAGAGGTACACTCACCAGAGGTCCCTTCTCCTGCATCGAGCACGCCTTGGGAGGGTTCATAGGGTACTGGCTCCAGGGTGACAAAGAGTTCCTGGCTGTCGGGGAAAAGGGCTTCTCCGCTTCCTTGCTGTGTCTGTGCGCTATTTTCAGCATCATTATCATCATCATGCTCCTCTGTGGTTACTGATGATCCACATACGGAGTCATACCACATGGGTGGGTCAGTGCTGGCTGCACCTCCTAGAATGGCATGCAGCTCATCATAGAAGCGGCATGTCTGGGGCTGTGACCCAGAGCGGCTGTTTGCATCTCTGGTTTTTTGGTAGGCTTGCCTGAGCTCCTTAATTTTCACATGGCACTGTTGCGCGTCCCTGTTGTAGCCTCTGTCCTGCATGCCCTTGGAGACTTTGGCATATGTCTTGGCGTTTCTTCTTTTGGACCCTAGCTCTGCTAGCACGGTTTCGTCTCCCCATACAGCGATCAGATCGCGTACCTCACGCTCGGTCCATGCTGGAGCTCGTCTTCGGTTCTGGGACTCCATTATGGTCACCTCTGCTGATGAGATCTGCGCTCACCTGCAGCTCACCACGCTGGCCAAACAGGAAATGAAATTCAAAAGTTCGCGGGGCTTTTCCTGTCTACCGGGGCGGAGCCTTCGAGCTCAGACTGATGTCCAGAGCGGTCAGATGTTGCACTGTGGGATAGATTCAGGTGGCCAATACCGTCGAATTGCGTCCTCACTAAGCCTACATCGATTCGGCAATATCGCTTTAAGCGCTAATCCCCTCGTTGGGGGTGGAGTGGCGAGATCGATTTTAAGAGCCCTAGAAGTCGATGTTAAGGGCTTCATCGTGTGGATGGGTGCACGGATCAATTGAAATAACGCTAATAAATTCGACCTAAACTCGTAGTGTAGACCAGAGCTAAGTTCTGTTATCTCCCTTGTAAGCCATTTTGCTGGAGCAGAGGAAGCAATGTATATAGTAAAATATAATAGGAGAAAGGATTTCCCCATACAATTTCCAGGAGGGATTTGAAGGACGAGAGGATCTTGACTTTACATATTATTTGCTGCAGAATTTTTAAATCCATATTTTTGGGGTAGCCTTTTCTCTTCCATCCACAATATCCCAGCTCTCTAATAATTTTAAGCCTAATTCAAGGGTGGCATCCAGAACTTCTGGAGCATTTAATGGGCTTTCTTGCATTCTCCATGAGAGCAAATCTAGATTTCTATATGGATGGGAACAGATGATTGTTGTAAAAGATACAGCAAAGAAAAAAAACACAAACATCCCAGCAAACCCTATCTGTATGCATGTAATAAGTGGGGGCAGGGGGGTTGAGGTGTGTGAGGAATGGTCCGTGAGGGGAATAGGCCCTTGTGAGTAGGGCTTGGGATGTATAAACTTTCAATTTTCTTTATCTTATATGGGATTTACATGAACAAGGCCAAAGGCAGTGTTCTGCCTCTAGGTTAAAAGTTACTTAGAGTAAAATGTGACCCATCACCTAGTTAATCCATAACGAGTTAGTTCCCAGCTCCTGGTTGGGAGAGGGATGAAATGATGGTTGCAGGGAAAACATGATTTCTTATTTTAGAAATGCTGAGAGGATGTATCGGAATGGAAATGTGTGAGATGTGCAAGTGTGGATGAGGGATAATGAGTGTTCATTGGGCTATTAAGTATAGCCATGAACGTGTCAAGGCCTAACAGACTTGGTGCTATCTGTACCTTCCAACTGTTACCTCAAAGAAAGGGCTGAGACTGCTTCCATGGGGTTATCTTCTGTTTATCCCACTCTTTTTATATTTTTTGGAGCACACATTGCTTGCAGTGATGGCTGTTGTAAAAACCTTCAGTTCAAGGAGGACTTTCTAAACTGACCTAGGGTCAAGCTTGCCCAACCTCAACCAGGACTGGACCATGTTGTTGGGATCCAAGACACATGATGCCCTGATTTGCTCAGAAAACCTCCACTTGGCCCTCTTTCTAAATTAACCCCTTTGTGCCTCACAAAGGTTTCAGAGGCGTTGGAAGGAGAAGCTAATTTGTGGCTTCCAAACTATGACACCAGAGAACAAAATGATAGAGGGAGAACGCCACCACATCAACCAATTTGCTGCCCAATGTCGAGATCGTGGCGTCCTGAGAATGAGGTTGCCAGACTTGCTTTATCAAGCAACAGCTCCTGGCAGAGTTGCTGACTTCCCGGGGGGTGTTCGACCCCTCTCTGCCCCAGGCCCTGCCCCCACTCCACCCCTTCCACCAAACCCCCACCCCCATCCTGCCTCTTCCTGCCCCATTCTTCCCCCTCCCCACTATTTTTTTTCTGTGGGTTCTCCAGCCCCAGAGCACCCATGGAGTCGGCAACTATAGCTCCTGGTTTATTGACAGCTCACTGTTATTTTCCAAAGCATTCTTCATGAGAGCCAGAGTTTAAGTGCACACAGGCACCACGCTTAGCAGAAAAGAGCAATAGATCTCTCTCTCTCGCTGCCTATGTCCATACTGTGCTGCACAATCTCTCTCTCTCTTCTTTGTTCCCCACCCTTTACTCCTTCTCTCCCATCATCTCTCGCTGCAGCATCACAGATCAGACTTCTTCATTACATTTGTTCTTTGCATTTCCTCTCTGCACCAGTTCTTTTTACAGCCTCCCACTCTCCCTCCCACATGATAACACTTCTTTCCTCCCACCCGTAAGAAGCCATTTGTGCAGAAGGTGGACGCTCTCGGCTTTGCTGCGGCACAGCCTACATTAGTCATCACACTTGTACACGAACACGTACACACACACACACGCAAAGTGTGCTTGGTCTCAGGCTAAAAAGAATCAGACACGCTCTTTTTTTCTCTGCCTCACTTTAAATCACAGCATGATTACCCACAGCTGGGAAATGGAAATACCATCTAGGCCTGAAGTCCTACATCTCCTCCCAATTGTTTCAATTCAGTAGCAATGGCCAACTGATTTGCAACAACAAAAGGCACATTTCCTACACCTGTAGTATTGTAGAGATAGCTGAGAGAAGGGGGCAGTGAATAGCTGCGCCAGACAAAGAGTAGATCCAGGGTGGAATTTTGTCTCAGATAGGCACAATTCCTGCCCTCTCATCCTTTGTTTTAGGGACGGGAGTAAATTACTTTCCCCTTTCTGGGGTGCAATTTAGTCTCCACAAGCACCCAGCCAGCTAAGCTAGGCAGTGAGTCAGGGCAGAGCCAAGCCTCCTTCCACTCCCCATCCATTCACAGGGAAGAGTATCAAGTAACCAATCCCTGCTCTCACCTCCAGAGCCAGTCACAACCTGAGGAGCCTTTGCTCAGCCGAGCAGGGAGGTGGGGACAGAAAGCAACTTACTCTGCTCAATGTCCAGGGAAGACCCAGGGTCTTTGTGCTTTCCTGCTCTGTATTTATGAGGTCAAAACTTTTTGCATATTATAGTGAGTGGTGTTCTAGAAAGAGAATGTGTTTGTACTGGGGAGGAGGGCAACTTCGCCATAGCACTGAGCGCTTTAGGCAGAGACAAGAAAAGGCAGTGAGGCCTTTTGGATAGAGCACCGGACTAGGACTCAGGAGACCTGGATTCTATTCTTGGTTCTACCATTGGCTTGCTGGGTAACTTTGTGCAAGTCACAGCCCCTCTCTGTGCCTCAGTTTAATGTAAAATGGGGATGATACTGATCTGCTTTGTGAAGCTCTTTGAAATGTACTATTTATTATTGTTACAGAAAACAAAATGTGCTTCTTATGGTGATTAAAGGGGGTGCCTGGTAGATATGGTTAGGAACACTCTTTCTTGCTGTCAAACATCTCTAATCATTGCTGCAGCCATAAATGTTCAGGGATGTTTAGCCTGGATCCCTTATGCGAGCCGGTTTGGAAAAATAAAAACCTACCTGGATCTTTCATCCCAAACCTCAGCAGAACCCAAAGTGAATTGTTTATGAGGTTCAAGACAGTTTAGTTAACGCTTTCAATTTTCAGCTTCTTGTCTCTCTGCTGTTCCTGGCTTCAGTCAACAGCAGAAGTGCTGTAATGCCAAATAAGGATAGCAGCAATGAGAGAGAAGTTAAGCTGCAAGTAAGCAACAAACTTTTTATTGACTTGATTATCTAGAGGCAGAGTATTAAGAAGGCCGCATCCGATCCAGCAACTGACTGAGGCCTGGTCTACATCTAAAACTTAGGTTGACCTAACTATGTTGCTCAGGAGTGTAAAAATCCACACCTGAGAGACCAAAGTAGTAGTAATCATTAAGCCCACTTAATCCCCAGTATAGGCACTGCTAGGTGGACAGAAGAATCCCTCTGTTGACCGACCTACTGCCTCTTGAGAGGGTGGCTGAACTACAGTGATGAAAAACCACTTCCGTTGTTGTAGCAACTGTACACTGGCACAGCTGCAGCTATATTGTAGACATAGCCTGAGGGCTTGTCTATGCTTGAAATGCTACAGCGGCAGCTACACTGCGGTAGCGTGTCAGTGTAGACACTACCTATGTCAACAGGAGTGGTTCTCCTGTCAATGTCGGCAATCCGCCTCTCTGAGAGGCAGTAGCTAGGTCAGCAGAAGAAATTTTCCATCAACTAGCACTGTCTACACCAGGGTTAGGTTGGCTTAACTATGTTGCTCAGGGGTGTGGATTTGTCACACCGCTGAGCGACGTAGCTGGGTCAACCTAACATTTCAGTGTAGACCAGCCTGAGTGAAGTGAGGTCCCACACTTAGGGTACGTCTATACTTACGCGTCTGTCGAACGCGTCGGATCGATGTTCTGGGTTCGATTTATCGCGTCTTGTCAAGACGCGATAAATCGAACCAGGAAGTGCTCCGTTGTCGACGCTGGTACTCCAGCTCGACGAACGGAGTAGGCGGAGTCGACGGGGGAGCCTGCGCGCCGCGTGTGGACCCCGGGTAAGTGCTTTTTCATTCGAACTAAGGTACTGCGACTTCAGCTACGTTATTCACGTAGCTGAAGTTGCGTACCTTAGTTCGATAGGGGGGGGTAGTGTAGACCTAGCCTTAGAGAAATGTCCTCAAGTTGTTTTTCTATCAATCACCGATGTAATAGTTCAGGGGTGGGCAAACGTTTTGGCCTGAGGGCCACATCGAGGTTGCAAAATTGTATGGAGGGCCAAGTAGGGAAGGCTGTGCTTCCCCAAATAGCCTGGCCCCATCCCCTATCCGCCCCTTCCCACCCCCTGACTGCCCCACCTCAGAATCCCTGACCCATCCAACCCCCCCGCTCCATGTCCTAACTACCCCCTCCAGAGACACCCCCCCATCCTAACCACCCGCCCCAAGATCCCACCCTCCCTGCTCCCTGTCCCCTGACTGCCCCCTCCAGATACCCCTCACCCCTAACCACGCCCCCCCAGAACCCCAAACCCTATTTAAGCTCCCCTGCCCCCTGACTGCCCCGACCCCACCCACACTTCTGCCCCCTGACAGACCCCCAGGACTCCCACGCCTATCCAACTCCCCCGTTCCCTGATCATCCCCCCAGAACCTCCGCCCCATCCAACCTCCTCCTGCTCCCTGACCGCCCGTCGGGACTCCCTTCCCCTTATCCAAACCCCGGCCCCCTTACCACACCACTCAGAGCAGCAGCCGGAGCCAGACACGCTGCTGCGCTGCCCCCCCTCGAGCGCTGTCCGTGCGGCAGCGTATTGCAGAGGGACAGTGGGGGAGGGGCCAGGGGGAGCCTCCCCGGTGAGCTCAGGGGCCGGACAGCATGGGCCCACGGGTCATCGTTTGCCCACCCCTGTAATAGTCCATAGATCAAAGAATCAGCGGATGGCAGCCATTAATGCCTTCCAGTATAACAACATCCCTCATCTCTGCCCATGGTTCCAATGTAGTTTAAAATGTCTGTCACGCTGTCTGGAGTGGTTCCTGATCGTGAGTGTCAACCTCAGGCCAAATTGCCAAAAAGTAGGGAAGACCCCAAACTGGTGAATGTTCTATGACTAGATTTCATCAACCCAGTAACAAATGTGAACTCCTGAAGCACTATAACAGTCTGACCACGGAGTCACAGATATCCTGCTACCCAGGCAAGCTGGGCTTAGTGCTAGCTGGTGGCCATACACTAAAGATCACAAGAGATTCAGGTTACTGACAGCCCCAAGAGACCAGTCACTTACCTTAGATCAGTTTGTATCTTGGGTCTCACACCACTGACAATGCTTGTAGCCATTCCTATAGTTAACTAACCAAGGATCTATTAACCAGGGAAAAGAAATGGGAGAGTTAAAGCAGGACACACACGCACACACACTCTCCCTCTCCCCCCCCCCCCAAAGGTAACAGAGTTATAGCAATCTGTCAGCACGGAATGTCTAACATAGGTTGACCCTGGGGATCTCTCCTTCTGTTTCTGAGTTCCAGCCCTGTAAGCATCCAAACAGTGAAGAGAGGGGAAAATTGTCATGTCAGTTATCTTTATTTCTTCCTTCCAGAAAGCAAGATGATGGGATGACCTTTCTTGCACATAGAACCTTCATGGGTGTGAGAGGGCCATTAACCAAGTCTTTGCATCTGATAGTCCACAATGGCCCATTTAGTTTCAACAGTCCCTGATGGGCAAGGAAACCACTCTTTCTGTCTGGGTTCACAGCAGGCAATTTTACAGTTATGAGGCTATATCTACACTGGGCACCTTACAGTGGCACAAACTGTCCTGATATAGCCACTCCATTGTAAGGTAAGCAGTGTAGCCGCTCTTTGTCGGCAGGAGACAGCTCTCCTGCTGACAAAATAAAACCACCCCCAACGAGGGGTGGTAACTTTGTTGGCCAGAGAGTGTCTCCCACTGGCAAATCACTAGCCACACCAGCACTTTTCGTTGGCAAAACTTTTGTCGGGCAGGGTTGTTTTTTTCCACACCCCTGACCAACAGAAGTTTTACCCACGAAAGTGCAGTGTAGACATAGCCTAGAGCAGGGGTCTCAAACACGCGGCCCACGGGCCACATGCGGTCCGCGGAGTTATTTCCTGTGGCCCGCCATAGGCGCCGACTCCACTGGCAGCCAAGCTCCAAACATTACTGAGTGTTTATATTTTATTAAAACCCCTCTTTGCATTACAGTTTTAAAAAAGTTAATACACTGACTTTTAATAGAATACTATATTACTCTTCATTTTTTTCATTTTTGACTATACTTTTGTATCATTGTATGAAAAGGTTTCAGTGATGTGGCCCTCGGGACAATTTACTAGTTCTCATGTGGCCCTCGTGGTGATTTGAGTTTGAGATCCCTGGCCTAAAGCAAAACTTACATGTCACCTTATAGCATGGGATACAGACATTACAAGTGAGATTAATGCATGCAGCAATTTACAAGCATTTTATAGCATTTAAACACAAAACACATTCTTACAAATCTAACACCTATCTTGAACAGGTGAGCTGGTCTAGTTTCCAGCTATGAATTTGTCAGTGCACAGCTGATGCCTATAGCCTTGGCAAGAGCTGGCACCAGGACTGCCAGTGTCACCATGTCCGCATGCTGTATGGTTTATCTGTCAGACAAAAAGAAATGCCGTACGAATGGTGCGGGGGAAAGAGGATATAGGGGTGCACACAGAGCCCCTGTCATGTGGGGAGGAGACTGGGGGAACCTGATATGGGGGGCAGGGCATAGGGAACACACAGAGATCCTGGCATCGAGGAAAAGTGGGGGGAATAGGGACACACAGACCCCCTAGCAGGGGAAAATGGGGGAACCTGGTATGGGAGGAACAGGGTGAATGGGAGGTACACAGAGCTCCTGCTATGCGAGTGAGAATAGGGGACAATGGGGCATGGGGGGAGGATGACACTAAGAACACACAAAGATCCTGGCTTGTGGATGAGGGGGGAAATGGGAGGCATACAGAGCCTCTGCCATGAATTGCAGAGGGAAGAATAAAGGATGTGCTGGTATTCTGGGCAGCTTTTCACAGAGAACATATAGCCCCCTTTTAGAGCTAGGGGGTCTCATGCTTCATTGCATCCCTCCGTTCCCCCCACAAGCTCCCCATGTGTCACTTTTGTTGACCTGTAAGACACTGGCTGATCCCTGGGAGTTTCGGGCCTTGGGGACTGGTCATTCCCCTAAGGGTGAAGGGGCAGAGGGCAGGACGCTGCTATGGCAGGAGGGTTTCAGGCTGATGTAGGGGAGCTCGGGGAAGGCAGAACTAGGCTGATACTGGTGGAGTGAGGGTCCTGACAGGCTCCTCTTCCCCCATTGGGAACCCTTCCCAAGCCTGCCCTCTTGAGCCCTATTTCCTTGCTGCCTGCTGCTGGATCCCAGCTTGTCCTTCCAGCCTGGAGTCAGGAGGGCAGAGGCCTCAGAGACTGGGGGCAGGAAGGAACCAGCACTGGTTCATAGAGTAGAGAGACCTGGCCCAGCAGGTCCAGCAGCGGAAGAGGAGGTGGCTGGCAAACATGAGTCTCACTACGTGGCAGGATGGGAAATTCAGAGAGACACCTCACTTGACAGAAGGGCTGCTGGTCTTCATTTTCAAGGCCCTTCACAGTCAATTGCCACCCTCACTATCCTCCCTCATTCGCTATCAAGCTACCAACACTTACCTCCAATTGGGCAGTGGCGCCAGCCTCCACTGCCCACAGGGCAGCCACCTGTTCAGCTTTACCCGGGATCACCCCTTTTTGAGGTGGCTGCCCTGGGAAATCTGTAAGGGAGCTCAGGTCACACGGCCAGCTGTTCAGTTTTATGAGCTTAAAATAATCTCAGATGTCCCATTTTTTTGTACCTCAGACATGGCAACCTGAACTTTTCAGACACCTTTATGCTGTCTCTATGCTGCCCCACATGCTTGGGAGGAGCTCCCTGTAAACATCCACAAAGCTGCCTCGTCATCCAACATCAAATCCCTCCTCAAAACTCTCCTTTACCACAATACCTACAAACAAAACTTGACAATGATTAGGCTGCAGGCATGCTGAGACCACTGCCTACCATGTTGACCGATATGGTCTCATTGCTTCCTTCTACCCCCCCATGTGTCTGTATTCCTCTGCTGTCTCTTGTCCTATGCTTAGATTGTAAGCTCCTTGTTCCATGTTTGTACAGCACCTAGCAGAATGCAGCCCTGGTCCATGACTGGAGCTCCTAGGCATTACGGTAATGCAAATAATAAAGAGTAACAGCAAAGCACAAGAAAGCAGAACCAAGGTTAGAGGTAGAGTTCCTGCTGGGAATAAGGGAGAAGAGGAAAGCAGGGGAAAAAGCAGAGAACTTTCTGCATGAGTATTCTGAGGTTCTCTCTCCATTTTGTTAAGGTGGACAGAAAGCAACTATTAAGGTGTCAATGTGCTAAACACAAGATCCAGACAAGGCCTCCAAGGACAAATCTTTCTTGCACTAATGACAATAGAGTTCCTTCTAAGTGGGTATTGTGCATTTGCAGTAGAAGCCTTCTTGGAGACATGTGGCTTTGTAGCACCTCTCTCCTTCTCTGCTCAGTCTGGGAAGGAGTGTTCTCCTAGAATTGGAGGTATGAGAGGGATTGCATAGTTATTTAGTCTCCTGGAGTCCAGTACAGGGTTGCTTTCTGCACTCTAACACTTGCTAGTAATTTGCCTAAACCAGGCCTCCATTTCTGCTGAGTCGGGCTTCTGGGATATTTCAGAACATACAGAACTACGACGTGACAGGGAGTTGTTTCTTTACCTTGTAGGTCACCTCTGACATGCCAATACTCTCTAACTCAGTCACTAGATGTTTTGCAACTTGACCAAAAAGAACATTAAAAAAACCACATCCATTAGAAACAGGATTTCATCATTATTTATTCTGCTTTATCTTTGGTAAATGAGCCCTTGCTTGAACTCAGCAGGTCTCAACATACCGCTATATAATATGACATGGGATTATCTCTTTGATAATATATTAAGACAAAGCTAACACGTAGAGAAGATTGTCCTCTTCACAGTGTGCAATGAATATTTAAAGGTATATTTAAAAAAATTAAAAAACTTAAATTACTGTAACTACTTGAATCAGATCAGTCAAAACCCTTTTGTCTGGTCATTTATGGCTTTGCCTCTTTAGGTTTGTCCATGATAATTTTTGTTAAAGTCTAGAAATATTTAATTTTTTGATCATAATCTAGAAATACAATCCCACCAACATTTTGAATGTAATTGAGTCCTTCTCATGTATGGAAGATAGGTAATATTTTTCAAAGTGCTGTTTGCTGGACCATATTCAACTATGTGTGAGTTACTGGTAATACCATGTCAGCAAGGTTGGGGGTGAAAGCTGTTAATGAAGCAAGCCAAAAGATACTTTTATATAATACCTGCACTCTGATCTAGTTCGATTCATTATTTTATATTTGATGGTCCCTTACTCGTTTGGCTATTTATTTTTCTACACAGGCTACGAATAAAGAAGCCATCATCTGTTACACGATTAAACTGTGAGATAATCAGAGTGCCAGTGTATTCAAATAGCTGGAAAAAGGATTGAAACACCAAGCTTTCAACATGAGTGAGGTGCCCATTGAATTCAAGTCCCATTCTTATAATTACACTGTCACAAATAAAAAACTAACAATACTTAGCACTCACAATTTAAATATTTAGATTCATAGATTCTAGGGCTGGAAGGGACCTCGAGAGGTCATCGAGTCCAGCCCCCTGCCCTCATGTCAGGACCAATTACTGTCTAGACCATCCCTGATAGACATTTACCTAACCTACTCTTAAATATCTCCACAGATGGAGATTCCACAACCGCCCTGGGCAGTTTATTCCAATGTTTAACCACCCTGACAGTTAGGAACTTTTTCCTAATGTCCAACCTAAACCTCCCTTGCTGCAGTTTAAGCCCATTGCTTCTTGTTCTATCCTCAGATGCTAAGATGAACACGTTTTCTCCCTCCTCATGACACCCTTTTAGATACCTGAAGACCGCTATCATGTCCCCTCTCAGTCTTCTCTTTTCCAAACTAAACAAACCCAATTCCTTCAGCCTTCCTTCATAGGTCATGTTCTCTAGATCCTTAATCATTCTTGTTGCTCTTCTCTGGACCCTCTCCAATTTCTCCACATCTTTCTTGAAATGCGGTGCCCAGAACTGGACACAATACTCCAGTTGAGGCCTAACCAGCGCAGAGTAGAGTGGAAGAATGACTTCTCGTGTCTTGCTCACCACACACCTGTTAGTGCAGCCCAGAATCATGTTTGCTTTTTTTGCAACAGCATCACACTGTTGACTCATATTTAGCTTGTGGTCCACTATAACCCCTAGATCCCTTTCTGCCGTACTCCTTCCTAGACAGTCTCCTCCCATTCTGTATGTGTGAAACTGATTGTTCCTACCTAAGTGGAGTACTTTGCATTTGTCCTTATTAAACTTCATCCTGTTTACCTCTGACCATTTCTCCAATTTGTCCAGATCATTTTGAATTATGACCCTATCCTCCAAAGCAGTTGCAATCCCTCCCAGTTTGGTATCACCTGCAAACTTAATAAGCGTACTTTCTATGCCAATATCCAAGTCGCTGATGAAGATATTGAACAGAGCCCGTCCCAAAACAGACCGTTGCGGAACCCCACTCGTTATACCTTTCCAGCAGGATTGGGAACCATTTATAACTACTCTCTGAGTATGGTTATCCAGCCAGTTGCGCACCCACCTTATAGTAGCCCCATCTAAGTTGTATTTCCCTAGTTTATTGATAAGAATATCATGCGAGACCGTATCAAATGCCTTACTAAAGTCTAGGTATACCACATCCACCGCTTCTTCCTTATCCACAAGACTCGTTATCTTATCAAAGAAAGCTATCAGATTGGTTTGACATGATTTGTTCTTTACAAATCCACGCTGGTTATTCCCTATCACCTTACCACCTTCCAAGTGTTTGCAGATGATTTCCTTAATTACTTGCTCCATTATTTTCCCTGGCACAGAAGTTAAACTAACTGGTCTGTAGTTTCCTGGGTTGTTTTTACTTCCCTTTTTATAGATGGGCACTATATTTGCCCTTTTCCAGTCTTCTGGAATCTCTCCTGTCTCCCATGATTTACCAAAGATAATAGCTAGAGGCTCAGATACCTCCTCTATTAGCTCCTTGAGTATTCTAGGATGCATTTCATCAGGTCCTGGTGACTTGCAGGCATCTAACTTATCTAAGTGATTTTTAACTTGTTCTTTTTTTATTTTATCTTCTAAACCTTCCCCCTTCCCATTTGCATTCACTATGTTAGGCATTCCCTCAGACTTCTTGGTGAAGACCGAAACAAAGAAGTCATTAAGCATCTCTGCCATTTCCAAGTTTCCTGTTACTGTTTCTCCCTCCTCACTGAGTAGTGGGCCTACCCTGTCCTTGGTCTTCCTCTTGCTTCTAATGTATTGATAAAAAGTTTTCTTGTTTCTCTTTATTCCTGCAGCTAGTTTGAGCTCATTTTGTGCCTTTGCCTTTCTAATCTTGCCCCTGCATTCCTGTGTTGTTTGCCTATATTCATCCTTTGTAATTTGTCCTAGTTTCCATTTTGTATATGACTCCTTTTTATTTTTTAGATCTTGCAAGATCTCGTGGTTAAGCCAAGGTGGTCTTTTGCCACATTTTCTATCTTTCCTACCCAGCGGAATAGTTTGCTTTAGATAGATCTCAAAGTGCTTCCCAAAACTGGGCAAATAGAAGTGCCCATTCAATGCAAGGATTATTTTTTGTATTTGCCTGGTCAAAAAATTTAGTGGTCATAAAATAGTACTGGGAAAATAATATCCCTCTAGAAGAATATTTTTACAATAGAAACCAACTCAACCAGAATTGTAGTAAACAGCAAATGTGATCCTAGTACACATTATCATCATACGGACCACATCCAGAAAAACCTGGCTGACTCAGAAGTGTCTCCATATCAGTTGTGCATAACATATTTTTTCCATTAAATATAATCCTCTCTGGTCAAAGAGAAAAACTTCCTAATGGTAGTTAGGCCTTAGTGAACAATAAGTTCAGGAAGCTAGGTGGCACCAGGGGTTGTGGACAGATTTTTAACTGATTGGGTCCTGGGCTGAAATCTTAACTAAAGTCACCAATAGAAATGAGTTTAGTGATCACATTCTAATAGTAGTTTTTAATGGACATTTATCCTCAGAATCAAAGCACTACAGGCTAGATTGTGTACATATAACGGGCTGCACTGAAGGAATCCTTGATGCCTAAGGGTACGTCTACGCTGAAAACAAAAAAACCAACAACTCGCGACAGCAAGTCTCAGAGCTTGGGTCAACCGACTCATGCTTGGAAGGCTCACACTATAGGGCTAAAAATAGCAGTGTAGTTGTTCCTGCTTGGGTAGGGTGACCATATTTCCCAAAGAGAAAATGGGACACCTTCAGCCACTCACCCTAGGCGCCCTCCCTCCAATGCTGTTGCCGGTCGCCAGTACCCTCCCCCCATCCCCACGTGAGGCTGTTGCCCACTCCTGCACCCCAAGCCCCTCATCCCCAGCCCCACTCCAGCTGGAGCCCTCACTCCCTCCAGCACCCCAACCCCCTGCCCCGGCCTGGTGAAAGTGAGTGAGGATGGGGGAGAGCGAGCGGGGGAGGGAGAGGGGATGGAGTGAGCGGGGGAGGGGCCCTTGGAGAAGGGGCAGGGCAGAGGTGGGGCCTCAGGGCAGGGGCAGGGCAAAGGTGTTCGGTTTTGTGCAATTACAAAGTTGGCAACCCTGGGGCTGGCATCTCCGCTAGCTCACACCACACCGCACTATTTGACAAAAGTGGGCATCTGTCCTGTTTGCTCTTGCCAACTGATCAAGTCAGCAAGAGCAAATGGGACAAATGCCTCCTTTTGGAAAAATTCGGGACAGTGCTTAAAAAAGGGACTGTCCCGGCCAAAAGGAAACGTACGGTCATCCTATGCTTGGGCTGGAGGCCAGATTCTAAGATCCATCCCCTTTGACGGGTGTCAGGCCCCCCAGAGCCCGAGTCATTTGACCCAGGTTCTGAGACGCGCTCCTGTGGAGGGGTTTGCAGTGGTCTGTCTTTTTCTTATGCTTTGGCATTGCTTGTGTAACTTATGCCAATAAAGTTTCATTGAATTCAATCACTCCTCACTGAGGCATAATTCCTTTCCTTAGCTACTTCCCACTCTTGCTCCCAGGCGGCTGCAATTTACTGCTGGTCCTGCCCAGCGCTAGCTGAGACCTCTGCAGACAGACTCAAGACTCTGCTCTCCCCCGACCCCCTCCTTTGCTTGCTCAAGAAAGGAATTTGTGAGCATGGAATACCTGTTCTGACCCAAAGCTTGGAGAGGCTATATTGTGGGGGAGGGGGAAAGGGGAATGTTGCTTACCCTTATGCACCATGTAGGCCGGGCAGGATCTGTTGTGTCAATCTCTATTTATAGAAGAGGAACATCAATTAGATCAGGGTCAATGATATTGCTAATATTTTTAACTCATATTGGTTTATCACTCCGCCTCAAAATGTCAGATACACACCATTATCCCAATTTTTCAGCTGTAATAGCTGAGGCACAGAGAGGTTAACTGATGGGAATATAACCCAGATCACTTAACACCCAATCCTCTGCTCTAGACCCAAGGCCACATCTCCGCCTTTTTCCTTTTTGCCAAAACTCCATTTCATATTAATTAGGTCAATAATTTCTGGGACCTTTTTCCTCTTTCATAAAACTCCTCTTGCTTCCAGGATCAGATTCTAATCTCTCCTATGAATGCTGAGTCCTATGAATGCTGGTCTACCCCTTGCATTTACTTTCAGTTCTGCAGTTCCTTTTCCCTGCCCACACAAAAAATCAGCCTTTTGTTGCATGGTTTAGGATGAAAAAATATTAAATCAAAATATTGTAAATAAACAAACAGAATAGAAAAGTCAATTAGTAATTGATACTCTCTTCAGATATTAGCTATATAAGAAAATGCTTCAGTAGCTAGTATCTTTGTTTTCCATTCTCTCAGAGTGAGCTTAAAAGATAACCTTTTTGTTTAATTTGCAGCCCACACATTGACCTTGCATTCCTCTTTTTTCCATTTGTTTGATTTGAATCCAGGAGATAAAACTTCTCAGCAAAGACTTCATGGTACAGATTGTTTTTCAATTCAACAGAATTGAATCTGCTCCTTAATGTACATTTAGGGCCAAATTTTCAGCCAGCCCCCAACATATTTGCAAGCTCATAAGTTTGCCTGAGCAAATCAGCTTCGCAATGCAAACTAGCATTTACCTGCATAAGGTATAACGTTGCAAATGCAAGCTGCTGTTAGTGCAGCTATTTAACAGAGACTGGATGAAAAATATTCTTCATTCTTAAATGGGGAAATACCCCACTACAGCTGTTGTGCAATAGCTTTTCTGCAGTAGTACCCTGTGGACATTCTTATTCTGCACTAAGAGTGTCTTTGTGCTCTTCAGCTTTAACCCACTTCCAAAATGTATTAAGCATCCCAGTGAAGACAAAGCCTTACGGAAATACATTATCAAATCTCCAATTTCTGACTCAGATGTTGTCTCTACTAGGAGGGTTTTCCAGTGCAGTTATACTGATATAGCTAGAGCCTAGCCAGCAAAAAATGCTCATATGGATGCAGTTAGATCAGTATAAAAGTGCTTATGCTGGTTTCCCTAACCATGTCTACACTGATGGTTTTACTAGTATAGCTATGCCAGTAAAAATAAATTAATAAATCACGCCCATAATCAACATAGCTATGCCGGTAAAAAAACACAAAACTTAATTGTAGTTCAAGCCATAATCCAGATTTAACTCCTGTAAAAAGGGTCTGTAGAAATCTTGAATTCTAGACTGGTGTGTGCTTCAAACGGTGCACAAGCCTAACCTTTTGCATAGGGTGAATTTCACCCTTAACTTGGAGCCATTTAAGAGAAGCAATGAAGCCCCTTAATTTTCAGCTCTCTCTCTTTCCCCTCAGTTTGGATCCAAATGTGAATCTGTCACATAGAAATTTGTTTTTCTCAGTTTTATTGTCACAAATGCATTACAATCCTATGGGCTACATTAGCAAAGGCTCATGCAACAGTTGTGGTGAGCAAAAGGTGTACTATGTAAAATGCATCTGCACCAGTAAAACCCAACAGTGATTCTGTAACTCAGGTAACTGTAGGGTGACCAGACAGCAAATGTGAAAAATCGGGACGGGGATGGGGGGTAATAGGTGCCTATATAAGAAAAAGCCCCCAAAATCGGGACTGTACCTATAAAATCGGGACATCTGGTTACCCTAGGTAACTGTGCAATGTGTGCATGCAATCAGCTGTTTATGCAGTGCTAATGCAGGGTTTGCAAAGCAGCATGTGCATTTTGCATGTCTCATCTGTTGCACCAGCATGTGACCATTTGGCCAAAAATGCACAATCGTGAATGCTAAGTTACAGAAAATGCTATTTTTGCCAAAGCAATGAATCCACATCCACATCAGGGACTTGGCTACATGCGGAAGTTGTCCAGGTGTAAGTTAAAGTGTGGATTTTAATTGATATAGTTGGACAGGTATAATTCAGGTGTAGTTCAACCTAACCTGAAAAAAATCCCCCACTCATTCCAGAATAAGAGTGTACTAGTGTAATTATGGCTTGTCTACCTGAGGAAAACTTACTGACATAACTACAGCAGCATAATTATATTTAAGGGTATCTACACAGGGAGTTTTACTGATGCTACAACTTGGGGAGTTATATAATTATACTGGTGTAATTATACTGGAATAATTGGGGAAACTTTCACATGTAGACAAGTCCTTAGTTTGCTTTCTTATTTTTAACCCATTTTAATTGTAATGGTCTGTATTTTATAGGTTTCTTTCACCAGAGGAAAATTTGGCTATTTTATCTGCTTTTTATCAATCTGTCTGGTGCATACCCTAGAACAGGGGTTCTCAACCTGTTTCTTTCTGAGGCCTCCCTCAACATGCTATAAAAACTTCACGGCCCACCTGTGCTACAACAACTGGTTCGCTGCATATAAAAGTCAGGGCCGGTGTTAAGGGAAGCAAGCAACCTGGAATCCACATGAGCAGTTGTTTTCCTACTAAGTAAAAGAATGTGAACCAGTAAAAAAGGAGATAACATTGCAACTCTAGCCTGTGTCTTTGTTTAATTTGTCTGGAGACATAATTGTACAGAAGAGCAGAACTACTGAGACAGATCTAACAGAGACTTCCTTGATATGTGTTGTGAGGATTGATTAATTGTTTAGTGCTTTAAGGTCTTCTAATGTGAGAGCAAGGTCTTATAAAATACAACAACCATGTCTTAGGCAATAAGAGTTAGCTGTTGTCATATGACATACAACTTAACCCTCTCTCTGTCTTTAAGAGAATGGGAAAATCAGTTTGATAAAGGTCTGACCAAAGAGAATGATTAATATAGTATGAAGTGGAAAACTATTGTAAAAGTTCCTATGATGTCTTGAGTTGGAAGATACCATATGTTGTTTGACTGTGAGTTATGGTGCATTGTGATGCAAATCTCATGTAAGGACAATGCTTCCATGGTCCTTATTATGCCAGAACTAGTTAAAATGAAGGAAGTGGAAGATGCTTTAACCCAAGAAAGATTAATGAGATACAAAAATTCCATATTCCATCAGTAATCATTTAGCTACTTACTATCAAGCTGATCCTGCAAGAGGCAGGTAAGGGCATTGTATCTTTAAACAAAGAGGAAATCATGATTTATCATTCAAAAATGACTGAGAAAACAAAAGTAAACTCTTTCAGTGAGAGCACCGAGTGTAACGCCTTTGTAGCAGGCTAATTTTGTTGCTCTTCTGATTGGAAGGTTGGCAGCAGACATTTTGTCACCAGTTTGATGATGTTAGTTGTGGTTTCCCACTTAACAGGGTGGACCACATGAAGGTCAACATCTTCCACCCCTACATGTGGAGAGAAGCCAAGGTCACTGCAATCTTAAAGCCTGGAAAACCTGCCTATCACCCTTCTAATTCTAGGCCAGTCTCCTGTTTGAGCACCACCCACAAGAGGATTTCTGAACTGAATCAGGCATGCTGTGGATGACAGCCTACTCAAGGAGCAAGCTGGTTTTTGACCACACAGAAGTTGCTGCAACCAGGTCCTGGCCCTCACTATAAACACTGAGGCTGGATTCCAAAGAAAACTCAAGACCAGCACGGCTTTCATCAATCTGTCAGCAGCATATAAAACAGTCTAGGAGGATAGTCTGCTACTGAAAATGGCCAAAATGCTCCCCTGCATATCAATTCTCCAGCTGGTGGATACCATGCGTAGTGTTTGAAGGATGCACATATACCAAGGAGGACCAACCAGCAAGCTGTGCATGTTGAATAATGGGCTACCACAAAGATCTGTACTTGCTCCGACACTCTTCAAAGTAAACAAGAGCAAAATGCCTGAAATGATAATGCAGACATTTGCGTATGCTGTTGATTTGGCACTCACAACTCAGGCCTGTAGCTTTAAAAAACCTGAAGTGACCCTTACATCTCACCTTAAGATCATGGAACGGTATTGCCAAAAGTGGTGGCTGAGACCAAATCCAAGCAAATTGGTAGTCTCTAATTTCCTCCTTGACAACAGCATTGCAAAAAACACTAACTGTTGAGTTTTATGGTGAAACTCTATGATATGACCAAAGCCAACATATTTCGGTGTCATTCTTGACCACAAACTGACGTTTCATGACCACCTCAAGAAAACAGCTTCTAAAGTGAAGACTTGCATCAACATTATTCAAAAGTTAGTGGGAACAAGCTGGGGAGCAACTGCCCCTGTGCTACGAAAATTGGCCTTGGCCCTGGTGTACTCAGTTGCAGAGTACTATGCACAGCGGTGGACAAGAAGCTGCCATACCCAACTTGTAGAGAGGTAGCTGAATCAGATCACAAGAATCATCACGGAAACTTTACAATCAACACTTCTATTGTAGCTTTCTGTATTAGCAAACATTAAACCTCCAGCTACTCTCTGGGAATGGTTTTCCAACCAGTTATGCGCCCACATTATAGTCGCTCCATCTAGGTTGCACTTCCCTAGTTTGTTTATGAGAAGGTCATGCAAGACAGTATCAAAAGCTTTACTAAAGTCAAGATATACCACGTCTACTGCTTCCCCCCATCCACAAGGCTGGTTACCCTGTCAAAGAAAGCTACCAGGTTGGTTTGACACAATTTGTTCTTGACAAATCCATGCTCTTATCACCTTATTGTCTTGTAGCTGTTTGCAAATTGATTGCTTTATTATTTGCTCCATTATCTTTCCGGGTACAGAAGTTAAACTGACTGGTCTGTAATTCCCTGGGTTGTCCTTATTTCCCTTTTTATAGATTGGCATTTGCCCTTTTCCAGTCTTTTGGGATCTCTCCCGCCTTCCATGACTTTTAAAAGATAATCACTAATGGCTCAGATATCTCCTCAGTCAGCTCCTTGAGTATTCGGACCACATTGAACCATGTCCGAACAAACGATGGAAAATGCAGCTACTTGATGCACAAGTGGAAAATCAAAGACTCCACTTCCTGCAACTGCTGTGAGAACATCCAAAGCATCAAACACATCACTATGCAGTGCCCCAAATATGGATTCCAAGGTGAATTGGATGATATTCACAGTGTCACAAAGGCAGCCTTAAATTGGATTATGTAATACAACTGTGTCTGAAGAATGTTGCTCTGCAGATACCATACATGCACGAGAGAGAGCGAGAGAGCAGGCTGATGCTTCCCTGTGGAAGTCTTTGCCAGAGGATGTTGTGAAGGCCAAGACTATACAAGAGTTCAAAAAAGAACTAGATACATTCATGGAGGATAAGTCCATCAATGGCTATGAGCCAGGATGGTATCCCTTGCCTCTGTTTGCCAGAAACCAGGAATGGATGACAGGGGATTGATCACTTGATGATTATCTGTTCTGTATGGACCTTTGGTCTGACCTAGTATGGCCATTCTTATGTTCAGCTCTGAGAACAAAATGGCTGCTCTGCTGACAGATCAAGATTTTAGAAATTTCAAGATACAGCATACCAAAAGGGCATCACAGTCCCTTTGCTAAATAGACCATAGAAGGAACTCAATTCCTTGCAAGCTAGCATCTTGTGTGTGTACTGCTTCACTTAACCTAATAAATCCTAAGGTTGTTTTAATCTCTTATAGGATTAGAAATGCTGTAAAAACAGCAATTCAAACAGAAGTTAACCTTGTTTTTGTATGATACCCAATATAAATGTTGCTCAAAGAGCCAACTTTTGCAACATGGGCAAAACTCTCAGTAACAACCGCAGAGTCAATGGGAAGTGCACCTGTATTGCTAAGTCCATGATTTTCCCACAAAATAGGCATTGTGGGAAGGGAATAAGTTTGTAAAGCTTGATAAATAGGTTTTCTACAATAAATGGGGCTGTGGTTCTGTAGCATTCATTAAATGAATGTATTTTCAGTAGTGGTTAGGTAACTTCCAGGGTGAGATATTGAGTCAGATGCACTGAAAAGAGATTTGTGCTTTCCATTTCTCACAGCTGTTTAGATGGGTAGCTCCCCCAAATCTCCATATCCTCCTCCTCGGAATTAAGAGATGTTGCTGGGAATGGGTATTTAGTGATGATGCTGATCTGCCTGGGATTAGCCAAACTGCAGGGGTCTAAGGTAAGATTAGTTCCATACTCTCTGTTTTAGTGAAACCCAGTAAACTAGGTACTTTTAAAGCTTCTGCTTCCATTGGCATAACAGTCCCGATTCACCCACACAGCTGCCGGAAGATGTAGAAGTTTCACACCAGCTGAGGCTATTACAGCAAGGGAAGCACGTAGCTTCCCCCAGAGAAGGGCAGGCAGTGTGTTCAGCACTGCCCTCTTTTGGTGGTTTCCGCCATGGGAAGGCAGGTTTAATTTAGAGCTGGGTCTTCATAGGAGTCTTGCTGGTTGAGGCTGCTCAGACAATGTGCTAAATTAGGCCATAGTCCCCATGTTCCCTGGGAACACTCTCAGGCTGTCCCCCCACCCACTTTTTGGTCTTCATTACCCACCTGCAAAGCACTGGTGGAGCAGTGATTATGAGTGCCATGCAAGACCCCGGCCCCTCTGGTTAGACTTTCTACCATCACCCACCTTCCATTCTGAGCTAAGCTTGCAGAAGCTGGCTTCAAGCCAGGATGAGTCAAGCCTATTAACTATAACTACTATTTAGTGTGCAAAAAAAATTACCAGATTAATAGCCTTGGAAACTAAATTGCTTCAGTTATCCATGGAACAGGAACAGCCAGGGCGGTCATGCTTAATAGATTTATAGATTTAAAGGCCAGAAGGAACCCATACGATCATGTAGTCTGACCTCTCGCATAATTTAGGCCAGAGAACTTCACCAAGTGATTCCTGCATCAAGCCCGTAACTTCTCTTTGAGCTACAGATAATTACTAATAACAACCTTGACCAAGATCTGTCTTTTAAACCAGGGGCCTGAATTGGCAGCTACTGTAAAAGCGGAACTCTCTGACTTCAGTGAGAGATCTGCATGTAGAGAGCTGCCTGTGTGAGCTCTGCCTCATAATATATCCTGTGTAAGACAGCAGAGAAAGGCAAAAGTCCAAAGAACACCAAACTGTACAGGCTTCCCAGCTGGGAAATAAGGATTTCAATGACACCTGCCGGCTCCATATGGACTTGAAGAATAGGAAGTTGCCTTCTGCTCCAGCGTCTGAATTTTGTATTGAATTGTACGTAGCTTAATCAGCTAAATTACTATGAGAAAATGTGCCTTTCCACCACTCCCAGGAAAAGCATGGTCAGATTTTAATGGGACACTTATCAGTTGCAAGCATAAAATTACAATGTTATTGATGTGTACAAGGCCAATTATGCTACATTAAACTATCAGGTTAAAACTGTGCATGAGATATTTCTCCCCTCTATTCTGTCATTCTAAAATCTGATTGTTTGGTCTTCTTCACTTTATTAAGCACTATAATCCATTAGTGGCCCTCGTCGATTGTGTATGTGAATACACACCTTTCAAAAGGAACCAATAGGATATGATTGGTTTTAAGGCAATTTGTATAATTGTATACCTCAAGTTCTCTGAAAAACTAGAGTGGCCTACAAGCAAGTCACAAACAGAACTACTTAGAAGTCTGTTCCCAGCTTTTGAAAAGACTAAAGATACCTTTTGAGTGGAAGAAACAGCATCCCCCATCCAGCTGATTAACTGGTTGGATACAATTGAGAGATTGTATTAGAAACAGTTTTATGGATGTTTGTGTGTTTTGGTTTATATGCCATGGGTCTATTTTACAAGTACTTTTCATATTAACATTTCAGGGAGAAAATCTTATATCCTTACAATCACCCTGGATATCTGTTGCATAACTGCCTCCTACTCGAACGGTTTGTTTCATCAGCAAATATGGCTGGTGGACTGGGATTAGCTCACACACGTTACCTAACCCTGACCTTTCCCCTCAATTAACATCTGTCCCTCAGTTTAGCTGGTCAAGGTCCATCCTGGGGTGGGTGGGGGGGAGCTTATGGTTTGCCTTGAGCAGCTATGTCAAGGCAAAAGATTTAACCTGCATCCGCACTAGGAAAAGGTCCTGGTTAGATAACAAATGCAATGATGGTCATGTGACAGAAAATCATGAGCCCGTGAGTGAAATGCAGTTAGTTGATTCTGTATGGGCTGGGACACTGTTTGACCCGGCCAGGGGTCTCGAAACTTCTCCCCAGAGCCCTGGCACAGAGGCAATTCAATGAGCCACAAGGATTTGACCTCACCCTTTGCAACAAGGACCATGCACTAACTCATTCACCCGAGCTAGTCTGTGATAGTCCTTGCTTATGTGCCGAGTGGCACTGTATTCCTTAAGTAGCTCCGCCAAAGTCTACGAAATCAATGGGGCTGCTGGAGTTATCAGGGACTAGTCAGCCTAAGGAGGGGTTTTGCATGTGAATATGGAGAAAGACACATCCAGGTGAACTCAGCACACAGCCAATACATTTTACAGCAGTCTATTTTTCTAAGAAAATGGTCTTTGGCAAGTTACATGTGGCCCAGAAAGGAAAAGAAAGATTAAAAAAGATTGAAGAGTTACTTAGTCCCGCTTTCCCTGATAGATCCAAAGCCTTGTGAACTCTTCAAGCTTTCCTTTCAACCACAACATACCCCACAGATTAGATTTAGAGTATTAAATACCAGCAGGGAACTGTTCTCAATCTGAGCCCTACCACTCTTACTCAGGCTAAACTCCCACTGGCTTCAGTGGAAGTAGGAATCCTCGAGAACAGACGGCGGGACCTGGCCTAATACTAAAACCAGTGTTAGCTTTGTTGTGGGAAAGAGTGCTGCATGAAAGCTGGGCATGCTATTGTACACACCCAACTCCCTCATCATCCCATTTCCTCCACCACCATCCATCGTTACGCATACACATACATGTACAGAAGGAGATAGCAGTGACTTTGCTTTCCTCTCTCTCCATCTCTCCTATATTGGAGGCAGATTTCTTCCATGCAGTGCCCGGGAATTGGAATTCCAAATCTACGGTCTGTATCTGAGGCCTGCTTCTTTAGGGGCAGATTTCCAAAAGGCACAGATAGGAGTAAAGCATCCAGCATCTATTGACTCCCACTGGGAGCTGGGTACCTAACTGCCCTATGGCACTTTTGAAATTCCACTTTAGTCTTAAATCAGGCCAAACTCCCATTGCCTGAATAAGACAAAGATTAGGTCCCAAGATAGACTATCAGATCTGTTAATTTGAGAGTGAAATAGTATTGTCATTTTATTTCTTTTCGATCAATAAAATGTTTACTGGAATATGGCCCTCCATTTATAGGACACTCATCTTTCACTGTGTACCAGCAGTTAATATATAACCTAGAAAATCAGAGCATTACACTTTGGAATACCAAATATTTGCTGATGACCTTCATCACTGGACAGTCGTCATTTAACTTTGTTTTTTTAAATATCGTTGATTGAGAAAAGTAACGGACGAGCTGCCTTGTTGGTAAGATGGAACTGTTTAAACCGAGAATTTTAAATACCTATGGGCGGGGGGAGGAGAGGAGGGCAATTATATCTGCATGTTCTTAACATGATGCAGTGTTTCAAGCAGGAGTAGATTTTATCTGTATATTGAAATTTTACTTTAATTTAAAATGCTATGACGTTTTCAAGGGGAAACCTTTTAGTATGAGCAAAAAGCAAGAAACCTTCTGCTGTAGATATGTTGCTACTACAAATCATTCTAAAACAAACTTTATACCAACTTTTTCCTGCTTTAACAGTTAATAATTTTAATGAAATGTGTCTTTTGTTCTGCAGTGTTAAAAACTGAGATCTTTGGGAATCCAAAACAATGTTTGAACTTCACATACTGTACAAATGCAAGCCTTTGCTTTTACAATTTCGACAACAAATACATGATTGTTTCCAAAGCCTCTTCCACTACTTTCATATATTTTCTTTGCCGTTCAAAAGCTTTGTTTATCAGACGATTATTGATGTTGAACAGAAAAACTTTTGTAATTATATGTTGCTATAAAATGAATTGCTCATGATCCCAAACTAGCAATAGACTATCGCCAACTGTGTGCTCTTTAGCAATGTTCCCAAATCAGCAGGAGTTTTGCTTTTTTGAGGTCTAGACAGTCTTTCCCTTCACTTCAGTAGGTTTTGGATCAGGCCCTATATAAGAACTTAACCCTCCAGTTCCTGGCCAAGCACTGAATCTGGAATAACATCACAGACTCTTCAAATAATGCAGGGAGTGCTGGGTGCATTGTTATCAGCTACCTTATTTCAGGGCAATTATAAAGTCTAGACACTAGCCTCAGCAGTAAAGTAGAAGCTGGTTCTCCGCTATGTTTATTAAACATTTGGACCTGATCCTGTTGCTATTGCTGTCAGTGGGATTGTTGCCATTGACTTGTGTGAAAACAGGATCAGTCCTGCTAATTGTGTATTTTATAAAAGGCAGATCTTGCCAACCCCTCAGTGGCAGAGGGCCCTGCCTACCACAGAAATGATGTAAGATGCCAGGATTCATCTGGTGTAGGAGGAACAGGATACCATGAGTGGATGGAGGAAGAGCATAACCAAAGCTATCATAACGTCTAATTCCATAGGGGCCCCTATCTTTGTTGCAAAGGAGGGGGTGGAGGTGGGAGGAGGCTAGGAAGATCAGTCACTATGTTCCTTTCAATGTAAGGGGTGCATTCATAGAAACACAGGGTGGAAGGGACCTCAGGAGGGCATCTAGTCCAACCCCCTGGTCAAAGCAGGACCAATCCCCAACTAAATCATCCCAGCCAGAGCTTTGTCAAGCCTGACCTTAAAAACCTCTAAGGAAGGAAGTTCCACCACCTCCCTAGGTAACCCATTCCAGTGCTTCACCACGCTCCTAGTGAAAAAGTTTTTCCTAATATCCAACCTACACCTCTCCCCCACTGCAACTTGAGACCATTCCTCCTTGTTCGGTCATCTGGTACCACTGAGAACAGTCTAGATCAGTGGTTCCCAAACTCAGCCCGCAGCTTGCTCAGGATAAGACCCTGACGCCCCGGGCCAGTTTGTTTACCTGTCGCCTCCGTGGGTATGGCCACTCACGGTTCCCACTGGCCGCGGTTTGCCGCTCCCACCAGCCCGCTCTGCTTCCCGCAGCTCCCATTGGCTGGGAACAGCAAACCGCAGCCAGTGGGAGCAGCGAGCGGCCGTACCTGTGGAGACGGCAGGTAAACAAACCAGCCAGGCGCATCAGGGGCTTACCCTGAGCAAGCCGCGGACCAAGTTTGAGAACCACTGGTCTAGATCCATCCTCGTTGGAACCCCCTTTCAGGTAGTTGAAACAGCTATCAAACCCCCCTCATTCTTCTCTTTTGCAGACTAAATTATGAGGAGAGGCTGAGGGAACTCGGATTAGTCATGTGCTCCAGCTGCCTAATCATTTTTGTTGCCCTCCACTGGACTCTCTCCAATTTTTCCACATCCTTCTTGTAGTGTGGGGCCTAAAACTGGACACAGTACTCCAGATGAGGCCTCACCAATGCTGAATAGAGGGGAAAGATCACATCCCTCGATCTGCTGGCAATGCCCCTACTTATACAGCCCAAAATGCCGTTAGCCTTCTTGGCAACGAGGGCACACTGTTGACTCATAGCCAGCTTCTCGTCCACTGTAACCCCTAGGTCCTTTTCTGCAGAACTGCTGCCCAGCCATTCGGTCCTTAGTCTGTAGCACTGCATGGGATTCTTCCGTCCTAAGTGCAGGACTCTGCACTTGTCTTGTTGAACCTCATCATATTTCTTTTGGCCCAATCCTCCAGTTGGTCTAGGTCTTATCTATATCTACCACTCCTCCCAGTTTAGTGTCAGGTGCAGATGCAGAGGCTGCTGCAGCCCTGTAACTACAGTAGTGGCCAAGGAGCACCACTGACACCGCAGAGAGCTGGAAGAGAATTGCTTTCTCCAAGCCTTGCAAAATTTGTCAGTGCACAGTTTGGCTTCGTCATGGGCTTTGCATGGTTTGCCCCTTGCTAATGTAAAGAATAATGTAGGATGGAACAACTGCAGGGAGAGTGATGAGAAAGTTTTTCAAGAGAAACTAAGGCCAATCCATACTCAGGAGTTTGGTTTACCAGGAATTCAAGTAACCTTTTAGTTTGATGGACCACTCCCCTCCCCCAAATACACACACACACTTTTTCCTTGACCTTTGGCTTCAGAGTCTCCAAACTACAAATCCCACCACAGAGCTGGAGACTCAGGAAATTTAGCTCAAATTTTAGGCTTGTATCAAAACCAAGTTTTCCCCAATTTTCAGTTTCAACATTAAAACTTCCACCCAACTATTTGAACCCTACATGGAGACTTACTTTTGCTCTGAAGATGACTGATCAGAACACATTCATCCTATCTGGATAATGCATTTAATCTCCTCATGAAATTTTCCCCAGTGCAGAGGGCCTGCACTAGGATTACATGAGATTTAAATTGTGCATAGGATCTTGAGAAGGCTTGTTAGAACAGAGCAAATTTCACCCTAACCACTTAACTGAAATGATAGAAGTAAAGTGATCACACCCGCTAATTATATTAACTATAAATGACAATCTGCCAACAATTAAGGTATATTAGAGCTCCAGAGAACACATGAAAAGCAAAATCTGAGCCCAAGTACTACGTATGGGTCACAGATATAATAAATGTTTAGTTTAAAGATGAAGTTAAAAGGTATGCTCGATAGCCTGGTCTGTTGATAGCACTGTGCACAGCCATTTATGGAAACAGACTATTCTAGGACTAGGGTTCCTGCTCCTTGGACAAGTAGGAAGGGTAAGTGCTGTGGAGGTAGCATATTCAACCCAGGTAGGATGTGAGAGTCACAATGCAGCCCCCTGTTGCGCAATCCAGGAATTGCATTGGTGGGTTTTTGAGGGCCCCAATGGTGAGCTCTACCTGGGGAATAAGGAAGATGCTACAGTGCAGTGACTGTGTGAGAAGAAAGCAGAGGATGTGAATTCAAGAATCATACCCTTCCCTGCTCCACTCCCACAGAGTTCAGTCTCAGGACTATTAGTAAGAGCTGATCTAAACTGTTGGGATGGTGCAGAGGGAAAGAAGCAGTCTCGAAGACAGTCCAATCTAACCTATGAGAAGGGGTTCGTATTTTATATATTTGGGATTCTAGCAATGTTTAAAAAGTATAAAATGGTAGGAGCTTTCATGACCCACACCTAGTGCAGCTTTAGTCAATTTGTGAAAATGGTTTTAAGATGTATATTTTTAATATTTTCCACATTTTACACACGATTAGGAAGATGCATCACATTCAACTATTTGTCTCCTGATTCATTCATTATAGCCCATCTGGGCTGCCATCTTATACAGAATGTAACTCACTATTTCAGTAGAGAATTGACTGCCTGACTGCCAAATGTGTGCTGTTACTTTGTGCCCAGATGTCTTACTGCTCACATGGAAGTGTCTTTTTCAGGGCTTACGCCCACAGACAATTACAAATCTTGATGGGGCACCGAGGCTCAGGGTCCAGTGTCGGACCCACAGCACAAAGACTTGCTGCAGGCCAGATGAAAAGAAGCAGTGGGCTGCATGTGAACTGCAGGCCCCCCCTTAGCCTAAGGCCCCGGGGTGTAGCCCCCTAAAGCCCCAGCATTAATCCGGCCTGGTACCAGATCATTTTTCTTTCTAGCCATCGTAACAGAGTTTGGAAGACCCTTTTAATTTGGGCAGCGTGTGTGTGTGTGGGGGTGGGGGGGGTAGGAGGGGAGATTTCCTGTTTGAAAATAAGCAAATTCAAAATATTGTATTAAAGTGATATTCTATCCTATATTGTATGGGAAACAATTCACACATTGCTTTTAAATTTGCTCTGGTTATTTTGTATGTTCAGTGTCTTGGATTAAATGCACAAATGGCAATTACACATGCAGATGGAAAAGTTATGCATCTACGTGATTTATATAAGCAATTTCCATTTTCACATAAAATTTTGGATTTTGCATAAGCAAATTTTGATGTTAAATTGGGGCCTTTTTGAAAATGTAACTTTCTTATTGCAAGATTTTACAGAACATGCCTCTGCATGAATGTTGCTTAGAAATCACTGCTTGTGATAGAGAATAATAATACTCTAAACATAGTGTAAGTGTCTCATCCTCAAGTCCATTCACAAGCCCACTTCAGCATTCACCGGATCTTACAAAACAATATTTGATAAGTGAAGTGTAAAAGAACCAGAGGTAACAATACACATGGCCTGGGCACCACTCTGGCTGTAAGAATAAATAATCCATATCAGACGAATGAAAAGTGAAAGGGAATGATCAATTGCCTTACCTGTTTGTAATGGTATTGGATTCTCAGTCCAGGGTCTCACAACCTCATCATAGCTCAGTAGACACAAGTAGTAACATGGAAAGTAAGAGGGTGCAGTCTTGTTTACAAGGCTAGAAGGAAGTACTATGTCCCGCCCCCCCTTCCCTATTCAATAGGATCTTCAGCAAAAGGTACTGTCTAAGTCATTCTTCTGAGCAGTCCTGTTACTCCAAGGTTCCAAATTGTACACTCCTTCATGTTTGTAGGACTAGTTCATCTATTGCTTCTACACAAATCCAGGAACAAAAGAGCAATCTCATTCTGCAGTAAGGGAATTGCTGTTAAAGGTGAACCACATCTGAAGTTCACAAGCAACCTATTCAAATATTAGAAAACAAAGACATCAAGCTGCGTCACTCTTGCCAAGAAAGCATTTGAATTCCTGCTGTCCACCAGCACAGGTGCTCAATATTCAGAGTGACTATTCAACAAGGGAGGAGGCATTACAGACATCATGAAAATCTGGAGTACCTGTCATTTCCTCTCCTCACTGTGGGGTTTTCTTAGGGCACAGCCATTCCACACCACAGTCAGTACTCACAGCTGGTGTCCCTAGCCTCTGTTTGCCAGAAGCTCGGAACGAGCAACAGGGAATGGATCACTTGATTATCTGTTCTGTTCATGGCCACTATTGGAAGACAGGATACTGGACCTTTGGTTTGACCCAGTAGGGCCATTCTTATGAGTACACTTACTTAACAAAATAGCAGGCATTGGTTCCATGGTAACAATGTCTTCTATTATCCTCCAGATGGATGTAGGGGTGTGTGTCTGGAAGGGTCATTAATATTTAATTCCTTCTTGTGCTTTTGCCATCCTGTCTCTAAAACAAAAGATTTCATTTTCACAATCTTGCAAGGCTGAATTAAAAAGTAAAAGAGGCATGGGGTGTGATCCTCCTCTGACTTATACCAGTCTTGCACAATCATAATTCCTTTGGCTTCAGCAGAGTTACTCCTGGTTCACACGGGTCTAAACAATCAGAGGAAAATCAGGCCCAGGGCCACTGGTCTTTTCAAAAATTATTATTCATGTTTTGCTTTTCTCCTACCTGAAAGTTGCTATGTAATTGGAAAAAACACTTGCATGTCATTCAGGCTAATTTTCCCTAGAAAAGAAGGTCTAAATTATTCAGCAAAACCTCTAGTAATTTTTCAAAGGATTCTCAAGCAATTAGAAATGTAAAACTTTTGAATTCTCCCAACCACATTTTTTTTAAAGTATGGGCAACTCTCAGAGTTTCTCATTTGTGGAACTCAGAACTAGTGGTTACAGTTTGACTTTTTTAGTATACATTGTGCAGAAATTCAACACTGGTATTTTTATACATACTGCATATTACACAAACTAACCCTTTAATTTTCAACAAGGTATTTCTCTCTCTCTTTCTATATTTGTATTTATCACATTAAAAATAGGTAGCTCTCATTGACTTCTGGTGGAGATGAATGTGCTAGGCACTTTTGAAAATCAGTCCCTTGATCTCAGATTGGTGCCTCATCTGAAAATTTGGACCTATTCTTTTAAGACAGACTTCAATGTAACATAGGAATATTAGCGAGGGACTTTCATCGTGAACTGTTTAGCATATGAAGTGAGCCCCTTGCTAAAGGTCATGACATCTCTTTTGCACCCATTTTGAAAGAATGGAGACTTCTCTCTTCCATTACTTTCACTTTGACTTTTGATTTGGGCATTGGCCATTCAGACTTTACATTGTTGGCGTGTAACTTGAGGGGGTGTGGGGATTGGTGAGAATTACATGAGGGAAGGAACTTGAAACCATTTGGCTATATCCATGACCTCTTTATCTGGAACCCAGAAGCAAGGTATTTTTAATTAAAAAAAGAAAAATTGTCATTGACTTTGTTGTTTCTTTTCACTTTCTTGACTAGAAAGAAGCTCACTGCTGGACTCCAAAATGAAAGCAGGGATTTGCCTTCTTCTCTTATGTGAAATGTGCATTGAATTAAGCACATCTCTTGGCAAGCCTGGAAATCGAAAGAAAGATAAAGAGGAGTATTGCTTGCAGAATAATGAAAATGCATATAGCACTATGGAGCATAGACGCACCGCAGAGCCATTTGCAAAGCAAGTCCCTCTAGAGTTCACTCTTTACAACCTCACTGAAAAGAACATGAATTTTGGATTCAATCTCTACAGGAAAATAGCACTGAAGCATGACAATAACGTGTTCTTTTCCCCGCTCTCTATGTCATTTGTGATGGCTGTCTTCATGCTCGCGGCTAAAGGGGAAACCTACAAGCAAATCGTTCAGGGTACAAACCTCCATCTTTTGCAGGGCGAAGAGAATTGTAATCAGTTGCCAGCTTTGTTTAAACAATTGAAAGATAACATCACAGAGAATGAAGAGCTTGTTCTGCAGAGAGGTAGTTTTTCTTTTGTTCAAAAGAACTTCAGACTCAAGGAGCCTTTTCTTAATCTATCCAAGCAGTACTTTGATATGGAATTCTTAAGTGTGGATTTTCAAAACTCCACCCAGGCAAAAAGTGTCATAAATCAGAATATTAACAAGACGACCAAAGGAAAAATTCCAAAGCTTTTTGAAGAATTTGACCAGCATGCTAAACTAGTTCTCGTGGATTACATTCTCTTTAAAGGTAACTATTGATTTTATACGGTAAGATCATAATTTATAAAAAGACAACAGGCAAGACTCTGATCTCAGTTACTTTAGTGTAGCTCCAGAAAAACTCCACTGGGATCAATGTTGCTACTCTAGATTTGCAAGTGATCTCAGAATATGGTGCAGAATATTTGTGCATCAGGCAAGTCAAGTAAACCTGTCAATGCTACTGAGTAGACTGCAAACTGGATCTGTACATATATCATATACTCATTATAACTGAGTTAGTCATTCAAATACGATTGTGGCTAGGGGCTTCTCCTTTGGGGAAAAGCATTTTCAAAGTTACAGTATTTCCCCATTGTCCCCCATTAGATTTTCTTTAAAAAAAAATTTTTTTAAACCGTAAATGATTGTAGTGGTACTGAAAAGGGCCTTGAATGCTGCAGACCTCCATCCTTAGAACAGCTAGAACACAGACAGAGGGAGTGAAAACTTCCTCTCGGCATCATATTAATTTGTCTTCACCCTTTTCTGACGGGTTCATCTTGAGGACCGAGAAGGTTGTTCAATATCCCTTGAATCCCTGGGCTCCCTGCCAGTAAGAAAGCCATTATTATGGTGCCCATTGTAATGAGAGCTGGAATATGGGCATATGTACTCTGGACACTGGACAAAGGGCACCAATTCATTTCTCACAGAGTGCATTGGTCAAGGCAACACAGAGTTTCCCCATTTCATACAAGAGTCTCTTTGATCAGGGAAAAGAGCCACACCTAATCCACGAGAGGACCTGCCAGGTATTGATCTGGTGCAACAGAAAGAAGTTATCAGAATCTGGAAGGCCCCTAGCTTGGCAGGAGAGGTGCAATCAAACTAGGAAAAATAAGCACAGCATGCCAAAATGTATTGGCTAGGGCCACGTAGCAGCCCCAACTAGGCTGCGGAGAAGCAGACTCTGCAGAGACTTCCTATCTCCCATAATGAGAAGGGAGCCAATGGCCTGTCACACAACAAGGCTCCCTGATTACACAGCAAATTAGCTGTCCCAAGACAGGAGTTCAGCTCTTTTCTTTCGGTTTCACTTAACCAAAGGAGGCCAGCCTGAGCCCAGAAGCCCCAGCTGGAGTTTCCCCTGGAGCAACCAGTGATTTTTCAGTCCACCTTCAGGTCCCTGAAGTCATCCAGTCCTCTTAGGGATGAAACTCCTATGGGAAGCGTTATGATGGTGAGGACTCTGCAGTTAGGGTAACAAGACAGCAAGTGTGAAAAATCAGGATGGCGGTGGGGGGGTGGGGGGTGGGGGTAATAGGAGCCTATATAAGAAAAAGACTCAAAAATCAGAACTGTCCCTATAAAATTGGGACATCTGGTCACCCTATCTGCAGGTCACGGGTATGCAGAGCTATCACACGATAAACTTTGGTGACTGCAATCCTAGGTCAGATCTGGAGCAGTAATCTCAACCTCTCCAGAATTTCAAGGCACACTAAAATATCACCTCTCACATTAAAATGCTGCAACCTGGCACCGTAATTACATTTCAAGGGTGCATTTTATTGTGGTGTTTTCCCCAATAATGCTCCCCCAGGTCCTTTGAATGCGCGGAGAAGGGCAGGGTATGAATTGGAAACTTTTAATGTAAGACATTGCAGGCTACTTGCAAAAACTAAAATAATCCATGATTGTCCCTGGTGCCCAGAATATGCGTGACAGAAGAGGAAGGACGAGTTTCCAGTTAAATAGCAGAGCTAGAGGAAACAAGGAGTTAGATCCTTGGCTAGGTCAAGGAGCACACAGCAATTATCTAATGCATCTCCACCACACAGGGGGATTCTCTGCTGATGGACAGCTGGTGTAGAAGCTCCTGTGTCCCTCCCCCTGCAGTCAGTAGTCTGACTTCTAGTTGAGAAGGACAAGACTTTTCAAAAGAGGCCCCATGTGGCAAAAATAGTGATAGTTCACTCCCCTCAATCAGAGGGGAAGGGTGGCACAAGAAGTTGGGTCAGTTGATCAGGACAAAAGACAAGAGTGCAGGGACAGGAGTAGGGCAAAGGGGGAGCAGAGAACCATAGACCATGCCCACTGCTCCAAGAAGAGATCAAGGGAAACACTGCCTACATGCATGCTCAAGTGAGGGAAGGAAAATGGCCCCACAGTGTGGTTTCCTTCCTCCTTGACATATAAATAGCCACTTGGGACAATGCCAAGGGGAGGTTTCTAGATTTAGTGGGGACTTGGATCTGGTGCAGTTTTCAGTGACATAGACAGAGAAAAGAGGTGTGGCCAGGATAATGTCTCTATGCTGTCCCAATCCACAGGAGTAGTTTCAGCCACTTGGAGCCATGAGAAACTATTTAACTCTGACTTGTGCCTGGGAACAATTGCTGTACTTAGTGGTCCCAGGATCATGAGAGTGAATGAAAAGCCTCTGGCTCAGTGTACACTCTCTCTCGAGGACAGCAGCATACAGAGAGTCCTCTCTTTCTGAAGAAAGAAAACAGATGCAAACTTAATAGTAAAACAAAGAGGACTGAGCAGAATGCTCCATGGTGGAAGTTCAGAGATTTCTGCTTTCTGGTATGGAGGCTTATCTCATAATAGCTCAAAGCAAGGCATATTTTCCTTGAGATGTAGGAAACAGCTGAGCAGCAGCAGTAAAATAGGCTAAAAAGGAGATGCACCAAGAGTCCAATGTTATTGTACTGACAGCTTAGTAGCACTCAATGGGACATAGTCTGAGTCTGGTGTGTAATTCTGTTTCCTATATTTGAAGAAGAATGCTAGTTAAGATGTAATGAAGTCCACCCAAGACACAGAGATAATAAATGGATTGGCTAGACTTACATGTGAGTAGAGATACCTCACTCATTAGTAAATTATCAGGGTATTAAAAAACCTAGACAGAGTACACTGGGAGACCGAGTTTTGGGAAAAGACGGTTAGAAGACAACCTGTTACTAAAAGAAATGCAGTGGAGAGAAAGCCTGAAAAAGTGCTATGATTTACACCAGACTCAAAAAATGGCAAGGTCAGGCTTTGACTGCTTTCTAGCTGTAGCAAATTCAGGGATGAATGCCCATGAGGGAGAACATTTGTCAGAAGCTCCTGTGAGTTCGTGTGGACTTGTTGGCAGAGTCCATGTCTAAGAACAGCATGCTGGACAATTTAGTCTTCAGCAGATAGCAACCAGCACCATGAATTAAGTTCTTTAAGTGAATTAACCAGTGCAGAGCATGGCATATAGGTATAATATACTTATAAGGAAAGTACCAGTTTACGGTAGCCAATGCTTCCACATGGACAACAAGGCTAATCCCAGGTAGAGAATGGTGTAGTTGTCTAGCCTTGAGGTGACAAAGGCATGAACATAAGAACAGCCATACTGGGTCAGACCAAAGGTCCATCTAGTCCAGTATCCTGTCTTCCAAAGTGGCCAACGCCAGGTGCCCCAGAGGGAACAAAGTGAGCCATCCCCTGTTGCCCATAAATAATCATGATGAGCTCTGCATTTTGAAAAAGAAAAGATTTTGTCAAGTCTAAAGGTGAAAGAAGGTGTTTTTGCCCACTGCTGCTAATTTGGAAGTTGTGAGTAGAGATGAATCCAAATAAGACTCAGATTGACAACCTCTAAAAAAATCAGCCTGCAAATGCCTTCATCGCTTCTGCCAATTCCCCATCAACAATCAACCATCTTTTATCAACAGACACCACTTGTGTCTTATCTTGACTGAACCCAACCCAGCTGGATTTCATCCAGATCCCTTTCTCTGCCAGAAATTGAGATAGGAAAGAAAAGGTTCTGTCTAGACTTGGCAGAAAGGAAATGCAAGCCTTAGTATTATCAACATATATGGTGTCGGTCCATAGCACTCAAAAGAGAGGCAGCCCACTGTTGATGATCCATGAATGAGAATGTATGGAGGTATCAATTTAAAAAGAGAGTACTGAATAGGTGGAACAGACTTCTGGTAGACGTGGCAGAGTCAAGTAGCATTTCTGCAAAAAATTGATGATTATCTGGTATTCAATAAATTAAAGGAATATTCATTAGTTTGGAGCCTGGGGGTAATTGACCACCTGGACAATGGGGAAAATATTTGTTGATCATGTTCCTTCACCTCCATCCCTCCTGAGCCTAGATCTGGGTTTTTTGTGTGGTTTTGCCCTCCTGTGCTGTAAAAAGTTTTAAAGTATGTATGCTAAAGATATAATAGTTGTCATCAAGCCATCCTATGCAAAAAGGGCCCAAAATCCTACATGACCATATAGCAACGGATACAATTGGATAATATTTTTAAGAACTTCAGAACTGTTACTATGAGCAAGTGTGAGTGTGAATAATTATTTTCTTTCTTTCTTTTCTAAGGCAAATGGCTGCACCCATTTAATACAAGGTTCACAGAACTGGAGACTTTCCATATAGACAAGTATAGGAACATACAGGTGCCCATGATGTTTAAGTCAGACAAGGTTGCCTCAACTTCAGATAAGAATTTAGGATGCATTGTGCTAAAACTTCCCTACAGAGGAAGTGCACATATGCTTATTGCCATGCCGGAAAAGGAGGGAGATTACGCTTCACTTGAAGACCACATAACAGCAGACCTTGTGGAATCATGGCTTAGAAACATGAAGACCAGGTATAGCTTCACACTGACATCCTGACGATACTAACATATTTCATATTTATTGAGGTAAAAGAAACCCACTTACGTGCTGGGTTCTCTGTGGAGTGGCATCCTTATATGGGGGGGAGGGGGTCTTTTCCATCCCCCAAAACAGAACCTTTGTGCGTAAGAGTGGGGTAGGGCTCTCACTTGAAGCCTTCGTTTAAGACGGATTCATCTCCTTTATCCCACTAAGAAATGTACGTCTCTGAGAGCACAGTCCAGCCTTTCCAAGCCCAAACATCAGGCCCTAACTGTGGTCTTCAATTTGGCACTTCCAGCCAAAATAGCATGGCTAACCAGTGTGTGCAAGTTACTCATGAAGGGATTTCCTACTTGGGCGATGAAGCATACATGCAAATATATTAAATAGGCTGAGCTATAAAAATGTAAAATAAATTAATCTTTTCATATGAAATGTGATTCAGTAGGTGACACTCTTTCTCCTGGTTCAGGATTGAATTAATCAATGCCTCATCATAGAAGTGGGGATTCTGTGCTGCAGGAAACTAGAGGTTCTGACCCCTTGTGGCCCTGACATTTTTCATAAGAGAGAAAGCATTAGCCCTGCTGTCTTTCCCAAGTTGTTACGCAGGGATTTACATTCTGCCTACCTAGATTCCTCTACATTTCAACTATTCTTCACTTCCTGCCCTAAACTGTTGTGTAGCATGTTGTGCACTGCTGAATTCGATCCCAGAGCTGGTTGCATTTCAGTATTAGTTGAAGTGACCATTATATATCTCTTATCTGCCTCACACAAGTGAGAGACAAGGTGGGTGAGGTAATATCTTTTATTGGACCAACTCCTGCTGGGGAGAGAGACAAGCTTTTGAGAGCTTCACAGAGCTCTTCTTCAGGTATCAAGCACTTGAAGGCAAACAGGGGACTCAAACTGAACTTCACTCCCCCTGAAAAGGTCAGTTCGAGTCCCATGTTTACCTCCAAGTGCTTGAGACCGGAAGAAGAGCTCCATGTATCTCGAAAGCTTGTCTCTCCCACCAACAGAAGTTGGTCCAATAAAAAATATTACCTTAACCACCCTGTCTCTCCCATATCCTGGGAACAATATGGTTACACCAGCTCTGCATCATACAAGCGAGGAAGTTTCACTACTTTTTAAACGGCACTTTTAGATCCTCTGATGAAAGTGTAATGAAGTGCAAAATATTACTGAACGACCCTTCTAATAATAATTACTGAGTATATTCTAGGATAATAAGACAAGCACAATTCATGCAGAAAAAATCAAGCCTGTGATAAGGACATTTTTCTTGTTCCAAAATTAGGACTTTGTCAGTTTTTTCACTGTATTACCAGTATTTATGTTTGTTACAGAAAAATGGACCTTTTCTTTCCAAAGTTCAAATTAGACCAGAAATACCAGATGCATGAACTGCTTCGTGCTCTGGGAATTCAACACCTCTTCACGAAGAAGGCAGACCTGAGTCAACTCACAAATCAAAGATCTGTAAAAGTATCAAAGGTAAGACTTACAAAAAATAAATAACAAGAAGCAGCTTGTATTATATTAGTGCCTAGAGGCCCCAGCCAAGATCAGGGGCTGGTTGTGCTAGGTATTGTACAAATACATCGTGAGAAACAGTTCCTGTCACAAAGAGCTTAAAAAGGATCAAGTGACTTGCTGAAGGTCTCAGAGTAGAGCCAAGAACAGAACCCACGATTCCTTATTCTCACTCCAGTAACCACCATATTTTGGCTTTTCTTGCACAAATCTGCAGGGGGGAGCAGTGGAAGAGGGAAATTCAGAGTACAGCTGGGCATCATCTTTTACATGAAATTTTTTTTCAGCAAAATGTACAGATTTGGTGACACTAAAACCTTTCACAATTTTTTTTGTCAATTCTGCCAAATTGTCGTAGTTAAAAAAAAAAAAAATCAGAAAAAAAATCAAGTTTGTTTCATCATTTTTTTTAAAAAAGTGTTCACGTTTTTCAGTTCAAAACAATTTTTAGTTTCAAAATTTCCTGTAATGGTACTTAAGAATCAAACTTTTAAAAATGGTGAAAATTGAAAAAAAAGTGTCGTTTAGACCCAAAACAACATTATTTTTGGCTTTGTGCTTCACCAAATTTTCATTCTCAAGTTGACCCAAAACAGGTTTTTTCATTTTTATTTTTTGGAATTGCTAGCAAAAGTGACAAGTCCATTATTCAGAGACTTTCCCCACCTCTTCTGTACACCTGTGCAGAGAACCACCACAATCCAGCACCATCCAGCAGTAAGAGACATGCCAGAGAGGACAAAACATGAACATAGCTCTACCCCGTTCCATACCAAATGGACCACTGTGGTTCTCATATGTTGCACCCTTTTAAAGAGCATAGCAGTTGCCTCACCAAATATATAAATGTAAAAGTATTTAAACTATGATAGCTTTGTAAACTGACCTTAATCAGAAAGATTTCATATCCCAAGAGTAAAAATACAAAAGATAAAATAGCAGATGTTTAGTTTATGGGCTATTACACCATTTCATGTGTATAAATCAAGTTGAGAATCTGAAGCATACTCTTCCCCTTGCACAGATACCAGGAAAAATTGTATAATCCAGAATTGGTTAATAATTGTATTATAAAACAATCTAATTTTAATAGCATCTGTGAACTGATTTTAAAAGCAATTAATGCACCAGCTGGCATAGGGCCATTGCAGCACTACTGAATGTTACCGTGTGAGTTACATTAGTTCAGAAACAGATTTAGGACTTGAACACAGTCAGCAGAGTTTGGTACTGGTGATGTTAATACCTTCAATTGTCTTTATGTCCTAGACCATAAACTAACCATGAAGCTTGCAGACACAGGCTTAAGAACTGAGGAAATAGCTAGATGCATATACTACAGAAATAAAGGGGAAAGGGTCAGATCCTGCAAGGTATTGGGTGTCCTTAATTCCCAGTGAGTTTGGTGTGAGTTGAGGGCTTGCAGACACCTCACAGGATTATTTTGTATGTCTGTACTCATTAGTTCTGTGCTACTGCTTGCTCCAAGGAAATCTTCTCAAGATTATAAACACATAGCAATAAGACAAGACAGATGCAATTACATAAAGGAAGATTTAGATTCAATATTAGGAAAAACTTGCTAACTATAAGGATAGTTAAGGACTGAAACAGGTTAAAAAGGGAAGTTGTGGAATCTTTGACATTGGAGGTTTTTGAGAACAGGTTAGAAAAATACTTGTCAAGGATGGTCTAGGTATACTTAATTGTGCTTCAGAATGGAGGAATGCACTAAATGACTTCTTGATGACTTTTGATCTCCCTTCGAATTCTACATTTCTATGCTTGTATGATTTTATAAAACACTTTCAGAATATACAGTATTTAACCAAGTAAAGCCTTTCAATGTTTTGAGTAACTACACTTAATCAGAAACAAGCAAATTAAAGAAAAACAACCGGAACCACTAATAGACATTTGCCTGTGTATTTAATCATGAAACGTAGACTGTAGGGTCAGCAGGAGTAGGAACTGAAGGCTCATTCTATACATTCTGTTAGTTAAATCTGAAGATTGTAAAAGAGATTCTGTGGTCTGGCCAACCTTGGCAATGCATGGATTTGGGTTACGGGAAGGAGTGGTTAGGAAAGGTGGCTTGAAGATCAAATGTTCAGGCTTCATTTTTTAATAAGAAAGTTACCCTGCCAAATTATACATACAGAAATTGTATAACTGTTTCTAGAAATGTATCCAGGAAGCTTCTTAGGCTCTGATCCTGCAACTGATAAGGTTCAGATGGACTATGGCAGCTGTGCAGTCACACTGGAGCCAATGGGGCCCTGTGTGAGTGCAGCCATCAACTGCAAGATCAGAACCTCACTGTGACCCTCAGTCCCTGGGTCTGTGCATGTCAGAGGCCTGCCACACATTAGGTATTTGGAACTTTGACGACTGTCCTTCACATAAGGAGTCTCATTTTTGGTGTTTATAATATTGTTCTCTTTGCGTTATTAGATTATCCAAAGAGCAGTAATTGAAGTGGATGAGAAAGGAACTGAAGCAGCAGCTGTTAGTGGGTCAGAAATTACTGCATACTCAATGCCTCCTACCATTAAAGTGAACAAGCCATTCCTCTTTATGATTTACGAAGAAACTTTCAAAACATTGCTGTTCATGGGCAGAGTGGTTAATCCTACAGAACTGTGAATGAAGAAAATAGTTTCTAGTCTATCTCCAGTAATTTCCAAGTTTTATTTTTATTTTCTTGAAACTATTACATTGCATTAGTTAGAACTGAAAACTAGCTAGATACGAAAACAGATTCATTTCACATCTCAAATCAGCAGCACATCCTACTAAATTATTTTTGTTAATGCCCAAGCGGCAAGATTATCTAGTTGATGCAATAATTGTGACAAAATAGAGATTTTGTTCAAAACTGCATGTTATTCTATATATTTCCTAAACTACTCCTTCCGACAGCCAACTAACAGTAGGCTTAAAATTACTGATTGTATACTGTAAGAATCAGTTCAAATATTTTATTCTGTGAGCTAAACTAGCTATTTCTGTATATGTACAAATTCAATAAAATGTTTGAGTTAAAAGATGCTAATTTCTGTCTAATTTTGTGTTTAATACCCCATTGTATAACTGATCCACCATTTTGCACATTTCACATTCACAGAAAAAACAGTTTCTTACAGAAAAATCATCAAAATGTAAACCAAAAACGTAAAGTGTATTTTAAAAATGCTGACAGTATTTACTTATGGTTCCATAGGCAATACTATCAACTCCAAAATAACATCATTAAAGGTCTCAAAAGCACGAACTTGAAAGTCCCAAATTCAACATTTTAATGATAGAATTCAGACATATTTTATTTAGAGAGAAGCCTGAGCTGCAATCTTGGATCCAAACATCCCAAAACATTTGGAAAGTTCACATCCAAACACTGTAGCTTGGCCTACTTTCTAACAATATTCTCTAGTGCAATGAGAAGAATTAAGGCCCTGCTCCCACTGTCATCAGTGGAAATTTTGCCATTTACTTCACTGGGAGCAGGGTCAAGTTTTAAGCATGGGATCTATAGGCTCTGTTTTTGATAATTTTATTTACTTCTTATTGTGGAGAAATAGCAAGCCTATAATTAAGGTCACATCAGAGTTTTCAGTTCAGTGAGCTTATTCAGTTTTATCAAATGCATCTTAGCGTCTCAGGGCACATGTACGCAGTCTAATAAAAAGCACATTTAAACTGGCCTTTGAACAAATGATAAAATATTTCCAAAAGATAGCTTTCCCAGCTGTTGTTGAAGTTGACTCTTTCAGTTCTATTTTGCACCACCAAAACCGAGTCCCTGCTGAAGTACATTGCCATATTGTAACATCTAGATACCATGTTAATGTGCACATTAGAAATTTATCTAAAAGTTTTCTACATACCTAAACAAGGTAGATTGCTGCCTTTAGTAAGAGACAGCAAGCTTCAGTATGGGAAAATAGCTCCATTCACAGACTAGAGGCACTGAAATAGTGAAAGGAAAAAGCATTTTAAAATGTGTATTTCTGAGGGCTCAATGCAAAACAAGTTGTCCAGTGATTTCAATGGGAATAGTCAAGGAAGAAAGGACAGTAGTATCTTGCCTTCAATTAGTACATTTTAGTTATATAATTACACTCTACCTGTGTGTGTAGAGCCACATGTGGCTCTTTGGATTCCTTCATACAGCTCTCATGAAGTTAACAGATCCAAGCGGAACTCTTCTTCTTCATGTGGTCTTCCGGAAAGCTGCCCAAAATACAACTGAGGCGTTTCCAACATTACTCAGGTACTATGATGATGGGAGCCATAAAAGTACCCAAACAGATGTAGACAGATTCATCCACAGACAGGCAGGCAGACACAGACAGGTCAATACACAAGGCCAGGAAGGGGGTATGGTGAAGGGGCGAGACAGAGGGAAACACTATCTTCCTGTCAAAGAGCCAGCAATGTGGAAGAAAGAAGGAAAGGAAGAACATAGCCATCAGTCACCGAAGCCACATAATAATCATGGCTCAACCATCTCCTGATATTGCTCTGTGATGTTTGTGTTCTTGCACCAATACACAATGTTGATCACAGTGGAAAACTCAGAACAGACTTTTCAAAAAGAATCTGTAATTTACAAGAGCCTAACTCAGGCATCTGAACAAATACTGCAGACTTGAACCAATCATAACGTCAAAGAAATGTAGGGCTGGATCGGACCTCAAATCATTAAGTCCATCCCCCTGCACTGGGGCAGAACCAAGTAAATCTAGACCATCCTTAACATGCGTTTGTCCAACAAGTTCATAAAACCTCCAGTGATGGGGATTCCACAACCTCACTTGGAAACCGATTTTGGTGCCTAACTACCCTTATAGTTAGAAAGTTTTCCTAATCTCTAACCAAATCTCCCTTGCTGCAGATTAAACCCATTGCTTTCTGTCCTACTTCAATGGGCATGGAGAACAATTATTACAGTCCTCTTTATAACAGCGCTTAACATATTTGAGTTCACATCAGGTGCCCCCTCAGTCTTCTTTTCTCAAGACTAAATATGTCCACTTCTTTTTTTAACCTGTCCTCAGAGGGGAGGTTTTCTAAACCTTTTATTGTTTTTGTTGCTCTCCTCTGAACTCTCTCCAGTTTGTCCGCATCTTTCCTAAAGTTTGGTGCCCACATCTGGACACAGGACTCCAGCTGATGACCTCACCATACTTTATGTCCACAGAGTCCAAACAATGCCAGTGAATTAAAAAAAACCATGACTAGGCTCACCAAAATTCAAATATACTATGAAGAGCTAATAAATCTAGACATTACATGACAATACATTGCAAGCTGCTAATGCACATCTTCACAGTAGAGCAATAAAACTAGCTTCAGTGTCATTTAAAATAAATAACTTCCATCATTAAATGCTTTTATTTCTCTTCAATTATAAAATAAACATTGCAAAAAATAACTCTTTTTTCCAGAAACATGCAAGTACCGCATTATCCTAAGTTTTATTTTGAGTAAATTAATCAATCATTATTTCACATGGTAAAAACTAACCACACACACATGCATTCACAAATTAGATCATCTTTATCATACACCAATAGATTTAAAAAACAGATATTTTCTGATATCAATATAGTTATGCTGATTGCATTTTGAAATAGAGAAGCTGACAATAGCTTCATACAATATCTCTCAAGTATTGGCATAAATAGAACTTTTTAAATAGAACTGCATGTCTTTCACAGGCAAATTTTGATAAAAACATTAATACAAACAAATGTTGACAAAGCTAAAGCATGATAGCTTGGAATAACAACAGTTAATTAAAAACTAGATTCATCATTTTAAAATTATTAGGTAAAGAGAAAATACAATCTGAAATACTAAAAATTAAACAATGTATTTATACAACAAAATTGTCCTATGAAACAAAAGAAATAATTCTGATATTGTTTGGAGGTATTTGCTCTTAACATTTTTGGAAAACTTGTAAAGGATTTGTATAAACTTGAGTTAGTACTTGTAGTGATACCACATCCCAATTCACAGCAAAATCTTATTTCAGTTTATGCTTCAAGACAGCTTCTTAGTGGTACTTCTGGATTTTAGTTCAAATTGAGTTTGAAGAGTCTTTGAAAGGTGAAATTAATTTCTTGGTTAATACCATATATAGAATAATTTCAGCTATTTTTTTCTTCCATAACAAACGGATGTTAGGAACTGTTAAAACCCTAAATAAGTACATTTAAGTAGGACACTTGCATCCTAAATCCAAGAATCTGAACTACAAAGGCATAATTGAAGAACAAAAACCCTATCTCTTTAGCTGCAGCAGTTAAAGCACATAGCTAAAGTTACATTTCATTAACACTTCACTACAACATTGGAATTCTGCAACCATTACATTATTTATATGGAGTTATTTTACAACTTAGGAATTTGCTTAAAAGATAGGTTTTAACATTGCAAGATGCACCAAGTCTCTCCTGTCCAGTCATCAGATTCCCCAGCTGTAGCTCCAACCATTGTTATCACAAAATCACTTTGCCTCCAGCAGTCTTTGGTGTGCTTCCTTTTCTGTCAGATGATCTAAGAGTTTGATTTTCTGCTTTTTCTTTATACAAAAGAAGAAACATATGTAAAAATTATTGTTGATATATTCAAGCATTCAGTAGTATCTTCATACTAGAATGCCATTAAACGAAGCACATCTGTTAAGCGGGAACTACTTGGAAACACACCTTACAAAAAAAAGTCAATTCACTCATAATTTAGGATATATTTCATAGTGAGGGGGTACTTTTTAAGTAAGCCTTCTCCAGAAGGCATAAGTTAGGTTGGTAAAATTTGTAACAACCCTAGGGAATGATATAGCTAGTGGTTAAAGGTCTCCTGGGTTTTATTTCTGGCTCTGCCACTGATTTCAACATGTGAATTGGGCAAGTCACAACTTATTTCCTTTGTTTACCCATCTATAAAATACTACTTGCCAACTTTATAAAAGTGTTGTGAGGCTCAGTTCATCAATACATGTAAAGCACAGACATCTTTGGAATAACAACACTTATTTTCAGAGCTCTGTGCAAACCCTGATTCTTGGTACCCCATCATATCAAAATACATTTCTCTCTATCAAAGATATATTTAGGACATTCTAATATATAGACACCAAGATATTAATTGCACCCATTTTATAAGAGGGGAAACTCCGATTGCCATTGATTTTAATACTGCCATTAACTATAAATGGGAGAAGGATAACATTGATTAGAAAGTTATGTAATCTGCTCAAGGACATACAGAAAGTCAGTGGCAGAAAGGGGGTAGAAGTCAGGAGCTTCTGACTTCCAGCCTTTTGCTCAATCCACTAAACAGTGTTACTCCTCTGAAAGGATGATAGATGCTATATCAAGTTATGTATACAAACCAGTATTATTATGGGTTCATACACCAATATCTATGGCCTAAAAACTGGTTACTGAGATTTTGATGAAACCCAGGCCCCCTTGACATCAATGAGAGTTTTGCTATTGATTTTAATGGGCAAGGATTTCACCCCTGCTCTTTAGGAGCCTGATTCTAAACCACTGAAGTGAGTGCAAAATTCTCATTATCTGCATGCACATGGCCTACAGTAAAACAGACTTCCTAAATTGGCTCTCTGTCAGGCCAACATTTTTATTGAATCATCTATAGAGCACAGACAGATATTAATTTTATTTCCTGTATTTTAATCAGTTACCATGTTATATTAAAGTAAGGAAAACACTTATGCTGAAAGAAAATTTCTAAAATACTCAAAAATGAGGAAATACATATATGAAAACAATAAAAATCATCATCATAATAGTATATGATTGGATTCTTATCTCATTCCTAACATTTACGATTCATGTCAATGTCTATTCTAGGATGACTCATAATCTAATATTGTCTGTTCGCTAGTAACAATCAGATCTACACATGCTTTTCTCTGAAAATTGACTTAAGAGAGGTCTCTTGTGGGCTGAAGCATTTAATTGATGTTCTTTGGGATTCTTCCACACTTCAACAAATACTTAAATTCAGAGCCTCATATCTTCTGTGATTAAGACATCATAGATACAAAATGAGGCATCTTCAGCACAATTCTCAACTCACGTAATTTCTACTGTCTGAAAAATACCTAAGGGCCCAACCAAATCACACTAAAGTCAATGAGTGTCTTTCTACTAACTACTGTGAGAATTTGATAAGGATTTAAATTAGATTAATTTAAGATGTATAAATTATTCCTAGAATGAGATGGATATTCTTCTCCATGTTCATCTCTGATGTGGGCCCAAGAGGGAACTGAGCTCCAACTTAAGTTTGTAAACATACATTTGCTAATGTAAAGATTCCAATGCAAATTTCTGTACCCAAGTACCTCATGTGGATTTTAGAAAGTCCCTTGAAGATTGTGGCTCCATTTACAAATCATAAAAATGATTCACTCATATTTTTTGGTCATGCTACTAGTGAAGTTCTATTCATTTGCCTCAGAGAGGTTTGTGAAATAATTAAATGTAGGTAATTATATAATAATTGATCAAAACACTCTATTAATTTAAAATGAGAAATAAATTAAACAGAAGCATACCCAGTTGTGATTTTTATCTTTAATCTATAGATACTTTGATCTTTCAGTTACATACATACACAAACATAAAAACAGATATGCGAACAGAACATTATTAATGTTGCAAAGTCAACCACTCAAAAGTTGGGCACCCTTGTGCATATGTATTGAGAGAAAATCGGATTACTTGATCATATACTATTTTTTCCATAGTACCCCTACCTCATTCAGTGCACAGGATAGATAGTGCTCACTGAAGGAGAAGCTATTCAATATTTTATTTTATACTCGTTCAATGTGTCACCTCATGCCTTCATTACTGCACACTATTCAAACCCTGCTCTGAAGACTGAACTATTAATTTCCTCATGAGACTTGCTATGGCACTCTTCACTATAATATCGGAATGCTTCACAAACATTAATTAATTTATCTTCACAACCCCTCTTTGAGAGGAGGGAGTATTATTTCCCTCATTTTACAGACGGGGCACAGAGAGATTAAGGTAAAAAGTATCCACTAATTTTGGATGCCCAAGTTGAGACATCTACGACCTGATTTTTTCAGAGCACTTACCATTACATAGCACTTTCTATGTTCAAAGCATTGATTTCAGTTGCAGCATTGAGTGCACAGCACTTCTTCAAATCAGACCCCAAAGGGTCTGTCTACACTGCAATAAGACACCCACGACTGGCCTGTGCTAGCTGACTTGGGCTTGTGGGAGAGGCTGTTTAATTGCAGCATAAACGTTCTGGCTCAGGTCCGAGCTCTAGGACCCTCCCATCTCGCAGGGTCCTAGAGCCCAGGCGTCAGCCTGAGCCTGGATGTCTACTCTGCAATTAAACAGCCCCACAGCCAGAGCCCCGCGAGTCTAAGTCAGCTGGCACAGGCCAGCCGTGGGTTATTAATTACAGTGTAGACATACCGATAGTCTCAAGTCAGGCACCCAGAAAATGAGGAACACACAAAAGTGTAGTTGAAGAGTCTTGCCTAGCATCACACAGGAACTCTGTGGTAGAGGCAGGGATAGAATACAGTTTTCCAAGGCAGCATTCAAGTACCTTAAACTGTGAGATCCACTCCCTTCTCTTCCTGCAGTCCCCTGCCTCATTTATGAAACCTTCCAGCTTGTGCAACAAATGAGGCTAGGGTCCTATAAGCCGCCTCCTTTGCTGCACAAACCTGATTTACTCCCAGGGCAGGCAACCTTGATTCTGTCACTTCCTAATCTTTTCAGTCCTTCACCTGCAACCTGAATAATGTTTTGAACATAACTTTGTTTCTGTAATTTCCTAGGTTTAAAAAACCCCCAAAACCCTGAAAAAAACCCAGAAATTTCATCATGTGGCATCATGCTGACAACCATATGGGTAATCAGCACACTTGCTCTTAGTTCAGGTGACCATACCCAGACCTAGCATGGCCCATAGCACCCCAGAACTGCAACTGCAAGGAAAAGTTCTGCTCAGCATTGGGCTAGAGCATGCCAAATGTGGATGAATCTTTGGGACATTTAGTTGCTAAAAATCTAAAAAGTCTCTATAGAGCCTGTGCAAACTGTACTTTTTCAAAGGCTTGTAACTTGGCCACATTTGAGCAGATTTTCACAGGCAAGGAAAAAGGCACATCTCTGACACAAAGACCAGGCCCCTTGTCCAATATCAAGCCCCTGCTCCAAAGCATAGGAGCACTAGAGTGTCAAAGAAAAAGGTGGCCAGAATTTTTTTACATGGACAAAACAATACATCTTCCTCTAATCTCTTTCTCTGAAACAGCTGAACTATTTTGGCTGAAATTAAAATCAGCCTGAGGCACACAGCTAGCATGGAATATTTCAAGCCAAACACTTAGTCTAGCAAAGTTGTATGCATACACAAAAGTATGAATCATATAATACCACTTCCAATTAAAATGATCATTATAATTTCAGGTAACAAAATTATTAGATAAGTAATTTTTTATTTGTAAACTAGAATGAAGACCTCTGAACTGGCAACACATATTTACACATAGCCAAAGTATCAGTATGTGACTGGCTGAAAACCAACCATATGCAAGGGAATTCCCAAAAACAGATAGACACATTGGAAAGACACATTTAATGAACCGTATGAAAGACTTGCTCAAAGGGGCACAATATAGTCCTAAAAATGCTTTTGAGAACCCGAATTTTCACACAGGCAATACTCCATACCCAAATATTTGTGTACACAAAAATCTGGGAATGGAAAATTGCATACAACAGATATGGACACATACAAAAATAAACCCTGCAATTTTACAGGCTGTTCCGAGTTCCATTTGTAAATAGCTCCCTTACGGTGCTCATAGCTATAATCAATCACTTACAAGCTCATCTTTCGTGAATGACTGTCTTTAGTCCCATTGTTCTTTTGGTCAACTGAGTTAGCTGTATTACGGGAGGAAGTCGCTATGGGGGCACTGGAAGAAAAGACAGCATTCCCACTAATATTGGTGGAACGAGTCCGGAATGAATCATCTGAAAGAAAGTAGTAGACAATTATATAGGGAATTAAGTCTGAATGAAACACAGTGACAACACATCTATCAGTAGCTTGAACAGGTGCTCCTGCTGCAATATAGCATAAAATTGTCCTGTCTACTAAAACACTTAGCTAATTTAAAGATTTTTACTACAAAAAAATTGTGGGGCAAAGTACTGAAAAATAGCTGATAATGTATAGACTTTTTTAGAAGGACTACAGAAAATGAATCAATTTTAGTATATGACATGTCTCAGGTATAATATATGTCTTATAGGCAGCTTTTTAAAACTGGGTCTCCCTTTCTACAAACAAAATTTGTGAATGCAAATGATTGCAAGCACAATTTATGACATTTAGAGGTCTAATTACTATTTTTAAAAACATCAGTCAGGAATATCCAAATTCATATCAAAGTGCCTACTACTTAAAACATTTTTTTTTTGCATAACGTGTAACACAGAAAAGCAATTGAAAATGAAAAAAGTATATTAAGAATTGGTCAGTGCATAAATATGAACATATTCCTCTATTTACTGAGTGCTAGGCAATCTTTTCTGCTGGTTAATCCATAGGATCCCATCTCTAAATGCTTGCAAAATGTTAAATCAACAAACATATATAAAAAACGTTTTTAAAAATTCCAAAAGTATAACATTAACGATTTTGGAGAATTAAATCCTCTTGTTTAGACCATGTTCAGGATATAGAGTAGCAGTGCAAGATCACTGTTTTTGTTTAGTCCAACCTCAAAAAAGCAACTCATCCTCTCACTGATTTTGCATGCAAAAAATCCTCAAGTGGAATCAGAACCTGGGAACACCGCAGAAGAGCATATTTGAAAATGGTTAATAAACTGAATTGGTGCTTTAAAAAATGATTTTATTAGCATTTTGGACAGGATGGAGTCAAGCACCTCTAGGGGCAGGAAGGAAAAGTCAGAACTTATTACTTCTAATTAAATTTCAAAGGACCTCAGTGAAAATGGGCAACACAGGTGCCTTCTGAGGAACAAGGTGATCAAATCAAGGAAAAGCACTAGGGTCAATATGAACCATCTTTGTTTGGTATTTTTAAATTATCCAATTAAAATGATTATCAGAGGGAAATCAGTCAGATTTCTGCCTGTTTGACTACTAAGGGGTATTGGAGTAGTCCTAGCTATATCTGACATAACATTTGTGACAGGCAATTCTACCTAGACAGAATTCCAGTGCTGCCAACTCTGAGGATTTTATCTCAAATGTCACCATTTGGATTTTTTAAAAAGCACCCAACAGCTGGAATCGTGTTATTACTTGTGAATCTCATATCTGAATTAAAAAAATTAAGTTTAGAGCTGACGTGGCTGCAGAGAAAAGCTTGACAACATTAACCTAAAGTCTCCAACACCAGAAGACAAATAAAAAAACCTCTACATTTATAATTTTTAATTCTTTTTTTTTATGGTCTGACTCATGATTTTTGAATGCTTGAGGTTGGCAATTCTGGAATTCCTTCTGCAAACCTATATTCAGAGAGTAAAACAAAGCAAGTTTAGTATATAGATGTCTCAAATGTTATGTGCCATTGACATTTTTAAACAGTCTAAAGTTAACTACAGTTAGGTGAACCATTTTTTATTTGTATAGCTTTTGGACTGTATAAACATTTGCCATTGGAAATATCTGTAACTACTATTTTAAAAGATCTTTGGTTTGACCACAATATGACTCAAATTAACGCTTGTCCACTTGTCCATAGCCAGAGTGAAATTTACGCTTAATGTAGTAATGATCCATATCTGGAAACTAAACAAATTAAACTATGCAATCTAAAATTAAAAAAAGATATTTTAAACATTCGAAAACTAATCTTTCCTGGGATTAACTTTGTTAACCATCATTTCTTGCTTTCCCTAGTCTACCAACTATGCAGCTCTCCATCACTGGCTTGTCTACTTCTCTAACAAGTCACTTTGCGCTTTATCTTATGCTGCCCTTTATGCCTGGAACACCCTTCCAGAATTAATGTATAAAGACCCTATACTTTATTATATTTTACTTCAAATTCTTCCCAAGTCTCATTTGGGACTACAACAGAACACCAAACTGATAATGGCTAGGGAGGTGGCCAGTAGGGATTATAGAAAAAAAAAATGTTTTTTGACTTGCAACCTGATAGTTATCAGATGGCTAGTTTACGTAACCAGGTGTTGCTATCAGTGTTCCTCCCCTGCTCTTTTCCTTTTGTCAATTACAGTCGTATTGTTTTAAAGCAGAGAGTCTGTCTTTTAGTAGGTGTTGATACAGTACCTAGTACAATGGAGCCCTGATCTTCTCCAGGGCCTCTAGGAGCTACTTTGATACATATAACAACAACAACAACACCACTTACCACTAAATGGTAGCATAGAACCCTTTCCCACTCCTGGTATAGAAGAAGTATATCCTGTTGCAGAACTTTTACTAGAAAAATAATTAGGTGATAAATTACCTATTGCACATTAAACTAAGTAAGTCACAAGCAGTGTTTCTGGGTCTTCAAATGTTTGCCATTTATAAGTCCAGATTTGTATTAAAATGGTATTTTTTCACCCAAATACAAAAAATGTACACCCTTCCCAATTATAAGAAACTGCTGATTTAGGCCATTATTTAATAAGGTACTTAGTCATCAGTGATGCAAGTAGAAATCATTTCTTGCCGGTACACTGCACTCATGGGAGGGACACAAAGGGGGGGCACGTGAGAAGGTCACGTGCCCCCCCCTTTGTGTCCCTCCCATGAGTGCAGTGTACCGCACGTGATTCCTCCCTGCCCCCAGGCCAGGGCCCCTGCGCTCGCCCCATCTCCTCCCCATGATCCACATCCATCTCACGTTACCTGGGGGCGGGGAGCTCTGTCCTCCTCCCACTGCGCTGGAGACTTCTTCTGTAGAGACCCAAGGCAGGAGGACTCAGGAGACACAGCTACTTGGAAGGGCTATGGGCCGGTGTGAGGGCGGTATAGCGGCGCTGAAGGAGCTGCCAGCATGGGGCTGCATGTTCTGCTCCTTTTGCTGCTGTGGTTCTCAGGACATCGGGGCTCTCCGAAACCACAGCGGCAAAAGGAGCAGAAGAACATGGGACCGCCTGGCAGCAGCTCCTCCAGCGCGGCTGCTGTACCACCCCGAATCCCGCCCCCAGCCCTTCCATGCAGTCATGTTTCCAGAGTCCTCCTGCCTGAGGTCTATACAGCAGCCCCGCCAGAGGACAGGGCTGGGGGGCAGGGCTGGGGATGGTACAGCTGTGCCACAGGAGCTGCCAGTGCGGGGCCGCCCAGTGGCCCCACGTTCTGCTCCTTTCGCCACTCCAGTTCCTGGGATAGCCCTGCAGGCTCAGGGCTCTCCCGGGCACCGCAGCGACAGCCCCACACCAGAACTTCTCTGGCGTGGCTGCTGTACTGCCCCCAGCCCCATCCCTTCCCCCAGCCCTGTCCTGCGGTGGGGCTGCTGTACAGACCCCAGGCAGGAGGACTCAGGAGACTCAGCTGTATAGACGAGCTAGGGGCGGGCTCCTCCTGTGTGTTTCCGGTATGCCATACGAGCTATAAATATCTTACTGGTACGGTGTACCGGACCGTACTGCCGTATTTGCACCACTGTTAGGCATTCACCTAACATTAAGCACATGAGCAGTCCTATTGACTCGTGCTTAAAGTTAAGCATGCACTGAAGTATACTGCTACCTAGTGCCTTAAGCATTTACTACATCTGCATAGAAGCCTGGCATGTTGTCCATGTAGGAGTATGGCACAATAAAAGGAGTAAGGGTGTCTGCATAAAGTGGATAACAATTGCTGCAAAAAGAGTATTCATTGTGCCAATGTCCTGGATGGAAATAGCCAGATGGGAAATATATCCTGAAGTGCTTTGCAACTGAGAGCACAACATAGGAAAAGTGGTGTGATTTGGCCAAAAGCAGGTATGCTATAGGTACAAACCAGTATTAGGTGATAATGGATAATATACCCTATGGGTTATTCAAAGTTCTGAGATGGGACAGGTTATGCCCTGCTTTGCACAACTATAAGATGGTCTGGGGTGTTGCACCTTAGAATTCAGGAGTACATTTTGGGGTGTATAGTCTCCATCTTTTGGAGAATAAATATATATTTCTATAAGAGGTAGCCAGAATTTGACTTTAAGAGTGGAATCTATTTGAAGAAAACATACTTAGAACACTTGTCTATGTTGCCATATTTTGGATGCAGTGCTTGAGTACTGAAAGACTGGCTTCGAACCAACTTAGATTTCTTCCCTTCTTTGCCTGAAACAAATAAGCAGCAAACACATTTAAAGTGTAGAAATTATTGCAATTTGTCTTTTATCAGTAGTAAGAATATCTATTTACATTACCTTTTCTCAGTCTAAGCTAATTAAAGGAGCTGAAAAATAATACAGCAATAAATCTCATTTATATCACCCATCATGAACTACAAAACAACACTTAAGAAAATATTTAAGTGTGAAAAGACTACGTGTTCTCTAACTGCAATGCTTTCTTATGTGCACAGTGGGTGAAAGCCTGGCCACAGGGGAGTCAATGGTACCTTTGTCTGTTTTCAAACTTGCACAGGAGAGATACAAGTATCCTAGAAATTTTTTTAAAGAGTTGTTTCTTACTTGTTGATGCACTTGAAGAGCTTCCAGAAACAGAAAGAGAGATACTTTTTGACAAAGTTGATGTTTTACTGTCTCTACCTAAAACAAAGTTTATTGTAAATATTGCACTCTGATAAATAGCCTTGCTTTACATAAAGATGTAAATATTATATACAACTCTGGTACGATGCTGGGGAAAATAGTAATAATACTATAATAGTATGATAGTGGCACCCTAGAAATAAGAGACAGACAATTATACTACTACCTTCTTAGCAGAAAATATCGTATTGGACATGTATTTTATTAATGAAACCAATACTATGCTATATAACACACCAAAACCATTTTTTATAAATTACCCTTTTTAAAGAAAAAAAGGACAAGACAACAAGAGTTCTTTACTAAGTTAAACACCCATCATCATGTTTCCCAAAACAATGCTATATTAACTTCATTTACCAAGAATCACCCCCCTAAAAGAAAAACAAGAACCCACAAAAACAAAACTTACGCTTCTTTTCAAATATTTTATCACTCATACTGGTAGACCTTCCCTCATTCTGCTGCTTCTCTTTTTCTAATTGTTCCTATTATGGAAACAATTTCATAAGAATGAGAATGTACACTCCACACAGGTTGAAGTCCTCCTGTAAATGAGCATGCTCCCAACCCACCAACCTACAAATTAATTTCTTCTCTCAATTATTTGAACATAGTGTTATTGATAGAGGGGGACTGTCATGTGTTCACTAATGAATATCGGCTGGAACCCAGTAAAAGTTCTGAATGATCTAGTGTGCTTTTACTTGTAGTAGAGATCATAACAAAAGAGTAGGTAGGGGAACACAATGTAAAGTTGACTCAGGAAATTTGGTCTTAATGTTCCCCTCCATGAAAAATAGTAATTAATCTATGCTTAGTATGCTGTTTTTGACAATGTATTGTTTTCTTTTAAAAAACACATTTCTTGAAACAAAACAAAAACAAAACAAACAAAATAATTCCTCATACATGACTTTGCACAAGCTAAGTGTGATGCTTTAAAGTACACCTGCTTTTGAATTAACCAAGCAGAGGAAGGGCTCTGAAAATTTTTTTAACAGATGAAAATGAGTATTTATTTAGATTCTTACAACTCAAAAGCATCTTGATTTTTATTAAGCTATCTCAAAAAGATGCTTGTAGGCTGAGATCAAGCAAGAGAAATATTAGCCAGAAAGAGAAGCTATAGCACAGAAATTGGGTGTTTAAAATGGAAATGCAATATCTATTGTGCAATGTGGCTACTGCGATTCTAGAATACATATGGAATTTAAAGGTCTGGCTAATGAACAGCATGAAGATACAAAATCAATATAGATGGACAATATTTAAATCCAAACTGATATAACCAATGTATTTTCTCAAGCTTTATGCTTTCTCTAAAATTAGTATCTAAAGTATTTACTGGAGTTAATAAGCCTCTATTGAAAACAAGTATCAGAGCGGTAGCCGTGTTAGTCTGGATCTGTAGATGCGACAAAGAGTCCTGTGGCACCTTATATACTAACAGATGTGTTGGTGCATAAGCTTTCGTGGGTGAATACACACTTCTTCAGATGCATGCAGTGGAAATGTCCAGGGGCAGGTATAAATATGAAGGGAAGAGTCAGGCTAGAGATAACGAGGTTAGTTCAATCAGGGAGGATGAGGCCCTGTTCTAGCAGTTGAAGTGTGAACACCAAGGGAGGAGAAACTGCTTTTGGAGTTGGCTAGCCAGTCATAGTCTTTGTTTAATCCTGAGCTGATGGCGTCAAATTTGCAAATGAACTGAAGCTCAGCAGTTTCTCTTTGAAGTCTGGTCCTGAAGTTTTTTTTGCTGCAGGATGGCTACCTTTAAATCTGCTATTGTGTGTCCAGGGAGATTGAAGTGTTCTCCTACAGCTTTTTGTATATTGCCATTCCTAATATCTGATTTGTGTCCATTTATACTTTTGAGTAAGGACTGTCCAGTCTGGCCGATGTACATAGCAGAGGGGCATTGCTGGCACAGGATGGCGTATATTACATTGGTGGACGTGCAAGTGAATGAACCGGTGATGGTGTGGCTGATCTGGTTAGGTCCTGTGATGGTGTCCCTGGTGTAGATATGTGGGCAGAGTTGGCATCGAGGTTTGTTGCATGGATTGATTCCTGAGTTAGAGTTATTATGGTGCGGTGTGTAGTTGCTGGTGAGAATAGGTTGGCGGGTTGTCGTGGGCGAGGACTGGCCAGTTTCCCAAGGTCTGTGAAAGTGAGGGATTGTTGTCCAGGATGGGTTGTAGATCACTGATGATTCGTTGGAGAGTGGGGTTACAGGCTGGGGACTGTAAGTGATGGCCAGTGGAGTTCTGTTGGTTTCTTTCTTCGGCTTGTCTTGCAGCAGGAGGCTTCTGGGTACATGTCTGGCCCTGTTGATCTGTATCCTTATATTTCCTCATATGGATCGTAGTTTTGAGAATGCTTGGTAAAGATCTTGTAGGTGTTGGTCTCTGTCTGAGGGTTTGGAACAAATACGGTTGTACCTCAGCGTTTGGCTGTAGACAATGGATCGTGTGGTGTGTCCATATCATCAGCTCAGGATTAAACAAAGACTATGAATGGCTAGCCAACTACAAAAGCAGTTTCTCCTCCCTTGGTGTTCACACTTCAACTGCTAGAACAGGGCCTCATCCTCCCTGATTGAACTAACCTCGTTATCTCTAGCCTGACTCTTCCCTGCATATTTATACCTGCCCCTGGACATTTCCACTGCATGCATCTGAAGAAGTGTGTATTCACCCACGAAAGCTTATGCTCCAATACACCTGTTAGTCTACAAGGTGCCACGGGACTCTCTGTCGCTTCTATTGAAATCAAGGTATTTGAACCAAATATAATAATTTCTCATATTTTAGGAAACCCATTTTCACATCTGTATTATTAGCTAGTTTTATAACAGATAGTACACATAATTATAAGATATATGCATGAAATACCATTTCAGTCAAATTATTTCTAGTAACTTCTTCAGTGTGCTTGGTGCTTTCCAAACAGAGTAAGCATGATCCCTCCTCCTCCAAGCTATGTAACATTAGCTTTGCTCTCCTGTACCACACCTCATAATACACACACCAACTGAACCTAGAAAGGTCTATTTTTTTTCTTTTATTTAGAGTTCTAGTTACTATCCACTCAAAAAAACGTAATTAAATCATGGTTAAGATTTTTCAAGTGTAGTTTCAATTAACTAAATAATTGAAATCAAGGAAATCACCAATTTATGCACCATTAACAACCAGATTAGTTCATACTGACCAGACGTACTCAGACTCCTCTTGCAACCATACACCAAACACATCAAGTTCCACAACTTAACTCCAGCCTCAGTGAGACTGAGACATTTCACCATCACCTCATATTTTTACTATACTAATGTAGAATGTGTTACTTCTAACTAAAAGTGTTCTGAGGCTGGAGTTAAGCTTGAGCAATTGGATACAATTGAGGGGAGTGTGAGGCTCTGGCTTGGGGCAGTTGGAGATGCCAGGTTATGCCTAGGGTGGGAGTGTGGAACTGCCAAGGTTTGTTTCAGGTAAGACACTGCAGGACTCTGGCAGGGGACAACCAGGAGGCGTGGGAGTCTCAGTGGGGAGAGGTGCATCAAGGACGCGGCTGAGGACATACAAGTGTGGGGTTGTGGCAGCTGAGGGTATGGGGCTCTGACAGAGGTGGGTGCAGTCAGGAGCATGCAGCATAGCCCCACCAGGCCAAGGCCAAGCTAATGTGAGCATGCTATAAAGGGGAAACATGATAGAGGAGCTCGGGGAGTCTGAATTAGTCCCAGTCCAAAAGCACCAGTGGCCAAGCCAGCTACTACTTCCCTGTTCCAAATGCGAGAAATCTGGGTAGAGGTGAGCACCAGGACTGAACTGAGAATAGAACTGCAAAACAGGGGTGGGAAGTCAGCTCAATAATTACTAGGATGAGCCCCTTAGGCATTCCTGCCCAGGCACTGATCCAATCTCACCCCTTGACTGAGCTCACAAGACACCTTGCTACCTAACAGATCTGGCTGGAGCTTGAGATCAGCAGAGGAAGTTGAGCAGGGCAGAGAGGCTGCCTAAGGTGTTGGTGAGTGGAGCTTGAACTGGGGATGCTAGTGCCCAGCACAAGAGGCTCAGTGGTGTCTGCAGAGAACAAAGAGGGCCAAGTATGGGGGCTCTGCAGCAGTGTTGGAAGGACAAGGTAGTATTTCCAGGTTAGTGTTGAACCTGTGATGGCTCGTTTGAGAGGAGTCCTGCCGCTGTGAAAAAGAGGTGGTGTGCTAAAGCAGGCAATCCTCCTCCAAAACTTATCAGGCCCTCAGCTCTCCCACACCAGACAGGTCAGGCAACAACTGGCACCTGCCTACATTGCAATTAAAAACCAACGGCTTACCCAGGCCAGCTAACTCAGGCTTGTGGGGCTCAGGCTAAGGGGCTGTTGAAATTGCAGTGTAGACCTCCGTGCTCAGGCTGGAGCCAGGACACTATGACTCTGAGGTGGGAGGATCCAAGAGCTTGGGCTGCAGCCTGAGCCCGAACATCTACCCTGAAGTGACAGCCCTGCAGCCTGAGCCCCATGGGCCAGCTGTGGGTTTTTATTTGAAGTATAGACATACCCTCATTGCAGTGTAGGCATATGGAGAGCTGACTGGCTGGTGTGTGAGCATCCAGGGATATGGTAGACTACTCGGGGGAGTGCCAGCTGCAGAGTTCTGCCAGGCTTACAGCTCCAGTGAACTACAGTAGATTCAGAAGCTAGAGCGGCAGAGAAGCAATAGCATTTATCTTCCTTCTTTTCCAACACTGAGCAGCTCCTGAGTGCCTCCTAGCCCCTTGTGCTTCATGCAACCCACACGGAGCCTCCCTCCTGCTGGGCTGCAGCTGTCACTGGCTCCAACCCCTTCTTTCTTATTAAGAAAGCCTACAGCAGATACACAGCCTCCTTTGGCTTTCTTGGCACACAAGAAAAGTTAGGACATTAGCTTTTTTGTATAGGGAAGCTGAGTGCGAATTTTGAAGTATTTAGATCATTGCATTACAAAAGCCTGCCAAAACATGAGGGTCTCTTGGAAAATTTCATAAAGGAGTGTTGTTAAAGTGCTTAAAATTTTTTAAACTACAGGGCTTTCAAGTGTGAACTTTCTCCAAAAATTCAGTCTCCTAACTGACATAGTATAATATAGGTAATAATTAGAGGGAGGTTTATGTTGTATTTAGGGATTTAACCCTACTTTACAACTGGAAAAGGAAACCATTATGGAGGTGCGCTGGGGGCTACATACACACTTCACTACACCCATACCCTGGAATCACCTTCCCAACAGTATACATTAATATTTAGCCTGAAACTATGGCTGGCATATTATATTAAAAAAACATACCATTTCCAACAGGAGCTGTTCTTCTCTTTCTTTTTCTTGATCCAACAAATCATTTTCAAAAAACCTTTTCTGAAACTGATTAAAGTTTAAAATAAAACAAAACAGTAATAGAAATAATCATATATTATGCCATACATTTTTAACTATCACTTGCAAGTGTAGAAGTTGGAAGGCACTTACAGCATCCACAGAGATTTCCATTCTGTCCAGTTCTAACACAGTCTATAAAAAAAAAGAAGTTAAAATATTTTTACCCTAAGCTGTCCAATAACTCCAAGAACATGCTAAGGTTTAGCTTAAAAGGAAACTTGTCATGCTGGAAAACTTAAAATACGGACGTTCAATACCCTCATAGAATCATAGAAGATTAGGGTTGGAAGAGACCTTAGGAAGTCCTCTAGTCCAACCCCCTGCTCAAAACAGGACCAACCCCAACTCAATCATCCCAGCCAGGGTTTTGTCTTGCCTGGCCTTAAAAACCTCTAAGGATGGAAATTCCACCACCTCCCTAGGTAACATATTCCAGTGTTTTACCACTCTCCTAGTGAAATATTTTTTCCTAATATCCAACCTAGACCTCCCGCACTGCAACTTGAGACCATTGCTCCTTGTTCGGTCATCTGCCACTACTGAGAACAGCCTAGCTCCATCCTCTTTGGAATCCCTCTTCAGGTAATTGAAGGCTGCTATCAAATCCCCCCTCACTCTTCTCTTCTGCAGACTAAATAAGCCCAGTTCCCTCACCCTCAGCCTCTCCTCACAAGTTATGTGCCCCAGCTCCCTAATAATTTTTGTTGCCCTCCGCTGGACTCTCTCCAATTTAATCTACATCCTTTCTGTAGTGGGGGGCCCAAAACTGGACGCAATACTCCAGATGTGGCCTCACCAATGCCAAATAGAGGGGAATAATCACTTCCCTCGATCTGCTGGCAATGCTCCTACTAATGCAGTCCAATATGTCATTAGCCTTCTTGGCAACAAGGGCACACTGTTGACTCATATCCAGCTTCTTGTCCACTGTAATCCCCAGGTCCTTTTCTGCAGAACTGCCACTTAGCCAGTCGGTCCCCAGCCTGTAGCAGTGCATGGGATTCTTCCGTCCTAAGTGCAGGACTCTGCACTTGTCTTTGTTGAACTTCATCAGATTTCTTTTGGCCCAATCCTCCAATTGGTCTAGGTCACACTGGACCCTATCCCTACCTTCCAGCATATCTACCTCTCCCGCACCTAAGTGTCATCTGCGAACTTGCTGAGGGTGCAATCCATTCCATCATCCAGATCATTAATGAAGATGTTAACAAAACCGGCCCCAGGACTGACCCCTGGGGAACTTCTCTTGATACTTGCTGCCAAAAAGACATCGAGCCATTGATCACTACCCGTTGAGCCTGACGATCTAGCCAGCTGTCTATCCACTTTATAGTCAATTCATCCAAAGCATACTTTTTTAACTTGCTGGCAAGAATACTTTGGGAGACCGTATCAAAAGCTTTGCTAAAGTCAAAGTATATTATGTCCACTGCTTTCCTCATATGCACAGAGCCAGTTATCTCATCATAGAAGGCAATCAGGTTGGTCAGGCATGACTTGCCCTTGGTGAATCCATGTTGACTGTTCCTGATCACCTTCCTCGCCTCCAAGTGCTTCAAAATGGATTCCTTGAGGACGTGCACCATGATTTTTCCAGGGACTTAGGTGAGACTGACCGGTCTGTAGTTCTCTGGATTCTTCTTCTTCCCTTTTTTAAAGATGGGCACTATATTTGCCTTTTTCCAATCGTTCAGGACCTCCCCCGATCGCCACAAGTTTTCAAAGATAATGGCCAACGGCTCTGCAATCATATCAGCCAACTCCCTCAGCACCCTTGAATGCATTAGATCCGGGCCCATGGACTTGTGCATGTCCAGCTTTTCTAAATAGTCCTTAACCTGTTCTTTCACCACTGAGGGCTGCTCACCTCCTCCCCATACTGTGCTGCCCAATGCAGCAGTCTGGGAGCTGACCTTGTCTGTGAAAACTGAGGCAAAAAAAGCATTGAGTACTTCAGCTTTTTCCACATCATCTGTCACTAGGTTGCCTCCCCAATTCAGTAAGAGTCCCACATTTTTTTTGACCTTCTTGTTGTTGCTAACATACCTTAATATAGGTCCTATTTGTAAGGTTTTTAAAACTGAAGAAACATTGTATTGTTGAGAACATAAGAATGACCATACTGGGTCAGACCAATGGTCTGTATCCTGTCTTCTGACAGTGGCCAGTGCCAAACACTTCAGAGAGAATGAACAGAACAAGGCAACTATTGAGTGATGCATCCCCTGTTGTTCTGTCCCAGCTCTGGAAGTTACATGTTTAGGGAAACCCAGAGCATGGATGTGTGTCCCTAACCATCTTAGCTAATAGCTAAGTTGATGTACCCATCCTCCAGGAGCTTATATAACAACCCATATGCTGAGAAGTTAATGTTGCAATCAGAAAATACTCAGAGGTCTGTTTTCTCACCAAATCCCACTCTGATTCAAAAAGGATGGGCTAAATTGTGCCGTTCACATACGACATAAAGTTAGCTGTGTTGTGTTAACGTGAGAGCACAAGAGTAGCACAATGATTGTGCTAATGTGAGAGCACAATACCTCTTGGGGCTCCCCCGTTAAACTAGGAGGGAGGGGAGAGGTAGAGTAATTTGTGATGACCCCCAGCCTTTTATGGGATGTAGTATACTCATTCTGCTGGCTGATATATATAAGGAGGCAAAGCTATATTTCATCGATATCCCGCCCACTCACTCTTAGGGGAACATCTGGCACGCATCCATAAAGACTGCAATCCAGGTAGTCCTAAACTGGCTGCACTGGGAGAAGAGGGCATTTTTACTTCCCTCCTCTTTCCTGAGTGGCTGTGTTGGGAATAAGTACAATCTAGCACTAAGAAAATGCATCTTGTCACTAAAGAATGGAAACAATAGCAAAATATTTATACCTCAAGGATTCTTGCTCATTTTTACCAACGTGAACCTTTCTTCCCATACCTATATTCATACTGCTACCCTTGGAGCAGGCTGAGGCAATCATTAAACAAGAAAGCCTGACTCACAGTGTCAAGCAGTTAACTGTATTTTAAGAAACCAAGAAAATATCTCCTTAATCTTAAATTCAGCAGAATATAATATCTTTCAATCTGACATTTTCTCTGATTCCAATTTTTCAAACTGACAAAAAGGAGAACAGAGTCCTTGACCTCCTATCACAAGAACAAAGACTGAAGCCAAGACATCAATTGTTTTAATTTGCAGTGACAGCTGCAACATAATCAGAAAAATACTTACTCGTTTTACAATAGTCAAGACATCTTTATCTTTTTCCTGACACAGAAGTTTTCTTATACACAACTCTAACTGCTGAAGTAAATGTTTGTCCGTGGGGACCTTCAGGGTAGATTTCACTTTTGGCAACAAATAGCAAAGCTTCATCCTGTAAGAAAAGGAATTCATATTTAACTTCTAATGCAGATAGTGACCAAATATCTGGTTCCATTGTTTAATAAAAGCAGTAGTCAATTTGACTCCACTTCATATCTGCTTTTATTTTCAAGGCTAACTCTAAACTTGATTTTTATGAAGTCCTTTGACTAGGTAAGAATGAAAAGCAAAGATGAAGAGTGTGAAAAGAAAACTTAAAATGTAAGTTATTTCCAGTCCCAGGGTAAAATTTTCAAAGGCACCTAAGGGACTCCAGAGCCGGAGTCCTATTTTCAAAAAAGTGACTTAGGGACAGATTTTAAAAAAGTATTTAGGCACCTAAAGGCACCTAAAGGTCGGTAGGTGCCTGGTGGGATTCTCAAAAGCATGCAGGTGCTGAACTCCCTTAGGTGTCTGGTTCTTTGGCATCTAGGAGCCTGAGTCTCATTGAAAGTCCATGAGATTTAGGCTCTTAAGTACCTAAGTCCCTTTTGAAAATGGGACTTTAGACACTTTTTGAAATGTTACTCTTGGTCTCTGGTCTTCCAGGCTACTGCAGGAGAGGAAGTGCTCTGTATTGTGACACTTCTAGATAACTTAGTCTGAACAAACTCTCCCTGACCTGAGGATTGATGATCACAAGGAAGGGCCTACAGGGTGGAGGTAAGGCTGAAGGGGAGGAGACCCTCTAAAGAATTCAGGGTAATTCTGGATGGGATAATGAAATGTGGCTGCACTTCTGACTCCTAGCAGTTTTCCAGGTTCTCACACTGACATGATAAAGTTGTGACTGCCTGATACAATATCACTGAACATTCAAAATTCTATAAAGTATTTAACAGAATTTCCAGTACTGCTCTCCATAATGGCTTACTATGCTGCATGAAACTGTTAATAACTTTCTAAAATAATTAAGCTCAATTTTACACAGTAGAAAATGCCTGCAGAGACTCTTTAAAGAAAGAGTATTATTGTAACAGAATCATATACACAAAGTTGTACTTTATCAGCTACGAAACTAATTTTTGAGGCCATTTTCTCGAAACAGCAAATTTAACATTTTTCAGTTTTCTTCAATGATTCTCTGATTTTGTAATATAAATTCAGTTTGATTAAAGAAATAAATATAAATACAGGAAGCAAAATGTCCTTATTTTCAAACAGCTCTTCAGATATAGAAAACTAACATATTTACAACCCTGAAAGCATTTTCTATAATGCCATCAGTACAAAAATAGTATACTATATTATTACAAAATGTGGAATCTGAACCATTGTGTACGTACTGAAATATGAGAGTAAAAATATAAAAAATGCTGTGTCAGATCTGGTCAATGGTTGATCTAGTCAAGTATTCTGGCTCTGGCCATAGCAATGTTTGAGCCAGATGTTTGAGAGAAAGTTAAAATAAACCCCAAGCAGAAAATTATGGAATAAGATGTTCACAAGGGAAGTTTTTACTTAACCCCACCAATTAGTAGCTGACTTATGCCAGGATATATGAGGTTTTAAATCACTGTTTATTTTTAGCATACTGATACAACTGTGGATGCTCTCAATATCTATATTGACTTTTATGAATCCTGCTAACTAAGCTTTTGGCCATGCTGATAACTTGTGACAATGGCTACTGATGCATTCTGTAAAATGCATTTCCTTTTTAGATCAGTAGTAAATTTGTTGCATTTTAATTCCACTGAATATCCCTTTGTTCTTGTATTAGTGGTAAGAGTAAACAAAAGATCCAGTACCTTCACTATACCATTCACATGCAAAAACTATGTTAAAAGAACATTAAGGTTGCAAAGTGAAATACTCTAAAGTTTGTACATGACAAAGATAAGGCTGTTTGTGCAACCTTAACTGTGCTCTCTTTTGCACATACATTAGGAGTTAGTATTTTTTCAAATGAGTTAGTGTTTTTACATGATCACCAACTCTTTCTCAAATATACAATATATCAGAAGAATAAATTTTTTACACATCCCTAGGTACACGTGTAGAACTTTATACACAACGTAAAAAAATAGTATTCCCAACATTCAAAAAGAAATTATTTCACGTTTAATATTTAGGTTTTATTTTTATATTCCAATGGATTTTTTTTTTAAAGTTTGTTGACATGCTCTAGTTGTAGATTAATAGGCAAGATTTAATTTTATAAAAACCATGCTTTTGTGTCCTATCATACCATGTTCTTCTGGATGTTTTATAATCCTCTTTTTCTTTTAAGTTATCACAGAAAATCTTAGCCCTGTTACTCAACTTATTTAAAGAAGCCATTTAATATGATATTAATATACACCATGAAACTAATAGGGTTGGTTTTTTCCATATAAGATTTCATACAATTGGTACAATACCTCACATTTGCTACTGGATCATGGGTAAGCTCAAGCACAGGCAGAAAGAAGTATTTACAGAAGAATGATTTGGAAAACAGTTCCATAATGAATTCACAGGTGTCTAAAAAACGAAGTCTGTTCCAGTAACTTTTTCCTTGGCCCAGCTCTGGAAAATAAAACCCCAAAAAGGTTATCTGTAAAGTTTTCAGAATGAAATAGATCATGTCTCAAGGATTAGCCTGACATTGAAAGTGATTTTAAGGGTTGTGATGGGGGTCAATAAACTTGTCACAAACCCCAGCATGTCAGCCTATCTCAAATTCACTTTCTGGTTGAATTCCTGACCTCACTGAAGACAGTGCAGTTTTGCCACTGATTTCAATGCGGGCCAGGATTTCATCCTGTGTGTTTGATTAGCCCACTGACATGTCAGAACTAACAAGTGACACATGTGGTACATGGAACAGAAACTCGTGCATTTCACTCCACATATCAGGTGCATGAAGCTAGAGCTGTGTAAACATTAAGGATCATTAATGAGGGCTTTTCATCCTTCTATGCAATTTTTGAGGAACTACAGTACAGATCAGTAGGTCAAACTTGTCAGCTGCTTTTAAATGATTTAAATCCTCTATACATTATTCGTTTTTCAGAAAACTTATCATTCAGCACTCTTTAAAATGAAGCCTCTAGTGTTCTATTTTCTAAGAAAAACTGTGCTTTATATAATAGAGCACATTCAGCTAAAAATACTGAATTCCAGCAGTGTGGTTACCAGGATCTTTCAGCATATGGTAAATTTCCTGCATAGACTCTTCCTGCTGAGTACTTTGCATAGCTGTGGTACATATTCACATGTGTTATCTAATGACACTGTCGGCCAAACTGGTGATCCATATGTCTTCTGAATATTGTTTCTTCATTGATGATATGGTTACAGAGTACAACCCTAAGCACCATCTCCTTTTCATTTACCAGAATTAATTTGCTTCTCATAAAGTAATCAAGAAAAAATTACTGCTTACGTTCGATCAATTTCTGAATGACTTCATGCCTCTGTTCTTGTTTGCGATTATAGCGTAAATAAACACAGAGAGTTCGAGCGGCTGCTTTTTGGACAGGGAGAACATTCTTAAAAGAAACAGGAAATACAGTTAAACATATAAAGGCATGTATAGGTACTTCTGGACTATTAACAGAAATATAGACAACAACTCATCAGGTTCCTTCTGAAAGCGAGATATTTTGGCATGTGGTTTTATTTTCCTTCCCCTTGCAATATATTCTACATTATTTTTTCATTCTAAGGTTAACAGATATTACACTTCAAGTTGAAATGCTTTTTAATATCTACTCAGATCAAGTATTTTTACAAATAGACTCCATTAATATTTAATTAGACCTCTTCTTTAATTCAAACAATTGTCTCTTTTCAGACTGATAACAGCCAAACAATAACTTATAGGCACAGCTGGTTGAAAATATTTGGTTCCATAAAATTTAGGAACAAACTCAGATGTTTTAAAAAGGTATGAGTGTTTAACATTGAACCTGTATTGTGCTCTGGGCACATGTCGAACATAAACTTACTGTATACGCATTTTGATTTCAGTTTTTGTGGGTCTGCATGGCTCCTGATGTGTGTAGTATTTACAACCTATAATTTTGGCCCATGATTAAGGCTAAGATTTTGTCATGGTTATTTTTAGTAAAAGTCACAGACAGGTCACAGGCAATAAACAAAAATTCACGGAAGCCGTGACCTGTCTGTGACTTTTGCTGCTACGGCTCCATGGTTTCCCCTCCACTCACGGCAGCTGGCAGCTGCAGAGGGAGCAGGGCCTCCACCCAAAGCGGCTAGGAGCTGCAGGGTAATCGTATTTCCTAAAGAGAAAATGGGACACCTTCAGCCACTCGCCTGAGGTGTCCCCCACCCCTTGCACGAGGCTGTCACCCGTCGCTGGAACCCTGAGGAGGGCCCCTCAGGAGTCTGTCACCTGTCGCTGGAACCTTGCAGGCTCCTCCTCCCCCCCATCACCACCTCTTGCTGCTGTCGGCCTGTCACTGGAACCCTGTCAAAGCCCCACTGGTTGCCAGCTCCAGAGACCGGCAGCCCCTGGGGCTGAAGCAGAGAATGTCATGGAGATCTCTGGAAGTCAGGGATTCCATGACTTCCATGACCTCCGTGATATAAACGTAGCCTTATCCATGACCCAACAAAGCACTTCAGCATGTGCTTAATTCTATCCTTATTCAAGTAAAGCACTTGGGCACATGCTTAACTTTAAGACACACACAAAAGAGTCATGAAAAGTGATAGCTTTCTGCAGAAAATTTTGATTTTTTTTGTTAAAAGAATTCTTAAAACCAAAACATTTCCAGCCAAAACCCAAAATATCTGGATTCGGATATGCTGCTGCAATACCTCATGGGAGCTTTAGGTCAGTTGCCTCATGTCCTCATTATCCTCTTGGGGCTGAGCTCCCCAGCCAGACTTCATCTCCCATGATACATCATGGCTGTGGGACTCCCACAATGTACTGCCTCCTCACACCAAGAGGGAAGACGATGGTGCATAATACGATATGTAGTCTGACAAGGGAGCCTGGACAGGAGAGGTGACTGGGAGCATGAAGTAACTGAACTACAGCTCTCATGAAGCAGCACAGTAGCATACCAAATTGAAATATTTTGGTTGTTGGGTGAAAACTAAAAATGTTTTGCTTTTCTGGCATTCATTTTCCATTTTCCGACAACCAATGTTTATGGGTCAGCTTTTTATATAGTTACCAAATATTCACACTGAAGTAGCTCATGCCACTGCAAAAAGTTTGCCATTCATATTTTATTCATATGTCCCAGTGTGCGAAAATAATAAAGAGCTCCCACATCCTTTTCTTTTAAAAATATATTAGTTTTAACTATAATCATTTAAGTGTCATGCACATTTTCTACATTTTGTCTCCTATTATTGCTAGTAAGCAATATGAGGCCTGATTTACCATTGCATTACTCCACAGAAATCACTGGCATATCACTGGTGTAAAACGGGAGTAATGCAACGGTGAATTGGGCGCATCAACTTTGACCATTTATTTATATAGTTTTCCCACTTTCTCTACTCTCTCCATCCCTTTTTTTGTGTTTAAGCTCCTTGGTATAGGGACTGCACTTTCAACTGTTTTTGGAAATCACTTAGCACACTATTGGTGCTACAAAAATAAACAACAAAAATGCTCTTTTACAGTACTCTTCCTCCTCGATTAATTTAACAAAACCCCAATCCAGTCTTTCTAAAGCACAATTTACTCCATGGAATTAAATGTCACATAAGAAAGAGTGTAATATAAAGTAAGCTAAGGGATCAAGCAAAAAATTCATTTTTCAGAGGAGAAAATTTAGATTTAAACAAAAACATATTGAGAATCAGCAATGGCATGGGAAGGGAAATCCAGAAATACATGTCAATTTCATGAAAGGTCAATTAAGTCCAACTTTTCCTATGAAAGAGGTGTGTGTGTGTGTGGGGGGGGGGTGTTCTTTGGGCATTTTCTTAGTCTTATGTGATAAAATTAGTGAACAACCTAAATAAAATATATAGTACATAAAGGTATTATTTATATTGCATTAGTCATTCTAAAGCATCAGAAACAAATATGAAAACAATAGAAGAGAGAGAGCTTGGGGCTCACATTTGTCATAATGATTGTCAACATTCTGTGCAAAAAACGATAATAAATCTGATCACTTGATATGATATGAGGCAGGCATGCATATTTTTGTAGTAACTTCTCATGAGTTCTCCATTTTAAAGAAGTTGCTGCTCTCTGTTCCGCAGTTGTTAGTGCCGGAATCAAGTCAGGGACAGTCAATAACTAAAAGTATAAAATAAAAACATTAAAAATTTAAAATCTCAAGTCGTTATGACACAGTATTAATTGAAGCCTAAAAATTATGTTAATTTAGAAATCTACAAGACTGATTTGTTCCTATTTTAAGATAATCGCCTGTGTTTTTGCACATGCAAAATCCATTCATCCAATCATGTTGTTATATGGCCCCCCTCAGCAATGGACAATCTGATCACCTCCCTACATTAATAAATTTGTACTCACAGCATGCCCATGAGGTAGGGTAGTATCATCCCCATTTTAAAGATGGGAAAACTGAGACACTTGCCCATGATCACAGAGGGAGTAAGTGGCAGAGCTGGGAGTAGAACCTAGGTCTCCTAAGTACTCATTCAATACCCTAATCACAAGGCCATCATTCCTCCTAAAAGGATTAACTGTCTGAAGGGGCAGTTCTACATAAAGTTACCCAGATGTGCATACAAATCACTATTAGACATATGAAACTACACTTTGACTATGAAACTATAAAGATGTAATTGCACAACTTAGATGCAACTTAGCAACTATGTTTGAAAAATTGATCCCTTTTGGAAACTTTGTGATTATTTATTCAGACAGAAGGCAAATGCAAACTGAAAATTTTTGCATTGTGCAGAAGGACCTTACATCTATATAATTCTCTCTCCCTCTTGATATGTATATAAGTAAACAAACAAATACAAATGTCAGTTTGCAGATTTATCAGAGTCAGGATCTGGTCCAATCCTTCTGCAAACAGACTCTCAGTGATTTCAATGAGCATTACATATGTGAAACAACTTCAGTACTAACTTCCTTCATGTTTAGAACTAGACTACAAAACACAGGTTGCTTACCTTGCTTTCTGATCCACTGTTTTCTCCTCCAGTAGACATAAGTTCAAGAATTTCAGGAAGGTGACTTATTAGTGCATCTAATACCTATTTAAAGAAACGTTGGATTAATCATGTTTGTAAATTTACTTGGCCTGATTCTTCTCTTGCACAAGTTTGACACTGGTATGTCCCTTCTGATGTCAGTGGTGTTACTACTCTTTTACACCAATATAAATGAAAGGAGAATAAGGTCCCATTATTTGTCCTGATGATGTTACTAAGATCATAACCATACTACAGTCAGATCTTTTAAACCAAAGTATTCACAATATAAAATATTAAAATGTAAATATCTTTCTATATACCTCTTCAGTTTCCTGACGGTTTAGTAAGAACTTTATCAGATATGAAAGCAAATAAATATATTTTGGACATTTTTTGCCAGACAAAACTTAAAACTATTTATCCAGCTTTAGCAAAATTGCACTTGAGAGAGTAAAATATAATATACTGGAAATGCAGAATAACATGCCATTGAAAGCTTGGGGCATTTAAAACTAGACTAGAAATAACACTATTAAACATACTGTAGGGACAAATCTTAAATTGATGACTGATGGTTTTAGATCCTCAATTTTTGAGTGCCTAACTTGAGACATCTTAAAGGTGGCTAATTTTCAGAAGTGCTGAGAACCTGCTCTATGAAAATCAGGCCCTTTTAAGGTGTCTCAAGCTGGGCACTCAAAATCCATATTCATTTTTCAATATCTTGACCAATGGCCCTATACAAAAACAAAGTGGGCCAGATATTGGAATAATTCCACTGAAGTCAAAAGGAGTAGTCACATGTTAAAGATGACAGTTGAAATTCCTTCAGAATTTTACTACATTGGGACTGAATTGCTTTTTTCTTTTTAATCATTTGGCCATTTCAATGGAGAACCAAAAATCTCACAACATCTTTGCAAGATGGTTAAGTATTTTACACATGGCGAAACTGAGGCACATGGAATTTAGGTAAATAGCCCAAGGTGTCACAGAAAGTCTGTGCCAGACCATGGACAAAAATCTAGGTCTCCTTTCTGTAAGTCCTGTCCCTTAATCACAACTAGGGTGACCAGACAGCAAGTGTGAAAAATCAGGACAGGTGTGTGTGTGTGTGGGGGGGGGGGGTAATAGGAACCTATATAAGAAAAAGACCCCAAAAATTGGGACTGTCCCTATAAAATGGGGACATCTGGTCACCCTAATCACAACATTATTATACCTCCCCTTCAGTCAGAGAACGAAAATAATAACTAAAAAACTTGAAATCTCTCCCTAATCTATGTATCCTGAAAATGAATGAATTTTATAAATTAATCAATCTTGATAAGTTACAGGGGCAATGGAATCCGGGTTGTGGGGGCTAGCACCCCTGCAATTGAAATAATATTGTGATCTATGTTTCTGACCCTGCATATCCTTCTTAAGCAAGTTGTTTTGTGCACTCAAGCCGGGCAGGGCTCCAGGGCTACAGAGGGCAGCAGCAAGAGTGAGATCCAGAGGGGCTCGAGCGGCTGCTGCAGTGCCAAGGATCGGTCTGGGGTGCAGGTAGGAAACCAGGTGATTAGGCTGGGATCAGCCACCTCTCGTGCAAACCACTGGGCCCCCACTTCCCAGCCTGGAGCCAGCTGCTCCACCCCAGCAAAATCCCCATAGCTCTTCTCACTCCCCAGGGAGAGCACTCGCCCCACTCCTATTCTTGATACTCTAACTATCCCCCACTCTCCATGCAGAGCATCCATCCTGATACCCCAACTTCGCCCTCCTCCCCATACAGAGTACCCACCTGGACTTCCTCTGACACTCCAACTTCCTCCTGCTCCTTGATTCTCCCAATTCTCCATGCTTAGTATGTTTAGATTTCTGTATGTACCTGTATATATGTATCCATTCAGAGAGAGCTTCGGCCACCTCTGATAATTTATACCATGTTCAACCAAATTTTGAATATGATAAAAACAGGGGAGGGTTATTGAATTGAAATAGCCCCCTATTTTAACCCCTTTTATTTTCCTACAGTCATCACCTTCAAAGGCACCAAGATAAATCTGAGTCTTAAATGACTCCTTGAATCTTTATAGAATGTGTGAACCAAAAGTAAGGATTATCACTTCTAACATTCATTATATCGGTTTATTGTATTGTTGGTAAGCATTAATGTAAACGAAATTAATGTAACCAACAAATAAAAAAGAGCAAATAATATATTACCTCCAGTGAATCATCCTGTAGTAGTGTTACCAGTTCTTTATGTATTACATACACACCAGAATCTAAAAGCTTAGCAACCTAAACAAATGACAGTAAGACAAACAAACAAAAACACACTTTAGTTTCATGGAAATACAACAGTTAAAATAGCTGCATTTACTTTTCAGTACAGTTTGACTAGTAATATGAAAGTAGGGATGCTGAACAAATCTCCAATATCCACAAAATTGCACTTTAAAATTACTGAGGTTATGTACTTTCCTGCCATAACATATAACATTCATTTTGCATGCTGTTATAAAAGCAACACCAAGCTTTTGCATAACTATTAAACATACCATTGAGACTGGGTTAATAAGAGCTTCCTTTTCTAATGTTTATATTCCAAAGGTGGTTTTTTTTGTTTGTTTGTTTGTTTTTTTTAAGGTGACCTGCAAATACTTAGAGGAATATTCAGGGCTTTAAAAACAGCCTGCTGCATGCTCCAGTTACAGAGGTAACAGAGTCAGACAGCTGAATTGAAGAAATAAAGGTTGGTTTGGCGTCAGCTATGGGCCTTAAGCCTCCCTAATCTTTGCTATTTGAGGTTCCCACTTCATAAACTCCAAGGCTACTGGCACTTTTGATTAGAATTCACAAAGTCACATTTAAAATTCTGCAGTAAGTCTGATGTCAATATTAAAACAATTCAACAACATATGGCAGCAAAGAAGAGAAAAGTGTCAAGAAATCTGACTTCTCAGCCATGTGAGGTAAATCATAGCTTCCTTTGGAGGGAATACTTGATACTCTTTAATCATTTTCTTTGTTTCACTTAGCTCATGCTAACAATCTGTTTACCTCCAGCTAAGAGGAAGGATATAATTTCTTTTAGGAAATGGATACAGAGCATATTAAATCAAAAATATATCCAACTAGAGGTGAGCATCATAAATTGATATCTGTGTGACATCTGGCTGACTAATTACATTGATGACATGATAACACCACATTAACACATACCCTAACTGTGCACAGCATTTCAAGTGTAATCTCACGAGTCCCTCCTACAGGGCTAAAATAATTTTCTTTTATTTATTCAAATATCAGTTTAAAGGTGTCTGGGGGTAGACACACGAAGTACAGGATTTTGCAGAATTATATGCTAGTTATACAATTTCCACTACTAGCTTCAATTAGCTCCTTCTACGGCAATGTTGTGTAGAGGTTAAAGCAGGGAACTGGGAATCAAGACACACTGGTTTTATTTCTAACTCTACTACAAATTCACCGTAACACCTTCAACAAACTGTTTAATCTCTCAGCCTCATTCTCCCCCGTCTATAAATATAGGATAGTAATAGTGAGCCCTGAGTTGTTCTGAGGCTTACAGTAAAGCTCTGCAATCCTTGGATGAAAGTCATCATCTGAAGAGTATGGATTATTATTAAATTGAGGAAGGGGATTTTACATTCATTTGTGCAATCATTCCATTTAAAAAATCATTAATACCTGCACAATCACACCATCTAATATATTTAATAAAACAGTATAGTGCAGCTTATACAAAACCAAGTAGTTAATTCTAATATACATTCTTGTTACATTACTATAACTTTCTAACTCTGTTAATATTAAAATTTAGTCAATGTTTTGCTTAGACCTGGTGCTTACAATGTCTTCCACACACCGCCAACTAAGCCCCAAATCCTACAGTCCTAGAGAAGGATTCCAGAATCAGATCAAATGCAGCATATTCCTTTCTCGCTTTCTCTCACTTATGTCTCCCTCACATTCCATCCTTCTTGGGGTTTTTTAAATCTACTCTCCCCCCCACTGGTTTGGGATGTGATTGAAGAGGGGTTGGTGGGGAGGGGGAGGAAACTTTCTTTTAATCCCAGTTATTTTTCCCAACTCCTGTCCTCCGGCCCTTTGTCTCCAAAATCTTGGCCCATACTGTTTATTTACACTACTTACATTTCCTGTCCTGGAGTCTTTCCTATCTGCTGACCTCCTAATCCACTACACCAAAACTTCCCTCACTAAAATCAATGACAACCTCCTTCTAGTTAAAATTTCCAGTCCCTTAAAACATATTTAAAAGTTGTGTAGTGGATTATAATTATATATCAGAAGACTTTTAATAAATAGAAGAATTTTAGAAAATTTTCCAAAGCTTTCTCACTGAGGCTCTGCGTTGTTAAAATACAACAAATGTCAATTTAAGCAGACAAGTATAAAAACCACATAAAATATTAAAAAGCCAAAAAAAATAAATCTGAAGTACTAACAAAGAAACTTTCTGGACTTACTTCATACAAGCCAATAGCCATAGTGTATCTGACTGGCACTTCGGGGTCATGACAAAGACAGAAAAATGTAGAGTATAGTTCCAAATGGAAGTTTTTCGGATCCACAAAAACTATCATGGCCTGTGGACAAATAAGATGGCGTCTTTAATCCAAATGTACACGTACAGGGCCAAAATGTTTAGGATTCCAGCTACAGGACGGACCACGTCTTCCCCTGTGTGAAACTACTGCTGCTGTAATCAGCAGGACACTTGAGCTAATACACACTGATTTAAAAATGGGGGAACTGGTGATAGGACATTTTCTGTGACTAGTCCTCAACTCTGGAACTCTCTCCTACCCCCATGGTCTGACAATTTGGATCGGCTAATTTCTGGACACGCTACAAGGCTTTTTCCTAAAAGAGATTGAGAAATACAGGATAGTTTGCACAGGAACCTATTATTTCATGATGAGTTAACTAATGGGCAATCTATTCTGAGCGATTGGGTCAGTTCCCGAAGGACAGGAAAAAGTCTTGGTATTGTGGATACGGATCCTTTAGTTTTATATATTTTAAATTATTCTCTAAACTACTAAAACCTTCAATTGGAGCTTTTAAAAACAAATAAATAAAATACATTTTTAGCCAGCAACAAAGCCAGTCTCTGAAATTTTGGCTACCATTGTGTATGCACAAAACATGTATTTGCTCAAGTAAACCAGTAGATATCTAATTACGCATTAGATATCTACTTTGTGCATATTTTAAGCCAACTTAAAAAACCATGGCTGATAAGGTTGACTACAAAGAAATTTTCCTTTAAATATACAAGATAATTGTAAACATTCAAAATAGAAGGCAGATTAATAGAAACAATCGTTTTAGGCATAAAAGCCTCATTTCTATATATATGAAAAGATCTTTTATTTAGCAAATACATGAGGAAACATGAGTTAGATGCATATCTAGCTCATTCAGAGCTAAATCCTGTGCCTCTTGGAAAGCCAGTTATGCAGAATGGGTGGGGAGGTCCCAGCTATGGAGAGCTTACAAACAGCTCTTCTTTCAATGCCATTGTGCAAGAGGCTTTGCGGGAACAGTGTATGCGAGAGATCATTAATGACAGGAATCTCTTGGTCACAGCTCACCACTGGTTTTCTGTGATTTGGGGATGAGGATCCTTCCTCATAACTAAGGCTATGATTATGTCACGTAAGTCACGGAATCTGTGACTTCCATTGACCTCCATGACATTTTCAGCCCCAGGGCTGAAGCTCCCAGCCAGCCTCCCGGTACCCCCTTCCCCTGCAGCTCCCAGTCCCCCCCCCCCCCCCTGGTAGCAGGACCCTGCAGCTCCTGGCTGCAGTGGGTGGACCTTGCAGCTCCCAGCCACAATGGGCAGCAGGGACCCCTTGGAACTCCCAGCCGCAGCAGGGGGTGGGGGGTGGGGGTGGAGACCCCACAGGAGCTCAGCTCCTGTGGGCGGGGGGGACAGACCCCGGAGCTCCCATTCACCGCAGGTGGCGGGGATCCCCCCCCAGAGCTTCCTGCACTGTGGACACCAGGGGCCCCCCAGAGCTGCTCAGCCGCCATGCGGGGGGACCTCATAGCTCCCATTCACCGCAGTGGCAGGGGACCCCAAAGCCTAGAAGCGATGAGTGCTGAAACCGCCTCTCTATTTTGTCAGGGATATTTTTAGTGAAAGTCAGGCACAGATCATGGGCTTCTGTGAATTTTTGTTTATTGCCCATGACCTGTCCATGACTTTTACTAAAAATATCTGAGACAAGAACTTGGCTCATCAATAGTCTATATGGTAACAGATTTTACATCTTACATCTATTTCTGTTTTGTGACTAATGTGCACAATGTAAGTTTTATAAAATAGCAGTTAACTTACTGGAAAGTTGTAAGCACAGTTCTTCCTTACTAATATATACTTCTTTTCTTGCTCTAAAGTTTGAAGTTGTATCTGATTATCATTGTGTCCATTTTCCTGCTGTAAACCCAGTGTGCAGAGTTTCTTGTAAAATTCCAAAAATCTCAAGTGTTGCTCTGGAGTAAAAATTCCTTTAAAAATACAACACTAATGCTTAAGTTTCTTGTTACGGAATATCAGTGAAAAAACTAACAATATCCAACAACTTGAGTTTATTTCTGGAGCAATCAAATAAACCATTTTCCCTATTCATTGTCATATAATGACTCCAATAGGAACCATTTCCTTGCAAGTGGTAGGGAGAAATTGTGATTACAGAAAAATTAAACCTACCCATAGAAGGAGGAATCTTCACTTCTGCATTTTAGAAATACATAATTTTTAGAATATTAAGGGTTTCATTTGGGAGGATTGTGAATATATTTTAAAAGTGGTAGGGTCACGTTTATTCCTTCTTGCCTCCAAATCCTTGAACACCACCACCATTCTCACTGAGCTCAAATTAGCCCTTTGCACAAATTAAGCCTTTGGGACCTTAAGGGTTTAAGTAGCATGGAGGGGTTTATCTGGGCCACCTGTAGTACAGTGAATTTCACCTTACACTTAAAGGATCAATGGGCTGGATTTTGATCTCTAACCAGCCCCTACCCAGTCTATAGGTGTATAGGGACCATAAAGTTAGAGCAGAGATCCCATACAGGAGCAGTTTAGAACTAACCTCAGTGGCCCTACACTGCCCTAGCCTCACAGGCTTCAGTGCAGGACACATGGTGGTGGTGCAAGGAGAGTGTTTGTACAGCTCTGCTTTGAGGATTCTGAGCTACAGATTCAGCCCCCACAGCAGCCAGGAATCCAAGTGGTGCAAAAGTGGCATAAAGCCTCCTTTGCTCCTATTTCTTCCTGGGCTAACCCTTTGTACCGTGTTTGGGGAGACAAAGCACAGCATCTAGCACCTTATTGCTAATATCATGCCTTATTTTCAAAGGTTTATAGTTTAACCACAACTAACACACTCACTTCAACATGAAACTAGGCATCAAAACAAAACAATGAAAGTAGAGAAAATATGAAAAAGAAAAGACAATCCAATCTTTATGTTATAGGTGTTTTCAGAGAGTTTTTGTACTCCTAATGATCATACCACTTGATAAATGTTGGCTATCTATATACTTCACAATACACTGAGTCACTTTGAATTTATAAGAATCATTAAATCATACCATATAGTCCATTACATAGTTTCCCTAAATGGAAAGACAAAGAAACAAGAATCGATTCATCCACTTTGAAGGATTTTTCACAGAATGATTTCACTAAAGGGAGCACAGTTTGACTTCTGTCATCTGAAAAACAAATGTGTAAAGTTAGTTGTTTGTGTTCAATCACTTGAAGAAGAGCATATGTCCCTTTCATGATAAAAACGTCAAGGTCCTTTAAAGTGCAGCTGAGATTGTTGTTTAGCTGACACCCATATTTTAATTAAGTAAGAGTATGAGTGAAATTTATTTATTTTAATGCAGAAGCTTTTGAGGCCTCTATGGGTCACCCCCCTTTTCTAGGGAAGGACCCTCATCTGTACAGGATGGGACAACAAAAGTTCTCCAAGCACAGGCTCTGACCTGCAGTGTGTGGGTAAGTGAAGAAGCACACCCATCTTCTTCCACCAACACACCTAGTAGCCAAGAGACAGAGGGAGAAGATATATGGTGAGCAAGAGGATAAAGGGAGAGCTTGTCAAGGTGGGACAGGGTGAGTTCTGCTACCTTGGATCTCAAGGTCAGCTAGAAATGAAGCTTTTCAACCTATTGAAAGCTTTTCAACATCCTATTTATCTGCAGGGCTGTGCATAACCTCTGACCACTCTTTAACCCTTTTCCAACACCCAAAACAGCTTTTGCAGCAATAGTAAGTAAAAAACTTCAAACGGAAGTGTGAAATTGATAGTCTCAACAATTTGAAAATAAATCTACTACTGTACCCAATGGTACAAATGCTATCTGTTAAACAATTCAGTTGCATTCATTGCTACTCTCCCCAAGCTATCTGCTTTTCGTTATGCAGCTTTCCATATGGTTTATATGTTTATTTTGATAGTTCGTCATCAAGTCCTTGTTAAGTAAATATTTGCTCCTCACTTACGTACCAGGAAGGTGCAGTAAAGTCAGAAAAACAGGAGTGGGAGTGGGAGCTGTTGTGCAAAATATAGGGCTGCTAATGAAGATAAACAATTGAACAGCTCCGAAGAAAAAAAAGAAGATTACTATATATAGTACTAATTGTTAAATAATGAACAGGGACTATAACAACTGCTGCATCACACAGATATATTAGGATGCTTTTGCATACTCTCTATGGGTCAGGTTTCTGGCCCACGTTGATCTTTTGTACCTCTCAGATGGTGAAAAAGCAGTGGAGATTATCTGCAACTGTAGAGCCAATGTAGCTGGCTCCTATTGCTTTCCTTAACCCCAGCAATCCTCAGTATAGGGAACATGGCTGAAAACAGTGCACTTGAGTTATCCAAGATGCTCCCATGGAGACTACACCAATTGTTGCACGCTAGAATACATCCAATTCAGGCCTCTCCAGCTTCTGCTGAGGCAAAGCTGGGAAGAGAATCATGGATGCATAACTGGGCTCCTACACTGAGCCAAATGAATTTAACAGATAATCTGGCTCTACTTTCCTAAAGATACAGGATCACATACCCATACATTCTGAGAAGCCTGAAGTTTTGCAGTGCTGACTAGAAGAAAAGCATGCTACAGCTTGGAAAGAATATTGCATTTCAAATATCGTTTCAATATTCTTTTCAACAAGTCTTTTCCTGAAAAGCTGAAACATGAACACTGTGACACTCTGCGCCCTATATTCACCATTGGTGATATAATTATCATGTTTTGTACAAGGTATGCCTTGTGAGGTATCATTTTAAAAGTCTTAATTTGTTGAACATTAGTATCCTGTTAAGTTGTATGTGCTATCGTTGTATATGAAGTTTCGCTATGTATGTGACACTAAAAAATGTTGTGAGGTTGGGAACACCCACAAGCAGCCTTTCAGGTACAACCATAAAAGGCCAAACAATGTTGATGGCCCATAGAGAAGAATAAATACACTCACAAGGATTACCACAGGAACTGTGAGCAATGGAAATCACTCAGAGATAGCACTACACAATGGAAACTGTTTGACTTAGACCACAGCAAAAGTTCTTTCCAGCAAGATGGAAGAAGCTGGAAAGTGATTTATAAGTAATAGCAAACAGATCAAAGTAGATTGGAAGAAGATGGAAGAAGGTATAAAAAGGGGAATTGACATTACCACTGGGCCTCACTGCCCATACAACATAACACCTGGAAACACCTAAGGAACAGAGACTGAACTGGGGGAGCAGGATCCCAAGCAGGAAAGAAGGAGGCCTGCCTGTGTTTGAAGCTTGGTGGACTGTTTATAACACTTCCTTATTTACTTTCTCCACACCAGTCATGATTTTATAGACCTCTATCATATTCCCCCTTAGTGCCTCTTTTCCAAGCTGAAAAGTCCCAGTCTTATTAATCTCTCCTCATATGGAAGCCGTTCTATACTCCTAATAATTTTTGTTGCCCTTTTCTGAACTTTTTCCAATTCTAATATATCTTTTTTTTAGATGGGGCATCCACATCTGCACGCAGTATTCAAGATGTGGGCGTACCATGGATTTATATAGAGGCAATATGATATTTTCTGTCGTATTATCTATCCCTGTCTTGATGATTCCCAACATTCTGTTTGCTTTTTTGACTGCCGCTGCACATTGAGTGGATGATTTCAGAGAACTATCCACAATGACTCCAAGATCTCTTTCTTGAGTGATAACAGCTAATTTAGATCCCATCATTGTATATGTAATATATATATATATATGCAATAGTTCATGTCGTTTCCAAATAGAGACTAGTATCTGTGGTTTGGCATAATAAAAGTTGTGGTTTTGTGTGAGAGGCAAAGATGGATCATAACTCATCTTTTTGTCCAACTGAAAGGCAACAACAACCCCAAAGGTTTTTGAATCCTATAAAGGAATGGTTACTTACCCTACAGTAACTGTGGCTATTTAAGATGTTATCATCAGTGTGGATCCCATAGTAGGTGTGCATGCACTTCATGCATGTTAGATTGGAGTTTTTTGAATAGCAGTGTCTGCCAAGGCAGCTTGTGCAGTCCTGTGCCTCCTCGTGCTCACAGGGCATAAAGGGAAGAGCCCCTATGACCCTCCCTCAGTTCCCTCACAATGCAAAGACTGTGGCTGTGGAGGGCTCCATAAAGTAGAGACAGAGGGTGGATCATAAGATCCACACTGCTGACATCTTGAGGAACCACAGCTGATCAAAAGGCCAGAATGTTTTAAGTGCAATAAGCAGTTAAGGGTCTCAGGTGTTGAAGCCTGCACTGAGCACAAGTTGTGTTGGGCTTCCTGTAATTGAGAACCTTTTCCAAGAGGAATATCAGAGAGACTTAAACATCTTCCTGCTCTGTATCAGGAACTCCTGAACCTGTAGGGAGCAGTCTCTTTCAGTAGTATTCAGCAGTCAACAGCCATGCTGTCAGATGCAGTGACTTCGGATCTGGATGCAGCATCTGGCAATAATTCTATGATAACAGGTCTGTTTGCATTGTTGTAGCCATGTGGATCCCAAGATGAGAGAGAGACAAAGGTAGGTGAGATAATATATTTAACTGGACCAGCTTCTGTTGGTGAAGAGACACCACTAATTACCACCTCACCTACCTTGTCTCTTTTATATCCTTGGACCAACACCGCTACAACAACATATCAAACTATGGAAGATATCAAATTTTGCTATTTAAAATGGAATCTTCACAACATGAAGAAGGGAACCAGGTCGAACAACATTTACTTCCTGAACAGATGCAAGAAACAAAACTTCATCTCTGGAAGACTCAACATCTATAACCCTCTGACCACCAATTACAACTGAATGGCTCTGCAGAAGGATCTAAAAAAACAACAAACAACAACAACTGAGGAATCATCTCCTGTACCTTACATATGCCAGAAGGGATCACCCCAAACAAGAAATCACATGTTCTCACACACTGGAATAAAAAGAAGTCAGGAATCATATCTCAAGATCATGCAGGAAACCCAAAACAACTATCAGGACACCCTGATGACAGCCATCCAACAGAAAAACAAAAAGTGGAACCAACTACAACTCCACAGCCAACAGTACACCATCTCCGGGAGAAACCATGACACCAAGACCCTACACGGACATTACATGACAACCCAGCATCATTAGCCTATCAAGACTGCCCCCAACCAGAACAGAAGTATCTGTACTTTCCAAGGGGCTGAATTGCTGCCTCACCACAGAACCTGATATTATGGTAACACGTGAAGAACTAGAAGAATTCTTCTGCTGACCCTGCCTCAGTGAATTCTTTCACAATGAAGACGACACCACTCACAACTATCAAAACCCCACCGAGTCATAAGAAAAAAGAATCATTTGACTGGACTCCCCAATAAATGAAACCACACTGGATCATTACAGCGACTGCTTTAGGAAGATTCATCAGTTAAATCCTCAACAAATATCATATCCACCACAATCTCTCTACCACTGAGAGGATAGCTATACAGTCCCTGAAATCTAGCCACTAGATAGCGATCAAAACAGCAAAGAGGGCGCCATTGTAGTCCTTATCATGATGACTATATCAATGAGGGCAACATACAACTCTTTGACACCACCTATTATAAAGAATTCAAACAAGACCCCCACACCACAATTCACAAAGGAATGTAAAGATACCATCAAATCCTTCCCCAAACAACTCCAAGAAAAACTGTTCAACCTCATTTCCCAGGAACCCACCCCTGCGATTTCTACATGCCTCCCAAGATAAATAAAAAGGGAAGCCAGGCAGACCATATCTGGCAACAGCACTCTTAATGAAGGAATATCAGGACTCACTGAAGCCATCCTCAAACCACTCACCACACAAAAGGCCAGCTTCCTCCAAGACAATACCAACTCACTCCAGAAACTCCACAACATCAACAACTTCCCCCAGAACACTATTGTTGCCACCACAGATGTCACGTCCCTATATACCAACATCCCTCACCAAGATTGCATCGCTGCCTGCCTCAAATTCCTCCTAGATAATGTGCAATGCTCAGAAATCCAACCTAAACACATTGCCAAACACATCCATTTCATCCTCACCCACAACAAATTCACTTTTAACTACAAACACTTGGTCCAATCATGGGAACCGCCATGGTACTAGGATGGCTCCCCAATATGCCAATCTCTTCATAGGCCATCTGAAGGATGAATTTCTGGAAAAAATGCATCACAAACTTGATGATATACCTGAGATACATCCATGATATTTTAGTCCTCTGGACAGAGGACCTGAACCCCCTCATAGATTTCCACCACAACTTCAATAACCACCACCCATCCATCAAACTCCATCTACAACACTCCCACACCAGCATCAACTTCCTGGACACCACAATGAGCTTCAACAATAGAACCTCACAGACAACCATAAACAAGAAACTCACAGACCGCCACACTTAACACCCCAGATCCAGCAACCACCCCAGACACACCAAGAAATCTGTTATCTACATCCAAAACCTCAGATACCACAGAATTTGCTTCAAAGAGAAAGTCTGGGATACACACCTAAACACACTTAAAATTGCCTTCACTAAACAAGGACACTCCATCAGAGATGTCAGTAAGGGAATGGGCCACCCAAGTACCCCAGAAGAATCTGCTTCAATACATGGGGAAAAAACACTGACCACACACTCCTTGTTGTCTCCTACCACCCCACGCTAGAACTCATACAGGGTATCATCAAATAATAACAGCCTATTTTCTACCCTCTTTGATATAGGAGGGAGAGAGGCCAGGGTCTGCCAAAGTCTCTTCTCTAGTTTGAGTATACCCTCATTAATGGAGAGAGCAATCCTGGCTGGGGTTGGTGAGCTCAGGATATCAAAGAGTGTTGTTTTTTTCTGAATAACCAATGTATCTATGTCTAGGGTCTCTGCAATGAGGGTCAAAAGTTCCTGGATGTCTGAGATTGTCTGGTGCCAATTTGACTCCTTTGGTGTGGAAGGAGGTTGTTGGGATCTCTCCCTTGCCATGTCCACCTGCATGCAAAGAGGGACATCTGGCTCCAGCATGGGAGCTTTAGCTAATGATGTTTCTCCTGCTCTATCATGATAGGTCAAAGGATGATCTGGTGCAAGAAACATGCAAATGTGGTCCTCAGAATAGCCAAGGCAGCATGTTGTATGGCCAGGATGAGGTTTGCCAGCCCACTGGTATTCGTGTTTCATTTGCCCTGTCTAGGGAGCCAATGGTACTTCTTGTAGGTGCCTCTTCTGATCACAGAGAAGACAGGTCTCTGCTCGAAGGTGGCGAGAACAAATGGGGTTGGAGAAGATGACAATCAGAATATTTCCTCAAAATGGTGGTGCTGTAGTGTAGTGAAACGTTGGGGTCAGGGGGAATCGGCACTGATAACGATCTTGCAACTGAGAACGTTTCAGGTGGAGATACCACCAGTATGTATCAGGATTGCAACGGGTTCAATCTTCAGTGCCAGTCCTGATTCTTGTAAGGTGGATGGTTTGATGTCAGCACTGAGATTGGCACCAAGCCACTACTACTTTGAATTGTGCCAGTGGTTGAGCTTGTGTGTCCAGCTCTTGAAGCCATAGAGGGGTTGGAGGTTTTGCTTCTGGAAGACTGGTATTTCTGAGCTTACTTGTGAGATAACCCCAAGGGATGTTCAGAGCTCCATTTCTGCCTGTGCTCCATCTGGCCGTGTCTCTTGGTGTGTCTTTGGCATTGGTGGTTTGGACACTGGGTCTGTTGGTAATGGGGTTGATGCCAAGAATGCCAGTCCTGATATTCTCACCACTTTCTTCATTGCCTTTTTCCTGCTGCCAGACCCTGATGTGGGGTGCCTGCTTGAGGAGGCACTAACCAAAATGACCTTTTCGGCTCCAGATTGGTAACTGTCACTTCCTACAAGTTGGAAGCAACCCACGTAGACTTCACTAATAGATGGAGTTTGAGATTAGTGTGTCTAAATTTACAGGTTCTGAAGAAAAAGGAGTGGCAAACCAAACATCTGTGCAGGATGTGGCTTCCCATCAGGCAGCACAGGTAGTGACTGTGGCCACGTGTAAGCAGGATAAGAATGTCACACGATGGGAAGTGTTTGAACCCAGGTGCCTCAAAGTCCACCATGATAATGGTTGGAGCAAAGCGCCTGACCCCAGTGTATGGGGGGGTGGGGGGGGGGTTGTTGAACCCTTTTTTTCCTTTTGAAAAGTATAATTTGATTGTAGATTTTTGAAGACAATAAAATGAATTATTCAATTAGCTGTTTTCTTTTCAAGACAAAGGTTAACAAACACTAAAAGAGAGTAGCAGATTGTCACTGTTGGGTTCCATCTCGCTGTCACAGGGGATGAAAGGGAACTAAGGAAAGGCTGCATCTGCTCCACCGTTTATGCCTTCCTACAGGAGCACAAGATGGCACAGGCACAGCCCCAACGGATATTGCTAGTCAAAAAACTCTGATCTCATTGCACATGAGGTGCATTCACATCTACAGTAGGATCCACACGGACACATATTTGAAGAGGAACAGTTGACTGAGATTTGGTACAAAAATCCATCTGTAGCAACATTTGATGTGCCACCTTCCTCATGCAGCAAACCCAAACATCTTGTCTTCACATTCCAGTTCTGCACAACTCTGCCACTGTCTAAACATCTCACCTCCTCCCTTTTTTAACTTCTCCTACCCAATCTTCTATCTAGTTAATACCACTTGTAAATCTCCCTATTTTCATCTTTTTGCCTTTCCTTACTAGCCTTTATTCCTTGAATTCACTCCTTTACATTGTGTACCAAATGACTTCCCTGACCTCATTGAAGTTTCTCCTAAAATCATACTACTTCTGGTGAATGATAGTTCATCAAAAATAGAAGTGAGTTTAAGGAAAAAATTAAATCATATGCCTACACCATTTTGAACCCATTGTCTGTATTACATGCCCAACCTGTATTTATTTTCTGATTTAGGGCCAGATACTTACAGTGAGTAGTATCTCATTCCTCAAGTGCTTCCAATGGAATCTTTGAGTAAGGTATTAGCCAACATGAGTAAGGATATCAGAATCTGACCCTGACAGTGTAAGCTCCTGAGGCAAGGACTATGTATTTCTCCAGATTTTGCACAGTGTTGAATGCACTTATAGAATTAAAATAATAATGATAATTACCCAACATTCCTATCAGAGGCACTGAAGATTTTATTCAACCATTTTATACCCCCCGCCAACACTGCATTAAATAATAAGGCGTGACAACTGGTTCTCTCCTACTTGAATGTTAAGGTGCTCAAAATCAACCAGGGCAAGGACCAAACAAAGATAAAGGAACAAAGTTTTAAATAAAACAAAGTCAGAGAATAAATCCTAATAACATGGACAGAACATGAAGAGATTTAAGTACAATTTTATCATCATCTACAGCAGGGGTGGGCAAACTACGGCCCACAGGCCAGATCCAGCCCGCCAGCCATTTTAATCCAGCCCTCGAGCTCTCTGCTGGGGAGCAGGATCGGGGGCCACTCCATGCAGCTCCCGGAAGCAGCGGTATGGTCCCCCTCCGGTTCCTACATGTAGGGGCAGCTAGGGGCCCCTCCACTCCAAGCGCCGTCCCCACAGCTCCCACTGGCCAGGAACCACAGCCAATGGAAACTGTAGGGGTGGTGCCTGTGGACAGGGCAGTGTACAGAGTTGCCTGGCCGCGCTTCCACGTAGGAGCCGGAGAAGGGACATACCTCAAGCGACTCCTAGAAGCAGTGGCAAGCGCTGCCCGGACCCTGTACCCCTGAGCCTCTCCCCGTACCCCAAACCCCGCCCCAGCCACAATCCCCCTCCTGCCCTCTGAACCCCTCAGTCCCAGCCCGGAGCACCCTCCTACTCCACAAACTCCTCATCCCCAGCCCCACCCCAGAGTCCACACCCCCAACCAGAGCCATCACCCCCTCCCACACCCCAACCCCAATTTTGTGAGCATTCATGGCCCACCATAGAATTTCTATTCCCAGATGTGGCTCTTGGGCCAAAACGTTTGCTCACCCCTGATCTACACAATGAAAACAATGAAATACAATTGGACAGATTCTATAATCCAGAAAAACTGCTGCAGAATTGGGCTCGGTAGTTCTAAATTATGACCTTACCTGCATCAAACATTTCAAGCAGATTAACTAAAGTCTCAAATGCTGCAAGCCGCACACTGCTGCCTTCATCTCTCGCTAGTTCTACTAATTCAGGAAGCACTACATTTTTTGTTAGTTCTGTCCTGCAAAGCAAGCAAAATGGTTAGGAAAGACAAATAATGAAACAATGTTTACATAACACCAAACCCAATCTCTCCCAAACATAACTTTCTCCTGGAAGCTGTACATTACTCTTCAATTTCCCAGTTAGGAAAAACTGAAAAAAGCTGCAGGAAAACAAAAATAACATTAAAAACAAAACAAAACCTCCAGAGATTTTGTAGCCAGCTGAAAACAGACTAAAGTTTAAAATACAAATCATCTCCTCTCATGACTAAAGAAAATTACTTAGTTTATCTCAAATAACAGATTGTACATGTAACACAACAGCATTTATGATGATTTAATGTGGGTTACACAGAAGAGTTCTCTGCAAGAGTATTCAGAAACTTCTCAATGCTACAAAAGAGCAAGGTCCTAAATGTAAATGACAAAATATGAGCCACGACTAGTGAAAATCCATGGGAATGACTTGTCCTCATTACATAAGATGGGACTGGCCAAAGGCAAGCCCTTCCACATGGAACGCTTGCTGCCATTATCTGGAGGAGTTGTTGGGTCAGCCAGTCAGGCAGCCTCACATCAGTGTTGGGTTCTTCAAAGCCAGTTCTAATTGGCTTTGTGTAGAATCTATCACTTTATGCAAACTTCAGTTCTCATTTATAGTGTATTTGTTCCTGCTTGGGCTAAAAATGAGACCACAAGATGAACTTTTCTTCACATCCTTTCTTAACATACTGGCCTTGAACTTTTTTTGTGGGGGAAGAGAAGGTAAAGGTCCATATTTTCCTTCTCTCCTTATCATCAGGACCTATTATAGCTAACCTGGATTTAAAAGAAAAGAAATCGTCTGCATTCTTCCACATATCCGCCTACCTCCTTTATGTCACTTTATAGGAGCCACTTTTAGCCTCCACAAAAAAGGCATTAGCAACTTAATTTTCTGCCTCCTCTCTATAGGTTATCCCGGCAAGCTAGATTCTGAGAGTGTGATATAGCCAGTTGTAGTGTCATACATTTTAATAAATAAAACAGATTATTTGATGGACTTTGTTACATGTTGCCGTGTAAAGTCCTTTCCACACACACCATAAATCAGAATTAGTTTTACTGATATTAGATTAGATTATTTTATAATCCACCCTCCCACAAAGGAAATAATATTTTACAATAGAGTGTATCACTTATACATTATTGTCAACACCAAATGCATCATTATGGCATCCTACCTGCTGATGGAGCCAAATAAATTCAGTGAGAAAATTACAGGAAACAATAGACTGAATCCCAAAGGAAAGAAATATCAACAGACAGGTGGAAAATGGATTAAGAAGGAAATAAGTGAACACATGGTCAGGAATGGGGGGTAAAAATACATTCCAAATAAGACCCAGGAGGCAGGGAGAAAGAGAGAAAATGAAATCACAAGCTGATGGGCAACGGGAAGAAAGCTGAAACAGATACTTCCAAAATGTGTTTCTGTGGATTTCCATTTTGGAACCATTAAAGATGTATTTAATTTTTGACAAAGAATTAAAACAAATATGGCAACTAGAAAAAAGAATCAGTTGTTTATAAATTTGTGATAAAACCATGCCATTTCCAAAAGATGATGCGGCTACCAATGTGTGATACCAATCCATACATTTTCCATGCAATTTTTACTCTTAATACATATACATTTATTGCTATATAACATAATCAGAGTGGACTATAATAAAAATGACTGCAAAAATCTACATTCTATATTGAGATAGATAAAGTGGGTAAGGTAATATATTTTACTGGACCAAATTCTATTGGCGGAAGAGACAAGTTTCAACATTCATAGAGCTCTTCTTCAGATCTGGAAAAGGTAACTAGAGTGTCATAGCAAAATACAAGTTGGGACAAATTGTTAAGCATAAAGCATTAATGCTTGTTGCAAGAAACTACTTAAAAATGAAGTGACCAATTAATGCTTGAAAGCTGGTCCAACAAAATATATTAAAACTTATAAATGTATATATGACATAACTGGAATATGTTTTATGCTACATAGGTCATGTAACATATCTCTGTAAAGGCTATGATCTACTGAATCTATTCCTCCTATTTGTATGCATGTATCATTTTTGTAGTTGAAGTTATGAATATTGGCTGTATATTTGCTTGATTTCTAAATAGTCTTAGCAAAAAGATTTGGTCAGTGTCTTGAGAAAGGAATGTGTAGGTTATGTGCCCAATCAAGAAGCCCTTAACAGACAATTGGACTTGCAGACACCAATCCACATCTGAGCTTTCCCAGGAATGTGGCTTGGCTGGTAAGGAACTCAGTTGTGCATGGACATGTGACTTGCCCATGTGACTCCAAAACTCCATTTTGTAACTGGATGGAAGAGGGAGGGATAATTCACTTGGTAATTCACTTTGTTCTGTCTGTCACTACTTGGAACCATTTAAATCCTACTTTCTGTACTTATTAAAATCACTTTTTACTTATTAATTAACCTGGAGTACATGTTAGTACCTGTGTGTGGGGGGAAAACAGCTGTGCATATCTCTCTATCAGTGTTATAGAGGGCGAACAATCTATGAGTTTACCCTGTATAAGCTTTATACTGGGTAAAACACATTTATTTAGGGTTTGGACCCCATTGGGAGTTGAGCATCTGGGTGTTAAAGACAGGAATACTTCCTAAGCTGCTTCCTGGAAAGCCCCCAGCTGTTAGGGGACGTGGCTCAGACCTGGGTCTGGGTTTGGAGCAGGCTAGCGAGTATGCTCAAACCAGACAGGATTCTGGAGTCCCAAGGGGAAAAGGCAGGAAAGCAGGGGCAGAAGTAGTCTTGGCACATCAAGTGGCAGCCCCAAAGGGGTTTCTGTGATAGCAACCCCTTCACACTGATCACTTAAGCAAGTGAATAATTTGAATAAGATCAATGTTTTCTAAAGTTACTCATGTGCTTAAATGTTTGCAGGACAAAGCCCTTACACAGCAACTATTCAAAGCACTTCTAGTTAATTTAATTTCCTATCTCAAATAAAAGGTAACTGACAAATTAATCTGGCAGTCCCTGCACTGCATGGTTTTACTGAAATAGTGTTAATTGAACCACATTACTAATCTTTTACTCTAACTGCTTGTAGTTACACAGCCCAGTTCATCACACCCAACTTCAAAGGGTTGAAGACACAAAGAAGAATCATTGCCACACATGCTGGTACTCCAAAAAAACCCAAACTGCATTTGTACAGTACCTTTCAAAGCTAGGCTTTAATTTCATCCCCCCCCTCCCCCGAGTGCTGTTCATAGATTTTAACACCAAAAGGGACGTTTATGATCATCTAGTCTGACCCTTCTCTGCATAACACAAATCAGAGAAACTCACCCAGTAACTTGTGCATCAAGCCCATAATGTTATGTACTGTTAGTATCTCCTAGACAAGAACAGAGAGATAGACAGCTACATCTGCATTTATAATAGGAATTTCAGAGGGTAAAAAATGTATCCTCTTTGGCCCCGTTTCTGTGGTACCTTATATGTTGTATGATCAAGACAAGACACTAAGTTTTAACTTGTCTATAAAGTTCAACACAGCCTTCTCTAGTGCTATATTTGTAGATTTTTAAAAAATGAAGAGGCTTTCAAGCTTATATAAACAGCTGCCACAGAATTTACATTTACTATAAGTAATCAAAACATGTTTATCATCCTTTTGCAAAGAGTGGCAGTTAGTTTAAAGAACTATGGACTCCTTCCAGATTGTCTTCCATCTTTGTGTAGCTACATATTAAACAACTGATGTCAGCTGAATCTTCCCATTGATTTCATGGGGCTTTGAATAAGACCCTTTTCAGAAAAATGGTTTTTGTTCACATGGTAGTTACAAAAATACATTCCTGAATTACATAAAGCGTAAGTGGGTGAAAGCTGTGGACAATTAATTGAGAGACTGCAATAAGCCTTGAATATCAAATAATTTAACATGCAGGAATGAATACATGTTTGAAATTTGAAAGAGTTTTTACATTACTACTAAATACTTTAGAGCTATATTTTACATTTTGTAGTAAATTTTGCAAGTTATACTCACCCTATTCCTTGAGCTATATGTTCCAGTTGCCGACACATGCAGGATCGAACTTCATATTCTACATCTTGGCAGAGTGATTTTACCAGTGGAAGAATTTCCCTTTTAATGCTAAAAAATTGAACATTTTAAATTTATATGAAGAACTAAGTATTTGTAAACTCCATTTAATGAACACATCTGATTCTAGATGGTTCACAGTAATCTTAACTTGTACTCTTCATACAGCAACATTTAATATTTATAACCTTTAAGAGCAGGTGTTGTAGGGTAGGGTGATAAAGTACAACTAACAATTGTGAAGCTTATAATTATAAATAGTATAGAACTTTACAGCATATTTTTGTTACTAAACTAAAACACAAAATGGAATTTTCACAGAAGAGTACTATTCATATTCACCGCAGTTTGTTAATATTTCATTTGAAGGATTTTCAAACCTTTGAAAACACTGTTTAAGTATAGTGTTACTTTTAATAAAGATACTTAATAACCAACTTCAGTACAATATTTGGACAGCTGCTGTATGGATACATATACATTGTATAAATTGAAATGAAAGTCCCAGTTATGTTTGTCATCATCAGCTGCTTGCGAAAACAACAAAATAGGAATTTTAATGTAAATGGCTGTTTTTTAAAATTAAAAATTAGGGTGCAATAACTTAAGTCCACTAATCCAGACATTGGACTGATCAGTTCCAGTATCCAGTAAATCAAACTGGACCCTCCAAATCAGCATTTAAACACTTTGTTAGTGGCCGGTCCGCTATTACATTCTAACAGATTCTGCTACAGCATACAGACAGCTTTCTTAAAAAAATTTAATCCACACAATGTGAATGGACTCAACAGGATAGCATTATCCCAACTGTGGGTGCAAAACACAGAAGCTTAGTTTGTAAGAAAAACAGCTTTTTAAAAAAATTTGTTTTTGCAGATCCATCAATCTAATCTGATGGGACTATTGAGCAGTTCACCCAACTGTAGAGTGGGAAACCATTTGCCAACCATTTGTCCATAATAAACATGGCCTTTAAGATACTCTAAGACCCTACCAAGTGCAGAGTGGAAGGAATGGATTTCCAAAACATCAGAACAACTGGTTTGTGCATCTATGTCTTCCATCTCTTTCACTAAAGTGAAAGAGGCCCCAATGAAGTAGGAATAAGTGCACTCAGGACCTCTGTTGCAAGACCTGACCTACATAGCCCTTGATGCTGTTTGGCCCTTCTTTGGAGGTTTCAAACAGAATAACTTATATATTAAAAAATCATTATTTCGGTCCAGATAGAATTTAAGGAATCTTGGAAAACGTCTTAGAATACAGAAGGAAAGGAAATCTCCGGGCTGATATGGAAACCTTGTGCCCACTTCGGGAAGAAAATCTTGAAGATGAACTTGTCTTTATACAAGGTGAGGTCCAAGTCATCCTGTGGTTACACAGCATCTAACACAAAAGGGCATCAATCCTAAGTCGGACCTTGGACACTATCACAATACAGACAAGAAAAGAAAAAAAAAAAAAAAAAAGGAGGCCTGCTCAAGGGTTTTTAGTGTCCAAGCTCTTCTAGCCAAGAAAGTATTTCCAAGAAGGGATGTTTGAAATGGAAGAAAATGAAATAGAACAATTTCATTTAGTCTTCGGAAAGGTTACAATCAAAGTCAGATTCCAGGAGACAATAATAAGTCTAACTCTATCAAGACTCTATTCATGAATTCTGTAATTATTTAAAACAGCAACACAGATATTCATAGCATTATACAAACACAAATTACGAAGGCTCCAATCTTTCAAATTGATTATTTGCAGATTGACCCAGCATCCATACCAAGTAAACTGTTATTAATGGTAATAACAATTTTTGGTCAATCTGGAACCATATGAGCTTCCCTCCCCTTCACGTAAGGATTCTGATGTCCAATTCTTTCCTTGCAGCTGGAGTTATGAGCTGCTTTACTTGGTCTTTTTAAGATTTCAGATTTCCAGGAATCAGATTTGGATTCTCTGTAAACCATGGTCTGTGCATGCTTACAGTACGATACAAAGCCCCATTCTGTTCTATGCACAAATGAAGGTTCTTTTGAGGTTGGAAGCTTTCTTTATGGTTGCATCTAGTCCTCTAAATAACGTCATTCAACAGAATGAAATTAGGCATAATTTACAGCAGTTCACTTCAAGTACTCCGCCATATGGCCCACTTATTTACATTTTATGGTATGCTGAGTTGTAGCATCTTGGTTAGATTAAAAGCAGCCTCACGAAAAAAGGCCAAGGCCAATGCACACACTATATACACTTCCTTTTTCATGGAAAAAACAACAGCTTGGTAAAGGTAATCATTCCCATTTCTTTTACCCAGCCCTAACTGGCTCTGGTAAAATAAAAGTTTTGACCAGAAATCAGCCAATCATCAAACTATAAGTAGCCCTCCCAACAACTGCACAATCATCAGGTCATCACAAACTATGCTTAGTGTAGAACCTAAGCAGGAGTCAAAGGCCACCTTTATACATTCCACTCTTGGGGGAAGTGCAACTGCTGTACTCTGCAACTATCCCCAAGAAAAGATTCCACCCACATCCCAATGACAGATACTGTAATGAGGGGTCGCATAGAGTCAGCTATACCAACCTTATGCCATCTAAAGATTCCCCTACAACAGGTAACACTCAGCTGGCCACTTAAGCAAGTTTAACATTTGCTCTGAGCTGCTGGAGTAGCACACAATAGACTTTAAAGAGACCAGGATATGATTCTTCAATTTTTCTGTCAAGAAGAAATGTCTATTTAAAATATATGTTACCATATAAAATATCTCATTTCAGAGGGGGGTTTGAGCCAGAAGAGAGAGACAGAAGCATGTACAAAGAAGCTTCCCATCAACAGAAACCAAATCGAACCTTGTGTTTAAACCTTGGGGAACCTGTTCTGTTTCTGGCAGGAGACCTTTGGGACTTGTCTGAATATCACCCAGGGAAAGGGAAGTCCCTTCCTACACCGCAGTGTAGCTTTCTTTGTAAGCTCATCTTCCCAGTTGTTAGGAATGGGGATCCCTGACTTGGGGTCTGAAACTTGGCCCAGAAAGGTAATCTCAAGGAAACCCTTTTCTTCAACCTTGAGACTCTGGGAGTCTGATAAGACCCTGAGAAGGCTCTGAGGACACGAATGTCTCATCTAGACAGTCCTGAGGCACGGTTATTAATGTTGCCTGCACAGGAAAGGCTAGCTGAAAAGGGCCTATTTAATACAGGGCTGATTAAACTGATGATAGAAGGTAAATAAGGTAGTATGGATGTTGTGGACAGATAGGTATTTCTAGGTTCTGCACTGCTGTCCAAATCACTTAGGGCAGGTCTACACTAGCCCCCAAGTTCGAAGTAAGATACGCAACTTCAGCTACGTGAATAACGTAGCTGAAGTCGAAGTATCTTATTTCGAACTTAAAAGTACTTACCCCTGGTCCACACGGCGGCGTGCAGGCTCCCCCGTCGACTCCGCCTGCTCCGTTCACAGAGCAGGATTACCGGCGTCAACGGGGGAGCACTTCCTGGTTCGATTTATCGCGTCTAGACAAGACGCGATAAATCAAACCCAGAAGATTGATCCGACGCCTCCAACGCAGCGGGTAAGTGTAGACTAGCCCTTACTTTCAGTCTTGGAGATGGAGGAGATCAGGTCAACAGCAGTTGGCTGCTGCTGTGTCCCCCATGCAGTTATGACAAGAAGAAAATCGCAAGCAAAGAATTCTGAAATCTGGCCACACAACTCAAAATTTAGAAACAAGATTTTGCCTTTAAGACAAGAGAGAGTTAAGTTTACCAATTCCTTTACTGGAGATTTTTAAAATAGATTTTAATGAAATGCATCAGGAAGGCTTGGAAGAGTCTGACTGCAGGTGAGGAGACAGAATTAAATTGGCAGGCTCATCAGGAGTGGGGATGCTCTCCTGTTGTTTTTGATAGGCAGGCATGGTTATGCCTCCAAAAGCTGCAAGCAGGCTGAAAAACCATTTTTTAGATCTATGGACCTTCCTACACAGAACAATAATCTGAAGAAATTACATGAAAAATGGTGCTCCCAAGGTAACCTCTTGACTGGTCAAAGAATGTACACAGGGAAGTTCAAAGCTGATGGCAACAGCAATGTTTGAACATGCTGAGTACTGTGACCTATCTAATGAACATCGCTTATAGCTAATTAATTAGTGTTATGATGGATGGATCTGTAAGAACAAAAGCATTCAATTTTTGTACAATAGAGAAAATTATGTAAATCTACTTTTTGTAATATTATCCACTGGCAAAGACATTGTGATAAACATTAAATCTGAAACACATACACACAAGCTACTCACATATGCGTTTCAAACTTGTTTGCTAATTTTCCCAATATTTTACAGCTAACTAAGCGAGACTGAAGTGTTTGGGAAAGCTGTGCCTTGGAAACAAGTGGATTCAGGATCTATATGGAAAAAATGGGAGGAAACATTTAAACAGTAAAAAATGTGTTCCTGTTGTTAAAAAGTCTAGAAGTACATAATACAAATGTCAATTACTTTTTCCACAAAATTAGGTTGTGATCATAATAATGCACACATTAAGACTACTAAGAACCTTGCATTTTAATAGTCAGTGCCAACTATACCAAATGTATCTTAACACAAATTCTAGTTTATTATTCACATCACAGTTATAGCCATTACACCTTTGCAACATTTCATCTATCTTCTTGTGTTTTTATTTAGAGAATAAATTCTATAAGCATATTTATAGATATTACTTGGGGGAATTTTCACACAACGGGCCCCTTGCTTGGAAAAACCTGGAGGAGGGAAAGGAAATCGTATGAAGCTCTTCTTGCCAATTTTTCTCCAGGGACACCCCCTTTGATGTGAACTCTGGTGGCCATATACCCGTCCCCCAACCCTGAATATCTCTTGGATCGATAGGGAAGGGATTCCATTTCCATGAACAGCCATGACCCTATGCTGCTTCTGCTGGAGCTGTGCAACCATTTGCTGGATCTCCTCCATGATACCAGAGGATCAGCTCTCAAAGGGAGCCAGAGGAAGATAATATACTTAGTTGTATTATCTTCTGATGAGAAATCGCCGTGGAAACCCATGTGCAGAGTAAGGCAGGGTGCTGCAAAGAAGGGTACCTCCCCTGCTCTGCCTCAGCTCTTAATCCAACCTTTCATGCACAACCCCAGCAGAATATACAGGCCAGGAAAGGGTAGCAGTACTGCAGAAGCAGCCCTTCCCATCATCTTACTGGCAGAAATTTGCTGAGGTTTCCTACTGTGAAAATGTGAACAGATGAACAAGCTAGAATTAGTACACAGAATGTGTTACCCATCATAACACTTAGTAAGGAAATAAGTCATACAGGTTTTGTAGGTACCATATATTATTATTGTTTAATATTTGAACGATGGGAGCACCCAGAACATGCCACTTTCCAAATATTTAGCAATATTTAGTCTTTTCCCTAAAGTGCTCTGAATTTAAGACTGTCCTCCAATTTCCATTACAATAAATAAAACGAGAAGAATCTAAGTTGTCACAACACAAAAATGAAATAATGAAGAAAAGCTTTCTATCATGTGGTCTTATCCAACTGCTGTCCTAAAAGCACCTCAGCAATTCTATTGTACACAATGTCATAAACATACAGCTAAGGGGTTAAGAGTCCTCCTTACCTGTAAAGGGTTAAGAAGCTCAGGTAACCTGGCTGGCACCAAAAGGACCAATAAGGGGACAAGATACTTTCAAATCTTGGGGGGGGGGGGGGGGGGGAAGGTTTTGTTTGTGCTCTTTGTTTTGGGTCTGTGTTCTCTCTTGGGACTAAGAGAGGGACTGGGCAGAAAATCCATCTCCTCCAACCCATCCTCAACCAAATCTCCATTACAACAACCAAGTTAGTCAGGCATTTCTATTAGGCTTTCTTTTGTTTTGCTTGTGAATTTTCCCTGTGCTAAAAGGGAGGTTTATTCTTGTTTTCTGTTGCTTGAATTTTCCCTAGTTCTTGTTTAAATCACTTGGTGGTGGCAGTGGCTACCTTTTTTCAGAGTACAAGAAGAGAATGTGTACCTTGGGGAGTTTTTAACCTAAGCTGGTAGAAAGATTAAGGGGGTCTTTCATGCGTGTCCCCACAACTGTACCCTAGAGTTCAGAGTGGGAAGGGAACCCTGACACACAAGGTACATTGTTATGGGGACATCCTATCATTTTACTGTGTTTTAAGGAAAAAGTAGAGAGCAAGTTGACATTTTCCCTAAGTGATCATTTTTAAAATTACATTACAGAAACACATTGCAAAATAAATTTATTTTGTTATTGTTAGTCTTTTACCCTTTAAAAGCTATTTTAAAAGCAATGATGGATTTCATTTACAAGCACATTTTGAAAGTGTTTTTATAAAGTACAAATGATCAGTAAGGGGCAGGTGACAGAATTCTTCCCTACCCCCAGAGCCATAATGTAGACACAAAATGCACAGTGTTTGCAGGCGGACCTCCAAATAAAGACCTCGGGCTTTGACCCACTGAGAGGAACTTAAACCCTCAAGTCCACTACACCTATAGCATAAAATTAAGTTCAGTGCCAATCCAGAATTTTAAGTTACTAAAACAAAAACTCCTTTGTTAGAACATTCTTCCACATTTACTATCATCTTCTAAATTGAAAACACGGATCCTCAAAAGCACTTTATTGATATCTCATTTAAAAAATACTGCAGCCATTGTTTGTTGATGTATACAAAAGTCTTTTAAGATGACCTCCCATCTACCCCCCAACACATTCCTTTACTACACTATGTTCTACATATATAGCCTGATTTTCACAGGTGTTGACCACTCATTACTCCTGTTGAAGCAAATAGGAATTGCAGGTACTCCAAGCTTTTGAAAATCAGATCATTATTCATAAAAATCTTTAATCTATTCTCCATTAATGTTTCCAGGAAAAAATAACATTACCTCATGTCTGATGGTTTCTTTTGGCAAGACTTCTATTACAGCAAGAAGAGTTTCTAGCCATGCATTACTGACACCTGTTAGACACAAACGGACTATATGTTATATTATAGGTCAGTTGTATGAAACAACTTCTGTTTTGGTGCAGTCAGCTCTTCAATGAGCTATACTTCTAAATGACATTAGAGTAACATTCAAAAATAGTTACACACTTCTATCTGTTTGCATATATTTCATTAGAAAGCAGGTTTTGTCTGCATTTTGGGGAGGAGAGAATTATTCTATTACTTGTTTTTGGAACAACTGTTTGAAGATGACAGTTTCCTTCAATTAGAAATAACATTCTATTTTCTTTAATTTACTTATGTAAAACTTCCTCTTTTTGCTGCAAGTGTCATTTTTTATTTTTCCTGTATTAAGAAAATAATTTTCGAGACGTTAAAAGAAAATCTCAACATTATGAAGAAAATACTGTAGTCCGTACTTGTGCTTACTCAGGCACAGATTCCAATTAATTCACTGGAAGTTTGGACTAAGGACCTCAGGATTTCGTGCACCAAACAGAAATGTATTTGTTTTATGCAAAATGAAGGAGACTTTCAGCTAAATAATAGTCTGCAGGAAGGTCAATATATAGAAAACCTTACATACAGCAAGCCATTCCAAAAAACCACCATAAATTAATAAACTCACAAATTGGTATAGATTGCATGTATGGTTTTAAATAGTACTGTACAGCCACTAAGGAAACATAAATCACAAAGAATCAATCAGTTATCAGCATAGCATCATGATCCTGACCTGCATCCCTGTGTTCCAGATTCTGTAGAATGATGTGTAGGAAGGAGTGGGAATAAGTATGAATGGACACAGACTCCTCTTGCAGTATAGTCAAAAACGCAACAGCAGCTGTTAACTGCATTTCCACTCCTGCAACATGCAGGACCTCCTATATAATCAGAAAGGGTATTTATTTAAAAGGATGAGCCAGAAATACATTAAAAGAAAATTCCAATGTTTATTCAGGAATCAGTATATAAGAAGTTAGATACAAAGCTATCCTTACACAACCACTTCCTCTTAACAGCAATCATTTAGAGATACTCTAATCTCTTTTAAACTACATCTTCACAAATTCAGGTGTCTTACAAATCATAATAATATGAAGCTTTCAAGACAAATAAATTAAAGTGGATCATAATGTTTGACATTGATTATCAAGGAAAAATGCAGCACACATTACAATTTTACTAAGCTTTTTAGTTGTGTGTCTTGTTCAATTATTTATGTGTTTAGGTGCAGATGCTTTCTTTATGTACAGTAAGAAAATGTCATAACAAACCAGCCAGCATTCATTTCAGTTATTCATAGGTTAGAGAGATAAATATTTTGTACACCTGGGAAGTGATACCAAATTGCACTAAGTTATTTAAATTTCCATCACCAACTGATACCGAACATAAATAAAATTGTATAGTATAGCATCTTAATAAAAACAGCCAAAGATGTATTCAGTTATTTATTTAAACACTTCTCTATTTATGGATACTCAACTTCATCATGAACGAACCTCATTTATTAGAAACTCTTTCAGAGTGCCTATTCCAAAGTCAAATAATAATAATGATGATTAGGGCCCTACCAAATTCACCATCCATTTTGGTTAATTACAAGGTCACAGGATTTTAAAAATCACACATTTCATGATTTCAGCTATTTAAATCTGAAATTTCATGGTGTTGTAATTGTAGGAGTCTTGACCCAAAAAGGGGGGGGAGTCGCAAGGTTATTGTAAGGGGGGTTGCGGTACTGCTACCCTTAGTTCTGCGCTGCTGCTGGAGGTGGCGCTGTCTTCAGAGCTGGGCAGCTGGAGAGCAGCGGCTGCTGACTGGAAGCCCAGCTCTGAAGGCAGCGCCACGGCCAGAAGCAGCGCAGAAGTAAGGATGGCATGGTATGGTATTGCCATCCTTCTTTGTGCGCTGCTGCTCCGGGGGGCACTGCCTTCAGAGTTGGGTGTCCAGCCAACTGCCACCACCCTCCAGCCGCCCAGCTCTGAAGGCCGCCCAGAAATGAGAGTGGCAATATCATTACGCCCCCTAAAATAAACTTGTGATCCCCTCCTGCAACTCCCTTTTGGGTCAGGACCCCCAATTTGAGAAACACTGGTCTCCCCCGTGAAATCTATATAGTAGAAGGTAAAAGCACACAAAAGACCAGTTTTCACAGTCCGTGACGCATTTTTCATGGCCGTGAATTTGGTAGGGCCCTAATGATGATGATATGGTAGAGAAAATGTGAACAGGTGTTCATTTGTAGACAGCCGTCAGAATGAAAATTAAAGGCCATATCTAACTAGATCTTTCAAAGTTATTTAGACATATCATAACATCTATTATGTGTAACCTGTATGAGTCACACTACTCACTACCAATATGTACATTTTAAAGTGGTTTTACTGCAGAATTTGCTATTAATATATTATTCATGTTTTACTTGTGAATCCAACCTTGGTAACACTTAGCTTTCTCTCTAGACTGATCAAGCTCAACCTGCCAGTTGATATTTTTCACAGATGCTTATTTGGTTCTTTTTTTAACATGCACATTTGGAGACTAATAATATTTCCCATATTTAACGAAAGAGCAAAGAATATTGTGACGGTGTCCCCATAAGACTTTATGGGGAGATGCTTATAAATGTATGTATGATGTAACTGGAATATGTTTTATGCTACATGGGCCATGTAACATATCTCTGTAAAAGTTATGATCTACTGAATCTATTCTCCTGTTTGTATGCATGTATCATTGTTGTAGTTGAAGTTATGAATATTGGTTGTATATTTGCTGGTTTTATACATAGCCTTTGTAAGAGCATGGGATCATGTCTTGAGAAAGGAATGTGCAGGTCAAGTGCCCAATCAAGAAGCACTTAACAGACAAAAAGAAGTTGCAGACACCAATCCACATCTGAGCTTGGCCAGGAATGTCACTGGACTGGTTGTGCTGAGTTGTGCATGGACATGTGACTTGCCTATGTGATCCCAAAACTCCAGGGTAACATGATGCTACACAGGGAGTGGGGAGGAGCATCCATCCAGGGGAGAAAGTCTATTTAAACCCCAGGGTGACCCCTCCATCTTGTCTTCAGCTGGCTAAAAAGAGAGACTCTCCACCCCCCAAGGCCACACCTGAAAGAGACTGAACAAAGGACAAAGACGGTAGGGGGTGTGAACGATTGCTGGACCCAGGCTAGGAGGACAATAGCCCGTAAAGGGAAGTTTGCTGGAACTGGTGAGGTTTATATATGTGTTCAGTCTGATTAGACATAGACTTGCGTGTTTTATTATATTTTATTTAGTAATCCACTTTGTTCTGTCTGTTACTACTTGGAATCATTTAAATCCTACTTTCTGTATTTATTAAAATCACATTTTACTTATTAAGTTACCTGGAGTACGTGTTAGTACCTGGAGAGGGCAAACAGCTGTGCATATCTTTCTATCTTTGAAATAGAGGGCGAACTATTTATGAGTTTACCCTGTATAAGCTTTATAGAGGGTAAAATGGATTCATTCAGGGTTTGAACCCCATTGGGAGTTGGGCACCTGGGTGTCAAAGGCAAGAGCACTTCCTGAGCTGCTTCCAGGCAGGCATACAGCTGTTAGTGGTCGTGGTTCAGACCTGGGTCTGGGTTTGCAGCAGATCAGTGGATCTGGCTCAAAACAAACAGGATTCTGGAGTCCCAAGCTGGAAAAGGCAGGAAAGCAGGGGCAGAAGTAGTCTTGGCACACCAGGTGACAGCTCCAAGGAGGTTTCTGTGGGACCAACCTGTCATAAATATTATCTAACTCTTTAGTAAAAACCAAAAACAAACCTCCAACAGACTTTCTTTAAAAAAAAAAAAAAAAAAGCACAAATCACAAGCATAAATGTGACAGACAAAAGATGATCCTATCTTATGATTTGCTTACAACTGTCATGCGATGATTTAGTACATTTATCATTTACGTAATAAGAGGTGAACAATAAAGAAGTCTTAGTACAGAAATGTCAACCAATCAGATTGTATGTGCAAGTACCCTTTTTCAGAGTAGCTGAGCTAAAGGAAAACTGTTATTCATCTCAAGAGCTGGCTGTGGGCGTTTATAGCTGTGGATGTTGCTACCGGGATGCCCATTATCCAAGTAAAATTAAGCTGTGCTGGGCAGCTTACCAACTACCAGTATAATAAAATGTTCATATTCCTTAATAAGGATAGGTTGCATTTTCTGTTGTCATTAAGGGCCATATACCGCCCTTGTACAACTTCTATCAACACTACTGGGAGTTTTGTCAAAGAACAAGGTCAGCATATGGCCTTATAACAGAATGGTACTGGGGATCAAATAAGCAAGCACATAAACACCTCTCACAGTCATTAAAAAAAAAAAAAAAGGAGAGAGAGAGAGAGAGAGACAGACAGACAGACAGACAGAGACAGAGACGGGGAGGGGGGGGGACTTTACAAAACAATTAAGAAAGAGGGCAGAAGAAACAGGGCCTAAAGAGCATGAATCAAAACATGAGTTCCAGGATACAGATAGACTTTAAAGACAGCACAGATAATTCTGTCCCTTTTAGTATTATTTATGAAGAAGCTCCCATCCCAACTCCCGTCCCTTGTGCTAAGATTTAGGTGAAAGACAAGATTTCGTATATTCTAACTACAAAAGGGCTAACTGCAAAAACAGTGCAATACAGAATGTGGGATTGTTGATTTTATCTGTCTGCCACACTTTCCACACTCAATAGGTTTTTTAATTGCGGGCTGAATTGGCACTTTGGAGACGTACGTTTCTGCAATGTTAAGTTGAAGTTAAAAAAACAACATAGATTTTGTTGGAATAGAAAGCATCTGATTTCAATTTTAAATATGTTCACTGGGTACACAACATAAATAGGGTTACTTACCAACAACTCAAGATTCCAAATGGGTAGCTCCTCCACAGATCCACACTCTCTGGATAATCATGTGTGAGAGCCACATTCTCTGGATGTGCCTCCTCATGGACCTCGGGAGACATTGAAATGTAAATTTCTAGATTGCTTAAACATGTGCCTGCATTGATGTCTGCACTGAGAACTGTAGAGTTCCTCCTATTAAAATGTGTCTGGCTCCCATCCCCACTTCAGTTCCATAGACCTTAAGTTGGACATAAAAATGTATGACAAAAGACATCAGGTTTGTGAGTGTAGATCTGTCGAGGAGGATACCCATTTGGAGAATTATGATTATGGGTAAGTAACTTCTTTTCTAGTCATGGGATCTCCTTTACAGATTTCCACTCTCCAGAGGCAAAAAAGCACTAACCAGCAGACTCAGAGGGACTCAGTGTGACGTCAAAAAAACAAGCTGGTTTTGGCGAATTGCCCTATTGAAAAAGACTAAGGGTAGGTCTACACTTACCGGCTGGATCGGAGGCGTTGGATCGATGTTCTGGGTTCGATTTATCGCGTCTTGTCTAGACACGATAAATCGAACCAGGAAGTGCTCCCCCGTCGACGCTGGTAATCCAGCTCGACGAACGGAGTAGGCGGAGTCAACGGGGGAGCCTGCGCGCCCCGTGTGGACCCCGAGTAAGTACGTTTTCATTCGAACTAAGATAGTTCGACTTCAGCTACATTATTCACGTAGCTGAAGTTGCGTATCTTAGTTCGAATTGGGGGGTTAGTGTAGACCAGCCCTAAGGTCTAGCAGTTAAGTTCAGGTAGCTAGAGTTTCAAAATGTAGAAAGCACTGCAGATTTCTTCAATTGGAACAGATGAAGTTTCACCTCTAGTGAATTGTGATTTATGTCCCTTTGGAACAGATTTTCCTTGAAAGAATGATGCAGTTTATCAACTTTGTATTTGTGTTAATATGGCATAACCTTTTAATTAGGAAAGACAGAAAGAAAGGACTGATTAGGTTTGAACCCAAAAAATCACTTTAGAGTGTAAGCAAGGGTTAAGAGCACCAGCACTACCACTTGCTAACCTTGTGGAAACAGTAAGAGAAGAATTTGTCAATAGCAACTGCAGCTTACAAAATTGACAAGTTGGGGGATAGCAAATTAAAAAAATAGTTTCATAGATTACAAAATAATTTGTTTTGAAAATGGCTTTAGAATGGATCAGATAGCACAGGGAAAGGGCCTGATGTATGGAAGCCAGATAATATATAACTGACGTAAGAAACAAAGACGTTCACAATTTTGAGAAGTCAGAGTATTGTAAGCTTGACAAGATTTGGGCTCTCTTTCCTTAGAAGGATGTAGACACTTATTTCAGGTGACCGACTGCAGCTCTAGATCAAAATTAATTGAATTATATTCTGAAGCCACAACATTTGGAAAAATAGCTCTTAATAAAGAAAATTCAGCTAAACAAATGCCTTCAAAAAACCTCATTCTGGTGGCACCGAGATCCACCAAACCATGGAGATCAAAAAGGAAGGGAGCAGTCGATGCCAAATACAAAGGAGTCATTAGGTGCACAGAACATACACTGAGGAGTATATCTAAGCTGTCTATGAATCTGCATTTCAGTGATTACCAAGGTTCATGAGGAGGTGCATGCAGATATCCAGAGGGTGGGGAATCTACGTAGGAGAACCCATAACAAGACAAGACATCGGTGTTTTTCAACTGTAGAGAATATACAAAAATTTCATATACATGATTTTATTTTAATTTCTGAACTATGTATATCATTGCTGATTTAACCAATAGAACACAATACTGACGCCTCAAACTTGACCGTACTTTCTCTGAGTTATATTAAAAGGGTCTGGTCAATTTAATCTTGTTTATCCCAATCTTAAAATCTGTATGGTAAAAGGTGAAAGTTTTTTGTTTGGTGGTCTATTTAGTTATTTTGTTTTGAATATTTAAAATGACAAATATAGAATTTCAATGGAAAATTTTTCCTACCTGTATAATTTCTGCAATTGCACAGGCAAGATTACCAGGTTTGATTTACCAATTTCTGCCAACAAGTAGAGATACATTTTTTGATCCAGACAGTCATAATGTATTTTAATTACCTTTTCCTCAGTCTATTTTATCCACAGCATTGACAAAAGGAGCATTCGTTCTTACCTGTGAGTTCTGCGAATACATTCAAACACCAAATGAGGAAGTTGAGTTTACTCAATTAGCTCATGCTGATAAAAAGCTGCAGAAACACATAGCAATTACTATGTCTTTCACTTTACAGTTGTAGATACAAATTTACAAAAGTAGGTGAACATCATTATTCCATCTCACATATGGGAAATAGAGGTGCAGGGAGATTAACAGACCATTCAATTCCCTTTGAAGTGAGACAGCTCCCACTATTTTCAATGGGAATTAGATCAAGTGACAGCTTTATGAAATTTCCAGTTACTGGTCAGTTCATCAGCAGTAATAGTTCAACAGACAAACAAAAATCAAACATAACAAAAGCCTGTCGATGCTAAAAAATATTTGCAATCAAAACCAATAAGAACATTTATCAACCCATCCAGCAAAAATAGGAAAACACAACTATCCCTGTGTTAGGGTTTGTCTGGATGGAGAATTAGTGCATGGCAAGCTTCAGTGTAAATCTACAGCGCACTAGTATGCTGCACACTAACTGGCTGTATGGACCTTGTTACTGTGTGATAAAATTCCCTAGTGTGCTCTGACCATCTCTTGTTTCAAACAGCAATAGGTCAAAGCACACTAGGGAACTTCCAACATATAGTCCACGGTCCATACAGCCACTTAGTGTGTGGCATGCTAGTGCACTGTAGATTTACACCCCAGCTTGCCATGCACTAACTCTCCATCTAGACAAGCTCTTAATGAAAGTAAACAAATAGCAAACCAACCATTGGAGGAACTGCTTATACTATAGACAAACAAAATTCACATGTATTTCACAGAGTTTAAGAGAGTTTAAGGCCAGAAGGGACCATGAGATCATCTAGTGTTACCTCCTGTTTATCATAGGCCATAATATTCCACCTAGTTACCTCTGCATTGAGCCCACTAACTTGTGTTTGACTACAGCATATCACCCAGAAGGGCATCCAGACTTGATCTGAAGACGTCAAGGGATTGAGAATTCACCACTTTCCTTAATAGTTTGTTCCAATGGTTAATCATCCGCATTATTAATAATCTGAGCCTAATTTCAAATTTGAATATGTCTGGTTTTGGCTTCCAGCCATTGGTTTTTGTTATGCCTTTCTCTGCGAGATTAAAGAGCCCGTTACTACCAGTATTTTCTCCCTGTGAAGTTATTTATACACTGTAACCAAGTCACTTCTCAAACCTCTTTTTAATAAATTGAACAGACTGTGCGCTTTAAGTCTCTCACTGTAAGGCATTTTTTCCAGCCTTTGAATCACTGTTGTGGCTCTTTTCTGAACCCTCTCCAAACTTTTAAACATACTTCTAAAAATGTGGACACCGGAACTGTATGCAGTATTCTGTTATCAATCTTACCAATGCCATCTACAAAGGTACAATCACTACTCCCCTTTATACATCCAAAGATCACATTAGCCATTTTCGCCACAGCACTGCATTGGGAGCTCACAGTAATTGCTTATCCACTATAACCCCTACATTTATAAGTGTAACTTTAGCACCTTCGTGGCCAAGATGGAGTCTGCTCTGCAGGCAGCTCTGGCCAAGAGAAAGCGTGTGCAGGAATGCAGCAGGAAAAGTCCCTTCCACCCGAGGGGCACCTGTTCCAAACCTCCCAGAGTGAACACACACACCCACAGGAAAAGTACGATGGATATAAGAAAGGGAAATATTTATTTACAGAGGGATGAGAGAAGAAAAAACAACAAGAGGAAATATAAGGGGAGCGGTAAAACAGGGTTGCATCCAAACCAAGGCCCCACTGAGCAATGTGTCTGCACACAGAGTTCAGGAGTCCTGAGCAAAGTTCCAGTCCAGGGGTGAGTCTTGGGTGCTCCTGGTCAATCTTCGGCACCAGTGAACTTTCCCCAACAAACCCCTCCAGTGCCCTCTTCTGCTGCTCTCTGCAAAGCCACACAGAGCGACCACCTCCCCACTTAACTAGCTACAGCCTCCCTCCTTGTTCCCAATGCAGAGTCACAAGCCCCAGTACTCACAGCCCCATGCAGCTCTGGGCAGCAGTGATACAGATCCTGGGTCCAGCTCCAGCCTGTCCTTCTCAGGCAATGTCCCCTGGCACAGTGCTCCTCCTGGCTCCTGTCCTGAGGTGTCCCCGATCAGCCGCCCTGTCCTTCTTCAGGCAGGTTCTCTCTCTTCTCCCCTGAGGGCCTGCAGACTGAGGCCTTTCTTCTCTCTCCCCAGCTCCAGCTCCACCCCCTGGAGTGTCCCTCCTTTTTTCTCACGGTTCCCCCTCACCCGTTAGGAAAAAGATTTAAAGGGGCCATGCTCTCTAAACCCCAAAGGGGTTACATAAGAACAAAATCTCCTTTTTGCTATATATTGCCAGAAAGTAAGCAATATATAAAAGCAATAGAAGTAGTACCAACAACCAACAGGCCAGCAACATTTAATGAACTTTGGTAGAAAATGGCTTTTATGGAAGGGAGAATCTCAACTTTCAAGTTGAGATTTAAGTCACACAAATTTAAGAAAAACAATAAATCTAGGTTGCTGATTTTTAGTGTGCTTTCATTTCAAGATGTCTCTCTCTACCACAGCATATCATAGGATCAAGAACATCTCAGATGTAATTGGATTCAGTATTTTAAGCAGCAAATTCCAGAAATTCTTTAAGTCAGCAAGTTAGTTTAGAAAGGGGCCTGGAATGAGAGACTGGCAGTTTATGTGGCAATTAAGTGGAAAAACTAGGGATAAAGTTAATGAATTTTCAATACTTTTGCATCCTCAAGTCACTGTTTGTTTTCCCAAAGCTATTTGCAGATTTTTATAAAAAGATCTACTGAACTGGCCTTAAACACCACTGAATCTGACAATGGAACTGACTCAGTTTTTTTAAACATTGTCAGTTCATTTTATTCCTCAGTTCTGAACACATCTTGTTCTGTGGCCATTTGTTCAGTTCAAAGAATAAGAGAAAAACAGCTCTTTTATAAAGACCCAGGAAGACAAGACCAAGTTGACCCATGATGCTCAATATTATAAATGCATCTCTGCAGTATGGAACCAAAGGCACTTCTGATGACAAGGGTGTACTGGAGCATGCATTTAAGTATCCTAGAGGCCAATACCTGGCAAGTAATCACGTTGCTGGATATACTACAGAGCAGGAGGCTTGCTGATATATTTGTTCTTGCACTTTTAATCTAACAGCTTGTAATGAACTAGATGGAATCTGTGCATCACAGATTCAAAATGAAATTGCTTCAGTTTCTAACAAATATTGTATTGTCTCTCAAACAGCCTCTTATTTTAGTAGACAGGAAAAAAGAGGACACACTATGAGGCTATTTCCTCGGGCAAGTGGATAAAATATGAGAGAAGTAATTTGTTATGAGTACTGTCTTGCTCCCTGTTCTATATTTTCCTGGAATACTTTTGTTAACACAGTAAGTATAAAATGGGTGGACTGAAAACCAGATAAAGCTGAAGGGAACAATATAAACATAGTATGTTTGTATAAATAGTTAATCTCTGCAAAAATAAAATGAGAGGAGTGAAATACAAAAAAATAATTCATTGTTGAAAAAAAGAAATGAAGGACCATTTTGCTAATATCCAGTCATCTCTAGAGGTAATAAATCCTATTTTGAATTGGTCGGATGTTCTAGAATAGAAACCAATTGTAAGAAGGCAGCCCTGTTTGGAGCACCCTTCTACAGTAGTCCATGGCATGACACATGCACCTGCCTCAGTTTCTCCTAGGTCCGGCCATAAAAAGAACACAGTCTCTCCCAGTCTCCACTCAAAATCCCATCTTTGGCCATAATTTACTCAGATATACATACAATAATACATAGAACCCTCACAGTAAAAACCATTCTCCCAATTCCCATAATAAAACAGAAATGTACACTGATTTTCCAAGCTCCTTGCCAGTGAGTCCACAGTACTGTTTCCAGTTTCCTTCTGCCCTTGTTCCAGGGTCCCACACCTTCAGGCCATCATCCTGAGAGTGACCAATCTCATGATTCTTCTGTCTAAATCACAATCAAGTCAGCCCTTTTCCACCTCCCGGTACTGACTATTCAGCTTAGGAAGGTATGCAAACTAGCCCCTCTGCTGGCCTACTAGCCCTCAGTCCTTTTCAACCTCCCATCACTGTCTCTCTGACTAAGGAAGGCCAGCAGGCTAGCCCCTTTTGCTGGTCCCTAGCTCTCAGCCTCCTAGCATTAGCTCTTCTAGCCCAGAACAGTCACCAAACTATCCTCCCTTCTTTTATCCTAGTCAATTCCTCTATACTCCCAAGAAGGGCCTACAGAGATTTCCACTCTCTACAAACTCTCTCTCCCAAAAAGCTCTTACTTACCCCTTTCCTAGCTTCTCCAGTCTCTGCTCTCAGTCAGTCCTGACTCACCAGGTCTCTCTCTCATTGGGTCTCCCGCAACTGGGTCCCGGTGCCCTCTTTTAAACCCAATTGGAGTGAGCTGTTAAAGCACAGGTGCACTGACCCTGCTCCCTCTTAAAGGGGTCAGTGTCACCTTGGGACATCAACCCTTTTTAATACATCCTTGTTGTACAGAAGAAACTATCATGAAAATATAAGAAAACCTGTGAGCCTCAGCCATGCCATTCTTCCTATATTACCCACTACCTTACCCCTGTCACTGAGAATATAAGGAAAAATTCAAGAAAAAAAAATAGTTTACAACTGTTACAAATCATTTTTGTCACCTTATTTCTAAAGGTTTCTGGGGATGGATTGCTCAGAATGTTCTTAATGAAACATGAAACTTTTCATATCTACTGGAGATCAGTGATTCACAGGGCCGGCTCCAGGCACCAGCTTGCCAAGCTGGTGCTTGGGGCGGCACGTGAGAAGGGGGCGGCAGTCCGAGTCCCGCGGCGGCAATTCGGCGGCAGGTCCGCTCTTCCCACCGCCGAATTGCCGCCGCGGGACTCGGACTGCCACCCCAGTCTCACCTGCCGCGGCGGCAAAGGGGCGGCAGGTCCGCCGCTGTCCCCTTGCTGCTCCGGAATGGGACTGCCTGCGTCAGGGGCGGGGCCCTGCCACCCCTGCTTGGGGTGGCAGAATTGTAAGAGCCACCCCTGGTGATTCAAATACAGCTCAGGTCAGTAATGAGCCAAATTTGTTTCCAACTGTCTGAAATAAGTGATTTCAATCCATTTCTTAGAGGACAGTTGTCCATATCACAAAGATCACCATCAAAATGATACATATGTTGGCAGATTCAGCTAAAAACAAAGATTTCAAGGATATGAAGACACTTCATTTCTACACATGGTCCCCTTCAAACCATGGATGGATAAATCATATTGTCAAAGAAACTGGCAGAAACTTAATTTCTAATCCCCAGGCACTAATTCCATGGATATAGCACTTCAGTCTCCAGGACTTTCAGTCTGGCACCTTACTCAAGCATTAAATTACACACATTGAAAAAGAGCTATAGCAATTATATTGAAAATGAAGCTGTCCTCAAAATCACTAGAGATGCCACAAATCAGCTCTTCAGAACTAAATTTTCCATCAGCAGTCTTTAAGTTAGCATTGCATTTCTTTATGTCCAGTACAAACATACCCACCCTACTAATTATAGACCAATTCAGGTTGCTTTTTAGTGAGAGGCTGAACAATCTGGACCTAGACAAAGGTGACCTGTGATCTAGTTTCTCTCACATTCTGTCAATGTTCTTCACTGCCTTAACCACCAAGTAAACACCAGAAACAGGTAAGTGAAGGATAGATCAACCTCTAGGTTCGTAACTGATCTTAAACATTTTTGAACCATCATGAACTGAAACACCACATTTTGTGATGTGAAGATTCTGGCTGACTCATCAGCTTTTTCTCTTCTGATAAATTCACTTTTCTTACTGGGATCCTTATCTTAACAGACATAGGAGTACAACTTATACTGGGATTTAGTCATAATAGTTTCTTAGAAGGAGCTCTGAAATTCCCCTGTTAAATAACAGATACTAAACACTGTGCATACTAACAGACTATTTAAGTTTTTGTGGTTTTTTTTTAAATCTACCTGAGGAGAGACTGTTTAGGCCATATTAAATCAGGTTTAAAACTTATACAGTTTCAGACTGAGCAAGTTGTCCCTCCTCCTACCTTTATTTCAGCAAGAGGTTGAGAGAGCCTAAGATCTTTGAAAGAGCTGAGTCAGTAATATTGTTATCTATTGCATTCTTTACAGGACTAAAACTATCAGCACTGCTGGTCTTAGGTTGTTGCAAGAACTTATTTATTGGCAGCAATCAGTTCCCTTTGATTTGAGTATTTCCTTTGAGTCTGAGGCAGCAGTAGTCCAATTTAAGTATTACCTATCCCATAGTCTAAATAGCGATGAGCAGCCACTAGTTATTGTTGGATTTTAAAATAAATAAATAAATGAATAAAGCAAATAATGCAGAAAAATGCAGCAAAAAAACCAGATGGAAATATGTTTGAAGGAACAGCATTTAAGAGACCAGAGGCTAATCTGAAAGCTCTGACTATTAAAACAGATTTGTTCTTTGCTTTTTGTAAAATTGAATTAAAGTTCTGGCTTACTCTACAACTTCAGCGGAACCAATTAAACACCAGAAACATCCCATCATTCAAAATAAATTCTTAGGCCCTCTCTTGATGGGCAAAAATGATGTGTTGTTTAATTAGTGTTAGTTCAACTCGACTGAAAAGAGCGGCAAAATGCAGGCCAATACATTTGAAGCTATGGAATCTGGCTGTGTTGTAGCTGTACATGGCTACAAATGTGTTAAACCACATCTTAATGGGACTTGTCAATCATGTTAAGCTAACTCAATTGAACTAACAAACACCTTTTTTGCCTATTAAGATATGTGCATGGTAGTCAACCAATGTGGGTATAGGGAATTCACCAAACAACTAATAATAGCTGATTAAACTTTTGTGGGCATCACATACACCATGGAAAACTAAAAGCAAAATATATAATTCTGGATGGTAGCATAAAAATCTCAATGTTTCTCTCATAAAAGAAAGAAAGAGGCTGAGGAAATGATGCTTGCCAAATTGTACCATTAAGACTGACTGGCTAAAGATTTCTCCATAGGCTGGCAGAGAACGGTAAACTTTATGGTACCGAGATTTTTACAGAAGAATGCAGAACATTTTTCTGGAAAAAATATACTAATTGTGATAATTAATAATTAAAATACATGTTCCAAGTATACAATGAATTGGTGTGGAAGATCAATAAGGAACATCCCCTTCTAATTAATATATTGATACATGATCTTCAAATCATACTTACTAAAGCAGTTGTTTCTCTTGTTGCCTTTATTGCAATATTTTATTAGGAAAAACGGTATATTCATAACTTCACATTTAATAACTTACTCTGATTTTTGGCAAAACTCTCCGAAGTGTCTCTGCAGGATTCTGTTGCATCAGGACTGGAAGATTTGCAACCACACTTGTTCCTTGGATGTCTTGACCAGAACTTACAAAAAACACACACATTTTAAGTATTATACTACAAGCTGTCCTCAAGGTGACAGATTTCATAGTGAGGACAATGTCTATTCATATAACATTATATATATCCGGAAGAAGGGTTTTTTTTTAGTTTTAAGAAGATAGTTGAAGATAAGTCACAACAAAAAACTTCATTAAAGTAATGTAAAGAATAACTTTCATGATAAACATAAAATCATAAATATGATGTTTCTAATGTGAAATGTTCTAAGCATATATATTTAGAAAAAATATAAATCATTTAAAAGAAAAAATATTTCAAACTGGAAAGTCAAGGCGCCACCATAATGGAGATTTCTTTGAGTGGTTTGTTAGCATAACAGCACGCAGATGATAAAGCAGACAGATGATAACTTTACTCTAGATATAATGTAGTATCATTATAAATACTAGATATTAAGATCTCTCTCTTAATCAAACTGCTGCTTTCTCTTTTCATCATTACACACCATCAGTATGCTAGCAAGACGGACAGTACATTTGACCGCAGTCTGCACACTCACATTTTTTCCTTGGATATCTTGATAAGACCTTACAAAAAATACATACAATTTTAAATGTATAATATGAGCTGACCTCAAGCTCACAGCTTTCATAAAAAGGAAGACAAGGCACCTTAGTAGAACAGCTGAAATAACATGCTCCTTTCTTAAGATGTCATAGATAAGCAGGAAAGACAGCAGCAGAGATTGGGAGGAGGGGGAAGTTAGGATGGTGGAAAATATTAAGTATGGAAATTAACTAAACTAAAATCTGTATATTATAACAAACTTATTTTGTGTTTAAAAATATCAGCTTCATTTCCATACTATCATCCAGGATTAAACAGATGTCACCACCACAGGGAAAACTAGGTTAGAGTATACTTGTAACTTTTCCAACTGCAAGAGATATCCTTATGAGTAGGGTGACCAGACAGCAAGTGTGAAAAATCAGGACAGGGTGGGGGGTAATAGGAACCTATATAAGAAAGACCCAAAAATTGGGACTGTCCCTATAAAATCGGGACATCTGGTCACCTTACTTATGAGACACACACGGGTGAGAAAGGGAGAAAAATTACAGAAGATCCAAGAGTGGAGAATGGGACAAAGAAACAGTGAAGAAAGGGCATGGGATGGAAATACAAGATCTATCCAGCAGGGGCATGAGTTGTTGAAAGAGACTCCTAAAATGCTGGAATCTCCCATCTGAGAAAGAACAGGGGACACCTGGGCATCTAATGACAGCCACCAAATTAAAAGCTGTAACTCATACTAACCATTGCTACTTCAAAGTTGTATAATCTGTTATGCTGAACAAATCAAAACTTGCTTTAAATGGCTAAAAAGCCCAATCATACATAGGCACACAAAGCACACAAGCAGCTTCCTTGGGGCATGACCACAATTCATTTGCAATGCACTATCATTTAATTCAGAATATGAATAAATATTTTTAAAATGTAATTCATACGTAAGTCTTAATTACCTAAAATACTTCTATATACCATACCCTGTCCAGATGATCGTTCTGGAAAGGGTAAAAGTTTCTTTATTTAAAAATATGAGCTGGATTAAATAAGCAACCATTTAGCAAATATAATGATCTCAATAAATGTTTTGTTTTGGGTTGAATTTACAGTTTTGTTTCTAAGTGGTACCAAATGTTCCATAGAGTACTGAAGTTAAGAGTCAAACTAGTATTGCAGCAGTTAGAGCTGAAAAGATCGTCAAGAGTTCCACTATAATTTCTAATTTCACCTATCAACATTTAACATTTTCTGAGGAACAAACATAAATTAGTTGCTATATTCAGCTACAGACAACTAATCCAATTTAACTCTATTCTGTTAAATGAATACCACAATGCCTTTAAAAAACCAGATATCTACCTGGTAAAAGTTTCTACAGTAAGCTGGAAACAAATACAATTATTGTGGTTTAATTCAATGGAGTTTAGAATGTCTGCATTGAAATACTGGAATATGTTACAGGAAAGATTTTCTTTTTTGTGCGCATAGAAAACAGTATGGTGCATCAGTAGAAACATTCAAGAAGGTATTTGCTGATCATCAGAATTAATTTGTTAGTGCCCAGCAACTCAAATACATATGTGATATTGGCAGAATAGTCAACCAGTGTCTGATCTGTAACAACTTAACAAGAGGCATTGCAATTGTAATCAAGACAATCCACTTATGTATGGTTAGCAAAGAAATCTTAATCAGGATAGCAATCCCCAACTCGTTCACTTTGTATCGATAAGGATCAAAAAATAGTTGCTAAGTGTATTTGTCTGTGGTTTACCTATGTCCTATGGAAGAAACCCAATTAGCTCATAGCTGCTAATTCTTTTTCATGTCTTGTAATACTATTATTACTATACTCAATTGTCTCTAGATCAAGAGGGATATTAACATTTAAGTGAAGCTTTGGAAGTAATAATGTTATTGTCCTCATGTCTCTTCGAAATTTATGATTGTGAAACATCTGTAAACTATTTCAGTAGTTTAAATGGCTCTTCCAAAGGGCATTATCTTTGAATGGCCCACTGAATAAAGATCACAGATTATCAGCATATGCTTTTCTTCCCAGTCCACATGGTGAAGTTGCCTGTCAGCTTGCCAGCATGCTTCACCTTCAGCTATTAAAAAAAAGGAACCTTGGGCCTCATCCTTCATCTCTAGTCTGCTGAACTTTGAACAGGGAAAGTTTAAGATGTGGTCTGAGATCTTCCAAATATTTATTTTGAATACCCTGGAAAATAGTATGGAAAGACTTTAATACACTTTACGTATAAACTGCTTTTGGATTTTGACCTGTTGGAATAATTTCAAAGAAACTTGCAAAGCAGCTGGCCTTCAAAAATCTCTGCAATCTGTCTAAAACAACCTTTAGGGTGAAAAAGTACTACGTGTAACCAGTTTCTTTAGTATCTTAAGTTTAGATTTCATATTCTAACGAATTGTTTAAATTTCTTCTTCTGACTGGCAGAGACAGCAAGACCTGAAGCAATGATCTCAGGGTTGAGGTCCAGCAAATCGTGAGTTCTAATCCCATCCCTAACAAATACTTGCTGTGTGGTCTTAAATTCAGATCAATAAAGTGAAGGGTCATTGCTTTAATCTCTCCACTTCACTTTCCCAATCAATAACATGGGAAAAATAATACTTATCTATTTACCTCACAAAACTGTGGTGTGAATTAATATATTCTGCACTTTGAATATGTAAAACATTATACAATTGCTCTTATTACTGCAGAGCAGCATAAAGCAGGCTTGACTTGACTCCATCATGTCACTTTCCTCTGACAGCAGCAGGTTTAAGAATGTTGATTGTAATTTAAAATTTTATTTTACAATATTCAGTTTTATATATTTTCTTCATCTTCTGAATACCACATTGAAATACATACAAAGTACACTGAAATTCCACAACATGAGTCTAGACTAGAATATTAACTAAAATGTTATCAAATTAAAGGTTGACAATTAATCTTCAGAATAACAGACAGTTTTAGTGACATCTAGAAACTGTTTTGGAGCCAAATTAGTCTAAACTCTAATAGAAATAGTTTGACAAATAAGATATAGAAAAATAACATACATGATAAAGATTTTGCATGTTGGCTCTCCATCTCTTCTCCTTTTCTCATCCTCTCTCATTCCCTCTTTCTACCTTATCTCAAGAATATAGACTGTAATTTTACCAAGAATGCAACTATAATTTACAATAACATGCAACTTGAGAAGTGCATCAACATTTTGGGTTTTTTTAAATACATCTATTACGATAACTAGGCTACTTCCCTAACTAAAATTAAGATGGCATTCTAAAAAATATTACGACCCACTTGTATGGCTAATTATCATATCACTTTTAAATACATAATGCTCCAGAAGAAGCCAGGAGGTCTCAAGTGTCTTATCAGCACTAATGTTCCCTGGTTTAAAAATGCTGTACACAAACACAGTTATGTTAGCCAGTTTCAACAGCTCGCAGCTATATCCAAATTTTTTTTAAACCATTCAAAATTAGGGTGAACTAGATTAGAGAACAGAAAAATTTAAAAAGAAAATTTAAGTACAATTTTACAAAGTTTCCAGAACGTGTTTTTAAACCTCTATTTAAAACTGAATGAAAGGATGTCACCATGAATGAGTTTACATTAAATGATTAATAATTTTGTGATGGACATGGTTTGTTGCTTTGTTGTGTTTTTTTTCAAATCAAACATCAATATTTCATTATTTTATTTCAAGCAATAACACTAATATGTCTAATGTTCATTATGTGTGTGTTAGTGATTTGTTTAAGACTTCTTGAAGGCTCACGTGCTAATCACATTACTTGCACAATTCCAACAAAATCTTAGAGAAACAAAAGCATTACCTAGCTGAAGGACAGTGATTTGCTTTCTGAAATTCAGCAAAATGGAGTTTAACTGTACATCTTAATCAACAGATACTATGACAAAATACAATCAGCTTTGTGAATAAGAAACTTAAAGAAAAGGAGTGCCTTCCCCTTTAAATGAGAACTACTCACAATGACTGGCTCACTGCCAATTCAGATTTTGGAGCTGGAGGCATATCAACACCTCCACACAGCCTGTAATTTTCCAACTGTGGAAGATTTTTCTTATGAAGCAGTAGCATTGTGGATTATTTTCTTTAGAGATAATTCACTGTAATTCTGGAGACCTGAGTAGCTAAATGTTCAGATTAAGACAGTTTTAATACTGTATGATGTACCAAAATAAATGCTACATAGTTATTTTCTTCAGAAGTCACAGTAAATGCAATGTTATAGAGAAACTGTTCCTTTATTAATAGCACTAACTGCAAGAAAGCTCTGCCAGAGCCCTATGCTTTAAGGCAATTTAGATCACCCTTTTTTGTGTGCAAATTTCATGCAGACAATATCATTTATGTACAAAAATTCAGAACTAAATCTTTGGGTATTTCCCCCCATCTTTCTTCAGTTTGTAACCATGGACATATTCACAACATTGTGGGTCAAATTGAAAAAAACCCTCTAAATTTGCATCTTCAAAAATATAATGTTGGGAACATAACAAAAAAATCCTGCATGCAAATTGTGCAGACAGAAATATGGCCAAATTTAAACTTGGCACAACTGTACAGCATTATGTGTATATAACATAATATGACTGTGAATAATATTATTATTATTAATCTGAGTTTGGAATGACATCACAAGTAATGAGAAAAATCTTTTATCACATCATCTGTTTTGTTTCACCATGTATTCTAGAGAAACAAAATTATAGAAAATGTTTAGAACTTGAAACTATTGTATTGTTACTACTTGGGACATGTGCAGAAGAACTTTGAATCCAATCCTGCAAGCCCACCTCACATGGAACTCCAGTTGAAGTCAATGGGGAGAACTTAAGAGATAGGGCCCTTTTTTTACTGAAAAGGTTGAGAAAGTTCCTGACAATGGACAGCAAGTGATATGAAATTTTTGAAGAAGCAGCTTAAGGAAAAATAAATATCTAGAAGAGTCACATTATCGAAGGCCAGATCGATAACTCTTACTTATGCTGAACAGTATTTAACCACACAAGAAAATCCTATTGAGGTGAGTAAGGGTTCCAGAATCTGGCCCTAAATAAGAAAGAAAATAAGAAAAGCAAAATTACATAGGAAGCTCATTAATATTGGTGGATTACCACTGTATACTGCAGATGGCCAGTACATCCTTCATCATGTCCTGTACTAAATGCTAAGAAATTGAAGCCAGACTATCTAATATAGTCATATATTTATAGTTTATAAAAATCAAAACAAAATCAAGATTTAACTCACACTTCTCCTGTGATTCCTCCAAATGTGAATGTTAATAATAAAAAAAGGTAATCACCCATCACCAAATACATTGCTTTTTAAAAAGTAAGACAACCTCTTCTAGGTCTCCATGTATTTTCTGTGTTATCTATTTGAGGCCAGATGCTACAAACACTTTCTACTGGACATAAAAAAATAACTGCTTTTAACTTGAGTAGTCCAATTGAAATCATAGTCTACACTAAGTACTAAGTGTTTCCAGGTTTGGACCTTTACTATGTAAGCTCCTCAGGGCACAAAACATGTTTTCTTTGGTGTCTTGAATGGTGTTGAATACACTGTTTGGTGTTTAACAAAAAACAAATACCAAACCTGAGCATAACTTAAAGGAAGTAAAGTCCTTAGAGAAACTAAATGCACCTGTTATCTAAAAAATGAACATCAGAACTATTAAATATTTGTATCTACTAATACAGTACTACTAAACATCAACCCCTGTAGACATTTAATGTGCATATTGTATTAATCTTTGGAAATTTAAGCCAGATCCAACAAATGGGGAGTAGTCCTCTCTCACATGAGAAAAGGTTTGCAACAATCAGTCCTATATTAACTGCATTGTTAATCTTTTAAAATATTCTTAAAGTACATTCAGAACATTTTTTTAAAAAATGAAGAGTCTGATAGTCCCTGGCCTTCATTCAGGTACATGTGTCTCTGGAAGGAGGAGAGGGTGCAAAACCTTCTCTCTCTTGGACATCATGCAAAGGCCAAGAACTACCCCCCATATGCTCCCCAAGAGATGCATATTACCCTAAAGCAGAAAGATAGATAAAGTGAGGGCAGGTCCATGACCCTACCTCCCCTCTGCACTGGTCTGAAGAGTGTGGTGCATTCTGCACTATGCTACATGCCAGAGAATGATGAGGCACAATGTCTCCCCAAGCTCGTACTTAGCCAGTGTAACTACACACTGCCTCCTACTTAGGACTGTGGCTAAATGCTGCAACCTAGCTCAAAAGATTTGCCAGCTGGTTACGGCTGAATTACTTTGTGGTGTACGTCTATTGTTATTTCTTAAATTTAGTAGCCCTTATAAACCCACAGGCTCTAACGAATGGGCGCTGTAGCCTGTAATAGTGATTCAGCGCCTTGGATGAGAGAACATCATTTTTGGAAGACTCTGAAGCCACATGTTGTGTTGTACCCTGGTTATTTAATTTGCACTTCTGCAAAAGCAGCACTGAATGTGAAGGAATCTGATACTGGCAAATCAAGCAATGATGACAGCATAGTGCAATTTGCAAGCATGCCTACCGACTGACAGTTCTACTCAATTTGTGAAAATTGTGTCAAATTGTAAATACTCACACCTTTTGTCTCTAACACACCAGTTCAAATCCAAGCAGGGGTACACAGTGTCGTCTAGAGCCTGCCAGGGAGACCAGAAATCCTGGTCCAGTCTTTTTGTGGAAAGAAGAGGGTGAAGATGTAAAGATCAGACATGACTACAGCTCATGAGGTCTCCAGGGAACAAGCCTCAAGAATATTAAAAGAGAAATAGGAAGACAGCTGGAGGCTGTGTGTGTAAATCAAGCCCACAGACTTGGAAGATCCTGGCTACAGATGTGGCTAGACAGCCAAACCAGTATAAGGAGGGAGGAAAGCCATCCTCGGAGGGATGTCTTTTGGAATGACTGTGACCTGGCCTACCACTGAACTTTGAGGAAAGGGAGCTTTATTGTGTACTTTATTTACTCTGTACCAAGAGGGAAGAAACCCTAAGGAACTGTGTCTTTACCCCGGTGCTGAAGAAACGTAGGGACGGGGTTGGCTATACAGGAATGAGAGATGACAGAAGTAGGTTTGAGGAAAGTGGTAGAAAGAGTATGGGGCATGATCCAGAGGCCTGCCTTGTTTGTTTAGGGCCCCAAGACTATAGTTCTCGATATAAGGAGGGCATAAGCTCCGCTTTAACTCCTCGCCTGTAAAGGAAGACATTGTTAAGCAGCACATAATAACCAAAAGTTGTATTTTTTTCTGATAGCTGCTCAGTGGCATATGGGAAATGGGTTTGGTGGTCTCAGTCAAATTCCTGGTAGACAAGCGACCACTAAAGAAGATAGAAAGTAAACAACAACAAAACCCATACACCATCACAACTGGCAATCCTTAACAGAATGGGCATGGAGAATGAACTATTCTTGTACACTTAAAGGTGGCGAACCCAGGTCAAGGGTGAGAACATGGGTGGAACACTGTGTCTGTTTTGTGTATACATGTATGACATTAAGTCTCCACGACTGTTGATCTGTCACCATTCAAGTGCTACCATTTACATATACAATTCTTTAAAATAATTTTAAGAGTAACAAATAACGCTAAAATGGTAGAATGAGATTTTCCAAAGCGCTTTATGTTGGCCTAAATCTGCTCCCATGGAAGTCAATGGTAAAACACCATTGACTTCCATGGGAGCAAAATTAGGCCAACACAGTGTGCTGTTGAAAATTCCTCTCCTAGTCTTTATGAAATTTATATCTTGTTGGATACTGAAAGCTAGTGTGCCTCAGGCTTAGTGCCTCAATGCATTCAAGGAGTGCTGTATGTACAGCTTTCGTTATGACTGGGTATCCTGCTACATGATCTTTTTGACATAATTTCTGCTTTGTTCCAGGTGTTAGGATTTAAGAGCCTAATCCTGCAAGGTGCTGAACCCCTTTGACTTCTGTTTTTAAATAAATGGGAAATTGAGAGGGCTCAGTACCTTGCAGGATTCAGCCCTTATAGGGATTACTGAACATCACCTCCCTTTCCAAGTTTTCAATTATCCTCCTATAAAGTACACTGGTTGCTAAGGCAAACAACAAATGCAGATAAATATCACTATCAATAATAGCAACCTCATGGTCAACAAAGCTTCCTCATGCAGTACAAGGATTAGTTACTAGTTATGTAAAATTAATCTATGATTCTATGTAGTCTTCATTTACTTTTAAATTTTAAGATTTTGATACATTTACAATGATTTAAAAATCATTACACTTCTGTCCAATTTTTAAACCTACTATTATTACAAGTAACATCTAACATTACTTAACTAGTAGAAGGGTTTTTTTTTGTACTTTTGACACTATTTCATGTTTATTTTTAATATAGCAATAGAGAAAAGAAAAACTTTTTAAAAAGTAGGAAAATATGCTTGTCAGCCCGCAGATATTGACAGATGTTGTGCTTTAGACTATTTTTAACAGAAGACTAGATTTCTAGTGTTCCTTTAACATAAGAAAATTATATTTTCTTCAGAAGAGACATCTGTTCCTTCCACCACTGCAATGCATATCTGATATGCAATAGTGCTTGCTTTCGTGTCAGGAAACGTTAACTATGCTCAGATTTTAATTATAGCGCTATAAATAGAAGTTATTATGTAACAACAGAAATAAAATTATCTAATAATTTACTTAGCTGACATTTTAATAACTATATGAAAACTGGACCCAATCCCAAAGAAGGAACTATCATTCTGATACAATCACTTCACCTTAAGACCACAAGTTGGGCGAAGAATGAGAAGCAGAACTACAAATTGAGTTGCTAAAATAAACACACCCATTACGAGGGAGACTCTACAGACAATACAGCTCTTGAAGGAAACTAGTAAGTGGGTTATGCACTACCATGTCACAAGCTGTACTGTGATACTAAATAGACATCTGGGGATAGAAGAAAAACAACCTCAACAAAAAGGGAATGTTCTGAGAATTTTGAGATAGATTTTGAAACTGAAGCTATATATGAGATTTGGGAGCAAATTATTCAAAAGACAGATGTCAGCATATCTATTAAATTGCAGAATTATCTGACGGTAAATGATAGTAAAGAAATAGAAGAGACTGTCTTCATATAAAATTGGTATCAAATTTAAGAGATATTATACTTCTGTACTGTATGCCTGGGCCCCTGAGATCTAGATTCCCTGGCATTAGGAGTGTGCTCATAAGACTTAGGGTAGAGTCAGATCACCTTGGCACTGCAGCGATTCCTAGCTTCCAGAACAGTCCTTTGGGGCCATAAACAGCCAAATATAATTTAAAATATCCTTAAGGCTACTTTAAAGTACTCCAGGAGCCAAGGGCCCATTCCTGCGTATACTTACACACACTTAATTTTATGCATGCAAGTAGTCCCATTAACTAGGAACTACCCAAATGCACAATGTTAAGAACACACACATATTTCCAGGGTTGGGGCCCAAACATGTCTCCAGCTAGCCCCAAGATTGTTATGTTACTAAAATGGCGTAAAGCCACCCTGTCCTCCCATGACAAGCACATCTCAACAGGACAAAAGAATCTGGACTTGTATTTTTAAGCTGCTAAGATGGTGTTGTAATAAGGGACAACAAAAAATCTGAAACTATAAAATAGTTGAGCTCTACTATAAGAAACACAGATGTCTCAATTATGATAACCATGTTTGCCTTTTTACATTTGAATTTGCAACCCTTTTTCCATAGAATATCTGGTTTTCCAAAAACACTTTCCCTTCCAGTTCTTCTACTTCTTCCATTAATGTGCCTCTTGTTGTTTTACAGTGAACCTCGATAAAATCTACATGGACTTTAAACTATGAAAAAATAAATGAGTCAACTAACTTTCAGTGCCTTGCTTAATTTAACTTGTGCTACTAAATAGGAACAATCCAATGGAGTTTAAATGTGATTAGAAAAACAATACTTAACTGGATAATATTGTAGCTATGTATTCATAGTAACCGTGTTTACCAAGATCAGTTTGCTCAATTGAACTTTCTTATTTTGTTTTCTTATTGAAGAATTGCCAAAAGGAATTCTAATTCAGACAAGTGGCCATTTTGTGACTCTGCCAAAGCAAACATACTATAGTAATCTCATTCTTCTAAGAGTCATCAATTTCTTTAACTAACTTTAAACATTAATGACTATGTGGTAACATTTAAAAAACCTATATTTTAGAAAAACCTTCAGGATCATAAATGTGAATGTGTTTAAAAGGACACACATGACAGGTTGCAATACCACTCACTCAAATTTGGCCTCGCTGCCCCTCTGTCAGCAAATCTGATTGGCTCTGCAACCCTCTGAGCCTGCTTGCTCCCACCCCCCCCACCTATACAGTCCTCCCAGAACCCCTGGGAACCAAGCACCTCCAACCACTGGAGAGAAGTGGAGTGGGGGCACCAGGATACTCAGTCCCCAGGATGGTGGGAGGATTGGATCTGGGCTTTGGGTGCTTCCTGGGGAAGAGGAGATGCCAGAGGATGAGGTTTGGGACTCCAAGAACCATCTGTCCCTTGGTGAGGATGGTGCCCTTCAGACTGAACACCTCTCTGGATAAGAGCTTGGGGTTGGGTGTGGGGCAGGGAGACCATGGAGCTAGTTGCAGGGGGACGAGAGCTCAGAACTGGGTGCGAGACTACGTGTGTGGCGGCGGGAAAGAGAGTGTGAGGCTGGGTGTGGGGCACCAGGAAAGGAACACGTGTAGAGCTGGGTGCAGAGGGGAGAGTTCATGGCTGGGCACAGAGGCAACAGTGGAGGGAGTGCAGGCCTGGGAGCAGGCGGAGAGAGCTTGAGGCCTGGCTCAGGTCCAGGGAGGAAGAGCTCTGGGCCCACTCCTTAGGAAAATTCTGGTTGCATCCCTGGCTTGTACACAAATTCTACCAGTGGTGAATATATTCTGCACACATAAATTTCCTCTTGCAGAATGAGTTACATAAAGCATCCGTTTTCACTTATTGTCCAATTGATTATACCAATAAGTTTATCCATAGAGGTGGCTCCATTTCGGGCATGAATGAAACAAAATCTCTATAAGCTCGCTAAATATATTTTAGGGTCCTTTTCAATTCAAGGCACTGCACAAATGTGAGCCATTATACATACTGGACCAATTGGCTTCCACTGTTACTTGTCTTTCCAAAGACTTCACTAGCCTGATGAACAACCCAGTGCATATAGAAGATATCTCCAAAACATATGACAGTAACCTCAAGGGCAACAGCTACAGCTTGATACTGACACTATTTTTGGAGACTTAAAAAGTATGAGTTTTGAAAGATGCTTTGACATTTTACAGTTTAAGATAGAGAACATTTAAAAAATCCAGAATAGGTTTTCGTGGCTGATGCAGTGCACAACAACATGAGGAGTATTGTATCCAAATGTCACCTGCACACACTTGAACATTACGGGGGGGAGGGATAGCTCAGTGGTTTGAGCATTGGCCTGCTAAACCCAGTGTTATGAGTTCAATCCTTGAGAGGGCCAGTTAGGGATCTGAGGTAAAAATCTGTCAGGGGACAGTACTTGGTCCTGCTAGTGAAGGTAGGGGACTAGACTCGATGACCTTTCAAGGTCCTTCCAGCTCTATGAGATAGGATGTTAATATATGGAGATATGCCTGTTTTTGCTGCAGAAGAAAGGGAGAAACAGGAAGAAAAAGTGAGAGTGAGTGGTAAAGAGGCAGCAATAATGGATATTGTGTATGGAATGAATGAAGAGAGGCAGCAGGTCAATGACTGAATGAAAAGGTAGGTTAAATGAAGGAGGGGGAAGAGAATGGAAGAGGGAGAGACTCTACTCCGAGGTTTAAAAACTTGAGCTCAGACAGTCATTTCCCCCCCGTCCCATCCCCCCCCACACAGGAGAATATAAATATTAGAGGGAACACTGATCTCAATCTAAATTCCAAAATTGTGGGTGCAAACACGTGGGTAATGAAAACAGAACCTTGCCATTTTAAAGGCTGTTTTTAAAACTCCTGCCCTAGAGGTGGTGGAGTAAAAACAACCTTTATTCAAACCAAAGAGAGCTGGATAGGACTTCCAAGGGTTTTGAACCCAGAAACAGTTCCTCAAAATCACAGGTGCAATGTGTTGTCTCTATATTAACCCCCGACTTGGTGACCCAAAACCAAAAAGGGTCTCAAATTTTTGAAAATTGTGAATTTGTACCTTGCATAAACTACCTCCTAAGCAGAATGTAAGTAATAAGACTCTCTCATGCTCTAATTGTTATTCAAATTGATTCAATAGTCTTAGCTACCCAGGTCAGGTTCAAGGGGTGAGAAATAGCAGATACACTGTATCAAACAGCTAATTGCAATTATGTTCCCTCATCTGTCAGAAGCACACAGATCAAGGACAGCTTTTCCTCAGCAAAGTGTGAATCATTTACAATTACTTCCATTTCCTGCTGCAGCTGATTCCTGGTCAGCTCAAAAAGAAAGAGTGCTGTGCCTGATACACCATCTGACTTCCGGAGTGAATATGTAACAGCCTGATCCAAAGCCCATTGATGTTGACAAGAGTCTTCCCATTGACTTTACTAGACTTGGGATCAGGCTGCAAAGCAAGTAACAGAATGAACATGACAGACAGAAATTCAGTGGAACAAGCAAATATACTTTAACTTCCCATCTCTCCCTTGAGGAACCTCACCTAAAAGAATATGAAATGGAAATGTATATAACTTTTCTGTTATTAGGCCCATCCACAATGGTGATGAACACAATGCCAGAATCTGTTTAGCACCAACCAAGTTTAAACAGTCCTGATCTCAGGGCCGTGGTCTTGGTTGTGATCCACATGTCCACTACACTGATCTTAAATGGTCTTTTGTGAAACTATTTTCCTTTCACATACCATTATTTTAAAATTATTCCTAACAGTATAATTATCCCAAAAGGAGTGTGACATTTTGCAGTGGAAAGAATAAATAAAGCACAGACAGTAATCTCACCCACATATACTAAAATTAGATGGACATCATCTTTAAAATGATTGCATCTTTCCTTTGGATGCATCATGATTAAGTTCAATGGACCAGATCCTCAACTGGGTGCAACTCCATTGATTTCAATGGAGTTATGCCAGTTTAAACCACCTGAAGATCTGGCCCATATACTCAGTGTGCTAATATCAACATCTGTCTATAGGGGGGGAAAAATACAGTAGCACTGAAAAAAAGAATCTAGTAAAACAGCCACTGAGACAGCACAATGATATATATTCAGGACTGAGAAACGCTGTAATGCAGAACACTTGTATTTGGGCTCTGACTTGGCATGCTTGCTGGTAGACTTTCTGAGGCAGAATTTAACTTAGAAGTGACATACTGTACTTAGAAGCGACAAAGAGTCCTGTGGCACCTTATAGACTAACAGACGTATTGGAGCATAAGCTTTCGTGGATGAATACCCACTTCTTCAGATGCAAGGGAGAGATGGGAAGTTAAAGTATATTTGCTTGTTCCACTGAATTTCTGTCTGTCATGTTCATTCTGTTACTTGCCTTGCAGCCAGATGCATCTGAAGAAGTGGATATTCACCCACGAAAGCTTATGCTCCAATACGTCTGTTAGTCTATAAGGTGCCACAGGACTCTTTGTCGCTTCTACAGATCCAGACTAACATGGCTACCCCTCTGATACTTGATACTGTACTTAGTGGCCTAGTCTTACTTCAATGCATAGAGAGCTCCAGAGTTCTATGTGCGCACTGAAGAGACCTTCATTTATTTATAGAATATTTATTTGTGCTGTTACAGCCATGAGACTTGACAGAAAAAGAGTTCGCCACACTGTCTTATAACCAGCATTTTGTAGGTACTGCTTTGAACAGCATCAGCTTAACCAAACACACTAGCAGAGGGAAGTGCTCAGGTGACAGAGAAAGGAAAAACAACAATTAAGCGGTAGTCAGTGAAGGAACAGAGTTCAGGAAAAGAACATTAATATTCTCTGTAGTGGGCTTAAAGAGCCCAGGTAGTAGGATAACGATGGATTCTTTGCCCTTACAAAACATAATTCATCAAAGATCTGAAAGAATTTTAATAATATGAAGAAAACCTCACAATCCCATTTTAAGGAAGATCATCATCCCCATTTTACAGATGGGTACATCAAGGCAAAGAGAAGTTTTGTAATGTACTCAAGATCAGAGAGAGATACAATGAAAGAGCAAGGAATAAAATCCAGGAATCCTAATTATCACTCTCTTGCCCTAACAATTAACTACTCTTAGAAAACCTCATTTCAAATGGCTGAAATGTTAAGAGATAAAAGTGCAAGGACCATATTATGTCTGCCCATAGCAAATGTGTCCCATGCCTAAATCCACTTGATAATCCATTATGAAATCATGTTGTTTTCTTATAGAATACTATAAACATGTGAAGGTCTAAAAACTTGCAGTACACCTTTAAAAAGCAGTTACAGTTAGGTTTTTAATCTGGAGATAAAGATAATGTGAGATGCATGCCATATAGTTACACATTAAAGTGCATGCTAAAGACACAGAATAGATTAAAACCCCTATTTAAATTGTCATCTTCCTTTTCTCTGTTATGTATTTATTTAGCACAGACTGTCCTTGATCTAGTGCAAAAAAAAATCCAAACCAAAACCACAAAAAACAGACATCCCTGCCTTGAAGATTTTATAATCTAAATAATTCTTCCAGCTCCTGATATGGTAGGGAGCTGCGTTCCCTAATCCAAAATGAGCTATTTAATAAAGTTACAGGAGGGTATTATTATTTATGGTTATTAATAGAAACATTCACGTATTTCCCATATCATGGCATTCCTGGCTCCCTTGGAGGGATGTTTGCTTAAGTTAGCTGAAGACACACCAGGAGACATGTTTTTTCATAAACCAGATTCCTAGAATTCTATGTAAATCCTCAAGATTTAAACATTTGAAGTATTTTTTATATTTTGTTCCTATCTTGAAAAGATGGGTTTTTAAGATTTTTTAGATTAAGGGTTCTCTTTCTTCCTGAAAAAGAATCTGAGCTGGAGTTTATTTCTCACCAGGTTAAATCCACAAAAGAAAACTTTCCAATAGCCCAGAGCTATTGTTGCTAAAGGAGTATAATCTATGCTTACTTGATGACTATGTCTCAGTAAATATTCAGGCGACATATAGAATGATTAGATCTAAAGCCACTAGCCAGAGCGGTTATAAGTCACCTGTTTTCTGAACTAATTCTATAGTGTCCCAAGGAGACACAACAAGTATTACATTACCGTTGGACCAAGCACACCCAGGCCAGACAACTGTGGTCTACTAACACTTACTATCTCTCTTTTCAACATGAAAGGAACAAAACAGTAATTTTAACTCAGGGTACGTCTATACTTATGCGTCCGGTCGGAGGCACGGGATCGATGTTCTGGGTTTGATTTATCGCGTCTTGTCTAGACGCGATAAATCGAACCAGGAAGTGCTCCGCCGTCGACGCTGGTAATCCAGCTCGACGAACGGAGTAGGCGGAGTCGACGGGGGAGACTGCGCGCCGTGTGTGGACCCCGGGTAAGTGCTTTTTCATTCGAACTAAGATAGTTCGACTTCAGCTACGTTATTCATGTAGCTGAAGTCGCGTATCTTAGTTCAAATTTCGGGGCTAGTGTAGACCAGCCCTTAGACTAGAAGTGAGTACTCACTACATTTGCAGCTGCTATAGTTTCCCCCTTTCCCCCCAACATTTTAGTGCATCACTACTCTCTACTCAAACAACAACAAAACCAAAAATGCCCAAAAACCTTTAGGACATGCTTCTGAGTAAAGAGGAACTGGGAAAAAGTCTGGGAAGCATATCCATTCTGAGACTGGTGGCTTGCCTTCAAAAGTCAATGAGAAACAGGCTTCACTGAAAGAAAACTGGCTACAGAGACCAATTTCCAAAACGAGAACAAGTGGTCTACCCGAACATAGCAGATCCATGAGAGAGGGGCGGAGAAGAAGACAGAAGGATGGATAAATAATTCCTCTCCTTCCCCCCTCCACCCCCCCCCCCAAAAAAAATAATCAGATGGGAAAGGAGAGACTGAGATTACAGCCCTCTGAGGGTGCAGTCAATGCTCCCTAGTTTCTGCAAGTTATTTAGATTCCATAGTGATGGGCACCTAAGATTACATAACTCAAAGAAAAGAAAGTTAAAGAAAAGGACTGAACAAGTGCAAACACTTTCCTAGCTAAACGAAGAACAAAACTAAAAGTTTTGTTACAAGATATTTAGTAATAGTCTTTATCCCCTGGACCCAAACCTCCGCTAAGTAGGTACAACTACATTCATGTGAATTAGTTTGCATCAGGCTTGAATCTGATGTTCCACACCCTCTAGCTAGAGAGAAGAGTAAAAGTTAGCGATGAACAAAGAGCATTATACAATATTACTTTTTAATTTTAGGATTAAATCCACACTATACCATGTTCCTATGAACATTCATGGTGTGGCATTCACAGATTCTAAGGCGAGAAGGGACCATTGTGATCATCTAATCCAATCTCCTGTAGAGCACAGATCATACAACTTCCCCAAAATAATTATAATTCCTAGAGCATACCTTTTAGAAAAACATCCAATCTTGATTTTAAAATTGTCAGTAATGGAGAATCCATCATGATCTTTGTTAAATTGTTCCAATGGTTGATTACTCTCACCATTAAAAACATATGCCTTATTTCCAGTCCAAATTTGTCTAGCTACAACTTCCAGCCATTGCACTGTTATATCTTTATCTGCTAGATTGAAGAGCCCATTATCAAATATATGTTCCCCATGTAGGTACTTACAGATTGTGATCAAGTCACCCCTTAATCTTATCTTTGTTAAACTAAACAGATTGAGCTCATTGAGTCTATCACCATAAGGCATGTTTTCCTTGTGCAGCGATGTAATGACTAAGAAACAGTATTCATTGTCAAGTATCAGAGGGGTAGCCATGTTAGTCTGTATTCACAAAAACAACAAGGAGTCCGGTGGAACCTTACAGACTAACAGATTTATTTTGGCATACATTTTTGTGGGTAAAAAACTGCTTCTTCAGATGCATGGAGTGAAAATTACAGATACAAATAAATATACTGGCACATGAAGAGAAGGGAGTTACCTTACAAATGGAAAATCAGTGATGACAAGGCGAATTCAATCAGGGTGGATGTGGTCCACTCCCAATAATTGATGAGGAGGTGTCAATACCAAGAGAGGGAAAATTGCTTTTGTAGAAAGACAGCCACTCCTAGTTCCTATTCAAGCCCAAATTAATGGTGTTAAGTTTGCAAATGAATTGTAGCTCTGCAGTTTCTCTTTGAAGTCTGTTTATGAAGTTTTTTTGTTGCAGGATGTCTACTTTTAAATCTGTTATTGAATGTCCAGGGAGATTGAAGTGTTCTCCTACTGGCTTTTGTATGTTACCATTCCTGATGTCTAATTTGTGTCAATTTATTCTTTTATGTAGAATTTGGCCAATGTACATGGCAGAGGGGCATTGCTGGCACATGATAGGTCACAGATGTTATATGCATTGTTTTTACTTATCTGTGTCCTGTCATAATGTAATAGCAAATATTTACATTATAAATACCCCTGTAACTAAATACCATCAGACATCAAAGAAGCCTTGTGGAATGTTAATGAAGGACTTTATCAGAAAAAATGCTAATTCCAAAGCAAATGGCCATCACTCACAAACTGCACTCCTCGCTCATCGTTATCAAAGGAAAAGCCCACCTGGCTAGAGAAAGACTGTCAGGTTGTTTTCTGTGAGAAGAAGCTATAAGAAGGGATTCAAAGAAAGATCCTTCATCTCTGAACTGTTTGGACTCTTACAGGAAGTGTACCAGATGCAAAGCGGAGATCCCCAGAGACAATCTGGGTACCCTGTAAAGATTTTGGGGAAACTGAAAGCTTATTACATCACTGCCATCATTTGGAATTACAAACTGTGATTCACCTGTACATATATTTTACCTGCTTTAACCTCTCAATCACTCTCATTTTCTTCTCTTAGCTAATAAATCTTTAGTTAGTTTACTAGTGTTGTGTGGTGTAAGATCTGGAGTACCAATTGATCTAGGATAAGTGACTGGTCTCTTGGGACTGGGAGAAACATGATGTGGTTTACTTTTTGGATTAAATTGTTTTATCACAAAGTCCAGTTTCTCTGGATGGCAAGATAGGATGGACAGACTAAGGGGACTGTCTATGACTCCATGGTAAGAATGGTATAGTGATCCAGGACTTTCACATTTGGTACTGGGTTGGTGAAATCTAATTACAGAATACACCACCAGTTTGGGGTATGTGCCCTGTTTCTGAAAGTCTGCCCTGAGGTAGGCACTCATAGTTGTGAGCCACTCCAGTCAGTGTAACAATATTAACTGTTGTTAATCACCAAATGTTTAGATCTGTATGCCAGGACAGCACAGAGGGGCTAAACATGAAAGGAGACGGACTAAACACTAGTAAACAGAGAAACAGTGAGATTTAATTTGATTTAAGATTCTTCATTAATTGGCCTTTCTTAAGACAGCTCTTTAAATAGCTTCTTCTAAAGTAAATGATTGAAATTTTTTTTTTCAATTTCATACAATTTAGTTAAGATTGCTTACCTTGCCCACCTATAAACTCTCTGGTTATTAATAATTAACCAACATGATCCACATGTCCTTAAACAATTATTTTGCTTACCCATAAATAGCCTTATTATCTATGAGATACTAGGACTGGACTCTCAATAATTTTGGGAAATAAGACCTTGGTTTCAATCTATCAAGAAAGAAGTGCCCCCACCAAAAGCAGGCCCATTCTCAAAAGTGTAATCCACCTGAAAAGCTCTCCGCAGAGAAGCACAGAAAAGAGATTGTAACTGAAGTAACTAGTCATTTGTGTTCTGTCATTTATGTTGTTTAATGTTTATTTTTCTCTTTCTTTAATAATAATAATAAAATAACCAAAACAGTGATTATTTTATTTGCTTTCAATCACAGTATCCCCTAAACACTGGGGACGGGGTGGAGATTAAAGATTATCTATGCATGGCCCAACACCTAAGCAAATACTTTGCCTCAGTTTTTAATGAGGCTAATGAAGAGCTTAGGAGTAGTGGTAGGATGGCTAATGGTAACGAGGATATGGAGATAAAAATTACCACATCCAAGATGGAAGTCAAACTCAAACAGTTTAATGGGACTAAATCAGGGGGCCCGGATAAATCTCCATCCAAGAATATTAAAGGAACTGGCACATGAAATTGCAAGCCCAATAGCAAGGATTTTTAATGAATCTGTAAACTTGGGGGTTGTACCCTATGACTGTAGAATTGCCAATATAGTTCCTATGCTTAAGAAAGCGGGGGAAAGTGATCCAGGAAACTACAGGCCTGTTAGTTTGACTTCTATAGTATGAAAGGTCTTGGAACAAATTTTGAAAGAGAAAGTAGTGAACAGTAATTGAGATAAAATACAACATGGTTTTACAAAAGGTAGATCACGCCAGACCAACCTGATTTCCTTTGTTGAGAAGATAACTGATTTTTTAGACAAAGGAAATGCAGTAGCTCTAATTTACCTGGATATCAGTAAAGTATCTGATACAGTTCCACATAGGAAATTATTAGTTAAATTGGAAAAGATGGGGATTAATGAGAGAATTGAAAGGTAGATAAGGAACTGGTTAAAGGGGATATTACAACGGGTCATACTGAAAGGTGAACTGTCAGGCTGGAAAGAGGTTAACTAGTGGAATTCCTCAAGACCCAGTCTTGGGACCAATCTTATTTAACATTGTCATTAATGACCTTGGCACAAAAAGTGGGAGTGTGCTAATAAAATTTGCGGATGACACAAAGTTGAGAGATATAGCCAATAAGGAGGAGGACCGGAATATCATACAAGAAGAACTGGATGACCTTGTAAACTGGAGTCATAGAAATGGATGAAATTTAACAGTGCAAGGTCTTGCATATAGGGATGAACAACAAGCTTTTTTTCTATAAGCTGGGAATTTATCATGAAAAGGAGAAAGACCTGGTTGTATTGGTTGATAACAGGATGACTATGATCCCCCAATGTCATGCGGCCGTGAAAAAGCCTAATGCTGTCCTAGGATCCATCAGGCAAAGTATTTCAGTAGAGACAGGGAAGTGCTAGTAACCTTATACAAGGCACTGGTGAGACCTCACCTGGAATACAATGTACAACTCTGGTCCCCCATGTTTAAGAAAGATTAATTCAAAAGGTGCAGAGAAGGGCTACTAGGATGATCCGAGTAACGGGAAAACTAACTTATGAGAGGAGACTTAAAGAACTTGGCTTGTTTAGCCTAACCAAAAGAAGGATAAGGTGAAATATGATTGCTCTCTATAAATGCATAAGAGGCATAAATACCAGGGAAGGAGAGTGTGACACTATAACCATACCTCTATGAAGAATATGGGGTATGATATGACTATGAAATAACTAAGGTGTATTTTATGCAAGATGGGTCATAGGAGATATCACTGAAAAGGTTATGATTTACTGAATAGGATTATCCTATTTGTATGCATGTATCATTTTTGTATCTGAAGTTAGGAATATTGTCTATGCATCTATTACAAATGTGTTTACACCTGGGGAACGCCCACTAAACAGAATGAAATCAGTCTGGATAGCCGGTTGGGAAGGGCCGTTAGAGAAAACAATAGGTCATTGAAGATGCTAATCTCCCACTGGGAAGTCTTCCTGGGGACGCTACAAACACCCTCTGAGTTATGGCTGCAGGGACATGTGACGAAGTCACCTGGTACAGGACTCCATTATAATATTAGTATTTTTCCACTGACTGGGGGTGGAAATCACACTGGGAGACAAAGGATTCCCGCCATATGTAAAAACTACTTAAGGCAGGGGATTGACATCATCGTGGTTCATTCTTCATTGACTCACCACCCAAGAAAGAAGACTGCGGGAAACACCTGAGAAGAAAAAGACTGGACTAAGGGAGGAGGGCTGAGCCCAGGCAAGAGGGTTGTCTCGCCTGTGCAAGGAATATCTGGAGTTTTAAGATTCAAGTCAGTGTAGCTCATCTTCAAGAATCTCTGTAATCTACCGAAAACAATATTTAGGGTGAGAATTTGCTACTTATAACCTGTTCCTTTAGTATCCTAAGCTCAGATTGCATGTTTGTTTTATTTGCTAGGTAATCATCTTTGATCTGTTTGCTATCCCTTACAATCACTTAAAACTATCTTTTGTAGTTAATAAACTTGTTTTGTTTTTTCTAGATGGGGAGGCTCTGAATTACTACAGAAAATTCTTTCCCAGTTATCTGCCTGGTGGGTCATGCCCACATGCTCAGGGTCTACATGATTCCCATATTTGGGGTCGGGAAGGAATTTCCCCCAGATCAGATTGGCAGAGACCCTACGGGGTTTTAGCCTTCCTTTGCACCATGGGGCATGGTCACTTGCAGGTTTAAACTAGTGTAAATGGTGAATTCTCTGCAATTTGAAGTCTCTATTTTGAGGACTTCAGTAACTCAGACGGAGGTTAGAAGTCTATTTCAGGAATGGGTGACTGAGGTTCTGTGGCCAGCAATGTGCAGGAGGTCAGACTAGATGATCATGACGGTTCCTTCTGACCTTAAAGTCTATAAATCTAAGATATGTAAAAGACCCCCTGTGATTAGAAGAATGAGAGTCACATCCCTAAATTGTTAGTAAGAGAGACAATTAGTAAGAGCTGGCCTATCATTTCTTATTTCTCTAGACTAAATATTTTTAGTTTTTGTTGTTGTTTTTGGGGGGGGGGGGGGAAGGGGAATAAAATTACTTGACATGCAACACAATTTAAAATTACTCCTTGTACCCCACAGCTAGCATTCAATAGCAAATAAAGATGTGTTCTTAAAATGACCTTCTTATGGAAGATACAGCAGATTTATTTACATCAAGAGCAGCGATTTCATAAACTCTGGTGGACATGACAGCCATGAGAAAGCAAGTTTTAATAAATTGAGGCATTTGACTCAGTAGTCCCATATTTCCGAAGACTGGCAAGGCTAAGTACTGAAGAACATAGGCTAGGTCTCAGACTGGCAAGTTCTATCCAAAGGCTGATATGGAAAAGCGAGTATGTTTTGAAAGAGCTCTGAAACCCAAAATTTAGAATGCCACTGAAATGTTAACTTTGGGATATAACATTGCACAGTTTTACACATTTCTAGTGCTCCCATCACAGTGTTATCTAGATTCCAAGTCCTTTTTCTACCTTCCATTCAATATGGTATTTGTACAAGTCTTTCTCTGAGGGAATAACCATATCTTTGGCTAAAGATGTCACTGCAGCATTATTTTTTTTATTTGAAGCTCCTTATCTCTCGAGCCTGGAAATCTTCTCTCTTTCAAGGGGGATAGTGGCGTACAGAGCAGTTGCTGCCCCATCTTCCCCACTCCATCTCACCAGTTCCTGATTGTACAAAAGGCCATCCAATGTCTGTGAGAGCAGGGGAAGTCTGTAACAGTTTTACCACTTCCCTATCCTCAGGGTTAAGAGGCTTCTCAGAAGCACGATGCTACCCTCCTATAAGTGTGCGGCGACTCACCCCTGCGGCACCTCCTGCTGGTCAGTTGGGAATTAGCTCATCCAGCCTCCGGAGTGCCCCTGCAGGCCGGTTTTCCGCCTGTCTCACTGGCCCCGGGTCCCTCCCAGACCCCAGTGCCTCTTGTTCTCGGGCGCTGCCCCCTGGCAGTACCCCCCACTTCCAGGGTCTCCCCACCCAGGGGAACCCCCTCCCCCTATTCCCACCTCAGTCCGTGGCTACTGCCAGTCAGCAACAAGCAAGGTTTTTTTTGACCTGCTGCCTTTACCTACCCTGGGCTGTCTCTGCAACCCCTGTACCTCTCTGAGCCAGGCCCTGCAGCCTGGGGGACTGCCAAGCCTGGCCTTTCCCCAGACCTGCTCCACTGCTAGTACCCCTCCTGCAGGCAGCCAGGCCCTGCTCCCTTCAAGACTAGAGAGAGCCTCTCTGAGCTCCTGACTGCCCTGGCCTTTATAGGGCCAGCTGGGTCCGTTTGGGGCATGGCTCCCAGCTGAGGCTGCCTTCGCCATCAGCCTAGCCTTGGGCTCACAGCCCCAGCCCTCTCCCAGGGCCGGCTGTAACCCTTTCATGTCTGGAGCGGGTGACCATCCCGCTACACCTCCACTCTGTATAGCTGAATCACTCTCAACTACCTTTCAAAGTTCAGATATGACAAACATTTAATTATCTTTGACTTTTTACAGACTCCTTTGTTGCATTTAAAATATTTTAAAGTAGTCACTATAAGAAAAGATAATATGTTCACAGAACTGAATTTAATAAAAAGCTACCTAGCACTAACTCATTTCCACTGCTTGCATCCGAAGAAGTGGGTATTCACCCACGAAAGCTTATGCTCCAATACCTCTGTTAGTCTATAAGGTGCCACAGGACCCTTTAGTCTGGATCTGTAGAAGCGACAACACGGCTACCCCTCTCATATCAGAAACAAAGTTCTCTTTTTGGATTTTTTGCTTCACTAACTTATCAGTGAATTTATTTGCGTAACAGAAACAATGTCAGACAACTAATTTATGCAAATAAATGGATCAATAATGCAACTTCAATATAATTTAAATTGCAGTTTACAAAATAAGAACAAAAAGCTGTTAGGCATGCTTGTGATTGTAGCCTAAGAAGGTAAAGGAAGAGTGAAGAGAAAGAAGGTCTTGTTTGTAATGTTAATATTTGCAGTTTAATGATGCAGATAACAGAATATTTTGCTACACTGCTGAATCCAACAATTGGATATTTCAAAATCCTGTGTAGGCACCATGGCCACAAAATGTGAAGTCCTGTGTTTTGAAGCAGTTTTACCAACTCTCATAATTTCATTGCAAGTCTTGCAATATTTGAGGTTATCTTAAAGCTCCAGCTCCTGGAGTTGTACACTTAAATGAGAATCTCAGCTCTCATTTACAACAAAAAGTAAGGTGCTAGCCCTCACAGTTGCAGAGGAGCCCTAAAAGCTGAAAAGCCAGAAGGCAAACAAAAACCCCAAGATTTATTGTTAGTAAAATCTCGTGATTTTTGAATTGCTTGAGGTTAGCAACAATGTAAATGTATAAAAGTTCACTAAAATTTGCAAATACACCAGTTGATCTAAGATGTCTGCAATAAGGTAGTGTTTCTGCAGTTATTGTGCTTAAAAACATGCTAAGGTTCTAAGACTTGCATTCTTTCATATCTATAACAGGTTTTACTTAGTCTACAATAATCTTCTGTGTTAAGGAGAGTAGGGATAGGATACAGAGGGACCTAGACAAATTAGAGGATTGGGCCAAAAGAAATCTGATGAGGTTCAACAAGGACAAGTGCAGAGTCCTGCACTTAGGACGGAAGAATCCCATGCACTGCTACAGACTAGGGACCGAATGGCTGGGCAGCAGTTCTGCAGAAAAGGACCTAGGGGTTACAGTGGACGAAAAGCTGAATATGAGTCAACAGTGTGCCCTTGTTGCCAAGAAGGCTAACGGCATTTTGGGCTGTATAAGTAGGGGCATTTCCAGCAGATCGAGGGACGTGATTATTCCCCTCTATTCGGCACTGGTGAGGCCTCATTTGGAGTACTGTGTCCAGTTTTGGGCCCCACACTACAAGAAGGATGTGGATAAATTGGAAAGAGTCCAACGGAGGGCAACAAAAATGATTAGGGGGCTGGAGCACATGACTTATGAGGAGAGGCTGAGGGAACTGAGATTGTTTAGCCTGCAGAAGAGAAGAGTGAGGGGGGATTTGATAGCTGCTTTCAACTACCTAAAAGGGGGTTCCAAAGAGGATGGATCTAGACTGTTCTCAGTGGTAGAAGATGACAGAACAAGGAGTAATGGTCTCAAGTTGCAGAGGGGGAGGTTTAGGTTGGATATTAGGAAAAACTTTTTCACTAGTAGGGTGGTGAAGCACTGGAATGGGTTACTTAGGGAGGTGGTGGAGTCTCCTTCCTTGGAGGTTTTTAAGGTCAGGCTTGACAAAGCCCTGGCTGGGATGATCTAGTTGGGGTTGGTCCTGCTTTGAGCAGGGGGTTGGACTAGATGACCTCCTGAGGTCCCTTCCAACCCTGAGATTCTATGATTCTATGATTCTATGAAATGCTTTTCTAAAATATAGTGATTTTTTTTAAATTGTGAGACAAGATGCCTCCTACTACAAAGCATGTTCCCAAAAGGGTGAATAATTGAACCTTCTAACTTGATAACATATTATTCCTCTGTTGTTTTCAATACAACAGAAATGGCAAGTCCTGGGAGCTTTCAAAAATAAGCAAGCATAAAGAAACAAACCAGAGTAGTTGAATACAATACTATACAAGCAGTAAAGTAAGACCACTAGGGAAATTTATCACAGAAGGCTTCGGAAAATAATCACAGAACAGTGTGCATGCCAGTGATAGATACTATCCCAATACCAAATCAAATATCTTTGCAACAAACAAATGTACCTTTTAACAGTCATAATCCATCACTGCATATCATGCTGACCAATACGGTCTCATTGTTTAGCTGGGCTCTCTTGTCTGTCTATATCCATCTGTTGTCTCTTGTCTCAAACTTAGATTGTAAGCTCCTTAGGGCAGGGACAGTCTTTTTGTTCTGTGTTTGTACAGCACCTAGCACAAGGGGGTCTTGGTCCATGTTTAGGGCTTCTAACTGCTATAACAATACAAATAAATAATAATTATCATCATTTTGCTATTGACATTATGCCCCAAAGGAATTAAGGATGTTACTTAGCTGCCAACACCTCTGAGAGACAGACAAGTTTTGTTTTTCCCGTTTTACAGGTGTGCAAACTTAGATTGGGGAGTTAAATGACTTGCCCAAGGTCACCAAGGGAATCAGTGACAGACATTATTACAATTAATGACTTCCTGATTTATAGCCATGTGATCATTCCACTAGACCATGCTGCCTTTCAATTATTGCTCTAATAATACAAGTAACACCAGTTATTCAAACCCAGTTCTCCAAAACACTGATTATCTGAAATTATAAAACATCCCCTTAACACCAGAATTTCATTTTTCAAAATTTGACTGTTCTCAAAAGTCACTTGGGTAGGGGAGGATTTACATGCAAATATAAAAATTTAGAGCACGAGTTTTCCCTTTGTAGAAACAATGTAGACAAGATAATCAAAGTTACAACCAAAAAACAAAAACAAAACACAGTATTGTTGAGTCAACAAAACAAAAATCTGTTCACAGGCAGAGATCAAACTGTAGTTAAAATAAAACAACATCCTCATGAAAGTAATACATCACCAAAAGCAGATCATTGTTATTTGAATAGCAGTAACACCTAGACACTCCAATCAGGGATTGGGGCTCCAGTATATTATGCACTGCACCACACACACACACACACACAATATCAGCGCTTAAATTGGCCTGAAAAAAAGTGTGTGGAGTCTCATTACCCACACATCTACCCATGCTCCCTGCCTAGCAATTAATTGCGCCCCAAAAATCAATCCTGCCCTTTACAGTCCACCATCAGTTCTGCACTTCAAACCCATATTAATGTTACCCCTATCAGTTCTGCCTAAAATATGAAGAGCGCAAGTACAGCAAGACCTGAAAATAGGCACTGACTGATGATACTGATAAGACAGCCGAGGAATTAAGACATCATAGACTATGAGGAAAATTCAATAGCAGAAAGTAATTCATGCGTCAAAAACCTCAAACAACTAAAATGTTACTACTGTTCTCCACAAGAAAGGTGACAACATCTAACTGCAGACTAGTGATTCAGTAGCAAAGGACCTGAGAAAAATAACTCTGAGCACAACAAAAATTACATTAGCATCTAGGAAATAATATAAAAAATATTGTTTGTTTTGTTTTAAGAGACTAAGGTAAGTTGTAATGTGAGGATTCAGACAGGATTCTCACTCTCAACTGCTTTTTATTATTATTAAATATTTATATTGCTGCAGCATCTAAATGCCTCATGCAGGATGAAAGCCCAATTGTGCTAGGTGTTGTACAAACACATTACTTCTTTAAGGACCAAGAACTACTCACTTTACTAAAGTTAAGCATCGATGTATGTGTTTGCTGGATCAGGGCCCTAAGAAGATAAGTTGACAACAGGAAAGATAGAGCAAGAGGGATACAATCATAATATAAAATATACACACACACAAAATTTTATGTCTTAAATTATTATAAACAGACAAAGCATCAACTATCTCCATCTGGAACTCAACCCAGTCAAAACTAAATTGACTAATTTTTCATAGGTATCAGTGCCTATGCACAAGGACCAGCATGGAAGAAGGTACATAGACCTCTGGGTGAGAAGCTGACATCACTGGCAAAGAGGAATAGGTGGGGTGTGGAGGCAATGTGATATAACAGATAAGAAAACTGGAGACAAAAATACATCATTGTGTGATATAGAGAGGATACCACTTCTGCTACAGGCTGGGTGCCATTCCAGCTCCTTTGTTCCCACTTATAGCCCACCCAGCATAAGAGGGGAAATTTCCTCCATGCTATCAACTGACAAAAGCTTCCACTGGATTAACATATATACCCCAGACAGTTTTATCACAATGAGAAACCATTTAATAAAAAAGCTTATCAAGTATAGATGAAAGTTACTTTCAACAATATAAGGACTACAATTAGATAGACATGCGAACATCTTTGCAAGGCTAAGTATGGAACCAGGGACGGCTTTCGCAGGTGCGGGGCCACACGCGAAGAACGACGCCGGGGCCCCGCACCCTCTGGCCAGAGTTGTCGGAGAAAAAACAAAACAAAAACAACCCACCGGCGGGGCCCGATTCCATGGAATCGGACTAATCGACTTAAGGCCGGCCCTGCCTGGAACCAGCTGTGCAGGTCACGGAGAAAGGAGAAAAGAAAGTCAAGAAGAGTCCAAAGCCAGGTTGAAAAGCAATTAGTACAATGAAAGATATGAAAATTAGCCTCTTTCTTACCCTTTAGCCAGACAGTGTTCCAATAATGACATATTGTTGGAAACATGATCTTTAATCAGGAAAGGAAGAAAGAAATTTGCCATCATGCAGAAAAGAAACTACTGGTTGTTATGTGATAATGACCTAAAACACTGTATAACTACAAACTAGAACTTTGATGCTTATTCTCTTGTACTTCCATTGGAGTCAACAGGACTACGCATATAATCACATTAGTAAATGTTGCAAGATCAGATCTTTAATAATTAGAACATTCAAAATAAAAAAAGTCATAGCTAACATTTATTACCAAAAGTACAGCAGATGGCCAAAACTGCAGGCCTACCAATACTGCCAAGCAGACCAGACCAAAGAAAAATTAGGGAACTGAAAAACATACTGAAAAATGTGAAGACAAACATGGATTCAGAGAGCACTAAAGATAGCTGATAGATAAATTGGGAGGAAGCTAGCAGCTGGCTCTCCAATTACTGAGTATTGTATAAAAGTATATATTCAAATCAAAATCCTTCAGAACACTTATCCCCTCAAAGATGACATCTGCAGCAGAGTCTAAAAAGATAAGGTTTGAAACAATTATAATTTAAAACAATTAAGTAACAGTAACTAGACTCTTTAGGGAACTGGAAGAGAAGGGTAAAATGAGAAATAAGAGTGTGGTTAAATATTAAAATAATCTGTTACACAGTATTTTCTTAGGACCGCGAGACTGATCTCTTAAACAGTTCCCCTCTTTATACTGCCCAGAAGCATGCAATAAACTCAAACAGCTCTGTTCCATGTCTGCATAATCATTACTCATGCTATAGAGTGAATATGAAGTTAGTCACTGATGGCTCTCTTTAATACCAACACACAGCTCAGTGAACCTTGCAAACCCAATTACAAGGCCAAAAAAATATGAAGTACAACTCATTAATGGAGAGGGTCATCTCAGTTACTTACTCAGCAAATAAACACTTGTAGGTCTATAGGGGTATACTATGCAATGCCAGTTTGTGTAAGTTTAACAAAATGATACGGTAACATCTATTTTATCTTGCCTCTATTTATAATCATCCAAAAAGTAAGAAGAATAAAACCAAGAAACCTTAGAGACAGAAAACACAAGGTAACAAGAATAGGGGACTAAAATAAAAACTGGATGTTGTCAATATGGACAGCAACATTTCACAATATTATTTTAGGACATACCTGAGTAGATATACAGCCCTTTCAATATCATTGAGTTCTTCATCAACTGTCAATCTCTCTATTTCTTCTGGTGTCTATCAAGTGTGAAATACAAAATATGATTTTAAAATACCTTACTATTTCCCTGTTTTAGTTGTCTTACAACACCCTTTCTCCCAACATCCAGAGATAATTACATGGTTAATAGGAATTTAACCCTTAAAATCTCAAATAAGGCTTCAAATTCAGTCAGATAAATCTTTAGCCAGAAATATGTTAGTGACTTTAATAAGGTACTGTTCTAATAGTTATTCTTATAATATATGTTTCATGCATATTTATAATTAACATAAGACATATGAAAATTACTGTAAACATCAGCTACCTTTTCTCTATTTTTTCCTACTTGTTTTTGTTTATACCTAGAAACATTAAGGCTCTACTAAACAGAATTCAAGGATGTTAATTTCATCACAACTGAAAACAATTTATACAAATAAGGTGCTGCCAGAGCAGCCAGCTATGCACAAATACAAGCCTGAAATAATTTCATCTGGATTTTAAAGCATCATTCTGGTTTTAAAGCATATACCTTTAAACTCCTGCGCACCGGCCTTTCTATAATAGTAAGTTCTTGAAGGTCTTCTATGTACCCAAATAAATTGTTCTGACTAAAATCCATTTTGGAGGAGATGATTAAAGGATGCACGTAATAAACTACAGGTCTTGTCAAACCATGATCCATCCAAGCCTCACATTGCATTCAGTAGGAGAGGAGTCCACGCAACACCCCCTTCCACCGATGCACTTGAGTGTAGAGCAGTGACTGCCTCTTCTTCCTCATAGGAAGCTGCTGAGCCCACACCACCCAGGAGGGGCCTCAGCAAACACAATGCGGCACCAGCACAACCTACTGCTGTTTCTCTATGAGCATCACTCCACTCTCAACACAACCTCCTGGAAGGAAACTTTCTCCAGCTGCCTTATTCCCCTTCGTCCCTTCAGCGTCTGCAGGGAGCGGCGGGCATCAGCATTCCCACCCTTCGCTCCGCGTGCCCTGCTGTAGGTTTGGGAGGGGGAGGGGGTGTGTGCTTCGACTTTCTCCTCCACGCAGTAGCGATGCTCTTGTCTTCAGGCTGAGGGGGAGCTATGTCGAGGGCGGCGGCCCGTCTCCTTCGGTAGGTAGCAGCCCGTGGGTGTCGCCCCCTTAAGGGATCGGGTTGAAGGGCGCAGTTGTTTGTGGAGCCTCCACGGAAAGGGGGCAGATAGGGGCAAGTGCCCTAAACGGGTAGGTTGGGGGGGGGCAGTTGGTCCTTCTGCCGCAGGCCCCCCAAGAGCGGCGGACGGGGGGGGGGGGGCAGTTGCTCCACGAGGAGGTGTTGGCGGGCGCGGTTAGGCCCCGCGTCCCTTGCGCATCCCCAGAGCCCCGGGTCGCTATCCGCCAGGGTAGGTCACCAGTGAAGGGGGTGCGGTGCCATCGCCCCGGGACGGCCCTCGGGCAGGACAGCGGCTTTCCGGGCACCGGTGGCTGCTGCGCTCCCTTCTCCGGCGAGGCCCCCGCGAAGCGCAGAGCCGCCGCTCAACGACCGAGAGCAGGGCAGGAGCCTCCCCCAGCACCACGGAGCTGGTCGCCGGGGCAACGCGCCGCTACAGCAGCCTTCGCGGGGCAAAAGAGCTGCCCGAGCGCGGCAATATCCGAACGCGCTGGGGGATCCGGAGAGGGGCCCCGCCACTACCCTGCCGCAGGTCACCCCGGAATGGGAGGGCTCGATCTCCAGGAGAGAGGCGACCCCCGCCGGCCAGTAGCGGGGCTCGCGCTCGTCTCACAGCCCTGTGGCAGGGCTCTCGTCTCTCTCACACCCACCCACACCCAGCCCTGTGTCAGGGCCCGCCCACCCCCGATGACGGGGCTCTCCTCTATCGCACACCCACACACACCTGTGTCTGGGCTCTTCTCCCTCACACATCCCAGTGTCAGAGCTCTCTCCGCCATCTCACATTCACACAGAGACCGTGTCTGGGCTCTGTCTGGGCTCTTTCCTCCTTCGGTCCCATCCTCCTTCCCCCCCACACAGTGTCAAAGTTCTCCCCACCTTCCCACCCCAGAAAAATGTCAGGGCTCTTTCCCCCTAGCATCCCCCCTCCTGTCTCTCTCGCACACACACAAACACACACACAGTGTCAGAGTTCTCACCTTCATCACCACAAACACACACACACACACACACAAATAATACCAGAGCTCTCCACCATCGCACACCCCTACGGTGCGGCTCTCCTCCCTGTCACACACCCCTCATATCCAGTGTCAAAGTTATTTCCTCCATCTCTCTTTCACAAATACACACACACAGTGTGAGAGCTCTCTCCTCCATCACACACACACAGAGATGCCAGGGCTCTCTTTCCACACACACCCTTACACAAAGAACACATCAGGGCTTTCTCCTCCAACACATGCACACACATTGAGTATCAGGGCTCTCCTATATTATAGATCCCTCCACCACCAGCAATAGGACTCATGTCCCCAATGGCAGGACTCTGACCCATCATACCCCTCTTTCCCCCAGTGTCAGTACTCCTCCATCACACACCTAGGGTCCCATGCTTGGACTGCCAGAAGCTGGGGCAGGACCATAGGGACTGTATCTCACTGCCAGAAGCTGGGGCAGGACCATAGGGACTGTATCTCTCAATAAATGTCCATGTTCTGTTCATGCCCTCTGAAGCATCTAGCACCAGCCACTGTTGGAAGACAGGGTACTGAGCTAGCTGGACCATTCATCTGACCCAGTATGGCTGTTCTTATGTTCAACGTCAGGGTGTTCCTCACAAGTAGGGCTCTCTGTCTGTCATGGAGGTCACGGAAATCATGGAATCCATCACTTCCGTGACTTCTTCAGGGCCAGTCTGGCTGACTTCACGGCCGCCCAAGCAGCTGGCTCTGGGGCCAGCTGCTCAGGTGGCCCAGTGGACAGCCACACCAGCTGCTGCTCTGGTGGCCCCCAGCAGTGGTCTCTGGCTGGCCCGCAATCCGCTACCCAAACAGTGGTCCCTGGCCAGCTAGAGTAGCTGTGGTCTACTGACCTGGGCAGCTGGATGCCCTCTCCCCAGCAGCACCCCTTACGGACATCCCCCAGCAGTGGCCCCAGTGCCCCCCAACCCAGATTTAATCACAGGTGTTTTTGTTTATTGCCCGTGACCTGTCCATGACTTTTACTAAAAATACCTGTGACTAAGTCATAGTCTTATTCATAAGCCCTCTTCCTCCTATGTCAAGGCTGTCCTTCCATTCCACACCGGAGTGTCCCAATAAAAAGCCCAATGTCTGGTCTATTCCAAAACAGACCTTTTTGAGTGAGATCAGATTTTCAGAAATGTTTGTGAAAGAGTGTCATGAAATATGCAGCAAATTCCTTTTATGCTAGAGGCTTTTAAAAGCTCCCTTAAAATTAATCTCCAGTCAAGGAATTTACCTTCAGATAAATGGGACTTGGCACCAGGTCTGAAATGGAGAATGGAAGGGATCTCCAGTAATAATACTTTGTACTGTTCCGCTCCTTATTTAGATTTCATTTCCCCCTTGGCTCTGGTTAGATACTGTTCATACTTAATCATACAATAAGGCAGTTTATTATTGTACTGCTTGATTTTTATAAGTACTCTCAACTTACAGTAAAATTTATCATTCTGCCTGACATACATATTTGGGTGGAGGGAAAGAATATTCAATATTATTTTGAAATAATAGCATCCTGTTTTTAGATATGGCGGATGGGCAAATTGCCAAACTGTTAGGGCTCTCTCCTCCATCACACTCACAGAAGATTGCAAGTGAGAAGAGAAGACAAAAAAAAAGAGAAGTGGGAAGGTTTGAGAATCACAGATTGATTTAACTGGGGACTCTACTAAAAAGAGCAGATAAACCTGTCACCAGAGCTGAGCTGAAGAACAGAAGGGTGTGTTGTCTGCCGGTATCTAAGATATGGGATGGGGACCTGATGCTGAAGAAGATCCTAATGGGAGCAGAAAAGAACCACTGTTTGTCCTTCACATGGAAACAAACGATACTGCTACATTCTCACTGGGATGCAATCAAGGAAGACTACACCAGGTTAGGGAAGATGCTTAAAGTAACAGAGGCCCAGGTGAACTTCAGTGGGATTCTACCTGTCATTAGAGAAGGAGAGCAAAGGCTAGACAAGATTATGATGATCAACGGATGGCTCAGGCAATGGTGCTACAAGGAGGGCTTTGGGATGTTCGGTCACAGGGAGGCATTCATGATAAAGGACTGTTCTCATGGGATGGACTCCACCTGAATTGACTTCTGGGATGCAGGTTGGCATAACTGATTTAAGGCAGGAGAGTGACATCATCTTGGTCATTCTTCACTGAATCCCTACCCAAGATGACTGCTGGAAACAGCTAAGAAACAAAGACTGAACGAGGGGAGAAGGACTGAGCCCAGGCTGGAAGGTTGTCTAGCCTGTGAAAGAAATAACTGAAGTTTTAAGATGCAAGCAAGTACAGCTGGCCTTCAAAAATCTCTGCAATCTGTCTAAAACAACCGTTAGGGTGAAAAATTACTACTTGTAACCCGTTTCTTTAGTATCTTAAGTTTAGATTGCGTGTTTGTTTCATTTGATAGGTAATCTACTTTGATCTGTTTGCTAACCCTTATAATCACTTAGAATCTATGTTTATTAACTACCAAACTTGTTTTTGTTTTCTCTAAAACCAGTTTGTGGAATTCATAACTGGGGGGGCAAAAGCTGTGCATATCTTCCTCCACATTGAGGGAGGGGGTGAATTTCATGATCTTATGCTGTATAGTTCTATGTGCAGCGCAAGACGGTACAATTGTGGGTTTACACTCCAAAGGGGGTGTGCACTTGAGTGCTGGGAAATTCAAGTTGAGCATTCCCATGCAGCAGAGCTGTTCTCAGAATCTGCATGTATAGCTGCAGCTGGGTGTGTCTCTACCTGTATGTGTGCTGGTAAAGTGCAGTCTGAAACCTGAGGGAGGGCTTGGCTGGCTTGCCTCAGCAATACAGTGTAATGGGAACCCAGGCTGGTGGGTCAGGCAGGCTCAGTGGTACCCCAGTTCCAAGTGGCACCCCAGGGGGAACCCATCACATGGTCTATAGACAACACAATGACATTCAACAAAGACAACTATAAGGTGCTACACTTAGGAAAGAAAAACCAAAATATTTTTGATGTTTTCTACATTTTCAAATATATTGATTTCAATTACAACACAGAATACAAAGTTTACAGAACTGACTTTATATTTATTTTTATTACAAATGTTTCCATTATAAAAACCAAATAGTATTTTTAATTCATCTAATATAATACTGTAGTGCAATCTCTTTATCATAAAAGTTGGACATACAAATGTAGAGTTATGTACAAAAAAATAACTGCATTCAAAAATAAAACAATGTAAGACTTTAGAGCCTACAAGTCCACATAATCCTACTTCTTGGTAAGCCAATCGTTCAGACAAATAAATTTGTTTACATTTTCAGGAGATAATGCTACCTACTTCTTGTTTACAATATCACCTGAAAGTGAGAACAGGCATTCGCAAGGCACTGTTGTAGCTGGTGTCACAAGTTATTTACGTGCCAGGTGCACTAAAGATTCATATGTCCCTTCATGCTTCAACCACCATTCCAGAGGACCTGCGTACATGCTGATGACGGGTTCTGCTCAATAACAATCCAAAGCAGTGCAGATCGACATATGTTCATTTTCATTATCTGAGTCAGATGCCACCAGCAGAAAGTTGTTTTTCTTTTTTGGTCGTTTGGGTTCTGTAGTTTCCACATTGGAGTGTTGCTCTTTTAAGACTTCTGAAAGCATGCTCCACACCTCGTCCCTCTCAGATTTTGGACGGCACTTCAGATTCTTAAACCTTGGGTTGAGTGCTGTAGCTATCTTTAGAAATCTCACATTGGTATCTTCTTTGTGTATTGTCAAATCTTCAGTGAAAGTGTTCTTAAAATGAACATGTCCTGGGTCATCATCCGAGACTGCTATAACATGAAATATATGGCAGAATACAGGTAAAACAGAACAAGAAACATACAATTCTCCCCCAAGGAGTTCAGTCACAAATTTAATTAAAGCATTATTTTTTTAACTAGCATCAGTAGCATGGAAGCATGTCCTCTGGAATGGTGGCTGAAGCATGAAGGGGCATACAAATGTTTAGCATATCTGGCACGTAAATACCTTGCAATGCTGGCTACAAAAGTGTCATGCGAACACCTGTTCTCACTTTCAGGTGACACTGTAAATAAGAAGCAGGCAGCAGTATCTCCTGTATATGTAAACAAACTTATTTGTCTTAGCAATTGGCTGAACAAGAAGTAGGATTGAGTGGATTTGTAGGCTCTAAAGTTTTACATTGTTTTTTTTTAGTGCAGTTATATAAAAAAAAAATCTACATTTGTAAGTTACACTTTCATGATAAAGAGATTGCACTACAGTGCTTGTATGTGGTGAATTGAAAAATACTATTTCTTTTATCATTTTTACAGTGCAAATATTTGAAATAAAAAATAATAATATAAAGTGAGCACTGTACACTCTGTATTCTGCGTTGTAACAGAAATCAATATATTTGAAATGTAGAAAAACATCCAAAATATTTAATAAATGTCAATTGGTATTCTTTTGTTTAACATTGCGATTCATTTTTTTATTGCAATTAATTTTTTTGAGTTAATCATGTGAGTTAACTGTGATTAATCGACTAACCCAATGTTCATTAATGACCTTGACAAAAAGTGAGAGTTGGCTAATCAAATCTGTGGATGACAAAGTTAGGAGGTGTTGCCAATACTGAGGAGGACCAGAATATCATACGAGAAGATTTGGACAACCTTGAAAACTGAAGTAATATAAATGAGATGAATTTAACAATGCAGTCATGCATTGTGAGTCTTAACAAGAGATTTTGCTGTAAGCTGCGCACTTACCGGTTGGAAGCCACAGAGGAAGAGAAAGACATTGGTGTATTGGTCCATCTCAGGATGACTGTGAGCCACCAATGTGATGCAGCTGTGAAAAAGGCTAATGCAATCTTAGGAAGTACTACGTGAGTTATTTCCAGTAGAGATAGGGAAGTGTTATTACCATTATACAAGACACTGCTGAGACCTCAGCTGGAACACTGTGTGCAATTCTGGTCTCCCATATTCAAGAAAGATTAATTCAAACTGAAACAGATGCGGAAAAGGTCTATTAGGGTGATCAGAGTAATGGAGAACCTGTCTTACGAGAGGAGACTTAAGGAGCTTGTCTTGTTTAACCTAACAAAATGAAGGCTGAGGGGAGATCTGATTGCTCTCTATAAATATATCAGAGGGATAAACATCAGGGAGAGAAAGGAGTTAAATTACATTAAGAGCAAATGTTGGCACAAGAACAAATGAATATAAACTAGCCGTCAACAAGTTTAAGCTTGTTCTAACCATCAGAGGAATGAAGTTCTGGAACAGCCTTCCAAGGGGAGTAGTGAGATCAAAAACCTAACTGTTGAGTTTGACAAGTTTATGGAGGGGATGGGATGAAGAGGTTGCCTACAATAGTATGTGGCCCTTCTGCATCTGCTATTAGCAAATATCTCCAACAACCTGATATGGGGCACTAGATGGAGCGAGTTCTGAGTTACCACAGACAATTCTTTCCCGGATGTCTGGCTGGTGGGTCTTGCCCACATGTTTAGGGTCTAACTGATCACCATGTTTGGGATTGGAAAGGAATTTTCTCCCAGGTCCAGGGGTGAAAGTAAGGTGGGATGGGCCGGTATGGCGTACTGGTAAATAGTGGCTGCCGGTACCGGCCCGTACAGCTAACATTAAAGCGCTGCCATGGCATCACTGCCCCTTTTGTGCCCCCCGTCGGCGGCCCTGTCGGATCCCTACCGACAGGGCCACCGACAGGAGTGCGCAAAAGGGGCAGCGACATTAAAGCACTGCCGCGGCAGCGCTTTAAGCAGGGTCCTTAAAGCGCTGCCCTGGCAAAGGACCCTGCTTAAAGCGCTGCTGCAGCAGCACTTTAATGTCATTGCCCCTTTCCCTGCCCGCCACGCCCCGGGCCGCCGATGGGGGCAGGGCAAAAGGAGCAGCTGCCCTGGGGCCAGTGATTTAAAAGGGTCCAGGCCTCCTGACTGCCGCTACCACAGCAGCAGCTGGAACCCCAGGCCCTTTACATAGCTACTGGAGCTCTGGGCAGTGCGGGCCAGGCAGCACGGATGGGCTGGCTGGGGGATGCTGATCCCCCAACCCCACCCCTTCCAGTAAGAGTTCAATTTTACTTTCACCCCTGCCCAGGTAAAATTGGTAGAGACCCTGGGCGGGTTTTGCCTTCCTCTACAGCATGGGGCATGGGTCGCTTGCTGGTTTAAACAAAAGTAAATGCTGTATTTGCTGTAACTTAAAGTCTTTAAATTAAGATTTGAAGACTTCAGGAACTCAGCTGGAGGTTGTGGTCCTATTGCAGGTGTGGGTGGGTGAGGGTCTGTGGCCTGCAATATGCAGCTGAGACTAGATGATCACGACGGTCCCTTTTGGCCTTAAAGTCTATCAGTCTGAGTTACAGAAAAATGTCTTTTAAAAATTATTTTCATAGAATAAAATTTTATATACAGTTGATAGGGATAGGATATGTATTGAGGGCAAGATTCTGCATACACTTACTATTGGGTGCAATACGTGCTAACCTGATTAGTCCCATTGACTTCAGTGTAACTGTTTTCACAATTATAAAGAATTCATATGATCCAAACAGCCAATGGCAATAGGAATGAAAAACATTTTTTAAAATACTGCACAAAGCTCTGTCTACCAACAATTGAATGGATGATACTACTTTACTATTACTTTGAAAACAAAAGGTACAATCTGCTAGATTTTGTTTAATATAAGAAACGTGTGACAATAATTCCCAAGAATCTATTGGCAGTTTATGTTCAAATAAGTGTGAAGGTGTGTTGCTCAAAATCTGACCTACTTTTTATCTTGTGCGTTTTTCTGTATTTATTTAAAAACAAAAAACTCACAGTGCTTCTTGGTTCTCTATATAAAATAAATGGACCAAATTCTTCTCTCAGTTATGCCAGTAAAAATCTAGAATAACTTCACTGACTTCAAATTTACACCAGAGTAGTTGAGATGAGAGTCTGGCCCAATGCCCACATCTCAAGCACTTACCAGCAACAATAAAATAATAAACTATTGTGTAGATGCAGCAAAAGACCAAAACATCCAACAGGGATACAGATTTCAATGTCATGGTTATAAGGCAGCATAATAAAGAACAATGCGTGTTTTGAAAAATTCCTTGATGGTGTCCTTTTAAGTAAGGAAAATCAATAATATCAAATATAATACAGGTACACCTAATTTAAGCCCTTTGCAGTGTAGCTCATTAATAAATCACTGAAAGAAAATAAATTACATGAAATTTTCTGTTCCCAAATTTTCAGGATTCTGACATCCTGGCTTCTGCTGCTGATAAAGTATTAGAAAAGTATCTTCAGAGTCCAGTCCTAATTAATTAAGAAAATCCTTTTGTAAGCTCTTTCACAGCCAAGTTTCAGTTATTTCAGCTTGCAAAGAGTCCTCTGAGACTAAGACCATTCCCTTTTTGGAACCTGCAGCCTTTTAATATTCCGCATTACAAAACCCAGTTTTCAAGACTTAATTGAAGACCAAAGTTTTAAAATGTATAATGTGGTTGACTTTTCAATTTACTTTTATTATAAAATGTTGTGAGATACTAAGGGCCAATTGTTTAAATGCATGAAGGCACCTAGGTATCTAGTGAGATTTTCAAAAGCACTTATCTGCATCTTTAGGTGCCTAAATACCTCTTAAAGCTGGCTATAAAGGCCAAGTCCTATAAACTTTATGCAACTATAATTCCCATCAACTTCAGAATGAATAGTTTTTTCACTCGACTATATGAACATCCAGTGGGTGAAAAGAGTATAATATAACTTCTTATAATGAAATAACATAGTAAAATAAATACCAGCCACAATTCTCATCTCAGAATGCTTTAGCTTGGCCCCAGTCGATACACATCTCTCATTCTCAAGATAGTTAAATCCCAGGCAGACTGTGAAGAGTTACAAAAGGATCTCTCAAAACTGTGTGACTGGACAACAAAATGGCAAATGAAATTCAATGCTGATAAATGTGAAGTAATACACATTGGAAAACATACTCCCAACTATACATATAAAATGTTGGGGTCTAACTTAGCTCTTACCACTCAAGAAAGAGATCTTGGACTCACTGTGGATAGTTCTCTGAAAACATCCACTCAATGTGCAGTGGCAGTCAAAAAAGCGAACATAATATTGGGGCTGGTCTACACTAGCCCCGAAGTTCGAAGTAAGATACGCAACTTCAGCTATGTAAATAACGTAGCTGAAGTCGAAGTATCTTATTTTGAACTTCAAAGTACTCACCCCTGGTCCACACCGCGGCGCGCAGGCTCCCCCGTCGACTCTGCCTGCTCCGTTCGTGGAGCAGGATTACCAGCGTCAACGGGGGAGCACTTCCTGGTTCGATTTATCGCGTCTAGACAAAACGCAATAAATCGAACCCAGAAGATAGATCCGATGCGTCCAACAGAGCTGGTAAGTGTAGACTAGCCCTTGGTAATCATTAGGAAAAGGATAGATAATAAAACAGAGAATATCATATTGCCTCTATATAAATCCATGGTACACCCACATCTTGAATACTGCATGCAGATGTGGTTGCCCCATCTCAAAAAAGATATATTGGAATTGGAAAAGGTACAGAAAAAGGGCAACAGAACAACAAAAATTATTAGTGGTATAGAACAGCTTCCATATGAGCAGAGATGAATAAGACTGGGACTTTTCAGCCTGGAAAAGAGACGACTAAGGGGGGATATGATAGAGGTCTATAAAATCATGACTGGCGTGGAGAAAGTAAATAAGGAAGTGTTATTTACTCCTTCTCATAACACAAGAACTAGGGGTTATCAAATGAAATTAATAGGCAGCAGGTTTAAAACAAACAAAAGGAAGTATTTCTTCACACAATGCATAGTCAACCTGTGGAACTCTTTGCCAGAGGATGTTGTGAAGGCCAAGACTATAACAGGGTTCAAAAAAGGACTAGAAAAATTAATGGAGGATAGGTCCATAAATGGCTATTAGCCAGGATGAGCAAGGATGATATCCCTAGCCTCTGTTTGCGAGAAGCTAGGAATGGGCGACACGGAACGGATCACTTGATGATTAACTGTTTTGTTCATTCCCTCTGGGGCACCTGGCATTGGCCACAGTCGGAAGACAGGATACTGGGCTAGATGGACCTTTGGTTTGACACAGAAGAGCCTTTCTTATGTTGTTATTCTGAATGAAAACTGTACATTTGCCAGATAAAACAGTGAAGTTTGCACATTTTGTTCTAAAAACTCTAATTTAAAAACAAAACAAAACAGCATTTCCCCATCTGATATTCACTCTGCTGTCATTTCTCCCTTAATGGTCCGTCCTTCTCTCACTCCTTCACCTTGAATTGTCCCCACAGGACTGCGGGGATGCTTCACACTTCTTTCTTACCCCTGCTGCTTCCAGCACCTCACCCTGTTCAGTCATTCTCTTCCTCCAAGACACACTACATGAGACTCCCCATTCCACACTGTTGTGACAGTTTGGGGAATTTGTCTATGTCAGTTTATGAATTCCCTTTATTTTGTTCATATCCTTTGTGATTGTAACCACAGCGTGACCACAGCCACGCCTGTGACAGCTGTCTTCTGCCACCTACCTCTCCCTGACTTGTTCCCAGCCTCCCTCCTCTGATTTTGACAGCTGTCACTCTGTCTTCTCACAATCCACCTTCCTCGTTGTCTGACTTTTGCTTTAATGTTCTCATTAAGCCTCACCTCCTTACCCTTGTCTCTTTTTTTGACCTTTTGTCCTGAGCCACCTCTCCCGGTCACCACATCACCATTCACTCTATCCTTTGATGCCAATTTTTAAATCAAGTTTGCGGATTACACAAAGCTGGGAGGTATTGCCAATACAGAGAAGGACCAGGATATCATACAGGAAGATCTGGATGACCTTGTAAACTGGAGTAATAGTAATAGGATGAAATTTAATAGTGAAAAGTGCAAGGCTGAGGGGAGATATGATTGCTCTCTATAAATATATCAGAGGGACAAATACCAGGGAGGGAGCGGAATTATTTAAGATCAGTACCAATGTGGACACAAGAACAAATGGATATAAACTGGCCATCAGGAAGTTTAGACTTGAAATTAGATGAAGGTTTCTAACCATCAGAGGAATGAAGTTCTGGAACAGCCTTCCAAGAGAAGCAGTGGAGGCAAAAGACATATCTGGCTTCAAGATTAAGCTTGATAAATTTATGGAGGGGATGGTATGATGGGATAGCCTAATTTTGGCAATTAATTGATCTTTGACTATTAGCTGTAAATATGCCCAATGGCCTATGATCGGATGTTAGATGGGGTGGGATCTGAGTTACTACAGAGAATTCTTTCCTGGGTGTCTGGCTGTGAGTCTTGACCACATGCTCAGGGTTTAGCTGATCGCTATATTTGGGGTTGGGAAGGAATTTTCCTCCAGGACAGATTAGCAGAGGCCCTGCGGGGGTTTCGCCTTCCTCTGCAGCATGGGGCACGGTCATTTGCTGGAGGATTCTCTGCACCTTGAAGTCTTTAAACCATGATTTGAGGACTTCAGTAGCGCAGACATAGGTTAGGGGTTTCTTACAGGAGTGGGTGAGTGAGATTCTGTGGCCTGTGTTGTGCAGGAGGTCAGACTAGATGATTATAATGGTCCCTTCTGACCTTAAAGTCTATGAGTCTATGGTTTTCTAAAAACTATGCTTTAGGAATTATTTTGGGGAAGTTCTATGACCTGTGTTATACGGGAGGTCAGATTAGATGATCACAGTGGTCCCTTCTGGCCCTGGAATCTATGAATGGGAGCAGATTTGAGCCCTTAGGGTTTTCACATGACATTCCATACAACAGAATAAAATAGATATTAGGGATGTTAAACTAGAAGAAAACAACATATAGAAATATCTGCATATATATTAGAAAAAATACCTGGAAGCTAGTACACACGTCTCGATAAAAATAAAAATACTATTTAACACAGTCTTCAGTTTGTTGCTAAGAAACTGCTGCTTCACAGTTTTATTGTCATTTGCAGAATTCTGGTTGTTCCTTTGCCACTTTGTGTCAGCTCATTATAACAGCATAATTAGAATGAACATAATGGAAAATAACGGAACATATAATTTAAATTTTCTATCACCTGTACTGTTGGCTTGCTGTTTCCTGTTCTATAGTCTAGTACCCTCTAATATAACATGAAAGAGAAAAGATGTTAAAGAAAAGATTGTTTATACTAGCGTAGAAAATGCCAAACAATTTCTTTTCAATTTTTACATAAAATATTTTTGGGGGTTTTGTTTGCTTGATTGATTATGGTCTCTTTAAGGATCTATTATCAGATTACTTGAATAAAGTCCTGGTGAAATTATAACTCTTCCCTCTTAATTTAAAAATTACCTGCAAAAGAGGGGAGGGAAATGGGTTTGTTCTTGTTTACTTATTTAAAACATACCAGTATAAAGAAGGTTGTTTCTTGTTTTAATGGCATATTTTTACTTTAGGTATAATATAAATGTCAAATATAGTCTTTCCTGTTTTTGCTGGGGCTCTCCTTTGCAGAACCTAGGGTTTTGATTCTGCTCCTGTTGAAGTCAATGGTAAAAGTCCAATGAGTTCAACGGTGCAAGATCAGGCCTACAGAGAAGTAGGGAACTTTTTTAGCCGTTAGCTAAAGGAGGCAGCATGTTGAATCTTTTAACAAAGAGAGCTGTATCCCAACATGCTTTACCAAGTTAAATAAATAACTTAGTTGCAAAAATAAAACAAAGAACAAAAGTAGGGAGAGAGAAAGTAAGAGGAAAAAGGATGTTTTTAGATTAGACTTAAAAATAGATGGAGAGCAAATGAGGTGGAAAGATACTCCAAATGGAAGAGGATACAGAGGAAATTGCCACACCAATAATGACCAAATTGTGGGGAAGGTCAGAGAGGAGATTCCCACTTTGAATTTCTCCCACAATTGACAAGCCATTTCCCAGTGTTATTTCTTTCAAGTGACCATATACAGCTGGTTAGAGTCCTAAGGTGAAAATCCTGGCCCCACAGACCTGCAGGAACCACAGCTGGTGTAGGTGTAGCCAAAATGTTCATGTCCATTCTTTCCCCTTGTTAAGTTCTGTTCCATTCATTTATTTTTGTTTTTTAATTACACAGGGGTTTTTTGCCCTGATTTTGGTACGCAATAAAAATCCTTTTTTAGGGGAAAATAATCAATCTTTATTGCATCATATGCTGCAGAATGCCGAGCACTACTGAAAAGGCCCACTGCTTGTTATTGTTTAGGGCGACAGAGCTCATAGGATAAGTGACAAATGCAGCGTAATTATTATACACATACTGGAGGCACCACACAATCAATAGCTGCATTAACAGACAGCAAGCACCACACAATTCCTAACAGCCCCCCAAAACTTTAGGGCCAGGTACAGCACAGCCCCCATCACTGTGACTAAATGCAGACAGAGACATGCTCTTTCAAGGTCTCCTTCAGCCATACAGCTTTGTGTTGAGCTCTACTAATACCCCTTTTGTCTGGTCTGGCTGTTCAAACCTTAGCTCTCTGGATTGCTGCAACATTTGCTTCACAGAGATTATGCAGCACACAACTGGCAGCTATAACCATTGACACATTTTTCTCACAGAGATCCAATCTGGTGATTACCAATGCCAGCTTCTCTTCAATCTACCAAAAGCACATTCAGCTGTCATTCTGCACTTGGTGAGCTGGTAGTTAAATCTTTCCTTGGTACTGTCGAGCTGGCTGATATTCAGCTTCATAAGCCAGGGGAGCAAGGAGTAGGCTGAGTACCCCAGGATCACTAGTGACATTTCAACATCACCAATGCTGATTCAGCTGACAGGAAAGAATGTCCTTGCTTGCAGCTTTCTGAACAGTCCTGTGTTCTTAATAGTGCAAGCATCATGCACCTTACTTGAACAGCCAACCACTGATGTCAGTGAAGTGTCCCCGGTGATCCATCAACGCTTGCAACACCATAGAAAAGTAACCTTTCCTATTGATGGGCTGTGGGCCACACAATTCCAAAACAGGGAAACGCATGCCATCTATTGCCCCACTGTAGTTAGGGAATGCCATTGCTGCAATTCTATCTCCATGTCCTGCACGTTACCGAGCGTCACAGTCCTGCGTAGCAGATGACTAATGGCTCTGCACACTTGCATGACAATGGCCCCAACTGTGGATTTTCCAACTCCATAATGATTTCCTACTGACTAGTAGAAATTTGGCATTGCAAGCTTCTACAATGCAATCATCACTCGCTTCTCCACTCTTAGTGCAGCTCTCATTCTAGAGTCCCTGTGCTGGAGGACTGAGTTGTGTTTGGCACACAAACCTAGGAATGTGGCCTTTCAGATCGTTCCGAACCTGCATTATGATGCAATTGCACCAGTCAGTGCTTGTTTCTCGGGGCCTGAGGTGGCACTCCACTGTCTGCAGCTGTTCCATGAACACCACAAACATCCTTAGGTTTTGTCCACCACTGCTGGGGTTCTTCTTGCAGCTCTGCAAATACCAGATCATTCATCCTGTGTTTGCAACACTCATGACAATACTGCAGAGCTGTGTGGGTTCCATGCTTCTGTCAGAGATGGCAGACAGCAAGAAGTGCCACACAGGTTTGTGGGATTTTTAAAAAAGGCACAAAAATAATGGGATATGGATGGCATTATGGGATGGAGATAGTTGCATGCTGGGAACTTGACCCCTTGTTCCCAGTCACCCTTGTGTGACTCATTTCTGCCCCACCATGCACTGCCAAAATTTCCCAAAAGACAGTGCACCGGACAATTGTGAGCTGCACATTGGAATACCTACCCATGGTGCACTGCATTGCGCATTGTCCCTGTGCTGTCACCACAGCAGGTGGGCTAGGGTGGGGAGGGGTGCTGAAGGGACAGGACTGGGGGCTAGCCTCCCCCAGCCAGTGGTTCACACGCCGCCCATGAAGCAGCACCTACAATTTCACCTGAAGTTGATCGAGCCAAATTGCTACATCAGGAGCAGCAGAATTTATTGCATTAATGCCGCCTTCATATTTATAAATTTGACAGTAGGTGGTGATATGTTCGATGGTCTGTCAAGGGAAGTCACACTCGCATGCCGGGGAATCCTTGATTTTCCATATGTGCATTAGATGTCTGCATCTACCATGGTTGGTTCGGATTCAGTTCAGAGTTGACCAAGATGACCCTCTGCATGAGATCCGCCACAAGGTGTTTATTTTTTAAGTCATGTTCAGCCCAATCTGCTTTCCAAACCTCCTTCTGACCGTAACCTGATTGCATGAGGCTAAGCGAATGTTCCCAGAAAGGCTAGTGGTATTTAAGACGTTGGGGGGCGTTGTTAAGGTCTTGGTGGATAAGAAGACATCTGTTTTCCTGGATTCGCTGAGCTTCTCAGAGTTTTGCAGCAGTTCGGTGTATCAGTGGGGGAGCGATGTTAGACAGAATAGTTAACCATCATGTTGGAGTCAACTTAAGGGTTCCCGGGATGCACCACATTACTGTATTCAGCTGGGTGTTAACAAGTCACACGTGGCTGCATCTGCTCCATACTGGTGCACAATATTCAGCTACTGAATATACAAAGTGCTGTTGCAGATGTTCACAACACTGATGCCGACGCACCCCAGTTTGTACCTGCTAGTTTCTGGATTACGTTGGCTCTCGTTTTTATCTTTACAGCTACCTTCTCAAGGTGATAACAGAAGGTGAAAGTGCTCCAGTCGGGGAGTGAGGTTGGGGGCCGGGGGGCTGCTCTACACATGCATGCATGCCATGGCTCCGTGCTGCTCCCAGGAGCAGGGGTATGTCCCCGCTCCAGCTCCTACACGTAGGGGCAGCCAGGGGGCTCTGCACACTGCCCGCGCCCCAAGCGCCACCCCCACAGTTCCCATTGGCCGGGAACTGTGGCCAATGGGAGCTGCAGGGGTGGTGCCTGCAGACAGGGGAGTGTGCAGAGCCGCCTGGCCATGCCTCCACGTAGGAGCCAGAGGGGGGACATGCCGCTGCTTCCGGGAGTTGCTTGAGGTAAGTGCCACCCAGAGCCTGCACCCCTGAGACCATCCCGCACCCCAACCCTGGTCCCCCTCCCACCCTCCAAACCCAATTCAATCCCAGAGCACCCTCCTGTACCCCAAACCCATCATCCCCAGCCCCACCCCAGAGCTTGCACCCCCAGCCGGAACCCTCATCCACTCCGTGCCTCAACCCCCTGCCCCAGCCCGGAGCCCCCTCCCGCATCATGAACTCATTTCTGGCCCCACCCCAGAGCCCGCACCCCCAGCCAGAGCCCTCACCTCCTCCGGCAACCCAACCCCAAATTTGTGAACATTCATGGCCCGCCATACAATTTCTATATCCAGATGTAGCCCTCAGGCCAAAAAGTTTGCCCACATCTGGTGTAGAGACTATGTCAGGCCTGTTAGGAGTTGCTGTTATATGACAGTGAACTCTTTGCCAGTGGGCACCAATCGGCCCCGGGTCACACTAAGCCATTTCTGTGAGAGAAGGACTGAATCCAAAGATTTAGTGTCAATAAAAGGTTCCAGGTACAGCTGGGAAAAATGTTTCAACCAAAAGTTTTTTCAGCAAAAATGGGAAGTTTTGGTGATACTAACATTTCATGAATTTGTGTTGGTTTTGTAGAACTGTTTTGGTTGGAAAAGAAACTAAAAACAAGTTCAGGAAAAAAATCAAAATGTTTCATTTTGACAATTTTTCAATTCAAGGTGACTTTTTGTTTCAAAATTTCCTTTAAATTTTGAGCATTTTTATAAACATGGGTTCACTGTGCATTACTAACAATTTTAAAATGAGGTAAACCAGCATTAACAGTGTTTTTCCCCTAAAAACGGTCTATTTGAACCGCACAACAGTATTATTAACTAATATAAAATAATAATAGTACCATTATCTTGTTGTACCACCCAAAGCCACAGTCTGGATAGGGACCCTGTTGGGCTAGATGTTACACAAGCAGAGAGGTAGATGGTGCCTTACCCCACTGTTTTTACAGCAGAACCTATGACAACAGTGTCCCGGTTCTGATCAGGGTCTCTGTACTTTGCCAAAATATAAATATTTAATAATACCATTTGCGACACAGTGGTCCCTTGGCAAAGGATCCTGTTCTTTGCAAACAACTCTTGTCTCAGACCGGGAAAACTCACTACACCAAACTCATCTTGGAGAGCATTTATCCATAAAGGTTAACATGTAAATTACCTATAGAAAGCTTATAGGTTATCAAGATTCAGTCATTGTGAGATGTATGTCTGGGGTGATATTTAAGGAATAACGTAACTATACTGAATGTATGCTTTATGGTGTTGGAGTAAAAGTTGGTCACCAGGGGTTATGTTTCAGCAATGGCCCAGTCAAGCAGGATGGAGTAGGGAATAACCCCTCACTGGTTAACCAGTGATATAAGGCGAGGCTCAGTTGTCTACCCTTGCTCCATCCCTGGACTATCAATGAAAAACTATCAGAGACAACTGCAAACAATCAAACTATTTGGAGGAAAAAAGGAGCTTTACAACAGGAAGGGGATTGCCTTGTCTATGACAACAGATTGTTTCAGGATAGCAGAATGGGGAGACGCATTCTGGATCCATTCACTGAGGAAACATACTATGGAGCAGGGATAGTCTCATGAAACTTTGGATCCTGATTCCTGTAAACAGATCCTGGCTCTGCAACAGACTGAACTTTGGGGAGGAAAACCTACTTCATTAGATAGAAAGGTAACAATTAATAAACCTAGGCCCTAGTTTGCATTTTAGGATTTTGTTTTGTATTGTAATCATTTGTTTCCACCACTCTCCCTAGTTTCTACTTGAATCTTTATTCTTTCTTAAATAAACCTACTTTTGTTTTATTATAAGTGCCCACAAATGTTGTGTGTTATACAGGAGTAGCAATTTAAGGTAAAACTAGTAAATTGGGGTACACTGCTACTTTGGGGTGTCACAAGGTAGCTGGTGTCTGGGGCTAGATGACCCCAGCTTCCCTGGAGATGATGAGCCTGATCCAGCTAATTAAAGACAGCTGGGCTACACCTGGGCCTCTAAAGTAGTAGGCATCTTAGGGGAGAAAGAACTGAAGCAGGCTGATCCCTGGTCAACAGAAGCTACAGTGGAGTCGAGCTAACTAACTCCTGTGGTGGGTCACTGGAGCTCAAGGAAGCAACCCCATGACTGTGGCTCTAAGGAGGGAGCAGAACTGGAGGAGGCAAAGATGCTGCCAGGAGCTGGAGAGCCAGAGAGCCCTGGGAAGGGTGGCCCTGAAGCCTGGGGGCCAGGTATTGACTTAAGACTTCTGTGTCTTTGTTAACCTTTGTTATAAAAGAATAAACCTCCTTGACTGGGATTGGGTGTAGCAGTGCATGCTTGGAAACAGGGGCAGCAGTTGCCCAGGTGACATAGGGGCAGAGAATTTAGGACTTCTGCGAGTAGTCAATGTCTGGCTGGATATCACAGGGGAATGCTTCAAAGTGACTCAGCCTGGAGTGCACATACTGTTACTCTGCAAAGCAAAGAAGGGCTGGCATAGCCCAGAGAGTGTTTGAGTGGCTGACAGGCTGGTGGGGTTAGTGAGCTAACACCCAGCCACATTGGCAAGGCTATGGGCAGTGGGTAAAAAGTGACTCTCAGTCCTGGGTTCCCTGAGAACAGTCATAGTGTTTAAACAGATCGTTTTATGGTGTTAAAATGCTGATAACGTTGTAGCACGATTCTGTCTTTTTACTTGTCACCTTCCTAGCACAAGTATGTAGGGACAAAATTAGAAAGGCCAAGACACAAAATGAGATCAAACTAGCTAGAGACATAAAGGGTAACAACAACAAAACATTCTACAAATAAATTAGAAGCAAGAGGAAGACCAAGGACTGGGGGGGGGGGGGGGGAAACAGAAAATGTGGAAATGGCAGAGGTGCTAAATGACTTCCCCACACCCGCCCCAGTTTTCACCAAGAAGGTTGGTGGTGACTGGACGTCTAACATAGTGAATGTCAATGAAAGAGAGGTAGGATCAGAGGTAGGGAAAGAACAAGTTAAAAATTACTTAGACAAGTTAGATGTCTTCAAGTCACCAGGGCCTGATGAAATGCATCCTAGAATACTCAAGGAGCTGACTGAGGAGATGTCTGAGCCATTAGCGATTATCTTTGAAAAGTCATGGAAGACTGGAGAGATTCCAAAAGACTGGAAAAGGGCAAATATAGTGCCAATCTATAAAAAGGGAAATAAGGACAACCCAGGGAATTACCGACCAGTCAGCTTAACTTCTGTACCTGGAAAGATAATGGAGCAAATAATAAAGCAATCAATTTGCAAACAGCTACAAGACAATAAGATAAGTTACAGTCAGCATGGGTTTGTATGCAAAGTATGCCACTTAGGAAGGAACAAGCAGTTGCACACATACAAAATGGGAAATGACTGCCTAGGAAGGAGTACTGCGGAAAGGGATCCGGGGGTCATAGTGGACCACAAATATGAGTTGATAGAGTAACCAAAAAAAAAGCAGTGTTGCAAAAAAGGCGACCATCATTCTGCGATGTATTAACAGGATTGTTGTAAGCAAGACACGAGAAGAAATTCTTCCGCTCTACACCGTGCTGATTAGGCCTCAACTGGAGTATTGTGTCCAGTTCTGGGTGCCACATGTCAGGAAAGATGTCGACAGACTGGAGAAAGTCCAGAGAAGAGCAATAAAAATGGTTAAAGGTCTAGAAAACATCACCTATGAGGGAAGATTGAAAATATTGGGCTTGTTTCGTCTGGAGAAGAGAAGACTGAGAGGGGACATAACAATTTTCAAGTACATAAAAGGTTGTTACAAGGAGGGAGAAAAATTGTTCTTCTTAACCTCTGAGGATAGGACAAGAAGCAATGGGCTTAAATTGCAGCAAGGGAGGTTTAGGTTCGACATTAAGAAAAAACTTCCTGTCAGGGTGGTTAAGCACAGGAATAAATTGCCTAGGGAGGTTGTGGAATCTCCATCATGGAGATTTTTAAGAGCAGGTTAGACAAACACCTGTCAGGGATGGTCTAGATAATACTTAGTCCTGCCACGAGTGCAGGGGACTGGACTAGATGACCTCTCGAGGTCCCTTCCAATCCTATGATTCTTGTTGGCAGTGTCAGTTGCTGATTTGGCTCATCAATTCATCTCTCTCATTTGCTGCCATAATAGGAAGTTCAGGAGCGTAAAATGTGACTACGTTAAAAAACACCAATTCTATTTCTTTAAAATTAGAAGATCGTGAGCTAATGAAGGTATCCCTCTGAATCTGATCCTGCAGAAACTATAGGGATACCTTTTAATGAAACAATAGATCAACACTGCAACCATTAATTGCCCAAGTGTTCTTTACAAATGCATGTAGTCCCATTGGAGTCAATGAAACTCCTCATGAGGAGGGTTATCACATTTGGGTCCCAGCTTCCTCACCTTCTACCCCTTTGCATTTATGTGTAAGCCACCAAGAAGTTCCCAGTTTCATGTAACTACACTTGTGAGTAAGGACTGTCCCATATGTATAAGGTTTCAGGATTAAGGCCTACAGCCATCAGGTCAAATCCTGTTCACCAAGCACACACAAGAACTCCTATTGTCTCCAATTAGGCTACTCCTGTGAGCAAGCCAAGCAGAATTTGACACTTCATCCTTTTATTCTGTAGGAAACTAGTTGAAATCAATCCCCTTGTGCAACTGCAAATCCACTAACACAATGATTCCCTGGAACTGGAAATGTCCTTGAGATACCGAGTTTTACATCTCTCACTTCTGCCCTCTGCCACTAAGCATTCAAAAATAATCCTCTAGTATTCTAGCCCTCTCACCATAGCCAACAAGCACCTGCAGACACCGCTGAAAGGAAATAATCACAATCATTACAATAATTGTACTTCGCTTTCTAGCCCTGATCTCTCTCACCCAGAAACCTCCTGTTTTCTATCTGTCTGCATGTCTCAGCAAAAGAAACTGTTCTGACCATCTGCCAATCTTCAAGTAGAACTAAAAATCTTCTATTATTATAACAGAGAATTTATACAGTACTTTTTCCTTGCCAACATGCAAAGAGCACTTGATCACATAGGGGAGAAAATAGCACACTGTGACCTCTGTGGTATGCTTTCCATCTACAGTTATTTCTTCAAATCATGTTACTTTGTCCACGACACTCTTTTAAATGGAGCACAATAAGAAAAGAACCAAGTAATAGAAAAGTTAGCACATAACACAGCTGATGTTGCAGGAGTGGCTCTGGTGACATTTACACTCATAGTATGGCTGATGTTAGATACTAGATCCAAAGAGCCCTTTATGCATGCTTTTTTAATGTTGGATGGAAGGTTTTTTAAATATTATACACACACACACACACAGGGTTTTAAAAAGCTTCTTACAAAATAAAAATACCAAAGGTAAACAGATTTGCATATTGCTCCCCCCACCCCCACAGTATTGCATCATAGCTTCTTCTTATTTATGCAGACAGCACCTTAGGTGCTCACAGGCTTGTGAAAGATGCAGACTGTACCTGGTCGGAAAAAGGGGTGTCTTTTTCTTGCCCCCAGTTTAGCTTTATTACTAAAAATAAGCCAGACTGAATTGCAAGCTGTTTCATTTGTTTAAATGATATATTTCCTTTTCACTCTCACCTAAATTGATAGTGAACAGCAGCTTTTACTCTCCAGCTATGTGAAGTAATTTGGTGGCCTCAACTCAGTAAGCAGGTGCCCCATCACAAAATCCATCATCACAACTAAAATTAACCAGCAGTCTTGTTGGCAATCTCAGTGGAAAAGCCAAAGGACTGAATAGGCATGGAGTCTGAAGTGTCCTTTCCTGCTCAGAGGTGTTCTCTTCAGCTCTAGATCAAGGTATATTTGCTAAGTGGTGTGGGAAAACCTGTACTGTTGTTGCACTGGCCTATTCTCTCCACTGGACTGATAACTTTCAGTGAAGACAGTGGCTTGTATCCTGCAGGTTATTTTAGGTAGTTACATAGTACCTTTCACCACAGTATCTAAGGCCTTGATTCAGAAAAAGACTTAAGAACATTCTTAAAGTTAAGCACATGCCTACATGCTTTCCTGAATTGGGGCCTATGGTGTGCCTACACTACCACATTCTTCTAATTTCCCACCAATTGCACTAAATCATATCCTGAGGGAGAAAATTGCAACGTTGGCGTGTCAACTAAAAAAACAAACCACCCCTCTTACAACTGCCTTCAGTTTACATGTGGCGTTGTGCAGAGGTTTACAAGTATGCCATACTTAAATGATAACCTGGGTAGAATGTTTTTGTTTTTCTCTACCCTCTCCCCCATTTGTCCTGTTTCTACAAAACTACACAATAGCCTCTCTCTTAAACTGTGATTAGATGTTGATAGATGTTTGGCTGCATGTGAGCATTCCCTCTGTGTGCCACCCCAGCCCTGCGCAGACAGCTGGCATGGCAGACCTCAAGCGAACCACCCAATGACCACAAGACCTGTTAAGAGACAAAGGCCCCCAGACAGGTTTATTGTCAATGAAGCATGGTACACTAGTATCCCGCAGACTTTACTGGACCACTAATACATGTATGCCCATAACAATAGAGCAGCTCAGTGAACGGTGGGACTTTCCATTCCTCCCTAAACCCAGACAAAGATACTCCCTCTGAAAGACATTTTTATACCCCGATACAAACAAGTTAGTACTGCCTCTTTGACAGTTAGTTACTGCCCCCTGCCATTGCTAGTTATCACCCATCATTTTGAACATGTTGGTTTGATGAAAAAATTTCTACTATGTACTGTTTTCCTGACCTTATCTTTTAGGAGGGGGTCAGTATGTTTCTGTTATCCTTGGGTAATGTTTTTGTACCATCCTTGATATTGGGATGTTCTGGTACCACTTAATACAGGGATGCGTTTGCGTGAGCACTGTGTGACTAGCACTTCTTAGGAATATGTATTTCTGCAATATCAGCCCTGTTCTTGTCAAATTCTGTGAGCAGGTCCTGCCTCATAACAGGCCTCTACTACAAGGGCTTATGTCTCAGGCTCTCTTCCTACTACATAGACCATCATACTGGGAAATACTTTCAAAGATAACAGGCAAGTTTTTAAAAAAATCAATATACTTTCATAATTTTTTCTTGTCACACTTCTTTACTGAAGATATTAATATCTAAAATGAAGATAGGCTGAATCAATACTTCAGATCTCAAACTTCCCCTCACTCCGTTTTTTTAAATGTGTGTCCACATTTTACAACTGATCCCTCTCTACAAAATACTATCAGCTGTTTGAGTTATGATGATGTGGAAAAAATATTTAACCAGCTGCACTAAGTTTTCCCACCCCTACATAAACAATAATTCAAAAAAAGCTAAATTTCAAAGGTGGTGTGTAAATAATCCTCATCTACATTTATACGCCATCAAGTATGAATGAAATTAACTAAGTTATGAAAGACTGGCAATCTCATTCTGAGAAAGTAGGCAATATGAGAGCATTCACATAAGTACAGAAGAGGTCAGCACATGTGTTCTGTAATTATTATAATCCATGTTTGTTCGCTTTAGATGGATGTGCCTTGTAGACAGCATCTCTGAAATTAGAAATTATTGAATCAGAAAGACTTTATTACCAATATACATAGCCTGTAAACTGACCTGCCCTACAGTCACTACCAGAGTGTTTCTCCAACAACTGGCTGCCTACACATTCATTAATCTGAATGCATAAGACATCATCTACTGCCAATATAATATTTTTCCACATTGGCAGCTGGCAAAGTAGGCAACCTGAACCCTTCTTCCCTTTTTCTACTATTTCTCCAGACCTCTTATTCTACTCTTATCTTCAACCCTATTTTTTTATGGTTGGCATCATTAGATCACACATGCAACTCAAGTTCAGGCTTTACACCAGCTCTTCACTGCTCAGGACAAAGCATTATTTGGTCCAACCCTCCCAGCTGAGATTGTCATAGCTGACTAAGGGGTTTAGTAACACAATCCCCACTGAAGTTAATGGGAGCTGTGTAGCTACATTCCTGATGAGCACTGAAAATCTCAGTCCACTGCTCTATGTCTATGATATCTTTGGAGTAAATACTTCTGGGAGAATTCTGCACCAAAAATGAAAAATTCTGTGCCAAAAATTTAAAAATTCTGCACACATTTTAAAATCCTGCGAAAATTATTTGTCAAAATAACACTATATAACCATGCCAATTTCAATTATTTTGGCAATTTATTTCAAAATATCTATCAGCAATTATATCTGTAACAATACAGACACACACAAAATTTCCTCCAGAAGTAGAGAGTTAAAGAAACCCCATACAACAACTTAGTTCCTGCTTCTCTGCCTCCCCCACACCCACTTCCCAGCCTAGCTGGGGGTCAGACACTCACATCTCCTTCCCCTTCCCCACCCAACCATGGCCCCCTCCCACCCGACACACTCACGGACCCTACCCTCCTAGAGCCTAGGGATCCAGAAGGAGAAACTGATGCTGCTGGGTCCTGGGCTTGCAGTTTTCTGCACGCCGCCACCTCCTTCCTTCAGGGTGTGCTGGGAACTGCAGCTGCTGGGAAGCCTCCAGTTCCCTCCCCCTGGCCTTGTCTTCTATTTCAGGGGCTCTCAAACTATGGTCCACGAGCTCCATTCAGGTGGTCCGCAGATAGCTCCCTCTAAGGGGTGCGCATGGGCAGCCGCACGCAAGAGAATGAAGGGCCACCCACGCAAGCGTGGCTCCACTAATTAGATGCCTGGACCCTGAAGAAGACACACACGTAAGGTGAGGTGGTGGCCTTGAGGGGGAAATGGGGTGGGAGGAAGCATTGGGGTGAGAAGAGGGGGTGGGGCAAATTTGGGATGTGCAGGGCTGCGGTGGCCAGAGACAGAGGCAACTTTCCCCAGCTCCAGGGCTGCAGCTACTGGGAAGGAGAGATGGCCCTCCTTCCCAGCCTCAGCTCTGTGACTGCTGTGGTGAGGGAGATACCCCCCTCCTTCCCAGCCCCAGCTCGGGGGCTGCTGCGGTGGGGGGAGAGGGAGAGATCCCCTCCTTCCCAGCTCAGCTTGGTGGCTGCTGCAGCGTGGGAAATCTTCCCTTCTTCCCAGTTCGGGGGCTGCCGCGGTGGAGGGAGGAGGGCACATCCATCGCATTAGAAGGTAAGACTATGGATATTAAAATATGAGTTGTGTGCTTTTATTTGTAGAACAAAAAATGTTAATTATTATTAAGGTTTTTTTTAATATAGTGTTTTTATTCAAAGCACTTTACAATAGTTAGCTAACGGTACAAACAACATTTGGAAAGATCATGATGTGGTCCGCCAAGACCATCAGCAATTTTCAAGTGGTCTGCAGAAAAAAAAGTTTGAGAACCACTGTTCTATTTGCTAGCTGGGGCTCTACCAGGTCCAGTGGTCCCTGGTAGCAGCCAACATCTCTGCATCCCATTTTTTTTGAGGGGGGAGTGGGGAAGGAAATTATGCACACACAACATTAATGTCTGCAAAATTCTGCATTGCGCAGTGGTGCAGAATTCTCCCAGGAGTAAGTAAAGTACAGCTTGGATGTCAGGGACTCATCTCCTCCAGGATCCTGCAACCTGTCTGTTCGTAACCCAGAGACACATGGCCATGCCATGCCCAGCTCTGTCCTAACATTGCAACCTGTCTGTCCCTAACCAACACCACCTAAGTGCGTGAAACCAGGCAATCACTAGGCTCTAGAATAAACTCACACAGAACGATAAAAAACAGAAACACCCCAACACCCACGGGCTAACACTTATCACAAAGTGATCACTCTATATCTGACCTCTCAGTCCTCGTCCTCAAAGGAAACCTGCACACCACTTCCAAAAGGCAAGTCTAGGAACTTAAACTCATAACTCTATTGGACACTAAAAACCATAAACTCAAGCAAGACGCTGGTTTCATAGCTCATAACCACAATTTGTAACACAGACCTGCCTGCTCACCCTCAACGGCCCACTTCAAACCCCTTTTGCAGAACAAACTAACCCTTTCCACCCACTCCATTTCCTTACCACCTCCTACCAGCCATGTTCTGCCGGATGCTTCACAATCTGCCCGCCCCCGTTAGCTCAGCCTCAGCCCGGCCGAGTTCCTGCCCCAGACCGGCCCGCAGATGAGCTCTGGGCAGATCAAACGCTTGTACCCGCCCCCAACTGAAGGTAGCCCAGTACACTAGATCACCTTATCCCCCTTGTCTCTCCCCTGGCCCAGACACCCCCACCAGGCCCGGCTCCCCCACAGCCCCTCCCGCAGCGGCACCGCTACTGCTCCTAAGCCCCCCCCCGCCCTTGTTGGAACCGGGGCGGGCGCAGCGCAGTGACGTCACGGCTGCCATGGCCGCGCCCGGCTGTGTCCCCACGTGGTAGGACGCGACGGGCCCCGCGGCGGAGAGCGGCAGCAGCAGGCGGTGACGGTGAGGGCCCGGTCGGTGAGGGTCGCGCGGGAGGCAGCTGGGGCGAGGCTTAGGACACGGCCGGTGGCAGCCGCCCCTGCTCCGACCTGCCCGTGGCGTTCTGGGGGCGGGGATCAGAGAGCGGGCCCAGAAGCCCGAGGGAGACTCGGGCGTGAGGGGGTCCGGCCTGGTGGGGAGAGCGGGGCGGCAGGGGAAGCCCAGCCCGCCCCAGCAGGCGGGTGTGAACTGGGCAGCCCCGCTCCCTTCCCGGCTGCCTAGCTCGCGAGGCGAGGAGACTTCGCACGGCCCCTTACGCCGCCGCCTCCCCTCCCCCTTCTGGGGCTGCTCGCGTTCGGCTTCTGCTATGGGGCCCGTCGCCGGGGGGGGGGACGGGGCGACCCACCGCTCGCACTCAGGCCGGGGGGCGGATAAGCTGCTGCTATCCGGCAGCCTCTGTGAGTAGCGACTTCTCCCTGGCGGCAGATGAGCGCGTGGTGCAGGCCTGGGTAACGTGCAGTGCTGTGCTACAGCCAATCCCGCCACCTGTACATCGGTGCGGTGGTGGATACAGTTAAAGGGGTACAAACCTATAGTGTGAACACGTTTATAGGGGGGCATCCACACCAGGAGCTGTGACACTTCCTAAAATGATATAGTTAAAGCAAAAGCCGTGCTCGGATCAGTCCTGTGGGAAGATGCCAACAGCAGTTGGCTGCCTCCAATTCTTCCCCCTGCTTCTTTCCACCTGCCAGCTTCCCCGATCTTTATGCCTTTGTATCCCCTAGATAAAAATTACCCAGTGACTTCACATTCCAAAGCCATTCTTCATCACCTCAGTGATCTACCCCACATACAGTATAGTTGAACTTCGCATTTAACTTGTACACACTTTCTAATAATATAATGGTGCAGTAGCTGCCCTCCAGGTCAAGATGGTGAGGGTCATACTTTCAAAACCAGGAATAAAACTTAAGCACATACACAAGGGGAAACTGCTCACATTATGTGTGTGTGTTTGAGAGAGAGAGAGAGTGTGTGAGAGAGTGTTGGAGAAGGGCAGGAATTCTCCACAAATTATGCAGCTCCCATTTCAATAACTAGATCTGGTTGCCCTGTGCTCAGAATACCACCACCCCAGCTTGCTAAAGGAAAGGCAGCTCTTCAGAGGAACTGGAAGGGAGGGGTACATGATTCTCTCTTTAAAGTAGAGCATAGTGTCCTGCTCATTATGCTGTTTTAGTGAGATAAGTCACTCTATCTCAAGGGGACATAAACAATTCAAATAGTTAACATATAGGAGCCTACCGCAAATGAACAGCATTCTGTTAAAAAGAGATGTTATCTATGAAACATCAGTAGAGGAACCCCAATATCAGGCTGCAGCCTGCTTTCCATTTTGTGTGACCCTCAGAAGAGTTTTCAACACTAAATTCTAAAAATGTCAGATTAATAAAAAGAAGCACAACAGAAGCTGGTTTGAGAGTCTGGCATCGGGGCTTTGATATTGCTTAGGTGTCTCATCCATTTTTCAACAGGAGCCTGACAAATAATTTTAAACTGACTTGTCATTTCAAATGCAATTTAGGCAATTAAAATTCATTTGTCAAATAGCTGTGTGAGGTTAGAGTTGCAAGTGTTTTTAAAAGTGCAGAAACAAAACAGAGTCCCAATCCAGCACCATAAAAGTCAGTCAGTAATCTAATAGGCTAGAATCCAGAGACAAACTGCAGTTAGCTGCAACAGACATAGCCTATCAGATTTACACAAGTGCACTCCAGTGTTTATGGGTATGTTAACTTGACTGTCACTGTTTTGTTCTGGTGGCTTACAATGGTTTATTTTCCAATTTTTTTTTTAGATAATCATGAAGACAAAAAAAGGAAATAAGTTTAAGACTTCCTTTAAATTGAAACAAAAGGGTATCAAAGTGGTAGGAAAATGGAAACCCATAGAAATTGACCCAAATCTGTTTGCTGATGAGCAGCTTGGTGATTTAGTGTGTTTTGAGGAGCTTACAGATTATAAATTGGTGAATTCTTCCAAAGTTGGAAAAGAAAAAGGAAAGAAGAGAAAATCTGATAGTGTTTCTGAAGAGGAGGAAGAAGATTCTACCATCCAGAAAAAAAAGAGAAAGAAAGACAAAGAGCTGGGAACCAGGGCAAGTAAAAATTATAATCTTAAAGTGGAGCAAGATGAAATGGTAATTGATCAAGAGGACAAGCCTAAAGATACCATCAAGTTGTTTGGTTATGAGGAAGACGAATGTGAATCAGGAGGCACCACAACCACAGAAAAAACATTGAAGAAAAAGAAAAAAAAGAAAGTGAAAAAGAAAGTGTTTCCACCTGAGAAAGCTCCTCTACCAGCAAAGTCTTCTAAAAAGGTTAAAAATTGGACTACAGGATTTCTGTCTGCCTCATCTGATCAAAAAGCAGATGTGTCTGCGTGGAAAGACCTCGTCGTTCCTAAGCCAGTTCTGCAGGCCTTGAGCTGTCTAGGATTTAGTGCTCCAACTCCTATTCAAGCATTAGCCCTGCCTTCTGCAATCAGAGATAATATGGATGTTCTTGGTGCTGCAGAAACAGGTACAAATCCATGCTTTTAGCACATTGAATCTCCCATTCTCCTTTTTAAAACATGTAGTGTATTGTCATAATTGCACTAACAGTGTGAAGAGCATATAAGCTTCAGCACATCCAGTGGGTGTGTTCACTATGCCTAGATATGATGTAGAAAAGTTTAAATGTAATGCATTTGTGTTACATACTATGCCTATTCACATGTACTACATGCAAAGCTTTAAATCCTCCACTTCTTCCCCATTCATGCTTATCAACAAGTCTTATTTTGAATTATTCTTAAAGAGTAAGCCATAATTACACTCCCATACTATCCAATTGAAACCAGTGGGGTTGCAAAGGTGTAAATGAGAGCAGAATTTGTCCCTGAAGAACACTGTCTTTTTGCCATAGCAGAACAGCCAGTAGTACTTCCAGTCTAGTTATCCCATTCCCAGTGTTGACCTATGCATATTAGTACATATTGGGTCTGGTGTATTGTGCATGGAATAGGAATTTGCTTGCCTCTGAAGCATCCAGTATACTAAGGTTGGGCGGGGGCCTGAGGGAAGAAAGGGATTGATGAGACACTGATCTGTTTCCCTTACCAGCAGCAGCATAAAAGGAACTGGGCAGGAATTGGATAGCCAGGTATATCCACAGGGAGATCAGCGGTGGGGAGTTCTGGGGCACAGAATTATCAGACACATAAATGAACATGACTTGTTGGGAAAGAGTCAACATGGTTTTTGTAAAGGGAAATCGTGCCTCACCAATCTACTAGGATTCTTTGAGGGGGTCAAGAAGCATGTGGACAAGGGGGATCCAGTGGATATAGTGTACTTAGATTTTCAGAAAGCCTTTGACAAGGTCCCTCACCAAAGGCTCTTAAGCAAAGTAAGCTGTCATGGGACAAGAGGGAAGGTCCTCTCCAGGATCAGTAACTGGTTAAAAGATAGGAAACAAAGGATAGGAATAAATGGTCAGTTTTCAGAATGGAGAGAGGTAAATAGTAGTGTCCCCCAAGGGTCTGTACTGGGTCCAGTTCTATTCAACATATTCATAAATGATCTGGAAAAAGGTGTAAACAGTGCATTGGCAAAATTTGCAGATGATACAAAACTACTCAAGATAGTTAAGTGCCAGGCAGACTGCGAAGAGCTACGAAAGGATCTCTCAAAACTGGGCAACAAAATGGCAGATGAAATTCAATGTTGATAAATGCAAAGTAATGCACGCTGGAAAACAATCCCAACTATACATAAAAATGTTGGGGTCTAAATTAGCTGTTACCACTCAAAAAAGAAATCTTGGCGTCATTGCAGATAGTTCTCTGAAAACATCCACTCAAAGTGCAGTGGCAGTCAAAACAAATAAAATGAAGTATTTCTTCACACAACGCACAGCCAACCTGTGGAACTTTTTGCCAGAGGATGTTGTGAAGGCCAAGACTATAACAGGGTTAAAAAAAACCCTAGATAAATTCATGGAAGATAGGTCCATCAATGGCTATTAGCTAAGATGGGCAGGGATGGTGTCCCTAAACTTCTGTTTGCCAGAAGCTGGGAATGAGCAACAGGGGATGGATCACTTGATGATTACCTGTTCTGTTCATTCCCTCTGGGGCACCTGGCATTGGCCCCATCGGAAGACAGGATGCCGAGCTAGATGGACCTTTGGTCTGACCCAGTATGGCCGTTCTTATGTTCACTCAGATGGCCCTATTTTTCCTGTTTGTAGCTATTTTACAGTGAAACCAGAGCAGCTTTTCCTAGCATCCCTTATTTCTAAAAAGTAAAATAAATGAAGAGTAAACTAGTTTTGTAGGGGAAATATTAATGAAGATTTTTGGCAAGGGAATCATATTATATTTGGTTATATTTTAAAATTATTGAAAAGAACTCCCATTAACTTGAGGTCCAGGATCGGTTGAATCCTGAGGCTCTTTTGTCTGCTGATTTTATAGATGCATCTAAGGCCTGATGACTCACTTATTCTAAAGGTGAGAGGGTGGTTATTGTTCACTGCTTTAATTTGTGGAAGAATCTAGTGCTTATGAAATAAAATAGTGCTGATTTGGACTAGTGATAATATAATGCAGGCTTCTGCAAACAGCTCCGCCAGTGTTTCAATGTTCTGTTTCACACATACAGAATGGGAGGAGACTGTCTAGGAAGGAGTACGGCAGAAAGGGATCTAGGGGTTATAGTGGACCACAAGTTAAATATGAGTCAACAGTGTGATGCTGTTGCAAAAAAAGCAAACATGATTCTGGGCTGCATTAACAGGTGTGTGGTGAGCAAGACACGAGAAGTCATTCTTCCGCTCTACTCTGCACTGGTTAGGCCTCAACTGGAGTATTGTGGCCAGTTCTGGGCACCACATTTCAAGAAAGATGTGGAGAAATTGGAGAGGGTCCAGAGAAGAGCAACAAGAATGATTAAGGGTCTAGAGAACATGACCTATGAAGGAAGGCTGAAGGAATTGGGTTTGTTTAGTTTGGAAAAGAGAAGACTGAGAGGGGACATGATAGCGGTCTTCAGGTATCTAAAAGGGTGTCATAAGGAGGAGGGAGAAAACTTGTTTATCTTAGCATCTGAGGATAGAACAAGAAGCAATGGGCTTAAACTGCAGCAAGGGAGGTTTAGGTTGGACATTAGGAAAAAGTTCCTAACTGTCAGGGTGGTTAAACACTGGAATAAACTGCCCAGGGCGGTTGTGGAATCTCCGTCTCTGGAGATATTTAAGAGTAGGTTAGATAAATGTCTATCAGGGATGGTCTAGACAGTAATTGGTCCTGCCATGAGGGCAGGGGGCTGGACTCGATGACCTCTCGAGGTCCCTTCCAGCCCTAGAATCTATGAATGTATTTAAGTCAGTGCCAACAATGTCCTTGCTCGTCTTATTCTGGGATTTTCTGGGGGGAAAAAAGAGACTGACAGTTGTGTTGAATTGTTCCAAACTGGTGTGTGTTTTTGATATGGGCAAATGTTGCTCTAGAGCAGCGGTTCTCAAACTGTGGGTCACAACCCCAAAGTGGGTCGTGAGTTCATTTTAATGGGGTCACCAGGGCTGGCATTAGACTCGCTGGGGCCCAGGGCATAAAGTTGAAGCCAGAGCCCCGCCGTGCAGGGCTGAAGCAGAAGACTGGGCAATGGGGCTGAAGCCAAAGCCTGAGCAACTTAGCTTTGCAGGGCCCCCTGTGGCTTGGGGCCCTGGGTGGTTGCCCTGCTTACTAGCGCTGGCCCTGATTCTAGACTCTAAAATCTAGAGTAACACAGGGCACTGGGGTCCTTTAGTAATTTTTGTTGTCATAAGGGGGTTGCAGTCTCCCTAAACTACCACTCATCGCTAGTAACCTACTACAGGAATATGATGCTAGCCCACTAGTCCCCAGGATGTTTCCTTAGGAGAAAAGGGAAATTGACAAGGACCTAACTAAATTTCACTTTGCTGCTGGCACACAGTACAGAGAGGGCCACGTAGAAGGGGAGATGAATCACAAAAAGATATGAGAGAAAGACTGACCACACAAAGCAGGAAAGGGAAGGGGATAAATCTAGTGACTAGATAATATATATTAATTGAGTCTAGATGAACAGTTTTGTTTAATCTCTTTGGTCCCCTAGATTACCTTTACATATCAGATACTATTAAGGTTTGCTGCCCCAGGCCATAAATGAATCTACAGTGGACCCCTGAAATTACATTTAGTGGCGCACTTTTCCATCTTTCCTCCTTAGTTTGTGCTCTGTGGTAAGTCAAGTGATTGGTTTTTTTATTACAAAAAGTGAAATAATGGTTACACTTAGGTTCTCAGTTAATAAGCAAAATCACGTAATGAAAAAATATAAATTAATCCTTTAAATAGCTTTCAGTTTGTCCTTGGCCTCATTTGCTTTATTCCTTTATTTGGAGAACATTGATCAGAGCAGTCAATTAGGGCATGGTATTCTCCTTTAGGGTATACAGTTCTTTAAAAAAAACCTTGGCTGCTATTGCGATTTTTTAAAACTACTTTCCTAGCAAATGTACATTCTGCCTGCCCATCTGGGGCTTGGAAAAATACCTGATCCATCCAGAAAGTATCTACTTGAGGTCACTATTATAGGAATTTAAAGCCAAGTGCTGGGGCTTGGCTTCTAATTACATAGAACCAAAAATGTGCATTTATACCATAGAAATAAATAAAATAAAAGTAATTTTTTATTTACTTTAGTAACTGCAGTTGGCTGCTGCTTCTTTGCAAACAGTTGTAATGCTTGTGTTTCTGTGTTGTTGTTTGGTGTTTTTAGGAAGTGGGAAAACACTCGCGTTTGCAATTCCAATGATCCACTCTGTGCTGCGGTGGCAAGAATCAAAAAGCAGAAGTGACAATGCCATTGAAGAGCCTCTCTGTGATGATGAAGACAAACCAGGATGGGAAAGTGATAATGAAACAAACCCTAAGCACCTAAACCCTAAGCAGGATGAAGATAGTGGGGGTGATGATGATGTAGATGAATCTTGCACAATAGGTTGCGTGAAGGTGCTGGAAAATGTAGAATTTGATTTTGGTGCCAACAAACGTGCTGCTGACTTGAATAAAAACAGGCCTCTTTTAGGGCTGGTGCTGACTCCCACAAGGGAACTAGCTGTACAAGTAAAACATCATATTGATGCCGTGGCCAAATTTACAGGTAGGAGAGACAGAGGCAAGAGAGCTGGGGTCTGTTCCTGCCTTTACTATTGACTGTGTGTGCCTCAGTTTCCTCTTCATAAAATGGAGATACTTCCTTTATCTTGGAAGGGGTGTTAGGAAGAGTCATGCATGAATGTTTGAAATGTGATTTGAGATTCTTGGATGGGAAGCACTGTAGAGGTGCGAAGTTACCATTAATGTGTTGCCTAAAGCTGTGCACTACAACTTCCATCTACAAATGTTTGTTATCACTGTTGACTTAGAAATACAAAATCTGCACTAAAATCAGTGGTCACATGGCCACAGATACCCAGGTACCACTTTCTGATGATGATAAATATATCAACATGGAAATTACATAGATTTTTAAGGCCCAAAGGAACCATTAGATCATCTAGTTTGACTCCTGTATAACACACACTGTAGATTTTCAGCCAGTTACCCTCTGCTTTGAGCCCAATAATTTGTTTGACTAAAGCATATTATAAACCTCCTCATCTCCTTTACATATTAGAAGCCCATGCAACTCTTAGGTGAATGAGTTGAGGTAAGATAGGAAGAATCAAGTAGCAACAATTACTTCTCCTTCCTAATATTAATGATTATGTATTCATTAGAGTAATACTGCTATTCTTCAGGAATACATACAGCATGGAGTGTTTTTTTAAAACATGTTCCTTTGGCTTCTATACCTCTTGCTGTGTAACTGAAAGGAAGGCTAATTTTAACTCTTACTCTTAAAATACCACATCGATTTGTAGAAGTACAGTTCTGTTAAAAGCTAATGCAGCTTTGTGCCCCAGTGAGAGACAGTTGCTATGTAGTCAGAGTAACTGGGGGGGATTTAACAACCACTGTGTGCTGCTGCAGGAACAGCATTTGGAGGCAGGAAGGAAAATCCCTCCCAGTGTTGTCCTTCCCTGTCACCCTAAACCGACTTTGAGCAAATATGCTTAGTCTGGCCACTTTTAGTTGTCAACAACTTCCACTGGCTGGTCACTAAAATGGACAGTTCATAATCCAGGTGCAAGACATGCCTTCCTCAACTTTATTCATTGTGTGCAGATCTCCTGACAGTGTAAGGGACTGCTTATCCATTAGACACATTCACATATTATCTAATTCTGAGTGGAAGAACGTCAAAGCTGAGACTGTGAGGAAGAGTGGTGGGTTGCCTTCCTATGTGGGCATTTGGAACCTGAAGAAAACATGCATTAACTATCTGGTATATAAATAATCATTCCTGCTCTTTAAAGGCAAGTGTAATTCGAGCAGTATTGTTTTACTTTTGGCCTCTTTCTATAACCAGCATTTCACTGTAATGCTGACCATATGCTTAATATTGTACAAAGAAGAGGAGGAGACAGTACCTGGCCAAAGGAACTTATAGTCTAGATAAATACTACTTAAATGATTTCCCAAAGCTGCAGGATAGTACGGAATATGTCCATTTTCCTTCCTAAGATGTGGATAATATTTTCCAGTGGGAACTAAAGTAAACTAATCCTCCATGGTCTTTACATCGTGCGACCTTGTGTGTTCTAGGCATTAAAACTGCAATTCTAGTCGGTGGAATGGCTGCTCAGAAACAGGAACGAGTATTGAACCAGAAGCCAGAAATTGTAATTGCAACCCCAGGTCGTCTGTGGGAGCTAATTAAAGAGAAACACCCACATCTCTCAAATCTCCGGCAGCTCAGGTAAAGGTGGCTTTTAGCCTAACTACTCAGAATTAATATCCTGGGGAAAGACTATCCAGTATCACCGAACATGCTTAATTATTTACTGATTAAGTAATGTTGACTGTGCAGGAGCACTTTTGTCTTTGCTAGAAGATCTCATTAAAGTTCATATTCATTACATTGAGAATGGGGGATGTCAATCACATTACTGAAAAACTAATTGTTGCCTTTGAACCTTAACCTTTCAGAGAGGAACAGAAACGGCTGCTGTAATTACCCATGCATGCCTAGCCTCCTTTATGTTTTACATGGGGAAAAGCCAGAAACACTTCAAAAGAACCGATCAGATTTCTATTTATCTAAAATAACCACTGTGCTTCTATACTGTACCTATTTTGTATCCAACAGGTGCCTTGTGATTGATGAAGCAGACCGAATGGTTGAAAGGGGACATTTCTTAGAACTCTCACAGTTGCTGGAAATGTTAAACGATTCACAATATAACCCTCGACGTCAGACTTTTGTCTTTTCTGCCACGCTGACTTTGGTCCATCAGGCTCCCACAAGAGTTTTACAAAAGAAATATGCTAAAAAAATAGACCAAAAGACCAAACTGGAAATGCTAATGGAAAAAGTGGGGATAAGGGGCAAACCTAAAGTGATAGACTTAACAAGAAAAGAGACCACTGTAGAGACTCTGACTGAAACCAGGATCCACTGTGACATGGATGACAAAGACTATTACCTCTATTATTTTTTGCTTCAGTACCCAGGAAGAACCATGGTCTTTGCAAACAGTATAGACTGCATAAAACGCCTCAGTGCGCTCCTCACAATCCTGGATTGTAACCCCCTGACTCTGCATGCAAACATGCACCAGAAGCAAAGGTTAAAAAACCTGGAAAAGTTTGCTGAGCGAGAGAAGTAAGTTGATTGTTCTGTTGTGGGAAAACTGTGCGTGAAAAGGGAAAACGGTTGACTACGGGAAGGGAGTGGGGGGAAATGATGGATGGTTCAGGGGACTGGCTGTAGGACACAGCTCTTGACAACTTCTAGGTCACCCGTTCAATCTAATCTGGGCTGCTAATAACTGAAAATTGTTACCATCTGCTGGCTGTTCAGTGGCCTTTGTGATATGAGGTGGTAGTCTCAGTCCATCTCGTGGCACATAAGGGTCCATAACAACAAAACGCCTACGCAGCTGGAATTGATTGGCACCCTGGTTGACAGACTCAGGCAGAGAAGCCAAAGATTAAATCGCACATGAAGATGTTGAGGCAGGAGAAGCTCACATTGCTATTGCCCAGACTGACCTATTCTGTGCACAGGTTGATGGCCTCTGTCTCCGGGGTTTGTAACTGAGCACCTTTCGCTAGTACAAAATTCACACTCTTGTGTGTGTGTATTTTCAATGAAACTTTTGATAAAACATCCCTTTTGCAGAACATCCTATCAATCCTATCCTTGGTTTATGACAGACCGAGCGGAGTTTCATAGATTGTTAAAGCCAAAAGGGACCATGGAATCATCTAGTCTCACCTGTACAGCAATGGTCAAGGAATTTCACCCAGCTACCCTCCTGTATTGAGCCCTATAACTATAAGCTGTGCAATTCATTGTCATAAAACAGAGCTTTTGTTAAAATCTTAGCCGCTTCCTACTGAGAATGCTTGTGAATGATTTTTCAGTTGCCTGCAGCAATAAAAAAAAAAAATCTGTCACATTATCACCAATTCTTACAGAGGCCCTAGCCCTTCGTATGGATTATTTACATGTGAAATGGCTTGCTTGAAAATGCATCTGATATAGTTGCATGAAAAAAATCTAGTGGTCAGAATACAAAATATTGTATTTTTTCCCCCCACCCTCTTATAGTTCAGAACTGGCTAAATGCAGTTTCCTCAAGTGCAATTCAGTACAAGAATTTTCAGTCCAAAAGGAATTATGTTCAGAACATTCAGTGTGTTTAAACATAGAGGTCTATAATGGAGGAATAGTTTTGCAACCTGCATTGCAGTGTTCATACCAGCAAAAGCTGTCATAGCCGTATCATGTACCTTTTCAAAAGAATCAGCATTATTAGTAGAAAATCATATTAAATTAATGAGACATTTAAACCTAGACTGGACAAAGCGCTGCAAAACGTTTTGTAGGGGGAGCAGACTTGCACTGCCAGGAAGTTGGATTAGATGATCAAATAGGTCTTTTCACACTGACTTCTGTGAAATAGGAAGAGAATAAAAGAATAGCAAGGCACAGTTTTGCTAGGATTGAAGTTAATGACAGCTTTGCCATTGACCTCATTGGGAGTAGTATCTGGTCCACAGTCAGTAACAAATTACATTATTTCTTTTCCTTTCAATATTTCACATTTCAAAATTGCCCTAGATCAGGTGTCAATTTCTTGACTTCCAAATAGATGGCATATCCTAGCAGATGTTATAAAATGAGCATGCTCTTCAAATTCTTTTGGCAAAATTCTGGGTCACTCACACTGCGCGTTTACTAGCATTTGGTTTACATTACAGGTTTATGTTTAATGAATAACCTGTATCCCCACGTTCTTTATTTCAGCTGTGTCCTTTTGACAACAGACGTTGCAGCTCGGGGTCTGGATATTCCTAACGTGCAGCATGTCATCCATTACCAGGTTATAAAAATCTTTTGAAGCGTCTATTGCTGGCTTTTTCAACCAAGGTCTCCTGGCTACAATATAAACCGGTGCTTCTCAGTCCCTAGTAAAGTAGTATAGAAATTAAGCCTCAAGTGTTTAATGATTCCATAGCCCTCTGCATCTAAGGATCTCAGAATGCTTTACAAAGATAAATTATACCCATTTCTAGAGTGACGATCACTAGTGTCAGGGTGCAATTTACAGTCAGTTTTGTGTACAAGAAGTTACTTGTATGGCTATGTCCCTTCTCACTTTCCCATTTACACGCTGAACTTAGGCATCAGAGTCCCACTCTAGAGGAGTCAGATGACCCCACCTCATAACATGTCTGAGGTTGGGTATCATTTTGCCTTGCTTTGTGCATAGGGAAACAGGCTCAGGGCACAGGAGTGATTAACCAAAAGTCGCGCAAGCCGTCACTGGTGGAGCTGGGTCTAGAACATGTCCCTGGAATCCCATCTCTCTGCCTTAATCACTTGCTTTCTGTGTTATCAACAACGTTCATGTTCTGAAAGCAATTGATCAGACACCTGCTTGTCATCCCTGGGTCTGAGTGTTGCAAGCATTTCTCTACCTCTCATCTACACTCTCTTGATTTATGGGAGCCCTTTAACTACCGAATTTTTGCAGGTTCCACGCACTTCCGAGATTTACGTGCACAGAAGCGGCAGAACAGCTCGAGCTGCCAACGAAGGCCTCAGCTTGCTGCTGATCGGCCCTGATGATATGATACATTTTAGGAAGATTTATAAGACATTGGAGAAAAATGAAGAGCTTCCATTTTTCCCAGTTGAAACAAAATGCATGTTTGCTATCAAGGTAAAAAACCATTTTCCATACAAGTCATTGCTCGTGTATTATGTTTAATGAAACGCCCTTTGCACGTTGTTAAGGTTTCAGAATAAGTCTGAGCTTCAAAAGATGAGTTGAAAACAAAATTAATCAACTTTCATATTCAATAGCAATGTGCTGAATGCTTCTATTAGCCAAGGAAGGTGTTCACCACAGATTTTTTAAATGTTCATTGTTTAATAATTCTTTGTAATTATGTATAATTTCTGATGTATAGATCTTGAAATGCTTTACAGAGGTGAGCATGTATCATTATTCCTCTTTTATGGATGGGGAAACTGAGGCAACAGTAAATTAAGTGATTTATTCAAAATCCCACTGTGAGTTAGTAGCAGAATAGGAAATGGAACTTGGGCTTCCTGTATCCCAGTATTGTGGTCACTCTGCTAGACCATATCTACCCCTTTTAGGTCCCACAACATCCAGCCCTTCCACATCTGAGGTCATCCTCTGCTGTGATATCCCAGTACAGACCATGTTGGCAAATGTTACATCTACCACTGAACCCTGCTAGAGCCAGATAAATGCCATTTTTGAGGAGTTGTTCGTGTTACACAAAGCTTATATTGTTGTTCAGTATCTTGAAGGGTAGAATAATAAATAATGGCAAGGTTTTGCAAAACATTAAAAAAAAAAAAAAGTCTTTCACCCCACCTTCTGTCCCTAAGCATTGGTGGCTTCATACTCCATCAGGATTCTCTAGTAGCTGTGATAGCACAAGAATAATGCTTGTCTGTCACATTGGCGTGACAGCTGACCGCCAGTGGAGGGGCTGAACTTTTGTACAACCCAAAAAAATGAGAGAAAAAGCAGCAATTTTTCAGTTAGTTACTGTGGTGAATGCCCCTCCTATCCTGGTATCTGGACTGGCATATACACCACCAGGGCTAAGCCAACAGCTACAGTAGTACAGCTCTCATGGGAGACCCAGGAACTTCCACGTATTGCAGGCTACATGCAGGTTGGGTTGCTAGATGCAGCCTTTTTAAGAGAGGAAAGAGAAAGCAGAATTGTTTCTACAGGCTTTTTCTCCTTTAAAAAAATGTCCAGAAAACATCAGTTCTCTCAAAAGCTCTCTGATTACTAATGAGGCAAAACCATTCTTGTCTCAAGAGTTTTTCTTTGGTGTGGGGCTTCTGAAATGAGTTTGCTTCTGCTTTTCTTTCCAGAATAATACTTAGCACTTGTATAGCACTTCACAATCTGTAACCTAAGACTGCTGAGTAGTAGGTATATTCACCATCTCAGACTCCTCCACTCTTCCTCTTCTTTCCTTGCATGGGATGTTTTTACTCATAAATGCCAGTAGGCTTGAGTTGGAGTGTGTGCTATATTTCAAGCAATCGTGGCCTCATCTATTGTGCCTAACCTACCACTCACTACTGAGCATGATTGTTCTCATGATCATGTATTAAAGTGCAGGGCTTTGGAGCAGAGCAGCTCCGGAGCAGTGGAGCTGCAGGTTTTTGCCTGGAGCTGGAGCAGAGCCGGAGCACAGCTCCAAAGCCCTCTTAAAGTGGCATGTTATGGGGTGAAAGCCACTAATGTGGATTACCAAAATGAGTGTTTAAATGCTTGTTAAATTATGGAAATGGAGGCCAGCAGGAAGTCTGTGTAGTTTGGGAGAGTTGCTCACCCCATATTAAATGTTATTCTGGTCCTGGTAACAGAGCTGGGACTGCCATTGTTGGCTATCATCTCTCCCATCGATATCTTCCACGTTTGACTCGAGATGGCTTCCCTTGAATTTCTTATCTACAAGGGAGGCACTATAACCTACTGGATAGGGCACTGGACTAGGACTCAGGATACCAGGGTTCAATTCTCAGATCTGTTACTGGGTGATCTTGGCCATGTCACTTACTCCCCTATACCTCCGTTTCCCCATCTGTAAAATTGGGATAAAGACACTGACCTCCTTTGGAAAAGCATTGGGATCTAAAGATGAAAAAAGAGCTAGGTACTGTCTGAATTTTATAAGCAATCCTAATCCTCTGGGCACAACAGAGACTTGATAGGACCCTAGCAAACCACTAATGATGGAGGGATAAGTAGAGGACTCAAGAAGTTATATGGAAATTATAAAAAGCTATTTAAAGGTTCTTGTAATGAGCTGAGGACAAATGGTTGATTGCAGTTAATTAATGATTTCAAGCTTAATTTTGCTTCTGTGATTTCGTAAGTGTCCTAGCCACTGATCATCCAGCAGTGCTGTTTGATGCTGAGATACTGTAGCATCTTGCTCTTCAGTATAGCTGGAATAGTTGTCAGCGTGTCCTGCACACTGTACAGTCTATTTTTGTAATCACTCTGTCTGCAAGCTGGGGAGGGAATCTCATTGTTCTGTTACATTTTATTCCGTGACAGCAACAATTTCCCATCTATTCTTAGTTATGTAAGTTAATTGTACTATGTAATACCTGGGTTGGGAATTAATGGCAAATGGACTTTTGATTTGTTCCTAACTTCTGAAGAGTGTCCCTATATTCATGGCTCCACCACTCCCTAAGACAGACTAAGAGTTAGTGTTCATTTGTGCATTACTTGAGAATTATGATTTTTGTTACCATAGTGCCTAGGAGTCTGACTCATCTACCAGGACCTCATTGTTCTAGACGTCATACAAACACCACGTCTGTCTGTGACAGTAAATCACTTGTTGGAGACAAAGCCTGTTTCATGTATTTCTCTGCTTGTTTTTGTCCTTGCCTTTGCAAGATTAGCACACAAACTGTGTTCCAACACATGCTGTTGAGTGCTGATTCTACAGCCCTCCCCCATTCCTCGCTGACGTACTGCTGTGCTTTTGTTGCAGGAGCGGGTGAATTTAGCAAGGCAGATTGAAAAGGTGGAATATTACAACAGCCGGGCAAAACAGCACAACTCTTGGTTCCAGCAAGCTGCCGAGGCTCTTGAAATTGATCTTGATGATGATGTGCTTATAGGCAAGTAGAACTGCTTGCAAGTATGCTTGGCTCACTGCCTCCGCCCCCATCCCCTGAAGATGCAACTCTGTGTCTAGCATATGTCCAACTATACCAGAAGAAATATCTCAACCCTGAGGGGAGTCGAGGGGAGAGAGTGGGATGATACCACTTAGAACTGTATTAACACTAATCCTCACAGCCCTTCTGTAAGGGAGGTAGATTGGGCTAATGACTATTTCACAGATGGGAAGCTGAGGTAGAGAGATGTGACACTTCTGACACGTTCTGGGCTAAGAAGTCAGGAGCTCCTGCCAGCCAGCTTAGCCTAATAAAACATGCTGTCCCAGCAGGTCCTGCAAGGGTTTCATCTGTTCTATGACAGTGTGATGGCTTCTGTGACCCTGTACCCCCCTATGACTGTGTAGAATCTATTTCCTGCTCTTTCCTGTAATCAAGCAGCAGGACACAACTCTCCCTGTATATTGTTTACAAGAGCACACCAGGAGATGCCTGCATGTGGTGTGAATAGAGTGACCTGGGCCAAAGGCAAAATGCCTAGTCAAACAACTAAGAAGGGTAGTTATTCTGCTGTAATTAAGCTTAGTTAAAATTTTAGTCTCCCCCTCCCCCCCCCCCTTATTTGAGGGAGGGGGACAGAAAATTGGGTTTCCACTGAGAAAAATCATGGAAAGTGCCTGCTTTCTGTGGAAAACTTCCACTTCATCAGAAAACCCAAACACAGAAAGCTTCATGGTTTTTGTCTAAAGATTTTCAGTTTTTTTATGGAAAGTTGAAATTTTCAGCAGGAAAAATCCCATTTTCCTACCAGCTCTAATCACACATCTCTGTGGTGCTTTTGTCATTTTTTTTTTTTTTAAACACCTTAAAATGAAAACCTTAAGTGCATGTGTCTGTTCCTAGATTTAATTTCAAAATCCCCATGTGGTGGTGGTTGATTTTGATTGACTTCTCCCCAGTCAATATGAGGCACTGTCAAAGGGCTGTTGGCACAATATCTTGGGCTTAAACTGACTGTAGCATGAGTGTCACTACATAACTAGATTTCTTAATTTTGTAGCATGTTCATTCATTTCATCCCCTGTCCTCTAAAGGATGAATAGACACGACTAGTTACTTCCATACCGTTGTGTGAATGAACACTAAGCAGCCCTGTATCCAGCCCATTTAGGATGTCTTAGGTAATTAGTGCCCTACTGTATGTTTTGACAATCTGAAAACATTGAGGCTTGAACTAGGTTTCAAAATGCCATGTCTACTCTAAGTAGCTCATGACTTTCCAGTTTAGCATTTTGTAATCACCACCCTGAATCTAGATATTCAAGCGTTTTAAAGTGTAAGCATTCCCTGGTGTTTCTTCCAGAGCTTGCACTAGACACATTAAACGCTTGATCCCTTTTCTTAAATGAATTGCCATTTGTCCTCTGTAGACCTGATGATTTCCCTTCAGTTTAAATGGAAAGTCAGCTAAATTTTACTCTATTCACCCTCTCTAGTTCAGGCCTCTCACTGAATTATTTATCTAGAGTCCTGAGTTGATGGACCTCCCTTACTGTAGTATTTGAGCACCTCATAATCTTTAATGTATTTCTGCCCACAACACCTCCCTATCTCAGAGAAGTGCTATCATCCCCATTTTGCACATGGGGCACATGGTAATTAAGTGACTTGTCTAAGGTCAGACAGGAAGTCCGTGGCAGAGCTGGGAACAGGCCCCAGCACTCTCAAGTCCTGGGCTAGCATCTTAACCACTTGGACCATCCTTTCTCCCATTATTCTGTTCATAGTCGAGCAGCCAATTGAAACGTAAACAATTCAGAAGTCAAGATTCTCTCCTCAATTTCATGGGCTTGCTGGCATGCAAAATGGAGGGGAGATGTGATAGTCCCCTAGCACAAATCCATGGAAAGCAGCATGCAAGTGGGGTGGCTATGTTAAGAGCCCTAAAAGAGAGAGAGAGAGAGAGAGAGGGGGGGGGGATCTGGATCTTTATGGCTGCTATATTTAGACGTACAAAAGATTGTTTGACTGTCATAGTAAAAGCCCTTATTTTGTCTGTGGTTTGTCCCACAAGGAGGACGATCGAATGAGCAAGAAGAGAGTCAGAAGCAAAAGATGCTGAAGGGAATGAAAAAACAGCTGAAACATTTGCTATCACAACCTGTATTTAAAGTCCTTCTGAAGACCAAATATCCAACACAATCTGGAAAGCTACTACTCCCTCATTCACTGGTGAGCAATTCAGAATCTGCTCTGAGCACTATATCAAAACAACAAGCAAAAAGGAGGAAGAAGAAAAAGAAATTAATTACAGATTAATTAGATGAATGATCGTTAGCACCAGGGGGTGTGGGAGAGAAGAGGGGCCATTTTTTCCTTAGAACTGGATTACATTCATCACTGACTGCTTATACAATGATGCAGAACAAAACACCTAGTACCATGTGGGTGGACATTCTAGACAAACAGCTCCTACTTATTGTTGATTGTACTGGCACGCTCTGGAAAATTAAGCTAAATGGCATTGGTAACATGAGAACTGTAGCTAGTTAATGTGTCTTGACTGTCAAAAATCCTGTTTGCTGTATTCTTATTAACCTTGTCCTTTTAGCGTGCTAATGAAAGATCAGCTTTGTAAAAAGTTTGAATCAGTGTTTACCTACCTTATAAAAAAAGATATTGGGCTAAATTCATCTTGGGTGTAACTCCATTGATTTCAATGAATTTGGACTTTTACATTTTAAAAGAGCAGACTAAGGAGGGTTCTTGCTGTGGAGCTCTACCTTTGCTAAAATAGACCTGCTGTGACATTTGACCTTTGCAAGTGCCAGTGCAGTGAAATAAGAAGAAAAAAAAATATATAGCCATGTTGCCCACAAATCAGCAGCTCTGGTTAACAGAATCAATCCCAGATTCCCATCTCCTTGGAGCTTTTCTGTGGAGATTTAGTTTCTCAGTTCCCTCCGCTGGGTGTAATTTCACTAGTCTCTGTTGACGTGCTCTATATAATGTGCTATTGAGTTGGAATGGCAGCGCGCTAGAACCAGTCTTGTAAGAATTCTAATCCAGATTTAGGTGTCCAAGGACAAATCTTTGCTACTCCTTGATTTGTTTATTTGGTGTTCGATCAGCTTGAAGATGTCAGCACCCTGACCCTTGTTTTTGTGAAAACGAGAGCGTCATGGAAGAAGTGGGCACTGAAGTGCACATATCAATAAAACAAACTGTGCTTTTAACATTTTAACCTGACTATTGGAAATAATTGCCTTTATTTTAAGATCCCACATCACAAAGGGGGCTTCAATTAAATTACAAAATCCAAGAGCAGCTAACATTAACACAGAGTTAAGATTGCTTGGTGGTACGTCTCCCCCTTGCAGAATACAGTTGAGCAAAACCTCAAGCTTCTGACAACCAGGAAATGCCCAATCAACCTTAGCTCTACCCCCCTCCTCCTCCTCCTCCTCCACCCCCCCACCCCCCCATTCATTCTGACTAGCAAGATTCCATTTAATACTATTAAAGGACAAAAACAAAAAAGAGACAGTTTAATCCTGCGTGAGCTACATTCAGCAGTGGGACGGTCTCATTGTCTCATGTCCTTTGGAGTAAAAGGAGGATGGGCGAGAAACCAGAGGGGGTCTGTGTGAGTTGGAGAAGGGATGCATCTTCAAAACTCACTATTTCTAGTATCTACGAGAGAGAGGGCGGTACTGTGGGGGCGAGTTTGTCAAGTGGATTCTGAAGAGAAAAGTCAATCACGGCTGCTTGTGCCATTGTGTCTTGTTATCAGCATGATTTTGATCACATCCTCCCCTCACCAAAAGAAAGGGAGAGCTGCAGCTTCTGTGCCTTCCTAAGGGGCTGTATAGCAGGCAGGTTGGACTTAAATTCCAGCAGTAAGAATCAAGGGCAGATCCTGGTGCTAGATGCACAAACTTCCCTCCTCTCAGAAAATCTTTGAGCTTAACACAGTTCTTGCAAATATAACTCAGTACTGTGGGGAGCACTAGATCACTTATAGGGAGAGGGGGGAAAAGGAAATAGTATAATGTTGCCTCCTCTGCCAATTTTGAATAGTTTACATGAGTGAGAGAGAGTGAAAAAGTGATGTAGGTCAGGCACTGAGCCAGGCCACTTCCAACCTCTGCTCTGCAGAGCAGCAGCTGCCCTTCATGGCAGGGTGGGGGACACACACCACAGGGGTTCTGTTTAGGGAATGATCCTCGTCGTATCATGGGCTATAGATCCCCTAAGACAGATGCTCTTTAATATCAGTTTGTGTATGATGTGTGACCTCACATTCCAGCCCCCCATCGCCAGCGGTTCTTTATGAGCACCACAGTTGTCTCAAAATAAGGCAAAAGCCAATCCCTGTTCATGCTCCGGGAGGTGAGTGTCATAGAAGGGGGAAGAAAATCACAGAATCTATGACTCCTGAAGCCACTGAATATGTCACAGAGATGTAGCGCTTGTTTGTCTTAGGGCAGGTCTACACTTAAGCACCACAGCTGCGCAGATGCAGCATTTTAAGTTACCCCTGGGGGGATTATGTGCCTAAACATTCTACATACTTTATTTGTCAAAAATAACACAATGTAATCACGCAATTATTTCAAAATATCGGTCAGCAAGTATGTCTAACAATACAGACAAAAAAGATTCAGGACTTTTTTTTTTGGACAAATGAATTCTTTGCTAGGCAAATTAATAAATACAGAAACGTATTTCCCACAGAAGCAGTGCAAAGGCCTGGGGGAGTCAGGGGTTACGGAGGAGCTGAGGAAGAGGGAAGGCTCCTGGGAGTGAATCTGTAGGATTGTTGAGTGTGGGTGGGGTTTTTTTTTTTTTTGGGGGGGGGGTTGTGAGGGATTTGGGGAGCCTCATGCATGCAGACCCCAACTGACCACTAGCCTCTCCCATTCAGGCGCATCTACCCCTGTCTTAGTGTGGCCCTGCAGCCCTCTCCCATTCAGTCCTGGGTTCAATGCTGTCACCCCACTAGCTCCTGAGCCCACACCCCAGTCTGTTGCCACCACTAGCCCTTCTGAATCCCAGTCTGTGACCCCCCAGCAGCCCTATGTGCCTCTATCTGTCCTCCCATCCCCCAACCCATTCCTCCTAACCGGGCTCTGCGGGCAGGGGGCGGTGACAAACACAGCCAGCTGTTCTGGCGTAACCCACACACAGCTGTTTGCTTCTGCTGCATCAGAGAAAGTGTGGTAAATAAAGATTGGTAGGAAGTTCTACTTCCATGCTTTGAAAGGCAAACCAGGAAGATCTCAGCATTTAAAACAAAAACCTGCTTATATAATCTAAAAATAGCAGGAATATCAAGATTTTTCCCTATTTTTGCTGGAGAATTGGAGTTTTTAACCATTGTCAGTGAAAGGCTCAAAGTGTTGAATCTCCCACCCAGACTTTTCTTCTGTTTGTCAAGAGTTTGGGTTAAATGGGTATGAACAAAAGATCTCTTCCTCACTAAGTTACCCAGCTTCTAGTCTCTGGGGCTGTCAATTAGAGCGGGGCAAATTTTTGACAGGTTCAGACCACTGAAACATTTCATGAAGTCCTGTTGGTTTTGTTGAATTGATAGTGTAAAACCGCCCCCGTCTCAATTTGTACTTTTGACATTTTTAAAATGGAAATTTCAATTTTTTTATTTAAAATAATTTCAAAATTTCCTTCCATTTTCTTTGACATTAAAATGTTCAAACTCAAAACATTGCATGTTGGTTGAACAAAATGTTAACCCAGAACAGTTTTTTTTGTTTTAAACTTTTTGGTTCATCAACAATTTTGAAAGTTTTTCATTTTGGTTTGATCCAAAAACTTTGTTGATATTTTTTTGAAGTGTTATATTTTTTAAAAAAACAAGCGCACACACACACACACACACTCCACAACTGTTATTGGTCCATCTAAAAAAATCACAATCCCATCAGTTCCCCAGCAAAAAATGGAAATTAAAACCTGATATTTTATAATGTGAAAAACAAGAATTTTAAACAAACGAAGTAGCTTTTATCCTGCACTCTAAAATATGGTTTGTGCAGTATAAAAACCAAACATTTAATATTGTTTAATGTTAGTGGCTTTGTTAGTAAGAGTCTTTCAATTATCCCAGCAAGCCTGTCTGTATTCAGAAGTATGGGTGTTACCAGTAGCCAGATGCAGCTCTCCACTCACAAATCAAGGAAACGTTTGCATTTTTGTATTATTCTAAAATGTCTTGTAAGTGTCTTGAAAGGGCATATGCGCTCACAGAATGCTAATTATTTGCAAGCCCTAAAAATACTGAGGTTTGACTGAGAATGGCATGCACACTGCTGGTCAGCGAAAGTTCTCTTTATTACTCCTACACTTTAAATGAAGCAATTTCTTATATTGGTGTGATCAGACCAAACCACTGCTTGCATCAGATTAAAATCTCCCATGGCTAGGTTAAGAGGTGTAAGAACTGCCAGCACTGAAGCATTTGTTCCCTGCTGGGAACAAACAATGCCATAAATACAGGTTTCTGCTCTCCTTTCACTGATATTTACAACCATTTATAAACTTTGAAAAGCAAATTGGGCACTTGGATTTATGGCAGTTTCTCTCCTCAGAAGTCTAGTGCCCAGCCCATACAAGCATTGTACACGTGCTCTCCTGTGCCAAATGACCTCCCAAGAGGAAGAGGCAGCAACTCAGAAAAAGTATATTGCATTGTGATTATACCAGTACAACAATAGCCTTCCTGTTCTGGTTTTCAATTAGCAGCAATACTTCTCAAAGTTTTCATGAAACTAAAGGCCTAAATTTTCAAAGGTGATCAGTGATTTCTGGTGTCTCAGTCTTTGGTTGCTTGTTTTCACCAATTTCTGAAAACCTTTATTTATTATTTGTATTGCAATAGTGCCTGGTAGCCCCTGTCATAAACCAGGATCCCACTACGCTAGGCCCGGTACAAACACAAAACCAACAAACCCCAGCCCCTGCCTCACAGAGCTGTGAAAGTGAAGCCCCTTTAAAGGTGTCTCAGGTTGGGGGCTCAAATCACTTGTAATTTTAAATAACTTAAGCCAAAATCTACTACAGAAAACTATGCAGATTGATTTAGAAGTATTCAAATGATGATATATTGTGTGACGAGAGGTCATTTCTTCCTTGATTAAAAAAAAATAGATCCCAAATTGATAGTGACTGACATTTAACAAGGCTTTGTGGATATTAGCTTTGCACACAAGCTCCCTTGATAGTCCAAAAGACTTCCCCACACATGCATTTTTTAAAACATGGAGGTTTATCTGCTATTTACTATGAAACACAGGTCCTCTGTTTGCACTAGGTGTTATCCCAGCCACTGACAAAGCTGACTGTGCATATTCTATTGTCAAATACCATATTCTAAGCAGACTGCAACAGCTCTGCCAGAGCTGTATACCACAATAAACTGAAGGATTAGCGGTTATAATGATTAACTGCTGGGTCCATCTCACCTGCAGTCCTCTGGAAGAGATATTTAGAACATGAGAGCGCACAATAATCTGAATGTGATCACACTGCATGGCCATTAATGTTTCCTTTATTTAAATTTACAGGAAGAGTCAGCATGTATTAGCATAATTAATATGATTGAAACTTTGGGCCCAATTCTTTTCTGGTTTATACTTTGTTCATAGATTCCAATGCCAGAAGGGACCATTGTGGCATAAAAAAAAAAACCCAACCACCACCTTATTTCTAGTCTGAATTTGTCTAGCTTCAATTTGACATTGATTGTGTTATACCTTTCCCTGCTAGACTAAAGAACCCATTATTAAATATTTATTCCCCCATGTAGGTAATTACAGACTGTGATCCTTAACGTTTTCTTTGTTAAGCTAAAAATCAATGGAGCTCCTATAAGGCATGTTTTCTAATTCTTTAATCAATCACTCTCATGGCTCTTCTCTCTCCTCTCCAATTTATCAGCATTCTTCTTCGATTGTGGACACAGAACTAAATACTGTATTCCAGCAGCAGTTACACCAGTGCCAAATACAGAGGTAAAATAACTTCAGCACTCCTACTTGACATTCCCCTGTTTTTCTATCACAGGATTACATTAGTGCTGTTGGCCACAGTATTACACGAGGAACACATTCAGCCGATCATCACCATGACCCCCTCCAAATCTTTTTCAGAGTCATTACTTCCCATGATAGAGTCCCCCATCCCGTAAGTTTGGCCTAAAGTCTTTGTTCCTAGATGTATATATTTATATTTAGCCATATTAACATACATACTATTTGCTTGAGCCCATCTTACCAAGCAATCCAGATCACACACTGCCAGTGACCTACCCTCATTATTTACCACTCTTCCAATTTTGTGTCATCTGCAAACCTTCAGTGATGATTTTATGTTGTCTTCCAAGCCATTAATAAAAATCTTAAATAGCATAGGGCCAAGGACCAATCCCTGCAGGACCCAACTGGAAACACTCCTTTGATGATCTCATGTTAACTGTTACATTGTGAGTTAGCCAGCTTTTAATCCATGTGATGTGTGCCGTGATATAAAACTATCATTCTAGTTTGTTTTAATCAAAATGTCATGCAGTATCAAGGCAGATTCCATACAGAAGTCTGAGAGTATGTCTACCCTGAAAACATATAGTAGCATAGCTGCAAACAGGAGGGATTCTCCCGTCACTGTAGGTAATCCACTTACTTGAGAGATGGTAGCTAGGTTGACTGAAGACTACTTCCATGAGAAATTCTTTAGAAAGGAGGTCAACCTGTTAGTTAAGTTGTGTCTCTAGAAAACATGTTATGATTTTGTTGTATATGTAATCATTTGTTTCCCCATATCCTTTTTCACCATCACTTGAACCTTGAATCTTTGATAATCTTAAATATATTTATAGTGAAAACAATAGTAAGTGGTGTGATATTATGCAAACTTCTGCACCACAGTTGAAGCTGGTGTGGCTACTGCCTCTTTGGGGATAGCAGACTTGGTATTTCTGTGAGTAGCCAGTGACAGGGGCTGGATATCACCAGGGCAATGCTTCAAAGGGACCTGAGGACTGGGGTGCACCTACTGTTAACCTGCAAGCAAAGAAAGGGCTGGCATAGCCCAGAGGAGAGTCCTGGAGTGGCCAGAAGGCTGGAGGTGTTAGGAAGCTGACACTCAGCTAAGCACAGGAAAGATTCTTAGGTTAGTGGCAGGGGCTAACTAGGTGACTCAATCCTGGGGTACCCCAAGAATCATCACACAACCACCCAATTCCTAATTTCCCTGTACGGTACCAGCTGGTAAAATTTTTGTGCTATTGCTAGGTCCTACCATCTTTCACCCCAGAAGTGGTTGCACTTCAGTGATCCACATACACTCCTCCTTCTCTCTTTTTCCCCAGGAATGAAAGGCATACTATAAGTGTTACTGATGATAAACTACAGCACCGATAACAGTCATCTCAAAGAAACACTGGCTGATAGATTTTGTAAAATCTAAGTGTTAGATCTAAATGTAACATCACATTTCCATGCTATTTTAAAATTCCACAACAATTTTGTCTGTGTTTAATCCTTTCCTTAAAGAGATTTCCTTTTGGTTAAAATACAGTATATCCCTTCTGAGTTGGCTTTCCTTCCCCTATAAACACCCTCCTCTTCGCACCCTCTCATCTGTGCAAAGAAATTCTTTATTGGCCCATGTCTAGAGGAACATGGAGCACATTAAGGAAAGCTAACAGAGGTCCTGCTTCCTAACAAAGTTAACTTTCACAACTGCACCCAAACAATTCTCTGCATCAATGGGACTGCTACATCCCATGATCCACAGCTCCAACACACACACACCACCAAATCACCTTTACACTCAGTAGGGCAAATTGCTTTATGTTCCTTTTATCCCCACACATCTATATAATATATGGTGTGTGACTGTCAATATTCTGTAGCTATAGCCCTTGGATGGCTGGGTGTGATAGGATTAGAATTGGTTCAAATTTTTGACTTAAAATATTTCGGGGGGGGGGGGGGGAGGGGCAGGGGGAATCTGCACAATTCCCCCCCCCCCCAAATATTTTTTCCATTTTTTGATCAGTTCTGATTATAGTGGCATCCTATAGTTTACATGGGATGTAAGCTGTAACACAGCTACACAAGCATGCAGGTTTCATGGGTTACTGCTAGTTTCCATACAATATTACCTTACCTACACACTTTCCCTGCCTCTTCCTACAATTAACTTCTGTGCTTGGGTTACTTTTCTCATTACACTCAAATCTGAAGAGTGCCAATATTTTTGTTGAGAATGAAGATCCATCTGGCAGTATCTGAAATAGAACTGCAGCTACCATACCTACCCACTGCAACTTCAGCCTCAGGGAGGCAATGCATGCTGGTTGGTCATTAACAGCTATACTACAAATTACGCTACTAAAGATGTTTCAAGCTGCGTTCTCAAAGCCAGAAGCCTTGGGATCCTTCCTGGACTCCATCAAAAAGTTCTTTAAATCCAAATCAGACTTGTACATAATTGGATCTATTAGGGATAACAGATGAATGTTTATTTTACGTGAGGGCAAAGGCTAGGCATCCCACACACAAGAAGAGCACTGCCCTCATGTAAGTAGTTGTGTTCCACAACAGAAGAACAGTCTCCCTCTTCACAGTACCCATAAGAATCTTTTTTGTTTCTAGAATGGCTCAATGTGCTTTATACACATTAAAGATGGCTTACAATACTTCAGTGAGCAAGGTAAGTATTGTCCCCATTGTACAGCTGGGCAGATCAATTCCATATTTACTCTGGTGTAACTTCACTAGACAGCTGTAAAACTTGCCCTCTGTGTTTATAACAATATGGGCCTGATCCAAAGCCCACTGAAGTCAATGAAAAGATTCCTGTTGGTGTCAGCAGTCTTCAGGATTAGGGTCCAAGTAAGCTTTAAGGTATTTCCTTGCAGGCTTTTGGCTTCTGTAGGATTGTAAAGCTTATGAGAAGGGACTGGATAGCTCAGGAGATCTTCACTGAGCTACAAAACCTTCATTTTCTTGGTCAATGTCTCTCAACCATTCCAGATGACTGTACCCCTTTCAGGAATCTGATTTGTCTTGCTTACCCTCAAGTTTCACCTCATTTAAAAACTACTTACTTACAAAATCAGACAAAAATACAAAAAAAAAAAAAAGAAGTGTCACAGCACACTATTACTGAAAAATTGCTTACGTTCTCATTTTTACTATATAATAAAATAAATCAATTGGAATACTGATATTGTACGTATGTTTCAGTGTATAGTATATAGAGCAGTATAAACAAGTCATTGTCTGTACGAAATTTTAGTTTATACTGACTTTGCTAGTGTTTTCTATGTAGCCTATTGTAAAACAAGGCAAATATCTAGATGTGCCACATATGCCTGGTTGAGAACCACTGTTCTAGGTCATTAGTTCAATTATAGTAATTATTACTCTTACTAAAGTTAATAGTGCAGTGGTGACCATAGGCCATTGTGCCAGGTGTTGTACAAACACACATACTTGGTCCCGCACCAAAGAGGGCAGAGTCTAGTAACCTAAAATTGTTACTATCTAACATGGCTGCTGGGAGGTTGGAGGGGGGGTTGTGTGTGTGTGTGAGAGAGAGAAAGGGGCTAATTGACTCAGTGCAATTACCAGTGGACAGGTTCCCACAGCACAAAAGCCACCAGCAAACTTTTTTCTCATCTCAGTAGGGAGGCCAAAGACCAATTTCAGAGATTCAATGAGCTTCATTCAGCGAGCCAAGATGCAGTGGAGACAGGTGATTGACAAGAGGGGGTAATAAAGTAGTAAACCACTGTACACTTGGTTTGTGTCAAGAATCATGCACGTTTTTAGCCCCTCCCTCCGCTTTGTGGCGAGTCTTTGGACTTCTACGTAGGGATCTTAGAGCACTTCACACATTAGGGAATTAGGCCTCATAACATGTGTGAGGCAAGAATTCTGCCCCCCATTCTCAGAAGCAGAAATCAAAGCTTACTGTTAAAACATGAAGGAGATTAGAAGGTAAAAAAAAAAAAAAAAAATCGGTTATTCCAGTTTATTTGCTTTATGCATTTGATAGCACTTTTGCTGTAGTCATTCAGTTTGCCCTATTCTTTTGACAGTTCCCACCTTGCAACATAGGAGGGAAAACATTGCAAGCAAAACAGGAAGATGCAACTAAAGAACACCAACATTGGCAGGAGGAATCAAGGGCATGTGATCCCTGCAACTACTCTTGCAAAGTTTTTCTTCCTTTAAGTAACCTAGGTTTCAAGTTGACAGTGTCCCTTTAAATGACTGGGTCTGTGGCTGAGCACCGAATTCACACGCCCCGGACTTCCAGGTAGCCAGCTACATGCTCTCTAAAGTCTCTCTTCTACTCAGTTCTCATGACCAAGGACTGCTCTTTAGGGAGAGAGACATTTTGACAGCCACCAAGAACAGACACTAGATGGCACAGATGCACCAGCAAATCTGTTCCTAGCCCAAGAAATGCAGCGCCAAGGACTATGGGGAGTGGATAGGCTGGGAAAAGACAAGCATGCTAGTGGGTCGTTGCCCTCCCCCCCCCAAGTGTGCAAGACATTGGATTGGATCACAGACTGATGAACTGCCCTACCTGACCACCAGGAAGAACAATGGTGGCTACTAATTCAGTGTAATAAACCCTCCCCCTAACCCTTCTTCCTTAGTACTAGAGAGAAATGCCAAAGGCACAGATGCTGACTCCTAGATTTGTTCCTTGTTATTGAAATAAACGTCACCCCAAATTCACAGTCCCCTCCCACAAATTTGCTGCCTCACTTTTTCATAATTCTGCATCTGAGGTCAATAACAGACTGAAAATAAGAGAGGAGAAACAATGGCATTTAGGGGTAAAGAAATGGATCTCACATTGTTCAGAAGCTTTTTGCACCAACGATGCTCATGTCCCTCACTTTGGCTCTTCACCTCACCATGTCCCGTCTTTGCGACTGGGTGCAAAGACGGTGTAGTGTTTAATATCTGTATCTGGAAGCCAGGCAGAAACAGTGTTGGGGAAGGTGGATAGGCAGAAGTGTTGCAGTGAAGCCGAGAGATGCAGTTACCTTAGGATCCATCCACATTACAGATGGAACAATGATTTTTAACCACATTAACAGGTTAAAGAGTTCCAACTGTGTGCATACAGCAATTTTTCTGCATCTTCCACAGCACTCTGCATAATGATGCTTTTACATGTGTGTTGGGGAAAATTCTGGACTATTATCCCAGAGCAGCTGCTGCCCATGCCATGAACTAAGGGTATTTTAGCAGCTCACTCACTTCCTGCTTTTTAGGGCTAGACTGCTTCAATGATCAATATTGTCTTCCTCAACCACTCTTCCCCACTGTCCACAAGATTAACCTGATCCATGATTGGTCTGATTCCAAGAAGAGCCCTCCCTTGGGTACAGCAAATCAGGGCAACAGCCCCACACCCTGTGCTTTGTGGGCCCCCACACTTGATAAGTGGAGGTGGCAGGTGGGGAGGTGAGGTGGTAGACAGGCAAGCAGGCAAATGGGGAGGTGAGAAGCAGGCAGTGAAGAGGAGAGTGGTGGCCACCAGCAGCCCCCCTTCCTTCCAGAGCCCTTCCCTCTCCCCCCCCCCTCCCCTTGTGGCTCCTGCCTGCAGGCCCCTACCATTCAGCCCCTCCTCCTCCCTCTCAGCACCTACCACCGATCCAATGTTTTGCAGCATCAGGAGGGGAGAGGAGCGAGGGTGCAACATGCTTGGGGAGGGGATAGAATTGGGTGGGGAAGGGGGCGGGGAGACAAGAAGTATGTGTTCCCCAGTTTCCAGATATAAACTGAAATATGGTGAAGGTTAAATGATTTTGGGGAGGGAGGGATAGCTCAGTGGTTTGAGCATTGGCCTGCTAAACCCAGGATTGTGAGTTCAATCCTTGAGGGGGCCATTTAGGGATCTGGGGCAAAAATTGGGGATTGGTCCTGCTTTGAGCAGAGGGTTGGACTAGATGACCTCCTAAGGTCCCTTCCAACCCTGATATTCTATGAAGAGGCAGGGTGGGGGTGTGGCCCAGGGCAGAGGGAGTCCAGGCAGGGCTGGAAGAGCACCCCCTGGCAGATTAGAAACTCAGTACTTCTGTGCCAGGCCCTGCACCCACCTGGGGATGTCCCTGAGGACTTGGTGCAGCTCTTCAAATTAGAGACAGGGTATCTGCCCATTACAGGAGCCTTTATTCAAGCCCCTCACCCATTTGTATTGCACTTTCTCACACCATTTTTCCCTCCCAGCTCCATGTAGTGATACAGTTCACCATTAAGACTAGTTCAGAAAAGATTTCTAGAGCCTGTAGGTGGAATAACTGAAGTGCAGGGGGGTTGATAAGCTATGGAGTCAGCAGGAAGCTATTAGATATGCAAACTCTTACAAATATATCTGGTAACACCCCCAAGCAAACAGCAGCATTCCAGGACATTATGCAGATGAAGAATCTACCAGATAGATTTTAGATCTTATCCCACAGTATGGTAAAGTAAAGAAAGCTTTTCTATATAGCTAGTGCCTAGTTTCGTGAATCTCTAGTCCTAATTGACAATGCACAATTTTAAAGGTATCCTTAATTTGTTTTCAGTAATTTTCCCAGTTCTGAGGGAAAGTCCTCCTTAAACACCTAAAAAGGGAGTTGAAAGTTAGATCTATAGATTGTCGTGGCTTGAATTAAAGCCATCCTTCCTGACAGGCTCTATGGTTAGTTGCCTCTAATACGGAGACCCTACTAAGAAAGGCAAGTGTACCTGGTGACACTCATTAGACATAATGCAGACTTAAAGACCTTGCTGAGGAAGGCATCTTTAGCCTATTTAGCCATGTAATATTGGTGTGAAAACTGCCAGTTGCCTGCATGCATGGGGCAAACATCTTCAATGGGGGGGGGTTGAGGGTATTCAATGTTTTGGCATATCCGATAGGAATTGCCAGACTGGATCAGCCCAGTGGCCCATCTCGTCCTACATACTGTCTGGTGCTGGCTGCTGTCAGCTACATCAGAGGAAGGTGCAAGAAATCTCATGGCAGGTAGATGTGGGATATCTGCCCCCATGAAAGTATCATCCTAATTGCCAATAGAGATTGGTCTCAGGGCTGAAACCAGCAGTTTTTATCTCCCTTCCAATCAAGTTAGCATTAACTACTATAATTCTGGATAGTCTGGTTATTCATAACCTTCCAATCCTTCTGACTTTTACTACATTCTTGGCTTCAACATCCTATGGCAATGCTTTCCACATTCTAATCACGTGTGATAGAAGTTTCTCATGTCTGAACCATTGAGCCTGTGGTACTGATGAGACCACCACTCTTCAGTAGGTCTAACTACTGGTGAGGATACTGAATGCTTGGAGCGATTTACTACAGTAAGCTCTTAAGTGGTCATCTTACCCTTTAGATGAGAAGTTATTAGGGCTGTCAATTAATTGCACTGTTTAAATTGGTATTCTATTTTTAACTAAATATTTTTGGATTTTTTCTACATTTTCAAATATGATTTAAATTACAACACAGAATACAAAGTATGCAGTGCTCACTTTATTACAAATATTTGACTACTACATTTTTACAGTGCAATTCACGTCATACAAGTACTGTAATGCAATCTCTTTATTGTGAAAGTGCACCTTACAAATGTAGACTTTGGTTACATAACTGCACTCAAAAAACAAAATTTAAAACTTTAGAGCCTACAAGTCCACTCAGTCCTACTTCTTGTTTAGCCAATTGCCAAGGCAAACAAGTTTGTAAATAAGTGGGCAGCATTATCTCCCATCCATGTAAACAAATGTCACATGAAAGTGAGACCAGGCATTTGCATGGCACTTTTGTAGCTGGCGTTGCAAGGTATTTATGTGCCAGATATGCTAAACATTATGACCCTTCATGCTTCAGCCACCATTCCAGAGGACATGCTTCTGCTTGTTACTATTTTATATTTATATTACAGTAGCATAGAGGCCCAACAACCAAGATCAGGCTCCCATTGTACATACAATCTCCATAGACAAGATACTCTCCTCCCCTCATATCCCCCATTTTTGCAGCTAAGGAACTGAAGCAATGAGAGATTAAAAGTGACTTGTCCAAGGTCAGAGGAAACCTATTGCAAAGCCCAGAACTGAACTCAGCTCTCAGTCTCAGTGCAGTACATTAACCATCCTTCCTATCCCATGACATGATGCCTCCTCCCCCCCCCCCGTGCACACCCCCAGCCCCCATTCAGTTTGTTGCTAAACGGTCTGTGGCAGCTCATACAGTACTTCAAGCATGGTCACATGTATGTATGTTTGTAGAATAGGAGACAGTGATCTTGTCCCAAAGAAGTTAGTTTCCTATAAAAGTCCCTACTAGATTAGGAAAAGACCTATATGTTCATTTAGCTCAGTATTGCATTGCTGTAGAAACCCTTGGGAGCTCAATTCTTTATGAGTAAATCCCTACAGTATGGATTGGTTAGATTCTAGCATTCCCATGATGCAGATTTCAGGTGACAAGCAGCTACTTCCTCTATTATAGGGATTTAGTGGGGTGGGGGGGGGAAGAGAATAGATACCTTCACCCCCATATGAGTGTAGCTGACTGAGTTAGATTGTCTAGTTGTTAGATGTAAAGCACTTACCTGGTCAGTGCCGCTATTTTATCCACCTGTCTAGTCAGTCTGTCCGGCAGACAAGAGGGGGTATTTCTCATGGTGCTCAGGTATTTCTAATGCACAGCATTCTAAAGCTAGGGCTAAGGCACTTGCTACAGAGGAACAAACATTTACAGATAAAGTGTCTTGAAGTGAGTGCTTCTAGTAAAGGGTGACCAAATCAAAATCCAAAAGCCACCTATCATAGTGCAAACATCCTCTTCTGGGTGAAGAATCAGAAGTCATGGTTCAAACACAGCTCAGACTGACCAGACTTTTTCTAGTTTGAGATTAGGAGACATTTTAATCCATATATGAGCCATTCATTCATCAGACCTCTTGTATGTATGTATGTCAATAAAACCTTCCAGTGTAGGTGGACTAAACTTTACGTGCATGTTCAGAATCAGTGACATGGATACTGTCAAAAATACTATAGCTAGAGCCAATTAATCCAGGCCCAGATAAGTGGCACCACTCTGCTTAACTGGAGCGACAGAGGGGATAAGTGACAAACCTGAACATCAGGAACAGCAACACCTTCCTCAGACTCAAAACATTCCTACATTTAGCATCCTGCCTCTGAAGTGGGTATTATTCCCATTTAATGGCCATGCAGGCCAGTTACAGCCCCAATTCAATCCCTGTTCCAGACAACATGGAAGCAGGTGCATAGGTCCTATTGAAGTCAATGGGATTTAAGTGCATTCTTAAAGTAGTGCTTTGATCCTATCCTGAGCAGGGATGGATTTGAGCATGTGCTTTCCTGAATTCAGGAATAAGTATTAGCTAACCTCACAAAAGCTTATGGTGGAGTCAAAACTAGAGCAGATGGTTTGGATCCTAGTCTTGTGCTGGAGCTACTAGACAGTGTTCCCTCCCATTTAGTAGTGGTGTTTGCAGACCACACCAGGTTAGCCATGTATAGCAAACTCTCTCAGGCTTACAGCTGAGCTGTTTGTTGCCATTCATATTTCATTGTCCCTTAGTTTCTTTCATGCCATTTCATAGTTGGCAAAGGAGTCCGTGTTCTCCTAGTATATTTTTGATGCTTTTCACTATGGCTATCTTAAAGTCAGTTTGACATAAGTTTAAACATACCCAGAGTCAACCAGCTCCTTTTAGCCTCCATCAATCAAGAGGATACCTTACCTGACATTTCTATTTTCACCAGGATAGTTCAAATTAGTCTTCCACTGTTCTATAGATATAGGTGAGGTTGTTTCTTATCCTGACAATTACCTAGCAAAGAGGAGAAAAATGTCTGACATAGGAAAAGTGCAAGTAACGTGTTCCTATGTTTCTACAGTATGCACTTTTATCCCAGCATTTCCAAGTCAAACAACTCAGGGCATTGCACACAGTCTGATCAATCTGCCACAAGTAGGAAAGATGGGCACAGAACAAATCCTGGTTCTGAACACCTCCCTCCCCCAAGATACAGTTCACAGTATTAATGCAAACAACTTGTCTAATAGCATCAAAGTCTTCTTAGACCTCCACTGTTCCATCCATACCTGTATGAAGTCCCCACATAATAACGTAGAATAGTATTTATTAGTTACTTCAGTCCAGGGCCGGCTCTAACTATTTCACTGCCTCAAGCAAAAAACAACAACAAAAAAAAAACCCACACACAACAAAACCACACCCCCACCACAGCACTGCCAAAACAATCCCCCTCGCCCCAACAACTGCCTCTCCCACCCAAAGCGCCGCCGCCAGCCTCGGAAGAGTGGTTTTTTTAATTAAAAAAACCAAACAAAAAAAACCTGAGCGCCACCCTGCCTGAAGGTGCTGCCCCAAGCACATGCTTGGTTGGCTGGTGCCGGCCCTGAATTTCAGTCGTTCTCCAGGGGATCTATGATGCCTATACAGGAAAGTAGGCCCTTTAGCAAAGATAATTCTGTATAAACATATTCAGCAATGGAGAAGGGAACCAACAGAGTGTAAAAACAAGCTTTCTACAAAAAAAAAACAAAAAACAAACAAAAAAAAAAAAACACCACACACACTTTGACACACAAACAAGTTTTGCTGGACTTTGGGAGAAAAAATATCTGTCTTTTAACTCGTACCCTTTCACATGATGGAGGCGCCTCAAAATTTGACATTTACCAGCCTCTATAAATAATCCATTAAAGGAGAAAATCCTATTAACTGGAGATAAAAAGCCAAATGTGAGAAGTTGAGTGATCCCATACTGGAATCTGGGGAATAAGTTAAAAACCAATGGCAATAGGCCAGATGAGATGACCTTTCTGGGCAGGTCAACTATCAGGAAGATCATGATCTCCAGCTACATTTCATTGAACAGAAACATCAGCCAGAGCTACAAAGTTCAGATGCAATTCAAGATTTAGAGTCCCATACAAAACTTAGGGAAGGGTGTTCTGATCCAGGGGTTTGGTTTAGTGCATTACAGAGAGAGTTATTGAAGTTCAGATCCTGATCTGGATTCTGAGCCCTGCCCAACTTCTGGGATGTTTGGATGCTGACCTAACAGGCCCTGACTGCTACACCAGAGGCGAAACATTAAATAGCATATGACAGACTGCTCTGTCCTAGGAGTGCAGAGGTGTTAATTGCCCACTTCATCTTGAATGACCTCTTGCAACATGCATTAACTCCTTATGCTTAGCAATCTGTCCACCTTATATTCAGCTATGACATAGAATACCTTGCTAGACCTGAAGAGCTCCAGGTAGCTCAAAAGCTTGTACTTCCCACCAACAGAAGTTGTTCCAATAAAAGATATTACCTTACCCACCTTGTCTCTGAGTAAAGAGTCAGGTGATGAAAGTACACCTGAGTAGATTTAGCAACATCCCCATTCCTTTTAAAAAAAAAAAAAAAAAAAAAAAAAAAAAAAAAAAAAGTACAAACCTTGTTGTAATAGTTGGGCATCTCTCTCACTATAACACAAGACAGCTTTCTTCTGTTTCCTTAACTGCTCTGCAGTTAGTTAATACAGTAGCAGAGATTAAAAACAGGTTTGTGACTATTGTGCGGGGGGGGGGGGGGGGGGAGAAGAGAATAGGAGGGAGGGAAGGAAGGAGAAGGAGGAAGCAAAGCTATATATAAGAAGATGTAGGCTGCTGGCCCATCTCCCTAGCCAACACTTAGAGTCTACTCAGGCCCTTTCTTTAGGGCTCCATTTAGTGGTGACATCAACAATAATTAGCAAACCCTAAAATAAAACAGCTTGACATAAATCCAGGAGCTACCTTTCACCTGACTCCACAGCTTCTTTACTAGAGCCTCCCTGCTCCTGATACTACTTCCCCAGTAGACAAGAAAGGCCACCTAGCAGTCCCCTTACCCAGGCATCAACCTGCTTCCTTCAACTCCATTACCCACTATCAAACTCCCCTCTTTCTGGCTTTATAGGAATCAGATGCTCATCAGGCAGTCACCTGATCCCTTCCCAGCTGGGTCTGATAATCACTACCAGGTCCAAAACACCTATTCTTTAAGAGGCTCTGCTTCAGAACAGGGCTGTCTGGCTCCATGTACTATGGCCGTTAAAGGAGTAGACCACACTGTTACAGAGACCTGGAAGAATTGCTTCTACTTTTTACCATAGAAGTAGCAGGAGTGTCAAGTCTTGTCTTCTCTCTAGAGCAGGAGTGGGCAAACTTTTTAGCCCAAGGGCCACATCAGGGTTGAGAAACTGTATGGAGGGCTGGATAGGGCTGCGCCTCTCCAAACAGCCTGTGCCCCCATCTGCCCCCTCCCACTTCCTGCCCCCTGACTGCCCCCCTCAGAACTCCCAACCCATCCAACCCCTCCGACCGCCCCCTCTCAGGACCTCTGCCCCTAACCGCCCCCCCGGGACTCCACCCCCTATCCAACCTCCCCTACTCCCTGTCCCGACTGACCCAACCCCCATCCACACCCACACCCCCGGGACTCCACCCTCTATCCAACCTCCCTGACTTCCCTGACCCCTATCCACACCCCCACCCTGTGACAGGACCCCCGGCACTCCCATGCCCTATCCAACCCCCCTGTTCCCTGTCCTCTGACCGCCCTCTCCCCAGAACCTCCACCCCATCCAACTTTCCCCTGCTCCCTGTCCCCTGACTGCCCCCAGGACCCCCTGCCCCTTATCCAACCCCCTCCCGCCCCCTTACCATGCCACTCAGAGCAGCAGGGCCTTGCAGCCCTGCCACCCGGCTGTGGCCAGTCACGCCGCTGCGCTGCCCAGCAGGAGCAGCTGACCAGAGCACTGGCAGTGCGGCAAGCTGAGGCTGCGGGAGAGGGGGGACAGCAGGGGAGGGGCCGGGGGCTAGCCTCCCCGGCTGGGAGCTCAAGGGCCGGGCAGGACGGTCAGCCCGCGGGCCATAGTTTGCCCCCTCTGCCCTAGAGAAATTTCCAGCAAAAACAAGGCTTTCACAGAGCTTTACTGAAGGGGAAGGGTGTTGGATCTTTACCAAAGAGAGCTTTTCTCCCAAGTGTCTCTCAGGAGTTTGAGTTCACTGTATCTTGACAAAAAAAAAATAAACAAAGGGCCTGATTCTCAGCTGTACTGAAGCCCCTTTAAGTTGTCCCATTGGCAAAAAAAAGGAGCTATAAATGACCCCCGATGAATGTCCCCTCCAAAAGGGGGTTTTCAGCTGGTGGAGAGCTGCTGGAATTACACTGTCAGCCTCCTCTTCCTGCTCTTAACACAAATATGAGGGGGTGGGGGTCAGGAAGGAAGTGGGGGCAAAACACACTGCACTACAGCTACCCTCCCTTGGCAGGTGACCCCCAAGAGGCCATTGCAGCCAGAAGATAAGTTAGAACAGCCTTAAGGCAGGCCCAGCTGACTTCTCCACAAATCCCGGTGGCATAAAGCAGTAGAGAAACAGCACCTTACTATATTTTTTTAAAAGCATTTATCTTTATTTATCTTTTTACTGCAACTGAGTAGAGGGGAACTATTTGGTGGTGGTATTACATTTCCAAGGTTTTAGTCAACCAATCAATCAAAATAGTAGAATAAAGTAGTAATAATAAGATCATCCCAACCGGCAGGCACATAGAAGCAGTGGGAGAGGGAAGGGTAGGGAATGGTTCAATTATAGGTTTGAGGTCCTGTTGATGTTTTTAATTAAGTCTGAAAAGGCAAGACAATTGCAGCTTTCTCCATTTATTTTATAACTGCAGAAACATTGCTTGGAAAATGTATGCACAAGTAATATGACAAATGTGCTAAGAAATCCACTTAATTTCACTTGACAGTCACAGTTTCAAAACAAGTAAACACATCAGCAAATGGCAGGCAGCCAAACTCTGGGATCTCTTCCACAGGTGTAAATCTGGAATAACTCTGCTTTATACAGATATTAACTGAGAGAACATAACTGATCGATGCTCGGGACCAGCCTCTTTAGCGGGTGTAATTCACTTGACTCCTTCCAAGGCCTTGTCTGCACATAGGAGTTTTGTCAATGAAAGTTATATCAGTTCAATTAAATTGATGCAGCTATTTGAGTTGAGTGTGTTCACACCGCTCCTTGTGCACCGGGGCATGCTCGTGTCTACACAGGGCCACACTGCATTGATGTAAGCTGGTATTGTGTGTGTAGGTATCTCAGAGTCCTTCTCAATGCCTCCAGGCTCACTGCATTGTGGGCAACCTTCGCAGCATATTGTAGGATGCCTGTTGGCATCCAAGGGAATTGTGGGAGCAAGGTTCAGACACCCATCAGACCTTCCCAGACCACACTTTGCCCCTGCACCATTTGTGAACTGGATGAGGCCCTGAAGAATGTAACACTCATTTTTATAACAGGACTGTATATATTACTGTGCATCTGATGCTCCACTCCCATGCATGTGTTATTATTTATAGCTGTGCAGAGTTGAGGTAGAACCCATCCCGATCAGAATGGCATCATTTTACATCCCCTTTGCACTCTGATTTGGTAGCATTTTACACCACTTTGTCCAGGTGTAAATGACTAAATGCATGTAATGCAAGGAGAATCAGGACTTATGTTGCAGTTTTAAGGGCTAAATTCCATTCTGAGTTTCACTGGTGTAAATCTGGGATAACTGCATCACTTCAGCTTTATATGGGTGTAACTAAGCACAAAACCCAGACTTTAAACCCTGTTCTGGTCTCACTTACAGTCCATGTGTCCCAGAATTCAACATTAGAGCTCGTCTGCATGGTTTTTCCCTGCACGGAAAATTCTGATGAAAAGAAAAAAACTTGTGTTTTCTCTGAAATTTCATTTTTTTCCTCAGAAAACTCAAAGATTTTGACTGAAAACATGAACTGTGGCACCACCTGGGAGCTGTAGTTTTCTCCGCTATGTACCGGGATTACGGTGACCAGTTGTCCCGATTTTAGAGGGACAGTCCCGATTTTGAGGTCTTTTTCTTATATGGGCTCCTATTACCCCCCAACCCCTGTCCCGCTTTTTTACACTTGCTGTCTGGTCACCCTAACTGGGATCATCAGCTACACTACATCTCTCATAATTAGGCTCCGAAGGATTAGATCTTAATCGGTAAATCTCAGTAAATGTCAATTTCACCATACACATACAAACCAATAAATAATATTTCCATCGATAATAACAGAAATGTACAGATAGACAAGGTAAGAAAAATGCTGCTTGAGAACTTATTAGAGTTTGATTTTAGCATATTTACTTTGTATATTTTGACATGTGCTGTTGACAATATATGTTTTAACAGTTCTAAAGCTTCAACATTTTGAATCTCAACATCTACTGTCATTAAATGTGTGACATCCCCCCCCCCCAATTTCTTGCAACTGTGAAAGTTTAAATTGATAAAAATAATTTTTAAAAAGAGCTTTAAAATAAACATCAGTGTTATCTGACAAAATTGTAGTAAAAATCATAATGTTCCATGATTTCCCCTCTTGGTGAGCAGAAGCTGTTCATCATGGAGTTCCTAGTCGTGGTGCAATATGGGAGCTGAAGTCCAGAAAGGGGACATGAGGAGCAAACAGCAACTCCCCTGAGGCGCTACAACTCCCATTTTCAGCCAAAATATTTTGGTTTGTAGCTGAAATATTTCAACAACAATTTTTTTTGGGGGGGTGAAAAATTTCATTTGCTCAAGAACCCAATTTTTCATCAAAAAACAGTTTTGATGGGAATTTTTTTGACCAGACCTAGTTTGTATAGTGCAAACAAAGAGTGATGCATTGCACCTTTTTCAATAAAAATGATACCCATCAGTTTTCTCCTTTGTAAAACTGCATGAATATGCTGGGAGCTGTGGAAGGTGTAATGCACAAAGGAAATGCAGAATATCTGCCCATGGTGGAGAAGGGAAGAGAGTGGGGGAAAAGGCCTGAATGACTAAGGTTCACAAGGTCTCTGCTCTGGATTTTTTTAAAAGTCTTGGTGAAGGTGAGTGCATGTTACCCTGGTAAATTAAGCCTCACATAACTTTAACTTGCCTGACTGCCTCTTTTTATGTTGCCCCACAGCTCATGGACTTTGGTAGAATTACTGGCGGACCAGATTTTCACATGGCTAAACTGCTGTTGAATCATTCCTCTAATGTACCAGGCAATAAAAATGCTTTCCTTCCCCAGCTCTTTCCACCTGTTTTTTTTCCCTTTAAGAGACTCATGTACAGCTTTGCTTGACTTCCCCGTGTCCCTCTTACTGTGTTCTGGGGCAGTCATGCAGCCCCCCAGAGGTCTTTTTTGAGAGCTTCTTTTGAAAGTTCCTAACCTGTGGACAGACCAGTGATAAATAATTCCAGTTTTGTCTTAATATAACCATATCACCTTCCACCTGAGACTCTCAAAGCATTTTTACAAATAGTATTGAGTTACACCTAATGGAAGAATTATCCTCATTTCACAGATGGGGAAACTGAGGCACAGCTAGGTAACTTGACTTGCTCAGGGTCCTATAGGGAGGCTGTGGTGGACCAGGAAAAAAATCCCAGATCTTCTGAGTTCTGTTCCCATACCTTCACCATACGACCAATTTCCCAACTCAACAATAAGCAGCGATTTTTTTATTCTTAGCAGAACACCACACAGCAATGATTCTGTTTTGGGCAAGGAGTGAGACCAAGCTGAGGATAATTAATCTATGAGGTTCTAAAATTGAGCCCTTGCTTTAGCTCCCAAGAGGGTGCAGTGGGGCAATTTTTGTTCTGTGTCTGTACAGCAGTGGTCCCCAACGCGGTGCCCGCGGGCGCCATGGCGCCCGCTGGGGCATTTATGGGCGCCCGCGCCGGTGATCTCTGTCCCCGGCAAGCCGGGGCAGCGCGGAGAGAAGCCGCAGCCCCGCGCCTGCCGGGGACAGAGAACACAGGCGCCCGCAGCCCCGGAGTTCTCTCTCCCCGGCAGGCCGGGCTGCGGGTGCCGGTGATCTCTGTCCCTGGCAGGCGCAGGGCTGCGGCTTCTCTCTCCATGCTGCCCCGGCCTGCCGGGGACAGAGAACACCGGCGCCCACAGCCCCGGCAAGCCGCCCCTTGTCTCCCCGTTCAGCAGCTCAGCGGGGAGACAAGGAGCAGCCAGCCAGGGCAAGCCGCCCCTTGTCTCCCTACTCAGCAGCTCAGCGGGGAGACAAGAGGCAGCCGCGGTGAGCCGCCCCTTGTCTCCCCGCTGAGCTGCTGAGCGGAGAGACAAGGAGCAGCCAGCCAGGGCAAGCCGCCCCTTGTCTCCCCGCTCAGCAGCTCAGCGGGAAGACAAGGGGCAGCCGCGGTGAGCCGCCCCTTGTCTCCCTGCTCAGTAGCTCAGCGGGGAGACAAGGGGCAGCCGCAGCGAGCCGCCCGTTGTCTCCCGGCTGAGCTGCTGAGCGGGGAGACAAGGGGCAGCAGCAGAGAGAGCCGCCCCTTGTCTCCCCGCTAAGCTGCTGACGGAGAGACAAGGAGCAGCCAGCCAGGGCAAGCTGCCCCTTGTCTCCCCACTCAGCAGCTTAGCAGGGAGACAAGGGGCAGCCGCGGCGAGCCGCCCCTTGTCTCCCCACTCAGCATCTTAGCAGGGAGACAGGGGGCAGCCGTGGTGAGCCGCCCCTTGTCTCCCCACTCAGCAGCTCAGCGGGGAGACAAGGGGCAGCCGCAGAGAGAGCCGCCCCTTGTATCCCCGCTGAGCTGCTGAGCGGAGAGACAAGGAGCAGCCAGCCAGGGCAAGCCACCCCTTGTCTCCCCACTCAGCAGCTTAGCAGGGAGACAAGGGGCAGCCACGGCAAGCCGCCCCTTGTCTCCCCGCCAGGGGCGGCTCTAAAGTTTTTGCCGTCCCAAGCAAAAAAACAACACCCCAAACGCCGCCCCCGAAGCAAAAAAAAACAACCCCCCTAATGCCCGCTGAAACAACCTTCCCCCCCTCCGCCTCTGTGTCCCGCTCTCCCCGGTCGGACCGCCAGCGGGGAGGGCGGCATGCCCGGGGCCCCACTCCCCCTGGCCAGCGGAGAGCGAGGCTGCCCCGCTCTCCCCGGCCGGAGCGCCGGCGGGGAGGGCGGCATGCCCGGGGCCCCGCTCTCCCCGGCGGAGTGCCGGCAGGGAGGGCGGCATGCCGGTGGCCCCGCTCTCCCTGGCCAGCGGGGAGCAAGGCTGCCCTGCTCTCCCCAGGCCGGACCGCCGGCAGGGAGGGCGGCATGCCCGGGGCCCCGCTCTCCCCGGCCGGAGCGCCAGCGGGGAGGGCGGCATGCCGGATGCCCCGCTCTCCCCGGCCGGAGCACCAGCGGGGAGCAAGCAGGGCATGCAGGCGGCCCCACTCTCCCCGGCCAGCGGGGAGCGAGGCTGCCCCGCTCTGCCCGGCCGGAGCGCCGGCGGGGAGGGCGGCATGCCCAGGGCCCCGCTCTCCCCAGGCCAGAGCGCCGGCGGGGAGGGCGGCATGCCCGGGGCCCTGCTCTCCCCGGCCAGCGGAGAGCGAGGCTGCCCTGCTCTCCCCTGCCCGAGCGCCGGCCAGGAGGGCGGTATGCCTAGGGCCCCGCTCACCCGGGCCAGAGCGCCGGGGCGAGCGGGGCATGCATAGAAGGGAGGGGGAGATGCGTGTCGCGCCCGCTAGGGTTCTCTTCTCCCCCTCCCTCCCAGGCTCTTAAGCCTAGGAGGGAGGGGGAGAAGTGCTGTTTCGCGTGCCGCCACTCGGGGAGAAGCTGAGCCGGCGGCGACGCGGGAAAGCCGGCGGCGGAGCACATTTCTAGGGGCGGCATTGCCAGTGCCGCCCCTAGAAATGTGCCGCCCCAAGCACCAGCTTGTTTTGCTGGTGCCTGGAGCCGGCCCTGCTCCCCGCTCAGCAGCTTAGCGGGGAGACAAGGAGCAGCCACGGCAAGCCGCCCCTTGTCTCTCCGCTCAGCAGCTCAGCCAATGAGTGGGGAGTCAGTGGGCAGCTGCCTGCCGCCCCCCAAATCTTGGCGCCCTAGGCAACTGCCTAGGGTCGCCTAGTGGGCGCGCCGGCCCTGCCAGCTGCTCGTGCTGCTGGGGAGATGCGGGTCTTTTAAAGCGCCGCCGGAGCCCCGCTGCCGGAGCTCCGGCGGCGGCACTTTAAAGGTCCCGGGGCTCCGCAGTGGCTGGAAGCGTCCCAGGGTGAGTACGGGGGAGGGGGAGGCGCCTTTTTATAGTGCCGCTCCCCCGGTGCTCAAGACCTGGCTACACTACTGCAGATAACTCCGGGGCTGCAGGCGCCGGTGTTCTCTGTCCCCAGCAGGTGGGGGGCTACGGCTTCCCTCTCCACTGCCCAGAACTACTCCCCCCACAAAAAAGGTAAATAAAAAAAGAGCACATTCACATGATAAGGTGAAAGAATAATTGTCGAATAATTTAATTAATACCTTTTACATGTAAAATTACCTTTTGTATCTTATGGATTCATATATTATGTATGAAATATGATGGTTTTCATATTATTTAATGTACAAATACAAAATAAGTATTGAAAAATTGTTGGCGCCCGCCACACTCTTCTGAAAACATGAATGTGCTCTTGGCCACAAAAAGGTTGGGGACCACTGCTGTACAGTATCTAGCACAATGAGGTGCTGGTCCGTGACAGGGGCTCTGTCGTAATAACGGGGCCTATAAATTTACCTTAATTGTGAGCTCAACTGTGAGAAGTAAGGGAATGTTCACAGAATGTCACAGTAACATATAACAATAAACAAATGATAATAAAATAAGTAATAATGCTCACAATCAAAGAAGACAAGCAACAGATGAAGGATGGGAGGGGAAAAACACAATAAAATATAATAAATTACATGGAGGGGGACCATTAATAAAGCCATTATTAGTTGGCTAACTCCTTAGGTGTCATGGGAGACTTGACCATGAGAAAATATCTGAATGTCTGAGCTATTAAAACTGATATTATACTTGAATTGAGTCAAAGGCCATTAACCTGGTACCGAACTTCTTGTTATTGGCATTGAGTTCCTCTAGCTTTTCCAGCTGATAAGTCACTTTGTACCTTCTGTTTCAGTTTCTCCCCTTGGCAACAGGGAATTGAAACCCTTGTTATGACACCGAAAAGGTCTCGGGCCAGCTGCTGTAAATCAGTATAGCTGAGACTTGTCCCCAGATGTAATTTCAAACAAGCCCACAGGAAAACACACATTGCAACATAATGATACTTGGCATTTACAGAGCAATTTTCAGATAAGGATCTTAGTGTATGTTTTACGAACAACAAATTAACTATTCTCACACTGTGGTCCGATATGTTTTATTGTATCCATTTTAGTCTTACTTTTTGGTCAAAGAATGGAATATCATAAATGACTCCTTACTAATTTCACTGGAGGTGTTATGGATAAAACCCACAGTTAGTAATGGACTAAGCCTATACCCATATAGCAAAACCAATGTAATTTTCATTTGCTTTGTTGGTGGGCTTTTTAGCTTTTGAGTTACAGTCCAGTAATTGTGTGAACTGATACCAAACTTGTGTGTATGGAAGACACAAATATTAAAAATGAAGGCACTAGAAAGAAGCAATTCACAATAAGAAAAGTCAGTAAGTCTGAGGAAGCTTGTATATTTCCTCTCTTCCATTGCTTTGGAAACTGCAACACATTAATACAAAACAGTGTCACACTGATGCTTTCCCTTTGTTTTTAGGAGTTTGTATTACACCACCACGGCCTGCTGGAACTTGGCTTCGGAACTTCTTGGTGATTCCCATTTTTCTGCTCTGAGTTTGGTCTCCAAGACTAGATAGCAATGCCCCACATTCATCAGGCTGAGCCATTAAATGCTTTTTTTCCAGAATGAATTCCTAGTATAAAAAGAGAGGTTTCTTCCATGGAGACATTCACTCATGGAAGGGCTCCATCCTGCAGCCCTTACTCACACACATAGTCCCTTTGATGAAACTAAGCAGCAGTTTTATATACTGTCCACAGTGAGATATACCGAGTAAGGGATACAGGATTAGGCTGATTGGCCCCAGGTTAACAAAGTACTTAAACACATGCCTAACTTAAAGCATGTGAGTATTCTCACTGAAGTCCATGGGCCTATTCATGTGTTTAAAGTTAACCACATGCTTCAGGATCTTGCTAAACTGGGGGCTTAATCTGTCATTTAGATGGTAAATTCAAATCAATTGTATCAATTCTTTCTAATGACTCCAACATTCAAGATGTTCCACACACAAACTACAACCTTGTCTGAACTACAAGTGCATGTTTCAAATTGTCATACAGAGAAAGCAGGACTGACCACCTAACACACAGTGTTTCTGGTGAAAACCTGCAAGTAACACATGGTCCAAAAGGCCTGCATTGCAATGCAGACAGTATTGGTATTTCAGTAATGATTCCCAAGACTAGCTGTGCATGGCACTACTGGTATTGCAGGCTTCTGTGGTTCCTCTGCTTTACCTTAATGACAAGCTGCTGTGCTGGTCCCCAGAGCACTACAGCTTCCCCGCTCCCATTCAGCCATGTTCTCTAACCACCAACGGGCGCAATGGCTCAAAGCCCCAATTTCACAACCAAGAGCAGGCTAAATGCCATGGGAGTGCAGTGGAATGGCTTGAGAGATAGGGAAATATTATTCCAGTTTTATAGATGGGGAAACTGAGGCACAGATTCATTAAGTGACTTGCCTAAAGTCACACCGTGAGTCATTAGCAGAGCTGGGAACTGAACTCAGATCTCCCAATTCCCGGTTCCAGGTTTTAACTGCTATGCAGTGTGCCCTCTCCCACTGTGTATTTAACTAACCTCTACATACGTTGCTAGTACATGCACTACTGCGTTCGCTAGAAGGCTCCAAAACACCTTGAATGAGCCAGACATCAGAGTCGCTTACATTTTAGCTGCCTATACAATGTGTTTTCCCTTAGCAGCAGGCACCCCGCTGTCCTTAGCAGCTTTTCTATCACCGCTACAGCAGTGTTTGTTACTTACTTGGATCATGTCCAGTTTTGACAACCATTCCATTTCCTGCAAGGGGCCATAATGCTGCAGCTGGCACTGCTCAGCCAGGTTGGCGATTGCTAACAACAAGCTGCCTAGTTCTTGACTCTGGAAAGGCATAAAAGATATTGGTGAATTTTGCCCCACAGAACACTTTGCACATAAGTGTGCCCGGGATTGCCAACCTCCATGATGAGGAAACGCCTCTCAAGGTTACCACACAGGAGTTTGGCTGGGTGACAATTCTGCTGTGAAATCTAGCTTCTCCTCAATGTGCAACCCAACTGCGTTGCTGCCTGTATCTCTGCTCCCATTTCCTCCTACATCCCTCTCTTGGCCCTCTGTTCTACCCAAGCTTCTCTCTTCCCTCCTCACTTTGTGCCCCCCTTTGCACAAGGTGTAAACCCTCAGCCTCAGCAACTGCTAATACTGACACTGGCCCTTCCATCCTACACCTGAGAATCCCCCTCCTAACTGCTTTTCCCACCTCCCAGATGTCTTCGCCTTCATGGGGCTAGTAAGACTGGGGTCCCTCCAGATTGCAGGCTTGCAGAGTTTAGCGATTTTCCCACAAGCCCCTGCTGCTCTCTGTCATGCCCCAGCCCATGGCATGGCTCCCACTCTCTGTCGTAGCTGTCTCACTTGGTAGTGAGTGGTAGCAGCACTGGTGAGAACGAGCTGTGCCAAGTGGAAGCTGTGGGTGGGGAGAGGCACAGGAGTAGGGCATTGCAGGAGAGTGAAACCTACGAAGATGACGGGATGAGTGGGGAAAAGGAGAAACCAGAGGGAGCTCTGTGGGGGCGGGGGGAAGCCTAGTGAGGGAGTCGGGAAAAAAGGTCAAGAGGGAGAGGAAGTTTAAGAGGGAAAACTGGGTAGTAACTCATGGAGTGCGAGGAAGACAGTGTGTCCATAGGGCTGGCCTGGAAGAGTCTCTCTAGGTATCAGCTGGGGGCTAGGTTGGGAGAAAGAACTTGTCTGTATGGAGAAAGGATTGTGCCTAAGGGCGTTGACTGAAATCCCCCGTTTAGACAATCGGCGACTAGCCATTTTCACCAGTACAAACTCCTAGAGTAGACAAGAAAAGCCACTTGAAGTTCAAATTCACTGCTTGAAACTGGGCTAGACTGCACTGGCCACAAGTCATGGCCTACAGCCTCTTTGCCTGGCAACAGTAGGGGTTTGCAGTGGTGCAGCTATACCAGTGGCTAGTCCCCGATGGCTGTAACAGAGGCAAATCTCAGTGTAAACAAGGCTTGAACCCGTCCCTGGAAACCGCTGAAGATGTAGTGTTTGGAGCCAGCTGCTGCAGATTTTATGGTAGTTTCTGGCTTTACCATTGTCCTTTTAGAAAGAACTGAAGTTTAAGAACGGAGACTGGAGAGCTAAACCCAGAGCTCCTTACTCACACAACATTCCCCCTGACTTCAGTGAGGACTAGCCCTGACTTGGAAGTTTAGCCCACACCAAACAACAAACTGGATGAAAGTAAATGATAAGTTGGAGAGCAAACCAAGAAGAGGGATGATGTGTGTATCTTAGAACAATGGGCAAATTAATGAATTCTGGGCCTGATCCTTCTGCCAACTCCCCCCACTTGCCTCCAAGGAAGGAGGATCAGGCCTTGAATATTTGTGATCTAATTCGTGTGCCAGTCTTTTCAGTTAGGGTACGTGTCTCCTCTGTTTTATCCTCTGTTTATCCTCCTCTGTTTTATAGCTCGTGTTCTGTTAGAAGGAACAGAAGGGGCACTTTTGAACTTACCTGATATCTGAAGTGACCTTTATCGTGGTTAATACTGACTTCCAGCTGCTTGTTTTTCTCCTGTATTCTGTTGCACTTCATTTGAAGCTCAGAAAGTTCCCAAATCAGCATCTAGGCGAGGTAAACAAGAATGCCCACTGGGGGATGTATTTTGCACTGCAGAAGGAGTCTAACCATAGTGTTACTCATTCTCCTAGTGGCTTTCAACTTGAAGGATCCCAAAGCACTTGACAAATGAACAAACTATTTCACTAATAGTGAGTTACACTCAGAGGCAAGTTTTTCCCTGGCCACATGGCTGCATTGGGGGAAGCACAGGCTGGACCTGTTCAACAAGTGTCATATAGGTTACCAGCATGCTCCACAGCCACGACTCTGAAAAAACTGGGCCATTGTGCTCTCAATTACAGTGATATAAGTCCAAAGCAACGCCAATACAGTTAGAGCTTGTCTACATGGGAAGTTATTCTGGAACAACGTAGGGTGCGAATTTAAAGAGCAATAGCGATTCTCAAGTATTTCGACACTCTTATTCCTGAAGGCGAGTGTTCACAACAGGGAGCAACTCCAGAATAGCTATTCTGGGTCAACTTCCCTATGTAGACAAGCCCTCACTCTGGATTCACACGGACGTAACTGAGCACAGAATTTGGCTCCTAATGCCAGGTTCCTGGCCTTTGAAGAAATAATGCCTCCAGGTGCAATTCAAATGCTACTGTGATGGCCACCATCTTGGCCAACACACAGGGGAATGAAGAAGGGTCCCCAAGAGCTGGAACCATAAGTCTCTATAACTTGAGCTGAAGAGCCAGGTTCTTGCTACGTCTCTTCCCCTTCCCTTGTAGGCATCTGGATCTAGCCCTCTGTTTTTATTAACAGAAATGTTAAGGATTATTCACTGAATTAAAAATAAAACACCCGGAGAAACTTTTCTCTATCAGGAATCTGCTTCAGTGGCTACAGTGTATAAGCGTGGGTCAACATTGTGCTAGAAGACCCATGCTGTGGACCATTACTGCATCGTCTGCCCTTGGGCCTGCCGGACCCAATAGCCATGGGACATTCCGATGGGGGATGAAGGTAGAATGTGCCACAGAGATTGACACTACTCAGCTGAGAGTAGAAATTTGCCCAGGGTGATCAAGTGATGAGAACGTACTTAGTGTTTGTGATCAGCAATATTCCAGAAATCGTCCCTTTCAGCAGTTACTTATGGACCTAGGGTTGCCAATTTTGGTTGGACCTATTCCTGGAGGTTTCATCACATGACATAATCTTTAATTAATCTTTAATTCTGGAGACTCCAGGACAGACCTGGAGGGCTGGGGGATGGATCTGATCTAAGGGTTCAGTGGAAGTCACTGGTGCTCAGTATTTCACAGAATCAGACCCTTACAGACCCTGGCTTAACTCTCTTGGACTAACTACTATATAATATACCATAAATAACATGCTTGATAACATTACAAGTTTTGTGGTATCATGTTCCCGTTGCAAGGTTTCAAGATCATGCTGGCTTTTCTCAAAGTCATCTGACAGGGTGATCAAGTTCTTTATCAAGGTCTGGTTTGTAGCTGACAGCGTCTCATGCCGCCTGATGATAGCTCCAATGACAGAATCTGCATCATACTCCAGATAGTCTGTAGCGGGACACAAGAGAAACAGCACAAAGGGAAAACAGACTTAGCTCACCATGTATTAGAGACGCTTTATTTTCCTTCCTTTTCAAGTTATGTACCGGATCCTTTAAGGAATTGAGGGTAGGTTTACATTGCAATAAAACACCCACAGCTGGCCCATGTCAGCTGACTTGGGCTCGTGGGGCTCAGGCTGGAGCCAGGGCTCTGGATCCTCCCCCTCCAGCCCAAACATCTATGCTGCAATTTTATAGCCCTGCAGCCCAAGCCAAGTCAGCTGACAGGAGTCAGCCGCAGGTGTTTTATTGCAATGTAGACGTACCCCGAGTGGCTCAGGGGAGATACTGTGTATTCGCAACTCCCACACCCTTCAGGACGGGCCAATTGCACAATTGGGCCCTGTCCATGCTAAATAAAACTTTTCCATGAAAACTGACTCAATATATCCAACTGCAAACATTCAAACCTGATGAGATGATTTAAAAATCATGAGATTTAAAAAATATATTTAATTTGGAGTTATTTTTAGTCGCCTTCCAGTTTTTGGAGTCTTTAAGGTTCATGTTTTCAATCTTTTCTCCACAACCACAAGGACCAGAAGCGGATGTTTTTAAAATGAAAGCTGAGAGTCTTATGACTTATGAGAGTCAGCTGACTTCAGGAACTGGGATTTTAAGACCAACAAGTATTGCGAGTCTCATGATAAAGTTGCAAGAGTTGGAAACACTGTAATGGATATCTGAGAAGGAAAAAAAAGACTTCTTGTTCTGATAGCATGCAGGCATGAGTGACTTAATTCCATTAAAATGTACCAAGTTTTTGAACAATTGACACCATTTTTATTAATGACCTTGACACAAAAAGTAGGAGTATGCTAATGAAATTTGTTGATGATGCAAAGTTGGGAGGCATTGTCAATACAGAGGAGGATCGGACTATTTAAACAGGAAAATCTGGAGGACCTTGAAGGCTGGAGAGACAGAAATGGGAAGAAATTAAATAGCACAAAGTACAAGGTCATCCACTTAGGAGGGTCTTATAAGAATTTCTGCTACAAGCTGGCGGCTCATCAGTTGGAAGTGAGAGGAGGATGAGAGAGACCTGGGTGCAGGGATTGATCACAGGATGACTACGAGCCAGCAATGTGATGCAGCTGTGAAAAAGTCAAATACAATCCTAGGATGTATTACATATTGCCAATAGAGACAGAGAAGTATTAATGCCATTATACAAGGTACTGGTGAGACCAAATCTGGAATACTATGTACAGCTCTTGGCACCCATATTCAAGAAAGATGAAAGGAGACTGGAAGAGCGTGGCTTGTTTAGTCTCCCAAAGAGAAGGCTGAGAGGGGATATGAGTGCTCTTAATATATACACTGAGGTGTAAAGGGATAAATACCAGGGAGTGTGAAGAGCTATTTAAGCTAAAAGACAATGTTGGCACAAGAACAAATGGGTATAAAATGGCCATGAACACATTCAGGCTGGAAATTAGAAAAAAGTTTCTAATCATCAGAAGGGTGAAGTTCTAGAACAACCTCCCAATAGGAGTTGTGGGGAGAAATAACTGGATTAGTTTTAAGAGAGAGCTGGAAAAATGTATGAGTATGATTGGATGACAGCACTGCTTGTGATGGTGAGGGGCAGGGTTCAGCAGCCCCAGTGATCAATTCCAGTCAGGGCCGGCTCTAGCTTTTTTGCCGCTCCAAGCAGCAGCAAAAAAAAAATAAAATAAATAAAAAGGCCCTTGAAATGTGCTGCCCCAGGAATGGCTGGAATGCCGCCCCTTCAGATGTGTCACCCCAAGCACTTGCTTCCTTTGCTGGTGCCTGGAGCCGACCCGGATTCCAATTTATGTCTTATGTTCCTAAAACCTTATGCTTCAGGGTTTCAGTTGGCCAACTGCAGGGGTCAGGAAGGGATTTCCACTCTCTCCTCCATTGGATTCTGGGGGTTGGGGTTATCTCCTTCCTCTGAAGCGTCATGGATGGCCATGACTAGAGAGGGGACACTGGGTGGAGTGGGCCAGGGCTCTGAGGGGGCACCGAGCATTCTCTCTCAGGTGCTTGGCTGACTGGCTCTTGCTCATGTGCTCAGAGTCTAACTGATCGCCATATGTGGAGTCAGGAAAGAATTTCCCCTCAAGTCAAATTGGCAGTGACCTTGGGGGTTTTCGCCTTCCCTGCAGTGTGTGGGTGCGGGTCACTTGCCAGGCTTATCTGGGTCCATGTCACTTAATCAATTCCCTGCCATTGCAGGGGCCTTCGTCATTGGTCCTTCCTATTCTCTGCCTGTGGCACACAACAGTCTGATCTCCTATAGGCTGCAATACTTTGGTCTCATTTCTGTTGTTGGATTTAGTATGTTGGTGCTGGGTGGTGTTTTGTGGCCTGTGACATACAGGAGGTCAGACTAGATGAGCTGGTGGTTCTTTCTGGCCTGAAATTCTATGACCATGTTTCTATGACAATATAATGCAGTCCATTTTAAGAGATGTACTGACATGTAGCTGCACCTCTGCACCACTGGATGGCACTGGTTCTATTAGAGGGACCTTTAACTTATGGGAAGCTTGGTCAGAGGCTATAACAGTTTTTCAGAATATTGATACCATATAACAACAAGAAAATCTAAGTGCATAATCAGAAGAACCGGGTTCTCCGGCAATAGGATGGGACAAGGGAATTAAGATTGTGTACCAAAAAATAAAATATGGCATAGAAGAGTCCACTTAAAAGAATCTATTCTTAGCCATGAATTCTGAGTCATTTAAGCAGGTGATGGCATCACGCAAACTTGACTGTGTTGTGAAGGGAAGCTGGTAACTTTCCATGGCTCAGCTTCTGAATGTTGCTAAGAGATGAATAATCTATAGACTTAACACCCGACTAGATGTTAAATGGCTGTCAGAAGAGATATCTATGATAATCTGATTACCTTTTAGTGCACAATTATCACTTCTGCCTTGAGTCTGGGCTAGAGACCCAAGACCGGAAATATTCGAAAGAACTCAGATGGACGTTTTGATATAGAATAAGAATTTGCTTAAATGTAAGGAATGTGCAAGTAACAAGGCAGAATCTGAGATTTGGAAAAATTAATCAAGTAGCTTATCCTTTATCTGATATGCAAATAACAAGCTGCACTGTATTTACTTATGATAGAAATAACCTGAAAGATAAACCACATAATTTAAAACTACAAGAGCTTGTATCAGCCAAAATATCACTCCTGTAAGCTAAAACAGGGTTTCTCGATTTTTCAGGTTGGTGATCCCCCAGTCAAAAGCAAAAATGTTCATGACCCCATTACATTTAGTACAAAAGTAAGAGTAACAAGGTATCAGTGATAAACTCTAAGCTTATCATTATTTGTGTTTTGAGATGTTGCCAGAGAATGCTTACCCTTGAAGGGTAAGAGTGTGAGAGGAGTGGAGGAGAAAGAGTTCCTTTGCTTTAGATTGTAATAAAATATTTAATGCTTTCCCCCACCCCCTGATTGCCTTTCATGACCTCACGACCTCTGGGTTGCAACTCTCAGGTTGAGAAACACCGAGTGAGAAGTTAGTCTGGGAGCATCTTCTAGTGACTCCAATTGTTTAATAAATAGGGAAGGAGAAATGGTTTGTGCCCAGGATACCTAAAAGATCCCCAGAAGCTCTGGCAGGAGTCATCTGTGGATCATCACTCTACTGCTGGGCACAATGGATCTGCCCACTGCAAGGATAAAGCTTAGCTTTCTTGGGGGGCTGGTCCATGGCTGTGGAACAAACTCCTATGGGAGCTAAGAACTGCCTGAAACCTCATCACTTTCTGTTCCAAGGATAAGCTGCATGTCAGACTTTGCTTTCAATAGCAAACATGCAGAGCAGAGCAGAAATAAAATACCTACGTATAAAAAAATAAAAATTAAAAAAAATCCAGGCCCCTCCTTGAATAGACAAGTGTTAATGAGTAAATTCTTCTAGGAAAGGGCAGTTGGATTATACCAGCCCTCAAATGCTGGGAATATGGGGACAATGTTCCCACCTACTTTTATCCTGCATACCTAATAGAACTGGTCTAGCTCAGCCAACATGATCCAGGTAGGCCTGGGCACCTTATCTTGCCCAACAAACAAAACAATGTGGGCCGCGCAAAAATGGATTTGAGTCACTGAACTATCTCAACCGTGCTGTGATGGTCAGCGTGCTGCTTAACAGGCCTTTCGTGACTGAGGAACAGAAACTGGCAGATGCTCTGTAACATGTGGATTGCCTTTACTTTTAAAAACACTCACTACTGGCGATGACTAGGCTATGTGGCCAGGTCACAGGAACAAAATGAGTCAGTGAAAGTTACTATTATTACACTTAAGGAGACTGCAGATGCAGTGTACGAGCACTTACTGTCAGGCAACTGGTCAATGATTTTCAGTAGGAAATCCTCATACACTTTTTGCTTGGCTACCTTCTTCTGCAGCTTCTGTTGTCTGTAAAAATGCAGCAAGAAATAAGTAAAGTTTAATAAAAACCAATGAGAACACGAGGCGCTAATTACATGAATCCCCTGTGTCAATTATGGCTTCTTGTCACACTTGCACTACTCAAGGGAAAGGATTTCCCGTATAGTAATGTGAATAATGGTGTAAGTATGTTGCATATAAATGACATAGCATCCTTCATCAGATCCAAAAGTGCCCAATCAGTTCAGCCTCCCAACACCACGTAGAAGTTAGTGTTGTTAGAACAGCATTACTGTACTATTATAGTCATAGTGTATTTTCATAAATGAATAAACTAAAGCAATGAGAGATTAAGTGACTTGCCCACGATTATCTAACTAGTCTGTGACAAAGCCAAGAACCCAACACTCCTGGGACCTTGTACCAATAACGTCAATGGGAATTTTGTCAATAACTAATGAGATTAGGACTCTAGTGGCCTGCTTGAACCACGGGACCATCCCATCTATCCTGGGGAGGAGTGACTGTAAAAGATTTGAGGGTCATGCAGAGTAATCAGCTGAACATGAGCTCCCAGCATGAAGGGGTGGCCAAAACAGCTAATGTGATCCTGGGATGCGTATAGAGGGGAATCTCGGGAAGGGGTAGAGAGGTTATTTTACTTCTGTTTTTGGCACTTGTGTGACCACTGATAGAACACTGTGTCCGGTTCTGATGGCCACAATTCAAGACGGATGTTGATAAATTGGAGAGGGTTCAGAGAAGAGCCACAAGAATGATTAAAGGATTAGAAGACATGCCTTATAGTGATTGAGTGTTTTAGGTATGTCTACACAGCAGCTAGACATCTGCAGCTGGCCCATGCCAGCTGACTCGGCTCACGGGGCTCAGGCTGCGGGGCTATTTCACTATTGTGTAAAAGTCTGGGGTCAGGCTGGAGCCCAGGCTCTAGGACTTTGCGAGGTGGGAGCGTCCCAGAGCTCGGGCTCCAGCCCCAGCCCAGAAGTCTACACAGCAATGAGCAGCCCAAGCCCTGTGAGCCCGAGTCAGCCGGCATGGGGCAGCTGCAGGTTTTTCTTTGCTGTGTAGACATACCCTTTGTGTTTATCTATTTAGCTTAACAAAACGAAGGTTAAGGGATGACTCGATTACAGTCTATAAGTATCTACATGAGGAACAAATATTTAACAGTGGCTCTTCAGTCTAGCGGAGAACGTTATAACACGATCCAACGGCCGGAAGCTGAAGCTAGACAAATTCAGACCGGAAATAAGGTGTGAATTTATAATTGTAATTAGCCATTGGAACAATTTACCAAAAGTCGTGGTGGATTCTCCATCACTGACAATTTTTACATCAAGATTGGATATTTTAGGTATGCTCTAGGAATTAGTTTGGGAAAATGTTTGGGCCTATGCTATACAGGACGTCACACTAGAGGATCAGAATGATCTCTTCTGGCCTCAGAATATATGATGCTGGGACTGGATGACCGGGGATGGATCACTCAATAATTGCCCTGTTCTGTTCATTCCCTCTGAAGCATCTGGCATTGCCCACTGTCAGAAGACAGGATACTAGGTAGATGGACCTTTGGTCTGACTCGGTATGGCCATTCTTATGTTCTTTTGAATCTAAGCATGACAAACTTCCCTCTTCCCCCTCCCTCCCACAATCACTTGCCCATAGCCACAAGAGCTTTTATCTTCTGATGGTAAAAAGCAAAAAAGAACAGTCTTGTTAAGACCCAGGACTAGAAGTCAGGAGATTTGGATTCTATTCCTGCCTCTCACAGAGACTTCCTGTGCAAACCCCTTTGTCTCTCTGATCTCCTGTTTGCCCATCTGTAAAATGAAGCATATCCCTCAAGGCCATGTGTGCTCTGTGGACAGCTGGACCTAAATTCACCATCAAGGTCCCTGAATCGTTCAGGGATTTAGTGTGGTAATTCTGTACCAGCTCCATTAAAAGTGGAGGGTTTGGATTAATTAAATAGGTGTTATTTATTTTATATTACATTCCATTTTTTTAATATTATCGCCTTGTTCTCAGTTCCTGGTGGAAGCCTTAAGAGCTTCAGAACCTGTACAAGTTATTCAGTGAATTTAGCCCTTTGTTCTTAAGCTCACTGGGGCAAGGACTGTCGTTTTGTTCTGTGTTTGTGCAGTGACTAGCACAATGGGGCCTTGATCCAAGACTGGGGCTCCTAGGTGCCACCACAGTATAAATAATAAATAGTAATGTTTGCAAGCTGTCCACAAATGAAGCATGACTTTTACACATGTTTGCTGTTCACAGTTGTCTGACTAATATTTTTTGCAAACAAAATCCAGCCTGAGAGTGTGTAACTAAGTGGCTGCAGCAAACATTCTATCTTCATCTTTCAATACTCAAGCTGTGTGATTGGTCACCCATGTCACATGGTATTGCTTCTGTTCCCTGATTGGATTACCATTATCAACTACTACTTCTGATATCACTCAAAAGCCGATTTTTTAAAAAGGCTCCAGAGATGATCCTGGCAATTACAGATTGGTAAGAATTAACTTCAGCACCTGGCAAACTGGTTGAAACTATAGTAAAGAACAGAATTATCAGACACACAGATGAACACAGTATGTTCAGGAAGAGTCAACACAGCTTTTGTAAAAGAAATGATGCCTCACCAATCTATTAGAATTCTTTGAAGGTGTCAACAAGCATGTAGACAAGGGTGATCCAGTGGATATAGTCACAGGCGCCAACTTCCGTCGGCGCCGGTGGAGGCTCATGCCCGGTGTCGGGGGCGGGGCCCCACCCACGACACTGGACCCCGCCCCTGATGCCGGGGCGGGGCTCCGCCCACGACGCCAGGGCAGGGCCCCACCCACGACACCGGGCCCTGCCCCTGACGCCGGGCGATGTTGCGGGGCCCCGCCGCCGACGCAACGTCGCCCGGCGTCGGGGGCAGGGCCCCGCAACGTCTCCCGGTGGTGAGGTGAGCTGGGCGCGGGCCCTGGGGCTGGTGGGGAGCTGCCGGTGGGTGCTGAGCACCCACCAATTTTTCCCCGTGGGTGCTCCAGCCCCGGAGCACCCACGGAGTCAGCGCTTATGGATATAGTGTACTTGGACTTTCAGAAAGCCTTTGACAAGGTCCCTCAAATAAGGAGTCATGGGATAAGAGGGAAGATCCTCTCATGGATCAGTAACTGATTAAAAGATAGGAAACAAAGTGTAGGAATAAAATGGTCAGTTTTCACAGGGAAGAGAGGTAAATAGTGGTATCCCCCAGGGATTTATACTGGGAACAGAGCTATTCAACATAATCATAAATGATCTGGAAAAAGGGGTAAACAGTGAGAAGCAGGGATCCTAGAAATCCATTTGCCATGGAAAAACAAGGAACAACATGGAATTTCCATTTTTACAGAGAGAGAATCTTTACATTTTGTGGGAAAAATATATATATTGTGACGGGGCAAGGCCAGAGGGCTATAGGAAAGTGGTAAGGAACCAGTATGTTAGCCCCAGGCTAAACAAATCCCTGATACCTTATGGCAGTTGCTCCAGGTTAATCAAGACACCTGGGGCCAATTAAGAACTTTCCAGAAGCAGGGAGGTTGATTGAGACACCTGCAGCCAATCAGGGGCTGGCTGAAACTAGTTAAAAGCCTCCCAGTGAGTCAGTGAGGGGCGCATGTCAGGAGCTGTGGAAGGAGGTTGTGTGTGAGAAGCTGGGAGCAAGAGGCACTAGGAGCTGAGAGTAAGAGGACGTACTGCTGGAAGATCCTGTGGTGAGGATAAAGAAGGCGTTGGGAGGAGTCCATGGGGAAGTAGCCCAGGGAGTTGTAGCTGTTGTGCAGTTGTTCCAGGAGGCACTCTAAACAGCTGCAGTCCACAGGGCCCTGGGCTGGAACCCGGAGTAGAGGGTGGGTCCGGGTTCCCCCCAAACCTCCCAACTCCTGATCAAGCACAGGAGGAGTTGATCTAGACTGTGGGTTCTACCAGAGGGGAAGATCTCGGAGGCAAACAAAAAAATCCGCCAATAAGCACAGGACCCACCGAGGTAGAGGAGGAACTTTGTCACAATATATATACACACACATTGATTATCTGATCTAATTGGGACTAGGGCCAGATCGGATAATCAAAAATTCAGATAGTCAAGACAATGGGCCAAGCTCAGGCTGTCAGCCCCGGGTGGCGGCCCCAAAATTGTAAATATATCAATACAACATTGTGTTCAACTGATACCTCTCTCTCTATATATATATTATGCCTAGGGAAACAAAAGTTCGATGTTTCATTTTAATTGTGGAAAAATGCAGATTTTCTTCTTCTTTTTTTTGTCAGATAATTTTTCTTTTTTAATCACGGAAAGCTAGGATCCCTGATGAGAAGTCAAAGATTGCAAAAGATACAAAGTTACTCAAGATAGTTAAATCCAAAGCTGACTGTGAAGAGTTACAAAGGGATCTCACAAAACTGGGTGACTGGACAACAAAATGGCAGATGAAATTCAGTCTTGATAAATGCAAAACAATGCACATTGGAAAACATAATCCCAGCTATGCATACAAATCAATGGGGTCTAAGTTAACTGTTAACTCAAGAAAGAGACCTTGGAGCATTGAGGATAGTTCTTTGAAAACATCTGCTCAATGTACAGTCAAAGTGGCAGTCTAAAAAGCTAACTGAATGTTAGGAACCATTAAGAAAGGGATAGAAAATAAAACAGAAAATATCAAAATACCACTATATAATCCATTATACACCCACACTATGGGTATGTGCAGTTCTGGTCAGCCCATCTCAAAAAGATATATTAGAATTGGAAAAAATATAGGGAAGGGGAAAAAAGGGTATGGATTAGCTTCCATATGAGGAGAGATTAAAAAGACTGAGACTGTTCATCTCAGAAACAGACTAAGGGGGGATTTATAGAAGGTCTACAAAATCATGAATGTTGTGGAGAAATTGAATAAAGAAGTGTTATTATCCCTTCACACAACACAAGAACCAGGGGTCACCTAATGAAATTAATAGGCACTAGGTTTAAAACAAACAAAAGGAAATACTTTTTGACACAATGTCGAGTCAACCTGGGGCTGTTACCGGGGACGTTGTGAAGGCCAAAAGTATAATTGGGTAAAAAAAGAATTAGATAAATTCATGGAGGCTAGGTCCACTAATGGCTAGCCAAGATGGTCAGGGATGAAACCCCATGTTCTGGGTGTCCCAAAACCTCTGACTGCCAGAAGCTGGGACTGGAAGACAGGGCATGAATCACTCGCTAATTACCCTGTTCTGTTCATTCCCTCTGAACCATCTGGCATGGCATCATAAGACAGAATTCTGGACTAGGTGGACAATTGGTTTGACCCAGTATGACTATTCTTATGTACTTAAAGTTCTGGACTTTCTGATTTAAGCTTTCACAAAATGTGTACATGTTCAAATCTGGGGGTTTAGCTCTGTTCTAAAGATTTTACCACTCCATACATTGCATGGAAGTACGTTATCTACCTAAGAAACTGAGCTGATCCTACTAGCATTTGAACCTTCAGGGTCCAGATTACTTTAATACAAACCTGAAGTTTAGGTTTCTAAGCCACAAACACAGGTTAGAAAGATGCATGCAAAATGATATAGTAGAACTCATTCAGTGGGTGGTGGAAAGTGAAATTTTTAGATAACCCTAGATGGGTCTGTTGCATACCTGACTTTGAGTTTTTCAAGTTCTGCTACCAGTTTATCTATCTCCCTCTGTTTTATTTCATTCATTTTTACTTCTGCTTGGTATTTCTGGAGTGCACGCCTCCTCTTCACATTACTTTCTTTAAGAAACTTGTCAAATTTAAGAGCTTGATTCCTGCTCTGGCAAAAAAAAAAAAAAAAAAAAGATAACATATTTAATAAACCAGTGCAACACCCCATTCAGGGAAGGGACTTTGTGTAAAATCAGTTAAATGTGTGCATGTTCTGCTTGCTTATCCTCGTTAAACTAAAGTTTTACAAATCTACAAAGACACAGGTTTGTTTCCATTTATATTCCTGTGGGATGAAGAATCAGGTCCCCACTTGGTACCTGACACCAACATTTATGCTGAATTTAGCCCTACATGTTTTACTGCATAAGCAGAGGGGAGCAGTGTCAGTCTATAGAGGCCTTCAGGATCAGCCCAATGCTGATGGAGCAATCTGAAAGTCATTCTTATCACTGTGAGTATGATCAGACAGAGAGAGCGAAGAGAGCACATTGTTCTCACTTGGGAAAAAGCGTACTAGGCTGCAGCTCTTGCCTGCTCCAACATGACTCTGCCAAGTACTCAAATACACTATTGACTGCACCAGGCCCAGAAGCAAGTGTGCAGATATGGAAACCACCGGAGCAGAGTCCTGGGAATGTGAAAAAGCCAGGACTAACTCCTCAGGGACCCTGAGTGCTCTCTTCTCATAACACAGATGGGAAATGATGCTTACATCCTGCTGCTTTTTGGCAAATTGTGCTCTCCGCTGAGCCACAGCTTCCATCCGCTCTTTAAATTCCTGCCTCTTAGCAATCAGCTCTGCCGTGACACGATCAACTTCAACCTCTTTCTTCAGAACCAAGGTTTTTTGCAAAGAATTTGCATCAGTCTCAAGAATCTTGCTGGGGGCCTACAAGTGGAATTGGGTTTTCAAATCAATAGAGGCACATAACAAATTCCTGTGAAGTTCCCTTGGATCTTGTAAAGTGCATCATTACTTTTTGTCTTAAAGTATTAACCAAACTAATAATTTTTATCCCCTTGCCCTCAAAGAATCATAGAATCTCAGGGTTGGAAGGGACCTCAGGAGGTCATCTAGTCCAACCCCCTGCTCAAAGCAGGACCAACCCCAACTAGATCATCCCAGCCAGGGCTTTGTCAAGCCTGACCTTAAAAAACTCTAAGGAAGGAGATTCCACCACCTCCCTAGGTAACCCATTCCAGTGCTTCACCACCCTACTAGTGAAAAAGTTTTTCCTAATATCCAACTTAAACCTCCCCCTCTGCAACTTGAGACCATTACTCCTTGTTCTGTCATTTTCTATCACTGAGAACAGTCTAGATCCATCCTCTTTGGAACCCCCTTTTAGGTAGTTGAAGGCAGCTATCAAATCCCCCCTCACTCTTCTCTTCTGCAGGCTAAACAATCCCAGTTCCCTCAGCCTCTCTTCATAAGTCATGTGCTCCAGCCCCCTAATCATTTTTGTTGCCCTCCGTTGGACTCTTTCCAATTTATCCACATCCTTCTTGTAGTGTGGGGCCCAAAACTGGACACAGTACTCCAAATGAGGCCTCACCAGTGCCGAATAGAGGGGAATAATCACGTCCCTCGATCTGCTGGAAATGCCCCTACTTATACAGCCCAAAATGCCGTTAGCCTTCTTGGCAACAAGGGAACACTGTTGACTCATATTCAGCTTTTCGTCCACTGTAACCCCTAGGTCCTTTTCTGCAGAACTGCTGCCCAGCCATTCGGTCCCTAGTCTGTAGCAGTGCATGGGATTCTTCCGTCCTAAGTGCAGGACTCTGCACTTGTCCTTGTTGAACCTCATCAGATTTCTTTTGGCCCAATCCTCTAATTTGTCTAGGTCCCTCTGTATCCTGTCCCTACCCTCCAGCGTATCAACCACTCCTCCCAGTTTAGTGTCATCTGCAAACTTGCTAAGGGTGCAGTCCACACCATCCTCCAGATCGTTGATGAAGATATTGAACAAAACCGGCCCCAGCACCGACCCTTGGGGCACTCCACTTGATACCGGCTGCCAACTAGACATGGAGCCATTGATCACTACCCGTTGAGCACGACCATCCAGCCAGTTTTATATCCACCTTACCGTCCATTCATCCAGCCCATAGGCGCCAACTTCGTGGGTGCTCCGGGGCTGGAGCACCCACGGGGAAAAAATGGTGGGTGCTCCACACCAACCGGCAGCTCCCCGCCATCCCCGGGACCCACGGCCAGCTCCCTGCCAACCCCGGGGCCCACCGCCATCTTACCTTAGCACCGGGAGACGTTGCAGGGCCCCGCCCCCGACGCTGGGCAACGTTGCGTCGGCGTCGGGGCCCCGCAACGTCCCCTGGCGTCGGGGGCGGGGCCCCGCAACGTCACCCGGCGTCGGGGGCGGGGCCCGGCGTCGGGAGCGGGGCCCCGCCCCTGACGCTGGGTGTGAGCTCCCACCGGCGCCACAGAAAGTCGGCGCCTGTGATCCAGCCCATACTTCTTTAACTTGCTGGCAAGAACACTGTGGGAGACTGTATCAAAAGCTTTGCTAAAGTCAAGAAATAGCACATCCACTGCTTTCCCCTCATCCACAGAGCTAGTTATCTCATCATAGAAGGCAATTAGGTTAGTCAGGCATGACTTGCCCTTGGTGAATCCATGCTGACTGTTCCTGATCATTTTCCCCTCCTTTAAGTGGTTCAGAATTGATTCCTTGAGGACCTGTTCCATGATTTTTCCAGGGACTGAGGTGAGACTGACTGGCCTGTAGTTCCCCGGATCTTCCTTCTTCACTTTTTTAAAGATGGGCACTACATTAGCTTTTTTCCAGTCATCCGGGACCTCCCCCGATTGCCATGATTTGTCAAAGATAATGGCCAATGGCTCTGCAATCACATCGGCCAACTCCTTTAGCACCCTCGGATGCAGTGCATCCGGCCCCATGGACTTGTGTTCGTCCAGCTTTTCTAAATAGTCCCGAACTACTTCTTTCTCCACAGAGGGCTGGTCACCTCCTCCCCATACCGTGCTGCGGAGTGCAGCCGCCTGGGAGCTGACCTTGTCTGTGAAGACAGAGGCAAAGAAAGCATTGAGTACACTAGCTTTCTCCACATCCTCTGTCACTAGGTTCCCTCCCTCATTCAGCAAGGGGCCCACACTTTCCTTGACTTTCTTCTTGTTGCTCACATACCTGAAGAAACCCTTCTTGTTACTCCTAACATCTCCAGCTAGCTGCAACTCCAAGTGTGATTTGGCCTTCCTAATTTCACTCCTGCATGCCTGAACAATATTTTTATACTCCTCCCTGGTCATTTGTCCAGTCTTCCACTTCTTGTAAGCTGCTTTTTTGTGTTTAAGACGAGCAAGGATTTCACTGTTAAGCCAAGCTGGTCGCCTGCCATATTTACTTTTCTTTCTACACATCGGGATGGTTTGTTCCTGCAACCTCAATAAGGATTCTTTAAAATACAGCCAGCTTTCCTCGACTCCTTTCCCCCTCATGTTATTCTCCCAGGGGACCTTGCCCATCAGTTCCCTGAGGGAGTCAAAGTCTGCTTTTCTGAAGTCCAGGCTCTGTATTCTACTGCTCTCCTTTCTTCCTTGTGTCAGGATCCTGAACTCGACCATCTCATGGTCACTGCCTCCCAGGTTCCCATCCACTATTGCTTCCTCTACTATTTCCTCCCTGTTTGTGAGCAGCAGGTCAAGAAGAGCTTTTCCCCTAGTTGGTTCCTCCAGCAATTGCACCAGGAAATTGTCCCCTACACTTTCCAAAAACTTCCTGGATTGTCTGTGGACCGCTGTATTGCTCTCCCAGCAGATATCGGGGTGATGGTATGGATTAAAATAAGAAAACAAGAATTCAAACAAGAACATGAATGCTGCAGTTTTAAGGCCAAGTCCTGATCCTATTAAGGCAAATGACAGAGCTCCCCTTGACTGTACTAAGAGGAGACAGTGGCCCAGAGCTCCCAACCTGCCAAATGTGACCACAATGTGGGAAAAGAATTCATACAGAGGAACATAAGCTGTATATCAGTTCAGGGGCTTAATATCAGCTGGGCTGTATTTATTTCTTCACAGACAACATTTTCTACAATCCAGTCTTGATGGTGATGCAGTACACACAGGATCTGATTCTCCACTGGTGTAACTCAAGAATAACTCCATTTTGGTTAATGGAATTAGACTGGGGTAAAAGAGAAGAATCAGAATTTACTATGTTGGATAAGTATCAGAGGGGTAGCCGTGTTAGTCTGGATCTGTAGAAGTGACAAAGGGTCCTGTGGCACCTTATAGACTAACAGAGGTATTGAAGCATAAGCTTTCGTGGGTGAATACCCACTTCTTCGGGTGAATACCCACTTCTGAAGAAGTGGGTATTCACCCACGAAAGCTTATGCTTCAATACCTCTGTTAGTCTATAAGGTGCCACAGGACCCTTTGTCGCTTCTATGTTGGATAAGATGCTTCAGAAGATGGTGGTAAGGTGTTAAGATGTGACAGGACATCCCAACTACAAAGAAGGGATTAGAAGTGAGGTACAGTGTCAGGTGTCACTAAAGCCTCAGGAGGTTTGTCATTTACTTTTTCTTAGCCCGGTCCTGAAGCCCTCACTAAAAGCCTGCTCTACTTTCTACTGAGGTCCACAGCAAGGTTCCCATTCAGGTCAAGTGGGAATCTTCCTAACTAAAGATGTCAGGATTGGGCCCATGGTTGTTGGAAGCTTGAAGCTGAAATTTATTTCCTTATCAGAATATATTTTTCCTGCTTGGTGCCCACACTGGTTTGTTAATGCTCTTTGGGAATTGGCCTCTCGTATTTGTGTGTGCAGGAAAAAGAGCACTGAGGTGTTTTTGCAAAACAAATACCCCACATAAAGAAAGACGTGGCTTGGCCAGGGTTGAGAGGCCCATATTTGAACAGGGCTCTTGTATGAGCTGCCTGCAGCATCCTTTCAAGGAACTTCCTGCAACTGTGTCTTCACATCATCTCAGCAACTGATATGTGGTGCTGAGGTAATTTTCCTGAGGAAAAAGGGTTCCACGGTCTCACCTACAGGGAGAGGATTTATTGGGCCATACGCAGTGTTATTAAACTGGTGCCCCTATTCTGGCGCAACTGGTGCCCCTACGCCGGCGCATTCGGCTCTGAATACTGGTGCCCCTATGCCGGTGCAACTGGTGCCCTGCGCCGGCGCATTCAGCTCTGTGAATATGGCCCCTGCCTTCTGCCTAGTAAGGAGATTGCAGTGCTTGTTGGGAACCGACCTGCTCTTACCTGCTGTCCGGTGCAGACTCCGTGGATGGGTGCTCTGGGGCTAGAGCACCCATGGGGAAAATGTAGTGGGTGCGGAGCAACCACCGGCAGCAAGCTCTCCCCCTCAGCCCTCCTCCCCCCATGCCTCTCGCATGCCGGCGGCCCCACGCTTACCAACTCCTCTCCCTCCCTCCCAGCACTTCTGGAGTGCCACGAACAACTGATTCGCGACGTTCAAGCTGTGGGAGGGAGGGGGAGGAGCAGGGATGGGGGGGCACTCAAGGAAGTAGGCGGGAAAGAGGCGGGACGGGGATGGAACAGGAGCGGGAAGAGCCGGGGCGGGGCAGAGGCTTGGGGGAAGGAATGGAGTGGGGGTGTGGGGCAGGTCGAGCACCCCCTGGCAAGATGGGAAGTCGGCGCCTATGGTCCCGGTGGTGCCCCAAATTTTTAGGTGCCCTTCGCGTATGCTGCATATGCCTAAGGATGGCCCTGCTCACCTAGCCAGCCACCAAACTCAGATCCTACACCAATGAGGGCCACACAATGCCCATATAGACAGACAGGGATGATCTGAGACTTGATGACACATACACAGCACCCTATTGAAGGGGAAGGTCTTGAACTATGTTCCCTGTGACACACAGACACAAAAGGAGGAAGCATAAAAAATCCACATCTAACCTCGCTGATGATGGGGATATGAGTAACATCTTTATCCTCTTCTTCCCTGAGAAAACAAATGAGAGTCACCTTTACATGGAGAGAATAAAGGACACTTTTTTGACAGGTCAGATCAGAGTGATAGAGTTTAAGGCCAGAAGGGACCACACTAGATTGTCGAGTCTGATCTCCTGTATATCACAGGCCACCACCACCACCCAGCACCCACACACTAAACCCAACAAAGAAAATGAGACCAAAGTAAATAAGACCCACAGGAGATCAGACTATTGTGTGCCACAGGCTGAGAATAGGAGGGACTGATGCACCAATGCCCAAGGCCCCTGCAATGGCAGGGAATTGATTAAGTGAGATGGACTCACGTGTAGTTGGCAAGTGACCCGCACCCACACCCTACAGAGGAAGGTGAAAACCTCACAAGGTTACTGCCAATCTTACCTGGGGGAAAATTCCTTCCTGACTCCACACATGGCGACCAGTTAGACTCTGAGCACATGAGCAAGAACCAGCCAGCCAGGCACCTGAGAGAGAGAATGCTTGGCGCCCTCTCAGAGCTCTGGCCCACCCCGCCCAGTGTCCCCTCTCCAGTTAGGGCCATCCCTGATGCTTCAGATGAAAGAGATAAGAATACCCTCCCAGAATATATTCAGAGGAAAATGTATCTTCCTGACCTCTGCTGGTGACTGCCTGAAACCCTGAAGCATGTGCTTTTAGTAATATAAACTGGAAGTGAGTCCCAGGGCTGTTGAGCCCTGCCCTTCCCTCCCTCCCTCCCCCACCCCAAGCAACTCCATCATACAATTGTACTCAAATTTGTCCAGCTCTCTCAAAGAGAATTAAGTTGTTTGCCCCCACAACTCCTATTGGGAGACTGTTCCAGAACCTCCCTGCTCAGTTGTTTAGAAACCTTCTTCTAATTTCCAGCCTGAACTTTTTCATGGCCAGTTTATATCCACTTGTTCTTGAGACAGTATTATCCATTAGCCTAAATAGCACTTCATACTCCCTGGTATTTACCCTGATGTAATTATAGCGAGCACTCATAACCCCTCTCAGCCTTCTTTTTGCTAGGCTAAACAAGCCAAGCTCTTCCAGCCTCTTCTCATTAGAGAGACCCTCCATTCCCCTAATCAGCACCTGGTCCACTTTAAATTCATCTTTCTTGAACATGGGTGACAAGAACTGTACACGGTATTCCAGATGAGGTCCTATAAATGCCTTGTACAGTGGCATTAATACTTCTCTATCTCTACTGGAAATGCCTTCCCTAATACATCCTAGGATCGCATTTGCCTTTTTCACAGCTGCCTCACATTCATGACTCAGTCATTCTATAATCAGCCCCCACACCAGGTCTCTTCTCTTTTTTTGTTTCCATCTGATAAGCTCTTAGCTCGTAGCAGAAATTATTATTAGACCCTAAGTGCATGACCTTGCACTTTGTACTATTGACTTTCATCCTATTTCATTTCTATTACTACAGTCTTCAAGGTCATCCAGATCTTCCTGTATAATATTCCGATCCTCCTCTGTATTGACGATGCCTCTCAACTTTGTATCATCAGGAAATTTCATTAGCACACTTCTACTTTTTGTGTCAAGGTCATTAATAAAACTTAAATCCACATGTTCAAATCCCAAAATCACTTCATCTTTCTATACCCAATAAATTGAGTTCAATGCTCTTTACAGTGTGAGAGACTCCTGAAAGAGACCTCTTGTGTGCTCATTTAAAGGTTTCCTGGCACTTCTGTTAAGACTAGAAGTTTGCCCTGGTGTCCTTAGTTAAACTCCATATAAAAGATTAATTTAGTGCTCTCACAACACCTAGGACATACAGAAGTATTATCAAATGTTCAAGTAAGTACCTGGACAGATGAATATTATTGTTGCTTTACAAATACGAAAAGTGAAACATTGGCAGTTGGTGACCTGCCCCTGGGCACAGAGTCAGGCAGAACTGAAACAAGAATTTAGGTTTCCATTACAAGATTAATCCCACTGCAAAGTGTCTCAAGTTATCATTTTCCATTTTGGTTTGTTTGTGGTCATGAGGGTTAGAAGCCTTGAGCCTTGTATTACTGGGGATTGAAATCTTTGAGTCCAGGGTGCTATAAAACTCTAGATATGGCCCTTAAATGTGCATAATTAGAACTAATGGGCATGTCTGGTATGTTATTTATTCTTTTGAAAAGATGTTCTCTGAAAAAAGAAATGGCTGCCAAAATACATGAGGACTATGCATCCTTGACCTCTCATGACTTTTTAGACAGCCAGCAAGTCAACCAGATATGGTAGATTCATACATGTGTCACAACTACAGTATGTTGGCAAGCAGAAACCACAGTGATGACCACATTACAAACAGCAAACTAGTTAGATTAACAGGGCACACATATGCAGCAGCTGCACATATTCAGTTTCCCAGATTTGTCCTGGACTTTTCCAGGGCTGAGTTTGCCAATTGTGCACATGTGTCACATTATGCATGGTGGGTTTTTTTTATAGATTCCATACTATCTTCTATAACTTGTACGTTTACATGATTAACCGCCTTACTGTCTTCTACTCTACGTTGGGTTTGCAAGATGGATTCAGATACAATAAATGGATAGGTTCAGATGTTGCACACAATAATTTTATAGTCAAAATTGAGAAGGCTTCAATCTGACTAAATTGTCCAGCCTAAGAGCATCATCCTAGATAGCTCAGCCTCTGAGACATAAACTCCACAGTCAACGAACGCAGATCCTCAGGGGAAGGAGCTATTTTTATATGTCTACCATAAAGGCTACTACAATACTAATCAATCTGTTCTTATTTTAAATGACCTAGAAACACACAGGGAAAGTGGAGTTCAATTTCTGAAAGTCAGGTCTCACAGGCACATTCACTTTAACACTCCCATTTTAGACTTTAGATTCAAGGAAATAAAACGTGAGTGCAAGTGACATCACCTACCTGTGTTCCCCTAACTGGGTCACAAAAACGTTCCTCCTCCTGTTTTCCAGCTGCAGTGAGTACCTAGGATCATCGTTCCTTGGCACTGCCAGGGACTCCAGGTCACTCATGATGAGTTCGGGAATCTAGCAGGCGACTTTCCCTACCTGCAATACTTCATGCACAAGCCATGTGCGTTGCAGTGTCGTTCTCCTTCTGCAGAGGGGAAAGAGTTTGCAACAGACGTCTAACTGCAACAAAGCAATTAGAAGTGTATTGTTTTAACTGCACGAGAGACGCAGAGCAGTCTAGTTTAGTAGCAACTTCAGAATGTGTTGCAAAGCTCCTGCAGAGCTCACTCACAAGAGTCGGGGGAAGGCGGGCGGGCGAGCGCTGGGAGGGGGGGGGGGAGGGAGGAGGTGAGTTTGCTGTTGCTACAGCTACCTTTTAGCAGCCGGCCTCTTTCGGCGTTCCCCTAGCAACCCTGGGCCGCGTTCTAAAAGAGAATGCGGGACACAAAGTGGATCAGGGCCTCAGTGCAGGGAAAGTGCCTTCGCTGAGCGTGGCTGGCTGGGCTTTGCTTGCCCAGGGAATAACTCCGCTGCATAGCTATGCACAGCAATCGCATTAAAACACCCTGCTTGCTTTTAATGCAATTGGAAAAGGAAATCACCCCCTCCCCCCGCCTGACATCTGCAGTAAAAGAGCCCGGCCCAGCTGCAGAGAAATAAAGGAAAAATAAAAGAAAATGCTGAATATTTTAAGGATACAAACATTAAAAATGGAAGTTTGGGGGTGAGATTTGTTTGCGCTTTGGGAAGCTGTTTGGCTTGCCTAATTCTGCCCTTTTCCCCACAGTTCCCAATCTTTTTGCAGCATATCTCTTTTTAAAACCTCTCAAACTTCTCAGGAGTTGATACTGGACTAAGAGACATGAGCACTGAAGTTCCCTTTCTGCAGAGCAGGCTGTGGCTGTGCAAGCTTGGGAACCACCCTCGCTCCTGCCCCCACACACTGGGACCCCATCTAGACTACGGGTAAGGAGGCTCAGTCAACATGATTTTTTTTTAAGGTAGCAGGCAGGGGTCTTTCTGAGATGCTCAGTGGTTCTAATCTGGATGATTTTTGTCAAGAGGACACCTGTACAATTCACACTAGACTGTGACCCACCAACTCATGACATCACGACCACACACAGCCATAAGATCATATATTTTTCACAATATCAATCAACCTTTGTTGAATTCAAACCGTCAACCTCTGTGGTTAAAGGCTCCATCTCCTATTCCCTTGACCCCCGGCACAATTATTTTTTAAATCACGAGTAGCCTGAAATCGTCTATTGTTTTTCTCTTACTTGATACAGTTTGTAATCCAGAGGGTTTTTTTAAAAAAAAGACACAAAATGTCACTAGAACGTCACATGACTAGTCAGTGTATGTCATTTGTATGTTATGTTATTTAAGATTTTAAACATAGTTTCCAAAGCCCTTTGAAAGAACCCGTGAGACTCTCTTAAATACTCACTAGGTCCAAAGACACTGGGCTAGATCTTCAGCTGGGGTAAATGGAATAGTTGAATTGAAATGAATGGAGATACGCTCTTTTAAATCAATTTAGGAACTGGCCGAATAATTCTGACAAACACTTCTAATGATAAAGGGACACATTCTCTGGGCCACTCCATACACTTTACACCATGTAAGTGTGCATAGCGTAAAGCTGACTAAAAGCATCTGGAAATAGATAGTGACAAATTCTACCTGGGCAGGAGAATTCTCCACCAACAGAGAGCTGGCAGAGGTGGCTCCTGGGCCAGTTGCCATCCCACTGTGACTACTCTTCTGCCACTTTAACTTGTGCTGGGCAGCTCAGGATCATGGAACCAACATCCAAGCAGAACTCAGGTGGGGTGAAAAATCTGTTCCAAGAATCTGTGTGTGGGGATCTAAAAGTAGAAAATACCTATTTCCTTCATCACTTTTGTCACGTCGCTAGAAAAAACTATCTGTCAACGGTTAGGGGGCTATTCTTGAGTATTTATGTATGTAGCTTCTAGTTAATCAAAAGGAAACTGTAGTTGTGTATCCATTGATCTTCTATGCACTCTGCAGACCACATTTTGTTCTCAGTTACTCTAGTGCAACCCCACCAGTTTCACAGGAGCTGCACTAATGTAACTGAAAGCAAAATTTGGCCCTAATGGTCTGTAACATAGGTGTGAAACCCAGCAGTGCTGGACTGATCTGTATTACTGACTCCAAGCATGGGGGATGGGTTAAGGTTACAAAAGGAAATGCTCATGTCACATGCCCGGGTTCAGTGTCCTCCGAAGGCTCCAGGGGTTTCTGTTACATCTTTTTGGTTGCTTGTTTTTTCTTTTAAATCAAAAGCAAATAGACATGATTATGAAACACTTTAGCCCACCTAAGCACAGAACCAATAACCACAGACATATTTTTATCCTGTTTTAAAATATAGAGAGATTTTCTTTTTATAATGTAAGAGCTCTGGTTCTGATTACACACGGCAAAATGAAAGACGTGGATAAGGAGGTGCTGCTGTAACATTAGTGGGTCTCTGTCCAGGCTGCCTTTCTGAGATATTGTTAGCATATTCATCATAGTCCTTGTACGCAGGAAGTGGAGCTTTTTAGGAAGGTTTGTGATTATAAAACATAGCTACACATTTCCTCTACAGATTGAAACAAAGCATTCAGTGTTTGACTTCCAAATCATATTATACAATTTGTGGTAAACTGGCTTAATGCATGTGATTATGTCTCCCTCTACTGGCTGGCTTCAGCAACTACAACATTCTGCTGCTTGTTCACAGCTTCAGGAGAAGCAATGCAGTACGAGGCAGCTTGTGTTTTTTGGTGCTAAAGATCCAAGGTTCAGTCTCTGCTAGTGATCATGAGATGCTTGTATACTGCAATGGGTTGGTATATATGCAGGAATAAATATCCCAGATGTTTACTACTTAGAGTTATTCTTGTACACTGTTATAATGCATAGACTATGGAAGTCATTACTGCAGGATGTCATAAAAACCAAAATTTAGCAAGATTCAAAAAGGGACGTACATTGAAATGGATAACAAGAATATCCAGAAGTAAATAAAAAAAAAAGTTTTAGAAGGTTTATAAAACCTCACATTTCAGGATTTAAGCCAATCTCTAAATCTGGGGTTGGCAACCTTCAGCACGCAGCCTATCAGGGTAATCCACTGGCGGGCTGAGAAACATTTTGTTTACATTGACCGTACGCAGGCACGGCCCCCCCGCAGCTCCCAGTGGCCACAGTTCGCCGTTCCTGGCGAATGGCGGCTGCGGGAAGCGGCGGCCAGCATATCCCTGTGGCCTGCTGCTTCCCGCAGCTCTCATTGGCTGGGAACAGCAAACTGCAGCCACTGGGAGCTGAGCGGGGCCGCACCTGTGGACGGTCAACGTAAACAAAATGTCTCGCGGCCTGCCTTCAGATTCTTTACCAACTGTGCTGTAAGACACAACTGGGTTTTAGTGAAGAAAAATGCATGAATCACACACTGCAGAGGGAACGCTGGCAAGCAGAATTTATTCACCCACATTGTTATTCCCTAGTCCCGCAAAAGTGGCACAGGCTGCTTAATGGGCAGAAGCGGCCAGAGATTTCAGCTTTCTTCTAAAGACCGTGGGGCAGATCCTCAGCCTGTGTCAATTTCAATGAAACCAAGACAATTTACACCCACTGCAGATCTACCCCAGTACTTCTAAGGGCAAAGGGACCCTCAGCATGAAGCAGGGTTGTTGGCTAAATATTGACTTGGAAGGAACAAATTTTAAGTACCAAGTGCCTTAAAAATATCACAAATGGATAGACGGATGGTGGATGGTAGAAGTGTGTCACCAATACTACTGTCTGTGGCATCTATGGTTGTCTAGCCAAGGCCAGATGAAGAAGTCCCGACCTTGCTTACCTGATGAGTTCGGACAAGACACAGTGGTCTGTCAGCAGCTCAAATGGAAAAAAGACCCTGAGCTTATTAAACTATTAAGAGTATGACACAAGTCAAGACATTGCAGATGAGGGTTGGTACTTCGGCATTAGTGTATGTTTTTGTGCCCGTTTTGCTCTTTTCCATAACATGGTTTGGGTACTTTTGCCATTTGTGCAACTATCTTTTCTGTATTTGAGTTTTCCCTGGAGGGCTAAGAGGACTCTAAATACAATTAAAACAAAGATGGGAGCTAGTTGTAAATGTATTCGGGGAGCAGAGTCTACTATCTTGAGTCATACCAAGTACTACCTTACTCCACAGCTAGTCACGCTGAAATGAAGGGAACCACATGTGCTGTAATCTGCTCTACAGTGTGAGCAAGGGGGAAAGAATCTGGCTATTTATAGAATAGGGATAGGAATGAAACTAAATCAAATGAAGGCCACTTGAATTCTGTATGAGGGTGCTCACGCATGGATTTAATCCAGTTTAACTAACCCGCTTCAAGAAAAATTAATCCAAGTTAACTAAAGGTGTGAATTTGATGTCCCTGGGTAGGCAAGCACTCAAACTGTCTCCCTGCTGGCCCCTTCTCCCTACCCAGGCATTCCACCGGTAGGTTTGGAGAGGTCAGCTGGCAAGCAGGCTTCTCTCAGAGCTCCTCTTTTCAAATGAGCTCTGGCAGCCTTTTGTCAAGTCCAGGTGCTCATTAGTCAATCACCAAGGTAGTTACTTAGAGGTGGCTGAGATGGGCCCATTCTCTTTGAACAAGGCCATCTCCCCTTAAAGGGGCCATGCCCCACTGTGACAATACAAATATGTTTAAAAGAGTCCACCTGCTTCTAAATAAATTATTATAGGACGATATTTAGTATTTATCTAAATAGAGAGAATGAATTAATATAGAAAAGAAAAGGGAGGAGGTTATGTTTTCTCGAGTTTATTGATCAATCTTGTCCCCTTGCATATTTGTGTCTCATTATTGTACCGTCTGTTGACCATTGCAGTGGATAAAATCCAGGAGCGTGCCAAATTACGAGGTAAGCATACAGTTATTTTTAACTAAGTTAAACTTTACTCGTTCCATGGCACGTTGTGCAACAGACATACACTGGTGTCAGATGACATTCTGTCCAGACACTTACGCTAAATTTAACTCCTCTTGAGGGATATAGGGCAAGCAATTAAATGTCAGCCCTGAAAAACAAACCTGTTGTATTATGATTTGCATTTAGAAGAGAAATAAAATCCTTCTTACCTTCTCATCCATAAACAAAGTCGTTGGTGCAGGATGTCTAAGCTTTCTCAGTGGTTGTAATAATAGACTTCGTTTGGACTGGACTTTAAATGATGAGATTAGACACATTTCAATTTGACCGTACAGCAATGAGTAAATAGAGATGACAGTGCATTCTCCTTTAGCATATGCTGTTCTATTCCTTTTACAGCTCTCTTCACCATAGTTTGAGAGTGCTTTTCAGAAGTGCATTAAGTGACATGACTACACATCTGTCCTGCATGGTTCTCTTTTCTTCTCTCCATATTATACATACAGAGGGCCCAGTTCTGCCCTCAATAAGGCCCCAATCCAGCAAAATCCTTAAACATATGCTTAATCTGAGCATGTGAGTAGTTCCAATTTAATTCCATGAAGCTACTCACGCTTACGGTTAAGCACATGCTTATCAGCTTTGCTGGATTGTGACTTTAGGTGGAGGCCTCTCCTATTGACTTCAGCAAGAATTTTTTCTGACCCTTAGGAATTTTAAGGAAAGTAGATCTGGTATTTAGCAGACATATTTTCATGTCATTGAAGGAAGGGGAAGGCAAGATTGACAGTAAAAAGTCACACAGTCCTACTATACACAATGAATGGAACAGCTGAAAACTACTTCCAAATCACAGCCCTAAAGAATGAGCTTTATGTAGGATTTTTAAAACTAGTCTATAGAATTCTAGAGCAGGGGTATTGTTATACTCATGGCCTATAAATAGAGAAGGTAAATAACATCACATACTCTTGCTGGAAGATTGCAATGTAAAACTAATTCATTTCTTAGAATCCAGAACAACACACAGTAACCAAAAATAGAGAGAGAAAGCAGGCTGCTCCTTAAGGCAGAAAGGCAAAGCTCAACCCACCTTTTTCTGAAATGGCTCTTTCTTGACTGAGAGACCCAGATCACACGCTTCACTTTCACAATAGAGAACTCGCCCACACCCTTAAAGTGATAGTTTGCAAATCCAGCAGTTTTCAATATACCACAGGTGTGAATCTATATTAAATTCTACAGGTTGAGTTAAAAGGACTACTGAAAGGATCACTTTTTGACCTGCCTCCAGGTAGACAAGCTAGTCACTAGCAGAGATAGGGCCAGAGTCAGCTCCCATTCCCACCACGCAGTATAGGCAATTGGGGATAAATATCTTCTTATAAGATCAAAGGTACCCCTACATTTTGGTTCTGAGGACCTCTGAAAACTGACTCTGTAGGGTCAGCTGCCTTATCCCTTTAGGGAAATGTCCTATAAAAATTAATAGAGAGTAAACCAACAAAGTTCTATAGAAATTCTATAACAAACTATAAAATATCTCAAGAAACTATAAAATTGAATAGAGACGGATACCCTTTCTGTCAGATTTTAAACCAGCCTATGGAGTTTAATAGAGAAGCACGTTCCTACTATAGCTTTCTGTAGACTGGTTTAAAAATTTGATTGAAAAATAATTCTCTGTCACATTCTGTAGGATATCTCCATTAGGGCAGTGATTCAGAAACAGTGGCTTTGGCCATTACGTTCCCTGTATGTAGTAGAATGGTGTGGAACATATTGTCATTCTTGCCCTCATCCTTCCCTCTAATAATGGGTCTGCAGCTAAGGAGATCTATTTTCTTCTGTTTCTGAAAGGTCAAGGAAAAGAACAAACCTTTCAATAGAACTCCTACTAAATCTCATTATAAAATATAAATGATATTTGCACAACAAAGAATAGCGGAAAGATGATGTTTACCCATGTAAAAGGAACATGTCTTTGTTTACATAGTCATGGAGGTTTTATTCATTGTGCATTATGATTACATATTCTCCTGTACTTTAGTCCCTTTTCATTTTGAGTCTGTGTACTTGACCTTCTGATGATATTTGCAGAGAGAGGCTGAGACTGTAATAACTGCAGATTCCTCCAAGGTTTATTGGCTGTCAGGTCCAGCCTGAGTCAGCAAGCAGCTAACGTGGTGCTGAAGAGCTTATATATTTGTTGTTCCCCTTGGTGCAAACATGCTATCTCCAAAGAAGTGAGGACTCCCTCCGGACTGTAACTGAGATGCACAAAGAAGTTGCTACGCTCAGCCACTATGCTGAACCACTGAGCCAGTGGGCTCTAAATCAGTAATATAAATCAGAAGTAATTCCATTCAAATTATAGGACATACCAGGGCTGGCCTTACCATGAGGCGAACTGAGGCAGCCGCCTCAGGTCCCAGACTGTCGGGGGGGCACCACTAGGAACCAGAGTGTAGAAAATTATGTCTGCTGCTGGTGCATATGTATTCTCTCTGCTCTAGATGCACAGAGATGGTGGAGTGCTGTGCTGGAGGAAGGAGGGCACAAGAGACATAACAGGCAGGCAAGAGAAAAGGTGAGAGGGAATAACAGAAAGCAGCAGGAGCTGCAGGGAAAGAGGAGGAAGAGCCTCTTACATACCTCTCTAGCACCCCCAGGAGCCTGGACTGATTAACATCAGCTTCTCAGGGAGCTTCCTGTTTCCTCCTGCTTCCCTGAACCCACTTGAGGAGAACAGGCAGTCAACTGAAGTAATAGGAGCCAGTTGGGCCCTTAAGACGCTGATATCTTCCCTCACTCAGGCCCTGCCACCAGCCTCCTTATTTGTCCCCTTCAGCTGAGTGTTGAGAGCCACTATAGCTGGCACAGAACAGCAGTCATGAGTGAAAGAAGAAAATGCCCCTCTGGGGCAGCATTCAGAAAAAGAAAGAAAACAAAGGAAGCTTTTCGATCTAAGCAGGAAGGAGCTCTCCTGAGACAAATAGACTCAAATGTTCATGGTGAGCCTTCCGGCCCCAGTGAGGATGTGAGTGGTGAGGAGATGCCTGATCTTCCAGTTAGTCAGAGTGCAGGTAACCTGGCAGCTACTGCAGCATCCATATCTCCATCTCAAATGGATGTAACCATGCACATTCCTGAAGAAAAGTGTAGATCAGAGAAGAGTGTGGTGGAGGTGCAAGAAACAGCTGCTGCTAAGTATAGTTTCTTAAGTCTAGATGATCCAGGACTGTGGACCCACGTGAGCAGTAGCCTGAGGGACTTCCTTGTACTGCGTGGGCCACAGCAAGTGAAAAACTTCATGTTCCCCAAAGACAGTGAAAATAGAAGTTTCCATCCAACACATTACTGGCGTGAAATCCCCAATGGTGACAAAGTGGAGAGGCCATGGTTTATGTACTCAAAAACCTAGAATGCTGCATACTGTTTTTGTTGCAAACTCTTCCAGTCTAATGTTCCAGCCACATTGGGTTCTACGGGAACAAAGGACGAAAAATATGGCTAGAAATCTGGCATGCCATGAAAAGGCAGCAAATCACCGGAGAGCATTCCATAGGTGGAAAGAGCTTGAGATGAGACTAAGATTAAAGGCCACCATAGGTGATCAGCACCAAGAGAAGATTGTATCAGAGTCTCTTTACTGGCAAGATGTTCTGAAAAGGCTCATGGCCATTGTGAGAATGCTTGCTACCCAAACCCTAGCACTGCGTGGCACTTCAGATCAGCTGTATGTGCCAAACAATGGCAACGTCCTTAAAATTGTGGAGCTGATGGCTGAGTTTGATGCTGTACTCCAGGAGCATCTAAGAAGAGTCACCACCCAAGAAATGTACACACACCACTACCTTGGAAAAACAATTCAAAATGAGATCATACAGTTACTGGCAACAAAAGTCAAACAGAAGATTGTGGCAGATCTGAAGTCAGCAAGATATTACTCTGTTATTCTGGACTGCACACCTGACAGCCATACGGAACAAATGACTTTAATGGTGCGTTTTGTAACAACAATAGAACCCAGTGAAAATGTCCCTGCAATGGTGACTGTCAGAGAGCATTTTCTAGACTTTATTGAAATTGATGATACTACAAGAGCTGGTATGACAAATGTGCTTCTTAAAAAGCTGTAAGATACGGGAATTGCGATAGCTGACATGAGAGGCCAGGGCTACGATAATGGTGCCAACATGAGAGGAAAGAACAGAGGAGTGCAGACATAGATCCGAGAGTTAAACCCTTGAGCTTTTTTTGTCCCATGCAGTTCTCATTCATTGAACTTGGTGGTCAGTGACGCAGCATCAGCTTCTAATGAGGCTGCTAAATTTTTTAATGTAATTCAAAGCATCTATGTATTTTTCTCTGCATCAACTCATTGATGACAAATTTGGAAGCAGCATCTGGGAACATCCTCTCTGACACCGAAACCACTGAGTGCCACACGATGGGAAAGTCGAGTGGAGGCGATAAAGCCTATCAAACACCAAATTGGGAAGATAGATGATGCCATAGTTGCCATTATGGAGGATAATGCTATGACATGGACTGTTCGTGGGAGAACAGTGGCAGAGGGAAATGGAATCACCAGAAAATACATAACTTCAAATTTCTGTGTGGCTTAGTGCTGTGGCATGACATACTGTTTGAAATAAATGTTGTAAGCAAGAGACTCCAAGGTGTTGACCTTGATATATTTGGAGCAATGGAACAACTGGAAAAAGCAAAGTCATACATACAGTCTTACCGGTCAGATGAGGGATTTCAAAAAATTCTGAGGAGTGCACAGAAGTTGGCAGAGGAACTTCACACTGAAGCTATTTTTCCACCCATTCAAGAATACAAGAGTCACCGAAGAAGAAGACATTTTGATTACGAGGCACAGGATAATCCCATAAGAGACCCCAAACAAGAATTCAAAGTTGAATTCTTTAACCAGGTGCTTGATTGTGCAAAACGGTTCATAGATTCATAGATTCTAGGGCTGGAAGGGACCTCGAGAGGTCATCGAGTCCAGCCCCCCGCCCTCATGGCAGGACCAATTACTGTCTAGACCATCCCTGATAGACATTTACCTAACCTACTCTTAAATATCTCCAGAGATGGAGATTCCACAACCGCCCTGGGCAGTTTATTCCAGTGTTTAACCACCCTGACAGTTAGGAACTTTTTCCTAATGTCCAACCTAAACCTCCCTTGCTGCAGTTTAAGCCCATTGCTTCTTGTTCTATCCTCAGATGCTAAGATGAACACGTTTTCTCCCTCCTCCTTATGACACCCTTTTAGATACCTGAAGACCGCTATCATGTCCCCTCTCAGTCTTCTCTTTTCCAAACTAAACAAACCCAATTCCTTCAGCCTTCCTTCATAGGTCATGTTCTCTAGATCCTTAATCATTCTTGTTGCTCTTCTCTGGACCCTCTCCAATTTCTCCACATCTTTCTTGAAATGCGGTGCCCAGAACTGGACACAATACTCCAGTTGAGGCCTAACCAGCGCAGAGTAGAGTGGAAGAATGACTTCTCGTGTCTTGCTCACCACATACCTGTTAATGCAGCCCAGAATCATGTTTGCTTTTTTTGCAACAGCATCACACTGTTGACTCATATTTAGCTTGTGGTCCACTATAACCCCTAGATCCCTTTCTGCCGTACTCCTTCCTAGACAGTCTCCTCCCATTCTGTATGTGTGAAACTGATTGTTCCTACCTAAGTGGAGCACTTTGCATTTGTCCTTATTAAACTTCATCCTGTTTACCTCTGACCATTTCTCCAATTTGTCCAGATCATTTTGAATTATGACCCTATCCTCCAAAGCAGTTGCAATCCCTCCCAGTTTGGTATCATCTGCAAACTTAATAAGCGTACTTTCTATGCCAATATCCAAGTCGTTGATGAAGATATTGAACAGAGCCGGTCCCAAAACAGACCCTTGCGGAACCCCACTCGTTATACCTTTCCAGCAGGATTGGGAACCATTTATAACTACTCTTCGAGTACGGTTATCCAGCCAGTTGCGCACCCACCTTATAGTAGCCCCATCTAAGTTGTATTTCCCTAGTTTATTGATAATATCAATAAATATTGATCAATAGATATATCGCTGGTGAATATCATGCGAGACCATATCAAATGCCTTACTAAAGTCTAGGTATACCACATCCACCGCTTCTTCCTTATCCACAAGACTCGTTATCCTATCAAAGAAAGCTATCAGATTGGTTTGACATGATTTGTTCTTTACAAATCCATGCTGGTTATTCCCTATCACCTTACCACCTTCCAAGTGTTTGCAGATGATTTCCTTAATTACTTGCTCCATTATTTTCCCTGGCACAGAAGTTAAACTAACTGGTCTGTAGTTTCCTGGGTTGTTTTTATTTCCCTTTTTATTTCCAGTTAGCTGAAGAACGTTTCATGCAGCTCAAGGAACACAGCAGTATATTTGGGATGTTGTATGATATTCCAAAACTCCTCACTATACCTGAAGAAGACCTACACCAGCAATGCAGGGCACTAGAGACAGTGTTGACACGTGATGACATGTGCGCTATTGATGCACAAGTGATTTAGGTGATGAACTGAAAGCCCTTTCAAGATACATTTCAGCAGGATCAACTCCAAAGGCTGTTCTGGAATATATGTGCACAAATAAGATGACCACCCTCTTTCCAAATGCTTTTGTTGCTCTGTGCATACTTCTAACACTTCCTGTAACCGTTGCCAGTGAGGAACGCAGCTTCTGTAAGCTGAAGTTAATAAAAACACATCTATGCTCCACAATGACACAGGAGAGGCTGGTCGGCCTTGCAACCATCTCAATAGAGCATGAGCTGGCCCAAACTGTGGACCTTCAAGAAGCAGTTCAAATCTTTGCAACCAAGAAGGCACGGAAAGCACTGCTTTGATTATTCAAACAGATAAAAATGCCAGTGTTTACTATGCAGACAAGAAAAGTTACATTTTGCTGTTCAGGCGTTTGAAAGTTAAGTGTTAATTAAAATTTTTGAACAAGGCATTTTAAGTTGTTAGTTCTCCTTTATTGGGGTAGGTAGCAGAGCAGTACCATGAGAGGAGCAGAACAGGAAAAAGGCAGAATTGAGACCTTTCAAAGTTTTGGCCCAAGCTAGGGAGCATGGGGCGTCATTTGAGCTCCCTGCCTCAGGTGCCAAAATGTTGTGGGCCAGCCCTGCGATGTACACCAATTTCACATTAAGGTGAGAGGAAACTCGAGTCTTAAGACTAATATAGTCTGAGAAACCTTCTTTTTGGGGGAAGAAAAGCAGATTCAGCAACACCAAAGCATTTTGCAAATTCATGGCAATTTCACCAAATTGCTTCTGTTGAAAAATATTTCTGAAAAAAATCAAAACATTTCATTTTGACATTTTGGAAATAAAAATTTTTGTTTTTTCATTCAAAATGACTGGGTTTTTTTTTTTAAAAGTAGCAACAAATCAAAAATGGTTTACATCAAAATGAAACGTTTCCGTTTTGCCGGTATAAATCATTTCATTCAATCAGAAATGAATATTTTTTAATTTTTTTTTGGAATTGCCAGTGAACTGAAAAATCACCAGCTCTAATTCTGAGTTGATTGGAGGAATTGGTGGGGTTGGAAGAACTAAAGGACTTTGCACCATTAGGACCTTAGATAGCAGAGCCACCAAGAAATAATATATGCTGTAGACATCACACCTTAGCAATTACCCACACCTTGGCATATTTGATATCACACATCTTTTTTATTAGAAGTGTCATAGAATTTAAGGCCAGAAGGGACCACCCGATCATTTAACCTGACCTCCTGTAAATCACAGCTATCAACACCACCCACTGCCCACATACTAAAGTGCTGCTGGCTTATTGCCACCATCATATAAGCAGGGCCAAAGCAATCACTTCTCAGCCCATCCTTCCTACGGGAAACAATTTGAAACTTTCTTCATCCATTGAAATTCTTGTCCCCTTGCTAGTTGGATGGAGTTTTAGTAGCAGCATGTGTGTGTGGAGAGAAGAATGGTTTGTTCTACAGAAATGGAAGCCAGGAACTCCTGAGTTCTAGTCCTAGCTTTAGTTGTAGCTCTAACACTGATTCCTTCTGTGGCTTTGCCCTTCACCCTTCTGCCTTCCTTTCCCCCAGCTACAATGCTGAGCTAATAATAGTCTCCTTCCCCTGTTGTTAGGGTCCGTCAGTGCAAAGCACTGCATAAACACTGAGTATACATGTTTCTCCTCTTTCACAATTGCACTTCAGTGTATTGTCTTGGTTGGCATTTTGTGCTACTATAACTCTAAATGTGAACATTGAAATGTATGGTGTAAACAATGTTTTTAAATTAAGAATTTGGTTACAAGGCATGTGAGTGCCGAGGAATTAAATAGAAGGCGGGTATTTGGCAGATGGTATAAAATAAAAAGCCATCTAAAACAAAAGGTAGGTCTATTGAAAATCATTTGCGTTTTCTTTGAAAGGGATCAGGGTTGGTGGGTGAGTGTGGGGTAGGAGAGATGCATTGGAGTTGGCTGGTTATCTTTGAGAGTGTGTGATGGTAGTGAAATACTGCAGGCACACCAAATATCAATCAATAGCGGAATCCCACTCCCCATTGAAACCAATCGGAGTTGTGACATTGACATCAATGGGAACAGGAATTGGCACCAGATTTTGATAAAGATGACTGTAAAATATGAGAATGCATGTATTACACATATTTTCTCAATGAACTACAACACCCATAATGCATTGCACCCGAAGACTAAGCCAAAGCTTAGAAGAGCTTACCCATGAACAGTGTCACGCTCCAGATAACCAATAGAATATCACCGTGGACTATAGCTGAGAAAGTATTGTGGTAAATGCTGTGACTAAATCTGCCTTAAGAAATTCAGGTCAGGCAGAAAACCCAATTAAACAGCTGCTCTGCAAATGCATAATGTAAGAGATCCCATTATCTGGATCTTCTTGCATCTCATATTCCATGTGTCTTTTCAGCGCCCACTTTCTGCATTTGCTAGAGAACTACCATGTCTGAATGGCCGGCTGAAATGAAGTGGTTAGGTTGCCTATTGGGATTACAGTATCCATCAGGCACAGTTAGTCTGTTGCATCTATTCAATACGTTCTTGCTTTCTCGATGGGGTCTGAATTTATCTGATCCAAACTCCTGAGTGTAGCAGAGTTTAGGCATCATTAATACCATTCCACTATTGAAAGGTTAGCATACATGATGTATTCATACTCATTTGCACATGAAGATTTCTAATCATGAGACAGCAAAAATATTTCTATTTGCTGACTTTATACAAAGAATCGGTTGAAAAAAATGCTCTCTAGTCTCGCTGGCTTGCATGCACGAATTTGGTTTCTGCACCAGTCTTACCTGCATCCACAATAGTGGATCCTGCTGAGAAACAAGGCCTAAAGGAACTGAAGAGATGATTAGTTAAAACAAGGGGACGGTGAACTTGCAAGCAAATGTAAAGTTGAAGCAAAGGTTAAAGAGGCATTTAGAAACTACTGCTGGCTACTTTTGAGGAAGTAAAAAAAGGAACCTGCTTTTTTTTTATTTACCAAGTTTTCACAGGGTTTCCTCTCTTCCTCTTTCCTCAAACTCAGCTCCCACTTTATGCACCCCATTCATGAGACCCTAATCCACTTCCCATAGCCAGCATGAACTGGCTTATGATATTGTTTTTCTGTGTAAAGAGAAAACAGACAGATATTAATGTGCAGCATCCGAGTTTGAAAGCATTCCCAGAAAATGACATCGCTTTATATGTTTATTTTTGCTGGTGATATTTTGTAATCTCTTGGAATTAAGTATTAAATTAAGATGCACAACTGGATGTGTCTTTGGGAAAAGTATTACATCTTCTACAATCATGATTATTACTATGCTTTGAATGTGTTGTAGCAGACTTACAGCTTTGCTTTATTGAAAAATACATAAAATGTATTTCTGTACATCAGTACTTCAGCAATTAATACTTCGAACTTCCAGAGGAGCTTTATCTAAGGATACAAAAACAGTTTTCCCTCAGGTAAATAGTCCTATTGGCTTCACATCAGTGAGATGTTAGGACTGAGCCCTGGACACCCTTATGAAGTAAGAGCCATTATTTCCATTTTGCAAGTGGGGAAACTGAGGCACAGAGCATTTAAGTGGCTGCACAAGGCTTCAAAGAGAGTCAGTGGTATCTGGGAATAGAACCCAGATCTCCTGATGCCCAGTCCTGAGCTTTAATTATAAATTCATGTTTCATTATAGGAAAACTCTAAGGAACTACCATACCAGATCAAACAAATGGTCCACATACTCCAGTATCCTGCCTTCAGCAATCGGCTGTACTGGATGCTTTTAAGGAAAGCAAATACCCTTTATACAACTGTGAATATTTGCACAGGCTGCAGAGTTCTTTCATTTATGAATATTTATCCAGGAAGCAAAATGAGGACTCCTAAGTTGTGTATAGGGTAGTTCTAGTGATAGCAGCAAAGGTCACTGCTGACAAACTGCAGAAAAATTGCATTACTCAATGTATGCTGGTCAAAGGAGCCTAACAGGAAGACCTAAATGCTACATTAAAAAATACCATAAAGGTGAATACATTTGTACATACTAGTAGACACATTTTCAAAGCCATTGTTCCTACCACTGTTCTGCAAGAGGGTTCTCTCAGAAAGTTCTAACAGCTGCCAGTTTTGGCCCATCTCTTGGGCAATGGAGCTAGGAGTCCCACTGCCCTGCCCTTATAAACCCACCTGGGAGGAAGCTAAGTGTTCTCTCCAATAGTGCCATTGGCCAACAAGCTCCACAGGTCCCCTGGGATCTGTATGGATCAAAGGGAATCAGTGGCAGTCCACAACCAGCTGTTGAGAGGCCCTGTACCTCTGCACCAGCTCTGTATCCCTTGTGGGTCATCCTTCCTGCATTCCAAGGCAGCACAGCTCTGATGGGGGATGTCCTACCCTGCCTTGCTCCACCTCTATCCCCTTCCCACTGCCTCACCCCTTTCAGACCCCAGGACCCACAATGCATCCTCCACAAGGTGCATGGGGGAAGGTAGGGCAGTGCCATGGAGACAGTGCTGCCCTGTTTCTTCAGGAAGAAGACACTAGTACATGGAAAGTCCTTTCCTCATGTGGATCTTGGGACCAGAATCTGGCCCCAATGCCATTTTCTAATGAAATGCTCAATCCTGTAAAAGGTACTGAGCACTCTGGCCCCAACTCAGCCAAGTGCTTAGGCACGAGCTTGACAAAGTGCATGAATAGTTTAATTGAACTCAGTGGGACTCCACACAGCCAAGTACAGGGCCGGCTCCAGGCACCAGCAAAACAAGCTGGTGCTTGGGGCGGCACGTTTCTAGGGGCGGCATTCTGGCGCCAGCCATGCCACCCCTAGAAATGTGCCCCGGCCGCCCTAGCTCACCTCTGCTCCGCCGCTGGCTCGCGCGCCGCTGCTGGAGGGGGAGATCCCGAGAGGCCGCAGCGTGCGAACCAGCTGATTCACGCGCCGCTGCTCCCCCTCCCTCCCAGGCTTGAGAGCCTGGGAGGGAGGGGGAGTCCTGAGCGGCTGCGGCGTGTGCGCCGCTTCTCCCCCTCCCTCCTAGGCTTGAGAGCCTGGGAGGGAGGGGGAGATCCCAAGCGGCCGCGGCGCGCGAAACAGCTGATTCGCGCGCCGCTTCTCCCCCTCCCTCCCTCCTTCCTAGGCTTGAGAGCCTGGGGGGAGGAGGCAGGGCTGGGGATTTGGGGAAGGGGTGGAGTTGAGCGGGGGTGGGGTAAGAAAAAAATGGGGGGGGGGGGGGGGGAGGGGCGGCCAAATTTGTTTTTGCTTGGGGCGGCTAAAATCCTAGAGCCGGCCCTGGCCAAGTAGATCTGATGGCAGGGTTAGAGCCCGAGAAACAAGCAGCAGGGCAGTCTTACAGTGATAAAGAAAAAGAAGGGGAAAGACTCTACATGCTAATGAGCAGTAGTTCTAATTAAAACCAACTCAGAGAAGGTTTTAGGTTACGTTTAAAAGTGGAGAAGGGATTGCTGAGATGATTGTCAAAGGTGTGCAAGGTTCACACCCTAGGGCAGGGGTGGCCAACCTGAGCCTGAGAAGGAGCCAGAATTTACCAACGTACATTGCCAAAGAGACACAGTAATATGTCAACAGCCCCCCCATCAGCTCTCCACCCTGCTCCCAGCACTTCCCACCCACTGGCAGCCGCGCTGATCAGCACCTCCCCATCCCTCCCTCCCCACACCTCCCGGGGATCAGCTGGTTCGTGGCATGCAGGAGGCTCTGGGGTGGAGTGGGAGGAGCGAGGGCATAGCAGGCTCAGGGGAGGGGGCGGGAAGGGGTGGAGTATGGGCAGGGCCTGTGGCAGAGCCAGAGGTTGAGCAGTGAGCACCTCCCAGCACATTGGAAAGTTGGCGCCTGTAGCTCCAGCCCCAGAGTTGGTACCTATACAAGGAGCCGCATATTAACTTCTGAAGAGCTGCATGTGGCTCCAGAGCCACAGGTTGGCCATCCCTGCCCTTGGGGGTCACTGCAGCAATTGCTCCTTTGACTGCCAGCATACCTTAAATGTGGACTGAAAAAAGAATAGCTCTAACATCACGCAGTCATGAAGGACAGAACATTCAGACAGCAGCTTAGAGGGAGGATGCATGATGTGATGGCCATCCACGTCACACCAGAGCAAGTTGGTCAAGGAGAAGGACAAAGAAGGGGTAACTCTGATGCAGAAAGCATCTAAAAGAAGAGCAGGTGGACTAGAAACTGGATAGATGAAGCAATATTACTAGGGTGGCTCCATCTAAGGCCACCTTGTTGAGCATCAGCATGATGGGTATTTGTGCTCTGCCACCAGGTTGAGGCTCAACAAGGTGTTGACAAATGGAGGAAAGGGCCACCCACCATGAGCTTGCCCTCCATTTTGCTAGTGGAACCAACATGGTAAGTGCTGGGAGGAGGAGTATCGGTGTCAGCTGTTTTCATATTGTGCCTTTTCTCCACAGTCATTGCACCTGGGCATCTTCTGGACAAATGACTAGCTACCTTCCTTGGCCTCAGGCAAGTGGTATTTTTCTTCTTCCAGCCAACTTACCAATGTTAATTCATTCATACATACTAAACCCACTGTCCTAGAGCAGCCCTTTGTAACATAGTGGGGCATTGTGGCACCTTTACCTCAGTTTCCCCTTGGTAGGGTGACCAGATGTCCCGATTTTATAGGAACAGTCCCGATTTTTGGGTCTTTTTCTTATATTGGCTCCTATTACCCCCCACCCCTTGTCCCGATTTTTCACACTTGCTGTCTGGTCATCCTACCCCTTGGTCTTCTACATTCCACTCAACTATCAATGCCTTCCAGGCTACTTCAGTGACTTAGGCCTCTGATAAGTCACATTTAGTCCCACCTCTTCTGGGGTACCAATGTTCCCAGGCCTTACACTCAGACCTGTAAATATTTCTTCCTCCTCTGTATCAGGACACATGACATTCCTTCTTCCTCTTGACTGCAGGGGTTCTGTACAGCCTTCTCAGTGGGGTCTGTGAACAGTCTTTTTCACTCCCTCCATAGCTCAAGGGGTCCATAAGAGGCCCAGGCAAACCCTAGGTCCTCTTTGGTATCTGGCCCTAAGCTCACTTAGGCTCCTTTCCCAGGCTCTTGCCAGAAGAAACCTAGCAGCCTGTTAAAAAAAAACCTGTTTTCCCTCAGGCCTTCCAGTGACAAGACTCCCTGCTCATCTCTGGATCTCTTCCTCGGGTAGGAGCATTCATTCTCCACTCCTCCCTAATCAGCCTCCCATTGGTCAGCATTCTTTCTTTTAAGGCCCTCATCCTGCCCAGGTGTGGGGCTAACTGAATGAGACTGACTGGCCTTAGGTTTCCCAGGCCTTAAAAGGGCAGGCCACCCTGTCACCATGCCTGGTTGTTTTCAGTCCACCTGCTCTTCTTTTAGACTCCACCTAGATCAATATTATCTACTCCTTGAGCAACTTGCACTAAAGGCCACCATGAGGTGTATGGCCACCATGGCACATACACTGGCCTGGAGCTGTCTAGTGAATGGGGCTTTCCTTCATGTTCACATGCTATTTAGAGCCGTTTTTTCTCTATAGTAAATGTTTATGGAATACTGTGTGGGATTGTTTCACAAGTGCTTTTGTAATATCTTGGAAGTGCTAAAGACTCGGGCTCCATAAATTCTAGTAGCCTTAAAATACGTTAACCACTGTAAAACCTCAGCCAGCACCCACTGTCATGTTTGCCTTATTCTGTTTATGCAGCAGCAGATGCAGCAAAAGTAGGTACAGTAGAAAATCTGCCTGCAGCTTTCCCCAAAACAAATGAAACCCTCCAAGACCACATACTTTATATCAAAAATATATTGCAATTTCTTTTTTTCCTTTAAGTTTCAGAAACATATCCATATATGGTCTACTTGTCAAGGACAATAAATAATGATGTAATAGAAAGGTCAACCTTGTGTCATTTAGCTACAGGATGCTTGATGAAGTGAAGTTCTACAAATTAAAGCAACAAAGAAGAGCTTTAGGATGGGTAAAAGTTTCTCCAGCGCATCTTCAAGCAGGAAATCTGAGATTCAGAACAACTTATATTTTGGCTGGTAATCGTTGATCATGGGGCATCCAGAAATAAACTACAGGCTTCAAAGTGAGAGCATTTCAAAGCTGCCCTGCAGTTGATCAGCGCACCCAGGGAAAAGCAAGAGATGAATACTAAAGGGGATTTTCTGTAATGAGACTTACCCAAGGAGAGAACTCTTTGCAGCATTATTGTTTTGTTTCAGAAACCATCAGGTAATGCGACTGTGCATGTTTTAAATTTACTTATTTTATACAGAATCTATTAACTTGTTATGGTTTGTGAAAATACTTACTCCTATAATATTTTGTAAACTAACCAAGACTTTTTTTAAAATGCTCATCAATTACATGTAATTTGGAAATAGTTGGAAAGAATCATAGCTGAATGGTTTATTTACTTTTCCTTTACACAGAGAATGTGCACTTGGAATGTTTGCATGTCTTGTTTCTAAGGCACATGGAAAAATAGTTGCTGATGTTGTTATGACATATTTAAGGTACTGTAAAGTGCATGCAGTGTACCAGGTATAGAGTAAACTAGCAAAATGATATTAGGAAATGGTTCCCTTCATTTATATCTTTGAATTTGTTATTGCACTTAAGTCTGTACTGATGGATTCAATTTGGTAAGAAATAAACCCTTTGCATCAAAGAGTTTGTGCAGAATCATGATTTGATGGCATTGTGAGATATGCCAAGCTTACTTCATAAATAGTGAGACATGCTCTGACAGCTGGAGCTGGAATGGATTTGTTTACTTGGAAAGTTCCATCTGGAAGCCTATAGTTGCTTTATTCAGCATCGTGCTATAACATGACCGGCTTGCATCAACCGTTATTGCAAAAATATACTTGGCTGCTGCTGCTGACCTACATCATTTGTTTTCCCTCTAAACACGGTAATTCTGAATGTTTTCAAATGGAAAATCTTTTTATTGTTTAAAAAGTCCATGATATTCTTAGCAGTAAACTGCCATAATTTACTTGGAAAATTGCAGAGGTTTGACTGGCAACTTACCAAAATAAATAAATACAAAAAAAATAAGCCAGATCCTCAACCCGTGTAAATCAGCGTAGCTCCATAGACTTCAACCCTACCTGAGGATCTAGCCCAAAACATGAAGACCTAAAGGCACAAGTTATGGCCTCGACCCTGCAAAGACTGAAGCACATACGTAACTTTGCACTTATGAGCAATCCTGTTAACTTCATATGTAAAGTTAAGTATGTATGGAAGTGTTTGCTGAATTGGGGGCCTTAAAAAATTGTAAACCAAGCAAATCCCACTTAACTTTTTTTCATTTGGAGTCTCTTATTTTTGTTGTTGTTGTCAGCATGATCAATGCCATTTAATGAAGCATAAACCATAGAAACTGAAGTTCTGTATCTTCCTACAAGCTGAGCAGGGTGAAATCAATGCTAAGGGAAGATCCCCTCCACTGCTCCTTTAATGACCTCTTCATTATCCTTGACCTACTATCATCTTCTCTAACAGTAAGCTGCAATGCTGCTTCCCTGCATCTTTTGAACAGGGACTGTCAGTCTTGATACCTTATATTTTACGGGAGGTGCGTTCAGAGGCGACCTGTTGTTTCATATAAATTGTCATATTTAGTCACTAATTGTACTGAATTGTACACACACACACACACACACACACAGAAAACGAAAAGGCGGTCTCTGCTCCAAAGAGCATACAGTCCGATAATAATAATAACTACAAATGTCCATGGTTTTTACCACAGAGGCAGATGGTGAGTCTTTATTCACATTGGTGAGCAGTTACTCACATGAGTAGCAACCTTAATTTCAGTGGAATTACTCATATGTAACTGCTCACTAATGCGAGGAAGGAAGTCATGACCTGGCCTACAATATTAGCACTTCATTCCTTACCATTGTCTCTGCATACACTTAACATATCCATGTACATTATGGGTCTGATCTTCTATGCCTTACTCAGACAAACTTTCACTGAAGTCAATCCAATAAAAAGAAGAAGAATACTTAGCAAGGGGGAGCTTTGTCTGTGCTGAAAGTGCAGGAGCAGACCCTATGTGGAGACAGCTGTGAATTCAAACCCAGGAGGATCTTGTTAGACTGAGATATTAAATTATAGCACAGTCAGCAAAATGGTACAATGTAAGAAGAGCTAGATCAGTAACGCAGCAATTCAGAACAGAGGCAAAGGGTTTTGGTAATGAATAGTGATGGGCAAAATGCCTCAAAGTTCAGGTTCTGTTCCTATCAGGCACAATAGGTTCAGCGTAACTGTGTGAGCACAGGCTCTTGTGAGATTCCCAGTATTGCTTGGGAATTCAGGGGACATTCAGAAGTTCAAATCCAAATAACATGTAGGCATTTTAACAGTTAAACCAGTATTTTTAAAACTACAAGCAAGATCCATTTCCAATATGAGGAGATGGTTTGAGTTGATTCTTACTTTAACTAAACTGGTTCAACCATTCCTAGTCACAAAGCATTTTGATGGCACTAATTTCCCTTGCAGTGGATGGGGAATATTCAGTTTATAGCATATTAATCCTGGGGGCATTCATAAGGTCACTTTGGTAGCTCACCACTAAATTAAGGCAGCTCAGCTACATATTAGAAAAGCATTGTGAGAGGGAACAGTAATTTACCAGCTCTTGTGTGGCAGTGGAGTGCATGTTGACTCCCGTCTGTACAAAGAGAGAGGAAGGCATGCTTCTTGCCTCAACAGACTGAGTTCAGATACACAGTACACCTGTTGCCCAGTCTCAAAATGGAGCAGTTTTGTTTTCTATATTTGGTGGATTCTTGCTTACCTAGTTCTCAGGAGAAGTGTGTGTCCAGGCAGGATTTGGATGAAGGTGGTCATTTGCTGGTGCACAAAACAGGGAGACTGTTCTAAGCCTAAGGCATGCCCTGGGGGCAGGCACATGGGCCAAGATTTTCAAAACTGGGGATGCCTTTTGCAATTCCAGACACTCGCTGAGGTGCCTACATAAGGACAATAGTAGCCTAACTTGAGACACACCTGCCTGAAACCCTTGGCCACAGACAGGAGCTTGAGAAGGATGCAGAGGGGGGCAGCAGATGGAAGGTGTGGGTCTGTCTGAGCAATGGGAGCCAAAGGGGGAGGAAGAAGATAAGAGAGCAAAAAAGAGGAGGAGTGGAGTTATGTGGATTGGGGTTATGCAGAGCCTTCTGGGCCCAAACCCTACCCTTATATGCTACCCATATGCTGTGGGCGCAGAGGGCCCCTGACACAGCTGAACTGGCATGGATCCACTACATGGGGAGAGCAGCATGTCTACGCAGCAGATCATGCACACTCCTTTGTGCCAGAGCTAACTTTCTGGGGACAGGATGGCGACAGGCAGCATTTGTGGCAGGCTGGGGTTGGAACTTCCCATGCTATAATGATTCTCGCAAAAGAGGCATGATATAGAGCCTATTCCAACCCTTATGCTGAAGTTGAATGGGAAAAAAAGGATTCCTTCCACCTGCCCCTCTAAAGGGCCCCAGCATCTAGTCAAGTTACTTAGATCTGGGCCATGGTGACTTTGGGATTGTTCATTGTTATTTATTTGTTTAGCAAGGACAATATAACTTGTGTCTAGTGATACCGGATCGAAAGCGCCTCCTTGCTTTAGAGTGCAGTTGTCAGGTGAAAATGTGACCTCACTGTCAGAGCCCTGGATGTGCATGAAAATAGAGACCTATTAGCAGAGAATGGGTGAGAATCAAATCTGGACTCTCATCGATAAGGAATCAGAAAGCCCACGGCTTTCTGTTACTTCGAGCCTGTCTGAAAATCCCTAGAAGTCAGGAATTTGGCTTTGGCTCCCTCATCCTTGGCCCTGCAAGTTAGATGAGAGAAACATGACTTACTAGTAAAAAACCTCTCTATTTTGGGCCCCATTTCTACCATTTCTCTCTGCAGGATGAGTCAGCGGTTGGAGCCGCTGCCAACACTGTTGTTTCTGCACTCGCTGGGACTCTTGTCATAATATTTAGATAAGTGGAGAGCACCGATATGGATTTTTTTGCAAGTGGGTGGGATTGCTTAACCCATACCGAAGACGCAAGAGAGAAAATAAGAGCCGTCCCAAAATTCACGATCCCATACATCCCCCATTCCACACTCTGCAGGTGATGAAACAAAAGAAAAAGGGGGAGAAGGGCACTAAGAAATTACCTTCATGTCTAGATTGTATGAGGCGTTCTATCATACAAAATGCCTTCCAGCTACTTTGCCATGTGCAGTCAGACAATGCAGTCTCCATACATCCACAGCAAACAGACACCAGCCGCCAAGCAAGTAGAGTGGATGATGGAGAGTAAAACAGCAGAACAACATGCCAGGAGTTCAACTATCTCAGGGGCAAAGAGAGCCCTTGGAGGAAGGTCTGTTTCATGGTACTTGGCTTGTCTGTGGCACTAATGTCAAAGCATGGATAGATAACAGAGTGGCTGAGAAGGGAGATAGGGCCACCATGGCTCTGTCCCTGGAGCTACCAGCTGTTTGGTGGCTTGGCACAGATCCCTTGGATGCACAGGGGTCATAGCACTGGCCTAAGGCTGTCACAGCCTGCGTGTCAGCTATCACTGAAGACAATAATCAAATATCAGCCTTGTGAGATCTGCCATAAAACAGGGTTGAAGAACTTCAAGCCTCCAACCTTTTACTTAGGCAACTGTGGTGAGGTACAGCTTACATATTGTACCCCTTAATAGTCAGATTACCAGTCCCAGCATGAGCTAATACATACAGCATCAAGGGTGACTCTCCACCCTTAATTTTCCCTCTTTTGCTTCTGTGGTGCTTGGAGTCTGAGATCAGTGCAGGCAGTAATCATACGTGTTATATACCCCATGGAACTTTGCACAGCAGGATAAATGAGAATAAAGGTGAGTCCTTAAATCCACATTTCCTTGCTTTTGTAGGTTTTACTCAGGCTCTTAAATTTTCTTTAAATGCTTCAAAGACAGTTCCACTGATTTTTTTTTAATGGTAACCAGAGAAAACATCCGACCTCGCAATGGAAATATGAATGGAGACTGTCCTCACGAGCTTTGACATATCCCTCTACCACTGTAAAATCGAGAATCAGGGCTGTCTCTTCTATAAAGGTTGCTTAGAGCAGTGGTAACATATTGTAGCTGGAACATGAGATACTCTAGGCTTCTGGGACCATAGTGATATGCCTCTGTGCCTGGCTCTGATGCACCACTGCTGCTCACATTCCTCGCATCTGCGCATTCCTCCACCATAACCCCTACCAGAGAGTTATGTTCTCCACTAGCTGCAGTCTAGTGATCCAGAGATCGAAATGGAGAGTGCACAGTTACACAGGGGGCGGGCAGAGCAGAATTCTTAGCCTAGTAAACTGGCACAGACACCTAGAGTGATTGGGAATGAATGGTGGTCTAGAGCAACAAAAGGTTGTGTGGCTCCCTACCTGGGATGAGAGGGGTGGGCACTTTCCAGTGTGCTTAGTGCAGTACAAATGCTACAGGTCTGTCAGTGCCTGACATCTCTCCCAAGAACCCAGGCCGTTCTCTTCTGTTAGACCTTGCACACTGCTTTACAAATGTGACTCCTCACAGCAATTTTGAGCGAGCCCGTTATTTTGCTTATGGCGGCATACAAAATACTTGGCAAATGTCGGTTTCAACTGGACAGCAAGGAGAGCACCTAAAAAGGGACACAAACATTGGGCTGAACAGCTGACATGTAACATCCCTAATGAGAGGCCCCTGTGGATCCTGCGGAGCTGATGGAGATCTGCACAATGAGACTTAGTCCAAGGATCAGGGACTTACTGGCTTTCAGCTATCAGAAGCTCTCTTTTGGCACAGATGCACCTGGCTCTTGTTTCGGTATTAGAAACCCCATTGCTAGCAAAGTCATTTCCACTGGAGTAGCAGCATTAACTGGCTGTTTGCTTTTTCAGCCTTGTGCATTACTTCCTATAAGGAGCTGCCTCCCTGGATCTCTCCCACTCCCTGTGAGCTGCTTTTAAGCATTTTGGGATTAACCAATAGGGCAACTGCTGCAAGCCCCTCAGATTTTTTTCTTTCTTTAAATGCAACCTCTCCTTATTTCTCCCAAAGAGGTGATTATGTAGGAGTCATATTCACTCCTCTGCTAATGCCAGAAGGAAGAATGCTGTCCGCACTGCATGCTCCTTTTTTCTCCCTCCCCCAAATCCTATGGGAGACACACGGCTGGTTTTAATGTTGGGGCTTCAGGGCTGGCTCCAGGCACCAGCGCAGGAAGCACGTTCCTGGGGTGGCAAGCCGCAGGGGGCAGCGTGATGGCCGCTGAGAGGGCGGCAGTCAGGCAGCCTTCGGCAGCGTTTCTGCGGGAGGTCCTCAGCTAGTCCTCAGCCAGATCCTCAGCTAGTGTAAACGGGATTAAATCCATTGAAATCAACAGTTATCTTGCTTTACACCATCTGGGGATCTGGCCCAGCAACTTCTATCTTCAATAATCAAAGATGAGTAGGAGTAACACAGAGGGGGACGTGTTAATGTTTTCTCTGATTCATTTTTAAACTGTGTCCTCTTAATCCCTTGGGGGATTTGCACTGCATCTTATTGCCCAGAAGTGCCCTAACCTGAAGGAAGCAGAGGAAAGCCTGCTTTATTCACTAGTAACTTCTCCCATTTAGCAAGAGATAAATTAGCTAGGTCCGTGAGGTGCAATTATTATCAGAGGACTAAAAGAGAGGAAAAAAATCCAGCCCATTAAGTTTAAATGTCGCTTCTAGTGGATTGGCTAAAATGTGTTTTCTCCTTGATTGAAAATATGCTAAGGACTCCTGGTCAGTATAAGTCAAGGTGCAGATCTGACCCTGGACACAAGATGGTTGAACGTCAATTGCACATTTTCAAGATTTAGATTTTTACAGTTTTTTCTTATCCCCTGGTACTAGGCAAGCAGAAGATGGCTACAAAGATCACGGCCACAACAAACACCCAAAGAAAAACAATAGGTCATGAGGAGTACAGTCTGTACAGTAGCATGAGTGAAGACGAGCTTATTCAACTGGCCATAGAACAGAGCCTGACAGAGGATCCCTCAGGTCAGTCAGCTGCCCAGAGTCATCAGAAATCCGTCATGACAGCCCCTGGAGAGCCACCCACGTTGACTCGTCCTTGCTCTCATAATCCGCCACACCAGATTAATCCTTGGCACAGGTGAGTGTGGGAGTGAGCTGGGGCCTTCACAAAGCCCACATTGAAAAATGGCTTTCTAAACAGTTTTACAAAACAGCACGGAAACTCATTTAACAGACCAGCTTGTAATTAATTTACAATGGTCAGCTTCTGATCTCATTGCCGCTGGGGTAGCTCCACTGGAGTCAGTGGCATTACTCTGGCATGACACCATTGTCAATTAGATTAGAATTTGGGCCCGAATATCTGCTAAAAGTTGTGTATCTGTGCAAAACACTGGACCAGTCCTGCAACCTTTTCTTACCTAAAGAGTCCTCACTCAAGGTTCTATTCAGTGTGAGGCTTGCAGGATTTTTATGAAAAAATGTGGAATGGTTCTGATTTTTCCCCACACACAAAAGAACCGAACTATGTATATAAAACACACGGATATAAACATGACTAAGGCGTCACAAACGTATTGCTTTTGTTTACTTAGGCACAAATTCTGAGCTCATGTACACCCAGGTGCACCAGAGTAACTCCACATCTAGGTAGACCCCTCTTACCACACAATGTCATGCTCAGTGCCAACGCCTAAGCAGCCCACTGGGTTACAGGAACTGGCCGTTTTAAAAAGCAAACATTTTTAATTTTCATTTTTTAAATGAAAAATTATCCAAAAAGATGGAAAAGGTCATTAAAAAATTCCACAAAAATGCAAATAATCAAAAAATAAAAGGTGCATTTCAAACCCTGCAAAAGAACAACAATTTGTATATATTTTGTGTATTTTTGACAGCTGTAATTGTAATCTTACAATGACCCATTTATTACAGGCCCCCAAACAATTTGATGTGTGTTTTATATACACAGAGTGAAATCCTGGCAAAATTTCCATTCATTTCAATGGAGCCAGGATTGTACCCACTGTGATTATTGTAGTATTACAAGATCTGGTGGAGGTACTTCTGTATCGCCCCTGATATAAGATCTGTTGGGAGGCCTGGTCACGTTGCTTAGCATAGGGTCTGAAGTAGGGATCTGATATGGGGCAGGTTAAGGGCAGATCTGTCAGCTTTGGCCCTGTACTCCGAAGGGTCCCTTGCCACCTGCTGATTTTAGCACAGGACAGCATCTGCTGCTTTGCATACTGACTGGTGCTCTCCCACTTCTGTCTGAGTTCAGCAGTTTAGAGCTCCCGTGCTTTGCAAGGACATAGTCTGCCCACCCTATTACTAGGCAGGTATGGAAGCCTGTAGGAAGGTTGGTGGCCCCAGGTTTTTAGCTGGCCTAGGACCGTGGTAGGGTAAGATCCAGCATAAGGCCTGTTCCTGAATGCACAGTGCTAATGACCGTATTTTAACCCCTCACTAGGCTTCCTCATCTGACAGTGCTCTCAGATCCTCCTTTCCTTGAGGTGAAGAATGTCATCTAGCTCTGTATCTTCCTCCTGTCTAGTGTGTGTGTGTGTGTGGGGGGGGGGGTTTAATCTCTGTGTTGTCTTATATGGTCATTCAAATCCCCTGACACTTCCTCAGTGGGCCAAAAATAATCCAGAGCTGAGAGAGCAGCTGAGTTCTGCACAGAGCAAGCCGTGGCCATCTGCTTTCATTCAAAGCCCCGGCGGCAGGCTCCTTCTCTCTCTGTGTCTCTTTCGGCTCCTGCCTTTATTAAGGGGCCCGGAAATGACCTGCTTCTCCTATTCAGAGTATTTCTCTTTATTTCATTCGTGCCATCGCTTCTCCAGGTTGGCAGCCCAGACCGGAGGCCAAGCTCCAGGGTCATCTTGGGGGGTCAGACGAAGATACGATGGCAGCCTGTTCATCACCCCCCAGCCTGTGTAAGTGTCTCCGTCTCGCTGTGTCTTGCTCCAAATTAGCCTTGTTGTCTGTCTGCCCTCACTAGCCAGCTGGAGGCTTTTGGGTGGCGGGGGTTGTGGCGTTATATGTGTCGGGAGGAATGCATAGAACTGCCTGAGGGAATCTTATTCATTTCTTCCCTCGTCCATCCTGCCTCCCCTCCCCTGCTCACCCCTGAGCCTCCTACACACACTCAGTCACTTCTGGGCTATTCAGCCCTACAGCTCCCCCCCACACACACACTCTACTGCACATGTGCAGGCTTCTGTGGGTCCCGAGACATCACTGCGATGGCAGTGGACAGAGGAAAAGGGATGTGTGTGTTGTGGTTTATTTATACACTCTGGCTTCCATGTCGCAATCATAACTGAATCAGGTGGGTGTTATTTTTAACTGCATCTGTATGAAGTTCAGAGTTCGAGCCTGGGAAACAGGAACATACACACGTCAAGGGGCATCAAATCTGAGTGAAGAAGCCTGATCCTTGTCAGTGCGCTGGGTCAATGTCTTCAGGACAGCGTGAGCCTCATCTGTTCACTGTCCAGGGCTCCTACGTGCTGGGGTACATGTCCTCTCCCACGCTCTCAAGAAGGGCCGTGGTGTTCCTCCTCACGGGCTGTGGCTCTTACCCCAAGGAGGAAGTTGCCATTGCAGGCTGGACTTCTTCCTTTTGAAAGAGCGTAAACGTGCTTGGCTGAGTACAGCTACTGTTGGGGAAAACTGCTGGCTTGGTTAGACAGAGAGATGAGACAGGGAAGATGAAACAGGGGGAGGGGACCAAACTGTGCCCATACTCCTGTGAAAGTGCTGGGGGGAGGGAGAACATCTGCACATTGTCTGCGTGTCCCAGTGCCTGCAAGGACGTGTTGAGGAGAGAGCACTGAGCACTCACTGCAGAAAGGGGCAACCTAAATCACTCTGCCCACCTGCTTGTGGGTGCTAGCAGGAATGTGACTGGGTATGTGTACGTGTGGGAGCCTTGATCGCACCTCCAGTTAAGCTGGCCATGCTCTTATGAACCCCCATATGCTCAGGGAGAGCCAGTAGCATCATTCTGCCTGAGGCCTGAATGGGGTGCTGGGAAGAGAAGATGCTCCTGCCCACCTGCTCTGGACTGCTCAGAATAGACCTCCATCCCGAATCACTCTTGCAGTGGGAATTCAGCTGCCTGCTACCTGCCTTAGAGATACTGTAACTATTCTGAGCAGTTCACAAGATTCAGATTTTTTTTTTAAACCGCCCGCTTCCTCCCTGCTCCTGCTGCAGAAGTTGTCGTGTTTCTGACATAATCCAAGCAGCAGAGTGTTTATTTTTTTATACTGACCAGCTGTGCTTCAGGCCAATCACACAAGAGCTCCAGTGAGACACTCGTTAAACTTTCTGTGCTGCAGTGGAGTCTGCTTGGCTAGAGCATCTAGGGCCTGGTCCAGCAAACCCCTTACTCACACCAGTAGTTTTTATTCAAAGAACTACTCATGGGAATGAAGACTACTCACCTGGGTGAGGGGTTTTCAGGAAGGTGTTTTTAGGGATTTTCTAAAGAGCTAAGGGGCAGATTTTCAAGAGCTCAGATACCATATAAATACTTTTAAAAGGACCCGTTTTTCACAACTGTTCAGCATTCAGCAGCTCCCATTGTGATGCCTACAGACAGATTTTCAAAGGAACTCACCATTCTGAAAATCTGGCCACTTATTTTGGTGCCTAAGTGGAAGCTGAGCATTTTTTAATACCTAGTCCTTACTGTGTCATGTTTGGAGTTTCCTTGGGGTGGACAGCTTTTCTCTTCCACTCCTTAATTCAATGGAGGTGATTTCAGATCATTACACAAAGATTCAGGTGTTGATCTGAACTACACCGCTGACTTCTTAGAAACTGGACCAGCTGTCTTCCCAGAATAGGCTCTCTTGTGAGGTTCCCAGCACTTTCTGCTTTCCAGAAATACCACAAGAACAATCCCTCATGGTGTTTCAACATTTCTACTTCTGGGCTCATTTCTTTTACACAATTAAGCAAACTTTTTTAAACATCAGAAAAGTTTGGTGCAGGTTAGGTGTGAGTTTGGAGCAAAGCATTGGAAAGAGGTTTCTGGACAGGTTTGACTATCCTGAGTTACCTTTTAGAGGAAAGCAGTATATGTGAGTAGAATCAGATAGTTCTATAGAGCTAGTGTCCACTGCAGCCAGTGCACCCCAGAGTCACCAAAATCTTGCCATTTTAGTTTGCATAGGTGGGCTTTAGGCTTTCACAGTCCTTGGTTGATGCTGTAAAAAACTTCACTGTAATGTTGCAAAATGTAATTGGTTTTCAACGTTGTTTTAAAGAGAGCTGGATCCTGTAGTGGAAGCAATCAAGGAAGGAGACGAAAGTGCCCTGCTCAATATGATGAAATCAGGGAAGAACCTTTCCGAACCTAACAAGGATGGATGGCTACCACTGCATGAAGCTGCCTACTATGGCCAAGCAGGCTGCCTGAAAGTGTTGCAAAGAGGTTAGTAAAATAAAAACAACTGATTACAAATGGAAGAGAAACTAAAAATATCAGCCAAAAAGAAGAAAATATAACCACTCCCATGTTCTGGTCACGGCATACACACAGAGACAGATAAATACTCTTGCTGAAAGGTTGCACTTGTAACACTACTTATTTCTTAGATAACACACAAGAACCTAAAACCAGAGTGGGACAAAGCAGGCTGTTCCCCGAAACAGAGAGGCACAGCTCACACCACCTTACTTTAGGCTAGCTGGCTGCAGACTGAGTGCTGCTAGGCCCAGATCACACACTTTCCTGCAGAGCCCCCTAGACTGCAAGCAGGATCAGGAAAGGTCCTGAAATTTTAAAGTGACAAGCTACAATTTTAACAGAGTTTTCAATACATCACACCAACCTTTGTTCAGTTCCTCGCAAAAAAGACCCTTTACTCAAGCTTTGTGCATGTGTATGAATTTCACCCTATTTGAATAAGCAGCTTGCAGTCTGTACACAATAAATAGCAGTTAAGATCTTAAGTGCTGCGAGATATCTGTGCTATTCTGGATTGATGTCGGCTTGCCCCATATTACCAGGTTTCTTAGGCTATAAAGTAGTGGTCTCAGCTGGTGTAAATCCATGTAACTCCAGAGAAGTCAGAGGAGCTACACCAATATACTCCAGCTGAAGATCTGGCCTGGCCTCTGTTTGCTAATAGTTAATAATGGGGCTACTGGTTTACTTTTGGTTTCGAGTTCCCATTGGAGAGCAGTTGCTCAATTGCTTGTTGAATCACCAGTAGCTATAGTCAACTTACATTTCTAACATTTTAACCTAATTTAGTGTCTGACCTATTATTCTGTAACCTATTTTATAGTCAACCTACAGGAGATGTTCTCAGCCTACTTTGACTTCATTTATTTGGGGGGGAGGGGGGGACCCTGAAGGATTTTGAAGGGTTAAAGTGCCTCAAAAAAGAAAATGCAGTGCACAGATTCGGGGCATCACAACACATGGATGCAAACACTGTGCTCCAAGATGTGCATGCTGCATACCCATGCTCAGTAGGGGCACTGCTCTGGGGCGCACTGGCTTAGGCTCTAACCCAGGGGTGGGCAAACTGTTTGGCCCGAGGGCCACATCGGGGTTGTGAAACTGTATGGAGGGCCGAGTAGGGAAGGCTGGGCCTTCCCAAACAGCCTGGCCCCTGTCCCTATCGGCCCCCTCCCACTTCCCGCCCCAGGTCTGACTGCCCCCCTCAGAACCCCTGATGCATCCAACTCCCCCTGCTCCTTATCCTCTGACAGCCCCCTCCAGGGACACCACCCACCCCTAACTGCCCCCCCAGGACCCCACCCCCATCCAACCTCCCCTGTTCCCTGTCCTCTGACTGCCCTGACCCCTATCCACACCCCCGTCCCCTGACAGGCCCCCCGGGACTCCCATGCCTATCCAACCAGCCCGTTCCCGGTCCCCTGACCACCCTCCCCCCAAACCTCCACCACATCCAACTTCTCCCTGTCCCCTGACTGCCCCCCAGGACCCCCACCCACTCCCTCCCTCCCCATGTCGCTCAGAGCAGCAGGAGCTCGCATCCCTGTCGCCTGTCGGGAGCCAGCCACCACGCTGCTCGGCAGGAGTGGCGGGCCAGAGTGCGGGCGGCGCGGCAAGGTGAGGCTGCGGGGGAGGAGGGACAGCAGCGGAGGGGATGGGGGTAGCCTCCCTGGCCGGGAGCTCAAGGGCCGGGTAGGACGGTCTTGTGGGCCAGATGTGGCCCATGGGCCGTAGTTTGCCCAGCTCTGCTCTAACCCCTCTGGTTTATTTCTATTTCATCCAATAAAAGGCACCGCCAGCACTGGCAGATGCAGGTTGCACCTTTCTGATCCTCATGCAGACTCCCGTCCTCTGCCCCTCCTCCTGCTGAAGACAGCATCATCACCCTTCCCCAGGCTTTCCAGTGGGGCATGGCAGCTTTACATTCTGGCTCGGACTTCACAGGAGCCTCACCAGCAGAGTATGCCCAAGGGCTGCACTGAGTCAGCCTGTTCTCAGGGAACACGTTGGTCACATCTTGCTCCGAGCCAGTGCCAGTCACCTTGGCCGCTTGTGCTGATTGGTTATGAGCCCCTCAGTGAGAGAAGCTGGATTGCAGATACTCTGTGCTGTAGCATGGTAAATTTCCCACCCCTTTGGGTCCTGGATTACCCCACCAGAGATGATGGGCTAGAGAGGGGCCTGAGTTTACATCCAGATTTGTCTCCATAGCCAAACTTCCCCCAAAGCTCAGGAGTGTTCGGATTTGGTGTTTCACTTTATCCCATGATACAGGCAGGCCCAGCCCAGAGTCCTGAACTTTGAATACTCAGCTGTACTTGATCTGCACTTCGAGGGGCTTGGCTGTTGTGTTCTGCTTCAGATCCATCGCTAACATGGTGGTTAATTTCTCCATCGGTGAGATAAGGTGCCTCTTACTGATAACCAGAAAATGCACCATATCTAAGGGCTGGTCCACACTATGGGGCGGGATCGATCTAAGACACGCAACTTCAGCTACATGAATAGCGTAGCTGAAGTCGAAGTATCTTAGATCGAATTACAGACTACTTACCTCGGGTCCACGCAGCGCAGGCAGGCTCCCCCGTCGACTCCGCTTACTCCTCGCGCCGAGCTGGAGTTCCAGAGTTGACGGGGAACGCTTCTGGGATCGATTTATCGCGTCTACATGAGACGCGATAAATCGATCCCAGAACATCGATCGCTACCCGCTGAATCGGGCGGGTAGTGTGGATGTAGCTTAAGACTGAGTGTTAGCCAGCATGTATTGCTACGACTGGCTAAATCCAGGCCAGCTGTATAGATGAAAGCACTTTAATGTGTCAGCAAACTCATTGATGCATTTTTTACTGCAGCATTGATTTCTGATGCCATATTTACTGCAGCGTTAATATCTGGAGTGATATGTAATGTCAAGTGATTTTATTTCCCCTTTTTTAAGAATCTTTTTTATCAGAGTTTTTGATGGTTTTGCAGAGAATCCTGGAATCTGATCTGGGTGGCATGGCAAAGCCATCTCTTGGGTAATTTCTTAGCATTTGGTATTTCCTGTTTGAAATCATCATAGGAATGTAGGGCTGGAAGGGACCTCAAGTCACCTAGTCCATCCTCACCACACTGAGACAGGACCAAGTATACTTAGATCATCCCTGCCCCAAAATGATTAGCAACAGCGTTCACAGAGGTAGACAACGTGTGCTATATGCTTTACTAACTATGGAACAATGACATCTCATTAGCATACCCTGGAACCACTGATCAGCGTACGCTTCAGGAAGAGACAGCGCTGTACATAGCAACAAGCAAGGGAAACCTGGACTGTCTACTCTCTTTGCTGCAAGCCGGGGCTGAACCTGATATTACAAACAAGTCCAGGGAGACTCCACTCTATAAAGGTAAACGGCCTGATTTTCAGAGGTGCTGACCCCATAGATTTAAACTGAAGTGGCAGGTGCACAGCACCTCCGAAGATCAAGCCCATGTTGTTTCTATATGAGTATGTATGCATCTTTTTAAATACAAAATTCAAAGCACCTATTAGATATCAGAGCAAAAATAACCGAGAATACGTCAGTCATTTACGTATAGTGTGGGCAAAGGCACAAATGTACACTATTTACTACAACAGATGTATACTAATATGAAAAAAATGATATAAGGTATCCTGGGTATGCTACATTGTTGCTTTGTGTTGAGAACACTTTATTCAGCAAAACCACACAAATTCCATGGAATCAGAGTTTGGAGAAGGAAAAGTTCTCTTAGGTCATCAGGTCCATCTCCCTGTGAATGGATGGTTCCCCATGGCACTTTTTGTAGTGCTCTGTCTAGTGCCCATGTTACTCTTTCTAGTGCTCTGACTAGCCTAGTCTTAAATGTATAGGCCCAGATTTTACAAAGTGGCCACTCTCTTTGAGTGCCTGGATTTATGGACACCCAACTTGACTGGATTTTGGATTTTGAAAATCTGGCCCAAAATAGTTCTACCAGATTTAAGGGACAGTTTCACTTTTCAGTAAATATAAAAGATGGGACAAAACATAGCATATAGGAGCACACCCAGCCTTAGAAAACTGTTACAAAAATTTACTAGCTTCAACACAAAATCTTCTTGCCCACAGTTGGCAGTGTATTACCCAGGCAGCGTATTACCTACAGTATTTCTTGGTGGGTCCCTTTAAATTTCCTGGCACCAGCTCCACTGGGCATGGCTACCAAAGTCTTTCAAAGTGAAAATGATCCTTAAACTCAAATTTTGATAACCAACAGATTTCTTCCCAGTGCTCCTCCTGGCCAGAGGCATTTCTCACTTCTTTTCCAAGGCCTGGCAAGGAGAACTCAGGTTACTCCTACTCCTTCTGGGAGTGAGGGTTGAAGGATTACTAGCAGAACAATCTTTCCCTCTGCCTTATGTGATGCCCTTCTCCCAGGGTTTTATTTTGACTGGTTGGAGGCTTGATTGGGAAAGAAAGGAACATTGCCCCACCCTTCATTACAAGGCTCCTGGTGCCTTAAAGAAACAGTCATATCTTCTCAGCAAGACTCAGTCTTACCCCAGGACTTCTTCCTCTCTGCCCACATCTGCCCCTGCTGTTCCCAGGGTTTTTATACAGTTGAAGCTACTTGGAATGGGGTAGCCTGGATCTTTCTCTTCCCCAATTCTTCTTTCCGTAAAGGGCCAGCATACCCTATTACACTCACTCTTTACCATGATGATGGATAATTAATGATGAACAAATTACTCTCCTTTGGGAATGTGGGTGAGCTGAATTTTGCAAAGCTGCCATGGATAGATAATTGCTGTAGTATCAGGTCAGATAGTCCACTCTCAATCCATGTGAATGACATCCAGTAATGATAGTGGGAACTGTACCCACTCATCAGGGAAAGAATCAAGCCACAAGAGAAGTGATGGCATCATGAAGAATTATACTTTGACTTACAAAGAAATTGCCATTGTACTGTCCTAGCCCATATCAATATGCATGTACAATACATTATGGCCAGAGTTTGCAAAAGTGGCCTGTGATCATAGGTGCCGACTCCATGAGTGCTCCAAAAAAATTAGTGGGTGCTTAGCACCCACCAGCAGCCATCTCTCCCTCCCCCCCCCACCACCTCCCAGCCGCCGGGGGCCCCACCGATCAACTCCTCCCCCTCCCCTCCAGTGCCTCTGCCCACCATGGATCAGCTGTTCCACGGCATGCAGGAGGCACTGGGAGGGAGGAGGAGGAGCGGGAATGGGACGCGCTCCAGGGAGGGGGTGGAACTGAGTGGAAAGAAGCAGGGCAGGGGCGGAGGCAGGAAGAGGCAGGATGGGGGTGGGGGCTTGAGGGAAGGGGTGGCATGGGAGCGGGGTCAGGGGCGGAGCAGGGGTTGAGGACCCCCGGGGCAAAGAAGAAGCCAGCGCCTGTGCCTGTGATTCTAGGTACCTCAGCTTCTAGTGTGTTGTAACGGGGCACCCAGAACTGCGGCACCCAGAGTTAGTGGCCTCTTGAAATGTTTGGCCTAAATGACCTGCCTTTTGTTGAAACAGCCTGTGAACGCAAAAACATCGAAGCTGTAAGGATGCTGGTGCAGTACAATGCCGATGCAAACCACCGGTGCAATCGGGGATGGACTGCTCTCCATGAGGCCGTCTCTCGGAATGACATAGACATTATTGATATCCTCATCAAAGGGGGAGCCAAGATTGAAAGCAAGAACACCTATGGGATCACCTCTTTATTTGTGGCTGCCGAGGGTGGGCAGTTAGATGCTTTGCGATACCTTGCCAAGTGTGGTGAGTACAGTGGTGCTGTTCATTGGCTTTATATATTATGGCCTAAATATTCAAAAGTATCCACTAATTTAGGTTGGCTCAGTTTTTCAGTAGCCAACTGGAGACGAGGACTAGTTTTCAGAGGTGGTGAACACCTGTTGCTCCCATGGAAGCTTCTAGCAAGAACAGTCCACATGGGTGAGAAGCGGGTGCTGCTGATTAGGTGCACAATGACTGTGCTTCTTCAGTATCAATGGACACTCAATTTAGAAGCAATTTGGTGCCCTTACTTTGTGCGGCAATGATAACACATGTTTTCATGACTGTCACTGTACATGTGTATCCTAAAAATCCAGTGACAGAAGAATAAGTCACAGACAGGGAAAGATAAGAATAAGGTCAGAGTTAAATGTTAGCCAAGCATGGTCTGCTCATGAACATTCAATAAGGTATGACTTGGGCAAATCTAGCTCTCCTCAAATATTGTATCACTTTGTCCCTGTTTCCCTTAATGTTGAAGGTTCACAGTATGCAGTGCTGTTGTAGCCATGTCAGGATATTACAGAGACAAGGTGGGTGAGGTAATATCTTTTATTGGACCAACTTCTGAAGTAAAATAAATAGATATTACCTCATCCACCTTATCTCTCAGAAGGTCACAGGGAAGATATTACAGAAACATTTTTTTCCCATGGTCGAGGGACTCCCTCTTGTGGCGTAGGGTAGTTCACTGATGCTCCATCATAGCTTTTAGCCATAGCCCTGAGTAGGAGTTGTGGAGCCACAGGTCTCCAGTGGGAGCAATGAGGGGCACAAAGCCTCCTAGAGCTCTGCATTGTGCAGAGAAAGTGCAGCACTGTCCATCTGTAGGAGGGTGCAGCGTATACTCCCTTTCTCGGACAGCCACCTCTGTTGGCTGACGAGGTGGTAGAGGGACCTTAGCTTGGTTCCTTCCCTCCCTATCCCTTTTCAAGTGGCTTGTGCTCCAGAGGGCAAGGATCGGTCTTTGAAATCTAAGTGATTTTTGTCCAACCCTTTAGCAAGGGGCACAGAGGGGAAAAGACTTCTTGTACCTTCCACACTTGTACACCTGCGTTGGGGCTGGTCACCTCGTTGTCCCCATTTTACAGAAGGAGACACCATACTCACCATTCCCACCTCATAGGGGCGCCAGGAGGATTAATGAGGAGGTGTTTGTAAATCACTTTGCAGTTGAAACGCACTAAATAAGTTTATTAGTGTTAGGGAGGGGGGAGGATTTTAGAGTCCCTAGGTTAAGGCCAAATCCTGCTCTCATTACTCACGTGAGGAGTTAGTCCCTTTGAAGTTACCATGTCTATTGTTGTGAGTAAGGCAAGCAGGATATGGCCCAGGAAGAATACATTTCTTAGTCAGTCGGAGGAAGAATAAGAATATTTTGATTCTCATAATGAGTCAAGAAGTCACATCTCATATTACTTCCCCCCTCCCTCCAAAAGGCCTTTTAGAATCCAGCTGTCTCCTGTAGTCCCATGAGTCTTTGTGCTCACTTCTTCTCAGGTGGGTTCATAACCTTAAAATCTCTCCTACACATGCACCAGAGCAGATTCCTGGCACTTCGTGATGCATGTAAAACCAACCCTTTGGCTTCACCGCCCCTTACAAAGAAATGATAGATCGGCCCCAGCAAATAAAGGGAGACCATGCTTAAGCCTGTCATTAATTTCAGTGCGAACAACAAATTTGATGTAGTTTATCAAATAATAATGAGCCAGATTCTCAGCTGGTATAAATTGGTAAGGCAGCATTCAGGTTAATGGAGCTACACTGATTGACACCAGCTGGGAATCAGACAATATGTGGTGTGTTGGTGTTTGTATAGATAGATATAGTGGGCCTGATTCTCATTTACACTAGGGCCACTTACACCACTCTAGTCATGTAAAACGACCTTAAAAGTGGATGCAAATATAATTTACTCCCATTCTGTCTGCTTTACACAGCCTCCTTAGTGTAAATGAGAATCAGGCCCAACATATAGAAACATATTGATGAAATAAGAACTGAACTGCAATGAAGATAAGAAAATCTCTAAAGAAAGATACGTGGTTGTAAAAATATAGATTGCAGTTATGGCTGATAGAGAACAAAAAATATTGCTGGCTTTCCAGTTCACATGTTTCACAAGTCAGCTTTATGCGACATTGAAAACTAACCAGTTACTCCATCGTGATTTTAAACACTGATTTGAATATGTTTTGTGGTTCAACTCAATTACATGTTAGTATTTCCTTAAAGTTCAATTTTGAGGAAAATCCAATAAAACTGCCCAATATTTCCAAGCCATAAAAGACCTGCTGAGAATTTCAGTAATAATATAATTGTATTTTTACAATAAGTAATGTTTGCCATAAATAAAAAAGAAAGACTTCATTTATTTCTCATTAAGAAAGTAGCCCTGGTTTGTGTTTTGTCATTGAAATTCTCCTGGTGTTTCGAGCTACAGTATCTTTAAATTGCCAAACAAAACACAGATGTTTCAGTTAGGGGGGAAATGTTCTCTTTGGCAGAGAGTTTTCATGCCCAAACAAAAGACAGATTGGCTGTAGTTTTTTTTTCTCTTATCAGAGTTTGGGAAGCAAAAAACCAATGGATTGTAATTCTCTATTAGGATACCCATAGATCAGGCAGCCTGAAGGCAGAGTGGCACTGTGTATTACAATGGAAGCCCAGGTTTGGAAATTGACACAGGTTTTCAGGACCTAAAACTGTGCCACAAAAATAACTACATTTCAACATGATTGTGGCCCAACGATATTTTAGCATGGTTTATTCTTGCTGGTGTGCACATTAAACCATGTAATGACTAGAGCTAGTCAAATAATGCAAAAAATAAAATAAAATGCAAAAACCCTACCATGTTACAGAATCATCTTTTAGCCTGGGTATATGCACAAGGGTTAAAACATGGTTCTTCAACACAGGGTTATATAACATGGGACTTTCTCTGTCCATGCAGGCAAGAAAAGGCCATGTTATAACATGATTTTTCCTCAACCATATTTAAACATGGTAAAGAAGATGAGGTGAATGGGGCTGGGCTCATGACCAAAATCTAACCGTAGACACCCTTTGTGGGTATTATCCTGTGGGTACTGATGTTTAATCTCTCTTCCTATGTAGTGTTTTACCGCTTTTATGCAATGGTTTGTCCTTGGTGGACTGGCTGGCCCCAGGGAATACCCTGTTACACTCGGTCCCTCAGCACTGGGGAAAACATTTACCTCATAGCAAAAAACACAGTGAAGAAGACATAAGCTGGTCTTTTATCGCCTTGCCCCTATTCTCACCCCACCCCAGCAAATGGCACTAGGGAAATATGAGCAGTCACTTGGCCTTACTGACAGTTTTGTAGTTGAAACCTTAGGCAAGTCATGGAGACTTGGGCTGTTGATCCAAAATATGTTACACCTGATTCTAGCCATTTAGCTCTTCAATGGTTTTTTGTGCTCCTAGGTGCTGATATCAACACCCAAGCCAGCGATAGTGCCTCTGCTCTTTATGAAGCCTGTAAAAATGGACATGAAAAGGTGGTGGAGTTTCTCTTGTCCCAAGGTGCAGATGCTAACAAAACCAATAAGGATGGGTTATTACCTCTTCATATAGCATCCAAAAAAGGCAATTATGAGTAAGTTTTTGGTGTGCTTTTAATCACTTTATTATATCATTTCACCCCGTAGAAAGGAATTCATATTTTTGTTAAATTAATGGCCCAGATCCTCACATAGTGTACATCAGTATATTTCCATTAAAGTCAATAGAACAACACTTATTTATGCCACCTGGGAATCTGGCCCTATATTCACAGAGTTTGGGTTTCAAATACTAAACTCAAGGGTGTGTTTGCTGGGATGGTATGAGCCAGTCATAGGGCCTTCCCTTCCACCCCAGGGATGGATCCTGCTACCTCAGCCGAGATATTACTTATTAGCGGTGGCCTCCAGAAGCAGAACATGCTGCCAAAGTCTTCAGTGTGTTCAGATTTTATCAGCATTTATACAGAACAATACTTAAGAGGCTGACAGGCGAGGAGTGGATAAATGAATCTCTATGGCATTAGAGAGACTACTGCTGGAATACTGTGTCCAGTTCTGGTGTCCACACTTTGAAAAGGATGTTCAGAAATTGGAAAAAGAGTTCAGAAAAGAGCTACAAGAATGATTTGAGGTCTGCAGAACATGCTTTAAATTATAGCAACAGTCTACATAAGCTCAATGTATTTTGTTTACACAAGAGAAGGTTAAGAATTGACTTGATCACTTTCTATAAGTGGGGAAAAGATTTCTGATAGCTGGCTCTTTAATTTCGCAGACAAAGACATAACAAGTTCCAATGGTTGAAAGCTGAAGCTAGACAAAACACATTTTTAATAATGAGAGTAATTAACTATTGGAACAACTTACCATAGGATGTGATGGATGTGTGTGGCCCAACAATATTTTAGTATGGTTTATTCTTGCTGATGTGCACATTAAACCATGTAATGACTAGAGCTAGTCAAATAATGCCAAAAACCAATGTACTTGAAGTCTTTAAATCAAGGTTGAATATCCTTCTAAAAAAATATGCTCTTGTTGTAGAAACCACTTGGTGAAATCTATGCAGTTATGTAGGAGATCATACTAGGTGATCCTAATTGTCCCTTCTGGCCTTAAATTCTATGGATCTATTCATTTTTCCATCAAAATCCCCAAATAAATAGTAGAATCATAAACTAAATACAGCTGCAAAATATGTGTATGGATTTTTCCCATTTCATAATGCATGAAGAACCAAACCTTTTTGACAACACCATACCTGTTATCCAAAGATCTCCGTGCACTTTGCAGACATTAACTAAACTTCCCAATATTACTGTGATGTATGTAAGGATTATTATTTTCTGTAACTGTACCTTTGTGGAGGCTGTATGTGCTAGGATGCATCCCGGAGTGAATTTTTGTAACTGATGTATATATTGCTATAATGTGGGTAGGAGTAGCTATTATAGCCTTATGCTGGCATGACTCAGAATTCTCTCCAGGGTTTAAGAGATTTTCTTAAAAACAAACATATTTTAAACTAGAAAAGGGTCAGAGGCAGAAACTCAGTTCCAGTCCTCCTTCCCTAAATTCTGGAAGAGTGGCTCTGAATCTGAACGCCTATACTAAACCTGAACCAGACCTCTCAATCTGAACACCCCCAAAATCTGGACACGTTTAGCTTCCGCTCCAAAGCTCTCCAACTTGAGTCCAACCCCACTTTCAAAATAAGGGGCCTGATCCAAATCTCTCACCAGTCATTGCTGATTCCCATCAGTGCAAATGAGTTCAGAATTAAGTCAGAAGTCTTAGTTCCTTCACACTTAAAAAGTTGAGCACATTTTTTGGTTTATAACTGCTGTGAACTGAAGTGAAACAAAAGTATCCTTTCTTTAGCAGCCAAAATCAAATATTTATCCAGATGACAAAGCTTTCCCCCAAGTGGCCAGTCGTTCCTAATTCCTTTGGTATTCAGTATAATAACACCCTTCATGGTGACCTCTCTTTATATTCCTGTGGATTTAATACGTAATTCTCCAGGAATTCCACTTTCAGACTTGCTGCCAGAACACGGAGGCTTCATAACGTAAAAAAGCCAAGAATGTGGTCCCAGGGCTCAACATTCAACTCTTATTGCTTGGTGTTTGTTTATTTTAAATGATGCCATGTCAATATTAATGTGAAATGAATTTTGTTGTCATGGAATTCATAATTGTGTATCATCGGTATTGTGATCATAACAAGAGGTCACTTAACCCTTTTCTTCCCAGTGCTCAGGAGTGGTGGTGGAGAAGGGCAGAATTTATCTGTGATTTATTTTGATTTATTAAAGATGGCAGTCAATCACTAGGTGCATTTTTATTGGCATCTTATTATCTACAGCAGCTGGGAGGCAATGCAGCCGGCAGTGGCATTGGAACAATTTGTATAGTGGGGTTTGAACAAACCATTGAACAAGCCATTGAACAAAACTGAAGACCCTGTATATGATGGAAACCATTTCAAGCCAAGGGGTGCCGCTGCACTCCCAGTGTCCCTAGTTCAGGCATCCCTGGTCGCAGATGGCAGAAAGGGTCAGGTGGTAGGGACCATGGAGAATCCAGCATCACTTCCAGTGTGGGTATGGCATTCCGGTGGCCCTGTGAAGGAGGTGGCCTTGGGTGGGCACGTAAAGTAGTAATTGGCTTTGCTTGGATGTCTCTCACTTGGAAGAACCCCCCACCTTTGAATAGGAAGTAGAGGCTGCAGCTGTGGAGGCACAGTCATGCTGAACAGAGCCCTTGGGGGCATGGACACTTTTCAAAGACACCATAATAGAGGCCCAAGTTAAATGTATACCACAAATTAAAAAACACAGTAAAAGAACGAAAAAAGAGCTACAGTGGCTTAACAACCATGTAAAAGAAGTAGTGAGAGATAAAAGGGCATCTTTTTAAAAGTGGAAGTCAAATCCTAGTGAGGTAAATAGAAAGGAGCATAAACACTGCCAAATTAAGTGTAAAAATGTAATAAGAAAAGCCAAAAAGGAGTTTGAAGAACAGCTAGCCAAAAACTCAAAAGGTAATAACAAAATGTTTTTTAAGTACATCAGAAGCAGGAAACCTGCTAAACAACCAGTGGGGCCCCTGGATGATTGAAATACAAAAGGAGCACTTAAAGATGATAAAGTCATTGCAGAGAAACTAAATGAATTCTTTGCTTCAGTCTTCACGGCTGAGGATGTTAGGGAGATTCCCAAGCCTGAGCCGTCCTTTGTAGGTGACAAATCTGAAGAATTGTCACAGATTGAAGTGTCACTAGAGGAGGTTTTGGAATTAATTGATAAACTTAACAGTAACAAGCCACCGGGACCAGATGGCATTCACCCAAGAGTTCTGAAAGAACTCAAATGTGAAATTGCGGAACTATTAACTATGGTTTGTAACCTGTCCTTTACATCAGCTTCTGTACCCAATGACTGGAAGATAGCTAATGTAACGCCAATATTTAAAAAGGGGCTCTAGAGGTGATCCTGGCAATTACAGGCAATGACGTCAGTACCAGGCAAATTAGTTGAAACAATAGTAAAGAATAAAATTGTCAGACACATAGAAGAACATAAATTGATGGGCAAATTCAACATGGTTTCTGTAAAGGGAAATCATGTCTTACTAATCTATTGGAGTTCTTTGAAGGAGTCAACAAACATGTGGACAAGGGGGACCCAGTGGACATAGTGTACTTAGATTTCCAGAAAGCCTTTTACAAGGTCCCTCACCAAAGGCTCTTACGTAAATTAAGTTGTCATGGGATAAGAGGGAAGATCCTTTCATGGACTGAGAACTGGTTAAAAAACAGGGAACAAAGGGTAGGAATAAATGGTAAATTTTCAGAATGGAGAGGGGTAACTAGTGGTGTTCCCAAAGGGTAAGTCCTAGGACCAATCCTATTCAACTTATTCATAAATGATCTGGCGAAAGGGGTAAACAGTGAGGTGGCAAAGTTTGCAGATGATACTAAACTGCTCAAGATAGTTAAGACCCAAAGCAGACTGTGAAGAACTTCAAAAAGATCTCACAAAACTAGTGATTGGGCAACAAAATGGCAAATGAAATTTAATGTGGATAAATGTAAAGTAATGCACATTGGAAAAAATAACCCCAACTATACATACAATATGATGGGGGCTAATTTAGCTACAACTAATCAGGAAAGAGATCTTGGAGTCATCGTGGATAGTTCTCTGAAGACGTCCACACAGTGTGCAGCGGCAGTCAAACAGGATATTAGGAATCATTAAAAAAGGGATAGAGGATAACTTATTGCCCTTATCCATGGTACGCCCACATCTTGAATACTGTGTACAGATGTGGTCTCCTCATCTCAAAAAAGGTATACTGGCATTAGAAAAGGTTCAGAGAAGGGCAACTAAAATGATTAGGGGTCTGAAACGGGTCCCATATGAGGAGAGATTAAAGAGGCTAGGACTTTTTAGCTTGGAAAAGAGGAGACTAAGGGGGGATATGATAGAGGTATATAAAATCATGAGTGGTGTGGAGAAAGTGAATAAGGAAAATTTATTTACTTGTTCCCATAAGATAAGAACTAGGGGCCACCAAATGAAATTAATGGGCAGCAAGTTTAAAACAAAGAAAAGGAAGCTTTTCTTCACACAGCGCACAGTCAACCTGTGGAACTCCTTGCCTGAGGAGATTGTGAAGGCTAGAACTATAACAGGGTTTAAAAGAGAACTAGATACATTCATGGAGGTTAAGTCCATTAATGGCTATTAGCCAGGATGAGTAAGGAATGGTGTCCCTAACCTCAGTTTGTCAGAGGGTGGAGATGGATGGCAGGAGAGAGATCACTGGATCCTTACCTGTTAGGTTCACTCCCTTTGGGGCACCTGGCATTGGCCACTGTTGGTAGACAGGATACTGGGCTGGATGGACCTTTGGTCTGACCCAGTATGGCCATTCTTATGTTCTTATGTTCTTAGAAAGAGAGATGGGCTCCAGCTGCAAAATTAGGTTCCTGATACTGATTTTAGTGTTCCCTATCCCCAATCCTAAAGTAAATGCAGGGGGCTTTGGATCTGGGCTTTGGGTTTGACACTTTAGCAAGAGAGGGGACATTTGCAAAATTCAGATCCAGAGCCAAGCATAGATTTCAAACACCCTCGGAGTTCAGGGTTCGTCAGGCCCCTCTCTAAATGTTGCTGCATCCTTTCAATCAGATACAGAGATCTGGGTTGAGCACATTCACTTCTGGAGCAAGAGAACAGAAGCAACCCTTAAATCTTAATAAGACCCAGTAAATCACGGGATGACTAATGCTGGCACTTGGCATGGTGTCATCGCAGCGCTGCATGTGCTTTTTTTGCTTTTATGGCTATTATGAAGCATTTGTTGGTGATGGACGGTAGCCAATCTAAGCAGCACCCAAATCGCCTGGATTCTGGTGAGCATCTTTGTTACATGAGGTCAGTCTCTCTGCTTTGAGAAAGGCTCTGGGTGGCAATTTCCTCTGTGGGCTTTGGATCTTTTCCTTAAATAAAGACAAAACTTCTTCAGGTATATGACTAATGGTGTGGCTATAAACTTTCCATGGGAGACATCATAGTCCAACGTATACGGTTCTGCATGTCTCCAACTCTCATTTTAGTCCGAGTAGAGGGGGCTTTGCACCACTCAGGAGCAGCTAAGCACATGGCATCATCAGATGCTTTAAAGGTCATAATAATTACTATTTAGTTGTATTTATCCTGTAAATATCCTGATCATGGGATATGCTGAGCAGCTGCCATTGCAGTCAAGCTAAAGATGGCCAGTACCTTGTAGAAGGCACCCAACGTCTTGCAGGATTGGACCCTAAATGGGTTTAAGTGGGTTTAAATGTTTATTGTTTATTTGTTAGTTGTGATGGCTTATGAGGCACAAGAGCTGATTAAGGCTTGGGTTAGTTACTCATTAGTACTTATTCACCACCTGTTGTATAATTGCTGAGTGGGGATGGACCCAGGCAACGAGATTCAGATCTAGATTCTCTCACAACACATACAAATTCTGGGAGTATTAGCAGAGCTAGTCAGGAAATTTTTATTTCCTTGCAAAAAATGTCACTATACCTGGTTATACTAAATGTTTTCAGGTTTTTGTCAAAAGCCCCAAACCCAAAAGTTGTGGGGTTTTTTAAATGTTGACATTTGGTTGTTGACACCAGAAAAAATTTGGCCAGGCAGGCAAAAAAATGTAGTTGTACTGAAAACTTTCACTTGATTTGCTGATTTTTTTCTGGTTTTGTTGCTCAGATTTTTCATTTTGAGAGTTTTCAGCAGACCCTCACTATCTTTTTTTTGACATCACAAACCGATATTTCCCATGAAGATGACCATTTTGACAGGAAAAAAGCAGTTTTTCAATTAAAAAAAATAGTTTTTCAAATAAAAAGTTTTGACCAGTGTTTTAGATCTGTTTAGAGCTAGATATGTTTCGATCAGGAATTTTGGCTTGATTTGTTAGAGAAAGGGGTGATATAGGAAATTTGAATCAGGTTCAGATTCTGAGCCACACGAAAGCTGGGGTGTTCCGACGTACGACTTTAGCTCAGGCATTTCTCTAGTGCTAAGTATTATTAATTATCCTACCCATAGTATGACTATTATTTATTATTACTTGTTTTTATCCAAATCAGCGTTCACATCCCTAACTATCTTAGTTGGAATAAGAGAGAAATGATTAAATGAACTAAAGTTTAATGCCACCTGATGTAGTGTGTGTTAGTCTTCCATATATCTGAACAAGCTTGCACACTTTACAGAAACATTATGATGAACTCGCTAGCATATAGGATACATGTAGCAGTGCCCTCTATGAGCTGGAATCAACACTGCTTATCTGTGTGTCAAAGACCACGTGCTGTTATCACTTAACAGAGATTTTTCATTAGCTCAAGTGTCACAGGCTTAAGCTTTTGCTTTTGGCACAGGAAAATTCTGTACCTCACTGTTGCAAAATTCTGCACCTACTGTTGCAAAATTCCAGATAGCTAAAATGCAGCATGGGGACTGCTAGAGTTGGGTGAAAAATTATTCGCATCTTTAGACCCTCTTCTAAGGAGAATTTTGCATCATATTCAATGTCTTTTCATTCACTCTTTACAAACGTTCATGTATTCATACACATATTTGTGGAAGGTAAATTTGAGGCCCATGAGGAGATTAGTTTAATCCCAAACTTCGTTTAACAAATGAACGAAATCTTTGTTGGACAACAGTAATTTATAACAGTTCAGTTGTCTAGTTCATGTGATTGAGGTGACTAATCACACAGGTAAGGAGTTAGAAATAGCAAACGCGCAAGGGAATACTTGCTGTGTCCAACAACTCATAGGTTGAAGAATGTTCACAGAAAACATACATCAAGTTTGAAGGGTGAATACATTAATAAAAAACTGCTATTGATTTGCTCTACTGTGGTTCTCATCACTATTAGTAACCAAATGCCTCACAGACTACAATGAATTTAGACTGACAGGCTATGTGTACACAGCAACTAGACGCCTGTGGCTGGCCCATGCTAGCCAACTCGGGCTCTGAGGGCTCAGGCTGTGGGGCTGTTTCATTGCTATGTAGAAGTCTGGCTCAGGCTCGCGCTCAGACTTAGGACCCTGTGAAGTGGGAGGAAAGTATTAATTATCCTCGTTTTACAGAGGGCAATACTGAGGCACTGAGATTATGTAGCTTGCCTAGATTGCCTGAGGCCTCAGCCTAGCGCCGTGACCAAAAATCCCACCTTCCTGTCTGTTTGCAGATGATTTATAAGCAGGAAGAAGGGCTAAACTTACTGAATAAAATGTTCATTGCAAATTGCTTGCCCATGTCTAGTAACAACCATGAAGACCTAAAAGCAACCATGGATTTGTTACTATATGTTTAATACTCATCACACTTTTATTGTTAAGGCTGTGAATGATGGCAGCTCTATTTGAGTTGTTAAGGAAGCACCATTGTTTCCAATAGAAATTCCTGTTTACTGAGGTTTATAATTTAGCTGTACATTTTTTCCCCTCTGGGCTAATGCTTGGCAATCTGCCTGGAAAACGGCTTTGGTTCTTTATTTTATTTTAATTCCTAATTGTCCTTTTGGCTCATCACAACCAGATCAGCTTGGGTTCACTCCGATAGCCCCATGGATTTGCTCCTCCCAATACCCACAGAGTGAAGGGCTCCAGAGGGGTGCCCAGTGCAGGGAGTTGGATTTGGTACCAGAACTGTAACACTGGCTTGGATCCTGGGACCTGGATATAACCCTCCCCTGATGAGCTCAGAACTGACCTGTGGAAAATCAATGCACAGAAATGCTTCAGGGCCAAAGCTAATCCTGATGTTTAGGGACTAGGGTGAGACCTAATGTGGGGACAGATTATCCTACATCTGCCTACTGCTGGGTTCTTACTCCTTCCTCTGAAGCATCTGATGCTGGCCATTGTCAGAGGCCCCTTGGACCAGATGGACGTTGTGTCTGACCCAGTCTGGCAGTTCCTCTGGTCCTAACCCCACCCTGTCAGGATGAAAATGCACTGGCCGAGTTGTGGGGGAAGGGGCTGTACGGCTCATGCCTGTGTTATCAGCCCTTCACTTTCATGAGCAGCTGGCTCACTCCTGTGCTTATAACCACCTCACTGTTATTTGCTGTAGATTGTCTAAGGCTAACAGCTATTCACTGAATCCCCTTCTTGCAGGATAGTCAAAATGCTGCTCCCCGTGACCAGCCGTACTCGGGTCAAGCGCAGCGGTATCAGCCCGCTCCATCTTGCGGCTGAGCGCAACAACAACGACATCTTGGAAGAGCTAATTGAGGCCGGCTATGATGTGAACACCACTCTCTCCTTTGAGAGAGCCCGGCTCTATGAGGACAGGCGCAGCACCGTCCTCTACTTCGCCGTCATTAACAATAACATCTACGCCACGGAGCTGCTGCTGCAAGCCGGTGCCAACCCCAACGTCGATCTTATCAACCCCCTGCTAATCTCCATTCGCCACGGCTGCCTGAAAACCATAAAGCTGCTTCTAGACCACGGGGCGAATATTGATGCGTACATTTCTAGCCATCCCACTACTTTCCCAGCCACCATCATGTTTTCAATGAAGTACCTCAGTCTGCTCAAATTTCTAATGGATCTGGGCTGTGACGCCAACTCCTGTTTTAAGTGTCGGTACGGAAATGGCCCACATCCTGTGCTGGATCATAGAAGGGACAGATTGGATGATACCCCAGTGAACAAACAGCCAAACATAGTACAGGTAAGAGCTATTGAATCTATCGATCCATGATATTTATATGGCCACCATTAACATAGTATCTGTGCCCCTCGCACTCTTTAATGTAATTATCCTCCCAACACTCCTATGAAGTGAGTCAGAGCTGTTCTCCCCATTTGACAGATGGGGAACTGAGTCACAGAGAAGCTAAGTGACTTGCTGAAGGTCACACAGGAAGTCTGTGGTGGAGCTGGGAATTGAAACCAGATCCTCAGCTAATGCTCTAACCACTGGACAAGCCTTCCTACATAGGCATTGATACCACTCTCTTTGCCTTGGTATTTGAGCCATCATGAATTAAATTACCTCTCTAGGTAGCACCCCCTATTTATTCTGGGGGTTGGGCAGAAGAGATCTGCCTTGAAACATTTTCTGTTTTAGACTTTTTCAATTAAAAATTGACTGGTAAACTTTGAACATCCATTGGGTGCTCTATTGGACTCATTCCCCAATGGTCCATTGGATGATGTGTGGTCTATTGTTCTAATGTTCCACTGTGTGCCAAAAGAGTGTGCTCTTTTAGTGGACTGTGCCAGTGGTTCTCAGGCTAGCCTATGTCAAGAGGGGCCATGCTAGTGTTTTCTGGGGATGGGGTGATGTTGTGTACAGACTCTACCCTTTTGATTAAAATCAAATTTGGTTTCTAGCCCTTCTAGTTGGGAGGGTAACCTAGTGAATGTTCATAACTGCAGTAATCTGGTTTACTGAATGGATAGCATGAGAGAAAGTGCGAGTCACAATATTAGCAACACATATATGTAAATTATAGTTGAGGTTCTCAAAGCCATCTAGGGGAGTTAGACACAAAGGCTGATATTTGCAAACCCACTGAAGGGATTTAGATGCCCAGTTGCTGTAAATTAGCCATATTTCTGATATAGCTATATGTTTCCGCCATATCTTCCACTGTCTTTAATGAAAGATTCCCCTAGACTGCTTTGAGAAGTCTGATTATACATTTTAATATATTTTAAAATGTAAAATGATCAAAATGATATGCACTGAATGGAAAGCCTTTTTTAGCCATATATGGAACAAGCAGCGTTAAGCAGTTAGCAATTATGTATTTTGGAGTTTGGGGGGTTGTTTATTTGCTTGCTTCTTTGGGGCATTTTTATCCCTTTCCTTTTTCTTCTCCCCTGCACAGATTCATTTTTATTATTATTTTTAGTGGTAAATTGCATTTGAGGAAAGAATGGGGTTTTAGGGATAGTGAAGTTGCTGAGAGTGTGAGAGATGTTGCTATTGTTATAGGAACAACTGGGGGACCCCCCCCCAAGTATTTTCAGGCATCACAGTGTGTGCATGTGTGTCAAGGAAGTTGGGGAGGATCCTCTTATATTGCACTCAGCCATCTGCTTATGTCCCCACCCAAATTTGCAATGCAACATGCCACCCTATAAGATATCCTGTGACAGCCCTTCCCCCACAAAGTCACAAGGAAGAAGTGGCTCCCATTGATCTGTAGGGCACATTCTGTCTGGTTTACTATCAGCTTATAGGGGGTCAGAAGAGAATCCATCCAGCCCTCTGTGCCCAGAAGAATGGTCACTGACCAATGGCCTTTGAGCATGAAAATAGTAAAGGAAAGAGTGTGGGGAATCCTCAGGATTCTAAAGGTACTTGCAGGACCCCACTGCTCCTCCTGCAAAAGATCTTTTCTTCAAGACAAATCTAGAGTGAAAACCTTGCTGAAGAATGTAGGAAAGGTACACCCATAATAGCAATACACTGGTCCCAAACTAAGCATGTGCCTGTCGTGAGTGGATGTCTTCAAGAAAATAACAAAACAGGGCCAATCAAATACACAAGACATGGATGAAACTCAACATAAAGTGTTGCGATTAGAATTCTAAGGGCAGAAGATGGATTTTGTTTATACCCATCTATGATTTCCAAGCAATTCAGAACCAGCTCACATTTTACCCATGTAAATAGCTCATTTCTCATTCTGGGTCTCAACTATTATTATTATTCTAGTGCCTAAAATTGTGCTGGGTGCCTCACAAAACTAAATCGCTGCCCTGAAGATTGTTCAGTTTAAACTTGACATAACACAACTAGTTAAAGTCATGTAAAATCCTACCTGTGCCTAAAGTAAAAGAGAAATCACTGAGCATAGAAGGCATTTCCCCTCTTCTTGTTATAAAATTGTTTAAAAAATTGCTTCTTGGCACTAGGGGATTGGTTAATAAAAGATAGGTGTATATGGTTTAGCTTGTTAATATTTTTGTATACCTTTATACTTTGAAATAAAGCCCCAGAGATCATTTGTGACCTTTGTCATTAAACTTCACATAAAATACATGCATTCATTATTTCAATCATATGTGATTACCTGAAATTACAGACGTCCCAAACTTTTCACCAATAAGTGTTTACAGACCAAAAGCTGATAATAGATCTGAATTATTAATCCTTACACAGAAAATATAACTAGATATCAGAAGATGAACTGAAAAGTACATCACTACATATTATTACTATTGTTGCTAAAGTTTGTTGTTCCAATCTACAGTACTTAAGACTTCTACGAACATTAGGATAGGGAGATCAGTCTACAAATATATTAGTTCATGATTCCATAAAATGTTCCATTTATCCATGTAAAAGGGAAACGATTGGTTTCTTCTCAATTCATATATTGAGAATTAGAATGTTGGAAATATGAAGACGAAGAATAATTTATTGTAATGCCACTAGAGGGCATTTACCTTTTGTACGCCTGGTTTGACATGAGTAATGTGACATTGCAATGCCTCATTACTTGGGAGACTGGATTAGGGAGGTAAATGGATCAGCAGTTGGAAACAGAATGTCTGTACTAGATAAGATAAGGGGAAACACCCAGGAACCATTTTGAATGGACAGGATAAAAATGGATGAGATAAATCAGGAATGTAAAGATGAGGTAAAGAGTCAGTTGTGCATGGACAGTGCATGTGTAACTCATGCCTACTTGGTGTGGTGCTCTGTCCCCCTCTAGTGGCACCTAGACCATCTAGACTCAGAGACTGATAAGTCCGCTACAGCTGTGGCTAAGAGCTATGTGGTTTTTAGCTCATGCAGTAGAGGCTCATACACTAAGCTTCAGATGTCCCAGGTTTGATCCTGTCTGCCAAGGACCGGGGTCTGTGAGCGTTACACATGCTGTGCAGAAATTGGTTCCTACAGAATAATCAAGCCAGTCCCAAAACATGTAATGCAATGTATAGTCAATGCAACACAATGTGTAAATGTACTTGTAGGAAGAGGTTTGCTGTGTAACTCTGGATGTGTGGTATGCACATGCCCTCCCGCCCCCCTTGAGTCTAACCAACTCAGCGTAGCTTTGCTCTCTGCCAAATTAAGGAATGACGAGACTGGAGTCGAATGGCGTTCTTAGGGAGCCGAGTAGAAGAGGTCTTGGGGGAACCCCAACACCTTTGTGCAGAGAGTGAAGTCCAGAGATATACCAGCCCCAGTGTAATTTTGTTTCTGTAACACTCACATTTCCTAGGGTTGCACTCTGTGGTTTTTCCTCCACGAACATTTTCTGTTAGTTTATTTGATGAGTGTTTGAATGTTGTCTGTGTATGTGCAGAGAGGGTGGCTGCCGGAGGAAAGAAGAATAAGAACATGAGACACAGGTTCTGCTTCTGCATTGTCTTGCACCATGTGTCGTCATTTAAACCTGGACAAAGTGGGTATGAAGTGCTGCCATTTGGATGTGGTAGCACTTTACACTCACTTTGTGCTCCCTTAGGCAGGTGTGAATGCCAACACCACGTCTAAGGAGTGGGCAAATCAGGCCCATGTAGCCCAAACAGAACTTCCTATAACAAGGAGAAGAGCAGGAGACCCACTGAAGTCCACTGAGGACCTTGCAACACAGATCTAATTTACTTGGAAAACAGTCAGATACTTTGGTGATGGTAACGACATGGCCCCCTAAAAGAAATAGATGGATGAGGTTAGATTTATGTAGAAAGATAGGCCATATTTTTTAAATGGGTGCTGAAAATCAGGCTTCTAAGATTGTATTTAGGCACCTAAATGAGTGGCCTGATATTCAAAGGTGCTGGGTGCCCACCAGCTTCCATCGACAACAAGTTTTTCCTGCTTCAAGAGAAAGTAAGGGGGACTGCAGGCTCTGGCCCCATATTAGGCTCACTCTTTTTTCCGACACAGAATAACCTGCATAGTGAAGCAAAAGCTTCATATGGTTTATCTTGTAGCAGCTTCACCAGACTGGTCCTTGACCAGGGGTTCAGCTCCCCCACAAACCTGCAGATCTCAGGAAATCTACTGGAGGAGTCGTCCTTCCACATCGAAGTCCTGTGCCTCTGCACTACCTGCCCTGCCAACTGCTACTTCAGACTTTCCCCAAACTAGGATCCCAAAGAAGAGAAAGGGAACATGCTAAGGGTGATAGAGCCTAAAGTTGTTCTGACTTTAAAGCAGATTCTCTGCTGGTATCCAGGGAAAGCTATGGGCTCTCATCCAAGCACCCAACCATTCCTGGATCGTTGGCTACCCTGAGGACCCTTTTTGGGTGACTGAGGATACTGTGTCCCCCTATAGGTGGCTGACAACTTTTCCATGCTCCAGAGCCAGGAATCCACTGGGATTTTGTTTCTTTCACCCACAGTGGGAGAGGGGGTGATTTTGCCCTCACCAGCAATAAGGGGTTTTTAGTAGAAGTTTTCATAGGGAAAATTAAGAAATGTCCTTATCTATGGTATGAAGACATAACCAACATGATGTCCTGACAGTGTCTCTCCCCTGAGGAATTTATCTATCTCACACTGAATGCGGTAGCTATGGCTTTTGTTTCAGTTTTGTGATATGGTGTCTGCTCCGGAGATGAATCGCTGGGCCGGGCCTATTATCGATGTTCTCCTGGATTATGTGGGCAATGTGCAGCTCTGTGCCCGGCTAAAGGAACACATAGACAGCTACGAGGACTGGGCGGTCGTTAAAGAGAAAGCAGGTATGACGCTGGGCTGAATTACATTACACAGGCCAGAATCGGTACCAGGGAAGTCACATTGCTGGGGGACGGCCTGCTGGTCATAAAAAGCTTCAGCCAGTCAGAAACCACCTTCTTTCACAGGTAGGATGCTCTATCATTGGATCCCTTGTGGAAAGGTAGGGCAGGTCTTTGGTGCAATTTCTACTGACCTGTATTTGGTTTCATCCTTATTAAGTTCTATCAGGTTATTCCCTTTTGGGCCATAGTTTTAGTGAGTATAAATTTACATAGCACAATTGACTTTAATGGAGCTAAGCTGTTTTACACCAGCTGAGGATCTGACACACTGGGTCCAAGCCATCCCTGATTTCAATGGAGACACACTAGGGATGAAAGTGGGGCATTAGGTCTATGCTCTACATCAGTCAAAATGGAGCAGGTCAATAATCTCGCCCTCCCCACTGCCCTTCCCCCCGCAGGCACAGACAGCCTGAAATGCAGCAGTATGACACTAATACTTTGTACTTCTAAAGCATCTTTCATCTAAGGATCCCTACGGCAGGGCCAGTGCAAGGATGTTTCGTGCCCTAGGCGAAACTTCCTTGCACCAACCCTGCGCCCCCCCCCATCTAACGCCCCCCACCCCCGCAGCAGCCAACCCCCTCTCACCCCTGCAGCGGTGGCTCAGCTCCCCCGCCCGTGGGGCTCGGCTCCCCACCCCCCGCGGGCCCCCACCTGCGCCCCCCCCCACGGCGGCCAGCCCCCCCGCTCATGGCAGCTCATCTCCGCCGGCAACAGGGCCAGCAGTTCCTGGGAAGCTGCGTTCTCAGCAGAGTTTCGAATTGCCGCCGGGAGTTGCCGCCCTCCCAGATCCTGGCGCCCTAGGTGACCGCCTAGGGTCGCCTAATGGGAGCGCTGGCCCTGCCCTAAGGGCTTCACAAACATTAACGTATTGAGTCCCACAGCACCTTGGAGAGCCAGGTAAGTAATAGTATAGTTAAGTAACTTGCCAAAAGCCACCCAGCAAGACAGTAGCAGAGTCTGAGATGGATTGCAGGAGTCCTAACCTCTAGTCCCCTCTTCCTGCACTACACCTAAGTGCCTGGGCAGCCATGGATCCCAGTGAGACTTCGCTGTTCTAGAAATAAAGAGACCCTTTTGTGTTAATCCCGCTAGCTTTTATCTGGTTTATATTTGCATCTCCACCTTTTTGTTAAGATGTGTTTACATTAGGGGGTTAGCTCTAATGACAGCTGAACTGGTGGATCCTCATGGCTCGCTTTTTGAAATGCAGGGGATTACTTGGTGACTTGGCTCATTGGCACAGGGGTCCACCCTATTCCCCCTCCACACTTACAAATTTCCTTTTTTCCAGGGGATTCTTTCAGCCCTCTTCAGAATCCTGGGGATCCCTACCCCCATTTCCTCACCCACCTTTGAGGCCTCATATTGTGCCTACCATTGTTCTGGCCAAGGAGGGCTGAGCATGGTTCCTGGTCGAGCCACAGGGGTTGCCGCAGAGCTATCTGAAGTATTTCCTCTCTTCCTCCTCACATTGTGTCTCAGCTCCCGCCAGCCTGAGAACAAGGGACATAGTTCCCAGCCCCATGTGGCAGTGTGATGTGTTAGCACATGGAGTTAGCACATGTCCTCCCCCTGACAGGTCTGAATCTAGAACGCCGCGGGGCTGCAATGTCAGACAGACTGGAAGCAGGCGGTGGTTAGTGCAGGACAGGTATTAAGGTGCAAACCCCTAGTGTGTCTCAGCCACCAGTAGCATACTTAAGCAGGTGTGTCAGGCACTGAGGAGATGAGCTGGGAGGAGGGAGAAGAGAGGGAAGGAATCCCACCCCCATCCTAGACAGCAGAGCCACTCCATAGCCACAGCTGCTCCCCCATGACCCCACTATCTGATCTGCCCCAACCCCACTTGCAGCACATATGGACCTGTCATGGAGCTGAGCTGCGTGCTGTGCAGAGGATGTACACACCATACACGGCTCACTTCACAGTTGACTGCACTGACTCCGCTGCTGGGGGTCCTTCCGCCACACCCCTAATTAATGTAATGGCTCAGCATGTGAGGCACTGACCTAGCTTAATAACTCAACTGATCTGAAAATGCCCGATTAACATTTAGGTCCTGTCTCTTTTCCAGAGCCCCCCAGGCCTCTCGCTCACCTTTGCCGGATCAAGGTTCGAAACGTGATTGGGAGAAACCGCATTAAACTGATTGACACTTTGCCTCTGCCGGGCAGACTGATTCGATACCTACAGTATGATTATTCACAGTGACCTCGTGCAAACCTGGTGATCAGCAGCTTCCTGGTGCAACAACCCAATTCATTAGAGAGGAGAGTATTCACATGATCATGTTGAATGGACTGCATGATGGGAAGGAACCTGTGTCACATGTCACACAGGATCACCCCATAGCTAATCTGCGTGCATTACAATGGTGGAAAGGGAGAGAGAAGAAAGGGAGAGTGAAAGACACAGAGTGACACAAACAAGACGGACTATCCTTTGAATTTTTTTCCCAAAAGAAAACAAGTGCTTTGGAATGTTACACACCTCAGAGCTCTGTACGGAAGGGGATAGGAAAGCCAGCATTGAAAAACTAGCAGAGTCAAAGCCAAGTGACATTCTGGGATTCAAAAAGGACATGAGGGTCTTTCAGAGGTTAGAGTTCTTCAGTGCTCAGGAGTCAGTAATTGTCAAGAATCTGCATATCTGGGGAAACAATCACATTTCCCTGAGTGTTATTTTTTTTTCTGTCATGTTAGACTGAGCCGTTTGCTGGTTGCTAATTCTCTGGTACCTTGACATTGTCTCTCTCACCTATTTATTTTTTGTTTCTTTTGGCCTTCCTTTATGAACAGTTCACTTCATTTCCAAGTGTTCAAAACTCAGAGCTTTTGAGATTCCCCCCCCCCCAAACCAAACAAACAAACAACCAAAGACATTTTGTAAATATTGGTGCAAACCAAGAAGACTTGACTCATCCTAAACTCCGGTTAAAGTCACTGGACATTTTATTTGAGTAAAAATCTAAGGACTGAAGGATTTAGCTCACAGTAAATACTGTTTGTGGTATATTAAATGTGCATAAGAAGTAGACAGGGCTCTGGTGTAAGTGAATTTCTGCAGTGAAGATTCAAAAGCAATTCTGAACTCCTTTTAACTGGTGTAAATCTGAAATAGCACCACAGAAGTCAATGGATTTTCTCCACCATAAACTTGAATCAGGCCCTGAAGTTCAGGTGACAGATTCTAGTGAAGCCAAGGCACTGAACTACTGTTACTTGTAGAAGAGTGAGCTTATTTCAAAATTATAAACACTGGCACTAAGATTTCAAAAATTAGGCTCCTGTGTTCTTATTTATGCACAAAAGGAGTTTTGGACTCCAGTCTGCTTTGGATTCATACCAGAGATTATCTGCACGTCCAACCATACATACATTAGGTATGATTTTGTGCGTTGACCTGTCCACCAGATACTGATTCAGATAGAAATCTAAGCAAAGCAGGGGAAATACAGTTATTCCTGACAAACAGGGCTGCATTGCACAAAGGTTTCTTTTTATAGACTTGTATACCTTAACACAAAACTATAAGTGTATTGCACACATGCATGTCTGTTTTTGCCCAAAGTTTGCAGTGAAATACCTTCCAGCGCTTGCGGAACAGGATGTAAGCAACAACTGCAGCTAATTGCACCTCTGTGTGTTGACTGTCCTCTCCAAAATGCAATGGCAGTTGAGAAACCAATGCCGTTTCAATTCAGATTGAGCTGTGATCCTCTAGCAGACTTTTGAAGAAAGTGATTAGTGCCTGGCCAGCTCCTCAGCTAGTGAAAATGGGGACAGCTCCACCCATTGACTTCATTTCCTCCCGCTGATATTCTGGCCCCTCATTCTCAGGTCTAACAATGATGCTGATCATTTTTCCTCCTCCAGTGGGTATCTCCTGCTTTGGTGAACTACGCTCCAGACATAATGTCAGGGTTGACAGGGAGATGAAGGACAGAAGAGATGCCAAACAGCAGGCTATTTCCCACTCCAAAAACAATGATGGGCCAGATCCCGCAAGATGCTGAACAGCTTGATACAGCAACCTCCGAGGGAAAATAACTCAGAACAGGCACCCGCTCCGCAGCTAGTGTAAATGGGCACAGCACCCATTACTCCAGTGGAGTAACACCCATTTATACCACTTGAAATTCCCCAAATTCCCCCCTGTCAATAATGAACCATAATTTGCCAAGAAACAAACATACAATAAAGAATCAGAAAAAGACCCAGCCTGGGAGCCCTCCTTATGAGCCCAGGCACATTACTGCCGTCCTGACAGGAAGCCCTAGAGCTGCTCAGACACAGCCTTGCTTGCTTTTGAATATTTAGCATGAACATCCTCGGTGAACAGATGCATGGGCTGTCCATACAGCCCTTACTTATGCTGGTGAACACTTACTTCATTGAAGAGATTTATGCCTGAGAGTAAAGTGCAAACCCACATGTGAAAGGATTCCACAGGCCAGCTCCAGTAGTCCTAACAGTACTGTGTGAACTAAGTAGCTTTTGATATATAGAAAAACCACCTGTTTAGCTGGCATAGCTCACCCCTATGTGGGTTGAGCGTGGAGGGCCTAGCTCTTGCTTACTTCCATTATTATAAATCAGGAGCAACTCCCCTGAAATTAAACCAGTGTCATAGGCTAGAATCAGACTGAGTTGCAAACAGATATTGATACTGAAACCCGGCATGGTGGAGATGGTTTACCTAAATATCTAATCGTTGTATAATCAGATTATCCGAGGCCACCTTTTTGGTAGAATGATTTGAAATCACAACCCATGTACATACAGTAGTGCTGGGATTTCATAAGCAATCCAAAGCTGTGGAATACTATGGAGAGGAAATCTTTACATATGCAAAATGATCATGGGATGCAGGGTTGTTCTGTTTTGTTGAACCTGGAAAAGCTGAAACTGGGAATGGGTTGAGCAAAAGACGTATTACTCCTTGATTGGATACCTACAGGCCTGATTGCTCTAGCACATTTGTATCGGTCAGGGGTACCACCACTGAAATCAATAGAGCTACCCTGGTGTAAAATTAGTGCAAGCAAGAGCAGAATCAGGCCCATACTCTGCACATGACCTGAGGAGAGATCACTCCATTGAAGATTTGACCTGGCAATCACAATATCACTTTATCCTTTCTGCTTGACCCTCACTGCCAGTCTTTCCACAGTTGGTTTACATTTATTTGCACTAAAACAGGGCAGGCTACCTCTCTCACACCCCATGTCCTGAATCTGTACAAATTCTCCTTTCATTTATAAAAATGAATACAGCTGTATAGAAGTCATTGTGAAATTGAAAAAAATACTTTGGAGCCAACGCTTTGGAACCAGTTCAGTAGTTCCAATATGCAGTAAAATGGCATATTTTTATGCATCAGGACAGATATCTTCAGTGATGAGAATTGTTGTCAGCTGTTCCAGGAATATTAAATGGCCAGATTACTGAACTTTTTTATTGCAACATGTGCAATTCACTTTATGTTCTTGTGCACTTTTTTGTACAAAAGCTTTTTCAGTTGTTTTATTATTTTTGCCGTTATTTATAAAATATAGTGTGGGTTTAATATTTTACATTTACATTATGTTTTAGCAAACGGTGGCTTTCTGGTGTTATGTTTTTCAGCTTCTAAACAAAATGCAAATAAACTAACATTCTAAAATGTTACCTGCTGCTCTGAGGACCTAGACAAAGCGGTATCTGGGGAAAGTTTGAACCAATTGAAACAGTAATAAGTAATAATCTAAACAGTAATTACAGGAAGAGGAGACTTGTATTGCTGAAGGAGAGGTTATAGCTTCCCAGAAGGCTTAAGAAGAATGTCTCACACAAATCTCTTCAGTTACTTCAGCTACATGTAATGATATCATTCAAGATCCGTAGCACTGCTGCTTTACTTCTTAGAATACACCAAAACTCCATGAAAGGTCCCAGCCCTGGAACTAGAACTGTCCAGAGGGTGAGCTTTCCATTTCGTGAAGGATTTTGAAATTTGGCTTCATTCCAAACTTGCAAAGGAAAATTAAAAAAAAAAAAGTTTTAGGGTGATAGAAATTTCATTTTGACATTTTGTTCCAATTTTGACTTTCTAAAATTATCATATCATAGTGCTAGCCATGATCCTACAAAATAAAAAGTTCTAAATGAAAAGTCACTTAAAAATTTTAAAAAACCCAGAAGTGATTTGACGTCAGAACTCTCCTTCCCTCCCCTCCCCGCAATCTTCCTCTGAAATGACATTGACCCAGTTTCATGAAGTGTTTCCATTTTGATGGAACCATACATTCTGAAGTGGTTCCAGAGAGCCAGGTGCTGATCCCAGTCATCCTGCCTCGTGGCAGCCTGGCATAACTCCAGTGAAGCTACTCTGGGTTCACACAGTTGTGACTGCGTTCAGCATCTGGCCCATTGGTTTCAGTCCGACTACAAGTGTGAGTAAGGGTCACTCATGTGAGAAAGAGCTGCAGGAACCCCTTGTCTGTAGCTCGGCAGCTTGCCTCTCTTGAGTCCAATTTTCCTCATTCTTCCATGCTGGCCCCCAAGACTCTATGAACCTGATTCTTCTGGACCTTGTGCTATTATTTACAAATATGAAAAGCTGGTAAAATGCTACCAAGTCAGAGAATCGTGTTATAAAATGCCTTCTTTGCACGGTTGTAAATGACTGCACAAGGAGAAGGAAGTTAAGACTCAAGCCTGGTTCATCTTTCATGCTATTACTTTTAGACTACAGGAATAACCCACTGTGGTTTCACTTCTGCATAGGCTACTCTCAGGGTTATCATTGAGATGGCTGGGGAAAATGGGCCCACTGGCCAGAGAATTATCTGCATGCCCTTAATAAAAGTTGCAGGCAGTATACAAGGCCAGATCCTTAGCTGGTGTGAATGCATGAAGCTCCATGTCCATTTATACCAGCTGAAGAGCTGAGGATCCATCCCTCAGTGTTTGTTCAGCTGATCGTTTTCTTTACAATAGTTAGGCCCTCAAAAGGTGTTGAGCCTGATTCTCTTTTCACACAGGTGAGAATAAGGAGTAACTCCACTAAAGTCAATGGCACTACACCAGTGTAAAGCACCACAGTAACAATAAAGGGGCCTGGCCCATCTACCATTGAACTCATGGAAAGGTTCCCATTGTCTCCGGTGGGAGCTGGATTAGGCCCCAGATGCATATGGTCTGATTCTCCTGTCACTTTTATGCAGTGTAGCTCTATTGACCTCAGTGATTTACACCACTAAGTGACTGGAGAATCAGGTCCATAATAATTAATCATAGGTCTCCTGTCCTATTTGTTTAGCATCACATCTTTGTAGGCTTTAGAGAAGTTTAACAAAACACTCCTTTTAACCTTTCAGAAGTGATTTCATCATACATGACCAGCGTTGCAAGTGAATAACTTGCAAACTACTAGAGTACTTATTTATCTGCAGCTTTCCATCTTAGAATCAGGACATGTCTACACGTAAACTGCTACAGAGGGACAGCTGCAGTGGAATTCTGCTGTCCACCTCACGTTGTCTACACTGGGGGTTAGGTCAGCATAGCTACGGCGCTCGGGGGCGTGGATCACCCGTTAGCAGTGTTGCCATGCCAATGTATGCTCCTAGTGTAGACTAGTCCTCAGGCAGAGTACAGAATTGTCCCTGGGAAGCTCATTGCTTTGATCAACTGAGGCTTGATCTACACTTAAAACAGGTCGACCTAGTTATGTCACTAAGGGCTTGTCTTCACTACCCGCCGGATCGGCGGGTAGCAATCGATCTATCGGGGATCAATTTTTCGCGTCTCGTTTAGACACGATTAATCGATCCCCGAAAGTGCTCCCCATCGGCTCCGGAAATCCACCTCATCGAAAGGCGGAAGCGGAGTCGACGTGGGAGTGGCAGCGATCGACTCGCCGCCATCCTCACGGCCAGGTAAGTCGATTACGATACGCCGACTTCAGCTACGTTATTCACGTAGCTGAAGGTGTGTATCGTAGATCGACCCCCCCCCCCCAGTGTAGCCCTGGGCTCAGGAATGTGAAAAATTAACCCTCCCCTGAGATACATAGGTAAGCCAAACTAAGCCCCCTGTAGACATCTTTAGGTCAATGGAAGAATTCTTCTGTCAACCTGGCTGCTGCTTCTTGGAGAGGGGGATTTATGACAGCCATGGGAGAAGCCCTCCAGACACTGTAATAAAGTGTCTGCACTACAGAGCTGCAGCAGCGCAGCTGTGCCACTGTAGCATTTCTGGTGCGGTCATACCCTGAGACTTTAGTACCAATGTGTTCGCTCTCAGAACCTCTCTCTTATATCACCAGTTTTGCACTTACATGTTCAAATGCTGAACCATTTCCAGTCTATTCTCTTAGTTGTCACAGGGCAGGTCTGCTCCCATTCAAACCAGTTTTAAACTGGCTAATTTCATAGCTTTCAGTGGAGCTATGCCTGATTTACACCACTGTGAATGACTGGACAATCAGGCCCTCATTTCTGAATGACAATGCCTTTACAAACGGAACCTGAATCTACTCCGTGGGAGGAAAATAAACATGCAATCTGAACATATTCGAGCTGTGGAGACAAATACAATTACCTGATTTATTTATTTTTAAACTCTCTTGATATTTACGCAAGAGAAGAGCTGAAATCGATTTACAAATTTATCTTCTGCATTAAATACTGTCCTATGGGTAAAAGAAAGTGACCTGAAAACCTTGACTGATTTCTTTAGAATGACTTTAAAGTACAAGAGCTGTTATCAGTTTAATCACGTCATTGCTGCTGCTGGTGCAGAGCGTCCTCATAAAGACATTCCCATATGGAAAAGGTCTCACAAGTGCAGATTCCAAATGGTTCTTAGCTTAGCCTGACACACCCTGGGTCAAACAATTATCTTAAATACAAGAGGCTCAGTTCTCCTGTCTTTTAACTACACTGGCATCAGTAAGAGTTATTCCTGATTTCTACCAGTGCAGTGAGGGGAGACTGACACCTGAATGTATTCACACCCACTATTTAAAGTCAGCCAGCTTGTGCCTTTCCGATTAAAGGAGCAGCCTGTAATAGCTGCCCATCTATAGACAGATGGAAATGATAGCATATTCTGTCCCTAAAAATTGCTCCACGGTGTGACTAGCTGATGGGCCAATGTCTGAAGTTACATTTCAATTTCATTTGAAAGAGCTACCATACGCAGCACAACATCTCCTCCCCTCCCTCAGGCTAAATGTATCCAAACACATTGAAAATAGGAGGTGGCACTGCCGGCTTGGTAGGGATGGGTTTCAAAACCACTGGTCTGTATAGTTTCTGCCCCATACTGCCCGCCTCCTTGCAGAAGTGTTGGATCTCCCCTGCGGGTGCTGTGCTTTTCCTCCATAGCCCCAGGCCTGGAAAGGGTGACTGAGGTAGGGCTCCATGGGTTTGGTAAACAGGTTGTCCATGGTACTGAAATGGACAGCAGCTCCAGGCATTCATCCGGCCAGATAAGGATGTCCCGGGCACTTTGATAGGCTCCTTCTCCCCACTGGGTTGGGCAGGCAGAGGGGGGCTGCCTGGCTCTGTGGTATCGGGACCCTTTTTGCTTTTCTTGCCCTCATAAGGAGGAAGGTCCCTGGAGTTTGGGAGCCCATCCAATCCAGCAGGAAAGCTCCCGACCAGCAGACTCTGAGTTGGTCTGGGCTCTTCCCAGAAGGAAGCAGGCAGCTGTCTTTTCCTCATGGGCACCTGATCTGGCCTTACAGACTCTGGGCTTTGCTCCTGCAAAACCTGTTCCCCACTGAAGTTCTCCTCCACCTCTGATAGCCTCAGGGCCTTTTCACTGGAAGCTCTGCAGTGATTTGGATCCGTGCCATCTGGGTCTGAACTGCGATTTCTATCCTCTGCCCCCCTTTTGGAGCTGGATTCCATGGATTTGCTGGGATGGCATCTTGGGATCCTGGAATATTTTTGAGAAAACCGCTTGAGCTGCTTCTGCAAGTATTTTCTGTGGTCAACTGAGCGGCGGCAGGGAGCAGACTTGTCCAGAGCAGCTTTGATGTCACTAGAGGCCAGGTTCACAAAATTCAGTAACGTTTTCACCTCACTGTCTGATGCCATTTCAAAGAGGGACTGTCCTGGAGATTTCCATCAAAAGTTTATAATCCCACTCCTCAAACCTGGGCAAACCTGTGAAAGCAGGAGGGACATATTCATGACTTCAAACCCAAATGCTCCCCTGCAGCAAGAAAAAAATCGAAAGCATCAAGTAGATGGGAAAAACAAGAACAAATCAAACCTCTCAGCTGAACAAGCAAGGTGTCGGCTTGTCATGCTAGCGAAGTTTGAAACATCTGCGGCACATCCACATCCTTGCAATCACAAAACCACTGCATGCACACACACGCGCTCCCACGACAGCTTGTTACTGCTGAGAACCAAATGGTTAATCTTGTTAGACAGGTAATGTTTAAAGTGTAAGCAGAAAGCTCAGCAGCACTTCCATGTCACTGTAACCAAAACACACACACTGAGTAGATTGTCTCTCTAATATTGATTGTTACTGTATCACTGCTGAGAAGAACCCAGTTCCCCAGCTAATCTTGTTATACAGGTTATACACTACCAACCTTTAGAGAAGCAACCGGAGCCTCTGAGTGTTTAGAAGCAGTTTAGCAGCACTTGAGTAAGCTGAATGAATATCAACTCCTTCTAGTTAGGGGGCTTTCTCAGACCAATCAGAAGCCACTTTGCCAAATACAAAGCATCCCAATCAGGCATTAGGCCCCCCCGTTCTCACATTCTTTGTCATCACAAATTGTCGCCATGGGGACAGCCAAAGAAAGACAGCTAATAAATACGACCATTTCCCTGTGATTTCTACCATTCTCCACTCTTTCCTCCACCCCTTTTTTCCTCCTCCACCCCTGTGAGGGCCTTCCCTTTGCTCCTCTCCCTCCCCCCCAACAACACAATCCAACATGATATGCTGATGATGAGTAAAGAAAGTTTAGACACCCTTTTCTCTAAACTACCCCAAAGCTGTCTGGAGGATGGCAGTAACCATGCTTCAATGACACAGGACAATGCTAGTTTGGGAGACCAGGCTAGCCTGCTTTTAACTGTTCTTGATCAGGGCTTTTTTTTTTTTTTAAAGGGAGGATGATGTCAGAAAAAAAGGTAGGAAAGGAACAAATCTCTAAAGAGATGTGCAGATATCCATGGAAAGGGAGCTTGAGCGCTCAAGAATCTTGTCTTTATGTTTGCCCCCTCAATTGAGCCACACAAAAGCTGAATTACCCATTCAAACTGCCCGGACAAAAGGATGGAGTTGGATAGTACTCTTGCATCTGTAGTCAAACAGTTAGAGACTTAAATCGAGTCGTCATGATGGAGAAAGAGTTAGACAAAGCCCATAGAATTGCCATCAGCAAACATTTTCCTGTGTCATATTAATGGGTCTCCATGACTCCCCCTGGCCCGGGGACAATAGCACAAGTTTGCACACTCGACTACTGTCACCCTGCCAACGCTGGCAAGGAGCAGAAACAGGACAATCCTTTAAGGGGAAAGCATGCCCACTGCAGGGAAGGGAAGAAGAGAGCGAAGAAAAGCGTGTGAAATGCTAATTGAGCTGCTTCCTTTACTGATCCAGAGTTATGCGAGTCCTCCTCCTCCTTGCAGGGCTGTCCCAAGGGGTGGCAATAACTTAATAGCACAGTAAAACCCGGAGTCCCAGGATGCACGTTATCCCCTTGGAGATCTGTGAGAATAGGAGAGCAGAAAAGCCTGCCCCTGGTGAATTTCAGAAATGCCAGCCATTCAGAACTCAAGGCAGCTTGCACTCCCGTCCAAACAGCCATTGCCTCAGGCTTGAGCAGCCATCAGCTGACCTGCAGCGTTCAGTTGGAAGACTAATAAAGATGGCAGTGCCTTTGAGGTGGAAATGCAATATAAGGGCTAAACATTATTCGTTATTATTATTAAGAGAGAGGCCCAAATATAATCTCTGGATCCAAACACATCTACGCTTTGGGGCTGTCTGAAAGCCAAACCCAGCTCCAACTTTTGCAAACAAAAATCACTCTTTCAAGGGCCAGTCACAAAGATCTGAACTTTAAAATCCATATTTTACAGCTTGTGCCCATTTCTATTAATTTTACCTTCCTTACAGGAAAGGAAAGTGCTTGCTTATGCCACGTGGGATTGATGACGCACTTTAAATTAAGTGTCTCACTTGGCACCAGAGCTTTAAGACCTGATTTCCTTTTTGTTCATTCCTTCCCCAGCCATGTGTGATGTCGTCAGGAGTTCTGCACATGTAAGGGCTATGTAAAAACTCAGGGCCAGATCCTCAGCTGGTGTAAATCAACATAGCTCCATTGACTGCACTAAATGCATTGTTTTACCTCTGGTTTAACACAGTATGAGATCAAAATCTGGCCTTAAGGCTTTTTCTTAAAGACTGGATTTACATGCCAGGCCAGATCCCCGATGTGCTACAGCCCCTTTGTACAGGTCTCATCGGCACAAAGGTCTCTGAACCTGGTAGGTCCAGCCAGCAGAGAATTCCCCTAGGGAGGCACAATCCCTAGGCCACCCTGCTTCTGGTGGAGCAGGTGAGGCCAGTAGTAAGAGGCCTGGCTGGGACACTCCTGTCCTCTGGAAATCACCAGCTGCTAAAATGGCCACAGCTGTTGGTTACACCACCGCAGTGGTTGCTCCAAATTATACTGGAGTCTGGGCTGGCACAGATCCATCCCCAGCACTGGTGACCTGCAGCAGGTTCCATTGCACTAACCCCCCAACGGCACCCGAGCATCCGTCCCTCTGTTGCCAACTAACTGAGGCAGAAGAGGGTAAACATTTATGAAGAGCCAATATAAAATTTCAGCAGACAAGAAGTTGAGATCTACTGATGCAAAGTGCTATATAAGCACAGCATCATCATCTAGATGGGGCTGTAACTACATTAGGCTGCCTTGTGTAACCTTTCCCACCATTCCAATTACAGGGGCAATTGCACCAGTGGGAGCTCTAGTGTAGACAACCCTGCCTCAGGAGCTTTTATAAGAAACTTCCTGAGACCGTAGTCCTGTGTTATTCCATGCTAGAAATCTCTCTGCACTCTTATAATCTCAGTCCCCTCCACACACACACACTGCTTGGGAATGACAAGCAGCCGTCTCTTGATATATTAATCAGAGACTAGTCTTCCAGTCCCAGTTCACACAATGATCATTTTGCTTGCCATGTCCAGGATTATTTTTTTATTCTGCACAGGCTAGATGAACAGTGTTTTCGTCCAACCAATGTAAACAGGTATCCTTCCAAGGGCTCATCTCTTTGCTTATTTCCAGGTAACAAAATTACATCTTGTGTATACTTAACATATGAACCAGGCTGGATAAACTGTGTAAACCCTTGAGTAATGTAATCCCCTCGTAAAGAGCTTAATGGCTGCCCCAGATTTCGGGAAGAGAGTGTAACAAATAGATGGGAGAAGGATTTGGGCTGCTCTGGGCTGTCACAGAATGTTAATGAGCTGCATTCGCCGAGACTTGGGAAACTCATGTAACATAGTGAAAGGTACTATACAGAGCCTCCACCGGCATGCGTAACAGAACCACCTCTACCTGGGCAGAGTGTGAGCCTCCTCAAGTCTCCTCTGTGAAATGATTGCCGGGGCTAAGTGCACCAAGTTCACCCTGGCCTCACTCTATTGATGTAGATGGAGTTACCCTAGGATGGTGTTGGCTCATTCATTATAAGAGCTAGGTGGGGAGACCTCTGAGCAAGGAGTGGTGCACAATCTGGGAGGAACAACCCTGGGAGGTGTTGTGGCTCAGAGACACCTCTTTGAGTATCAGTTCCTCCCCCATTTCCTCCTAATTTACTGCTTCCCTCAACTTTAGCTACTCTGGCCAGAAAGCGGGGTGAGTGGGTGGATCTAAGGCTATGCATTCCCTGCCTACTCCTCACCCACTGGCTCCAATGAGGTGCCTAGCCCTGCTTACACCCACAGGCCTAGGCCCAAGGGCCAGTACCCCCTCTAAACCCCTTCATGGGCTTTTTACCCCTTGCTATTCCCTTGGGCAGGTGTGGAGTCTAAGGTCATGTCTACACTACACTGTTAAGTCAACATAAGTCATCTTACGTCGACCTAACTGTGGAGGTGGACACACTGCAATGCTCCTCCCACTGATTTAACTCTCCTGCTAAGCCAACATAATAAAACCACCTCGAAGAGAGGCATAGCGCTTATGGTGACGTACTTAGAGCGAGCAGTGTCAGTGTAGACACTGAGTTGCTTATGGTCACCCTAAGTGGCCTCCAGGAGGTATCCCACAATGCCCATTATAACCACTCTGATCACCAGTTTGAACTCCACTGCCCTACAGCCAGGTACTCAAGCATGTGCCCCTCCCCTTTTAAAGCCCCAGGAATTTTTGAAATGCCTCTTCCTGTTTGCTCAGCCTGGAGAGCTCACATCACATCTGCCCAGCTGACCATGCCGGCTCCCTGCAGCAAACTCACTGCTGCCTGTAGTACACCGGAGTTGTTGGATCTGATGGGTCTGTGGGGAGAGGAGGCTGAGAGTGTCAGCTCTGCTCCAGCTGCAGGACCTTTATACCTCTGGGCAGATTGTTTGTGGCATGGAGGCGAAGGGGCATGCAGCAGTGCTGTGCTAAGCTGAGGCAGGCATACCAGCAGGCAAGGGAGGCCAATCGTCAGTCTGGTGCATCACCAAAGACATGCCACTTCTACAAAGAGCTGCACACCCTCCTCTGCAGCAATCCCAACACCACTGCTAGAGCCCCGTGGATACTTTGTGGGGGGAGGGTGCTGGAGACAGTGGTCAGCAGAGTGAAGCCTGAGGATGACGTGGTAGACAAGGAAGGAGTTGGAGGACAGGCAACAGGAATGTACGGTGGCCCGGCAAGCCAAGACCTCTTCTTAACTCTGGAGGGGTCTAGCTAGTCCCAGAACTCCGGCTCTGGCATGCCTGATGCAGAAGAGGGGAGCTCTGGTAAGTATTCATTCTGCTTTGATACTGCAGGGAGACATGAGGTAGGGATAGAAGAGGGATTGAAATAACCAACACAAGCACCATTTGTATCTGGCTTCATTCCCATGTAGCTAGGCAGAAGGGGCCTGCGGAAAAGTTTGGTGATGTACCACGGGATGTCACAGGAATCCGCCATTGAGATTTCTAGGAAACTTCCCTGGAGGTACTCTGCAATCCTCTGCTGAAGGTTTCTTGGGAGGCTGTCTTGCTTCTTCCCCTCCTGTAGGAAACTTTGCTGCACCAATTGGCAATTACTTCTGCAGGCAACAAAGCAGTACACAGGTGAGCCGCATATGGACCCAACTGGCAGCCACATGCAAGCAGGAGCTGCACACTTGCATCCTCGGTTATCCTTAGGAACGAGGTATCAGCTGCTATCACTCACGCCTGTGTAAAATGGTGCCAATATTCAGAATAGTGGCCTTTGGCACTCACAGTGATACCCCTCTGAAGCTCCCCTCTGAAACAAGTTGTGTTTCTAACTTGTTTGAATTAAGGTTGTGAGTGCACTCACAATAGTGCCTCTGTCTGTTGTTTCTTTAGCTTCTGCGGTTCTGCCCTTCACTGTCTCCTCCTGAACACTGACTGAGTGGCTCCAGATAAGGAGGATGAATCAGGAGTAAGGAAGACATGTTCTGGGAAGTGCTGCAATCCTCTGATGCTTTGGATTGCGAGAAGAGAGCATGAAGAGAGGCTATCAATGAGAAACTATGTATGGATAGCCAGGAGAGGAAACAGGAGCGGATGATACAGCTGCTACAGGGTCAAACAGACATGCTGAGGACCCTGACTGAACTGCAGACAGAACACATCTGTTCTCACCTCCCCCTGCAGCCCATACAGAATGGCCTTCCATGCTATCCCCACTCTCCACCCCCACATTCCTTGCATATTCCCGGGCCATTTCAGTACCCCATGCACTCCACCTAGAGGGACATGTATCATAATGACAGCTGGACATGTACCCAACTATGAGAGCCTCATTTGAAAATATGTCCTTCATTTTCATGTCCCTGGCACAACATAATAATGTTTGTATCACTGTTGAATAAAAATGTACTTATAGAAAGATAAGGAATCTTTGCTTGTGTCCTATAAATGGTGGTTGCTGCTTCTGAAATTCATACACAGTGGCAATCGGTGCATTTGCATTGTAAAATTAATGCACACACAGCAAGCATTACAAGGTTCATACTACAGTGCAAGAAAACAATGCCCAGCTAAACACATTACAGACAGACACATTACTGGGACTCATTGTCAAAATGCTCCTTCAAAGCCTCCCTGATCTGAATAGTCCCCCCGTTGAGGCCCTCTAACAGCCCTGGTATCTGGCTGCTCAAAATCGGCAGCCAGACAATCCACCTCAATGCTCCATCCCTGCAGAAAATTTTCCCCCTTAGCTTCACAAATGTTATGCAGAACACAGCAGGCAGCGATGACCACGGGAGTATTTTCCTCATTGAGGTCTAACCTGACAAAAAGGCAGCACCAGCCAGCCTTTAATTGTCCAAAAGCACATTCAATGGTCAGTCTGTACCTACTGAGCCTGTTGTTGAAGCGCCCCTTGCTGCAATCAAGGTTTCTGGTGTAATGCTTAATGAGACACAGGAACAAGGGGTAGGTTGGGTCTCCAATGATCACTATGGGCATTTGCACATCCCCATTGGAATCTTTTGGTCTGGAAAGAAAGTCTCTGCTTGCAGCTTTCTGTTCAGGCCAGTGTTCCTTGAAGATGAGTGCGTCATGCACTTTCTCTAACCACCCCGTGTTGATGTTGGTGAAATGACCCCGGTGATCCACCAGAGCTTTCAAAATCATAGAAAAGTAGCCCTTTCTGTTGTGTGCTGTCACAAGGTGATCTAGGGCCAAAATGGGGATATGCGTGTCATCTGTCACCCCACTGCAGTTCAGGAATCCCATTGCCGCAAAGCCATCCACTAGTTCCCGCACATTGCCCAGAGTCACAGTCCTTTGTAGCAGGAGGTGATGCACACTTGCATCACTACAACTCCCATGGTGGGCTTCCCAACTCCAAACTGATTCATGACTGATTGGTAGCAGTCTGGAGTTGCCAGCTTCCACACAGCGATCTCCACTTACTTCTCCACCATTAGGGCAGCTCTCATTCTGATCTCCCTGTGCCAGAGGGCTGGGGCGAGCTTCACACACAGTTCCAGGAAGGAGGCTTTACACATCCAAAAGTTCTGCAGCCACTGCTCATCATCCCATACCTGCATCATGATGTGATTCCACCTCTCAGTGCTTGTTTCTCATGCTCAGAACCGACAGTCCACTGTGTGCAGCTGCTCCATGAATGCCAAAGGCAGTATTGAATTCTTTCCATAGCAGCCAGCAAAGCAGACACCACGGATTCATTATCAGATTCACAGCTCATGAAATACTGCAGGATCAGCCATTTTGTAATACTCATCACAATACTGGAGAGCAGTGTAGGATCCATGCTTTGAGACAGAGATGGCGGGCGCAGTTTACAGGGGCTGTTGAAAAGAGGCACAAAATGTAGTCAGATGCCCCTGGAATGACGGGATGGCGAGTCCGCCACCATGAAGCACTGTGAACCCTTCCCAGAATGCCCAAACAGCAGATGGCGCCATAGGTGCAAGAAGTAGGGAAGTGGGAAGTAGGGAAGTGCTGCAGCACCCCCAGGTTTTCTGTGGGGTCCCAGCTGCCAGCCCCGTGCCTGGCTGTACATGCGGGGTCCCGGTTGCCAGCCCCGCGTTTAGCCACACACGCGGGGTCCCGGCTGCTGGCCCTGCACGCAAGGTCCCGGCTGCTGGCCCCACATGTGGGGTCCTGGCTGCAAGCCCCAACTTGGGGCTCCACTACTGGTCCCACATCTGCCCCCAGCCGCGGCCCCAGCCCCCTTACCCTGTGACTGTGTCCTCCCCTCTTGGAGACATGGCCCTGCTCCCAGTCTCAGCTGGGGGGCGGGGGTAGGGAGCACGAGGTAAAAATTTTGGGGATAGTTTTGCTGGCTTTCAGCACCCCCACTATAAAAAGCGTTGCAGCGCCACTGGAGGGTGGTGAATTGCACATTGGGATAGCTACTCTCGGAGCACTGCTCTCTCTGTTGATGCAAGAGTACCAACAGTGCACGTGTTCCACCGTCACAAGAAGCGTTGTGTGGACATGCAAAAGCAGTTAAATACAGTGATGGATCATCATCAACGTAACTTAAGTCGACTTAACTTTGTAGTGTAGACATGGCCCATGTCCCATTCTAGCCCTTTATTTGCTCCATTGTGTAGCTAATATATAATATAGCTGGTTTTAGAATCAAAGATCTCTGTCCACTAACACTTTCCCATGTGCAGCTACTGTGCTGCTGCAGAAGATAGTTCATGATGACGGGGCTTTGTCTGCTGCTCTGGTACCCCTGTTCCCCTGCAGCTGGATAACAATAGGGATCCTAAAGGGGATAGACTGGAGAGCAGGATTTTTATTTTTAAAACCCTTTCAAGGTCAGACTCAGGTTGAGCTGCATAGGGTTTTCTCTAAGAGGCCACCGGAGCCCTTTTGTTCCTCTCTGCTCTAGCCATGTTCATCCCAATGTACGTGTGAAAGGAACAATTAACAATAGGGCACTTCTCTCTGAGTTTCCAATGCACTTTGAAGTGTCCACCCAGCAACGGCTTAAGAATGATACATCATTTTCCACTGTGAAAGTGTCACACTAGTACAGCAACTGAAAAAATGTCTCCACATGCCTTCCCAGCATGCAGACAGGGACCAGCTGGAGAGCCACTTCATTTCTGACATGTCACCCTCGACAGCTCTCTTCCTGGGAATTTTCGGGATGCAAGGTTAAGTTATTCATGAGAATACATGCATTAGATTTAAAATTACAGCCAGGCTCTCAACCATGCAGCCTTTGCTTCAAAACTGAAGCAATGAGAGGAGGAAAGAGAGGGTTTTCTTAGGTGGAACTATGGGAGAAGCATTTCTAAAGTGTCATTTATTTTAAATCATGTCAGGCTTCAGCTGTCTCCACAGCAAATCCTCCCACTACTCCTATACATACAGAGGCCTCGACTGCAACTGTACTTCAACAACACCAGCCTAACTAACCATGTGAGTATCCCATTGAAATCATTGTACCACATTGCTTACTGGTGGGGACCTTGAGTCATTTAAAAGGCTCAGTGCCAATAAAAGCAGTTTCCCTTGATGTGCAAGTCACTTTATTCAGATGTCCCCCGTCTCCCCCATGGCTTGGTGGGTAGGAAGAGGAGCTAAATCTGCTATTTCCCTTCCAGTAACCTATTGACTGAATGGAAACCACTGTTGTGAAGCCCAGAGCCGTCTTTAACCACCATTCATTTTCATCCTGTAAAACAAGAGCCTGCTTTGGGCCGCAGCACTATGGATATACACAGGAGTGTTAAGATCTGTAAAATCATAGAATATCCAGCCTCTTTGGGGTTCCGATCCCTTTGCTTTAAAGGCATAAATAATCCCTCTGCTGGGGCTGATAGGGGAACCCAGGCCTACTCGTTCCTCTAGGTTCCTATCCAGACACCCTGTATGAAGCCATTGGAATCAGCATCTCCCAATGTCTTACTAGTCCTCTAGATGGCTTCCTCCCACACCCTTTTAGCAGGGTCTTCCCCAAATTCACGCTCTGTCATCCTCTCCTTCTGGAGGTCCAAGTACCTAGGCATCTGCCTGCCAGTCTGTTGCTGAAGGTTGCTGTCCTCAGTGGGCCCTCAGCCTTTCCGGCAGCTACCTCTCCCTTAAGATCGGGGTTGGAAGGGACCTTAGGAAGTCATCTAGCCCAACCCCCTGCTCAAAGCAGGACCAATTCCCAATTTTTGCCCCAGATCCCTAAATGGCCCCCTCAAGGATTGAACTCACAACCCTGGGTTTAGCAGGCCAATGCGCAAACCACTTCCTGTCACGTGGGTAGACAAGGGTGAGCTATTTAATGTTTATAAAGAGCTTACAGATTTTTACCTGAAAGGTAACGCAACATCTTAGTTGTTGTGATACAAGAACATCAAAATGCTTCCTTCAGACATTAGCCATGACTACAGTTAGTTAAATACCTGACTTTTTTGGCTAGAAATTTCATCATGTTTTTCAATCAAAAATTTTAGTTGATATTAAAATTTGCAACTTTTTTGACCAGTTCTATAACTGGCTGAAAGACAGGAGGCCATTTTAATAGAAAATCTCAACCTTATTCTCTTTTCTTTTGGGTCAAAATTCCATTCTGCATCGCATGGCTCATTGGCAGTGTTAATTTAGCCACACTGATGGTCTGTTTGTTTGCAATCAGGATAACAACAACATATCAAACAGGAAAGGTCCCCATGGGCTGCTGCCTGCTTAATATCACCTTTGCTTCTCTATTAAATGCAGATGGAAAATTTAAAAAAAAATGTTTCAGTACACATGGTTGTACTGTGTACTTTCTTGGAGAAGGTGCCTTCAAACTTAGCTGTAACCGGTGGCCACGGAGCTGCTAAGTTCATTATCTTTGCTAAATATTCTCAGGCCCAGATCATCCCCTCTCCCTCCACAAATGGGGAGCATGAAAACCCGGTGGAAGAAGCGTGGGACACAGAAGTACCTCCTCCCCTCAACCCTTTAGCTACCCTTCCCCAGGGGGCTGTGGAGGTCAGGCTTTGGGGGAAGGGTTGGCCTGGGCTAAGCATTAAAGCTGATCTAAGCATGTAACAGCATGCCCAATCTGTTGTGTGGAAAGCCTAACAGTGTGCTCTGCATTGGTGTATTCGTTAAAGAACAAAGTGCCCTTGTGGAAAAAGAGGAAATGGAATCTGGGGATTCAAGCACGGGATGAGTGTCAGTTCTGGTGTTTGATTTGACGTTAATCCGTTCTGTGGCCTTGAGTAAATCACTTAACTTACCTATCTATAAAATGGGTATTATGAATCCTTACCTACCTGACATGTATATAATGCATTATACAGTCTCAAAGTAAACTACTATCCTACAAGAGGAGCCAAAGTCAGCACTTGAAGCACGATGCAGTCCCTGTTTTAACCTGTTGAAACACTTTCTCGCAGTGTTCAGAACCATAGGGCACTGTGTTACCCCTCTCCCCCCAGTTCAGAGACACTTGTTGGTGCTAAGCTGTGTTTCAGTTCCCTGACACTCTCACCCCTGAACTCCCCAGAACCACCCCGCTGGAGCATCCATCCCTGTCACTAGACACTCCCAGTAATTACCAGGTAAGCTGTCCCCAAAGAGACAGTGTACAGACACCCGGAAGGTTACAGCTCAGGAGCAGGTCCTTTATAACTACACAGCACTGCAACCTATTTATGGTGAAAACAAACGTACATTTGTTAACAAAGAACACTTATTCGCAGAGACTAGTGAGTATTGAGTAAGACTAATAGAAACAGAAATGGTTACAAATAAAACAAAAGTATAACATGCTCTCTAGAGACAAAAGCTTAACATGCTGCAGTTTCTCACCCTCAAAATCTTCCTGCAGAATATGCTGGTTTTCACTCAATCCAGGATCCATTTGTTCACCACCTACCCCTCTCCATCATGTGTGTTCCTCAGTGAAATAGATAATGGGGTGTTTTCCTTGTACCCTGTTATAGTCCAATAGACCTTTGAAATACATTCCTTTTTGCTCTCCAATCTGCTGATGTCATACTGAGTTCTCATCCCCACATCAACCTGTTTTTCCTCTTGACTTTATAGGCAAATGTAGCTCCCATTGTTTTTGGCTCACAATACTTAATTTACATATAGCAGAGAGATAACTACCTTCCCTCTGGTCTGGAAGAAACCTGCTTCTTCCTTTGTTTGGTTACAGACTTTAAAGCATAATATAAGTAGGTATACATAATGCCTCACCTAGTATTTAATACATACATTTCACAATGATATTAATCACCAGTGCATCACTGGCTTTCATTTGATACCTCATACAACATTCTTTATATATAAATACTATGACAGCAATATGTTAGGAGTAGTGAGTTTGTCAGGCCTGAGAGAAGTTGCTGACAGAACAATGAATCCTTTGCCAGTTGGTATTGGGTGGTTCTTACACTTGCTCACTGGATTTTTTATATATGAATCAGTGTGACTGGCTCTTTCCTGCTAGATCCCCTTTTTCCCCTTTGGAGCATCTATGGACACCCTCAGCCCCTATATGATTGTACAGCCAGTGAATAATGCTGAGGGATACTGAACTCATGTAAGTTACTTGGAAGAATCTCATTTCACCACTTTCAGGTATACGGTGAGATACAGAAACATTTCCCATAGGTGGAAGAGTAAAATCCTGTTGATCATGGATCTTGGTCTATAGGGTTAGTCCATTCTGACTCCTGGCAAAAGCACTGATAGCCTGTCCCTTCCCGTCTTTAAAGGTTTTCCATGTATTTGTTTTACTGACTGAAGTACCTTGCGGATGCTAAAAGCATGAGCTTCCCCAAAGTCTTCCTGGGGCATATTAAAGGAGGGGATATTTCCTCCTTCCTTCCTGATAGTCAAATGCAGCAGAAGCAGGAACAGAGTCTGCAGCCCTTGTGTCCAGCTGAGGTTTTCAGAACCAGACCTGCTGTTCGCAAGGCACTGAGATGTTACTTTGCTTTCCTTCCTCCCCCTCCCCACCGACTCCTAATAAGAGGGCAGTATGACTCTGGCCTGGCATTTTAACCCGTCTCCCCCAGTAGCCACAGCCCCCCGATTTCCTTATTGATGGCCTCAGCTTGGTTCTGCTCTCAGAAGCTAGAAATTGCTAACTTAATAAATATTCCCTAGGTGAACTTCATAGCTGTGTATGTTTGTCTAAGCGCTCACATGGGCCAAAGCTAACAGGGGCCAGCTCACAGCCTAAGCAATCTGGAGAGCTACTGAGCTGCTTGGAAAGCCTCTCCGGGCTACAGAGCCTCTCCCTGGAGTTGACGGCTACCTGGGGGCGTAGCTAGCCTTTGCAGACAATGAGGATCCAGTTTTAGATCCATTGGCTTTGGGGTGGGATTCTATGGGAAGCCTCGGAACACTGTATTTTGAGGTGTACCAGGGGTGTAGACACCCCGCACAAATTCTCTATCCCTGCCATCTGCCATGTAGTAGAACTGTGTTGTTTCTGCTGTCTTCAGGACTTTTTCTTGGCCTTCAGCAAGGATTTCCCTCCATGACATTAAGCGCCCGATCATGTGTTCTTTGCACACTACAAATTCCCAGTTAAGTCAACAAGCGCTAGAGGTGTGCAAAGAACACACAAATGATGCCCAACTCTTGGGCCTGAATGATTGGCGGAGAAGGGCTAAAGCACTGAGCCAGGGAGAGCCTAAGCCAGGTGTGACTCAGAGTTCCATTTCTTTCTATCCCCCACATTCAGGACTGGGAGAGGGGCACGGTGAGAGAGGGAGGGTTTGGTCAATTTGCAGTGCCTGATATTCTCAGGCTTTCAGAGTGGTCACCTCTCCACACAGGACAGCAGCAACCTGGCTCTAACCCAGGGAGTAGCTTTTACACGTTTCTTCTTTGATTTCACAATTGGCGTTGCTCAAACCAGCATCACCGCTGTGCGTTCAGCAGCCCTGTTTGCTGCACTTAGGGGCAGACTGAGTATTTGCTAAATGCTGAGGCTGTTAGGAGGCAGAGGGGAGAGAGCAAGGAAGGAGGGGGGTGGTTGCTACCCAGAAGCCTGCCATTCAGGCAGATGGTGGAATGATTTGATATGAATAGCTGCTGTCAGTCTCATAGAGTGAACTTTACAATTGTGCTACGTGTTGGACTGCACGTGACGAATGCCATTCTTCTGCTGGCTACAGGCAGAACACAGCTGTTTCTTTAAGGACTATTTTGGTTTTATGGACAGAAAAATCTATAGCAAGAACCTGTTAGGAAATAAGCAACATCCAGCATTCCACTCTATAGACAGGATCAAATCCCCACCTCTGCTAAATCAAATGCATGTTTAAAGACAAGCCTGATTTTGGTTTCATTCTGCTTTTGGTGCCTGTGGGGGCTTAAACCCTCTATTTCTCCACACAAACAGGTAGGGCAGGGGTGGCAGTAGCCACAAATATTGGTTGGTTTGCATAATTCCAGTTTATTTAAATATTGTAAGATCAGGGAGTCAATTCAGTGACAGATGCTGCAGGTGGTTTCTGTTGAAGAGACAATACTGCAGCAGGGATGCAAAGAAAAGCTATAGCAGAGGCTAAAGATCTGACATGAATTGGAGATTTTGAATTTTAGTAGTTAAAGGCCCCAGTTCAACAGTAAGAAAAAGCAATGCACAATGGGCACTAGACCAGCAATGAGGTGAACCCTGCAGAGTGTGGAAGAGGAAGGGGTTTAAGGGTGAGCAAAGAGGTAACTGTGCAGATTTGTCAGCCTGCAGCCTGCATGAATTTCTGCAGGGCACACGGCCCTGTTCCCTGTCCTGTTCGGCTCAGGCAGTGTTTCCCCCTTTGCTCCCCCTAGTGGGCCAGAGTAACTCTTTCTTTAGTCAAACAGCTGCTGAGTACTTGAGGTTGGGATCCAGGATTTGGCCCTCCCATTTGCCATCCATCCAACACCTCTTTTTCCCCCTTACACACCATGGAACAAACATCCACCCCATGCTACCCGTTTGCTCTGTGTTGTGCAATGGGGTGGGGTGGGGAAGGAGGCATGCCATGGATGGCAATTGTGTGTGGCCTTGGGTGGGGTTCCTTATGCCAAACCATGGACTGTAACCTCAGATGCAAAGCAGCCCTTTTGTTGGAGAAAAAATTGCTCCTGTGGGGAGACATAGCTAGAGAAATGCTGCCAGAAACAGCAAGGAGTGAACAGGATCCGAATGAAAGATTCTTTCATTCATAGATTTCAAGGCCAGAAGGGCCCCGTGTGATCATCTGTTCTACAGGCCACAGGCTGCCTCTTGCTCCATTTTCAATGGGTGGGACGTGAAGACATCCATCTCCTTTTTTAAAAATCCTGTGCAGGATCTGGCCCAATATGCCTTAAAAATGATAGTCCTTCAAACACCATTTTAAAGAAGTGACTAATATACAAGCAAAGTTGTTCTAATCCCCTCCACTCCCCAGTATTTTGAACAGTAGTAAATGTCAAACAGAGCGTTTGACTGCAGTGATGAGGGTCTCTCTCCTTTAGCGCACGTTGCTCTGCTCTCATATGCCACCTTCATCTAGTTCTTAACCGGAGCCGGGATAGCAGTGCTCAGCCAGAAACACAACCACCAGCGTCATTCTTGCAACCTAGCTACTGTGGGTTATTGTCTCACTTATGTAGTAGCAGGTAAAGAAAGCTCGTATCGCAGCACGTCAGCCCAGGGTGAAACACTCGACCCCTTTGCTTGTACTAGAGCCCAGGATTGTTTAGGTTTAGTTTGGTTTTACAGGGACAGAGTCTCAGAAATTGCTTTCATTTCAATAGAGCCATGACAATTCACACCAATGGAGAACGTGCCCCATTGAGTAGAACGGCTCTGTTGTACCAGATATATACGTGTTTGACCATTTTATGATATTAGCTACTGAAATATGATTATTGATTTTTTTCAGTCTCACGAGAAAACCAAAACACATGACAAATGTTTTGGCTTAATGTGAGAGTCAACCTCTGCTGGCCTTACTCACCCAGGTGTCCCATTGACCTCAGGGGGACGCAGGATTTGCCCAAGGTAGCTACCAGCAGAGTTGCAATGCTTCGCTGTCAGTAAAATGATCTATCCCAAGAAAAGTACTCCCCTAACTTGTGGCAGATGCACTGACATTTGAGAGGGAGGATGTGACATGCTGAAAGGCTGGCAGAGCCAGAGGTAGGGCACACAGACATTGCCAACAAGTGAGGTTTTAAAGAATAAAGGAGGCTGCAGCAGCAGGACACGCAAAACGGAATCTGTGGCTGCCATCCAGTTATATGATAAAGCTCCCAAAGAATGATAAACAGTGTGCAGATTCCTTATTTGACTGATTGTCATCTTCTCTATAGAAAGACTGGTAAACATACCTTTGTCCAGCCTTCTAGTGCGAGGCTGGAGTTACAGTTCATTGCTGCATGTTTCTCTACCTGAAGTTAGCACTTATCACAGACCTATGAGGAACAAGACTTAAAGCTGCTGTGACTGCTGCCGGGTGAACTGGCTTTGTCAAGCTGTGCACCAGATTTCACTTAGGAAATCTGCTTGCCCTTGTGAATCCACCATGTGGCAGTTGGAGGATCTATTATTTATCAGATACCTGTAGCTATTTTCAAGAAAGCCAGTAGATCACTCAGGGTAACCCTGGTGCATCTCCCATTCTAAATGTGCCACCAGAGCCATTGTTTAAAAGGCTGGAGGGGTGGGATGAGCAGTATCAGAATTAGGCATTGACAATAACAAATATTAGCTAGCTACCATATTTCTAGAGTCCTTAACACACTGGCATATAGGTGTTACTTATTATGCATGGTCTTGTGGTTAAGCCAATGGACTGGGACTGAGGAGAGCTGGCTTCAATCTCCAGCTCTGCTACCCGTTCCCTGTATGATCCTGGGCAAGTCACTCAATCCCTCCATTTCCCAGCTGTAAAATAGGGAGAAGTGCACTCTGTCTGCCTGGTGTGTTTAGATGACAACTCTTTAAGGTAGGAGCTGTCTTTGACTGTGTGTTTGTGCCCTGATCTTGGCTTGGGCCTCTAGTATGCACTACCATCATATAAATGAGAACAGCCATGGCCACTCCTTTATTACCACTTAGACTTGTCCTAGTCTCCCTGGTAAGAAGAACATTAAAAGCATAATGTGTCAAATCAATTCAATGACACCTCCAAGCTCCAACACTGGCTAGAACTAAAAACATTTCCTGTACCACTTCGTCTTGTTGACTTTGCCCTTTGGGGTTCCAGGTTTGTCCCCACACTGGGCCAGTGGCACAGGCATTACAGCTGCTAATCTGCATTGGTCCTGAGACTGCCTCTCAGTCACAGAACTATCTCATTGTAACCGAGAAGATAGCTTGTTGCAAGATGGAGCTGCAGCTGGGACTTGAACACCTGGAGTCAACAGGTGCTTGGGCCAAGCTTGTCCAACAGGGGGAGGATATAATACACTGGCCTCGTGTGGGCATGGCCATGATGCCCTCTCGTAGCTGACCCCAGCAACCATAAAGCCTGCTACTGTCACATCACTAAAGGACTCCTACTTTACCTCACGTTGCACAGGTGGGTGCTCTTGGTGTAGAAGGTCCAAGGTTTGATCTTGGTTGATGGCCTGGTGTCTGTGCAGGTGTGGTGTAAGTCATTACATCAGCATATGAGAATGCTTCCAGTCCTGTGGTCTTCAACATGAGGCACCATGGGAATTGCTCTGTTTTCATGTGAATCCCTTGACACTCAGGAACAGCTCTATTTCTGGGGGGGTTCTCTTGAGCCAGATTGTTAATAGTCTCTCCCCTCTCTGGGCAGAGAAGAATCTAATGAGTCAGGAGGCCAGCAACCCTAGCAAAGGGTTAACAGTCTCCAGCCTCTTTGGGGTTCCGATCCCTTTGCTTTAAAGGCATAAATAATCCCTCTGCTGGGGCTGATAGGGGAACCCAGGCCTACTCGTTCCTCTAGGTTCCTATCCAGACACCCTGTATGAAGCCATTGGAATCAGCATCTCCCAATGTCTTACTAGTCCTCTAGATGGCTTCCTCCCACACCCTTTTAGCAGGGTCTTCCCCAAACTCACGCTCTGTCATCCTCTCCTTCTGGAGGTCCAAGTACCTAGGCATCTGCCTGCCAGTCTGTTGCTGAAGGTTGCTGTCCTCAGTGGGCCCTCAGCCTTTCCGGCAGCTACCTCTCCCTTAAGATCTGCAGCCTTTTTATCTCCTCAGCTGACTGAGACAGTATGGTGTCTTACTACTTAGAATGAGTAAGGGCAGCGGGATCTAGCTGAGGCAGCAGAACCGGGGTGGTTGTGGCGGCTCGCATCCCCGCAATGGAAACACTTTTGGGGGGCTGATATATGTTTCCATCCTCCTGTATTCTCCGTCCCCACAATGTCTCATGGAGGCAAGAGTGGGAAGCAGAGGTGGGGTGAGGTGGCTGCCACAGCACCTGGAATTGGGCCAGTAGTGAGGGAGCAGGTAGGAACAGCTCTCCTCTCCCAGTGACACACAGTGTATGGTCCTGGCCAAGTGGGACTGGTGTGCAGGCATCACACACCAGTGACACACTGTGTATGGCCCCAGCCAGGCGGGTCTGGTGTGCAGGGACCACACAGCAGTGACACACTGTGTATGGCCCCAGCTGTCCAGGACAGGTGGCCATTTACATGACTCCCTGTCAGCCAGCCCTGGCTGCTCCCACCTTCCGGCCACCATGGGTCCTGCAGAGACACCCAGCACAGGGCAGGGGCAGAAGCATGTGCACCCGCCACCAGGGTTGGGTGAGGGACAGGGCACCAGCACCCGGGCAAGAGGGCATCAGCACATAGGTGCCAGCTGCCAAGGAGGGGCAGAAGCACAGGGCTCCAGCCTCCAAGGTAGGGTCCATGCTGGGTTATTCTGACTACTAGCTCTCCAACATCACGATGCAGGCAGAGGAATAAAACCCAGCACCATTGAACATACAGGAGATCTGGGGAAGAACACCACTATTCAAAACGATGCTGACAATTTCTATTTTGTTTAATGTAATTGAATCTCAATAGAAGAGAGAAAAGCCCACTGTAACCTCAAGTGTAAAAGCCAGTTTAGTAGAAGGAATGGTATATGGTTAGAGCTGTTATATTTATTGTCTGCCTGGGTATAGTTTTAAAGAAAGAAATGGATCCCTAGGGGTATACAGGCTCAGTATCTTAGTATGGTGCTTCAGTACTATAAAAGAATGTTGCTCAAAGGCTTACTGGTAGTACGCTGCAGCCTACACTAGCTATTTGGGTTCAACCAGCAGCCCAACTCTCTTACCTTCTAGGGCAGGCAAGGGCTAACAAATTGCAGAACCAGCAATCTAATCTCCCTGAGGTAGGAGGAAAGACCCTCAGTGTTACAAGTAAGGAGAGACTCCAAAGGGAATCCAGTCCTGTCCATTCCTCTGCAGCTGGATGGACCGTTGTTGCTGGCTGGGGGCTGGGGCCTGGGAGTGAGGAGACAGTTAAAGGCAGGGGAAGGAGATGCCCTCCCACCTGCAGAGAATCCCTCCCACCACCCCTGCTGGAGGGGGAATGGATTTTGCTGTTCCTTTGTCAACCGATCTCTATAAATAGCACTTTGCAAAGTAAGAATTGCTTTTGCTGGGGACACACACATTAAATTTCAGCCCCAAGTCAACTGTTGTGCTGAAGTTAGGAAGCCGGGGGAGGGGATAAAAAAACTGCTGACACAATCTTAACCAGAGCTGCACAAATGCCAGTGCTATAATAATACCAAAGGGAAAGAAAAAGAAACTGTCACTCTGACCATTTGAATTTCAATGCTCTTGTACGGAGCAGCACGAATGGATGCCCAGAGACTGACACACTGTCAGAATAGTTGGCTCTTGCTGCTTATATAAATTGCATTGATTCACTCCAGGCGCTTCCATATCACAGGGCCATCCATCAAGTAGCTAGAGCAGCTACCACTTCTTTAGGGCTTGAGGGACCAGGAAAGCCTCCCATCCCAGCAGTGTCGTTGGTCCCCACCCCCTTTATTTTAAAGATGCTTCTATTTTTTTTTTACTTGCTGTCATCAGTACCTTATCACCAACCTCCACCGAAAGGGCAGAAACCTTGACTTTAATCACTCCCTCATCGTTAAAACCCAGCTTGTTTCCCCTCCTTATGGTCATGTGCCTTATGCCTGAAGCTCCCTTTTGAGTCATGCGTTATATTGATGTGCTCCCTTTTTGGGTACGGGAATCTAGTGCTCATGAAGGGTGCTGCTCTGACTTGTTCGGCGATAGAGGTCTTGTCTGTATCCACAGAATAGCCATGGCAGTGCATGTTCCCCCACGCTGCCCCCAGCATTCTTCAACCCTCTTGTGGAGAGAGAGGACATCTCTATGGAAGGAGTCTCCATGGATCATTCAGACCTTGGTGTCATTGCTGAGACTGCCAACAAGGTTCTCAATTAATGCCAATTGGGGGAGTGGTTTGCTGATAGGGACACCTGCCAACTGAGAACTTGAACTCATACCAGAGCAGCTACCACACTGAGACAGCTTTCAGTCATTGGGTATGATGCAAACTGGAGACCTAACTGAAGGGCAAGATCCTATTCTCATTCTCCTGAACCAGCCCATTGCCCATGTTCTGAGTTTTGCCTCCATCTCAGTTATTAAGAAATGTCAACTATTCTGATCCACAGCCCAGCAAAGCATTTCTGTGTTAGTTTCACTGCCCTGTTTGACCTAACAACCTTCCATTTCTGGTGCCCCATGAACTCTTTATAAGAGACAAAACGCCCTTGGTGGGGGATTGGAGCATAGCATAATAGAGGCCTAGATGTTACAGAGGCTTTAGAACTATCAGTGCTCAGAAGGGTTAAAAACAAATTGAAAATATTCTTGCCTGTAAGACACCATTTTCAAAAATATTTGTTTCATTTATATTGACAGAGACACAAAACCTGACACTCTCCGGGCCTTTGCTTCGCAGCCTGAGATGCTGTCATCTGTGATGTCCAGAAGGCATGAGTGTGTCATTCTACAGTGCATGTTTGGTACAGGATAACTTTGCCTCTAGTAAAACAGGTCCAAAGCGGAACAGAGTGAGTGTGGCAAGTACTCGCTCCAGATCTTTTTCTTTTGTGGGCTAAATGAGTAGGGGGATCCAAGAACAATAATCAGCCACATCAGAAATAGCACCATCATGCAAAGTCTAGATAGAAATCCTATTCCAGTATGTTGCTTGGGGTGGAGGGAAGAACACACTTTACAACATAATCTTGGCCACCAGTCACCTGTAGAAACCGACCAATAGCCATCACTGTGGGGCCTGATTCTGATTTCACCCCAGCATAAACTGTGATTCAATTGACTTCAGTGGACTCACTCCTGATTTAATAACTCCACTTTCACTGAGATCAGAGTCAGGCACTTTGGGCCCGATTTTTCAGAGGTGCTGCTGAACACTGACAATTCTCACTGACCTCTAGGGTGACCAGACAGCAAACGTGAAAAATCGGGACAGGGAGTAAGGAGTAATAGGAGCCTATATAAGAAAAAGGGACAGTCCTGATTTTTTTGGTCTATAAAATCAGGACATCTGATCACCCTACTGACCTCCCTAGAACCTGTGGGTGCTCAGACTGTCTGGGTACAATTTAAATTGCTCCTGATCTAAGTTTCTATCTGCTTATCTGTCATTGACCGTGATGATATGTTGCCACTAGAGTGCACTGTAGGGACCAGCTTTGGAGTTGGGACTGTCATCTGTATTGATGTTAAAGTTTGCACTATTTTCATCTGTTACAATAATCACAAGGCTGCTTTCAGAGCATACAACCAGCAATTTAAAGAAACACCACTGCTCCCTCTAGGAAAGCGGACTTTTTTTTTTTCCATCCTTATGTAAAATGAATCCAATGAAAAATACCTCCCCTTGTTCCAGTTCTGACACATTAATGCTAGGTGGGATATTCTCCTGCTGCACTTCTGCCTTTTTAAGGATACCAGAAGCCACTGCGGGTAAAACAAAACAATGTATATAAAGGGTTAGGGCCCAATTCTACAGAGAACATTCAGAATTTAAGTCCCACTGAGTTAAATGGGAGCTGAAGGTGCTCAGTGCCTTGCAGAAAATGCTCAATCCCTTCCAGGATTGGGCCAAATTCCACAATCCTAGTCCAGACAAAGGGTTTGGTTTACACATTGAAGGTGGGATCAGGCCCAAGATCTGCTATATAAATGTCAAAGAAAGTTAGCAGAACACAGAGCCTATATTAGGCCCTTTTGTGAGTATACAGTTAAATATTATGATTATACAGTTGAGTTCAGTGCTTGGGATATAACAATTCTGAGCTCACTCCTCCTTCCATGGAGTTTTGCCATTGATTTTAACAGGAGCAGGATTGGGGCCTTCTATTGCAAGCACAAGCCCCCTATATCTGGAGTTAATGCTCCATATGTTTAAGATACTGTGGTGCACCTGGTGTACAGGTGGTGAATTCTGCACGTAAGTGGAGATGAGCAGCAGCAGCATCCATTGAAAGTGTTTCTGTAGAACGTGAAGTGTTTGGAGGGGGAGCTCAATAAGCTGAAATGAAACTGTCATGAATAGTTATGTGGCCAAGTACAGAACCTGCACATCCATCCTTTCTGGTGATGATGATGATGATAAAGGAAAAATGAATATTTTATTGGTCTGTCATAAAAACGTGACTTGCCCGAGGTGAGTGGCCAAATAGGATTTTGCAAGTCCAAAACTGAGTGTTGGGTTTTTTTGGTTACTTTTTGCCTTCCATGTATCTGGTACAGATTGCAGGCTGTTATTGTTACAATAGTTATCGAGGTCCTGATTTTGCAATCAAATTTACTGAGCACACACAGAGCCCCGCTGAAGTCAATGGGGATGGGTGAAGAACAGGTGGATCTGATTGTAGGACTGGGGCCTTATTTAAAAATGCTTTAAAAGAGCCATATAAAGGCCCTCACAAAATGCTACCTTCAACTATTAATCTGGAGCAGGCAGTGCTTCCAGCCATTCCTCAGTGTAACTTAAAATGTTGGTCGATTTGAATCCTTGCAAAGGAAACCCATTTTAATCCGCTACTTTTATGGCTGCAACATTGATTCAGCATTTGCTTTTTTCTTCAGGAAGCACGTTGTCTCATCAGGGCTGTAAAGTGCGAGATGCAGCAAGTAGATTGCAGTGTCAGTCTGCACGCCCAGGTGGTTACTAATGAGATGGAATGCAAGCCTGGTAGTGTAAGGGCTGAGCAGGTCTCAGTACCAGTCTTCTTTCATTTAGATTCCTAATAGACACAAACCTAGGGGTTGAGAGCTCTGGGTTCAGGTCCTGGCTTTGGCACAGACTTCCTGAGCAGCCTAATCTCCCTGTGCCTCAAGTGTCCATCTGTAAAATGGGGGTGATAGAACTTCCTTTGTCTACACTGTAAGATCTTCAGGGCTGGGGCTCTATCCTACTATGCTATGTGTTTGTACAGTGCCTAGCACAATGCTCTTAGCTGAGGCCTCCAAGTGCTACTGTAATATCCAATAACTTTAGGTTACCCACATTTGAACATTTTAGCCAGACTTCATTACCTTACTCTTGACATAATCCAGTGTCTGTGTACCCCTGACTATGATGAGATGTGTATCCTGTGTCTTGACGCTGCACCTAAAATGTCTTTTCCTAATAAATGCATTTTAAAACAGGATATTTTCAGCAAACATTGTTATAAAATACATTCTGGTTCCTATTAATAACCAGTAGAGGGCGTTTTCTGCTTTTACTTATCAATACATTTTAACAGGCTATGAAATGACGGTAGCTTTTGTTATTCTTGAAATCTAAATTACGTCTGGAGGACAATCCGCAAGTCTACGGTGAAAAAATGGTAACAGTTCATGTTCACTATTTACACACCCCACTGAAAGGTTTTAAAGCAATTTATGCCCATTACTCTTTGCTGAAACAAATAGGAATACAAAAGCTGCCAAGCTGAAAGAGACCAATGGGCCATCTAGCCTGCCATCCTGGCTTGAGAGGTGGCCGGCACCTGATGAGTCAGAGGAAAGCCTGTCATTCGTGAAGGGTATGTCTACACTACATAGCATAGCATAGCCACTACACTTACAGAAGGGGGTTTTCTGTTGCTGTAGTAAATCCACCCCATCCAGAGGTGGTAGCTAGGCTGACAGACCAATTCTTCTGTCAACTTAGCGGTGTCTATACTCTGGCTTAGGTTGGCTTAACTACAGCTCCCAGGGGGATGTTTGATTTGTTTTACACCCCTGTGTGACATAGGTCAACTTTAACTAAGTTTCAGGTAAAGACCAGGCCTCAGCCACTTGGGCTATGCTGTACCCCAAGGGGGAGATGAAGAGGCAGAAAATGGCTTCCCTCCCATCAAGGAGAAATACAGGGAAAGGTTTAATTATACATGTACACTTTGTTTTAGCCCCGATATAGCCCCGATTCAGGAAAGCCCTTGATTATGTGTGGTACTAGTCAGGTCAGCACTGAAGCATGTGCTTAACTTTAAGCCCTATTGGAGAGGAAGGATGATCCAGTGGTTAGGGCGAGAGCCTAGGATGTTACAGACCAAGATTAAAATCCTTGCTCTGCCATGGACTTTGTATGTCCATGGGCAAGTTATTTAACATCTCTGGGCCTCAGGTTCCCAGTTTTAAAATGGGGATAATCCCTACCTCACAGGACCGTTGTGAAGATAAATACATTAAAAGATTGTGAAGACCTTTGAGATCTACTGAAACTGGCATTATCATTAAATCAATAGGCCTTTAGGCATGTGTGTAAATCCCATGGAAGTCAATGCTAAAGTCAAGCACATGCTTTCATGCTGTCTTGAATTGGGGCCAGGCTGTGCACATTAGCTTAGCCATTAGGAGAGTACTTTGTTCAGATAAAGCATTGTCACGCCACCGTGGCACTGTGACACATACTAAACACAATGCTAATCTCAGCTACCCCCTCCTGGAATACTGTAGATTTTGGCACAATTACCTCTTAATCCTTTAATAACAAAAAGTATTACTTAAACACTGTCTGAAGAGGACCTACCAGTTTTAATTGGAAATTCACTCCAGTGCAGAGGACTTGACCAATGCCCTTAACCCAGGATTTACTGGGGCAGTGTCACCCAATACTAGGGTGGCCAACTTTCTAAATCTGTTAAATCCGGACACTGAGTGCCAGAACCTTCCCCGCCCCCTGGCTCCACCTCTAGGGGTTGAGAGGTGACTGGGGCAGGATGTTGGAGAGAGAGCCAGGCTCCAGGGGTGAGTAACTGGGGCAAAATGGGGGAGGGAAAACTGGGTTCCAGGAAGGGGGGTGAGTGGGACAGGGTGGGGGAGGGAGAGCCACGCTCAGGGCAGGACGGGGGAGCTACTGGTACCTCTCTCTGCCGGAGGAGCCGTTGCTGAATGATCCTCCAAGGCTGCTTTTCCTGCCCCCTGGCCTGCTGACTGAACACTGCCAGGTTCCCTTTTCCACTGGGCTTTCCAGTCACAAACCAGACACATGGAAACCCTACCCAATTCATTCATACACACATTTTCTCTCTCTCTTCTGCATAACAAAGCAGGTAATGAAATGGGATTCTGTTTAGGGCTGGAATTTCAGAGGCAGGAGGATGCTCAGTGCCTTAGAGGCAGAAAGTGCCTCACATCAGCCATCAGTAATTTCTTTGCCCAGTGAAGAGGAGGCACCGATGAGCACTGGAAGGTATCCCATCCTGCCCCTCTGGAAATGGAATGTGATCACCATTGTGAGAGAGGCCTGGAAGCTGTGGGTTGGCCAGAGTCGTGTGGGAAAAAAAAGCTCTCCATGATTCTTTGCACAAAAACATTCACAATTCTGAAATTCGAGCAACTTTGCATGCATGGAATTCTGCTTTTATGTGAAGTGTCATGAAATGGGGGTTTCAATTCAAAACTGACTTTGCATGCTTTTTTGAGCAAAGATGGGACTTCAAGAATGGATCACACTTTGAGGGATGTGAAGAAAATTCCAATTTTTATGGCTTAGAATGGAAATTTAGTAGTTCTGCTTCAGCAGTAGTAGATTCTGGTGCCACCTGTAAGCTGTTAAACACTGCTCTCACACATGGGAAGACAGTCCTTGCCCCCAACGAATTAACAATCTGAGGGGGGGGGGAAGGGTAATTCCACAAACACCTGTGCATGTTTAGCTTTCACGCAAGCAAGCAGTCCCACCAAAATCAGTGTGTCTGTACCCAGGACCAGGGCCTAAGAAGAACAACACAGGCAGCAAAGGGCTGGGAGAGGAATAAAACCAACCACAAGAATATTTCTTTTGTGTTAGTTTCTAGGTAGAGTCACAGATTCACATGCACTAGCACAGTGTTGCAATGTCTGGGTTGCAAACACAAGAGAACTGTTTCCATTGGAATTTTAAAAAATGTCAAACATTTCTATTGGCCCCACATTTTATTCAAACTTACTATGAGCCCAAATTTGAGGCCACACCCTGGAGGGGAAGGCTGTGCCATCCCAAATATAAGACGAATTGGAGCTTTGACAGCACTTGTGGAAAATGGTAGGAGACTCACCAAATCACTTGTGTACATTTCCTCTATCAATCAATTTCCTAGTTTTCAGATAGTGCAGCGAAGTGTTTGGTAGAAAAATTGTTTGCTCCCTGATCCAAATGGATCTGCTTTGATAAGTACAGCTGGATTGATCTGTGCTGTGTGTCCTTTAACTGAGTTATGATGCATAATCTTCCGTGGAACAGAACATTTACATTCAACTGACCTAGTTGAAAAAATGCATTAATTTTAATTTATGTAAAATTCTCCCAATAGAAGAGCGAGAAGAGAGAGGAGATGCCTATTTGCAGTTCCTGCCTGCTTGGAGCTAAAGTGAAGTCCAACTTTTTAATAAGGATTTTTGAAATGGAAAAGCATTTTATGGGTAGTTTGTTCATGTAAATCCATATACAGATTTCTCTGCTCCTCTTTAGCCGATTGTGGTCATGAATAAAATATGCTCCTTCAACTTGTCTCCTTTCTACTTATGGGCACCCACTCCACCCCTCTGGGTTCTTAGGGCAGATTGATGCCTATGGATAGGTGGAGAAGCTCAACAGCTTAACTGAAGAAAATTCTATTTCAACTAGAGTTACTTATACTACAGTCGTATTCTGCAGCTCTTGTGAAAGTTATCCCATAAATCAGGCTAGGTGCATTTGCAGAAGGTCCACATGGGTGGGAACTTTGTTTTGAGATTAACAGGTTAACAGCATAACAAAATTTACATCTTCATAGAGCCTTTGATCCAGAGAAATCCCAAAGTATATGACAAGCAGAGACGCAAGCTATCCACAGCCTTGACCCAGCACAGCAGTAGTTGCTACATATGAGCAACTCCTAAAGGAACGAGTGGAAGTTGCTCATATAAGGAGATTCAGACACTGGGACCACTTCATAATCTCACAGACATCTGGCCTTCTTCCAATTGCTCACTAGGTTCAAAAGCAGCATTGTGGGCTCTTTGGCAAAGAGGCCATTATGGACACATTTCAGAGTAGCAGCCGTGTTAGTCTGTGTCAGCAAAAAGAAAAGGAATACTTGCGGCACCTTAGAGACTAACAAATTTATTCCAGCATAAGCTTTCGTGGACTACAATACACTTCATTTTATGCTGAGATACATTTGTTAGTCTCTAAGGTGCCACAAGTACTCCTTTTCGTTATGGACAAAAACACCCCAACACCTTGTGTTCTCAACTCTCCATCAATGCGCAAAGAAGAGCATGCGTTGACCCTACCTGCTGTTGTTTCCAATGGGGCTGCCCTAGGGAGTTGTGCAGGATGGAGCCAGATCTGGGAACTTCATTCTACAATACCTAGTACAATATCATCAAATGTGGTCACTTTGGCTGGCACAACAGTCATCAGCAAACTGTACATTTTGATGAGGATGGTCACTTCATCCTCCTCTGAAATTCAAGCATCCCAGTAGGCCAGTTTAAGACAGAAAGGGACAAATATCATTTCTAGGTGAAGCTACAGAGGAAATTTGGGTGGGCAGAATGGGCAAGCGGTTAGGGCACCAGGAATAGTTCTCCTCTAAGAGGAGGGGGCATAGCTTTTATTTAGGGGTTTTCACCACAAGGTAAGCCAGACATTGTAAATAAGAGATGGGCCCAGACCAGAATCCTAGAGTGAGCCCTTGCTCTAGACCCAAACTTCAGGTTCAGGCTTTGGCTCTGGCAGTTTTGTGCTGCCCCCGCAATGCAAAGCAGCCAGAAAGATGCTCTCATGGACCCTCTGAGGATTTCTCCTGACAGAACAGAATCCTTGAGTGGCAAGGAGCTAGCATAGCTGTCTCTATGCTGTCCAACTGCCCCCATCTCCACTAAGGGGGCTGGCAGCTGAGGGGACTTGCTGAGCAAGGACAGGCTGGGGGAAGATCACACGGTATGTTCGGTGTGCTCTTTGGCTCATACAGTGGCCCCTATAAAATTGCTGCTGGCCCTTTATCTCTGTAACTGGCCAAATCAAGATCCCCTGCAAGGTCAAATCATGCTCACCCTACCTGTGCAGGGAGCCCCACTGTAATCAATGAAATTATTCACTGGGTACAGTCAGCAGGATTTGGCTCAGTGGACTTAAACACCCCTAAAACGGGGAGCTCCGGCTCAGAATCTGTACTTTCCCTTATTTCAGAGCGTTTTGATTCACCCATTCAGAGAGTTGTTTGGATCTAGATTCTGTTATGAGCCCATCTCTACTGCAAATACATCAAAACACATTCTGTTGTTGAAACAATGTTCTGCTTGATAGCTCAGAATGTTTTCTTATATTAACCCTAACACCTTGTGTTACTTGCTAACTCAACAAAATGATTAGAATTAGAAAGTAGTATCTATATTGTAGCTGTGTGATTGTTACACCTCTGTTTTAAGAGTACTACATCTTTATGTTTCTAAGACCTTCCTCAGGATCAAAATATCCCTGCTGTAGACCTGGCATCAAGATAGATGCCTATTTGCAGCTAAAATCAAAGTCTATGAACAGTGGAAATCCAGCACAGATGAATTTGGTCCCTGCCATGGGGTTTCTCTCTCTCTCTCTCCCCCCCACCCCTGACCATTAACCTTGTGGCAGGTGGAACCTGGAGGAGAGACTGGGTTGATAAAGCCTAATGGCTGATGAAGCCCAGCTGGGGAGAAGCTGGGATAGGCATAAAGAGAGGAAGTAGGTGATAAGGGAGGAACTCTGTAGTTGATCCCTAGAGAGGTGAGGAGTTGGCAACAGACCAGAAGGGATAAGCCCTGAGATCCTGCCGTAAAATACAGACTCTGACAAGAACCTGAGAGGGGGTGAAATAGCCATAGGGAGCAACAGTAATCCAGAGGGAGGCCAGAAGATAGGAAGGAGAAACAAGATTAGAGCTTGAGCAGACTGTAATTGCTAGGCATAGGGTCCCTGGGCTAGAATCCAGAGTAGTGGGTGGGCCCAGGTTCCCCTTCTAATCACTGGGGAAGTGGCACAGACTGGGCAGTGGAGCAGAAGGCTGCCTGAGACCAGGGCCGTCTCCCAGGGCAAGCGCGTGCCTGGGGCGGCAAGCCGCAGGGGGGCGGCTGGCCGGTAGCTGCGAGGGCGGCAGTCAGGCAGCCTCTGGCGGTGTTCTGCGGGAGGTCTGCCGGTTCGGCGGCGGGAACGCCGAATCCGTGGAGCTCCTGCAGGAATGCCCCCGAATCCGCGGGACTGGGGGACCTCCCGCAAAGAATGCCGCTGAAGGCTGCCTGACTGCCGTGCTTGGGGCGGCACAAAACAGAGCCGCCCCTGCCTAAGACTGTTTGTCCAGTAGGACTTTGATAGTCCACAAGTGGAGGATTATAGTGACCTGGCCGGAGGGGCAAGCCATGAAGAGAGAATAGAGTTAAGAGGTACCCCAGTGGTGAGTAGCAAACCCCATGACAGTCCCCAATGCGCACAACTACCAGCCATTTTGTTCCCAGGGTTGCTGCAGCTGGTTACAGAGAAGATGCCAGGCCTACAACGCACACAGTGTTCTCCCCTAGCGACATTAAGGAAAACAACAAGAACGAACAAAATCTAAAATAAAACTAATTTCAGATCAAAGTAGGTGTTTTGTTTAAGCTCTGAATTTGTGTATCAATGGCTGTTTAATCATTGTCAGCACTGTTCATATAGTTGAAAAAGGACAATACATATACTATACTTCAACTTTGAGGCTATATAATGCTATAAAATACAGAAAGTGATTTGTGACAGAAGAGAAATGTGGTTTGTCTCCTGCCAAAGAGCTGTCATTCCTGACTGTGCATAATATAAATGGCTCTCACACAACATGAAAAAGCTATTATAGAAAGTAACCTTTCTCTGTTTTCTAATAGATGCATTCTGGCAACAGAAGAGGTACAGTATGAGGCAGGTATAAATAATGCAAAGCCAGGAAAGTGGGAGGAATATTGTCCACAAAAGGAAGTTTCCCTTCAGTCCCCAGGAATGTTTCCTATGATTTATCTGGTGATTAAACTGCAGCCTTATTCAGTTCAAATATTAAAAACCAATTGTCAGCTTTTCATGCCCCAATGATTCATGAGCGGTCAGATCTCCTTCCAAACACACACCCCATAGCACTCAGAAGCTTGTCCGCTTCTGTAGTTGGACCTTGACAGGGCCTAGAAACAAATGTTCGTGAGAATGATTATGCAATGATACAACTAAGTGAAAGGAAACGGGAGTAATGTAATGAGCCAATATGTATATAGCTGTACTATGTATGACAGAGAAACGCTGTATCAAGCATTGACTCAGGTGAACGGTAGGGGCAACCCTGCTATTAGTTACTAGTGGGAGTGGCCATGACTCTCACAGAATAAGTCTTTAGATGATGTGAGAAGATTATTTTCAAGCAGCCTCTTCATTTTCAGTGGAAATTCCTGCAACTCTCAGTGGGTTAATTTACTAGTAGGTGGTGTAAAGGCCTTGGTCCTGCAAGGAGCACAGGAAGGGTAGACCCGGTTTCAGGATTGAGGCCAAAATGTTTGGAGCAAGCTTGGGAGGGAAGGATTCAAGAGTTTCCTCTCCCAGTATTTGTGCAGACCAGTTGATTTGTGCAATCTAGTGTCCTATTACAGTCAAGATGGGAGAAGCAGAATGGGCATCCTTATGCTCTGTCTCCTTCAAATCTCAGACTGTGAATAAAAGTAACTAAGAGGGGGCAAAATGGTAGCCTTATTGGTTTGCAGATGTATAAATAACCATCCTCTCATTTCCATACCCTTAATTTTAGATGAATGGAAATACCTTCTGTAGGCTGGTTGTCTGTCCCAGGCTGGTCAGATCCATCAGCCATGCCCAGTTCTGTTTGTAGCCCTTTCCTCAGGGCTCTGTTTATTCCTCAAACACACAAGGAAATGTGGAATAAGCAATAATCTTGTTCAGGACTGAGACTGAGGGACCCTCTGGCCTCTAATAGCTAAAGGGTTTGCAATTCCCTCAGCCTGGGAGTTTACAGAGACTGCTTGCCCTCTTACCCTCTGCTGCTGCAGCCACAGGAGAGTATAATCTCAGCTCTCTCCTGGTCCCAGGCTCTCTCATAGAGTTGGCAGCTTCATTTATTTCCTCTGGCTGAGACTCAGACCCAGTCATTAGATGCTGTCCAGCTGGGTCAGGCTGATTCCCAGCACCTGCCTGTCCTGCTTCCCTTCAGAACAGGGGCAGCTGCTCACTGGCCCCCCAGGCCTTTAAAGGGGCAGACTGCCCTAGCATACATACCCAATACAGTTGGTCAAGTTAAAGTACTTGCTGAGAATAATACTCATTGTGAATTGAGCCTTTTTTGTTTTCTGATTGAGAATTGTACATTCATTCATTCATTTTGTCAGAATTGGGCTTAAGTGGAACCTGCATGATGCACAGTAGAGCTGGTATCAGTGTTCTGAATAAAAAAAATTCTCATTTAAAGATAGCCTTTGCAAAAACAAAGCTCGTGAAAAATTGCCGACATTATCAAATCTTGTTTTGGTAAAAAGCTGACATTTTAAAATCAACCTTTTAATCGCTTTAAAAATCAAAACCACTACTATAGTGGTTAAAAATAATCAAAAATGGAGTTAAATAAATAAAACCACTATAGACATTTTTCTATCATGGTTTGAAAAACACTGATCAAATTTTGTTTGCTAAAACAGATTTTTAATAACTTAGAAATTCATGAAATTTTATTAGCCAGTTTTAATCATAGGCTTTTTGCTGGCCCTCTACACAGGGGTGAATTTCATGCACAAAAAGCCATTTCTCAAACAGCCATTGGGGGGGGAAAAGGTTCATACCAATGTCTGAAGTAGTGACCTGCAAGGGGTCATGACCAGGGCTGAGTTGAACAATAACTGGGAATTTGCACAAAAATTTACAAATGCTATTTGCAGAATTCAATCAGATCTAATTGCCAGCATAAAAGCTCTCAGTTGGTATTTAGAAAAAAGCATTAAGAATCTGAATGCTTGTTGGCTTAGGAAGCATCACTTTTCAGCTAGAATATTGATTTGTATGCATAAAATTTAGACAGTTTATTTCCTGAGATGTTTGTAGGGAACATACCTTATGATTGCTGCTTACATAAAAGAATGTTGTGCTTTGTTTCATTGCATGTGTATTTTATATGTCAGAAAGTGTGTAGTGTTCTCTTGATAACTCCCCTTTGCTACAAATCACAGTTATATGCCATAGGCAGATGCATTAATTGTTTGTATACTGTCTGTTCTGAAAGAGAAGATGGGCCACACCCTTAGCTGGTGCAGAGCAGCACAGCTTTGCTGAAGCCAACTATAGAATATCTTTATTATTTTAGTGTATTGAAAGAAAAAAATCTCATTCTTGCATCTTTACTCAAAGGTTTACAGGGAGTGCCTCCTAGAACATTTTTATAAATGGAGATATGCCAATCTCCTAGAACTGGAAGGACCTTGAAAGGTCATCGAGTCCAATCCCCTGCCTTCACTAGCAGGACCAAGTACTGTCCCCTGACAGACTTTTGCCCCAGATCCCTAAGTGGCCCCCTTAAGGATTGACCTCACAACCCTGGGTTTAGCAGGCCAATGCTCAAACCACTGAGCTATCCTCCCCCTCTGCAAAGCTAACTCATTATCCATCTTCACTTTCCTCCACAAAACACTTCTTTGCCACAATGCTGTTAACAATGGTTACACAGCCATAGGCGCTGATTCCGTAGGTGCTGCGGAGGCGCGGCCCGGCGAAGCCGCTTTTTTTAGCTCACAGGCTCCGCTGCCCGTCAGCTGTTCGGCGGGCAGCAAGCCGGGGGGGCTGGGGGGGGGAGCGCAGCAGCGGCGCCTCAGGGGAGGGGTATGGGGAGGCGGTGGAGACCGGAACCTGGAAGCGGAGGTAAGCTGGGCGCGGGGGCGGGGAGGGGCTGGCGGGGAGCTGCCGGTGGGTGCACTGCATTTCTCCTCCCTCCTCCCTCCCAGGCTTGCAAGCCTGGGGGCGGGGAGGGGAAATGCAGCGCGCCCGGGGGAGGAGGCAGGGGTGGGGATTTGGGGAAGGGGTGGAATGGGGGCGGGGCCAGGGGTGGAGTTAGGGTGGGGCTGGGGGCGCGAGCACCCACCGGCGCCGACTAAAGTCGGTGCCTATGCACACAGCACACCAGCAGCCCTTTACCAATATTGGCTGATTGTTTCCTTGCACTGTCCCACATGTCTGTATCCACAGGGCCAGCTCCAGGCACCAGCCAACCAAGCACATGCTTGGGGTGGCTCCTTCTAAGGGGCGGCCAATCTTGGGGTGGTGGGGCAGTGCTCGGGGTTCTTTTTTACTTCGGCGGGGCGGTGCTCGGTGGGGGGGTTCTTTTTTTGTTTTTGTTTCGGCGGGGCGGCACTGGGGCGGGGGGTGTTTTGCCGGAGCAGCGCTCAGGGGTGTGTGTTTTGGCGAGGCAGTGCTCGGAGTTTTTTTGTTGTTGTTTTGGCAGGGCAGCGCTCGGGTTTTTTTGGTTTTTTTTGCTTGGGGCGGCAAAAGAGTTAGAGCCGGTCCTGTGTATCCATATATCATCTCTTTGTTTTATGCTTAGATTGTAAGCTCTTTGGGGCAGGGACTGTTCTGTGTTTGTACAGCACCTAACACAATGGGATCCTGATCCATGACTAGGGCCCTTAGGTGCTATGGTAATATAAACAATAAGAACAGGGGATGAGAAAGAAAATGTGAAAATATTGATACTGTAATGACATGGCTAGGGTATATATGCCGCTTCTCTCTGGTGGCTAGAATCAGAACTGCTTTTCTGTGTCATAGCCCCCATATGGTTGACAGCTAATGAAGATTCTCCATCAACTCAGTAGTAGGGGCATGTGCTTTTGGCACAGGAGGACATTCTGCTGTTTCTGTGAAATTCTGAATGATCATAGCAACAACCATGAAGTGCTAGGTGACCATGGATTTCTTACAATAACATCTTTTATCCAAGGAGTCAAAGCACGTTGCAGACCTTAGTGAATTAGGACTGCCAATCCCTGAAGTAGGCAAGTGCTATTTTATCCATTTTACAGATAAGCACAAATGTCTGTGGCTCAGTTTCATCCTAAGAAGGTATTTGTGTCTTGAGCCTTGACAGACTGTTAATTTCCACCTTGTGCTCAGGTGTTAGCCAGCTACTGCATGAACCTGACTGCATAAACTATTCATTCTAAATGAGTTCTACATGACAATCTATAGCAGGGCCTTTAAATTGTTGTTGTTTTATTACAGAGGCACATCCGTCTGATTATGTAGCCTTCAAAGCTCAATCTGCTACTTTCTTGGTCGGTCCTTCATGTTTCTGTATTTGCCTCCACTGCAAATGCTAATGTTATTTCCATCATTATCCTGCTAGCAGCTCTTAGATAGAGGGAGCGAAAAGTAAGATCTTTCACCCATATGTTTATCTCACTACTGGGAATTAGCTGAATGGAAGATGAGCACAAACATCCTTCATTTACCAAGAAAAAGCAGGCTGGAAAGTGTCAAGAGATGCAATGAATGAACTTCTCTTGCTAATGGCTGACTGGTCTTGTTATTAATACAGATATAACGATGTTAAGCTTCTCTATTAAGTCAGCAGGCCTGGGCTATTGGTTACACTTCATTTCTTAGAAATAGCCTCATTTTTCAATTACATCTTAATTTGCAGTGTCTTTAAATGCCTGGAGAATACAAGAAGTTCAAGAGCCTATTATTGAGGATGCTGCTGAGCTTCATCCAGACAAAAATGTCAATGAGATTGAAGGCTCATGTTTGGAACTCGCTTATTCTTTACTTGCAGAGACCAGTGCATTGGCTTGTCTCCCTTTTCTGAAAGAAAATAATTGGATCCATACAGCTCAGGAACCAACACTTAAAAACAATGAATACAAGTAAAACTAAGCCAAGATCACACTGAGGATCTGGTGGAAAACTTCCCACAAATCCAGGCTGTTCAGTCTTATGGATGGAGCAGTGCTGTACCAGAGACCTCAGAACATTAACCCAAACTAGTGAGTGAAGCATTGCTTAACAATCTAGGCCCAGACTGTGATTGGCCAGAGAGTGGGTGTTGAGCAGGGCAAGGGGAGAAGGTTGGCAGGAGCCTTCATATTTTGTCTTGTATCTGTTACCAGCTCTTGCTTTGGGGTTGAAATTTTAGTCCTTGAATATTCCAATAGCCTCTGGGCTTAAGTCACCCAATGTTCCCTTGGGTGAGAGGGTTCCACACTGCCTGCTGTGCAGGGCTGTGGCAAAAAGCAATCTGGCCCATACCGTAATGTCATCAATATGGGCCCCTGCAGCTCTACACGTTCGTAGAGTGTTATATAAACTGCATCCTTGGTGAGTTAAGGATTCAATAAAGCCAATGTTAACGGTTGCCGAGCACAGAGGAGGGAAAGCAGAGAGAGAGCTGCTGGCTCAGACTTAACCCTGGGAACAAAAATGTAATGGTGGTTGGCAGAGGGAAAGCACTTACCTTGCCAGCAGCCTAACCTCACCATTGACTGGGTGACCAGACCCCACACACAGCCTTGGTGGGATGCTGGATTCCTCGCTATTCTTGGACATACGTATTACTAGAGTGTCGAGGAATGCTTTCCTCTATGTCTGGCTGGCATGGGGCCTCTGCCCTTTCCTCTCAGACAAGGAAAAAGCCAAAGTGACCTACACACTTGTGACCTTCGTTAGACTTCTGCCACTCATTCTAGTTGGAGCTGAGTGTAATCATCATACAAACTGGAGCTGATGTAGCATGTAGCAGCCAGTATCTTAATGCCCCAGCAAAGACAGCACCACCTCAAATTCCACTGTCTCTCCCTTTGTTTCCACACTGAATTCAAGGCCATATGCCTAATATATAAGGGCTTTAGCAATCTGGGACTTAGCTTTTTCAGGGACTGACTTATCCATGATGAGGGCTGCACTCCACAGGATGATGCATTTGGAGAGACTGAAGATACAAGTTTTGAGCACTGGAGGCAAAGTGCTTTTAGCAGTGGGACACCAGTCACTCAGCTCCTTGCCAGAGAAGACCAGGTTGAATCTAAGCTCAGCTGTGCTCTTATTTACCTTTTTCAGAAAGTCTTCCTCTGGAAACAGCTTCCTTCCTTAAGGAAAAGAAATTTCACCCCCTATTTGGCTCTCTAATTGCCCTCATTCTGTTTCCTCTAAATACCTCAGTGCTCACGGGGGGGGGGGGGGGGGGGGGGGGGGGAGGGGACACATAGGAATTATCCCCATATGTATCAATATGGCCTAGCTATGGGTTTGTAAGGGGGTAAGTAAAAGGTGTCCTTAAGGGTAAGCAAGACAGGGCATTTCCACTGCTTGCATCCGAAGAAGTGGGTATTCACCCATGAAAGCTTATGCTTCAATACCTCTGTTAGTCTATAAGGTGCCACAGGACCCTTTGTCGAAAGACAGGGTAGACACACAAGGCAGAATAAGTGACCTGCCCAAAGACACACAAGGAGTCTGGAGTAGAGCAAGAAAAAAAATATCCAATCTCATGAGTCCTGAACCATGGCTTTAGCTGTTAAACCAACCTTTCCCTGCAAGCTAGGCTTGACTTGTACTCGGCACTAGTACCTTTCATCCAAGGGTCTCCCTGCCCCTTACAAATATGTAATTGCTCTAGCTTCACCATACCTCTTTCCATTTAAGAGAAGATATGGAGGCCCTGTTGGAAACTCCCTACTTTGCCACTTGAAGCTGACCCATTTGCACATACCAGGCAGGCGGTTTGGCAGGTGGTCATTCTTTGTACACATTGATTGAGAATTGAAAATTGACTCTAAAAATACAGGGGGACACAAGAAAAGGGTTTGTTAGATCTCTACCAGTGATCAAGCCAATGCAGTGTGGTTATCTGGAAGCTAGTTCTCTTTGGTACTGCAAAAAGATGACTCAGCAGTACCCAGCATGGCAGTATATGTTTTAATGCCCTTCTCATGCTGGGAGATTGATCCTTGAATGTGTGCCTGTATTTCCTAATCTCTTCATCTTGATATATTTTACTTAAATCTTACCGTGGGGAAGAGTGGCCCTTTGCCTGGGATGCAGCTCTATGGGATTTCTTCTGGCAGCAAACCTGCTCAAAGTAGGTATGGCAGTAGATCAGCAAACTAATCTTTCAGTCCATTAGTGGGGAAAAAATGACAGCTCCTTCACCCCGAAGCTAAAATGCTGCTGGGAACAGTCAGAGAGATTTAACCTCCCCGATTAAAAAGACTAAGCCTTCTGAATTTGAAAGCTACGGATATTCATAACCTTTCCCTCTTAGAACCAAAAGTCTGTCTTTAAAATGCACTATTTACATCTGGGAATATCCAGAAGGCTGAACAGTTCTTGCAAATAGGATTTGAAATGTTTAACTCTCAACTAACTTGATCTGGGACCAAGTCAAGAACTTGCCTTGGAAAAACTGGAAGACTGGGGCTTTATTTAATGTAAAAATAAGTGACCCATCCATGAAATAGTAGTATTTTCATTTGCTTGTTTAATTATAAAGCTATCAAAACTAGAGGTGGACCCACAAGCTATGGGTGAAATTCACCCGTGTGCAGAAGCCCAGCACAAATAGCCTCGGTAGGAAAGGGTGCGAAGGATAGTCTAGTACAGGGGTGGCCAAACTTACTGACCTTCCAAGCCACATACAATGATCTTTGGAAGTTCAAGAGCTGAGTGCACCTGCCGGGGCTCCAGCCCTGCTGGGAGGGGGGTCTCGGGGCTTCAGCCCCACAGGAGGGATCTGCCAGGGCTGAAGCCCTGAGCCTGGGAAGGTGTTCCCTGTGGGGCTGAAGCCGCACCACCGTACCCCAAGCTCTTCCACCCCCAGTCTGGTAGGCGGAGAACGAGTGGAGAGACATGGAGGGCTCCACAAGCTGCAAGTTGTAAAAGAGCCACATGTGGCTCACGAGCCAGGGTTTGGCCACTGCTGGTCTAGTAGCTAGAGCATTGGCTTATCACTCAGGAGTAGAGCTGGGTGAACATTTTTGGATGACGTTTTTCAATGAAAAATGCAGATTTGGCAACCCCATAACATTTTGTGAACCTATGTTAGTTTTGCCAAATTGTTCATGTCCACACAAAAAAAAAAAAAAACCCCAGAAAAGAGACAAAAGGTTTTGTTGACCTTTTTGAAATGAAACATTTCAATTCAAAGTGACTTTCAAAATTTCCTTCAATTTTTTTAACTGCTCAAAATTGAAAAAACATTATTCACACCAAAACAGGCTATGTTTTTTTACTTTTTGATTTGTCAAAAATCCCCAAATTTTTCAGGTTGACCCGAAGCCATTTTTCACAATTTTGAGCAAACATCAGTTATTTGCACAGCTGAGACATTGGGCAAGTCATGCCATCTACCGTCTGCACAGTGTCCCATCTGTAAAATGGGGATAATTCTTCCCAACGTCGCAAGAGTGTTATGAGGCTAAAAATCCTATTAATGATCTGAGTTGCTCAGCCACCATGGCAGTGAGAGCCATATAAGCATCTAGACTGATAGCTTATGCGACCCTCAAAATAGGTGTTGTGCCAGCCTTCTGCCCAAGGGTGATTTTCACCCACTGTGAGAGTCTCAAGTCTAAGATTTCCAAACAACCCTCATCACTAATGGGCTGAAGTTAATCCCATATCTTTTCTTTGGGGTGGAGGGTGGGGGGAGGGGGGGCAGATTTGAAATGTGGACCCAAATCTATAAGCTATACCCTGAGTGAGATGCAGGGGATCATTCAGTCAAGGTTATTAAAGTCATTCATTAGCATAGCTTTACAAGAACGTAAGGGTGTAATTCATCTCCAGGTAAGAGTTTATGGAGACAATACTGTGCATCTAGCCAGGGGGATTTGTTTCAATCTCAGCTAAAACTCTCACGCTTGTTCTCCTACTTGTAGGTGCACAACATACAGTAAAGAGCTGAAGGAGAGGATGGTTATGCCCCTGCACTAAAGAGGCAAGTGGATGGAGACTAAACTCTGGTCACTCATTTCCATAAATCCAGTAAAAAAAGGAAGGAGTCAAGTTCCATTGCTGGCTGTATCTCAGAAAACAATGTGGTCCAATTCCAGTTCCTTGAGGTCCAATGTACACATTGCTACTGGCTCCCTTGTTGGCCATTTCATTAAAGTAGCAGCAAGGATAAAAAATGATATTAAATTCTATAAACCAAGAAGTCGGAGTAGGTCAGGTAGTCACACTGGATCAACATAGTGGTCCTTTTTGCCCTTAAAATCTATGAACCTACAGAGAAGTTACCATTTTCCATTCAGCATACTAGGAGCTCTTAGGTGCTGTGGTAATACAATTGTATTACTAATAAATAATTAAATAATAGAGTAGGTAGGATTGGGCCCTAAGCCAGGACTGAGTTTGCTTTTAATCAATGTGGTAGATTGGAAACCCTGAGGAAAATTATGGACCTGCAACTGAGAGTAAAATTAGGTTGAAGATATTTTTATTGCATTCTGCTCTGGTTTTGTATCTCCTTGTAAAGTACATCCATAAAAAAACTAGGGCTTTGCAGCTGTAAGCTGTGCACTGTGAAAAATCCAGCAAAAGAAAGTTTCTTTATTCAGACCAGTAAATAGATAGCGATAGAAGTACCCGTCTAATATGAGCTAGTGCGCTAGTTTCAGAGATAGCGTTTGAAATGCATTGAGATCACGATGCATTCCAAGCTACTACCCTACATCCTTTACATGCATTAATACTCTATTCTTCTTAAGTCTTAAGTTAGCACTGTCATCCGTTTCACTGTGTAAGTCAAGCAGTAAATTATTTAGGGACAATCTGATTTACACTGATTACAGTGTAAATTAAGAGTATGTGCACTGGCTTTAATGAAGGTACTACAGATTCACCCTGTAGTGAGACCAGGATATGGCCCTTTGTAAATTGCACAACCTACATGAGAATAACCAAGGCATACACTGGGGAAATGGCGTGCCGACACACAGGGAGAGATTTCTCAATGGGCCATACTGTGAAGTCCTCACTCACATAACATGTTGAAGTCAGTGGGGACTTTTGCTTGAGTAAGGACTGAATAAGTCTCGGTCTATTTATAGGGAAACCAGGGTGTGACACTGGGTTTCTCAATATTCACTTCGATCCCTGCCTCCTCGGAGGGAAGTAATCTGCTAGAGTAAATGTTTCAAAGGTGCTTAAGGGACATAGGAGCCTACGGCTCATTCTTCAGAAGTGATTAGGCAATTAAGTTTGAAGTCTTATTAAAAGCCACTTTTGAAAACGATGCAGGCTCCTAAGTGCCTAATTACTTCTGAAAATGGGACTTAGGCTCCTATGCCCCTTAGGCACTTTGAACAAAATTTTACTAGAAGGTGGGTACACAAGTGTTTGAAAGATTATAATTAAAGGAGTTATCATTAGTAGTTTGCCGTCAAACTGGGAGGGTGTATCTAGTGGGGTTCAACCAGGTCAGTCCTGGGTCTGGTACTAGTCAATATTTTCATTAAAGACTTGGATAAAGGAGAATATGCTCATTAAATGTGCAGATGACACCAAGCTGCAAGGGGCTGCAAACACTTTGGAGAACAGGATTAGAATTCAAAAGGACCTTGACAAACTGGAGAATTGATCTGAATTTAACAAGATGAAATTCAATAAAGATAGGTGCAAAGAGCTTCACTTGGAGAAAAAAAATCAAATGCACAACTACAAACTGAGGAATAACTGGCTAGGCAGCAGTATGACTGAAAAGGATCTGGGAATTACAGTGTATCACAAATTGAATGAGTCAACAATGCAGTGTAGTCTTGCCCACATGCTCAGAGTCTAACTGATTGCCATATTTGGGGTCAGGAAGGAATTTTCCCCTGGGTCAGATTGGCAGAGACCCTGTTTTTTTGTTTGTTTGTTTGTTTTTTGCCTTCCTCTGCAGCATGAGACATGGGTCACTTGCAGGTTTAAACTAGTGTAAATGGTGGATTCTTTTTAACTTGAAGTCTTTAAATCATTACTTGAGGACTTCAGTAACTCAGCCAGAAACTATGGGTCTATTACAGAACTGGGTGGGTGAGGATCTGTGGCCTGCAATGTGCAGGAGGTCAGACTGGACGATCATGATGGTCCCTTTTGGCCTTAAAGTCTATGAGTTGTGAAAAAAGCTAATATTGGAGTGTATTAACAGGAGTGTTTTAAGACAGACAAGGGAGATAGTTATCCTGCTCTACTAAGCACTGGTGAGGCCTCATCTGGAATACTGTGTCCCTTTCCAAGTGCCACACTTTAAGAAAAATGTGGACAAACTGGAGAGTCCAGAGGAGAGCAACAAAAGTCATAAAAGGTTTAGAAAAATCTGACCTAGGAGGAAAGGTTAAAAAAAAAACCCTGGGCCTGTTAGACTTGAGAAAAGACTGAGGGGGGGGACCTGATAAGTCTAATATGTTGAGGGCTGTTATAAAGAAGATGGTGATCTATTGTTCTCCATGGTCAGTGAAGGTAGGACAATAAGTAGTGAGCTTCATCTGCAGCAAGGGAGATGTAGGTTAGATAGTGGGACAAAACTCTCTAGCTGTAAGGGTAATTAAGCTCTGAAATAGGCTTCCAAGAGAGGGGGTGGAATCCCCATCAGAGACTCATGGTAATGTAGGACTATAAGGGACCTTGTTATGACATCTAGTCCAGTCCCCTGCATTGAGGCAGGTCTAAGTACTATCTATACATCCCTGACAAGTATTTGTCTAACTAGTTCTTAAAAACCGCCAATGACACAAATTCCACAGCCTTCCTAGGTAATTTGTTCCAGTGCTTAACTATCCTTACAGTTAGAAAGTTTTTCCTAAGGTCTAACCTAAATCTTCCTTGCTAAAGTTTAAGCCCATCACCTCTTGTCCTGTCCTCAGAAGGTAAGGAGAACAATTTATCACCCTCCTCTTTATGACAATCTTTTACATACTTCAAGACTTATGTCTCTCCTCACTCCCCTATTCTCTTCTCCAGACTAACTGTGACCAGTTCTTTTTAATCTTTCCTCATAGATCATGTTTTCTAGACCTTCAATCATTTTTGTTGCTCTCCTCTGGAGTTCTCCAATTTGTCCACATCTTTTCTGAAGCATGGTGCCCACAATGACCTCTCATGTCTTCCTTACAAGACTCCTGTTAATACATCCCAGAATGATGTTTGCTTCTCTCCCCACCCCCAAGAGTATTACATTGTTGACTCATATTTATTTTGTGATCCACTATAATTCCCAGATCCTTTTCTGCAGTACTCTTTCCTTGGCAGTCATTTCCCATTTTGTATGTGCAATTAATTATTTCTTGCTTAGTACTTTGCATTTATCCTTGTTGAATTTCATCTTGTTTATTTCAGACTATTTCTCCAGTTTGCCAAGATAATTTTGAATTATAATCCTGTCCCCAAAGCACTTGGTATTGTCTACAAATTTTATAAGTACGGCTCTACCAAATCATAGTCCATTTTGATCAATTTCCTGGTCATAGGATTATAAAAATCATAAATTTCACAGTTTCAGGTGTTTAGATCTGAAATTTCATGGTGTTGTAACTGTGGGGGTCCCAACCCAAAAATGGGTTGTGGGGGGGTTGCAAGGCTATTGTAGGGGGGATCGTGGTATTGCCACTAGGGTGACCAGATGTCCCGATTTTTGGGTCTTTTTCTTATATAGGCTCCTATTACCCCCCACCCCCATCCCGATTTTTCACATTTGCTGTCTGGTCACCCTAATTACCACCCTTACTTCTGCACTGCTGCTGGCAACCATGTTGACTTCAGAACTGGGCTCCCAGCAGCCACAGAGCTACCTGCAGCCGGGGAAGGTTCCTAGAGATGGGTCTGACCTGGTCCCAGAAGCAGCCCCTGCAGGAGAAGAATAAGCCCTGTCCCTCCCAAGCGCAGCCAGGACTAGCATCTGGAAACCGGCACATGGTCAGAGTCTCCAACCCTGCTCCGCCCTTACAGTAGCCAGATTTCATACGTGAGACCAGATTTCATGGCTGTGAATTTGGTAGGGCCTTATTTATAAGTGTACTCTCTGCCGTTATCCAAATAATTTTGGAAGATATTGAATAGAACCAGACGCAGGCCAGATCTCTGCAGGACCCCACTCAATATGCTCTTCCAGCTTGATTGTGAGCCATTGATAACTACTGTGTACACTTTTCCAAACAGTTGTTCACTCACCTTATACTAGGTTTGTCTAGGATATATTTTCCTAGTTTGCTCATGAAAAGTTCATGTGAGACAGTATCAGATGTCTTACTAAAGTTGAGATATATCACATCTACTGCTTCCATTCCATCCAAGACCTGTTACCTTGTTAAAGAAGGTGGTTTTTAAGAACAGGTTGGACAAACACCTGTTGGGGATGGTCTAGGCTTATTTTGTTCTGCCTCAGTGCAGGGGTTGGACTTGACTTTTCTAGGTCCCTTTCTGCCCTACATTTCTATGATTCCATACCAGTAATGTTACATCCCCGCCAGGCTGGTTCAGCTGTGTAGGTTGGTGCATTGTGGGGGAGTAGTCAAGGGTCTGCCTATTCCTTGCCCCTACCAGCCCACTCCCCACCTATCAGTGGAGGAAGGGAAGTAGGGGCTACACAGAGGTTGCTTCCCCCTGCTCTATGCTGGGACCGCCAGGCACATAGCCAATGCAGAAGAGAAAGGAGATACCTTAACCCTCCTTAATTCCCTGTGAGATCATCAAACAAGGCATAATCTTGCCCCAAAATGTATTAAAAATAAAATTCAAATAAGGTAGGTTTTTCCTCCTCTGAAGCACTTAGTCTAGTCTAAAAACACAGTGTGCAGACAAAGAGGTGCAACATAGAATGGAACACAAGATTTTATTTTTCACTTTCATTCTCTTTTTTAATATAATTTTCTCACTCATCTTTGGCAGGACAGGACTGCTGACTAAGCAACATTTACACGCGTCCAGCCTTGGGGCTAGTCCACCCAGATAATCTACAGTATGTTCTAAAACACGTGAGGAAAAAGGCTTCTTAGCACATCTCAATCCATTTATTCATCCATCTATCTATGGATCCCCATAGAACCCAAGAACAGAACAATATATGGTTCACTTTGGCTGATGGAAGCAGAGGCGCCAACATTCTAATTTCCCCAGAGGGTGCTCCATCCCCACTCCGCCCCAGGCCCCGCCCTCCCTTTACCCCACCCCCACGCTGTTTCTTCCCACTCCATTCTGACCCCTCCCCCGAGCATGCCCCGCCCTCGCTCCGGGAGGCGCTGAGAGGAGTGGGGAGGCGCTGATCAGCAAGGCTGCCGGTGGGTGCTAAGCACCCACTACATTTTTTTCCCTGGGGGTGCTCCTGCCCTGAGGCACCCACGGAGTCAGCACCTGTGGATGGAAGGTTTCTTTGGTACACTGAGCTATGAGAAATGTAAAAACAAACAAACAGTCACCAATGATAGTTGTGGATAATGGACCTGATTTTCCATGGGGCTGCAACCTGGCCTCTCCTTGTTGGTGCACAAATAAATGTGCATACATCACCTGCATGCATGGGCAATAGAATTTTACTTGCATGTTCTTGAGATGGTTGTATGTGTATATATACACACATTATTACCAGTATATACATATATATGGAGATATGCCTATCTCATATAGCTGGAAAGACCTTGAAAGGTCATTGAGTCCAGTCCTCTGCCTTCACTAGCAGGACCAAGTACTGTCCCCTGATAGATTTTTGCCCCAGATCCCTAAATGGCCCCCTCAAGGACTGAACTCACAACCCTTGATTTAGCAGGCCAATGCTCAAACCACTGAGTTATCCCTCCCTAGTGTGTGTGAAAAGTGTATGTGTGCACTACTGTAGCCACTACTATTGCAGGAACTATTGCACTACTATTGCAGGAACCTCTGGAGAATCAGGCTGTATATGCAGACTGCTTCCATTCATTATTATTTACTGTTTCTAGTTCTTTTGATTTTTAAATATATCCCAGGCTCTGGGTGCCATGACAATTAGCAAAAGCACAATACCTCCAAAAACAGCTTAGCCTCTACTCCGACTGCACAGAAAAACAAACAGCCAGTCAGTTAAACAACCAGAGTATTCCCACCTCTTACCCTTAATTTTCTGAACATCTCAACTTAAGATCTTAATCAAATCTTATTTAAAATAGGAACACATTTCTAAGTATGGTATGAGCTGTGCTCCCTTTGTGCATAGTCTTTGGCAACAGATTGGTTACCTCTACTACTACTATAGTTTGATGGATCAGTTTAACGCTCCCCAGAGCATTATAGTACCTAAGGCTCTCTATGCTCTAATAACCTGTTGTTCTAATTGCCAATGAAAAGATAATAGGGCCAAAAGGCACAGGGGTGTTTGCTGAGATCGCAGTTAAGTGCATAATCAAAACCCAACAAAAATATCTGTGGCTGTGTACTAAAGTACTAAATTGGCAGCTTGCTAACAAAAGAATGGTTCTTGGAGAACATGGGGTAGTCATTAACAGAGTCCTGAGATCACAGTTCTTCTGTCTCAAATAAGGATAGTTTATTAAAGTAACAAGAAGTAAACAGAATCTGTCACACAAAAAGGGTTTTCTTTTACCCAAGGACAAGGACAAGGCCCAGCCCTTAGGCTCAAGTCAGCTGAAGTCTCAGTGGACACACCCTTCTGTAAAGACTTGTGATCTGCGGAGCACAACCACCATTATTATTAATGGCACAAAGACTTACACTTGCCACTGAAAAACTGGGGCTACTACCCTGAACCTTCAGCTACAAAAACCACGAGTCTCTGCCAACTGACCTAAAACTGGGGTGAGAGGAGAATCGGGCCCTGCTTCTGTCTCTCCTTTCTTTACAAATGGAAACCAAACACAGGAAGGTTGTGGCCACAGCCAGCCCAACACAGGCCTTTCTTACACCCCCACAGCAGTGAATCAGAACATGAAATCTCAAACAGCTCCTGTTACGAAAACTCATGTGAAAGGAGATGTTTGCACTCTAGGAGAGTTCAGTCAGGTGGGGACAGCTCCTGGCACAAACAATGAATTCCCTTCACCAAGACCACCGTAAACATTTAAAATTAGCATCCTGCTGAGTTCAGAAATGCAATGTTACTCAGGCATTGACAATCTGAAATGTATATCCACAAATGGCAGTTTATAGCACAGTTTATAGCTCAAGATCATCAAAACTAGCTTGTTAGGTCTCAAGATCAATGTGTAAACATAATGAGCCTGATTCTGAACTTCACTGATCTCCCTGGAGTTACTCTTGATTTACAGCAGGGTAAATAAGAGGGAATCAGACCTAGAGTTTTTATAACTAAATTCCCATTTAACTAGAAGAGCCCCCAGGACTACAGATTCTTTAGTTGGACATTTAGATGGCAATATAGCAAATCCAGCAGTAGTTATTCCCCTGCAGCACATGGGCAGGTGACAGGATGAAAGGAACCATTGGTCTCTTCCATGGCAACTCTTATCAGTAGCGTAGCTACGGGGGGAGCAGGGGGAGCGGCCGCTCCCCCTGAGCACATTTTCCAAAAGTGGCACCTTTTTAATTTTTGAAAGGGTGGAGACGGAGTGGACGGAGGTGGAGTGGCAGAGGTCCCGCCGCTGGCCCCACCACGAGCCCACTGCTGGCCTAGGTGAAAGAACCCAGACTGGCAGCGGGCTGAGAGACCCCGGCTGGCAGGAGCCCGCGGGGGGAATCCTAGAATGGCGGCTGGCTGAGCAGTTCAGCCCGCCCTGCTCTGGGATTCTCCCCCGTGGGCTCCTGCCAGCAGGGGTCCCGCCACTGACCCCACCAAGAGCCCGCTGCTGGCCTGGGTGAAAGAACCCAGGCTGGCAGTGGGCTGAGAGACACACAGGACTCATTTAAACTTGCGTACTTACACTCATCCCTTACAGGGATGATGGTACCTTTTTTTATGTGTTCGCTCCCCCTGGTGTTAGAACCTGGCTACGCCACTGACTCTTATGTTCCTAATGTCTTGAAAAGGGCCGTTCTATGAAATGCAGCTAATATTAGTTCGTGCTGTAAGCTTTGTTTTGAATTTTGTTTTATTAGCATTTTAGTGGGAGACTGCCGACAAACAAGTATGTGTTGCAGGGTGTAATCAAGTTTAGTATGTGACACTCTTCCCTCTGAATCAATAATTTACAAGTGTTTCGCTACGGTGTTAGAAGACAATGTGCTGCTGGAAGGGATCTCTTTCCGATGAGATGTACAGTAAAACATCCTGTTCATTTGTGGTCCCCAGACACTTTTGACAAGGCCAGGTGTGTTAGCCCTGGTGGCTTGGCCAACTCAGGAATTTATTCGGCACAGTATTATTTCCTAGCTGGATACAATCCTCCTTATTTCTTGCCCCCAAAATCTTGGGTGCTGTTGCTATGCATTGCTAAATAGCCTCTTTGTTCCCCCCCAGAGGTGTCTGCATGTCAGTGGTAGGTGCCATGATGCTTTACATGGTGATAGCTCACAGGGTGTCATGATACTTACTGATACTTATAACTATAAGTTGGTTTGAGATCTTGTATTAAATCGTTATGTCAGATTCATGTACTGTAATGAGTGGGCCAGTGTGTAACACTGCACCCTGCTGAATAGAATAAAACCTGTTCTACTGCATATTAGGCCCTTTTGCACTGTCCTCCTGCCTACAGGCTGCAGCCCTGTGTCCACCTGCTGTGGCTACCGCTGTCCCCTGCCAGTAACAAGGTATGTCTCAGCCGAGCTCTCAGGCCCTGCAGCCCCAGCTCCCAGGTATCTAGCTTCTTCCAGCCTCCTGCTCCAGCGCACACACAGCCTCTTGCTTCCTCCTGCCTGAGCCAGGATTCCTCCAGGCCTCCAGTGGTATCTCCCTTTCCTATGATGAAAGGATTTTTGATGCCCTATATTGGATGGATGTCATATTGAGTTGCAACAGAATGCCCAGGAAATGAGCCAGCAGGTTCACTACAATGTTTATTAACAAGATGATCTTTCCAGAGACATTTCTGGTTATGTAAATCCCTCCTCTATTTCATAAGAATGAAACATGGATTTGTAGAGACCCACTAATAACAGTTACAGAAAATGGCATAAAATGTGATTCACAGCAGCCATAAATCATGAGTCATGTTCATAAGTACTAAATATTTAGGTACTAGTATTAGAGACTAGATCCCCAGATCTAAACGCCCCTGAACTCTGAAGCATTCAGAATCCAGTACCATATCCAACATTTGTGACTTGTGCCTCTCTCTAAATAGCCTCGAGAAAAAGTTGAGCTCAAACACAGTCAATCTCTCTCCAGCCTCAACTGATGAGACTTAAATCTTTCTGTGCTTTGAACTAAAATAGTATCAAAATAATTCTCTGTCTTCTTGTCAACTTTTTACACTCTTTTTGTACATTACAAATGCTAACAGGAGTGCACAGACTGGTAGCACAAAGTTTACAGAAAGGCAAAGAGATCAGCCATAAATCAATCTCCAGTGCTGCTTAGTCAAAGCTAAATGTGGAATCTATGCTCTGATGATAGAGACTGACAAAAGAAATAATGCTGGCCTGGACACAGATAACATGACCTACTCCTAGCAAACACAACCCTAAAACCTTTAACTCCAAGCAAATTTGGCAACAAAAGCTCTTTAACCTAAAATGGCCCCCTGCTCTAAAACTTTGCCCAACCACAGAGGCATCTGTTGCCAACAGTCCAGTATTATAAGGGATGGTTCTTATATAATTTAAAAATGCCCAGTCCCATACTAAATCAGTACAGGTTGCCTTTTATGCCTATTTTCGGCCAGGAGTTTCCAAACCATTGCTCCAGCACCTGAAGTCCAGGACTGAATCGTGCTCTGGCATGTCACTTGACAAAGTGCTGCTGGTTGGCAACGTGGCCTGGCACACGCATCACAATGCCACTCAAGTTTGTCTGACACAATGGAGGCGCATCCGGGCCAGAGAGGTGGCTGGGCCAAATTTGAGTGGCATTGCAACCCAGTGCATGGGGTCAAAACACCACTCCAATTTGTCCCAGTCACCCCTCTTCCTTGCACCAGGTCACAATACCACTTATCTTTGGCCGGGTCACTGCTCCATCTGGCATGCATGGCTCATGGAGAGAGAGAGAAGACTGGGGACATCTGAGGTCTGCCCTGTATTTTAAAAATACAGTGGTCGTGGTAACCCTCATCTGGGTGGGGGAGGGGAATGTTCTGCATTACCGACGTACTGGAAGTTGGAGGGCTACACACACATTGCTCAAAAATAGATCAGACTGCTATCGCCATGAACATTAATGCAGGGCCCATGGAACCTAACATGTGACAGCCCATCTCAGAGAACACTCTGATCAAGACAAAGCATCTGCTATGTAGGATGTGGCTGCAGGTAGCATTGTAGAATCCAGTGGCCTAGCTATGGCACTTGGGGTAGCTCTGGCCCTGCTCTAAGGATTTCAGTGTCCTTTTCTCAATCCCTGCCCCTCCCCGACAAAAAAACCCTTCATATAATTAAATACAATTTTACATCAGCCCACACTAATGGAACATGGCTTGATGGGAAATGCTCTCGCTCTCTCTGTACCATTCATTTAAGTGATACAGAAAATCAACTGGTGATTTCCAGCTGTCATATTTTTCTAAATAAGACATTTCACAGTAACGCTGAGATGTCTCTAGGAGAGTGGTTATTGCTGGATAACACCACCCCAGGAATCTGAGATATTCATCTGCACCGTGTACTTCATAGCTCCACAGGGGGGTGATTATCTCTTGATCACACTCCTTTCCATAATTTTTAAGCATTACAGTTTGGGGGGGGGACAAAAAACCCTGCATGGGAGAATTTCAATGCCAGAATGAACTGCAGGGGGAACAACTCCAAGAATACTAGACAGTGGAAAGTAAAGTGATCAAGAACTGGAGAAAACTGCATTAAAAGCCTTCAAGTGCAGAGATCTTTGGGGTCTGGCCAAAATTTAGGGACAATCTGTTTATCAGGCATTAGTCTTGCTGAACCATAAGGATTTCAGAAACAGAAGCAGCAAGCACTGAGCATTTACAAAAATATATCTTGCTCTATAATGTAGTGAAGAGCCATTTTGCAACCAGCATAACCGATTCAATGGCTTTCAAATACCTATAAAAATGTCTGGCTCATCCATTCTCAGTAAAATATTGTCAGTTTTAAATAAGACCACGGTGAATTAAAGGCTGGCCCAAAACCAAGCATAGCTCAATTATGCAATTGAGTAGACCCTAAGTGAGAAATTTAACATTTCCTGTACTCAAATCTGTGTTAGGAAATGCTGCAAGTGTACTGCCATTTTGGTTTGCTGTCCTTGGAGACTTGCTCATCCTTTTATTAGGCTTAGAGTTTTGTTCCAGTCTGGAACAATGGATTCAACCCCTAAACCGCTATCATTGCTATTCACCATACTGGAGGTCCCCCAAGCCTCCACAAGGTTCTCAGCTTTGAGCTTCTATATGGGAGACAACCCCAGGGGATTTTGAACCTCTTCCCCGGCTTCCTGGATAGATCAGGAACTGCGGGTCATGGGCTCAGTGCCCTATGTTCTCCAACTATGGGAACGGCTGAAAACGCTAGGGGCTTAGCTAAGGAAAACCTTTTGAAAGCCCAGCAAGTCCAAGAACATATGTACAACAAAGGGGTACTGTTGCACATGTTTGAACCAGATGACTGGATGTTGCTGTTACTCCTGATGTCTGAATCAAAACTATTGGCCTGGTGGCAGGTGCTGTTTGAAGTGGTAAGGAGGGTTGGGCCAGTTGAGTATGAGATCTTTCAGCCCAGGAAACAAAAGGAGATGCAAACTTATCATGTCATCTTCCTGAAGGCCTAGAAGGTTCAGAAGGACCTTCTGACAGCCCTGTACTTTCAAGCTATGACATCTCTGGACCCGGCCCCCATGTCAATGAAGTCAGAGTTCAGCCTGATGCAGAAAGTTCAAATATTTCAACTGATTCAGCCTTCCCAGCAGTGTTTTTGGCTCTCCCAGAGAGGACACACTTCATCTTCCACCACATTGCAACGATGCCTGGACACAGGGTACACGAAAATCACCGACCCTTCCACCAAAAAAAAAAAAAAGGTGTGTGAAATGGTCCAAACTATGTTGACCCAGGGGAGAGGGGTGTCAAAGAGTACACAGTGAGTGGAGGAGCCCTATCATGCTTGTGACAAAAACAGATGGCTCAGTGAGCTTCTGCATAGACTTTAGAAGGGTCAGCGCTATGTCGAGGTTCAACATGTACCCGATGCCCTGGATGGATGAGCTGTTAGAGAGACTAGGGAACACTGAGTACATTTCCATACCGGATTTAACAAAAAAATACTGGCAAATACCCCTGACGAAGGCATCCTGAGAAAAGACAACCTTCCCTACTTCTTCAGCCTCTCAGTTTGTAACCATGCCCTTCAGCCTACATGGGCCCACTTTTCAGCAACTGATGGAGCAGTTGCTGCAGCAGCATGACCAGTATGCAGCCATCTACATTGATGACAATCATCTATAGCCACAGCTGGGAAGACCATATACAGCATGTCACCACAGTCATCCAAATCCAAGAGAAGGAGGAGCTTACTGCAAATCCTGCCAACTGCAACTATGGGCAGAGAGAAGTGATGTACCTTGGGTAGCCATGGGGCTAGGCCAACTACACCCCCTTGTGAATAAGGTCCAGGCACTAATCGATTGCCCAATCCCATCAACCAAGAAGTAGCTGCGATGTTTCCTGGGACTGGCCAGCTATTACATGCAGTTTGTACCTGACTGTCACAATAGCCACCCCCCCTTACTGAGCTGGAGGAAGGCACTTGTCCCAGGAAGGTGCAAAGGACCAAGGCATGTGACAAGGCCTTCAGAACACTGAAGAACCGATGAACCCATGGGCCAGTTCTCTTCCACCCTGACTTTTCAAGGCCTTTCATTCTTCAGACAAACGTGTTGGAACAGTGGGTCTCAGGACCATGTTATCCCAAGAGGTAGAAGGTGAGGAACATCCGATATTTTCTGAGTAGAAAGCTGTTCCCATGGGAGGTGAACTACTCAACAATTGAGAAGGCAGCCCTGGCTATAAAATGGGGCATAGACAGGGGTGAAAGTAACGTACAGGACTTACCAGTAAGTCCCCGCAGCAGCCAGAGCCCCGGGCCCTTTAAATTCCCGTAGCGGCAGCAGGACTCTGGAGGTGCTTTAAAGGGTCTGGGGCTCCCCGCAATGGCAGGAGCACCGGGCCCTTTAAATAACCACCGGGGAAGCCGGTCTGGTCCGGCACGGCGTACTGACTCTTGCCAGTATGCCGGATCGGACCGGACCGGCTTATTTTCACCTCTGGGCATAGAGGCCCTACACTGATCCCATTGGCCGGGAAAGGCAAATCATGGCCAGTGGGAGCCGCAAGCGGCCCTACCTGTGGAGGCGACTGGTAAACAAACCGGCCCGGCACACCAGAGGCTTACCCTGAGCAAGCCGCGGACCGAGTTTGGGAGTCACTGCCTTAGGTTATACAATCCTAATCACTTGTTCATAAACACTCTCAGTAAAGTGTTTTCTGTATCTATCTAGAAATTTGTTACAATTGTTGTGGGAAATGGATTTTGAGGATATATGTCAGACGAGCCAGTTTAAAAAAGGAGTTACTGAGGATGCCCCAGTATAGAGGCCGTGGTTTTCAACCTATTTACCATTATGGGCTGCATATGCAGCTCTCTGTGTGTTATGTGGGCTGCATCCACACAATATATATGTTATCCATATGGCCCTGAGGATGTCACATGGGCTGCAGCTGTGTGCTGATTGGGCCACAAGCGGCCCGTGGGCCACGGGTTGAGAACCACTGGTATAGAGCGTGTTACAACGGGGGATACATTTTTTACATGATACATATTTGAGGAAAACAGATTTATCAAGACAAATGTCATCTGATTGTGGGGAAAATAAGGAAAAGGTTAGATATTCTTTCTGGGATTGCTTGGTCTAGTTGTTGGCAATAGCAATAGAGCCCCACTTCCAATACTGGTTGTATTGCATGTGTCACTCATTACTCCCTCTTCTATTGTCTCCCATAGTCACATTCATGATTGCTCTGCTCGCATCATTCATTCTTCCCAAGATGCCATTGTATATTTGCTATTTATCTTGGGCTTTAGCGTGACGGGTTTTTGTTTGTTTTTACTGGTATTAGGAATATTAGAAAGAGGTATATTTAAACACAAGGGAAGACGCTGATGAGAAGCCGAGATGTGAAGCTGCCATACAAGGGTGTAGAAAATTGTAGACTATATATATAAAAACTTGTCACCTTAGAAAGCTCTCTCCCTTCCATACCCTTCCTCAAAGAAACCCACTCAGTAATCCTCTACTTCCTACTCTAGAGTCTGGTTTTCCTCTTGTTTACATGGTTGTAAATCTGAAGTGACTTTTTTGAAGTAAATGTGTTATATTGGTGTAAAACTGGAGTAAGGGAGAAAAGAATCAGGCCCGGTATAACTAGAGATTCCCCAAGTGGCCTAATCCTGTTCCCATTGATTTAATGAGTGTTTTGCTAGTCACTTCAGGGGAGCAGGATCAACCTTTCATCCACCTAAAATACACTTCAGCCAGATCTTCAGCTGATTTAAACTGGAGTCAATCAATGGGGCTGTAGGGAAGTGGTGCAGGGGGATTGAGTGTGTGGTTCTGATCTTATATATCCTAGAGTTATTCTGCTTAAATCAGTGGAGTTACACTAAAGTGAGTGAGATCAGAGTCAGGCCCATTACTGATAGCTGTAAATACTTAAGCTGTTTATCATTGATATGTTACAGGCTTATAATTCATATTGTGCAAATTTATGATAAATCATTAGACCATCATTTAATACCTTGATAACTGCACTAGGGCATCATTTTAAGTTATAATTAAGAGTTAATGCATACTTAGATGGAGAGCCCTTCACACAGTTCTTGCCTGGCAGTGATTGGAGTTAATGAAATCTGTTGAGTGGGCATCCCAATGGATGCCTCTTAGGGCTGGTCCACACTAGGGGGCAGGATCGATCTAAGATACGCAACTTCAGCTACGTGAATAGCGTAGCTGAAGTCAAAGTATCTTAAATCGAATTACAAACTACTTACCTTGGGACCACACGGTGCAGGCAGGCTCCCCCGTCGACTCCGCTTACTCCTCGCGCCGAGCTGGAGTTCTGGAGTCGACGGGGAGCGCTTCTGGGATCGATTTATCGCATCTACATGAGACGCAATAAATCGATCCCAGAACATCGATCACTACCCGCCGAATCGGGCGGGTAGTGTGGATGTACCCTTAGAACCAACCAGTCAAGTCATTGTTTTTTGAACTTGTTGATTCTCTTTTAACATGATAGTGTCAACAGGCAGCTATTCATTTCTCAGTGTGTATCTTGGATAGAGAACATTTTTGGGATCAAAATGTATGTGTGGGTGGAGGGGGGCAGTATTGATGTCTTCATGTCTGTTATATTACTTACAAAAATCCATCACTTCTGGAGAGGCAAGGACTTTGAAACCAAACACAAATCTTTTTACTATTTAAACACAATTAATCCCCTGTCAGTAAAGGCATAAACTAAGGCCAGGTCTACACTACAAACTTAAATCTGGAAATCACACAGAGGTGGGGAAAATCCAACCAAACACCCAGTGTGGACAGCACTATGTCGAAGAGCCTCCTCGTTGTTTTTTCTCTCATCAGTAAATCCCAACCTATAGACAAGACAAGGCTGTTTACACTTAAGAGTAGTTCCACCGCACTCTGACATGCTCCCAAGCATGGAGTGTTCCCATCTGCACTGAAGGTATTGGCTGTCAAGAGAGATTGATTAACACTGAACACTGTGACATCTTGTGTTCACTTAGCCCAAAGCTGGTAGAAAAATCAGGTATGACCCCAGCATACATCTTCATAAAAGACGTACCGCCATCAGGTTCAAACTGATGTGACAACAATGGAGAAGTATCTAAAGAAACACACAAAGTAACACTTAAAACATGATCACTGCTAAATTGTCATGGGGACATTTAATTGAGCCTCATCATGAGAGGCACCAAGGACCCACAGCTCCTACTGAGTGCAATGCGAACAGCTGGTGCTCATCTTCTACTAGCATCAGGCCTCAGGGCCGGCTACAGGCACCAGCTGACCAAGCAAGTGCTTGGGGCAGCACCTCCAGGCGGGGCGGCGCTCAGGGGTTTGGTTTTTTTAAACACTCTTCCCCGCCGGCACCCTGGTCGGGGCAGCGGAGCCGTGGGCATGCCGCCCTCCCCGCCGGCACTCTGGCTGGGGCAGCGGGGTGGTGGGCAGCTGTTTTTTGGGGGTTTTTTTGCCTGGGGCAGCAAAAAAGCCAGAGCCAGCCCTGTCAGGCTTGCTGGTTGTAAGAAATACATCCATTATAAACAAAGGCAGCTTGGATAATTCATTCCTTTTCTATTAGCTTGTTTGAAAATAAATTTACCAAAGACACCCTTAATCCTTCACTTTCCCTTTGTAGTGTGAGGAAGCATGTTTGGTTACTATAATTATTTTGACTCCCTCCTCATTTCTTGGGCAGCTGTTCTCCTGGCAGCTCGGTTCCATAGCATGCCACACTCCATGTCACTTCACTGGGATCTCTTTGGGTTGGCTACTCTTTAGAGGGCCAAGAATGATGATGGCAATGGGTATCTGAATGATGTTACTGTCAAAGTTTGCCAAAGTTTGTCCACAATGCAGAATTCATTCCTTCGTTTTCTTTTGATCCCCTGAAGTAGTTTGAACCTTTACATATCAAAGGGCTAAAATGTGCTACCTAAGAAATGTAAGAGGCTTTATGGATTGCTGTTCTGATGCTATTTATACCTCTTTTCGTTGTCCAATAATTATTTTAAAAGTTTGAGTTTGAAGAGTACAGTAGGGCTTGTGACAAACCTGGCTATAAATTCTCTCCTCCTTCTCAGAAAATAGGATCATAGTAGCTAGAGATGAAGTGGACCTTAAAGAAAATCAAATCCACCTTCCTCTAAGAGTGTTGGCTTGATCCAAAGCCCAAACACGTCAATGGGAGGCTTTCCACTGACTTCAAAGGGCATTAGATTAGTCCACAGATAGACAATGAATTATTGATAACAGTCCAGGGTTACCACTGCTCCTCATCTTTTTAAGCACACAATAATGTATGCACAGTTATCTATATTAGACCTGAATCTGCAGTGGGCTCCATGCAGTTGGCTCCCTTTCGCCCATCCAGAGCGCCTTGCAGGGTCAGGAGCAGTGTGCAATGTATTTTGTATTTACACATGTATGTGTTTCTTTTTTCAGTATGTGAAGTGTCCTTTCCTTGCTAACTAAGATTTGGAATAGCAGGTTATTGCATTTAACAGGAGATTAAAAGGTGCACTAGAAGACAACCCAGTGTGAAGTGTGTCCTTATCTATCATTTCTGAACACTGAGTAGGTTAAATCTGATTGTGGCAACATGCTGACAATGCTGAGGTTAATGAATTAAAGATTTATAATACAGGATGCTTAATGAAGTCAAATTAAAGGGCTATTGTTTTACAATGTGACATTTAATAATCATCATCGTCATTAAAAAATAACTCTCCATTGCCACTGGCTAGCACTTATGGTGCTGCACAGCAGTGCAGAATACACTTCAGTTAAACAACAAAACACATAGGAAAATGTGGCACCACTTTTTAGAAATGGTCATGGAAGGTAATATATGCGGGTCATCTGATTAAAACAGAAAGCTTACCCCATGTTTGGGACCCTGCTAAGTAAGTGGGCAGCAGTGGACATTTTATCCTATATGGAGGTTTCTGGAAGGTATTCAAATGTAGTTCCAAGCAGAGTACACTGCTGCAATCTAATCTAGAGGTGACAAAGGCTAGGTCTGCCTCACAGAGAACAGCTGCAACCTCCTAATCAGGTGAAGATGAAAAAAGCACTCTTGGGTACTGCTGCAGTTTGGGCAGCAAGAAGGTGTCATGGATCTAATATGACCCCTAGATTGCAAACTTTATCATCAAAAGGTGGACACATCAGATAGACTAGAGATCATCTGGGGGGAAGGAACTAGTGTATCCGGGTTAAACCTCAGCCAGTGAGAGCTTATTTAAGAAAGAATTTGAAAAGCAACTAGCAAAAAAGACAAGATTTTTTAAATTACATCAGAAGCAGGAAGCCTGCCAAACAATCCATCAGTGGTGCCCAGGGGTGTCATGTGTCTCCCACTTTTGGGGAGGCTGGGCCTGAGCGTCGGAAGCTCCCTAGAAGCGGGGGGGCCACCTGCGCCTGGACCGTGGCCCCACCTCCTCCTCCACCCCAATGCCCGCCCACGCTCAGCCTCCTCCCCCAAGGCCATGCCCACACTCCACCCCCCACTCTGCCCTCAGGCCCCGGTCCCACTTGGCCCCCACCAGGTAACCCCCCTGCCCACCCGTGCCTCTCTTCCTCCTCCCCTAAAGGGGCCCCCACCCACTGCTCATGCCTCTCTCCCTCCTCCCCCAAAAGGGCCCCCCACCCACCGCTCGTGCCTCTCTCACCCCTCCCCCAAAGGGGCCCCCAACCCACTGCTCACACCTCTCTCTCCCTCCCCCAAGGAACCCCCCCAACCCGCCACTCGTGCCTCTCTCCGCCCCCTGGTAATAAGTCTCCAGGACAGATGGTATTCACCCAAGAGTTCTGAAGGAACTCAGATATGAAACAGCAGAATTACTAACTGTGGTATGCAACCTATCACTTAAATCAGCCTCTGTACCAGATGACCGGAGGATAGCTATTGTAATGCCTATTTTTTAAAAAGGTTCTAAAGGTGATCCTGGCAATTACAGGCGGTAAGCCTAATTTCAGTACCAGGTAAATTGGTTTAAAGTAAAGAAGAAACATAGATGAACATGATATTTTAGGGGAGAGTCAACACAGCTTTTGTAAAGGGAAATCATGTCTCACCAGTCTATTAGAATTCTTTGAGGGGGTCAACATACAGGTGGACAAGGGTGATTCAGTCATTAGTGTACTTGGACTTTCAGAAAGCATTTCACAAGGTCCCTCAAAGAATCTTACGCAAACTAAGCAGTCATGGGATAAGAGGGAAGGTCTTCTCATGGCTCAGTAACTGGTTAGAAGATAGGAAACAAAGGGTAGGAAGAAATGGTCAGTTTTCACAAAAGAAGGGTAAATAGCAAGAATCCCTTTCCCTCCCCAGGATCTGTACTGGGACCTGTGCTGTCCAATATATTCATAAATTATCTAGAAAAGGGGCTGAACAGCAAGGAGGCAAAAATTAGCCAACTATACAAAATTATTCAAGATAGTGAAGTCCAAAGATGACTGTGAAGAGTTGCAAAAGGATCTCATTAAACTGGTTGACAAAGTGGCAGATGAAATTCAGTGCTGATAAGTGCAAAGTAATGCACATGGGAAAACATAATCCCAGCTATACATACACAATCATGGGGTCTAGATTAGTTGTTACCACTCAAGAAAAATCTTGGAGTCATCAAGGATAGTTCCCTCAAAATATCCACTCAATAGCAGCGGCAGTCAAAAAAGCAAACAGAATGGTAGGAACTATTAGGAATGGAATAGATAATAAAACAGAAAATATCATAATGCCTCTATATAAATCCATGGTAGACCCTCACCTTAAATACTGAGTGCAGTTGTGGTTGCCCCATCTCATAAAAAGATGTATTCGGATTGGAAAAGGTGCAGAGAAGGGAAACTAAAATGATGAGGGCTATGGAATGGCTTGAAAAAGGGAGGGATGAAAAAGACTTGTACTGAAAAGAGATGGGGGGATATGACAGAGGTTTATAAAAATCATGAATTGTGTGGAGAAAGTGAGTAGGTAAGTGTTATTTATCTCTTTACATAAGACAAGAATGAAGGGTCACCCAATTAAATTAGACAGCAGGTTTAAAACATACATAAGGAAGTATATCTTCACACAATGCACAGTCAACCTGTGGAACTCATTGCCATGGGATGTTGTGAAGGCCAAAAGTATAACTGGGTTCCAAGAAAAATCCATGTAAACCCATGTAAGTCCTTGGCTATTAGCCAAGATGGTCAGAGATGCAACCCTTTGCTCTGTTGTCCCTGAACTTCCAACTACCAGAAGCTAGGACCAAAGAACAGGGATGGATCACTCATTAATTGCCCTTTTCTATTAATTCCCTCTGAAGTATTTGGCACTGGTCACTGTCAAAAGACAGGATACTGCGCTAGATGGACCAATATGGCCACTCCTATGCAAATCCTGATCTTAGCCTAACACTGAGAAAGCATGCCAGACATATGGTCAGGGACTGATGTACAGCTAAGTGTTATCAGCATACCGGTAGCTCTGTACCCCCAAGACATCTCACTATCTCCTCTAGCCATGTCACAGAGACATTGAGGAGTGACAGAAGTACTCTGCACAACCCCACTGAGGGTGCAGTCTTAATAATAATGACAAGTGACAGAGCATTCTGGACAGATGAGCAATCATTCTTTTTCTGCCAATCTGAGTGTTTACCGAGAGAAATCAGTGGAGCCATTTCAAATATCTATCTCTGTAAGAGTCCAAAGCTTTATCAGCCCCACCTCAAAGGGTAAAGCACCAAAGGCAGCTGATACATGTAGAAGAATCAATATGGACACTTGATCTTTGTCCATTGGCAGAGGGATCATTGATCTGGCTACACCCAGATCTAAAGCCAGGCTGAAGGGATTGTGGGACACAGAGAATGCTAATTAGCACAGAGGCTACTTCACCTTATTCTCCTGCTCAAGAAAGGATGATTACATATGTGACTGTCTGTACCGCTATGTTCACCCGTTTTACAGGACTATGATAAATGTAATATAAAATATGCCTTGTGAGGGATCATTTGAAAACTCATAATTTGCTGATCATTATTGTCCTGGTAAAATGTATGGCATCATTGTGTATAAAGTTACAAGATTCCACTGTATGATGTTACTAAAACATGTTCCAAATCTGGGGAGCAGTCACAAACCAGTTCCCCAGAGACAAAAGGCTAGTCCAGTGGTCCCCAACGCGGTGCCCGTGGGCGCCATGGCGCCCGCTGGTGCATTTATGGGCGCCCGCGCCAGTGATCTCTGTCCCCGGCAGGCCGGGGCAGCGCGGAGAGAAACCGCAGCCCCGCGCCTGCCGGGGACAGATAACACAGGCACCCGCAGCCCCGGAGTTCTCTGTCCCCGGCAGGCGCGTGGCTGTGGCTTCTCTCTCCACGCTGCCCCGGCCTGCCGGGGACAGAGAACTCCGGGGCTGCGGGCGCCGGTGACCTCTGTCCCCGGCAGACCGGGGCAGCACAGAGAGAAGCCGCAGCCCCGCACCTGCCGGGGACAGAGAACACAGGTACCCGCAGCCATGGAGTTCTCTGTCCCCGGCAGGCCGGGCTGCGGGCACCGGTGATCTCTGTCCCTGGCAGGCGCAGGGCTGCGGCTTCTCTCTCCACGCTGCCCCGGCCTGCCGGGGACAGAGAACACCGGCGCCCGCAGCCCCGGCAAGCCGCCCCTTGTCTCCCCGTTCAGCAGCTCAGCGGGGAGACAAGGGGCAGCCGCAGAGAGAGCCGCCCCTTGTATCCCCGCTGAGCTGCTGAGTGGGGAGACAAGGGGCAGCCGCAGAGAGAGCCGCCCCTTGTCTCCCCGCTAAGCTGCTGACGGAGAGACAAGGAGCAGCCAGCCAGGGCAAGCCGCCCCTTGTCTCCCCACTCAGCAGCTTAGCAGGGAGACAAGGGGCAGCCGCTGCGAGCCGCCCCTTGTCTCCCCACTCAGCAGCTTAGCAGGGAGACAAGGGGCAGCCGCTGCGAGCCGCCCCTTGTCTCCCCACTCAGCAGCTTAGCAGGGAGACAAGGGGCAGCCGCAGAGAGAGCCGCCCCTTGTCTCCCCGCTAAGCTGCTGACGGAGAGACAAGGAGCAGCCAGCCAGGGCAAGCCACCCCTTGTCTCCCCACTCAGCAGCTTAGCAGGGAGACAAGGGGCAGCCGCTGCGAGCCGCCCCTTGTCTCCCCACTCAGCAGCTTAGCAGGGAGACAAGGGGCAGCCGCTGCGAGCCGCCCCTTGTCTCCCCACTCAGCAGCTTAGCAGGGAGACAGGGGGCAGCCGTGGTGAGCCTCCCCTTGTCTCCCCACTCAGCAGCTCAGCGGGGAGACAAGGGGCAGCCGCAGAGAGAGCCGCCCCTTGTATCCCCGCTGAGCTGCTGAGCGGAGAGACAAGGAGCAGCCAGCCAGGGCAAGCCGCCCCTTGTCTCTCCGCTCAGCAGCTCAGCGGGGATACAAGGGGTGGCTCACTCAGCAGCTTAGCAGGGAGACAAGGAGCAGCCAGGGCAAGCCGCCCCTTGTCTCCCCGCCAGGGGCGGCTCTAATGTTTTTGCCGTCCCAAGCAAAAAAACAACAACACCCCAAACGCCGCCCCCGAAGCAAAAAAAAAACAACCCCCCCAATGCCCGCCGAAACAACCTTCCCCCCCTCCGCCTCTGTGCCCCGTTTTCCCCGGCCGGAGCGCCAGCGGGGAGCAAGCGGGTTATGCAGGCGGCCCCACTCTCCCCGGCGAGAGCGGGGAGCGAGGCTGCCCCGCTCTCCCTGGCCGGAACGCCGGCGAGAAGGGCCGCATGCCCGGGGCCCCGCTGTCCCCGGCCGGAGTGCCGGCGGGGAGGGCGGCATGCCCAGGGCCCCGCTCTCCCCAGGCCAGAGCGCCGGCGGGGAGGGCGGCATGCCCGGGGCCCCGCTCTCCCCGGCCAGCGGAGAGCGAGGCTGCCCCGCTCTCCCCTGCCCGAGCGCCGGCCGGGAGGGCGGTATGCCCAGGGCCCCGCTCGCCCGGGCCAGAGCGCCGGGGCGAGCGGGGCATGCATGGAAGGGAGGGGGAGACGTGTGTCGCGCCAGCTAGGGTTCTCTTCTCCCCCTCCCTCCCAGGCTCTTAAGCCTAGGAGGGAGGGGGAGAAGCGCTGTTTCGCACGCCGCCACTCGGGGAGAAGCTGAGCCGGTGGCGACGTGGGAAAGCCGGCGGTGGGGCACATTTCTAGGGGCGGCATGGCCCGTGCCGCCCCTAGAAATGTGCCGCCCCAAGCACCAGCTTGTTTTGCTGGTGCCTGGAGCCGGCCCTGCTCCCCGCTCAGCAGCTTAGCGGGGAGACAAGGAGCAGCCACGGCAAGCCGACCCTTGTCTCTCCGCTCAGCAGCTCAGCCAATGAGCAGGGAGTCAGTGGGCAGCTGCCTGCCGCCCCCCAAATCTTGGCACCCTAGGCGACCGCCTAGGGTCACCTAGTGGGTGCGCCGGCCCTGCCAGCTGCTCGTGCCGCTGGGGAGATGCGGGCCTTTTAAAGCGCCGCCGGAGCCCCGCTGCCGGAGCTCTGGCGGCGGCACTTTAAAGGTCCAGGGGCTCCGCAGCGGCTGGAAGCGTCCCAGGGTGAGTACGGGGGAGGGGGAGGCGCCTTTTTATAGTGCCGCTCCCCCGGTGCTCAAGACCTGGCTACACTACTGCAGAGAAATCCGGGGCTGCAGGCGCCGGTGTTCTCTGTCCCCGGCAGGCGGGGGGCTGCGGCTTCCCTCTCCACTGCCCAGAACTACTCCCCCTCCAAAAAAGGTAAATAAAAAAAGAGCACATTCACATGATAAGGTGAAAGAATAATTGTCGAATAATTTAATTAATACCTTTTACATGTAAAATTACCTTTTGTATCTTATGGATTCATATATTATGTATGAAATATGATGGTTTTCATATTATTTAATGTACAAATACAAAATAAGTATTGAAAAATTGTTGGCGCCCGCCACACTCTTCTGAAAACATGAATGTGCTCTTGGCCACAAAAAGGTTGGGGACCACTGGGCTAGTCTATACCTCAGCCAGGTGTCAACAAAATCAAATGGACCATCACCTGGTTAAGTGGCCATTCTTTGGCAGGAAAGAGGGTGCGAGTGATAAATCCACATCTTGACAAAGAAACAGCTTGGGGCTACAGTCCACACAGACTTTGTCTCCTGAACCTCAGATGGAGATGCTTTCTCTTCTGGGAGAATAACTATAAGAAGGGAAAGCAGACCCCCAAATTATCTTCCCCTTTATTTCTACTCATGGCATCAACACTTGATGAACAAAGGAAGCATCTTTAGACTAGGGGAGGGATCCTGACTAAAAGAAATTCAGCCAGTATGACTGCTGTAACGTGTGGTGAGAGAGATCTTTGCTTTGAATTCACTTAGCTTGTTAAGTTAGGCATTAGTTGCATTTCATTTTTATTTTCTTTGGATTCTTATGTCTCATTACTTGTAGCCATTTAAAAAAAAAATCTATCCTTCTGTACTTAATAAACTTGATTGTTGTTTTATCTAAAACAGTGTGTTTGGATTGAAGTGTTTGGGAAACTCCATTTGAGATAACAGGATGTGTGCATATCATTTTCTATTAATAAAATGACAGACTTCATATGAGCTTGTATTGTCCAGGAGACAGCTGGGCAGTACAAGACGTACATTTCTGGGGGAAAGTCTGGGACTGGGAATTTGCTGGTGTTATTCTGTAGTGTAATTCATGAGTGGTTGGCTATAGCACTGATACAATACAATGGGGAGAAACTTACATGCTGGAAGCTGCGGGAGAGCAGACTAGGAGTGGTAGCTCTCACAGCAAAGCAGTGTAAAAGGCACCCCAGGGTGGAGAATGGAGAGGTCACAGCTGTTCATCGGTCCAGATTGTCCCCTGGGTAATGTCACAATAGACAAGGTGACAGAGAAAACAGTAGACATGCAGTAACTCTTCTGTGAGCTCAGCAGAGGCTGCAGAGAGAGGGTGCATTCAGGGATGCTTAAGCGAGCTCATTTATACGAGTTTCCTACCATCTGAGCAGCTCCAGAGAAGCATGGGTCTCAGTTCCTTCTTTCATATTTAGGACCCAATCCAAAGCCAGTTGAAGTCAACAGAAGAACTCCCATTGACTTCAATGTGCTTTGAATCATGGCTTCAGCCTCGCCATCTTTGGGTCAGTGTGCAGCTGATTTACACAGCCACATGGGGATTTCTTGCCTGTTGCAGTCAGGATTTAGCCCTTAATTTGCTCTCCTTCCCTCAGACGATCAACAGCATGGAGACAGTGAGGCTCGTTATACTGTTAATGCTGCACATATTTTTCTTTTAAAATATTTCTTTTAAAATTATTAACAGCAACCTGAGATGAAAGTGACCAGTTAGAATACTTAACACCTCGACTGTGGCTCTTGTAGAGCTCAGGGAAGGAGAAGGGATGAAGATGCAGACATAAGCATAATTGAAAAGGGAAACATGATCAAAAAAAGCTAGTATATTTAAAGCAACCTGGGATCACCCCCGATATTTTTAATAGCAGTCCCTTATATTTATACACTGCCTTCCTTGAGCACTTTAGTAGCAATAATACAAGGCTGTTGAAATGCAGGCACCACTGGGGTGCAGATATCAGCCAGCACACAGCATGTTGCAGAGGGGCAATTTTGGGTAAGGACATAGGCATTTTTCACAAAATGTGATGGATACTTTAAAAAACCTTTCTGCTGTGTGTAGGGTGACCATACCTCTCATTTTGGCCAGGACAGTCCCTTTTTTAATCCCTGTCCTGCCCATCCCAACATTGTTGGCAAAAGTGGGCATTTGTCCCGTTTGCTCTTGTCAACTTGATCAGTTGGGGCAAATGGGACAAATGCCCACTTTTGTCAGAAAAGTGGGATGCAGAGGATTGTTCTGGGGGGCAAGCGGCAATGCCAGCCCCACGCAGGGGGGAGGCAGGGCTCGGGCAAGCAGTGACACGCCCTGCACGGGGGGAGGGAACGGCTCGGACTAGCCCCACACAGTATCCCATTTTCCCTTTGGGAAATATGCTCACCCTAGCTGTTTGCGGACTTTAATGTCTCAGCCGATCACTCCACATATTAACCCTCCTGGAAAATGTTTCATAATCTCAGCGGTGCGACAACAATTAAAGCTTTTTTATAATTAGAAATAATAAAAATAAAACCCCTTCATACAGCATAAAGAAGTAAAAAAGAGCACAAGCCCACTGTTTTTATTCCCTCTGCAGGTCACCTTTCAATAAAAGCATCTGGAACTTATGATGAAAGCCTTGTTCACTTTGATCTTTTTAAAGTCTTAGATATTCAATGGGCAATATCTGTTCCTGTCTTCAGTAGTGTTTGGAGGAGTTCAAAGAATTTGGACCCTTTCTCTCCACTTGTTTTAGGCATGTTTTTAACCCTGGACTATAAAGTCACCATCTCAAATGCAGACACCACATTCTGATCAGAGAATGTATTTACATCGCTAAGAGTCTGACAGCGCATTGAAATGAGAGCGAGCTTAGAATATCAGGGTTGGAAGGGACCTTAGGAGGTCATCTAGTCTAACCCCCTCCTCAAAGCAGGACCAATCCCCAATTTTTGCTCCAGATCTTTAAATGGCCCCCTCAAGGATTGAACTCACAACGCTGGCTTTAGCAGGCCAATGCTCAAACCACTGAGCTATCCCTTCCTTTGTAGCTCAGAGGCTACAAAGCATGACTGGTTTCATTGCAAGAGTGATGAAGGCCCCTAGAGACGCATTGTACTCTGGTAAAAGTATTTCTATCACTGATATTTTCCATGCAGGATTATGCTGAAATAGATCCATAGAACGTGCTGACAGCATGTCTCAAGCAAGAGTGGAGCATTCGTTTCTATAAGAGGAGACCTAATGTTGGTTGATCTCTTGTATATACAAACCTTCATCCTAATCTAACACTTAGGTCCAGATCCTGGGCTCTATTGGCACTGCAACTCTGTAAGAGGCGGTTAGAGCGGGTACTAAGCCATGTTTATGCTAAATTTCTCATCCCAGAACCCTTGGGCCAATGAATTAAAGACAAGTTTTTGCCAGTCACTTTGCTGAATTCCAGAATCACACTAAACGAGGCACATTTCTACATTCAGCCATAAGAGGCCTGTGGTAGCAACTAATAACGACACCAATTAGGAATTAGATAGGGTGGTCCCATAAGGATCTGTGCTCTTTGAAGTTCTGGCTGCCACTGGAAAAATAAATAAATGCAAAGCATGTCATCGCAGCTAATAACTCCCTGAGATAGAGGTTACAATTATGTAATGGGAGTTAGCCTACATTTCAGCGATGACTTGCCATTCATTTTTCCTTGCTGAAAGGTCTTTTATGATTGGAAAAAGAAAAGAGGTGACAGAATAAAAGCATATGACCTACCAGATTGCTTCATTAAGGTCAGCACTGACTAAGCACAATGGGATTTCTTATTTATAACATGCTGCTAATTCTTTGAAAAAAATAAATGATAATGTAGAGGCTATAGATAGTGCAAAAAGTTTCCTGAAACCTAGCAAAGTTCAAAGGACTAGAGTGAAACTTGGACCACACAGCTACGCAAGGGAGTAAGGACAGAGAACTCCCCTTTCACACGGGCCAGCCAGACCTTGGGACTGGGAGCCCAGGGATAAGCAATAGCTCCATGCACGCTTACATTCCCTGCTCCCACCTCTGAAGCGGGTGGGCAGGGTCGGGAAGGGAATGGATGGAGCCTTGGCTTCATCTCTCTATTCACTGGCCAGCACAAACGAGCTGCGGTGAGGGGGTGTTGTAATTTTTTTGCTGGTATATCCCCACCCCAGCCTCTTACCTGAAGCAAGCAGGAAGCAGGGCAAGGATTATGACTCTGTCACAATGCCCCCAATCCAATTGAACCCCTTGCTCAGGGATGTGCCTGAAGTCACAATGAATCTACCACAGAATGTCTGGGAGCACCAAGCTTCCTGAGACTGATTTGATCTCTGCCTTGTCAACACTAAAACAGGAGTCTAAGCTCCCATTACAGAGGTTCGAGTTCTCAGAGACCTGTGAAGGAGAAAGACTGCTTCCCGGAGACACGAACCTTCCTCAGAGCATAACTGGATATAGAAATGGGGCTGGGGGTGAAAAGGATGAGTCAGCTGTCATACATACAGGTGGAAATGCCACTGTGATTGCAATAGTCCGTTACCCTGAAGACTTGCAAAGACTAACCCAGGGATCTAAAAACCAAACCCACAGTGAAACCTGTATTAGCAGGCTGTGCTAACGTTTATTGTGACTTTTCCAGAGGAATGCAGGCTGGGTTGCATGAGAGAGGCACACCTGAGTCCGGTCTGTCCTGTCATTCTCTTGTATGAGTTTTAAACTCCATTTACAACAGTACAGCTACTCTGGATTTTCACTGTGAGAGCAGAATTAAGTACCTGTTATTTAAAAATCATATACATTTGCCTGTAGGACCGGACCCATCCCTCTTTAAAAACAATTTCTCTCTAATGAACTCAAAGATGTACAAATTAAGGGCCTAATCCCAAAACTCTTCCTACCTTGAAGAGTCCATTGAAATCAATAGGCCTGACCCACCATGATTTTACTCCAATATAACTATATTTAAGTCAGTGGAGTTACATTACAGTGGCATAAAAATGGACTAATGGAGTGGTGAATCAGCCCTATGAGTTGTGCAAAGATTTACTGCCAGGCATAGAACTGTGAGTAAGCCCAGTATAGTCAGTGAGACTACTCCGGATAATAAGCACGTCTGGTAGCAAGTGTTTGCAGGTTGGTACTCGGAGTCTCACGTTTAGAGACATGCAAAGATAACCCAATGCTAATTTTTTTTAAGTGAAGCTAAATATTACACAAGGCTTTCCACTGCCAGAAGATGACATCTACAGCAATTTGGCTTCAGAGAAACAACATTTAAGGTGGAAATTCTGCTGAGCACAGTCAGGAAAGGAAATTACAGCTGGTGTCTGAAAGGCTGGGAAGGGGGAACATGTTAAAAACATTGAAATGCTTTTCAAGGTTGCCAGCTAACGAGACAGTCAGCGGCAGAGTCATTAATGCCAGTCACTAAATTCAAAGAATTCTTAAGAAAGTACCCAGAAAATTAACAAGTCTGTGCTTTCATAATGTAATAGGAGTGAGCCAAGCTACTGACAAAGCGTTGGTTAAAACAGTTAGTGTGATGATGCACATGGAGGTTGATTTATACAAGGAAGGTGAGACTGTCGTTTTCCTACTGCTGTTTCATTCTTAAAAAAAAAAGTGAGTTGAATATGTCTGTGTGGACCTGACTGGAGCAGGAACAAACAGAAGAAATTGTCAGCTTTACACCGCACAAGAATTCCCCGAAGCTGGCCTAGAAGGGCAGATTTATAGTCCCTTTCCACCACAGAAGCAGCAAAAAGGACCGCATCTGGGCTGAGGCTCTGGGCCCTTATTTTAAAGAGAATTGCAAAGAGCATCTGTAAAGTAATAACACTTCACACTTCTCTGGCACCTTTTCATCTGAGGCTGTCAAAGTGCTTTGCAAACTTTAATAAATTCAACCCCCATAAGAGAGATGATGGCTAAATATTAACCCCATTTTACAAGGGAAGAAACAAAGCAAACACTTTGTTTTGCTCAGTATCCAACCATCCAGGCTTTGGAATGAGTGGTTACTCCTAGGTTCTATCTCCTGCTTTAACCACTAGACCAGACTAACATGTAATTGTGATATTTCCCGGTCTGAAAGCATCTCTTGGTGATCCAATGTAACTTGTAAAATATACAGGCCATATGCATCTGACTGCTCTTGTATTTAATTACATGTTTTCAGTGAGAAATTTAAATGGGAGTTCAAAATATATAATGTTACATCATTGCGAGATTTTTTTTCAAAGTCAAATCTAATTAAATGACTGTCAACATGAAACAAGAGGTTTAACCTGTGATTCATCTAAGGGTTTCTCTCTGTCAGATTTGCAGTTACACATATTTAAAAAATTGATCCACTTACATACATTTTGCTGTCACTGAAGTTATACAGGTTGTAAATTCTGAACAAATAGCTAGACCTTCAGCACAGCCATACCAATTTCAAAATGTCAATACTTAGGCTGATCCTTCTTTTTTTACTGGTAATGAATGTATCTGCTCCCAGGACCCTGCCACTTTAATCTGTGAGATTCATCCTTCATGGCACACATATTTTATACCTTATTAAGAGATTGTGTAACAGGTGTATTCATTTTCTGAAAAGAATGATTTTGAAATCACTTTAACTGTACCATATGAAAGACCTCTCAGTACCAGGGGAGTTCTCTTCTGTAACCCTTCTTCTGGAAACAGCACAAATTCAATGGCCGAGATTTGATAAGTAATTCTGGAAGCCTTGCTTGTTGGTGCCTTAGAGGGGTCTGATTTTCAGGGAATGGGTGCTCAACAAGTTGGGCTCTCCAATGATAATGTATGTATTTATGTGTAAGGTCTGCATGCATACTGTGTAGAAGTTATAAAAATACACTCACACTCAGACTAGAGTTGGGCCTGAACTGAAACCCCAGAACCAAACAAACCTGAACTTTGTGGAATTACAGAATAGGAATCTGGATCCTAACCTAAATGCCACGTCTCTTTCCTGATTACCTTGAATTGAACCAAAACACCAGATTGAACACCCCTAAACTCTGGTGACGGATGGAATTTAGGTTTACATGTTATCTGAGAGTTGTTAAACCTCCAGCTCCCCTACTGGTTTCCTGGTCCTCAGATGACTCAGAGGGAAGAGAGTTACCTATTGAATTACCAGGAGCATTTTCTGCAGCAGCCTGGGTTTTCCAGGCAGGTTGTTCATCCAAATACTAACAAAGCCCAACCCTGCATCCCTGCTTAATCTGTGAGGTATACAAGGATCATGTCACAGCAGAGAGTGACACTGCTGCAAATTGTGTATATGTTCATTGCATAACTAAGAGATCTTTGCATTATTTGAATCATTAACATTGTGTGTTTTTAGAAGATTCCATTGTCCCTTCATGCTTGGCGGCTAGCTGGGAGGTGATATGGGCACAGAGATAAGGCTGTTAAGATGAACTTGGGCTCAACTCTCAGTTCCATCCAAACTAAACACAGCATCTTGGGGGTGGGGGGAGAAGAGGGCGGCCGCAGAGGGATGTTTATCACCTTTGTGCTTTTCCTATTCTGGATCTGGCATCTACCATAAATTACAGCAGCCTCAGGTCTGATTTCTCTTAAAACTTGATTGTGTATGGTTCCAAGGGACCAGTCTCGACACATACCTTTTACCCTAGTCACACTTCCCACACAAGGTGCCATGAAAGGGATGATGGCATACAGCTATTATGTCAGCTCTGTGCTACCTTCTATGACAGAAGCATTCACTGGTGGCCAAGTTTGCCAGAATACAGCCCCTTTCCACTGCCATAACATAACAGACAATTGAGTCCTTTCAGTTAAGATTCCACTTTGAATGTGCAGGCCAATATTTGTGCTTTTGAAAGGAGCTACAGATTTCTTTGAAAAGTATATATAGAGTGATGGCTTTTTTTCCATCCTTAGTTCTATTTTAACTTTTTATTTTTTTTTGCCTATGATATATAGTCAGAGCTCACCTGATGAGATAGTACACTCAAGATTTATAAGAAAGCTGCTTTCCTGCCACATGATAATAAATTCTCCCTAATCCTGAATATATACTAGGCATAGAGCACGGCTTTCAACAAGTTTTATAGAGCATTAGTGTCAACGGTTTAAAGAGAATTGGAAAGGAAAAATAAAGTACCATCGGCAAAGAAAAATCTAAATTGTTCACTGAAAGGAAGTTTGCCATGGGAGTTACATATGAAATAGACTTTTGGTTCAAAAGTCAAGAAAATGCTAAAAGTTGAAAAAGATAATATTGATCAAAAATATTCTTCTAAAATAGTTGGATCCAAACAAAAGCTCAGATAAGAGCCATTAATGAAATGAAAGCAAGACAAGATTTTCTCAAAAAAACAAAAAACAAACCCAACCATACACTCAAGTACAGGAAAGAATCCATCTTTCCTTTTGCAGCAAGGGTGATTTGTAATGTGAATCTAGACATGGATATACTATGTGTATCATTGGAACCCTTTGTGAGCGGACACTTTTCGTATGTAACAGCGCTGGATTTATGATCCCCTGGTCTTTCAGACTACTGAGCCTGAAAAAAGGGATCCTATTTTGTAGCAATATATAAACCCCAATTTCCTGTGTCACTTTTCATAACTTTCTAAAGGAGCTGATTAACCAAAATGTCCATGTACTTCACTTCCTACATTTTACCAATCACTAGAGTATTAATAAGCTGCCAGGTGAGACTGCAGAACCTCCTGTTGAGCTACTGAATGGAAACTGAGCAAGCTAAAAATATTTGGAGAGATTTATTTGATTTCTCCACATGACATCCTCTATAATTTATCACTTCAGCTCATGCTTATTCTGTTTTCCTTATGGTTTTATTTTAGAGGGAGGCCTTTCTCTCCATGCATTTACTCTAAGCACATCTTGGAGCTGGAACCAACCTGAACCACAAGTTTATCAGATCATATGTTTATCAGTGTCTTTTTACCATCTGATGATCCAGGAGATATTTTCAATCATTCTGCTGAACAAATGAGCTGAAATCACAAATACTTAGGTGAAGAACAAGTAAGGCTGCAGGCTCCTATTTTGTGTGTTTATGATATGTATATGCATAGGTGCTGGAACTAGGGGTGCTGGGGATGCTGCCGCACCCTCTGTCTTGAAATGGCTTCCATTATATACAGGGTTTACAGTTTGGTTCAATGGCTCTCAGCAACCCCACTATAAAAACTGTTTCAGCACCCCTGTGTATATGTACACGTACACACAACCCTAGCACACAGACTAGTTCTTTCCTGACAAGCTGCAAGAGAAGACTCCTTCTACTTTGCTAACTTGCATGTAATGGCTAAATAACTTAATCCCAACAGGTCTCCAGGACTAGACAGCTTTCTATGTAAGTGTCTTAAAACAAAATGAAACATGCCATTTTGGAGTATTCATCAAAAGCAGTTAAATAAAATGGATGCCTGAGGATAAAACCAATATGTCTTCAGTATTTCAATATTCAAGATGTGATACGTGACACGTTTAGGAAGTCACAAGCCAGCAGGTTTCCATCATATCCTGCCTCCAAGTGGAAGTGATCAGTTAAGTTGTATTGGAAACTTGTTTATATGTAGCAGTCTAATAGGAAGTAACATAATATGCGCAAAAGCTGCAGATCCCTTTGTTCTCTTCAGCTTTTGTATAAAGACTATAACAGGGTTCAAAAAGAACTAGATAAATTCATGGAGGATAGGTCCATCAATTGCTATTAGCCAGGATGGGCAGGGATGATGTCCCTAGCTTCTGTTCGCCAAAAGCTAGGATTGGGCGACGGGGGATGGATCACCTGATGATTACCTGTTCTGTTCATTCCCTCTGGAGAACCTGGCATTGATCACTGTCAGAAGACAGGATACTGAGCTAGAGGAACCTTTGGTCTGACCCAGTAAGGCCGTTCTTATGTTATGTTCTTAAACCGGTGGTTCTCAACCTACTTACCATTGTGGACCGCATCCAATACTACCTCTATGGCTCTGAAGATGTCACATGAGCTGCAGCTCTGTGCTGATTGGGCCGCAAGTGGCCCACAGGCTGCAGGTTAAGCACCACTGGTATAAAGACTTCCACATTAGATATAACAGCAGCCCCTGGAGTTGGTGAACGTCACACATATACTAAAAGCAACCATTTTGTAAAAGCATGTCCCTAGCTGCTCAAACCAGAAAAAAATGCAAAAGCACAATACATTCATAAACATGCAGCTAGAAGACAAAGCTCTGATGAGAATGAAGTTTCTACAACAGATTAGTTTGTGGCAATAGAAATAAGTTAGCACAGAGTGAATTTCAAAACAGATACTAGAGGTGAGTGTAACATAACCACAATAAACATATGCAATACTATTAGTAACTGTCTAATGGTAAAGTAAAAAATATTAGGATTATTCATGTAGCAAAGCCAGACTGGCATATGTGTTTAAGGACAGATTCCACACAGCAGACAGTGAAATGGTGGAATGGGAAGCTCCATATGTGCTTGGGTTAAAGTAAGTCTGCAAATGGACACTATCAAACAGGTGTATAACTTGTCTACTAAACAGGACATAAAGGATATCCTAAAAGAATGTTATGTAGGTTTAATGGACTAAGATGCATTGAGGATAATACCTGACCTGATATAAGTCCCAATGATATGAGTCTTCAATGAGACTACTCATAATGCATTAAATTAAGCATGTGTGTAAGTTTTTTCAGGATTGGGGCCTTAAATATTATCTATACATCAAGATATACATCCAGTAGTGGTGGTGGCGTTGTTTTACCACACCCATCCACATAAAACCTGAGTGCCTGAGGATATCTCATACTGTAAAGTTAAAATTAATCATTTATTAACTTAAAAATAAGGGCTTGTCTACACTTACCGGGGGATCGATGCACAGCAATCGATGCATTGGTCTCTAGTGAAGACCCGCTAAATCAACTGCAGTTTGCTCTCCCGTCGATTCCTGTACTCCACCTGAACGAGAAGTGCAAGGGGAGTCGACAGGAGAGCGGCTCCCGTCGACATAGCATAGTGTGGACCCTGCGGTAAGTAGATCTAAGTACGTCGACTTCAGCTACCAAGTTCATGTAGCTGAAGTTGCGTAATTTAGATCGATCTCCCCCCATAGTGTAGACACGGCCTAAGTATTTGTATTAAAGTCTTTTATAAAACTACATACTCCAAGAGCTTGTGTTTTGTGAGAACACAATGGCACAAGGTAAAATTGCAGGAGCCTCAGAACAAATATATTATTACTAATGAAAAATAAAGGTAGTCCTAAATATTTGCATGCCATAGAGCATCCATTCACCTACTTATAAGTACCACTGACTAGCCTGTTCTTGTGTTCTCCTAGCCACCAACACACAGAGGCCATTTCCCTTTCATACTGTGTGCTTTTAATCTTCAGTTTCTAAGCACAAAAGAAAGAACCACACCCACCTTGTCTCTCTAATATCCTGGGACCAACACGGCTACAACACTCCAAAGAAGGAACCCTAGGTATAAAGAATCAGAGGAGTAGCCGTGTTAGTCTGGATCTGTAGAAGTGACTACAGAAGGACATTTCCACTGCTTGCATCCGAAGAAGTGGGTATTCACCCACAAAAGCTTATGCTTCAATACCTCTGTTAATCTATAAGGTGCCACAGGACCCTTTGTCGCTTCTATAGGTATAAAGAAGACACTAAGACAGAGACTTCCACAGAACTCTCTCTCCTCTTCCCAGCTCAAGTCTAAGCCTACTCTTTACCTCCCAGTTTCTCCTAATTATTGAGCCAATTGCCTCATTAGTCCAGCAATTGCCACCCAAGTATCAATGATCCCAACAGAAACTGATGAATTGACTTCAGTTAAACCTGCAGGCTTCCCAGTGCTGCAGCAACCGCAGTGACCAGGGTGCTACAGATAGTCCCCTGTCACGTGGCTGTAGGTCTAGTTATGTGTTCAGAATTATCTTTTCTAGCTTCAACTATGCAGATTACACACAGGACATAAAATGTCAAGTACAATTCTATACAGATAGGCTAAGATTTTCCCAAGTGACTAGTGCTTTTGAGTTCCTCCATTTTTGGGTTCTCAACCTGAGCCTAATTTTCGGAGGGCAGGTTCTCTGCACTTTCTGAAAATCAGGCACTTTTAAGTTGCCTCAGGTTGGGCACTCAGAAATTGAGGAACCTCAAATCACTAGTTGCTTTTGAAAAAATTGGCCCTAAGGTATCAGACACAGACGACATGTAGAAGATCAATCTTAGGGTATGTCTACACTATGGTACTAGTTCGATTTCTGTGAAACCGAACTTGTGAACCCGATATTTCCATGTCGATTGTTCGAATCCACACCAGGGATGTTTATTCGAATGTCCGAGTCCACAGTAGGGGGGCAAGCGTCGACATTGCAAGCGGTGCACTGTGGGTAGCTATCCCACAGTTCCCGCAGTCCCGCCTGCCCACTGGAATTCTGGGTGTAGCCCCCAGTGCCTTGTGGGAACGAAATTGTGTCAAGGGTCGGTATACGTACATTTCGTCACTCGACCCACACTTCCGCCTTCCCTACGTGAAAGCGCCAGCGGGGAATGAATTCGCGCCCTTTTCCTGTGGCTGATAGCTCGGACGCCACTGGACAGTGAGCATGGAGACCTCCGCGATTATCGCAGATGTTCTGTCCGTAGCCAACAACTCGCGCCTTATAGCGCACCTTTTCCAGACTCTGTTGCAGAGAAATCGGGAGAGGAGACAACGTAATCTCCGGGAGTACTTAGACTTTGAAAGGGGCATTGATCTCTTGCAAAGCACTGGACCCCGGACCCTAGAGATCATGGTGGCAATGGGTCATGTTGATCCCGTGGAACGGCGATGCTGGGCAAGGGAAACAAGCACTGACTGGTGGGACCGCATAGTGATGCAGGTATGGGATGAGTCCCAGTGGCTGCGAAACTTTCGGATGCGTAAGTGCACTTTTATGGAACTTTGTGAGTTGCTGTCCCCTGCCCTGAAGCGCCAGGACACCCGGATGCGAGCTGCCCTCACTATCCAGAAGCGAGTGGCCATAGCCCTGTGGAAGCTTGCAACCCCTGACAGCTACCGGTCAGTAGCGAACCAATTTGGAGTGGGCAAGTCTACCGTGGGGGTTGCTGTGATGCAGGTAGCCCGTGCAATCGTTGACCTGCTGCTCCACAAAGTAGTGACCCTGGGAGACGTGCAGGCGATCATAGATGGCTTCGCTGCAATGGGATTCCCAAACTGCGGTGGGGCCATAGATGGGACACACATCCCTATCCTGGGACCGGAGCACCAGGGTGGCCAGTATATTAACCGGAAGGGCTATTTTTCTATGGTTCTGCAAGCACTAGTGGACCACAAAGGACGTTTTACAAACATCAATGTTGGGTGGCCAGGAAAGGTTCATGATGCTCGTGTTTTCAAGAACTCTGGTCTGTTTAGACGCCTGCAACAGGGGGTTTATTTCCCCGATCACAAAATCACTGTTGGGGAGGTGGAGATGCCAACAGTGATCCTGGGGGACCCTGCCTACCCGCTAATGCCATGGCTCATGAAGCCATACACGGGAGCCCTGGACACTGAAAAGGAACTCTTTAATTACCGCCTGAGCAAGTGCAGAATGGTGGTGGAGTGTGCCTTTGGCCGTCTCAAGGCAAGATGGCGAAGCTTACTTACTCGCTCCGACCTCAGCCCTAAAAATATCCCCATTGTGATTGCGGCGTGCTGTGTGCTCCACAATCTGTGTGAGATCAAGGGGGAGACATTTATGCAGGGCTGGGAGGTTGAGGCAAATCGACTAGCAGCAGATTACGCTCAGCCAGACACCAGAGCCATTCGAAGATCACAGCGGGAGGCGGTCCGCATCCGTGAAGCTTTGAAAGCTCGCTTCCAGACAGAGCGGGTTAACCATTGACTGCTCCACTTCCGTAAACAGATACTGGACCTACCCCTGTCCCTTTACACATGTCCCGTTGCCCATCCTCCCATTACCAACCGCCTTCCCCCTCCTTGGATCAACGCTGTAAAGTCACAGTAAAGGAAAGATTTTTTTGTTTGAACGTGTTCCTGTACTTCTTCTTGGGTAATGATTATCACCGTGTAGGCATACGGCGGTTGGGGGGAGGTTTGGTTGGGGAACACTTCCCTTCAAAGGGGAAGCTGTTGATCCTGCCCAAAGCGCAGTGCCAAGAGGTGTTCCGCTTGCTTATAGGGACCATCAACCTCTTCTAATCCCATGTGTGTGTGGTGGTGTCTATGTGCCTTTTATGTATTGAGTATCGCCAACGGATCACACAGTGCATTGATCTATCCAGCAGGCTACTGTCAGCCGCAAAAGATCAGCGACCACCCTCGCCAAACATACAGTGCACCACCCAACCCCCAACCCCACGTTTAGAACGTAGAAACCAGCACAACGAAGGAAAGGTGTGCTTAATGCATGCAATGTGTACTGTGCTTGTCACTTCAGCAGTTAACCTGTCTGCACCCTCGTTTGTGCTCCCATTCTCTGCACTTAAAAACTATGTTAACCACTACCCAGAGATACAAACTGTCCCGTTTAAAACACTCAGGGAAACATTGGTGAACCAAAAAACAAGATTTATTCAACAAAACAGTAACTTCACATGGAACCTGGGAAGGGAGGTGCTCAGGGGTGCTGCTGGATGGAGAGGAGGGAAAAGTCTATGGTTTTGGGAATGACAGCCTTCTGCTGTTGCAGTGGTCTGCAGGGGTGGATTGAGTATTTCCACGCACCCTGGCTCCCCTTGTCCTAGTGACTTTTGGGGAGGAAGCCACTGGACTTGGTGGCGGGGGAGGGCGGCTTGAAAGAACGTACAGAGGCGCTCTTTCCTCATGTCTCCTGTCCTGGAGAATATCCACCAGGCGCCGGAGCGTGTCTGTTTGCTCCCTCATGATTCCCAGCATTGTTTGGGTCGCCTGCTGATCCTCCTGCCGCCACCTGTCCTCGCGCGCTTCAGCCCTCTGCTCCCGTTCCCTGGCTGCTCGCTCGTACCGTGCGAAGTCCTCTCTGCGCTGTGCCGCCTCCCTCTGTGACAGCATCACTAATTCCGAGAACATGTCGTCCCTGGTTCTCTTTTTGCGCCGCCTTATCTGGACTAGGCCATGGGTGGGAGAAGCACGGGTTGGGTGGGAGACACTCACAGCTGTGGGATAAATGAAAGGGAGTAAATTCCTCAGACAGATACTTTTTCAAGAACAATGACCATACTCTTTCACCGTGAATAGGACCAAAGACAGTGCCTATCACATGTACACGTACTACAAGGTCAAATAATATGCCTTAAGGCTGAGTGAGTGTCTAGGGTCCCGGTATACGGATCCCAGAGGCCTTTCCGTACACAGAAAATCACCTCTCTGAAAACCATGGTAAGCTGCTTACTTACGACTGCTGTGAGATTGCTTCACAGCACTGCTCTACTCCCATGTCTCCCTCAGTGTTCCTGGCGGCGGTCAGTAGCTGCTGCTGGCCAAACCGGTAATCTACGGCGGCTGTCCTAAACCCGCCCCCCCCCCCCCCCCCCCCCGTCCGCGTTGCCGCTGCAGGGAACCAAAAATGCCCGGGAACCGCTCAGCGTGAACGGCTCGCCTACCCTTCCCCCCCCTCAGCGTGGCCGCTCCAGGGACCCAAAAATGGCCGCGAACTGCTCTGCGTGAACGGCTCGCCTAACCTTCCCCCCCCTCAGCGTGGCCGCTCCAGGGAACCAAAAATGCCCGCGAACCGCTCAGCGTGAGCGGCTCGCCTACCCTTCCCCCCCCTCAGCGTGGCCGCTCCAGGGACCCAAAAATGGCCGCGAACCGCTCTGCGTGAACGGCTCGCCTACCCTTCCCCCCCTCCGCGTGGCCGCTCTAGGCAATGTAAAATGCCCGCGAACCGCTCAGCGTGAACGGCTCGCCTACCCTCCCCCCCCTCAGCGTGGCTGCTCTAGGGAAGCAAAAATGCCCGCGAACCGCTCAGCATGAACGGCTCGCCTATCCTATCCCCGGTTTAGCGTTGCCGGTCCCCGGGACTGTCACTTCCCGCGCACCGATATGCACTACTGGTTTTGCTCCAGAGCCCCTACCACCACGCGGTAACGTAAACTGCCGGGTGTCTGTCTGTAAGGGGAAAAGGAAGCATGCAGTATACTAATTATACTACTCATTCGAACCAGGACCCCATGACTGATATCACTCTGATGAGGATTACGGAGACAGAGAAAAACTGCATGCTGAGTCAATGCAAGCAAACCCCGGGGCCGTATGCTGCCATGCTATGCAAGGCAATGATACCAGAGTACCTGCTGCTCGCATGGCGCGGGAAAGTATCCTACCATGGAGGAGACAATAAGGCAGCTCTCCCAGTGAACGTGCTAAACAAGCTATCGCTGTACCTTCAAGACAGCTTCTCTGAGATCTCTGCTGGTGATTACACCTCTATCCCCATACATATTGACAGACTTTTCGAATAGTTGCACGGGAAAGCGACTCCAAGGTGAAGCGCATAAGGCCAATGAAGCCACAGTTACAGAGCGCTAACACACCATAACTATTGTATTGAAAATAAATGTCTAAAACACTGACCTGATGATCCCTCTCCTGATTCCTGGTCAGGAATGCTGCCTTGGGAGTGTTCGAAGGGCAGCGCAGTCAGGGTCAGGAATAGTTCCTGGCTGTCGGGGAAATCTCCAGGGTGACCGCTTTCGATTGCCTCGTCCCCCTGCCCTCCTTCCTCTTCTTCGCCGTCAGCGAAAACCTCCTCCGATGTGTCCGTAGAATGGACCCCATCATCGGTGTCCACGGACACTGGTGGGGTAGTTGTTGCCGCACCACCGAGCATGGCGTGCAGTGCCTCGTAAAATCGGCAAGTCTGAGGCGCTGAGCCGGAGCGTCCGTTGGACTCTTTGGTCTTTTGGTACGCCTGACGTAGCTCCTTGATTTTGACGCGGCACTGCGTAGCATCCCGGCTGTACCCTCTCTCCGTCATAGCCTGTGAAATCTTCTCGTAAATTTTTGCATTCCGTCTTTTTGAACGGAGCTCGGCTAGGATGGATTCATCGCCCCACACAGCGATGAGATCCAAAACCTCACGATCACTCCATGTTGGAGCTCTCTTTCTATTCACCGATGGCATCGAAACCACTGCTGTAGAGCTCTGCATCATTGCCAGTGCTGCTGAGCTCGCGACTATGTCCAAAGAGGCAATGTGATTCAAAATGGCCACAGAGGAAAAAGTATTCAAATTTTCGCGGGGATTTCTCTGAGTGGCAGGTCAGAGCATCCGAGTACACAATACTGCCCTGAGCGTCCACCGAGTGGTGCACTGTGGGATAGCTCCCGGAGCTATTAGCGTCGAATTCCGTCCACAGTACCTCGCATTCGACATGCCCATTTCGATTTTGGCGCTACTCCCCTCGTCAGGGTGGAGTACCGAAATCGATTCAAGGAGCCCTTAATGTCGAAATAAACTGCTTCCTAGTGTGGACGGGTGAGGGATTAAATCGAGTTAACGCTGATAAATTCGACATAAAGTCCTAGTGTAGACCTGGCCTTAGATCAGTGTGACCAGCATTCCAAATGTTTTACACTAGAGAACTGTAGCCATTCTGTGTTTACCCTGTTAATCCTGCTGGGGAAGGGTTAAGTTGTTTCTGCTGACTCACTGGCATAAGTGATTCATTACCATATCTTGATGGGGGGCGGGGTGAAGTGGCTTTCTGTGGAGAGAAGACTTTAGGTGTGGGGTGAGCAGTCCTAAAGGAGGACATGTAGGAGCAACCAGGCTTGGGGAGAACTTGAAACTGTTTCTTGTATTATCTTATTGTTGTTCTCCTTTGTAATAATGCCAAGCCTCAGGAAAATAACCTCAGTGTTTTTGAACTTGACATATTGTGACAGTGGTTGCAGAGCATGTTGGGAAAGGTACCTGCTTACATATGCCTGCCCTTCCACCTAAAATGTTGGTGATATTGAATGAAAATGTGCACAAGGCCCTGCACAGATACAAGCTTCATTTGTTAATAATAGCCCTGGATCCTGAAATGAAAAGCAGTAGGTGAGGAGACTGCATGACCAGGTTTCTGGGGATATCACATCTCCACATACTGTGCTCAATGCACTTTACTTTTTAAGTCCTAGCTTCACGGGAATTGATGCTAGGCAGAGACTAAAAGTGAACTTCTTAAGTGTTTAGACAAACTTAATGAACCCAGAACAAGCAGTAGGACATTTTGTTTCAAAAAAGATTTATCTCTGCTGTGTTGCTAGAGCAATAAATATCCTGCAAATGAACTTCATATTCACTTATAAAATAAAATCCACATTAATCTCAACTACTGGAGACAACAATAAATTGAACAAAAGTGAATCAGAGCTGAGAGACTTTGAAAACAACCACTCCATCACAAAGGACATGCACCTGGCCAACTGTCACAACAATGTTGTTCATGTTCAGAAATTAAAAGGCCCTGGAGAATATTCTCAGTTAGGTCACATTTAACTGGTATGACATAAAACTTCAGGGTTCCGCTGGCAGTGCCTGCCTGGAAGCAACTGTGGAGAATAACTATCAACATCTTCCACTCTGAGGAGATTTGTAGTAAAACTCAACCCTTTTGTCACCATGGGGCAAAAAAGTAAGTCACTGCAGGGAGGGAAGTGGAACATGGAGAAAGGAGCAGTGGATTTACTGCAAGTCCTTACAGTTCAATAATATCCAGTAAGTTCGTCCACTGTCTGCTGTATGAGTCATGGATATGTTTATTGTATGTGTGAGTTATGCTAGCTCTAGCTTTATGTAGCCAGCCTTTTGGGAGAATTACATTATTTAAGTCTTCTATAAATAACTGGCACTAAGCCTCCTTTGTTGGATAAAAGGTCAATACTGTTCTGCTGACGATGAATCTTCAGTTTAGTCCGAAGAACCTCCAGCATAGCTAGATGGGTAGGGCTAAATTTGACTTTCTTTAAAACCAGCACAACCCCAATGTTGTTGATGGATTTGCATTAGTATAAGCAAAAGCCCAATGTAGCTCTAAGATTTGAGGGGGAGGGGAGGGCAAATATAGGAAAGAGAAGGAATGGAGAATACACTGATTTTCTAGAGCTCTTTAGTAATTGTTTTTATATTAGCTTATAAAACAGGGGCGGGCAAACTTTTTGGCCTGAGGGCCGCATTGGGTTTCGGAAATTGTATGGAGGGCCAGTTAGGGGAGGGGGTCGTGGCCCGGCCCCCACCTCCTATCCGCCTCCCCCAGGTCTCCTGCCCCATCGAACCCCCCCATCCACTGACCGCCTCCGGAACCCCCGCCCCCTGACCACCACCCCGAACTCCCCTGCCCTCTATGCAACCACCCCTGCTCCCTGCCCCCTTACACTGCTGCCTGGAGCATGGTTGGTTGGCGGCGCTACAGCCGCGCCGCCCGGCCATGCCGCTGCCACTGTGCAGCACAGAGCACTGGGTCAAGCCGGGCTCTGCAGCTGCGCTGCCCCAAGAGCTCCCAGCCCTGCCGCCTAGAGCATTGTGCCAGCGTCGCAGCGCACTGAGGCTGCGGGCGAGGGCGGAACAGCAGGGGAGGGGCTGGGGGCTAGCCTCCTGGACCAGGCAGAAGGGGCCTGCGGGTCGGATGTGGCCCATGGGCTGTAGTTTGCCCACCTCTGTTATAAAACATGGTAACATCACTTTGCTGTTCTTAACACAAAAATATTTATTGAATGAGTCCCCATTTCAGCAAAGTACATAAGCACATTGTGACCCTAAGAGCATCCCTATGCCAGAAGACAAGGGGGTCCCTGGTACGTAGCAGTGAGTCTGGGCTGGCCTGACCCGCTCAGTGTACCCCAACTCACTATTGTTGTAATATGTCGTCACAGAATGTGGGGAAGTCAGAGCCCTGCACCCCCCACTCTCAGCTAGCCAGTAAAACAGAAGGTTTATTAGACGACAGGAACACAGTCTAAAACAGCGCTTGTAGGTACAGAAAACAGAACCCCTCAAGTCAGGTCCCTCTTGGGGGGTGGGGAAACAGTGCATCTCTGTCTCTATACACCTCTCCTCCAGGACATATAGGAAAGTGTCGTATTAACATGATATGGTTGGGCAGGAGTAACATGCATTCTGAACATTAGTGTCCTCTGAGTTTCTGAGCAGATTTAGTGTGAAGTTGTGCCAACTCAAAACAACACAAAAATAGTATTTACAGTATTCAAGTGCAGGATAAGGGTACAGTAAGGACATTGGTGTTCTGGTAAGGACATCTCTGAGTTACTATGATTATTTTATTCAGTTATATGCTCTGAGAGTAATCACCCACAAAGCAGGAAATCAACCACTCTTTGCGTGACTAAGATCTCCCACGATTAAAATGAAGTACCGGGAATACTGTGCACTAGAATGGCTGCTAGTCTAAGATACCCTCCCAAAGGGAAGAGATCTTGCAAACAGCTCCATGGGGCAGACACTAGTGCTTCCATGGTGTCCCACTGAAGCCAATGGGACTCTGCATGAGTGCAGGGGTCTGCCTTGGGAGAGTTCATTGCAAGATCAGGTCCCAGCTATAGTGAGGTTCACAGCTCTAGTTTAAAAAGGCATTCAGGGAACCAGTTGTCTCCACTCCGCTATGTCAGATTTACACCAGTGGATTCATCCTGTTGAAAAACTGGTGCAACAGTGGAGAATCAAGCCCAGGATTTCTAATATACTCAATCAAGTTTCTATAGGCAAAAAGAATGGCTCGGTCATTACGTTAGTTGAATTTATTTCCTCCCGTTAAATACCCTTAACACCTTTGTGTCAACTGTCTGTAATGGGCCATGTTGATTATTACTTCAAAAGTTTCTTTCTTACTGATAACAGTGCCTTTCAATTAATTAGCCTTTTACAGTTGATATGGTTACTTCCACCTTTTCATGTTTCTCTGAATGTATAAATATCGAACCACTGTATGTTCCATTCTATGCATCCGATGAAGCGGACTGTAGTCCACGAAAGCTTATGCTGAAATAAATTTGTTAGTCTCTAAGGTGCCACAAGTATTTCTTTCTTATTTTCTATTTGCTGACACAGACTAACACAGCTACTACACTGAAACCTGACATTTATGTCAGTCATTTCAAAACCTAGATGCTGTGTTGCTGTCATTATCATCCTATTTACTTAATGTGAACTGTAAAATAATTGCTAAGGTGATGTCTAGACAAGCAGCATAATCTCTGAGCTAAATTAGGCTGACTTTTTCAAGGAAAGCTATTCTGACATAAGATTACTTATAGATCTTATTAATACTAATTACTGCTGGTATGTTATATCCCTTTCCTCTCCTATTGTCTGTCTTGTCTGTTTAGACTGTAGGCTCTTGGGGCAGGGGCTGTCTATTATTCTCTGTTTGTACAGTGCCAAGCAGAATGAGGGTCCAATCTTGGTTGGTCCCTCAGCACTACTGTAATAAACTCAATTAACGATATTAGAAGGGCACATAAAGTTGCCATGTTAACTCTGGATTCAGAGAAAGCAAATTGGAAGCATCTGTTTGCAAAAGGGGAAAAATTAGCTTTGGTGAATGTTTTTGTGCCTACTTGCTAAAAATGACTAGGTGCCATCCATGTCTATATATGCATCCATGTATATCCCAAGGGTTACTCCTCACCAAGTACTCAGCAAACCAGTGCATAATCACTTCTGTAATTTAGTTTTAGATTCCATTAGAGCAGCAAAAGTCAAAAGGATTAAACCAGAAGGAAGGTGTATTGACTACATAGAAATATTATATGCAAATGTCGATTATCATGACTGAGTCACAAAAACATGTATTCACATTCCAAACCTGATAAATCTATCGTGATTTAAAGTGCTGACAATATAATGTTTTGCATTTATTTAACATCCTTTCATCAGAAGCTCTCCAAGTGCTTAGGATACACTGGGATGAATTCAGAATAATGGCAGTCTCAAAAGGGTGCTTCAAAGTGTATTGTACAGCATCAAACCTCAAATCGGCAGCTGAGGGTTGGGTGACATCTGGGAATTAAAAGAAGAAATAATCTAAGGGGGCATAATTAAAGTAAAGCTAAGTCTGGCGATCAATAAAATAAGATTGGATTTTGAAAGATGGGAACAGATTAAACTCTCTGTGAGGGAAAGTAAGCAATATAAAGATGAGCACTCTGCTAGATCATTATCTCTCTGCTAGAGAACATTCCAAAACTACACTTCAAAGTTTGTGTGTGTTTGGGTGGCATATGTAAAATATAACGGATTGTCCTTAATATGGACCAGATGCTGCTGCTTTTACTCTTATTTAGTAGCGCCTTAATCCCTGAGTAATTATAGGACCAGATTCTGCTACCTTTACCCTTATTAATATTAAGTATTAATTATTATTATTTTATGTAGTTGTATCACAGTAACCCCTAGAGCTAGGCATTGTACAAACACACTGATCTGAATTGTGAACCCTTTACAGTGATGAGCAATTATTCCTATGGGTAGTCCTGCTGACCTCACTTGCAACTATTTCTGTGATGCTCGGCCCTGTGAATAAGGGGTTCACAATCTGGCCCTGAGTAAAAAACAATCCCTGCCCAAAAATCCCTGCACAAATCCCTTACAATGTAAGAGCTAGATTCTGACACTTTTACTCACACTGAGGAGTGAGTACCTTACTCCACAGGTAATCCCGTTGCTCCGCCTACCCAGGCCTTCTGTCAGTGTCTGTAGCAAAGCACAGCATCTCTGGATACTCACCACTCTGAGCAGGTGGGCAAGGAGGGGGTAGAATGGGTGAAGATGCCCATGTGTGAGGAGGGAAGGAAGCTGCACCCTTTCAAGAGCTGCAGTATTTGCCTTCCCCTCTTTCCCACAGTGCATAAGGAGAAACCATGATTCTCTGAGGTGTCTGGTCCTGGGGTGGAGCAGTTACACACAACCCCTTATTCGGGGCTGATCCGAAAAGCTCAGTCTATCCCTATATAAGCTGTTACTCACTTCCTCCAAACATACTAATTGGTTAAGATAACACAGGAAAAGGAACAGAGCAGGATCTGAACTTTTAAAAAATTAATAACACAATAGGGAGCAGATTGAACTGAACTGCTTTTAAACGCTGAAGATCGGAGGCTTGGCTTCTTCTAGCAGAAGATATATTTTTAACATGCAAAAGACTCCAATGGCTGGTGCAGGGATCAAAGCCAATGGTGTGTCAAAACTGTAGGATGGTGAATTCTCATTGATGGAGAGAGACTTGAAGTGGAAAGGTCCTAGTATTTACATACCTACTTCCATGAGGTACAGCCCTGAAAGTGATTTTGAGCTACTGTGACAATGTGTGATGCGAGTGATGTTTCAGTCTAGGTAATTTATGTCTTGGTGCATGAGAACATCCATAGCAGGGACCCAGTGTAAAGCATTTCAGTGTCTTTGCTTTTTTTCTTACACTTCTACATTTCCAAACACACTGTCATCAAGCCTAGTCAAGAACGTAATTGGTGATGGGCACACTGTATCATGTGTACATGCACTGGGGAGTGCAAGTGCAATTTATCTGAAGGGTGAGAGGTGAACCTAAAAATTATATGAAACATCTGGCTTGAACAAAAATAACAAAAGAAATGGAATCCTTATATAAGGCTTTTTGTCTTAACTTTCAGCCTCTGTGCCCATCTGTTAGAGTAAGCATAGAACTCACATATACTGCACTATTTACACCGGGGTGGCCAACCTGAGCCTGAGAAGGAGCCAGAATTTACCAATGTATATTGCCAAAGAGGCACAGTAATACATCAGCAGCCCCACATCAGCTTCCCGCTCCCCTCCCCTGCTCCCCTGCTCCCCCGCTCCCAGCGCCTCCCACCCACCGGCGGCCCCACCGATCAACGCCTCCCCCTCTCTCCCCGCACCTCCCAATCAGCTGTTTCATGGCATGCAGGAGGCTCTGGGGGTGTTGAGCAGTGAGCACCCTCCAGCACATTGGAAAGTTGGCACCTGTAGCTCCAGCCCCGGAGTCGGTGCCTATACAAGGAGCCGCACATTCACTTCTGAAGAACTGCATGTGGCTCCGGTGCCACAGGTTGGCCAACCCTGATCTACACACTATGGGCCTAATCCAAACCAAGGTAAGTCTTTCCATTGAATTAAGTGGGCTTTGGATCAGGTCTGGGGACCCAGGTTGCTCAGGCATTTGGCAGTGGGAGAAAGAACCGTTCACTTCACCACCACTAGTTAAATATTTATAATATTTTATAACATAACAATGCTTTGAACTTCTGTAGCAGCTTTCATCCAGGTATCTCAAAGTGCTTTACAAACACTGATGAAGGAAATCACACCTGAGGTAGGTAATTATTTAGAGCTATGTCACAGACAGAAAAACCTGGAGAAAGAGGTTAGGTGACGTGTGTGTGTGTGGGTGGGTGCGTGCGTGCATGCGTGTGTGTGTGTGTGTGTGCGCACGCATCATTTTATAAAAGTCATGTTAGTCCACAAAGAATCTTATTCTGAAATGCTAATGGCATGACTTCCCCTGAGTGAAGCAATAGTGATAGGGCTCGCTACTAACAGAAATGTAACAGATTAGACAGCCATGAAAGATAGTTTATATACTGAGAGAAGGGGCAGGACAAAAGGAAAACACTGAGATATGGCCAAATATAGCCTTCTGTATGCTGGAAAATCTTTGGTATCTCTCTCCTTTCTCTTGAGATAAACACACAGACTCTGAGAAAATACCCTTGAAATGTTGATAATGGCCAACTGGATTGAAAAACATTCTGTTGTGTTGATATCGGCACCCTCAAACATATATCATGTAATGACTTATAGAGAGGTAACACCTTGTGACAGTTTCCATTACTAACAGCTGGAAAACAGATGGGTCTACCTTCCAGAATGCAGACAGAACTGCAATATATTTTCTGAATGAAACAGAAGTGCTATATATTTCTGAAACAAAAGACAAAGAGAATGCCAGCTCTAAGGACCAAATGCAGCCCGGCTGCACAATTGGCACAATTGCCGCTGAAATCAGTGGAAGTTGTGTCTGGTTACATGGGGCTGAATTTGGTGCTAAGAGTTTGATGACGTCAGATTATAGAGAAATATCATCCCCTTCCATGCCAAAATTTGTGGAAGGGGAAAAAGTGACTCAGTAAACACAGTGTGGTTCCAGATGCATATATCTCCTTGAGGAAGGAACTAGCAGCCATGTGGGTGGAGGGAGCACAGCAGTAGGTAGGTTTGTGGCTTTGGTCTGCTAACCACATACAGACCAAAAATACACAGGACAATCCCTTAGGACCTTTGGAACTCCAAATATTGTGCTGGTGTCCTCCACACTTCTCCCACCTCTACCCTCTTGCAACATGGCTTGGTAATGAGTTGTGCTGCCAGCAGTGGCCTAACATTAGCTTTGTAATATCTTCCTGTTAGATATGCAGTAACAACAGATCAATAGTCTTTTATAAGCTTCAGCTATTTGGATATGTGGCTCTTAACTCTCATCCTGGATCCATGTAAAGTATTAACCATAGTCCTGTCTCAGATACAGGATCAAACTTGTATTTATTTTTCTGCCATTAACTAACATCAAGTTACAATACTGTATATAATGTCACCGCTGACTACAACAGATGTAATTTTGGTTGGTCATGTTGTAATGGACGCAACATAATGGGAGCTGATGCCACTGTCTAAACAAAAATACACTGTGGATTCTATGGCTATATGAAGAGAGACTAACTTAGGACTTGATTCTGCCACCCTTCCTCACAGTGAATAGTACCTTACTCCATGAATAGTCCCATTGGAATCAGTGAGGATAGTCACAAAGTAAGATACTACTCCGTGTGGGTAAGAGTGGCAGAAGCTGGCCTTTGATGTGTACATCTGGGGTAAGTGACAAATGAGGAAGTGATGGAGACGTGATAGTTGCCTAAAGTAGTGTAGACACAAAGGCTGTGTCTACAGTAGGCTGGTGTTAACAACAGAGGGAACTGTTTGATAACATTCCCTGTATAGACAAGGCTACAGGCCCAATCTCCCTGCATAGCACCTTCCTCCATATCCAGTTCTAGTGAAGTCAGTGGGAATAATTGTTTCATAAGACACTACTCAATAGGAGGAAGGATGGTAAAACTGAGTCTTAAGAAGGAAGAGTCAGTTTTGGGTAGTAACAAGGAGTGCAGTAATGGGATGAGAGTCAGAAAAGTAAAAACTAGAGTTAATGGCAGGACAAACATCTTGGCTGTGAACATTGGGGTCCCATTGGGCTAGGCACTGTACACACACATAATGAAATGATAGTCCCTGCCCCAAAGCACTTACACTAGAAGTATCAGATAAGAGACAACAGCTGGATACAACAAACTGGCAGGGGACCACAAGGTAACAGAGATGGGCTTAGGACAGAGTTTGGGGGGAGACAGAATCTGCATGGCACAACTTAGCAGCAGGCCACAGGGCTTTAGCCCAGCCCCTCTGCAACTGTCCCAGCCACTGTCTCTACCTATAACCTGGAATAGCAGCCTCTGCCCTCAGGCAAATCAAACAGCTCAGCCCATTCTCTAGTAGTCACCTGGAGATTGGCTTAATCAGACACAGAGCACAGCCTAGCTCTCTGGTGCACAGGAGTGCAGTGCTCCCCTTCCTCCCAGCATGTGGCCATGTCTCTCGCAGCCCCACCACACACTGAGGAGCTGTGGCGATTTTGCAGCATGGTGGCTTTTGTGCAGACCCTTCACAATGGGAAGAATCCCACCCAGAGATAAATGTTCCAGGTGCATGAGCTGTGGGAGAACTGCAGGAGACAGTGTATGGACAATTGCAGGATGGGTGCAAAGCAATTTTGTAACCTTTTTTCTTAAGCTTTTCTTTAATGGTAGTTAGGATAGCGACACATTATTGCTCAGCAAGTCTTAGGCCAGAGGTCCCCAAACTGTGGAGCACGCCCCCCCCAAGGGGGCACGGAGGAATGTGCAGGGGGGGCATAGCAGGGCCCAGGCCAGTCCTCACTGGGTGCGGGGTGGGAGCACCATCCAGCCCCACTCCGCCCCACAGCTCTGCTCCAGCCCCTGCCCCAGCTCCCAGCCCAAGCCCCAGCCTCAGCCCCCCAACTGTGCCTGGCTGCGGCTTCCACTCCTGGCCCCAGTCCCACCCCCAGCCTCGGCTCCCAACTGTGGTTCTGCTCCCGGCCCAGCCCCAGTCCGGGCCCACTTACCCCTGTCTGTGCCCCCCTCCAACCCCCCTCAGGACCTGGGGCCCTGCAGCAGGCCCCAATTCCCATGGGGGAGGGGTGCAGACAGGGGTAAGGGGGGTCGTGCTCGTGAAAAGTTTGGGGACCACTGTCTTAGGCTATTGCTACACTACAGCTTAAGTCGACATATGTCCCTCAGGGGTGTAAATTAGCCATCACCTTGCGCCACATAACTTATGCCGATTTTAGTGCACCAATGCAGCTGTGCCGCTGTAAGCTTTCTAGTGTAGCCAGAGCCTTACTGAACACAATAGTCCTCTCCTTCCCTCCTGTAGCAAATTACTTCCACTCGAAGCAGTCCGTATGGTTTTCTGGAATAGATTTCATTCGCTTTCCACACACCTGTAACAGAAATAACAATTCCCTGGCAATAAGTGGAGCCCTTCCACCTTTTCTCTAACACACAGAGACACACAGAAGTAGGTATCAAAATGGAAGGATTGCTGTCCCCTGTGTTCAAGTATATGCTGTGAAATGAAACAAACAAAGAATGGTAAGAAATCATTTGCAAAGCTGCCTTTCAATTGAGTGTTTCTGATTACTTTTATTAATTATTGAATATTTTCATACATTATTCAAGCTTTTCCTGTAGTTTATAGTATCATAAAAAAAACCTTATGTAGTGGAATCAATCAGCCACCACAATGTGTTCCTGCCTCCTGTATAAATAGTTTGGATGTATGTAGGCAGAAAGGGAGTCTTTTTGTGTGTTGAACCTCTATTCCACTGGCTATTATTTTTCTCGTTTATTTGTGTCTGGAGCACTCCCGTCTGAACAACTTTTCCTGGATTATTCCCAGTAGTTCTCCTAACTTTGCTTAGCAGGAGAATGGTATATAATTAAATGCAGTAGAAATCAGACATATATAGATACAAACCAAACCCCTTCCTCAATCTTTTTCTGTATATCTTTATAGGATTTTATTCCAGGGCCCTCATCATTTTATCTGAGCACCCAGAGCCAAACATCCCCACACATTTTGGAATCTGGTTATTAATCCAGATGTTTGGTTGGCCCCAATCACAATGGTGGGCTGAACTATTTATCCCTGAGCTTTGCAGAAGGGGAGGGTATTTAAAATCTGGATTCTAACTGTACAGGTTGGGCCCCATCTCTAATAAAAATAGAAGTAATGTGTAAAGGAGACATGGACAGAAAGGGAAAGAAATTAATTATGAAATGGATTGTCTTTAAAACATAGTAATGAGGAAATGTTATTCTGTTTCCTGGAAATATATGACTGTGCAAGGAACAGATGTGTTTAACTTGTTCCCCTTTTGCTTCCTTCATTGCCTTTAGAGGGCAGCTCACCATGGGAGGAGGGTTTTGGCCTTGCTACTCCTACTTTTTCAAAGGCCATGGCCATTATTTCTGCAACACAGCTGAAAAGTGATCAAGCCAAGTAATCTCCCCTCTACCTAATGGCAGGAACATAGAGTACCAGGTAATTTGCTGTCTTTTGAGAAGACATGGCATCACTTTCACTTTTTCCATCCAACGCATGTTGAGTTCCAGAGGAGAGAGTCGGATCCTAAGCATTTGGGGCCTGAGCCACATTCCTTCAATAAGAATTGGATTAGGCCCTCAGTGCTGCTGTCGTGTCACATTAGCAGCCTTTAGGCCGAATTCTCCACTAGATTCTAGAACAATCACTCATAGCAATATGAAAGGAACCATCTCAAGTAGCTCAATCATATACATGCTGGTGATAGAAATCCCCCAGGCTTGTTTTGGAGAGGATTCTGACTCCTAGGGGTTCAGTGAAGAGACAGCCAAGAAAAGGATTTTATTGAAAAGTAAAACTAGAGACTTTCACTTTCTTTTCATGAGTTCTACACCTGTAGCATCCTCAATCAAATGTGCAGAGCTTCATGCGAGATACATGCAGGTGAAACTGAACAAAAAGAAGCCAGTGTTGCTGGGCCGTGTCGGTTCCTAGAGAGACAAAGTGGGTGAGGTAATATCTTTTATTGGACCAACTTCTGTTGGTGAGAGAGACAAGCTTTCGAGCTACACACAGCTCTTCCTAGGGTCTGGGAAAGGTACTCAGAGCCTCACAGCTAGGTCGAACCTTTCCTAGACCTGAGGAAGAGCTCTCAGTGTAGCTCGAAAGCTTCTCTCTCTCACCAACAGAAAAAAAAAAAAGAGCCACATAGATAGGATGACCAGACAGCAAATGTGAAAAATTGGGATGGGAGTAATAGGAGCCTATATAAGAAAAAGACCCAAAAATCAGGACTGTCCCTATAAAATCGGGCTATCTGGTCACCCTACACATAGATCATTATCTATTCCTCTGGGAAAGGTGATTCCCTGTTCATGCTCAATGTCTGGACAGTTCTATTTGCACTGTCACATGATTAAGCTTACTCAATCTTAGACCCTATCAGTTTCAATAATAATATAGCCAATGAGCATCCTACTTTTATTTTTCACTTGTAACAGCCTTAAATATAATAGACAAATGAAAGCTTTAACAATGCGATGCAAAATAAACAAATAGGTATTTTTACTTAGGGTTGGGAAAGATTTAACTAACTGATGTTTAGTAAGTTATATCAGCTAATTACGGAATGTTCATAGCCCAGAGGAATAAGTACGGGCCATTATGTACTATCAATTTTTAAAGCAGAAGTCTGCAATGTAATTGATTAGGAGTTCTGCCTGAAAATTAATGACATGGTCTAGCCCTATGTTACTTTTATCTGATGTCAGATCTTAGAGAGGGAACTGCAGATAGAGAGTGTGGTGTGTGTAAGCCGTGTATGTGTACAATCATTTACATGTACAAATGGCGGGTATTAAATCCTAGAAAGTAAAAGCAGGCGAAAGTTTGGCAGTAACTAACACACAGAAAAGAAAGGCAGTATCACACTATACATTATCCTCTGGTTTGGAAGTAATTCAAGATATCGGGACTTCTTTGGGTGCCTTTAATAATTAATGGCACAATATTTTCCCTTCAATAAATAAAGAGCAATGATGCTCTAATCAGATCCATTTGCTGAAAACAACAGACCATGACAAACTACTGAGGGTGAACAAGCAGGATGCGCGTTTTTGCACTTAACCAAGCAGCATTTCATAACAAGAAATCTGAAAATGCAAGACCACACTTACATGCAGTGTAGTCATAGCACAGTACATTTTTCACTATGAACATACACTTGCAGTGTCTTGTGATTTAACATACACACACAGAAAAGAACACACATATGAACACGAGCTACAGATTATATCATGTAGCTTCATACATAGGTCCTGTTTTTATTCTCACTCAAACCAGTGTAGCTTCGTTGACTTTGATTTCCATTAACATCATGATGCCCCAGGACTTATGTAGAGGGAAACCCATGAGAGGTTTAATTGAAACCCCTCATGTTAAAAATCAAACTCCAGTTCAAATATTCAATTAACTATTAATTTAAAACAATGAAAAATACAACAATCAGCTGTTGTGAGAGAGGTAGTGGTGCAAGTATGGTGGCACAGTATGGTACGTCGTACCCCTATAGCCGGTACTCAGTACCAGAAAGACACAGGAGGAGCAGAACATGGGGCCGCTAATCAAATGCTAATCAAACCAAGGACCTAAGTAAATATCCCACAAAACAGTCATTCAGGGTCACATTCTTCTCTTACTCTGGTGTAAATCTGGAGTAACTGTCAGTTTACCAGAAGTTGTTGCCAATTTACTTGGGTGTACCACAAGAGTAAAATATTGGTGTTGGTTTGTGTGTTACTTTTGCTAGATCATTTGAGTAATATAGTGCAAACAGCATTTTCCTGAAAGAGATTAAACTTTTTTCAAACAAATCTTGTTTAGAATTCAAACCACATTTCCATGGCACTTTGCCAACACCGAGCCAGAATCTGGAGCAATGTTGATTTAAAGGTTCATAATGCCCAACATTGCATGGTCTAAGCACACCTTGCAGGACAGGACTCATTAACTAATTCAACCTCCAAACACCACTCTTAGACAGCCGAGTTTTTACACCATCATTTAACAGATAAGAAGACTGAGGCAGGAAGAGTTTAAGTTATTTGACCACGGCCACAGAGGATGTCATTGTTAGAACAGAGATTACAATTCAAGAATTCTTGGTTACTGGTCCTGGGATCAAACCACTCAGCCATGCCTGTCTCTCAGTATACATATAGTATCTCTACCACAGCAAATCACACGGTCCTTCTTAATTTTGGCTCTGAATCAGCAAAACACTTAAATATGTGCTTAATGTTAAACAAAAGGGTTTACGCATGTGCTTAAAATTAATTTAACTTAACATTAAACATATGCTTTTGTCCTTTGATGAGGTCACAATTCAGAAAAGCACTTAAGCATGTACTTAACTTTACACACTTAAAGTTAAGCATTTTCTTAACCTCTGCTAAATCAGGGCCTAATGATCTCGTCATATCATTTATCTTTCTCACAGAGGTAATATTCTGGGGCCCTATTCTCCCTCTGTAGAAAACCAGTAAATCCCCTTGGAGTTAATGGAGGACACTGGTGTCATATGTGCAGGAGAATAGGGTACATACTCAGCACTTACACATGCTAAAATCCCATTCACTTTAATGGAAGATTTGCCTGAGTATAAACTGCAGGATTTGACCCACAGTTCGACATTTGATTTAAAATATTTGCAGTCCAGTGGTTTCATTAATGCCAAATTACCACCCCAAAGCAGAAAAGGTGCCAATCAGGTAGGCCAAAGTCGGCTCTTAGTTACACCAGTGCCGCAACACCAACTGTGGCTGCTCTCATGGAACTGGGAGTAGAGTTTGGTCCACTGTACCCTTATTTCCCTGGTGTGTCTTTGGGCCAAAGGAACAACACTGAGAGCTGGTACTTGGACAATTGCTAATGGCAGGAGAATCCACAGTTCTTTTGACATTAAGTCACTGTAAACACGGAAAGAAAGGACATCTGTGTTGTATTTTTTGGCTTACAATGCCTTAAGCCTTATCTCTCATTCTGTCAGGAACCAAGAACTATGTATACAGATGGTGCAATTTATTATGTTCTGTACTACGATCAAGTGCTGAAATACCTTCAGGAAATCACCAGAAAGCCTGAAAAGCATGCAGTCTCTTGTGACTCCAGCTCAGTAAAGCTATAATTGAACAAGGACAATATATTAAGCACTGTATGTTATGCAGTAGACCTTTGGAAAAGGAGTGCAGCTTTTTCAGCATCATTACAAAAAATAAATTTATTGTACAATTACTGACTGTATCCAAGGTCATCAGCTATGCATCTCTCTCTATTCTGCCCCCCCACCCCCTCACACACACACCCATTTACAAATAAACACGTAGTTCTATTGGGACAAATTCATCCTGGTCCCAAGTTCACCTGCATTGTGTACATTTATAAAACATTGCTGAGCTTGATTATCTTCACAATAACATTAGTGTAAGTCGGGGTAAATACACTGAAGTCAGTGGAGTTACATCAATGTAATAGTGGTGCAAGAGAAGAATTCTAGCCCTTATTTGCAACAGTGTTGACATACTTTTATTCTTGCTTCACAAAGTGAAGTCATGAAACAGTCATTTTGCTTAACTAGGCTGAATTTGGGCCAGAAACTTAGAAAAAAATTAATCTAGCACCCCTGTGCTCCCTCATTCAAACCTGTGTATAAAATATATAACTAGAGCTGGGCTTAAGACTTCACATCTGGAGCCCAAGCACTGCAATATTTGAGATGTTCAGCTCCAGGATTTTGCTTTGGCCCATCATAAAGACAGTGACCATTTGCAAAATTTGGATTTGGATCCAGATTTGGATTTCAAACCACCCCACAGTCTGGGAAGTGTTCAGATGAGATATTTTGATTTAGGCCCATCTCTCTACATAATTAGAAACAGAATGTGACACTAAAAATTGACTCAAGCTATCGATGCAGCAAAAATATTTATTAGCGTGTTGACATATGATAAATCTAACGTACAGAAACAGCCACTATTCACAGGCTCTCCTGCAGCTTTGCTCATTAACAGGCTCACTAAAAAACTAAACCCATTTTCCTTTTTTATCTTTCCACTCTATTTCTTCTTTGTAAAGAGGCAAGACTGTGCCACCCTTACAATAAAGGAATCTTTATTCACTTCCCTGCACGCGCTCTTAAATGTTCCAATGTGCTTCATTATCACATAGAAACACAATAGAAACGAATGTCTCAAAGCGTCTTTCATTATTACATCTCACGAAACACCCAAAAAAAAAAAAAACATATAGCAAATAATTCACTCACATGACAGGATAATCCCACACACCAGGTTGAAAGAAATGTCGCTTCCCAGCAGAAGGCATCTGACGGATATTTGTACCCTTTGTGACCCATCAAACCTTCAGGGCTCCAAGTCGCATGGCCGTCAGAGCACGCATTGAGGCCCGCTGACTATGTTTAAGGTTTGAGTGACTTTTTTATCCCTCTTGGTTGTCTTTGTTACGATATTGGTTTTATTACTGTGCTTTAATCTCTGATAGGGAAGGCCCAACCCTGGGAGTCAGGAAACCTGGGGTTCTACAACCACCGTTGTCACACACTTGCTGTGGGGCCATCAACATGTGACTTAGGGCCTGACTTTCAGATGTGCTGAGCACCCAGTAGCTCCCTTTGATTGCAATAGGAGCAGCAGGTGCTTAGCGCCTTTGAAAATCAGACTATTAACCTCTCTCGTCTGTTTCCCTCTCTTTACAACGGGGATGATGATACTTTCCCGACCCTGCTGGGGCGCACTGGGGCTAAATCCATTAATACTGTGAAGTGCTTTGAGATCCTCAGATGGTAGGTGCTGTCAAAACATTCATACTAATTGATTGTATTTTCTATAATTCTGTCTCCTATAGTAGCCACTTGTATAGAAATGAGTAAAACAATTAAAGTTCCTGGGCTTCACTTATTCCACTGAGTTGCCCCATGGGGGGGCGGGTGTTTGCAAAGCCACACTCGCCTCCCAGAACGCTGCTAACTTGCCTCCAGCAGCAATGGGGGCGGGCGGGGGGGCGACAGGGGAAGCTTGTCAGTTTCCAACCTGCAATGATCTTTTAATGAGTGTGGGAGAAAACCCCTGAGCCTCCCAAGAAGAAATCCCCGATCGAGTGTCATCAGCCGAGCCTAGGAGGGAAGAAAAAGCACCGAGCCAAGTGCCAACTACACAATGGGCTCGCTAGATGGGTATGAAAAATCACTGCAGCAGCAGCAGGCAGGGGAGAGATTAAATTCACAGGCGAGCCAGGAGCCTCTGGCTTTGCTCTCATATCCCCCCACCCCCTTTCCTTTTGCATGTGCAGCGCCTCTCCAGCCCTGTTGTCCTCCCTGCTCCCTCCCCATGGGCTCTGCACAGCCGACCTCTCTCTGCTGCTGTTTCTCGGGGCTCTGATGATGGACAGCTGAGGATCTGGTACCCAAAGGAACTGGCAGGGCACTAGACACCAACCCTACTACTTGCAGGAAGGGAGCTCTGTGCGGACGGACGGGAGCAGTTGATCTCTTCGCTTTTGGAGAGGAGAGGGGCTGGGGGGAGCGGATTTCACCGCTGATTTCGCTTGGGCTCTTGGGCACCTTGTCGGGCACTTTTCCTTGGGGGAGCCTGCGGTTTTGTTGCAATTGCAGAGAGAGAAAGAGGGAGGGATCGCTCCGAGACTTGGACTATCCTCTGGGGCTTCGCATCCTACCTACAGCCGTTGAGACCAAGTGGCATTTTGCAGGCTGGACCTCAGGTGCATTTTCGGGGGGGGGGGGGGGGGTGTTTTGTTTCCTCCCTTGCCCTCCCTCCTCGGAGCCAGAGAGACACACACAGGGCTGGCCGGGCGTTTTCTCTTTTTGCTGGGCAAGCTCCTGTTCTGAGCAAGGAGCCCCGCTTCCCCCCCATGAGAGGCTGCTGGGCTCCAGGGATCCGGCTCAGCAGCGAGCGGAGGCAAAGCCAGGGGGGAGCCGGGCGGTGCACCAGCGGCTGCTGACCCGGCTGCAAACTTTTCTGCCCGCACCCGGTGCCCCGCCACGGCATGTAAAGGAAGCGCCAGCCGCGTCCTGCTTCACCTGAGACCCAGAGCCCAGCCCCCCGCCCGCCCCCGGGGTAAGAAGGAAAACAGCGGCGATCTGGGTGCTGGCCCTGAATGGCAGGAGCTGCGCTAAGAGCATCGCCACGACCCGTTCTCTTGGGGAGGGGGGGTCCCCGCCGCTGGCATGCCCAAAGGGGGGGGGAAGGGGAAGCTGGGGGGGGGGGTGCACGTCTTGCTGACCGGGGAAGCCAGAACTTGCTTGTAGCTGCGAAGCTTTCCAAAGGCCCCTCCCCTCCCCCCTTTAGAAAAAAAAGTTGTGAAGGTCTCGGGGAGGGAGGGGCGGCACCGTGCCCTGGGGCCGGGAGTGCGATCAAACAACGCCTTTGCTGTGCGCTCTCCCCGTTCAGTTACACAGGTCGTGAGCTGACGAGCCCCTTCAGGGGCCCAGAGGAGTGATGCTGATCAGAGAGCTGCTGCTGCTCCTCCGCTGCTGCTGGCCTCCCCTGCTGCTGCACTGTGCCCTCCACCCCCTCTGGGGCTTCATTCAGGTAACTCCAGCCTTGCCCCAGCCCCGGGGACTTTCAGCTCAGAAGTTGGGGCGGAGGGGGTAGGCCGCACAAATGAACATCTGGCGTTATTTACTGCTGCCCTGTTGCCGTAGCCCGGAGTGGGAGAAGGGAGAGGACTCTCTTGAGCTGGAAATAATCATTGCTGGTTGGAGTCCTGGGGCTTCCTGCCCCGTACTCCCCTGATGGGGTTTGGGGATAACTGGTGTTTGATAGCTTCGTCTCCTGGATGAGGAGAGTGTTTAGAGACAGATACATATTCCCGTACAGTTAAAAAAGCTGAAATTGGAGATCACTGTCACACAGAGCCCAAGAAAGAGACACTAACACTTCCTGTAAAATCCAGAGTGCCATTTAGATCTCTGAATGCTGCACTCCTGCCACCTTTAAAGTCTGTCTGTCATCACTGTTAAAGATGGTTTTTAGTTTACAGATCAAAATGGTGCATTTAGAACAACTTCTAATTGCTTGGGTTTGACTCAAAAGTGTGTGGTTTTAAATGGCTTTTTATATTTTTGGCATCTCAGACATACCCACTTTTAAATTGTTTCTTTATTTTCATGTACTTCTGAATATTTGAATGTGCTACGGAGAACTTCAGTGACCTCTCAAACAGTTCGGGTGGACTTGCACAGCATGCACCTGGATGTCTATGGTGATATATACAAATGATAAATAATAATACTAGAGAGACAAGATGGGTGAGGTAATATCTTTTATTGGACCAACTTCTGTTGGTGAGAGAGACAAGCTTTTGAGCTTACACAGAGCTCTTCTTCAGCTCACCTCACCGACAGAAGTTGGTCCAATAAAGATATTACCTCACCCACCTTGTCTCTCTAATACCCTGGGACCAACACAACTACAACAACACTGCAAAAAACAATACTGTCATTCATTATTTACTGCGATTTGTAAACTCATCCAGGGACATATCTTGTGTCCATCTCTGTCTGCAAAGAAACTATCACACTTTTGGTGCTATCTTAATAATACATATTAAAATTATATATATACATATTTATACAATTATATGTATATACAAATATATAATTTTAATATGTATTATTAAGATAGCACCAAAAGTGTGATAGTTTCTTTGCAGACAGAGATGGACACAAGATATGTCCCTGGATGAGTTTACAAATCGCAGTAAATAATGAATGACAGTATTGTTTTTTGCAGTGTTGTTGTAGTTGTGTTATATATATACAGGGGGAGGGGGCTGGAATGCACATGTGCGTGTATTTTATATGATGGATGAAATCCTGGCCCCAGTGAAGTCAATAGGGACAACTCCCATTCAGGGGCCAGGATTTCTGCATGTATAAGATAGACTATATGTACACACAGAGAATTGTTCAGATTTTAATTTTTGCAAATTGTTGACTTTGGAAACTGATAGTTGTCCACGTAGCAGGGAGAAATAGCCCAATATATGTAGCTGTTGCTTGCCTAGATATAATTCCAATTCCTTTTGATTACTGCTGATTACAGAGAGACATCGAGGCTTTTCTAGGGAGTCTAAGCGATCAACACCCTAATGAGCCTTGTGTCTGTAGAACTCAAGTTGTTCTTTCTGAGCAAGATGTGGCTGACCTTTTTAAACATGTTGACAGTGAGAGGGTTTAGAGTGTAATTACTATCGGTGGCAATATGTACAAAACAAGGAACACATTGGGGAAGTGCTGAAAGCCTCATTCTGCTAATGTTTTGGCTTGGTGTCTGAAGTGTCTCTGAACTGAGAATTCACTGGATAAAAGCTGAATCAGCTTTGTCCACTCTCAGCCTCTGACTGTTATGTGGTGTGACCTTGATTGTAATGTGGGGTGACCAGTGACCTTTCTGCAGATGGACTCAGAGAAAACAGCAGACTAAAATGGACAGTGATTTTCTAATTCAGGCAACCAGGAAATCAGCAAAGCTAACTAAAATACATCCCTTTGATATTTTACACTTTATTTATAATATATGTCTTCAAAGCAATAATTGGTGAGCTAGCCGAGTACTGTTTCACACAGAGCAACTGCAGTTTATTTTCTGGAGAAAACATACCAAAGACTTAATGTCCTTTACTCTTTGTTCTAAACTTAGTGGACTCCAAATGATTACACTGAGATATTTTTTATTTGTTTTAACATTTGTCTCTTATAAGATTTGTGAGCTCTCCAACTGCAATAAATAATTTATTCATTCTGCTGACTGTCCTGCTCTAGAATTCAGATGGCTAAACTAGTTTCTGTAATTGAAAGTGCGTACATTTAAAGAAAATGCAATGATGTGAAAAGAGCAGCATTTTGAAAACCATCTCCTTCAAAAGATCAGGCAGTCAGCAAAATTTGCATAAGCACCCTTCACACAAGTCACTCAGGTGATTTAATTAAAAATAAATCAATAATAATTTATTAGGTGATAATTAATAGGTTATGAAAAAGGCAAACCAGAGTTGCTCAACCTTCCTCTGCAATAGTTTAGAAGTTCTACTCCTGATTCTTGATTTATAACTGCAACATTTTTAGTGTTTTGTGTGAGTCCAGTCAATCAATCTGCTCATATTAGAGTTTTTACTTGCCCTCCCCATGCAATGATAAAAGTATAAGGATCATATATGCATATAATAATGCAAAGGTCATGCATGGAATAGCCAAGAGTGTCCTTAATGAGGCATGAGGTATGCACATTCTGTGCATTAAACCTTAAACTGAGTTGTGCATTATCAATATATGATCCTAGCTCTTTTACCAATATGAATTCCCTTCCATCACAGATTAGACTCAAAGGGAAAATCATCACAGGTACAAGTTCTTAGAAGTAAATTGGCCAAGATTTTGGGTCATATTCAATCCTGGTATAACTTCATTTACTAAGAAGGGATGAATTTGATCCATAATCTTTAGCTAAATAAACCGAGCCTCATAACTTTGCCCAGACTAACCAGAATAATTCTGTAGCAACTTTTCTGTTTTTCAAGAAGTTAATGAAGCACTCTCAGGAAAAAAAGTAGGACATGCTCAGAGACCCTGGGGTCCATGAGCATGTTGTCAATACTGTTCCAGTTAGGTTACCCACACCTGAGGGACGTGGCAGAGTTGCCAGAAATAGTGAATTGCTGTGGTGCAGGTCCAGTCCAAGTCCAAATGCTGCTTCTTTTTCCTCTATAGCATTTTCCAAACTTAACCTTTTCATGCGGTTCACACAGCTAAAAGTCTTTTCCAGTCCCTCACCAGGTCCTATGTTGATTACTGTATCCTCCCCCTCCCTGGCCTTCTTGACCCCCCATATTGCCCTCCTCAGAGCCATTTAAAACACAGCTGCTAAGATGAACTTCCTTGCCTGTCTCTGTAATTGCGTCACCCTTGAATTTGAATCTCTCCATCTGCTCCCTCTTTTTCCATCACATCAGGTTCAAACTCCTTGTCCTTATCCTCAAGGCCCTTCAAAGCTATCCCTCTCCCTACTTACCCACCATTCTCTCACTGCCGTGCCCGCTTACCCTCTCCGTCCTGTCAGTGATACCCATCTGACTTTCTCATTTATCTTCTGTTCCCACCGCTCTCTTCACTCTTCCTTGCATGCTGCTCCTTGCACGTGGACTACTTTACCTGTACTAATCTGTCAAGGTATTACCTCTTCTCATTCCCTCCCCAAGACCTATTTCAAGAAATCAGCCAGATAAGGGTGACTAGGTGAGGAGCAGTTGATGTTAACTTATTTTAAAAAACAAAATAAAACAAAAAACACCAAACCTCACAATACTATTAAATGATTTGGAAGCATCAAGTTGTACACTTTGCTGGCCCATCTATTTGCATGAATTATTACTGCTGCCCTCATCCTCTCTCCCCTTAAATTCCTGTTGTTTGCTTTGCTCAATTGTTGGGATTTGTCTTAAATTAGATTATAAACATGTCAGGGCAGTGACCATGTTGTTTTATGTATTTGTATAGGACCTAGCACCATTGAGCCCCAATTCTGCTTGAGGCCTTTGAGGGCCACCATAATACAAATAATTAAAAATAATAAATGGCATCATAAATTAATGGGGACAGAATCTTATCTCAGTTTCACTGATGTAAATCTGGAGTGACTCTGTTGTGACTTCCTTAGAGCTATTTGGGATTTACACCAATGGAAACGATATCAGATCGCTAGACAACTGTCATGACAGAAAGTTATTGTCACATCAAGTAGGCAGTAAGATTTCTTGATTCTTTATTGGTCGATAGCACTTTTTTTTTAGTTAGACTATCATCCTTGCACTTGATTCAGAATGTCTCATAGAGACCATCAATTGGGGACTGCACTGTAATCCTCTATTCTCAATCCATCCTGTGTCATGTAGCATGCAGATGAACTGCTGCGATCATGTGATGTCCCACTGAAGTCAGGACTGGGGACAGACTTTCTGTAGAAAATCCTTGATTAAAAAGAAACAGTCTCACAGACATGGACTTTATATAACTGATTACACAAGCAAGCAATTGCTTTCCAATTTGAATATATTTATACCACTTTTTGTTTGCTTTTCCATGAACATTTGTGCAAACAGATTTTTATTTGCCTGAGTATTAGAAAATGTCTGACCTTTATGCAAAATACATTTGCATAAATTGTTCAAACAATTATGAATAATGAAAACATTAATAAAAATCAGCTCTGTCCATAGGTAATTTCAGAACAGAGAAAAGGGTAAACTCTTTGCTACTGATAATTCACCTAGTTCTTAAGTCCAGGCAACCTGAGAGGCCGACCTGACAAATTACTGAATGTATTGAGGAAACCAGATTCAAAACAAAGAAATAATTTTTTTAGACAGGCCAGTGAGACAAAAGTTCACAGCCATGCCCAACAATAGGAAGTGTCACTGAAAGCTCAATGGACAAGGAAACAAATCCTGGTCAAAAGATATCTACAGATCACTAGTGACCCCTTGCAAAGACAATCTTTGGGCAATAAACTGAATGGAAGCCATACTGATATTTGTCTGATAATTCCTTGTTTATGAAGTGCTTCTGAAGTTTTTCTGTGGCTAAGTTAACATTTGACAAAATGAACAAACAGTAAAGTTTGAAATAGGTCCGTAATTAGCAGAATCTTCCATAAAAGGTCTAGACTTTTTCAACATACCTTTCACTCCTGTCATCTTCTCTAAAGGCAGCTGATCTTGAATTATACACATTAGATACAGAAAAAGATCTATTAGGTCATGTGTTTCATCAGTCTCTGCCAGTGCAGGATTGCTCCCTACAGTACATTTTCTACATTTAGGTTTAAAAGACTCAAGTAATGGCCTTTCATCAGAAGACTAATAGACATCATCAGAAGTAAAGATTTTCCTGAGAATGAGCCAACATTTTTCATATTCCTTTTCTTAACTCTATCTCATTACTCCTAGTTAATCCCCTTGTAACAATATTTAATTAATCCTCTCCCTCTATGAGGCCTTCATTCCTGTCCTACGTTAGTCCTCATTCGGCTAACCAATACATCTTTAGTGTTTTTAAAAATCTTTCCCTTTAAGACAACCCTTTGAGTAAGGGTGAAATCTACAGTGTTCATCATAATTACTGAAAATTTCCAGATGCTTTGCTGTGTGACAAAGCAGGCAAGGGAGTGAAAGCCAACCCCTTTGAATCTCAGCCATTTGCTGAGAATAAATCAGTGTGAGGAAACATAGCCAATATGAACTAAGACATCAAAAAATACCCCCAAAACAAAAACAGAAATAGGATGCACCACTAGAATATGGCTGGACACATATAGGGTTAATCTTTTCTGCAAAATAATTGAGAAAAATGTCCACTGGATTCTGAGGACATGCTATTACCAGTCTATGGTAAAACAGCCTCTGGGGATTTAAAAGGCAGTCAATAGTTCTAAAAATAGACAGAGCCTTTTGGGCTTGGCTGATATTAAATTAGAGTAATAAGTCAATCTAGCCTTCCCATACCATCACTATAATTGTATGTTTATACACAAAGCTTCTTCTAGGCTGTAAATGAAGTGTTTTCTCCGAATCCCTCCAGTGTTATTCCATCCCATGACTAGTCACCTCCATTTTCCCTGTCTCCCAAGTAATTTTAGTGACCTAAAGTAAGCACCAAATTGAATACCAGTACAAGGGACGATAGTTATGAGTTGATAGCCTCCATAGTTAGCTGCCAATGCGCATTGGAATGATACTGCCTCACAACCTCCCTGATAAGTATAAATTTTATCACTACCAACCAAAGCCATGAAAGACCCCAGGTCACAGCCCAGAACAGGTCACTAGAGTTCAGCATTGTAGCAAGCTAGTGTTTTAACTATTGGGCTATCACTGAAACCATCATGAACACAACAATACTATATATAAGCAGTGTAAGAGTAATGAACATGACATATAGATTCTTCTGAGGCTTGTGAACTCTGGGAGCTCAATTTAAAGAGAAAAAGAAGTCTGCTTAACAATCAGATTTATCACCAGCTCTTGAAGATTATACAGTTGAGTCACTTTGATTCATTAGAGTGTTCAAAGAATCCATGTAAGTTCCTGGAAACTTTTTGGGATGGTCTATAACTGTCTCTTTATTATTACCTGATTGTAAGGGAGACAGTTGGAAAGTATTTGTGATTAAATTTGGTTTTTCCTATATTTGGTAATAGATTTTGATAAACCGTTTAAGGTACTGAATCTTCTGAGGCGTGCTGTTCGGAGTCTCTCTCCAACTCTTTACTTTTTCTTTTCCCTTTTGCACTCTCTGCTGTTCAAGCTACAAAATACTATTTCCAAATAACCAAAGCCACAGGGTGTATTTAGGTATACTATGCATGTGAACTGTACTGTGTGCACCAATGGTACATTTGTTAAAACTGCAGCTTTTTATTTGGCCACAAATATGTGAATATAATGTAACTTTAATTTGGCCAGAAGATGGCATAAACCACACTTTCCCTTTGCAAGGATCAATGCATTTTATTACAATCAAATGACCGTTAATAAAAAATTACTAGATAGACCATTGCTAATATTACTTCCACAGAGTATCCTCTATAAAGGTCTGGTTCAGTAAAGCACTCAAGACTGCACTTATGTACATGCTTAAGTCCCATTTACTTCACAGAGACTTAAGTATGTACTTAAGTGCTCTCCTAAATCAAGGTCTAAAAATGCGTTAGACATTCTTTTTCTTAATTTCTGAGTCTTATCTCCTCAAAATAGGATCTTGCATAGGTTCTTATTTTAAATATGAGTTTAAACTAATTTCAAAAGAAGTTGACTTCGAGACCTCTAGAACTAAATACTCATTGGAAGCTATTGGGATGCTTGCATAATTTCACTTTTACCAGAGGTTCACCTCTCTTGCTTAATCTTTCTACATTTCCTATGGTCTCAGATGAGTCATTTTAAGGTTCATCGATATTTTTAAAGTTGATAATTGTGTAAATATTATATTACTATTGTAATGCTAAAAATGTTAGTAACAACTAGTTGTCCTGGCTGTATCAAGATGCTGAGTATATTTTATACCAGGGGTCACCAAATTAAAAACATGAGGCAAATGATGCCTACAGGATCCTACAATGGCCCATAGCCACCTTTATCATTAGCACAGAGTGCATGTCACACAGGCTATAGGTCACAGCATGTGGTATTCCATCTTGATTGAAATGAGTGTGTGATTCATGTGGTCCTCAGATGGACAAAGTTTGGGCCGTCTTGTCTTATGTTTACAATAGCCAGAAGTGAAAGGGCTAACACAATAGATTCTGGACATAAAGAAAAGGTAGTTTTCATAGTATAGAAGAGAGATCTAATTTGGCCCTCAGTTGTGCCATAAATCACCATCATCACCATCCTGGCAAATCCCAATGGGACTTGGCCTCCTTGCAAATTGAGCACCATTTGGATCAATCTCTGGCATGGTGCCTAAGGTGGTGTGGTTGTATATTCAATTTATGTCCACCACTGGCAATATCTTGTCATGCCACCGAAGCTTTTGATGCCCACGTGATTGCTGGCTGTGTAGCAGCGTTCCTTGGTATACACACTTAGGAATTCTTTGGTTTTCCATTCTTATAATATGTCCATACCAAGAAAGCTGCCAAAATGGAAACAGTGCTGATGGAGGCAGTTGCTGGGTTTGGCTTGGAATAGCCTCATTTCTGATCTTGTCCTGCAACTTGATATGGTGCAGCTGACAAAGACAATGAGAATAGAAAACCTCAAACCAGTGTTTTTCAGCCTTCCTCAACACCCATATTTCACTTTTCTACAATAGAGTTGGTATAACTGTGGTTCTCAGGGCCGGCTCCAGGCACCAGTGCAGCAAGCGCGTGCCTGGGGCGGCAAGCCGCAGAGGGGCAGCCGGCCGGTAGCTGCGAGGGCGGTAGTCAGGCAGGACGCTGAAGCCGCAGGACTGGCGGACCTCCCACAGAAACGCTGCCAAAGGCTGCCTAACTGCCGTGCTTGGGGCAGCACAAAACATAGAGCCGCCCCTGGTGGTTCTATAGGTCCACAGCACTGTAGCCAGCTTGCTCTCATGATGTGCTCACAGAGAACACAGAAGAGCCCAAAACATGGCAGCAGCAGCTGATACACAAGTGTCCAAATATTTCACGCATCCTCTAGCACTGTCTGTGATGCTGCCCAAATATTTGACAGTTGCCATCTGTTCGATGTCCCACCCGAACAGATTAATACTGAGGTGGTTGTAATCTGGAGATAGAGGCTGCTTGATGATAACAGCCAGGGCCTTAGTTTTATCTGGATTAATAACCAACCAGATCAGCCATCAGCAGCAGTGATCTCACCAAACTAAGTCAACAAGACAATTGAAGCAGAATGGCGTTCAGCTAAATGCCACAGACAGCTGTCACCTCAAGCTTTCCATCAATCACTCGGTATTGATATTGAACAACAATGGTGACAGACCACAGCCGTGCCAAACTCCCGAGGAGATAGGAAAACGTGCCATGTGTGTGACATTGACTTGAATGCAGCTTTCCGTTCCATTACAGAGCTCTTCTATCAATGACATTCTCTTCCCACAGATGCAGTCATCTCATCAGATCTCACAAATTTGCTTGTACTTTTTTTTTTAACCTATTTCTGCCATAAGGAAAAGGAACCTAATTCTGCCCACAGAAGTTAATGGCATTGTATGTGTGTGCCTGAGGGAAGAATTTAGCCCTAAGCATCTTGTAATGTTTATTAGCTCTCTTTAGCTTGAGATAAGTTTCCAGGAAATAATTCATATTTTTCTTTACAGATCATTCATGGTGAACCCCAGAAGTCATGTTCCAAGTCTGTAGCAGAGAAGGTTACCGAGAGTTGCCAGCAAATCTGCCAGTGTAGACCACCTCCTCCATTACCACCACCTCCACCACCCCCACCACCTCCTAGGTTGCTTGTGGTCCCAAGTAAGTAAAGATTGATACTACTGCCATATGTCAAAGTAGGGGTGGACAATGGGGGGCATTTGGACAGATGGAAAGTGAAAAAGTGTGAGAGAGGGTACAATTAAACTTGGTTGTAATTTTGCACTTAGTGAATGGGAAAAAAAGTTCTTGGTAAAGGTAGAAATGTATTTGCTGATCAATTAATAATGTTCTGTTTTTGTTGAGGAGCCAGAGAAAATCCTTCCCCTCATTGAGCTTTGTATTCCCTTGCGCTAAATGACTCACTAATGACCTACCCTCAGGGAATGTATTCCCCACCTTGTCTTCTATATTTTCCCCTGGTTTGCTTGATCATTTTAAAATATTTTATGACTCACTCATTACTGGGTCTGCAGCTTAGAGATCTTTATGTATCTTCCCTTACATACACCACAAACAAATCACTCTTCATGAATAAGCTAAAAGCCAAACAATATGACTAGAGTTAGTTTTTGCTCAGTTGAAGTCAATAGAGCTATGCCTGTTTAAACCAGCTGTCGGCCTGGCCTGTTGTTTGTAACTTGATTATTTAAAAGTACAGTAATGGTGAGAGACATGTCAAGAGTGAAAAGCCCAAGCAAGCAGACTGTGCTCTCAGCCATATATATATATGAAGTGCGGAGGCACAAAATGCATCTCCCTAGCCCCACCCAACTGGTGCACACAAATTCCAAGGAAATGGGGGGAAATGAGTACATTTTACCAGGCCCCGGTAACAAGGCTGTGAGGGGGAAAAATCAGGCTAAATTGTGGATGTTTGAGTTCGACTAAATGTTATTTATATAATCTCAGTGAGTATGTTTGTACCTTTTTCTCTATCTGTGTGGGTTGGGATGGAGGCTTGCGTTATGAGTTTGCCCCAAGCCCAGTGAAATGTTGCTCATGCACACCCACTATGCCGTTGCTATTACAAGCTATAGGCAGGAGTAGTAGTTGGAGGCCACGTCTCCCATCGCATACGGGTTTGTGGACCGCTGGGCCCATATCATGGAAGGACACAGTAGCCACGTGCTCAGCCCATCCACACCAAATTGCTTCTGCACTCCCACAAAGAGATTTTTCTAGAGTATGAATCTCTTGAATGGTCTCTACAGCTTGCACCATAGTACAGTAGAAATGTGCTGTTTCCACTGTTTTGGGAGTCTTACATTGCCGGGAATAGGGTGGTGAGGCAGAGGGAATTAAAACAATGTGGATCCCCAGCCAGGAGGTGTGAAAATGGAGAGTGCTGCCTCTGTGAATTCCTGATCTCCAGCCTACATGAGGTTGAGTGAGAGGGTAGGGAAGGTGATGGCATACCTAAGGCTGGGGCACAATGGGCCCCTAATAACCTTGCAAAGGTTCCACAATAATATTTAATAGGAACTGAATCTAACTTTTAACTGAGTTTAATTTTTGCATGAATCATTTCTGTGCTGTGGAACTCCCCTCACACACTCGCATGTAAGTGTCATCCCTCAGTCTGATTACCTGAGGGCTCCACATCAATCAACCAGAGCTCAGCCAATAGATGAAGGTCTAACCAGGTGATCTCAAGGCCAGGGATACAGGCTTCCAATGAGAGCAGCCATTCCAAGTCTGCTCAACGTCGCTACCATTGAGCAGCTGCTTGGTGGTTCTGACAGACTGCCCCAGGCCCAGCCTGTGTCTGCTTCTGCTCCTGCTCCTGCTCCAGCCTTGTTCCAACCCATCTCTTGGTTCTTGATTTCTGCTCTGATCCTGGGTCCAGTACAGAGCCCAATCACTAGGCCTGGCAGCTGCTGCTCCAGCCGCTAGACCTGATCGCTTTTGCCTCAACCACTAGACATGACCATCCACTTCTCAGTTTCTGATACTTGGTGCAGACTGCCTCCTTTTGTGCCTGGCTCCAGCAGCTGAGCTGGAGACCCCTGGAATGTCCATCACTGAGATAGAATCATAGAAGATTAGGGTTGGAAGAGACCTCAGGAGGTCATCTAGTCCAACCCACTACTCAAAGCAGGACCAACACCAACTAAATCATCCCAGCCAGGGCTTTGTCAAGCCGGGCCTTAAAAACCTCTAAGGATGGAGATTCCACCACCTCCCTAAGTAACCCATTCCAGTGCTTCACCACTCTCCTAGTGAAATAGTTTTTCCTAATATCAACCTAGACCTCCCCCACTTCAACTTGAGACCATTGCTCCTTGTTCTGTCATCTGCCACCACTGAGAACAGCCTAACTCCATCCTCTTTGGAATCCCCCTTTCAGGTAGTTGAAGGGTGCTATCAAATCCCCCCTCACTCTTCTAGTCTGCAGACTAAATAAGCCCAGTTCCCTCAACCTCTCCTCATAAGGCATGTGCCCCAGCCCTCTAATCATTTTCATTGCCCTCCGCTGGACTCTCTCCAATTTGTCCACATCCTTTCTGTAGTGGGGGACCCAAAACTGGACATAGTACTCCAGATGTGGCTTCACCAGCGCCGAATAGCGGGGAATAATCACTTCCCACGACCTGCTGGAAGTGCTCCAGAGAGTTGGTCCAGAGCCTTCGGGGTCAAGTTGCCCCATTGCATCTGGAGAATGCCTCCCTCTGCTCACAGATCCTGGCAGCCAGAGTAACCCTAGTACAGCCAGCTAGAGTACCTGAAGGTTCCACTGCCAGAAAGATTTGATTGGAAGCACCAAAAATTCTGTGATTTTCATAACCAGTGCTGCCTTTTGTTCCTGATGCATCCTGCGATCTATCCCAATGATCAGACCAAGCTGGGGCTTATTATCAGTTTATTGACTGCTGAGGCCCTGGGGGGGCTCACTGCTCCTGGAACAGACCAATCCAATTGACAAGTTCATCCAGGCACTCTCTGTAATATTTGATGATCCAAATCACACCTGTACCACCAAACCCACCCTGCAGTTTCTCCTGCAAGGCCATCAGCCCGTCTGCCCATTTTCAGCATCTGGTCCCCAATACAAAGTGGAATGAGGCAGCACCGATTTACTATTTCTGCCAGGCTCTGAACTATGACATGAAAGACTAATTGGCACAGGTCAAATCTCCCATTAATTTGGACTCATATGTTGAACTGTGCCTCAAGATTGACAGTTGTTTGTTCCAGTGATGCCAAGAAAAGAAGAGGTAATACCCACAACTCCAGCCTCATCCTGTTTTGTTCCAGCCATCCCATCGAGCTGTCACGTATGCAGATTAATGTGACACAAAGATATCTCACAGATCAGGAGAAGGCATATTGGCAGCAGAACCGTCTTTGCCTGTATTTTGGGGGGCAGGACCACTTTGTCATAAGTGCCTCCTTAAATCTAGACCAGGGCCAGTTTGCCATGAGTGCCTCCTTAAATCTAGACCTTTGGCAGACCTGGGGAAATGATCACATCCAGCGCCATTAGAGGGTTAGTGACTGGACGTAACCTCAGAGTCGAGTCCTCCAAGCCATTCCCCTCTTGGCAGCCATGAATTGTCTTCCTCCAAACCATCAGGTCTTGCTCTGTCTCTGGGTCCCAGCTACATCTGGAGTGAATTTCACTCAACTTGCACTAGTGGATTCTGGTACCTCTAGTAATTTCATGGATGCTGGATTCACTAAGGCTATACATCTTCTGGTGCAAAGGAAGCCCAGTCTGGATTTAGATTGAAATCTGAGATCACCAAGAGACTCTGCAGTTCAATTTAATTGTGTCACCATGCTTTCTGATCAGGCTTGGTATTCCTTAGTTCTCAGTTCATGATCCACACATCTCATGGAAGAAGCTCAAGATATTATTTGAGTTGAGCTACTGCTGAAAATCATGTCTAGGCGAGTCAGGGGCCAAGGAAACAAGAACCAGTGCTGAGAAACCTACTGCCTTCTGTGCCCATCAGATTCAAGGAGCCAACAGCTTATTAATCTCTGTGAACTATCAAGAGTTTGCTGATGTATTTGATTAAAGGAGTGCTGATATTTTGGCCCTGCACAGACCCTACGATTGCCCCATCCATCTGCACCCAGAGGCTAAAATTCCATTTGGTTGAATTTACTCCTTATCAGAACCAGAACTCAGGGCCCTACGAGAATACCTTGACAAGAATCCTGCAAAGAACTTTGTGAAAAAGGATGGCTCCTTGTACCTTTATGTGGACTATCATGACTTGAACATGTAGGCTTCGCCATTGATCAATGAGCTGTTGGAAAGGATCGGTTCCACCAAGATATTTACCAAACTCAGTCTTCATGGGTTTAGAACCCAGTCCATATCTGGGAGAGCAACAAATGAAAAATAGCATTTTGCACCCATTATGGCCATTTTGAATATCTGGTTATGCCTTTCGGTCTCTCCAATGCCCTAGCCACATTCCAGCACTTTGCCAATGATATTTTCAGGGATGTTTTAGACCAGTTTATGGGGATCTACCTAGATGACCTCCTCATCTTCTTAGAAAGTCAAACCCTTCAGTTTTCCACTGCTTGCATCCGACGAAGTGGGTATTCACCCACGAAATCTTATGCTCCAATACCTCTGTTAGTCTATAAGATGCCACAGGACCCTTTGTCGCTTCTACAGATCCAGACTAACACGGCTACCCCTCTGATCCTTCATGACTAACACTTCCAGCTGGTACTTGAACACCTCCAAGTGTACAGCCTGCATGGAAAACCCAAGAACTGTGAGTTTGACAGCTCTTCTCTTGACAGTTTAGGCTATGTCATTTCCTCTGATGGAATAGGTATGGACCCCTGCAGCATGTTCACAATTGTGGACTGGGCAGCCCCAAGGAATGTCTGTTAAGTCCTGTGCTTCCTGGGGTTTGCCAATTTTTAACAGAAAATTATCAAGGGCTTTTTGAAGGTGGTGACCCCAATTACCCTGTTGCTCCAGAAGAATGCCACATTTACTTGGATTCAGGAAGCCCAATTTGCCTTTAATAGATCAAAGGAAACATTTACATCAGCACCCATCTTGGTACATCTGGACCTGGCAAAACCTTTCATTGTTGAAGCAGACACCTCCGATTATGTGATCAGAGCAGTGTTGTCACAACAGCACAGGCACCAGAATGTGCTCATCTCTTGTGCATTTTATTCCCAGAAACTGATGGCCATGGAAGAAAACTATGAATTCTGTGACAAAGAACTAGTGGCCATCAAGGCGGCTTTTGAAGAATGGCATCACCACCTGGAAGATTCACATTTCCTGGTCCAGATATATACAGACCACAAGGACTTGGAGTACTCGTGAACTTCAAGGGCTCTCCACCAGCATCCAGTGGTCCCTTTTTTTAATTCAGGTTCAGATTAACCCTGACCTGTCACCCATATACCCAGAATGGTAAACCAGATATACTGTTCTGCAAGGGTGAGTAATTGGACAAGAAAAATAAGGGTTCTGAACCGGCCAGAGTACTGAAACCCCGCTGTTTCACCCATGTGATGGTGAACAATGACTTGCTTTCTCTTGTGAAGCCCCTTCCTACCCCACGATCCATTTGTAGTAAATGTCATTCTTATGTCAACCTGTAAAGACTTAGCTCCTGACTCAAAATTCTCTGCCAAGAATGGGTTTCTCATGTTTAGGGACTGGATCTATGTTCCTGATGGTGAACCATGTCCAGCAATACTCCAGCTCTTCTACAATTTGCCCCTGCCTGGCCATTGGAAAATATTGAGGCTGTTCTCTCAATATTTCTGGCAGCCAAAACTACATTCGTACATTAAGTCCTACATTGACTCCCATGCATAGGCGCCGACTCCATGGGTGCTCCGGGGCTGGAGCACCCACGAGGAAAAATTGGTGGGTGCTGAGCAACCACCGGCAGCTCCCCGCCGGCCCCCTCACCCGCGCCCAGCTCACCTTCTGGGTTCCCACTGGAGGCGCCTCCTGCCGAAGCTGCCGCTTTTTTTAGCACAGCCGCCTGCCTCTCAGCTGAGCCGCCCGCCTCTCAGCTGTTTGGCGGGACGGCAAGGGGCGGGGGGGAAAGCACAGCGGGGTGGTGACTCGGGGATGGGGAGAAGACTCTTGACTATTTGTAGAAGCGACAAAGGGTCCTGTGGCACCTTATAGACTAACAGAGGTATTGAAGCATAAGCTTTCGTGGGTGAATACCCACTTCGTCGGATGCAGATCCAGACTAACAGGGCTACCCCTCTGATACTCTTGACTATTTATCACTCAATTTATCAATCTCCAAAGGTGCAAGTTCTAATGGTGCCTTACTTCTCAAATCCCTCTTGTAATGGAAAGAAGACCAAGTCTTGCACTTGTGGGAGGGGAGGCATTCACTGAACATGTGAAGAAGGGTACTTGATAAGTTTAGTACTACAGAGGAGAAAAGGAGCAGAATTTTCTAGTGTATCTTCAGCTACGAGAGTGTCTTGTATCTATGCCATGCCACAGGAGTCTAATGCAACAAAATAACAGTGCTTTGAACCCGTGGAAAATATACTGTGTACTGACAACTTGAAAAAGGGAGATCACGGTTTTAAATATCAGGAAAAATCCTTGTCAGCATTTGAGAAAACATTGTGTACATTTATATTGACCCTGTTTCCCCTGATCCCCCACCCCAGAAGACAAAGTACATCACTTCAGTCAGCCTCCCCTTTTCTTATACCTGAGCTACTAACTTCACACCTAATCACATCAGTAGTCTTCACTCACATGAATCATCACACTAAAGTTAGTAGTAAGAATGTTGTGCATCAATGGTATAGGAATCAGGACCTTAAGCACAATATATTATGCCACAGCATTACACATTGCTGGTGTAACATACTAAAGCACACGTTTAAATTTCTTTATATTAAATTGTGTTGATGAACTTGGCGCTCTTGAAAAAGAGGGACAAACACATGGTAGAGCCAAGTGAGCCTCCTCACACAGCTTAGTAAACTGTACCTCATTCCTGACTTGTAGCAATCCTGTTTCTACTCTCAGGCCTCTTATTGAAGTGAGATGGAGGTGGTTGGTGGTGATCTCTACAAGGGAGAATCATATGATCAAACTCATTTTTGATCATGTTGTGACCTGAATTGAGATTTGAACCCTGACCTGATAGGTTTGTACACCAAGGCCTCAATCATGAGCCTGGCTGCAAACCTGCACAAGGGAGAGAGGGATGTGAGGATCTCCCTTACTCTCCTGTGTGGGCTACCTGCATTGGCAAACTGCACAGGAGAGCAAACAGCTGCTGTTGTGCTGCTACACCCCTTCCCACACGGGTGGGTGGGAGTAGGCGGCATCTTGGTTCCACCTGTCAGCGTAATGGACAATACAGCTGAGCTGGTGCAAAGTGGGACTGAAACTGCACCAGGAAAGAGGCTGGTACAGGTTACAAGGGGGAAGCAGAAAACAAATTGTGACTCCCAGGCCTGCTGCTAGGATAGCCGTACTCAGGCTGGATTGCAAGATTCTAGTGCAGCCTTACACAACTGAGCGACCTACCCCAAATGACTAATTTTCTAACATGTTATTGTGTTTTAAATGTATCAAAAAAATAAATTGCACGTCCCATTCCCTCGTAAATTTTAGACTAGCAAAAGACTAAAGCAAAACCGTAAGTGCCATGAATGAATGTAAGTGTCCAGCAATCCCTCTATTGCAACAGTGTGCAAGTATTCTTGTTAAATATCAGTGTTATGGATGTTTCCTCTAAACAACAGTATAGGGACAGGACAGGCTGTTATTAAATGGTTGATGCTAGAATTGTACACTGTGCAATCACTGTGAAATCATTAAAGTTGAAAGACTAGAGAAGCTTCAGCAAGAAGCATCAGTCCAGGGAGATTACAAGATCTTTATGTTTACAAGATAATGAGTCTGAACCCTGAGGCACTTTGAAAAGATTTAGGTCCTGATTCTCAAAGCTCTTTGTCAAGCTTCCACGCAAAGGCCACAAACTGCTAGATACAATTCTTAAAAGCACTTTGCAGTAGAACTATTAGTTGCTAGAGGTTTAAGTAACTCCCAAATCATTCCAAAATTGCTATTGTGATTTGAGACTAATTGTGAAAGTTCAGTAAGTACTAGGGTGACCAGATTAAAGAAACAAAAAATCGGGACACATGGGAGAAGCAAAAAATAAAATGGCCGGAGCAGAGTTCTCAGAGCAAAAAAAAAAAGACCCGGCCAGAGCAGAGTTCTGGTCACCCAGTCTGGTCACCCTAGTAACTACTAAGTTCTTCGTACATCCAGTTATTGTGGGCCTTGAACATCCTTACAGTAACTCCTCACTTAACATCCTCCCACTTAACATTGTTTCAAAGTTATGTCACTGCTCAATTAGGGAATATGCTCGTTTAAAGTTGTGCAATGCTCCCTTCCCTTATAACGTCATTTGGCTGCCTGCTCTGTCCACTGCTTGTAAGATTTTGTGGAAGAGCAGCAACTTTACAAGGGAGCATTGCAGAAGTTCCTCTTCTCCGCATCCTCCCCCTCCCTCCCAGCGCTTCCCCCATCGCCAAACAGCTGTTTGGTGGTGCTTAGGACTTTCGGGGGGAGGGAAGGAGCGGGGAGGCAGCGTGCTCTGGAGAAGAGGGAGGTGGAGTGCGGGTGGGAAGAGGTGGGCCTGGAGTGGAGCGGGAACGGGAAGAGGAAGGCCTTCCCTGGCATCCCCTGGCAAAGTCGGCGCCTGTTCTTCTCCAGGTAAGCTGCCACTGCTGCTGCAAAGATAGTTCCTAGCGTCCTTGCCTGCAGCGGGCTGTGCCTGTGTGGGGCAAGCCAGGGGCATTTCCCAACCAAAGTACAGTACAGTACTATACAGTATATAATGCCTTTTGTCTGCCCAAAAAAAAACTTCCTTGGAACCTAACCCCCCGCATTTACATTAAATATTATGGGGAAATTGGATTAGTTTAACATCATTTCACTTAAAGTTGCATTTTTCAGGAACATAACTACAACGTTAAGTGAGGAGTTACTGTATTATGGTTAATAGTAGGGGTGTTTGAGGGGATGATGTGAGCATTAGATTGAATTTCGTGTCTATTTAGACATTTGGGTATCAGATCAATGTGGCAAATGTTGAGCTTCACCTCCCATTTTCTTATTGAATAATTACATTACAAACTGACTGCACAAAACCTATAGTTAAACGAAGTGACCAAATGTCAGACATAATTACAGGGAGATGTTGTATTTTCTCTGGTGGAGTAATGATCAGCTAATTCCCTCTACAGAAAATCAGGGCAAGGTTTCTAGCACAGCTTTACAGACCGAAAGAGTTAAGATAATTCAGATAATGTTCACTGAGCAGAAACTAAAACATACTTTTCGGCAATCCTTGAATATTGTGGGAGCATGGAAGATTCTCAGTGATGCATTGATAACACTTCATTTGAGCTGCTGGGGGACGAATTCAGAAATCGGGGGTCAAGGCTTTAAGTCCCAGCTGCTACAAAATGCTCAGTGAAGTCAATGGGAGTTTTTCTTGCGTAAAACTGACTGAAAAACAAGGTGGTTGTAGTAGTCAGGGTGGTCCCAGGATATTAGAGAGACAAGGTGGGTGAGGTAATATCTTTTATTGGACCAACTTCGGTTGGTGAGAGAGACAAGCTTTCGAGCTTACACAGAGCTCGTGTTCATGTTTGGAGAAGAGCTCTGTGTAGCTCGGAAGCTTGTTTCGCTCAGAACAGAAGTTGGTCCAATAAAAGATATTACCTCCCCATCTTGTCTCTCTAAAAAGCAAGGTTCACATTGTGATTGACTCCTGCAAGAGTGAGCAAGGCAGAGAAAGGAGACAAAAAGGCTCTTTGTTCTGTTTGCACCCCTTATTCAGCATCAGCAACATCTGCTGTCCCTCCTCTAACTACCCCCAAAATGGGTGGCACGGTATCACCACCACACCTGCCCCAGCAGTAGAGATAGACAGCCCTATAGGGGAGTGTGAGTGTATTGGTTTGGCTGACATTCAGTTAGTTAAACACCCACTAGTTAACAATTAGCTGAAATAATTGCTACTGTGTGAACTGAAGCCATGTATACCAGCCATTGATTTGTTGACACTTGCATGTGCATAAATGGTTAGCTCTTTACAGCTCATGAACTCAGCAAAAGTCCGTCCCAAGCTCTCAGTTGAGATAACAATACCATCAATGCAGTGAAAAGCCAAAATGAATTACATCATTGCAGGGGACTCCACATCTCTAGGCTATAATTGTACTATTTTGTTTTTCAACAGGAAATCTTTTCCTTTCTCTCTGGAACCCCTGGAGTTGAATTTCAGCCACAATAATGGACCTAATTTACTAATGAGTTGAGCTAATGAAAATGCTTAAAAAAACAAACAAGCAATCACAAACCCTTCTAGAAATGGAGCAGCTTTTTCGCATGTGTCAGGCCGAACATATAGTTCAGTTTGTGAAAGCTTGCGTAGTTCATCCAGTGGGCCTTTAGGAAGGCTAAATAGATTTGGCCACAGACTGTCACAATATGCATTTGTAGCCCAGGTGGATCTGAAGGGCAACTTTTAGGCTGAATCCCCTCCAGCGTGGGGGGAAGTTTCAATTCAGAGCTACAGCTAACTGTTGTAGTTTGGGCTGTTCAGCCATTTATAGCATAATCCTTCTTACTAGTCATTTCCTGTAGAAAAAAAACTGCAAGATGACATCTAAATTACTGCGAGGCAAAGGACTGAGGAACAGTTTGGATGGGAGGGATATTGCAGTTGCAGAAACAAGTTCAATCTCCTCCCTGTTGGAGGACCCAGTGGGGACTCCTGCATCTGCAAAAGCAGGCGGGTGCTGCAGAGGAAAAAGGCCTGTTTAGGGCAGTCAAGTAAGTCATGCTCCAGCATATGCCCTGAGCAGCCACCTACAGATCCTTGACTTTCAACTAAAGATTCCTTTCCCTAGTGAAACACCAAGGTCCCAATGTCCGTCATCTCTTAGGGAGAATCCCTCTGGGGTGCAAGGGAATTGCACCTCCCTACACAGCTTGGCTGAATCTGACTCCATAGTTATTCTGACCATAACTATATTGTTTTGAATAGTGTCATTAAAATATTAAACCTTGCCCAGCAAAATTCTGATTTTAATGAACAGTTTTAAGCAGTTTGGAGCTAGAGGCCAATTTGATATAAGAGCATGTATCAGGGAAATTTCAGATTTACATTTTAGCAGAGACCAGCCTCCAAAAAAATTTCAAGCAAATACATTATTACTTTAATAGAGGGATGATGTTATTCTTTCACCTTGCACCCAGCATTGCAGGGATGAACACATCTATCACCTGATAAGACTTCTGAAGTGAGACTTAATGGTGCAGAACTGTGGCAGGGCAGGAAGGATGGGTGGGTCAACATAAACTCATGCCACTAGAAAGTGCTGGTAGCGATAATTAAATTGAGAGAATAAATTTTGCCACAGGCTGGTCTAAAGAGACCTAAACACTGATTTTTAAGTGCAAGCAGAATCCTGAACTAAAAAAGCTATTTCACTTGGGGAAACACAGCTGCGAGTTATAGACTTGTGTTGATGAGTGGTGTTTGTTTTTTACAAAACAAAATTAACATCCTATTTTCTCCAGAATATATTTCCTTTACTCTGGGGATTGACAGCTCCAAGAAATGTTAACATGATTCAGAAACTTTAACATCTAGAGCTAACACCCAGGCCAGGAAACAGTACTCACAGAGTATGGTGCAATTAGCTTGGTGACCTTAAACCGGGAGCCATGGATCAGGTTTCCACCTGACAGAAACCACCATCTCCATTGGCACTAAATTCTGCCCTTGCTGGCAGATCCAGCAGAGACAATAAAGATTGAATAGTCAAAGAGGCCAAACTCCTTGTAACCATGTGTGGTTCTTGCCCTATTCTAAACAGAATCTACACCCCCAGTATTTAGCCTAGACTGACCCCGCTTCCTGATGATTGGTATTATTGGCAACTCAGATTACAACCAAACATAAATTTCACGTTAAGATTTATCCCTAAACTTGTTTTTTTTCCCTGTGGTCAGGGCCAGCTCTAACTTTTCTGCCACCCCGAGCAAAAAAAAAACCAAAAAAACCCCAAGTGCCGCCTCACCCAAACAAAAACAACCTCCCCACAGCACCCCCCGAAACAACCCCCCCATCACTGCCGCCCCTGGAAACCCCCCGAGCGCCTCTCCCGGCCGGGGGGAGGGCGACATGCCGGCGGCCCCGCTCTCCTCCCGGCTGGAGCAGCGGGGGGAGGATGGCTTGAGCACCGCGTGGAGAGCGGCTTTTCCACGGCCCCGCTCCCCCTCCCCCCAAGACGCAGCGCCAGGGGGAGGGCAGCTTTCTCGTGGCCCCGCTCTCGCCCCCCCACCCCGGAGCGCCCCGGCCGGGGGGAGGGCGGCTTGCCTGCGGCCCCGCTCTCCCCACCCCCAGCCGGCGCGCCGGGAGGAGGGTGGCTTGAGTGCCACGGAAAGAGCGGCTTTCCCGCGGCCCCCTCTCCCCCCTGGCCGGAGCGCCCTGGCCGGGGGGGAGGGCAGCATGCCCGCGGTCCCACTCTCCTCCCAGTCGGAGTGCTGGGGGAGGGTGGCTTTTCAGTGATCCCGCTCTCCCCTCCGGCCGGAGTGCCAGGGAAAGGGCGGCTTGAGCACCGCGGGGAGAGCGGCTTTCCCGAGGCCCCGCTCTCCCCCCGTCCGGGGCGCCTTGGCCGGGGGGAGGGCGGCATGCCCGCGGCCCTGCTCTCCCCCCCGGCCGGAGCACCTCCGGTGCAGCCCCAAGCAGGTGCGCCCCAAGCAGGCTTTCACCAGCACTCAATTCATTTAACACTGAATATTTTCTTTTGCAAATTATACTTCTAGCTAGAGATGGTCCAAGGTGATTGCACTGGCATCTGGTTCTAGATCTGGTTCAGGTTTAAGCTAGTGATTGAAGTTTGGTTGAAACATGTTACAGTTCAGCTTTAGATTCAGTTGTGAGTTTGTCTACATGAACAATTAGTGTGCGACAAGATGGGGTGTAAATTCACCTCGCACTAGCCTGTCACACACTAACTGCCTGTGTGGACCCTGCGCACTAAAGGTTCCCTAGTGTGCCTTGATCTTCTTCTGTTTCAAAGCAGGGTAGATCAAAGCACACTAGGGGAACTTCTAGTGTGTGGCAGCAGGATCCACATGGACAGCAGGCTAGCACAAGGTAGATTTATACCCCAGCTTCCCATGTATTAATTATTCGTATAGATAAGCCCTGGAACAAAAACTTGTCAAAAATTTTACTTGGGTTAAAAATACATCATTATTTACTGCCTTATTGACCTTAGGAACATGGTGGGTGATAGAAAAAGCAGAGAGGACAACTATATAATTTGAAAAAATCCCATGTGAACAGCAAAAGATAGTGGGGATTCTTTTTCCATACAAAAAGCCTTCAAACGGTTCAGATTCAAATTCTTCTCTCACTCACAGGGGTTTGAATGCAGAATATCTTGTACTGGAATACACTCAGAATCACATCACTGAAGTTGGAGTAGATTTGGTGTGGATTTACACTGGTATAAACAGAGTGGACATTTTTGTCTTCAGGCTTTACTTTGGGTTCAGCCTAAAACTGGAAACACTGGCTGAAGGCTGTTCTATACCGCAAACAGGCAGTGATACAGATCAGCCTATGGAAAGTCTGGTACAGAGGCCTGAGAATGTCAAGTAAAAATGGCATATTAAATAAAACTACATATTCGGGTCTCATGTGTTACAGAAAAAAACAATTTTACAAGTCTTTTAGAGTTTTAAAAAATGTTATTAGCATCAAACTTTTGTATCCTTCCACCTGTAAATGCAGGTGCCTTAGTTACTGAGAATCCAACTGTATAGGACACAGAAGGTGGTTATAAAAACCTCTAAAGTTGACCCATAATGGCTTTTTCATACATAAATATGCCATGAATTCAAAGTCCTTTATTTGAGGATCTTCCAGGGCTAGAAGTTGGGTCTCATTTGGAAGATGAGAAGTTTTCCCCTCAGTAGCATAAGGCTCCCTTTCTATCTTTGCAGGGCTAGACGATATTAGACTTTAAAATCATGACATGTTATGTATAGAACAGCTGTCTCAGGCCCAGGACTGAATGCTGCTAATCCTCATCACAGCAGGAGGAAATTCCATATTTGGTGGGGAAAGAGGAAAGATTTCTCAGGCAGGTGGATTCAGAAAAAAAGGCAACAGCATGAACTGTTCAGGCATTTGGGATTGTCTACTGAATCCTACGGAGATGGATTAGTGGGCAGGCAGCAGATGGGGCCATGAAAGGTACATGACAAAACATTTATCGTGTGGATCTGCAATTGATCATGTGGCAAACATCTCCACATTTATGGTGTGTGTGTAATCCTATCTAACTATCTAGCTGTCTAAAAGCCTTGTTAGGTCATGTTTTCCACCACCTTCCCTGTTCAGGATTGTTTGGTACAGTAGATTTTGACGTGTTTTGTCCAGTCCAGTTTATAATTAGTCAAGTGATAAGTTGCCCCCTTCCTTTACAGCTATTAGGATCTTACAGATGATTTTTTAAAATCTTTGGTAGCAGCTAAATCCATATTCTTAAAACTTCGTTTATCTTGAAAATGCAGCTTTTGATAAATTTTATGTTATTTTGGAGGTAGGAACACAGGGCCTGATTGTGCACCACTAAAGTCAATGGGAGTTCTGTTATCAATCGCAGAAGGGTGCAGTCTTACAGCATTTTGAGATTGTAGAACCCTGACAGACGGTGTCTCGAGTATTAAACTGATTCTATACTGGAACGCTCCTCTTTCTGCTTTGAGGTATATATTTCAGTGGCTTGGATCGAATGCCTCTCTTTTTATTAAAGTTACTCGGCTAAGATGAAGCCGTTTGTTCCCCTGTGTGAATGACAGTCCATTCGTGCATGTATTTCACTCTACTGATTAAGAAGTTAAAACTCTTCAGCAAAGTTATTGATGAGTAATCCCAGGCTCTCTAACAAGGCCAGCAATGGAGTGCCTCATTTCGACAATTCGGGAGACACTTTTTAATTGGCACAAACCCCTGTGGAAAAAGAAAGGAAGCAACAGTTCTGTTCACAGGACCCCCGCCCCCAGGACAGCATTTTTTTTTTAAAATGGTAAAAAGCACGTCTTTCAAATAACTATATAAGGGTAATTTTTAGGAGCTATCGTAGAGCAGGGAAGCTCTAATAATAATATCAGCATAATATCTCCAATAACAATATCTCCAATAACAATAATTTATGACAGTTACAATTATTGCTGTCACTATTAACTTAATATTTATACTAGTAAATATCACATTATAATTAAATATATATCCTGGCAAGTAATAATGAGCCATTAAACAGTGCAGTATTTTACATCTCTGAAGTGCAGCTTTAAAATGGACTAGTGTTTCATTAGTCCATGGGTTAGAAATGCTTTACCCAGGGCCGGCTCCAGGCACCAGCCAACCAAGCACATGCTTGGAGTGGCACCTTCTAAGGGGCGGCCAATCTTGGGGTGGCAGGGCAGTGCTCGGGGTTGTTTTTTTTACTTCGGCGGGGCGGCGCTCGGGTGGGTGGTTGTTTTTTTGTTTTTGTTTTGGCGGGGCAGCGCTTGGGGAGGGGTTTGTTTTGACGGGGCGGTGCTCAGTTTTGGGGGGTTTTTTTGCTTGGGGCGGCAAAAACGTTAGAGCCAGCCCTGGCTTTACACTGAATTTATTCCTTGGAAAACATCCCTATTAAGTAGGGCACTTACCAGGGAGTCGGTGGAACAAATTCCATTGTACTACCACCGGGGTTACATTGGACACCTTCCTTTCCGTCTGGAAGCAGTATTTAATCTTATTTTATAGCCCATATTTAAAGAAATGACTTTATCAATGGAGCAAAGCAAAGGTCAGACTCGAGGTTAATCTTGGCAGGCTTTGGACACTGTACAATAGCTCAGCCTCTTAGGGCCTGATCCTGCAATGTGCCGATTCTCTTCAATTCCTATTGTTTTCAGTGGGAGGTAAGGGTGACCAGCTAAGAAAGCTCTCAGATGCTTGAAGGTGCTCTGATTTTCAGATAAGAATGGTTGGTGCGAGTCCTAGGGGTATGCAGAAGTAGAGCAGTCACTGCCTATATTCTTTCTTCTGCAACCCTGGGGCTAAACAGTACCCAGTTTCTTGACCTTAAAATGTTCATGAAGGTAGCTACTTTTAAATGGAGAATAAAGACTTTATATCCGGGCTTTTGGCATGGTGCAATGGCTTGATATTTTAATACGATTTAATTGCTGTTTTAGCTATACTGGGTTTTATGGACTTTGCATATGAAACCATTAGTAGATAGGTGCTATGGAAATACAATGTAATACTATTAGGATTAATTACATCTCTGGTTCATTGAACATTTCAGGTTTCACCTCCATTTCACTGTAGCTGGTTTGTCATTTAGCTGTATTTCTCTTAGCTAAAGTATAGAAAAATTACTTTAGTTGGTACCTGAATGCACTTTGGAAAAGTATCTTGAATGTGCTATGCATTGGCATTGTTAACTGGCCACTTTTAGAGATACTTTTAAAATGACAAATAGAGGCCTTACTTTCAGCAAATATTGAGCTATTATATTTTTAGAGGGTAAAGATAAATACTATTAAAAAGGATTATTTTTATGTAGTTGCTGTAAACTAACAGAGATAGATGCTAAACTGTTAACTGGCAATACTGTAATTAGAGACATATTTCCTGATATATTGTATGTCAATTCTTGCTAAGTAGTTTTAAGTAAATAGATTTCCAGGTTTTTCTAAAATTAATACTTTAAAATTGCTTGTGATTATCAATCTAATCCATCTGCTGTTTTATACTAAGCCCGTCACCCATAGTCTCTAAATGCCCCATAATATAAACAATTCCTTTGCTAGAGATGCACCCAAACCAAAATCCCAGATCCAAGTATTTCCAAATGTTAGAAAGTTATGAGCTTCATGGCTAGTTCTAAGTCACAGATCTGAACGCCCCTGACTTTTGAGAAAAATTATATTTCAAACTTTGAAGCTTGGCTCATCTTTAGTAGTAGCTGGGAATTCTGTATGTTCCTGAAAGAAGTTGTTTAGTATCTCAGAGGTAATATCTTAATCAGCTTAGTATCAAGAGCCCTGAAATCCTCACATTCAGTAGTCCCAGTGACTTTGATGGGACAATACATGTGAATGTTACTCAACCTGAGTAAGGTTTGCAGAATTGGGCCCTCAGTGTTCTTTATATTGAAAACTATCCCAACAAAATACATAAATGTCTGATTCAACAAGGCTGAACTCCCCTTAGGAGGGGTTAATTAATCATTCAGTGCCAAAAGTTCTGAACATCAGAGTATGGGTTTAGGGGCTCACAATTTCATTTTTAGTTGTTTCCCTTTCAGCTTATGTCATCCCTCTTTTGAAAGGCTATTGACTTCTCTACAGTTCTGAGCCAGAGCCCAAAGACTGAAAGGCTTTCTAAATAATTCACTGTGATTTATTATGACTCGTGTAAAGGAGAGGCAGTGTAGTACACTAGGAGTCAGGAGACTTGGGTCCTGTATTTGGTTCTGCCACTGCCTTGCTGTATGATCCTGGGCAAGTTATTTAACCTGTCTGTGACTGCTTTCCCATCTATAAAACAGGGATATTTATCCACTGTTGTAAGCTTTTGTTCTGAGGTGTATGGGTGACAAGGACTAAGGATTGTTATTATAGGGTTCAATCTGGCGTTTTTGCCAAAAACAAGGAGTAGCTGCTACACAAGGCACTAACTATTCAGTGCAGTATTTAGTATAAAAATGCAGGCCACATAGACATGTAGCAAGAAAGAGGATGTGGCATTTGGACTTCCTGGAGAAGGAGACCTTCAGCTTGTGGTAATGTTAGTTCCTTCTACATAGGATGCAGAGACAGCCAGTCACCTGCTGGTAGTTTGTACAGGAACACTTTGTACAGACAATTGCCTCTAGCAGTAATGCTGTGTAGTGCCAAGGCAACCGAAGTTCACATCTTCCCATAGCACCTGGCAGGGAGAGGAGCATGTATCAGAGGGTATGGGGATTAGAAGACTGGAAACGATGTCACTGTATTTATCTAAGGTACTTATATAGCCCCAATTACCATAGTATTTGAGCACCTCACAATCTTGAATGTATTTATCCTTACAACACGCCTGTAAGGTAGGAAAGTGCTATTCTCCCCATTTTACAGGTGGGGAATTGAGGCACAGAGAGACTAAGGCCAACTTTTAAAGGTATTTAGACACCTAACAATGCAGATAGTGGGATTTTCAAAGGGATTTTGAAACCAATGGCAGTGAGGACCCTAGGTGCTTTTGAAAATCACACTAAATGCCTAACTGAATCTTTAGGCAACTAATACATTTAAAATCTGGCCCTACATGATTTGTCCAAGGTCATACAGGAGGTCTGTGACAAAACAGGGACCTGGTTTTTCAAAGTCCCAGGCTAGCGTGTAAAACCACTGTAACACAGCAATGTATTTTGGAGGTTGTTCATTACTGAGCAATGCCTATTACTGCAATTCAGAGGGTATGTCTACACTACGGTACTAGTTCGATTTCTGTGAAACCGAACTTGTGAACCCGATATTTCCATGTCGATTGTTCGAATCCACACCAGGGATGTTTATTCGAATGTCCGAGTCCACAGTAGGGGGGCAAGCGTCGACATTGCAAGCGGTGCACTGTGGGTAGCTATCCCACAGTTCCCGCAGTCCCGCCTGCCCACTGGAATTCTGGGTGTAGCCCCCAGTGCCTTGTGGGAACGAAATTGTGTCAAGGGTCGGTATACGTACATTTCGTCACTCGACCCACACTTCCGCCTTCCCTACGTGAAAGCGCCGGCGGGGAATGAATTCGCGCCCTTTTCCTGTGGCTGATAGCTCGGACGCCACTGGACAGTGAGCATGGAGACCTCCGCGATTATCGCAGATGTTCTGTCCGTAGCCAACAACTCGCGCCTTATAGCGCACCTTTTCCAGACTCTGTTGCAGAGAAATCGGGAGAGGAGACAACGTAATCTCCGGGAGTACTTAGACTTTGAAAGGGGCATTGATCTCTTGCAAAGCACTGGACCCCGGACCCTAGAGATCATGGTGGCAATGGGTCATGTTGATCCCGTGGAACGGCGATGCTGGGCAAGGGAAACAAGCACTGACTGGTGGGACCGCATAGTGATGCAGGTATGGGATGAGTCCCAGTGGCTGCGAAACTTTCGGATGCGTAAGTGCACTTTTATGGAACTTTGTGAGTTGCTGTCCCCTGCCCTGAAGCGCCAGGACACCCGGATGCGAGCTGCCCTCACTATCCAGAAGCGAGTGGCCATAGCCCTGTGGAAGCTTGCAACCCCTGACAGCTACCGGTCAGTAGCGAACCAATTTGGAGTGGGCAAGTCTACCGTGGGGGTTGCTGTGATGCAGGTAGCCCGTGCAATCGTTGACCTGCTGCTCCACAAAGTAGTGACCCTGGGAGACGTGCAGGCGATCATAGATGGCTTCGCTGCAATGGGATTCCCAAACTGCGGTGGGGCCATAGATGGGACACACATCCCTATCCTGGGACCGGAGCACCAGGGTGGCCAGTATATTAACCGGAAGGGCTATTTTTCTATGGTTCTGCAAGCACTAGTGGACCACAAAGGACGTTTTACAAACATCAATGTTGGGTGGCCAGGAAAGGTTCATGATGCTCGTGTTTTCAAGAACTCTGGTCTGTTTAGACGCCTGCAACAGGGGGTTTATTTCCCCGATCACAAAATCACTGTTGGGGAGGTGGAGATGCCAACAGTGATCCTGGGGGACCCTGCCTACCCGCTAATGCCATGGCTCATGAAGCCATACACGGGAGCCCTGGACACTGAAAAGGAACTCTTTAATTACCGCCTGAGCAAGTGCAGAATGGTGGTGGAGTGTGCCTTTGGCCGTCTCAAGGCAAGATGGCGAAGCTTACTTACTCGCTCCGACCTCAGCCCTAAAAATATCCCCATTGTGATTGCGGCGTGCTGTGTGCTCCACAATCTGTGTGAGATCAAGGGGGAGACATTTATGCAGGGCTGGGAGGTTGAGGCAAATCGACTAGCAGCAGATTACGCTCAGCCAGACACCAGAGCCATTCGAAGATCACAGCGGGAGGCGGTCCGCATCCGTGAAGCTTTGAAAGCTCGCTTCCAGACAGAGCGGGTTAACCATTGACTGCTCCACTTCCGTAAACAGATACTGGACCTACCCCTGTCCCTTTACACATGTCCCGTTGCCCATCCTCCCATTACCAACCGCCTTCCCCCTCCTTGGATCAACGCTGTAAAGTCACAGTAAAGGAAAGATTTTTTTGTTTGAACGTGTTCCTGTACTTCTTCTTGGGTAATGATTATCACCGTGTAGGCATACGGCGGTTGGGGGGAGGTTTGGTTGGGGAACACTTCCCTTCAAAGGGGAAGCTGTTGATCCTGCCCAAAGCGCAGTGCCAAGAGGTGTTCCGCTTGCTTATAGGGACCATCAACCTCTTCTAATCCCATGTGTGTGTGGTGGTGTCTATGTGCCTTTTACGTATTGAGTATCGCCAACGGATCACACAGTGCATTGATCTATCCAGCAGGCTACTGTCAGCCGCAAAAGATCAGCGACCACCCTCGCCAAACATACAGTGCACCACCCAACCCCCAACCCCACGTTTAGAACGTAGAAACCAGCACAACGAAGGAAAGGTGTGCTTAATGCATGCAATGTGTACTGTGCTTGTCACTTCAGCAGTTAACCTGTCTGCACCCTCGTTTGTGCTCCCATTCTCTGCACTTAAAAACTATGTTAACCACTACCCAGAGATACAAACTGTCCCGTTTAAAACACTCAGGGAAACATTGGTGAACCAAAAAACAAGATTTATTCAACAAAACAGTAACTTCACATGGAACCTGGGAAGGGAGGTGCTCAGGGGTGCTGCTGGATGGAGAGGAGGGAAAAGTCTATGGTTTTGGGAATGACAGCCTTCTGCTGTTGCAGCGGTCTGCAGGGGTGGATTGAGTATTTCCACGCACCCTGGCTCCCCTTGTCCTAGTGACTTTTGGGGAGGAAGCCACTGGACTTGGTGGCGGGGGAGGGCGGCTTGAAAGAACGTACAGAGGCGCTCTTTCCTCATGTCTCCTGTCCTGGAGAATATCCACCAGGCGCCGGAGCGTGTCTGTTTGCTCCCTCATGATTCCCAGCATTGTTTGGGTCGCCTGCTGATCCTCCTGCCGCCACCTGTCCTCGCGCGCTTCAGCCCTCTGCTCCCGTTCCCTGGCTGCTCGCTCGTACCGTGCGAAGTCCTCTCTGCGCTGTGCCGCCTCCCTCTGTGACAGCATCACTAATTCCGAGAACATGTCGTCCCTGGTTCTCTTTTTGCGCCGCCTTATCTGGACTAGGCCATGGGTGGGAGAAGCACGGGTTGGGTGGGAGACACTCACAGCTGTGGGATAAATGAAAGGGAGTGAATTCCTCAGACAGATACTTTTTCAAGAACAATGACCATACTCTTTCACCGTGAATAGGACCAAAGACAGTGCCTATCACATGTACACGTACTACAAGGTCAAATAATATGCCTTAAGGCTGAGTGAGTGTCTAGGGTCCCGGTATACGGATCCCAGAGGCCTTTCCGTACACAGAAAATCACCTCTCTGAAAACCATGGTAAGCTGCTTACTTACGACTGCTGTGAGATTGCTTCACAGCACTGCTCTACTCCCATGTCTCCCTCAGTGTTCCTGGCGGCGGTCAGTAGCTGCTGCTGGCCAAACCGGTAATCTACGGCGGCTGTCCTAAACCCCCCCCCCCCCCCCGTCCGCGTTGCCGCTGCAGGGAACCAAAAATGCCCGGGAACCGCTCAGCGTGAACGGCTCGCCTACCCTTCCCCCCCCCTCAGCGTGGCCGCTCCAGGGACCCAAAAATGGCCGCGAACTGCTCTGCGTGAACGGCTCGCCTACCCTTCCCCCCCCTCAGCGTGGCCGCTCCAGGGAACCAAAAATGCCCGCAAACCGCTCAGCGTGAGCGGCTCGCCTACCCTTCCCCCCCCTCAGCGTGGCCGCTCCAGGGACCCAAAAATGGCCGCGAACCGCTCTGCGTGAACGGCTCGCCTACCCTTCCCCCCCTCCGCGTGGCCGCTCTAGGCAATGTAAAATGCCCGCGAACCGCTCAGCGTGAACGGCTCGCCTACCCTCCCCCCCCCTCAGCGTGGCTGCTCTAGGGAATCAAAAATGCCCGCGAACCGCTCAGCATGAACGGCTCGCCTATCCTATCCCCGGTTTAGCGTTGCCGGTCCCCGGGACTGTCACTTCCCGCGCACCGATATGCACTACTGGTTTTGCTCCAGAGCCCCTACCACCACGCGGTAACGTAAACTGCCGGGTGTCTGTCTGTAAGGGGAAAAGGAAGCATGCAGTATACTAATTATACTACTCATTCGAACCAGGACCCCATGACTGATATCACTCTGATGAGGATTACGGAGACAGAGAAAAACTGCATGCTGAGTCAATGCAAGCAAACCCCGGGGCCGTATGCTGCCATGCTATGCAAGGCAATGATACCAGAGTACCTGCTGCTCGCATGGCGCGGGAAAGTATCCTACCATGGAGGAGACAATAAGGCAGCTCTCCCAGTGAACGTGCTAGACAAGCTATCACTGTACCTTCAAGACAGCTTCTCTGAGATCTCTGCTGGTGATTACACCTCTATCCCCATACATATTGACAGACTTTTCGAATAGTTGCACGGGAAAGCGACTCCAAGGTGAAGCGCATAAGGCCAATGAAGCCACAGTTACAGAGCGCTAACACACCATAACTATTGTATTGAAAATAAATGTCTAAAACACTGACCTGATGATCCCTCTCCTGATTCCTGGTCAGGAATGCTGCCTTGGGAGTGTTCGAAGGGCAGCGCAGTCAGGGTCAGGAATAGTTCCTGGCTGTCGGGGAAATCTCCAGGGTGACCGCTTTCGATTGCCTCGTCCCCCTGCCCTCCTTCCTCTTCTTCGCCGTCAGCGAAAACCTCCTCCGATGTGTCCGTAGAATGGACCCCATCATCGGTGTCCACGGACACTGGTGGGGTAGTTGTTGCCGCACCACCGAGCATGGCGTGCAGTGCCTCGTAAAATCGGCAAGTCTGAGGCGCTGAGCCGGAGCGTCCGTTGGACTCTTTGGTCTTTTGGTACGCCTGACGTAGCTCCTTGATTTTGACGCGGCACTGCGTAGCATCCCGGCTGTACCCTCTCTCCGTCATAGCCTGTGAAATCTTCTCGTAAATTTTTGCATTCCGTCTTTTTGAACGGAGCTCGGCTAGGATGGATTCATCGCCCCACACAGCGATGAGATCCAAAACCTCACGATCACTCCATGTTGGAGCTCTCTTTCTATTCACCGATGGCATCGAAACCACCGCTGTAGAGCTCTGCATCATTGCCAGTGCTGCTGAGCTCGCGACTATGTCCAAAGAGGCAATGTGATTCAAAATGGCCACAGAGGAAAAAGTATTCAAATTTTCGCGGGGATTTCTCTGAGTGGCAGGTCAGAGCATCCGAGTACACAATACTGCCCTGAGCGTCCACCGAGTGGTGCACTGTGGGATAGCTCCCGGAGCTATTAGCGTCGAATTCCGTCCACAGTACCTCGCATTCGACATGCCCATTTCGATTTTGGCGCTACTCCCCTCGTCAGGGTGGAGTACCGAAATCGATTCAAGGAGCCCTTAATGTCGAAATAAACTGCTTCCTAGTGTGGACGGGTGAGGGATTAAATCGAGTTAACGCTGATAAATTCGACATAAAGTCCTAGTGTAGACCTGGCCAGAGTCTGGAGTAAGTGTTCTGGGCTGGCGTAGCCATTGTGCACACCCGATTGCATGATACAGGGAGCAAGAGGCCTACTGTCTTCACCCATGCCTTTTGCTATCTGCACAGCAAAGCTCAATTGCTTCTGAAGAGTGAATGCAGAGCTCCACTCCAGACTTTCCTGCTGTTTTGCTACAGTAAATTGTACACAAAGCCCCAGCGTCCTGGTTATGCAATTGCTTTTGCCTCATAATTGGGCACTGAATTGGGTCTGCAGTGCGGGATGCTGCTTTCTGGTACCGCTATATAGTGTAAGAAAAACAAAGACATCATTGAATTACAGCAAGCGATGCAGGTCTCTAAAAACTTCCAGAGGTCTAATCACTAGTCTATGTATAGATGCAAATGGATATGTGGGAGGTAATATGGATACATGCTAAAGTGGGAAAGGTCTCTAGGAAAGCACCTTTCCTGTCAGCAGTGATCTCTAATTTGGAGATAGAGCTCTGTCTCTTCCATTATTGTTCTTATTCTTTCATATATGTTAAGTGCCACTGTGTCTAGTGCTGTGCAGAAAACAGAGACCCTTCCCCAGGGAGCTTACCTGCAGTCTAAAAATATGTCTCCACCCAATTGATTTGTATCAGTAAGCCTACTTCTAAAAAGCCACTTGCTGTCTTAAAATTGTTCCTGTCTATAATGAGTTGTGTGAGGTCTCAGTCCAATTCACAGTGGGCAGGCGTCATGCCATGGAAACAACTAGAACAGCTGGCACTAATTTTTACCCTTGTTAGAAGTCTCACCAGAGAGGCCAAGGACTGAAAGCAGGGAGATTGAACTATCCTCTCACAGAGGTGATCCCCAGGCAGAGCTGGGGCATGCTGTCAGGACAACGTAGGGAAACTTGAACTACAGCTACCCATGCAGTATTGGTTCTGTGAACAGTGAGGATCAGGCTCCCAGGCTGTCAGTCTGGCATCTTTCACATGCGTTAAATTTATCCTTTACAAAATTGTGAGTGCACCTCCGTGTATCGTTGTGTTTATTTTTAGATCCTCCCGAGGGGACTTGTGCTGACAAAAATAGAACTGGGAAAATATAAAAATGCAACTGTTTGCTGAATAGTGACTTGTGGTAACATGTTCATACATTTTTAGGAAGCAAAGAGCCAAAATTACAATAGCATTCTTAGTTAGAAGGTCTTGTGTTTTAATGGCTCTTTTTCAGTATGCTCTTCTCACTTCTGTGGCATGAACAATGCCCACAGTTTGATGGGATCACAGGATAATACCATCCATTGATTCTCAGTAGTGAAGAGGGGTATATGCATTTTCCTAGTATGTGACTTGCCATTTAAATGTGAGAATGTGTATGCGTGCAATGAAGTGGATGGCACTGTCTGTGCTACCTCATGTACTATATCTCAGTTGCTTTACTGTTCTAAAGCACTGAGAATTACTGTCCCTCGGTCAGCAATGTGTTACTGTTCTTCTGCATTAATACTGTTACCCAACTGTTGTGTTTACCTAATAGTTAAGTGCCAGGAAAGTCAGAAAAATAAGGAAAAAAGAGTTTATTAAAGAGTAATAATACTTAACACAGGCAGGTACATAGATCAATAGAAAGCACTTATACAATGGGGTGAACATCATTTATCCTCATTTTACAAATGGGGAAAATAATAACAATACCTACCTCTTCTATCGTGCCTTTGATCAGTAGTTCTCACAGCACTCTACAGCAGAGATAAGTATCATTATCTCCATTTTACAGATGGGGAAACTGAGACACAGAGAGGCAAAACTGGAAATAGAACCCAGGTAACTTGAGTCCAATACTCTATCCACTAGGCCACGCTGCCTAAGTAAAGCGAGATTAAAGTTTGCATTTTCAAACTTGGGGGCTAAAGTTAAGTTCCTATACCCATATTCAGGCACCAAAATAAAAATGTCCATCATTGTTCAGGTTACTGCATGCCCTGAACTTCCAGAAACCAGGCCACTTTTATTTACATGCCTGAATTCAAATTTAAGAGCAAAACCTCAGGCATTTTTGGCCTGATTTTGAAGGGCACTGGACACTTGCTGGTCTGATTAACTTCCATGAGAGCTGCTGGGTTTTCAGCACTTTTGAAAATCAGAGCACCAAGTTGGAAATTTTGGTCTAAATAACTTGATTACGCAGCAAGTCAATGACAGAGCAGATAACAGAACACTCATCTGAGTCCCACGGCCCACGCACTGAATCAACCTGTCCCCTCTCTGCTGTACCCTGTGCCAAACCTAGTGTCACCACTGCATTACTCCTGTTTTACACTGATGCAACCGTGATGGAAAACTGGGTAATGCAGTGATGAATCAGGCCCATAGTCTTCATGAGACTTAGGGCTAGTCTACACTGGCAACGGCAGCGCTTTAACGTGGCTTGTGTGGTCGCGGCACAGCGCTGGGAGAGAGCCCTCCTAGCGCTCTAAAAAACCACCTCCACGAATGGCGTAGCTACCAGCGCTGGGGGTGTGGGCTCCCAGCGCTGGTGCACTGTCTACACTGGCGCTTTACAGCGCTGAAACGTGCTGCGCTCAGGGGGGTGTTTTTTCACACCCCAGAGCAAGAAAGTTGCACCGCTGTAACTTGCCAGTGTAGACAAGCCCTTACTAAAGCCATTGTATTTCTGTGATGAGGCGACTGAATCCTGGCTCTGAACTTTGCTGATGTACATTCTAATTTGTTCAGGACAGCAATCAGTAGGGAGTGATCTAATCAGGATAAAAGCAGAGGTGGTCCAGTTGCTGAGAGAGTCTGATGGATAGGTACTGTACTAATCTCAGTGAGAGCCTGCTGATTAGGAAAGTGTCTGACGGAGGAAGATCTGAGGGTGATAGCTAATAGTGAACTCAACATGAACATCCATTATGAAATTGCCAAAGAGAAATGCCATAGCGGAATATAAACACAGAAGTACAATATTATGTGACCCTCCCTAAAAGTCACTTCTTCCATGAGGCCTATAGTCCACAGTACTTCCCCAAACAATTTGCTGGAAAATGGCCTTCACCCCACTCTCCCCACAAACCACCTCAAAACCAGCAAAATTCCCCATCAAACCCCAGAACTTGAAACTAACAAGAGACATGGGGCTATATTCAGCTACTCTTAAGTGCACTGAGTATCACCTTACTTCTCAACTAGTTCCTCTAACTTAAATCACTACCCAACATGAGTAAGGGAGGCAGAGTCTGACCCTTACATTGTAAGCTCCTTGATACTATACTGTCTGTATTGTAATACATTCCTAAGGACAAAAGATCATCTGAACTGAAATAAAACTCTTACTCTCCAATTCTAAAACAGATTAAATAGTCACCACATGCAAGACAACACATTACTTCTTTCTGTCTGGTGTAGGCATTTATATATAAGAACATAAAAATGGCCCTACTGGGTCAGACCAAAGGTCCATCTAGCCCAGTATCCTGTCTTCCGACAGTGGCAAGTGCCAGAGAGCCCCAGAGGGAATGAACAGAACAGGTAATCATCAAGTGATCCATCCCCTGTCGCTCATTCCCAGCTTCTGGCAAAAGAGTGTCAGAGTCCCTATTTGGATCAGAGACCCCAAGTCAGTAGAAGTTTTCTGCCTCCACTCCTGCAATATAATTATGGATAAATACAATGTTTGCATCTCAATGACACGGGGAGGCAGTGAGGTTCAGAATATAGGACACTGGCTGTGAGTCAGAAGACATTGGATCTGTTTCCTTGTTTTGCTCTGCTGTATGACTTTGAGCAAGTCACTTCACCTCTATGTGCCGCCGTTATCTCCTCTGTAAAATGGGGCTAATGATCGTTAACCTTTGTTTGTAGAGGGCTTTCAGATCTACAGATGAAAAGCGCTATACAAGAGCTAACCATATATCACAGCAATATAGGGGTTTACTGAAATTTGTAGTTAAACCTGAACCCAAACATCTTTGGGATTCATCAACCTCTAGAATACAGTTTTTACTAGTTTCCATGTCCCTGCACTCCCCCCGTTCCAGCTACTACATGCATCTGCCACTCTTCACCCAACACTTACAGTCCCACTTCTTCCAATCGTATGCTGAACCATTCACCCCCTTCGTTGCTGTATGCAATACTCGTGCAGAACCACTCCTTTCAGACCCCTCTTGCAAACTCCACTTCCTGGAACTAAGCATGTTCCTCACTTGAAAATATTTGTAGAAAGGAAAAATAAAAGCCAAAGAAAAAAGGGAAAACGGACAGTGTAGAAAAACATCTACAGTTCAAAGTCATGGTGCTAGGACTTTCTCAAGCATCTTCCCATACATATTTTCATTACAGCAGAAGATCCCACTGCACAGTGATTGCAGTATCCCTTTAAAGCAATGTAGCACCTGCAGGGTATAGAGGTCTCTACAACACAATTAGCATTGCCACCCATCCGGGTTTTACCCGGACAGTCTAGATTTTGGCTTCTGTGCCATTTAGGATTGCCAGGTGCCTGTTTTTTTTACCAGAAAGTCCAGTCAAAAAGGGAACCTGACAACCCTAAATGGCACCCAAACCAAAAGTCCGGTTACCGCTGGGTGGGGGAAGGTGCCGGCTCATTAACCCGCATCAACCTCTGCTCATCCAGGGCTGCCTCCGACCTACAGGCAGGCTCCTTGAGGCAATCCAGCAAGCAACAGGGGATGGGAGAGAGGAGCGAGCGACATGGGTGGGGCCTTGGGGGAAGACGTGGAGAAGGGGGCGGGGACTGGGGGAAGAGGCAGAGGAGTGGGAGAGCCTCAAGGGAAAAGGTGGAGCAGGGTGTGGGGGAATTAGGGAAAGAGATGGGACAGGAGCAAGGCCTTTGGGAGAAGAGGCGGGGCATTGGGGGTCCAGTTACCAGCAATTAGAAAGGTGGCAACTCTAAGCACAGTGTAACAAACAGAAGTATCTCCTGCAAATTTCCACCAGTTGTATTTAAACAAGCATTACCAGGACATTTCCTGGTCAAGAAATCAGGCTGTAAATCTCACCAGGACAGACTTTCTGGTGAACTTGCCACTATTTCACAGCTATGGGTGGGTTGGATATATAGTATGAATAGTCCATCTCATGGGATTTCTGATTTGGCTTCAGTCCAAATCTACAGAAAGTTCAGAAGTGTGAGATAAAGTAAAGAAAGAAAAATGAACTTTTTTTTGAAACTCACAAAAGTTTGGCTTTGGTTGGGTTCAAATTTTGGGATAAGTTTAGTTTGCTTCTTATTTTATCTGAACCTGTTTTTTGCGAAGCTCACCCAGTAGCATCCATACCCCAGAGAGGAGCACAGCTGGCATGGTGATATGTCTGGTTTGCAGGATTCCTCTGGTTTACTCTGGGCTGGCTGCTTCCCCAGCTGCCACGTTCTTGATCATATAATCGTGGGGAGCGGGCTCAAGTGGAGCAGAGTTATGACACTATGATGTTGAGGATTCACAATTGCCGAAATCCTTGCGATGATGTTTGGACATGGTTCAGTGGATATGAACCTGTCAAGTGTGGACTTTTATTTTATTTTCTTTTATTGACCTTTACATCCAAACCTACTTTATATTCCTGTGCCAGGCGCATCAAATGAGTCCTTCGTGTTAATAATGACAGACACTCGAGAATGGCCTTTTGTTTTAAATCTGTCTTTTGTCTGCACAATTTGCCCATCTCACTGTATTGGGGATATTTTATCATTTGATTCAGGAGAGCAGATTCTCTTGCAGTCAAAGGTCTTTCAGAAATTTTATATTTTATTGAGCCCGTTGACCTTGAGACATCTCTTAGTATCATTGTAGTGTTCAGAGCTGTCTTTTGCTATGAGAGTGAGAAGAGTAAGCTGAACACTAGGAACAGAAGAGATCTAATCTTGACTCTTGACACCCCCTAGTCCTGACTTCCACTCACTCCCCTTTTGAACTTGGACTTGTCATTTAAATATCCCTTGCCTCAGTTTCCCCAACTGTAAAATGGAGATTGATACTATCTGCCTCATACTGATATCATTAGGATTAATTAGCTAGTGTTTTCAAAATGGTTTGAAGAGAAATACAATGGGTTATTATTGCCATTTGCAAGTTGTATCCAAGGACAGTCGCCTGCCAGGCTGTGAAGAGGATTGGAATCTAACAAACCTGGCTGAGAACCTTGTGCCATCATCAGCATCACCTTTAGTATTCAATCTGATGTGTTTCTGCATGTCTCTCTTGGCAGATCAAGTGTCGCTTGATGTATTCTAAGGGGGAAAGAACCGTGAAGTGAAGTTGATGAGGTGACACCCTGGACCTGCCAGAGAGACACTGAAGCACAACCATTAATATTTTATTACTCGTATCTTAAAAATGGATAATCTTAAACGTATATTTAAATGTTTACATTTGAAATATTTTTCTTCAACTTTTCAGCCCACGTAAAACTACTTTTGGCAAGAAAAGAAAAATAAAAAAAAAAGAGAAAGAGAAAGTACCTCTCAAATATACTGTAGGGAGGACAAAACCTTACTAAATCCTCTGGAGTCATTCAGAATGGCACAGAAGCTACAAAACTATTGACAGTAGTTTGATACACACACATACACACATACAATGGGGGAGGGGGAGGTTCCCCTCAATGAGCACACAACTCTAAGATGAATAGGCTTTTTATTTGTTTGTTGAAGGAACAATGGAGTCCACTGTTTGTGTGTGTTTGGAGGGGGTTAGCCTTAAAACATATAGATATATATGTATATTTTGAAAAGTTTTGCATTGTTTTCCATGGCCTGCTTTCGTCTGGAAGTGAATGTTTACTTGAGCTTTGATTTAGCCCAGTATAATCCTTCTTTGAAAGGAATGTGAGATTTTATGAACTAAATAGTTTAGGCTCATGGGTTCCAAAGCAAAACACGGGTAATATTCCTGCTGTCACAAACTATTTTAAAAAGTAACACTTGAAGATCTGTATTTGCAACAAATTTCAATCCAGTGCACTTTGTGAAAGGTTTCCCCCCCCCATGTTGGCTGACTTCCTCTGTAAGAGCAAATTTGGATACATACGGCATGTTCTTATTACATGAACTTTCCAACCACCTTTCTAAATGTTTCCATATAACGAAATACAATAAACAACTCAGGGATTGTTGCGCTAATGTTGAGTCACAGACCGTATTATAACATTGCCATTATTACAAGAGGTTCATAGAATCATAGAATCTCAGGGTTGGAAGGGACCTCAGGAGGTCATCTAGTCCAACCCCCTGCTCAAAGCAGGACCAACCCCAACTAGGTTAAATAAACCCAAATAAAAAGCCTGAATCTGAACAGCCTAGAACTTCGAGGAAGTTCAGGTTTAGATCCAGAGCTGAACTTTGCAGCTTAACCAATTCTGCAAATGTTTATACACCACGTATGGAAATATGAACTATTCTGGGCCTGATCCTCAGCTGATCTAAGTCAGCATGGCTTAATGGAGCTATGCCAGTTTACACCAGCTGAGGATTGGGCCCTTTATTCTTAGACACTCAGGGCCTAACTCTCATTTATACCTAGGCCAATTTACCTAGGCCTACTTAAGGCCATTTTATACTGCTTGAGCGGTATGCAGCGGTCTACGGCCTGGTTGACACTAGGAATTTACGTCAGTATAACAACCTCTCTCAGGGGAGTGAGAGACCTAACTATACCAACCTAACCCCAGTGTAGACAGTGCTAGCTACCACCTCTCAGGGAGGTGGTTTACCAACACCAACAGGAGAACCCCGCCCGTTTGCATAGGTAGTGTCTACAGGGAGGTGCTTCTGCAGCACAGCTGCACTGGAGCAGCAGCCAGAGATGACTGGTACCTGCTGATAATGGTGGGGCACGATTTAAAGATTTGCCCCCCCCTTTCTTGGGGGCACACCCCTAGGCATGTCCCTCCCCTTTCCCTCAGCAGCCCCTCCCTGCAGCTCCCAGGTGTTTGCTGCTGCCTCTCTCTGCCACCACAGCTTGCATCTTGCCAGCTCCAGAAGCTGCCACACAGGGAGGGGGCCCAGCCGGAAAACCCTGGCAGAAATCTGGGGAGGCACGTGACCCCGCATGCCCCACCCACGTGTCGCCTCTGGAAGCAGTGCCTCTGTATCGCTTTATACCGTAAGTATACATGAGAATCAGACTTGGTCCCGAATTCAGCTTTTTTTAACAGCAGAATTTGAATGGTAAACATTTACCCGGGGGAGTTCTCCTTCTCTTTTGTGCTTTCTTACATCAACAAATTACATTTATAGGACCTAGATCCCAAAGCCCACTGATGTCAATGGGAGTCTTTCCATTGCACTCCATGGTTCAGGCTCCTACAATTTAATCTTGATCTCACCCCAGTTTTACTAAATATAACACCACCAAGACAAGTTTGGTATTCATTCACACCAGTATACATCAGAGTAACCCCATTCATATAAACGGAATTACAGCAGATGTGCAGTGTAGCTAAAAAAAACAAATGTAGCTCGTGACTTCAGTAGAATTATTTCTGATTTACACGAGTATTGTACACCAGCAGAAATTGGAAAGTGTGTCAGGAAACCATAGGATAAACACTATGGCTGACATTTTCCACTCTGGTTTCTGATTTCAGGAGACCAGTTTTGTGTGTGCAACTTTCATGCATGTGCCAACAGGACAGCTGGGGAGACAAATGAACAATTTGCATGCAAATATGTGAGACTTGCACCCATGCAAAATGGTGTGCACCCACTAGATAGGTGCAGTCTGCTGCACATATACAAATGGGACCTCCCAATCCCCATGCAGCTGTTTGAGAGTGCAGCCCTATAAAATGATCAGTAATTAAACAGGTATAAACATTAGCAGATGTTGTTCCTTTAAACTAGTATTAAATGTCAGCATGGCTTGAACATTTTGAACGGCGATAGGAAGTGCAAATTAACAGAAAAATGCAACAAAGAGCAATTTAACAGAAAAGTATGACATCCACTGTCATGGGATTATAATCTCGTCAGATTAAATAACCAATTGATTATAGTTTTATTGAGTACATAAGAGTGTATGATGAGAAGGCATCATTTATATATGCTGGCCTATATCTATTCTGAAAGTCTGTGGAAGTTCTTCCAGCCTGTTCAAGACTAAACTTTATAGGAAGCCAGTGTAAGGAGTTTAGCGTGAGATTGATTCACTGAGCCAGCCTGGCACACCTGTCGACACGAATTGCGACATTCTAGATAAACAGAATCCTTGAGCTAATATGATCAGAAGATACACAAAGTAAAAAAATGACAGTAATTCAGCCTTGAGAAGACAAGGACACTCACTAGGGATTCTAAATTGGTCTTACTGAGCAGCAGTGTCAGCCTGATAATATTTTGTAAATAATGTAGAGAGCTGCATTAGTAATGGAACCACAATGCATATCCATTAGTAAATCTGAGGTCAAGATGATACAGAGTTTAAGGCTTTGACCATGTACAGTATGGGCTAAACTCATCATTGTATTTCAAGGGACGGGTATTGTTGTTGGTGTCTATATATGTATACATGTTATTTTGCACTTATATGGCTCATTTTGTCAGAATCCAAGTTGTGCTATATAAATAACCCTCACAACTAGAGAGAAGTCTAAACTAGAACCCTGCCCCTTCGTCCCTAACCTCTTAAACTTCCCCAGACTTCAGATCTGAATGTTGTGGCTCTGTCATATCTTTAGTCCAAACACCCCAGGGGAGTAGGTGAATGCAAGAGGGGGGCATGAGGAGCCTGAGCTAAATCTAAGGACACAAACTCCCTTCCCCTCCCCAAATTTTAGGTTGGGAAAGGGAGTTCTGAGTTCAAACCAGGATTCCACTTTCACAGTTGTCCCCTTTCACTATGAGATGAACCAACCCCTTTCCACCTCTCACTCAGAACAGTCCCGAATTTCAGTGTTCAAAATCCATCTTTCTGTACATCACTTCTCCTAACATCCCTGTGATTTGACACAGGGCCATAGATTCTGACACGTCAGGATCTGTCAATCATATTTAAAACTCCCTCAGTTATCACATTCATCAGTTATCTGACCTTCTTTAGTCCATCACATTAAGACAATCCCCGTTGTAAGGTACTGTTTATCCCCACTTCATGGACAGGGATAGCAAGGAACAGAAAGATTATGTGAATTGACCAACGGTATTTGGTGATACGGCAATAAAACCAACAAGGGATTTCAAACCCCTGCTCTATATTGGCAATGGGGAAATACATTTCCTCCATCCCACACCAGGTCTCTTTCAGTTCCAACCTGCCTAAGAAAACATTCCAGTTCCTTAGAGGCAAATGAAAGTGCCCTTTAAACAAAATATACACAGTATACTACAAAGCATATTAATTAAAAGCATATGGCCAAACTTGGCCATCCTTACTCAGGCAATAGAAGTTCTGCAGGCATAAAGACAGCATGATTCAGCCCATAGTGAATGTACACTGCTAAAAACATGCAAACTTTCCTTAGAGATGACTATTCTAGCACCCTTGACTTTTTTGTAAGAGCAAAATAAAAGCAAGAGTTAAACAACAATCAGTTCTGATTTATACTAAAAGCATTCTTCCTCTTTAAGGCATGGAGCCATTTTTGTTGTAAAGAGGTGAGAGAGGCTACATTCATCTTTTATACATCATGTCAGTGCACAACTGCCAGTTGTTTGGGTCTGATCCTGTAAAAAGATCCCCATGCACGCACCTGTAGTCCTGAGAGCATCTCATGGGACTCTGTGTGGAAATGATGTATGGGTATGTGGGTGGAACTGTTTTCAGGATCAGACCCGTCTTTTGTTTTATTGGGATAGCTGTGTCCTCAGAACATGAGCAAGAGAACTGCCAGGCAGAGAATAAGCAGTGTTCTGATTCTGTGACTGCCTCCATTAGTCTTGCATATGAGTAGACTGATGACAGTTGTGCAGTGCTAGAATGGAGTACAGCTTCAAAGTCATGTACTCCTCTGCATCACACTCACATGGAACATAGTATTCCTTCCCTCCTTAAAGTCTGATTACATTACATTCACATTTAGTGCACATTCCCACACTCAAACATAATTAGCTTACAGTCAGTGTTGTAACAGTCAATACAGTATAAACCTCCTGCAAAACAAATAACAGGAGCATTAGAGTTACAAAGCCTAAGCATTACAAAGCATAGAAATGGCCAGTTAGGGTAATTTTTATAAATATTCTGTTAGCCTCACAACTACCTACATTCCATTAGGGACAGTATTGGCACAAGACAGTTTACCTCATCACAATGATTTTAACTTTGACCCAGAAGACACGTCTACAAACTGTTCCAATGCTGTGGCGGGACTTTCTGCTCCTCGCTGTTTAGGAAGGATTTGAGGAGGTCATAAATCAACTCAGATTTGTTAAGTGAAAACTGAAACTTCATTGTGATTCTGTGGAAATTTCCTTTCCAAAGACAACCTTCAACCTCTAATCATCACAGAAGAGTTTGAGACTGACCATTCACACTCACATTCTGTAGCTGGGTTAGTCTTCTATGGTGTGTTAATTTTTGGTGGGAGCCAAATGAATACAAATACTCACCGGCTGGGAGTATAAAATGAGAACTGGAGCTAAGGCTTGGAGCGTTTCCTTGCAGAGTTCTACAAAAAGAGTTGCAAGGATAATTTGGTCAAGCAAAGAATTTTTGTGTGCTTTTGCTGACAGTGAACTATTTTGCACAGTTCCTTTGATCTAATTGTACTTATTTTTATAAGCTTGTTTTCGTAAGGCCAGATCCAGTTACACCAGCGTAAATCTGAGGTAATACCACTGAGTCAGTGCGTTTACTTTGGATTTATGCTGCTGTAACTGAGAACAGAATTTGGTCCATGAAGAATAAACCTAATAATACTTTGTATTTCATAGATTCATAGATTTTAAAGCTATAAGGGACCATTGTTATCATCTATTGCAGAGGTGGGCAAACTATGGCTGGGGGCCACATCCGGCCCTCCAGACATTTTAATCCTTGCCAGGAAGCAGGGTCTGGGGTTGGCCCCGCTCCAACCGAGGAGCAGGTTCAGGGTCTTGCCCCACTCCGCAAGGCTCCTGGAAGCAGCAGCACGTCCCCCCCCCCTCCAGCTCCTATGTGTACGGGCAGCCAGGGGGCTCCACACGCTGCCCGCACCCCAAGCACCGCCCCCGCAGCGCCCATTGGCTGGAAACCGCAGCCAATGGGAGCTGCAGGAGCAGTGCCTGCGGACAGGACAGGGTGCAGAGCCACCTGGCCGCGCCTCCGTGTAAGAGCCGGAGGGGGGACATGCTGCTGTTTCTGGGAACTGCTTGAGGTAAGCACCGCCCGAAGCCTACCCTGCTGGCCTCCTCCCATGCCCCAACCCCCTGCCCCAGTCCTGATCCGCCTCCCGCTCTCCAAACCCCTCAGTCCCAGCCCAGAGCACCCTCCTGCACCCCAACCCCTCATCCCCAACCCCACCCCAGAGCCCACACCCCCAGCCGGATCCCTCCCGCCCTCCCACACCCCAACCCCCAATTTCGTGATGATTCAGGTTTCTTGCACATTCCTCTGAATCATCAGGGGCTGGCCACTGTCAGAGAAAGGGAATCAGACTAGATGAACCAGTGGTCTTCTCCATTATGGCAATTCCTATGGTTCTTATCATCAATAAATATATGAAGATGATGATTCACTCAGTGTTGACAGTAATCACTATCTCATCTCATTTTCTGTATTTTTCCATATTAAAAAATAATACTATAGTGGAACCACCAAGATGTGTGTTGGATGGGCACGTGGATGGGCTAAGCCTTGTTGCCACATTTTCATATTGCTGGATCCCCTCTCCCTATTATTTGTTACCCTCACTCATCATGTCACGTCGAAAAGCCAAATCCTGCCCCCCTTTTTCATGTTGTGTAGCATTTACTGAGTTCTGTGGGACTACTCACATCAGCAAGTACTTCATAGTGGTGGCAGAACGGGGCCCTTAGATTGTAAGCTTCTTCAGGCTCAGACCTTGCGATGTCTTATTTGAAATGCCCAGTCCATTTTGGGGTGCAATAAAATAATAAATAATATTAAAAATAGTTTAAAAATATTTGAAACTGATTCCCGCCCCATCTCATGACACAACTCCTCCCATGTTCACTGCTTAGTGAAAATCAGTTCCATAGAATTTATAGTAATAAAACAGAAATTCAACTGCTGAGGACATGAGTTGAAAGATGCATGATATAGTAGACTCAATGCAGGGCTGGGACCTGGAAACCCTGGGCTCTTCAAGTTACTTAAACTGAGGAGAAAAATCTGAGTTTTCTCTTCTGTTAAACAGAAATGATATTTTCCTATCTCACCGTTAATGTTTGTGGAGTATTTTGAAGATGAAAGTGCTATGCATTAATATTAATGGAGAACTGTCGTCTGTGGTAAGGGTAGCACTTCCTCAGTGGCACCAGTTGATGAACTGACCAGTAGAGTTACCAGCCAGCTGACTTTATCATTTTGATTTCTTTGTTACACCTAGTGTCTCTCTTACGAATCTCTGTGTGGCCCTGTAGCGGGGCAGTTGGCCCGCTTCTAGAAAAAAAGAGTAAGGAAGGTTAATTGGGGAAGCAGCCACAGCTGGGGCGATGCTCCAATCAGGCCACAGATGGCCCTATAAAAGGGCTGTGAGCCAGGGGCTGAGTGAGTCTCCCTCTAGCTTTGAAGAGAGATGGACCTAGGTGCCTCATAGACTTAGACTTTTAGGTCAGAAGGGACCATTATGATCATCTAGTCTGACCTCCTGCACAATGCAGGCCACAGAATCTCACCCACCCACTCCTGGAATAATCCTCTCACCTATGTCTCAGCTATTGAAGTCCTCAAATCATGGTTTAAAGACTTCAAGATGCAGAGAATCCTCCGGTAAGTGACCCGTGCCCCATGCTGCAGAGGAAGGCAAAAAACCTCCAGGGCCTCTGCCAATCTACCCTGGAGGAAAATTCCTTCCCGACCCCAAATATGGCGATCAGCTGAACCCCGAGCATGTGGGCAAGACTCACCAGCCAGACACCCAGGAAAAAGTTCTCTGTAGTAACTTCTAACATCCCATCATTGACCATTGGTCCTATTTACCACTGATGGCAATTAATTGACCTTTGACTAAGATCATGTTATCCCATCAAACCATCCCCTCCATAAACGTATCTAGCTTAATCTTGAAGCCAGTTAGGTCTTTTGCCCCCACTGCTTCCCTTGGAAGGCTGTTCCAGAACTTCACTCCTCTGATGGTTAGAAACCTTCGTCTAATTTCCAGTCTAAACTTCCTGATGGCCAGTTTATATCCATTTGTTCTTGTGTCCACATTGGTACTGAGCTGAAATAATTCCTCTCCCTCCCTGGTATTTATCCCTCTGATATATTTAAAGAGAGCAATCATATCTCCCCTCAGCCTTCTTTTGGTTAAGGTAAACAAACCAAGCTCCTTGAGTCTCCTTTCATACGACAGGTTTTCCATTCCTCGGATCATCCTAGTGGCCCTTCTTTGTACCTGTTCCAGTTTGAATTCATCCTTCTTAAACATGGGAGACCAGAACTGCACACAGTATTCCAAATGAGGTCTTACCAGTGCCTTGTATAACGGTACTAACACCTCCTTATCTCTACTAGAAATACCTCGCCTAATGCATCCCAAGACCGCATTAGCGTTTTTCACGGCCACATCACATTGGCGACTCATAGTCATCCTGTGATCAACCAGGACTCCGAGGTCCTTCTCCTCTTCCGTTACTTCCAACTGATGCGTCCCCAGCTTATAACTAAAATTCTTGTTATTAATCCCTAAATGCATAACCTTACACTTCTCACTATTAAATTTCATCCTATTACTATTACTCCAGTTTACAAGGTCATCCAGATCTTCCTGTAGGATATCCCAATCCTTTTCTGAATTGGCAATACCTCCCAACTTTGTGTCATCTGCAAACTTTATTAGCACACTCCCACTCTTGGTGCCGAGGTCAGTAATAAAAAGATTAAATAAAATTGGTCCCAAAACTGAACCTTGAGGAACTCCACTAGTAACCTCCCTCCAACCTGACAGTTCACCTTTCAGTATGACCCGCTGTAGTCTCCCCTTTAACCAGTTCCTTATCCACCTCTCAATTTTCATATTGATCCCCATCTTTTCCAATTTAACCGATAATTCCTCATGTGGTACTGTATCAAATGCCTTACTGAAATCGAGGTAGATTAGATCCACTGCGTTTCCTTTATCTAAAAAATCTGTTACTTTCTCAAAGAAGGAGATCAAGTTGGTTTGGCACGATCTACCTTTTGTAAAACCATGTTGTAATTTGTCCCAATTGCCATTGACCTCAAGGTCCTTAACTACTTTCTCCTTCAAAATTTTTTCCAAGACCTTGCATACTACAGATGTCAAACTAACAGGCCTGTAGTTACCCGGGTCACTTTTTTCCCCTTTCTTAAAAATAGGAACTATATTAGCTATTCTCCAGTCAAACGGTACAACCCCTGAGTTTAGAGATTCATAAAAAATTTTTGCTAATGGGCTTGCAATTTCATGTGCCAGTTCCTTTAATATTCTTGGATGAAGATTATCTGGGCCGCCTGATTTACTCTCATTAAGCTGTTCAAGTTTGGCTTCTACCTCGGATATGGTAATATCTACCCCCACATCCTTATTCCCATTTGTCATGCTGCCACTATTCCTAATCTCCTCATTAGCCTCATTAAAGACTGAGGCAAAGTATTTGTTTAGATATTGAGCCATGCCTAGATTATCCTTAACCTCCACTCCATCCTCAGTGTTTAGTGGACAGAGCAGTGCTGGGGAAGGGCTAGGCTGAGCTGGGAAGCTCAGGCCTGGTGACCTCCCAGGCTGCAGCCTGACAGGAAGGCCTAGAGAGGTACCGGGCTGCAGGGAAAGGCAGCAGGTCCAAACCCCCCTTGCCAATGATGAGTGGCCATTACACTGCAGTCTGCCTCAGTGAGCAGGGGCTAGATGATGACTGGCAGTAACCACTTAAGCAAGGTGGGGATAGAGGGTTGGGGGTTCCTGTGGGAGGGGAGACCCAAATTGTGGGTTACTGCTGCGGGCAGAACCCCGAGATAAAGGGGCACCAGGGTCCAGGAGGGACATGGGGCCAGTGGCAGGTGAGACACCGGCCAAGAGGAGGCTCTCTGTATGCTGGAGAGATAATTCCCAAGACCACCAGCAGGAGGCGCTTCACTGGAGAGTCATCGTGGTTCACTACAAGCCCTCTTAGGATGAATGTGTCCAGCTATCCTACAGATCATGTCATTGCAAAAAAAATCTGTTAACAGTTTTGAGGGAAGGATTTGATTCACATTGGTAAAATGTCAGTGACTGATATAATATTAGGCTCAGAGAGTGAAATGTGCCAGATCAAATCAGCATGTTCAAAAGACATTAAGAAGTGTCTGGTGCTACGTTTTGTTGAGTTATTTATTTAACTGAACAATGGAAACCTAGATGTTCCCATTGACTGATGCACTGCTAGTATTTATTTATGGAGACATAAATTATAATCTTGGTCAGGTCACAAGTGCAAAGAGTTCAATGGTCTATTTCTAGTCCCAGCTGTGTTGGCACAAGTGATGTCATAGATACATAGCTTCCAAAGCCAGAAAGGAGAACTGTGATCATCTTGTCTGACCTCCTGTCTAGCACAGTCCGTAGAACTTCCCCAAAAACAATTTCTAGAGCAGATCTTTTAGAAAAATATCCAATCCTGATTTCATAATTTGCTGCCCTATAGATAGTTTGAAAGATGACACTTTTACCAGTAAATGTCGGTAAACACAGATTTCACCATACTCACTAACCGTCGGAAAAATATTTCCATCGATAATGGTCAAAATTTTCAGATCAGAAAAATAAGAAAAAGGCTATTTGGGAATTTAGAGTTTGTTTTAAGGATATTTACTTGGCTATTTTGACATGTGATATTGACAATTTGTGTTGTAATGACCACAATGCTTTGACTTTTTGAATCTCAATGTCTACTATAATTAAACAGTTATTGTCTAACATGCCCATAATTTCCCAAAACCATGAACAATTTAAATTGATAAAAATCAGAAACAATTATTGAAACCCACAATTTTGTGCCATTGTGAAAATTTACATTGATAAAAATTGGAAAAAATGCTTAAAAATAAACATTGACGTCTGTCAAAATTATTTTTTTTAAAAATCACATTCTGCCAAGCCTACCTATAGACCTTCAGCATGTTGCTAGCCTCTCAAGCCACAAGGAAAACAAATGTGCCACAGAGGCTTATCTCTGAGTTAAATGTCTCCCATGATTACTCCTGGTGCAGTTTACTCTTTGCTGTGGGCAGTGCCTATGGGCACAATCTAGCCCTTAGAAATTAATATACCTTTCTTCTTTTAATTTATATTTTCAGAAGCACGGCATCAATTAATGGATAATAATTCAATGCATTAAAAAAGTGACAGTACAGTAGAAAAAAGTTTTTTGAGTAAAGTCCTCTAAAAGCTATTAGTAACCATAATACAATTCCTGCGTTCTTTTAAACTAATTCACGATCCTCCATCCAAGGTTAATATGATAGCAGCTCCATCCCTGATTGTAGGTACTGCTACTTCTCCCAGATAAACCTTTCCTAATTTTGTTTAAAAGCCTGAACTTATCAGCATGATGTTTCTCTATAAAACTAAAACTGATCCTGCTGTAGATGGGCAACCACCAAGAGAAAAGACATTGCTCTCTGGCAGCAGAGCTGTGCCTTTCCCCTGGTATCCGAATGCAGTGTGGTGGATGATGGAGCAACATAAAGAACTGTGGCCAGCACTTGATGACTTGCTGCACCACGTGGTTCTCAAGCAATATCCATCCAGTACACAGCAAGTAGAGTTTACTGCTGAGAAAACTGGTCCCAGATGTGAAATAACCTCTTTGTACATGTCTCAGGCCCTGATGCAGTTCTCTATTCAGGGTGAATGAAGCCTATCTGATTATAAACTACTTATCCGGGGGAACTCATGTATGTTTTTCACATTATCTTTTACAGCTCCCAAGTCTACCTTTTGCCCCACTGAAGAGACCTGGTGGCCAGGCCTGGTTATAATCATTGCGGTATGCTGCACCACACTAGTGTTCCTCTTTGTAGTTGTCATCATTTGCTACAAAGCCATAAAAAGGTAAGACTGTGGGCACCCTGTTTGAGCCTAGGGCAGATCAACTCCTCAAAGTGCTTTTAGATATTTGTCTGCCATCTTGCATCCTGGTTTTCTTTCCCTAATGCATCCTGTTAATAGCCTGTGTTTTCATTATAAAGCCAGTTTTTATAACCTGACTCTTTTCCTGTGTAAAGGATGAAGTTCAAAGCACAACTATTCAGTCCTAAGCGACATAGTTATAGTGACATAAGTTGGTAATGTAGACCAAGCCTGAGTTCAGAGCTGCTGTGTGCCTCCAGAAGCTCAGTGGAAAGCCTATGGTGCATCTGGTTGCAGGGAAGAACAGTATAACTACCAGATAAAAACAACCTAAACAGGAAGAACTGACAGGAGTTTTAACTTCTCTGAGCCAAATGCTAGTTTAGCTGCTGAGTCTTATGTTGATGATCACATTACTGACAACCACTAAGCTGAGAACTGCTCAAAGGGGGGATGAATGTCTATAAAGGGAATCTCATTAACTGAAATTGGGTATTTTTCAGAGTAACTAGAGCATTTGTCCTCTGCAATGAATCATTTCAGTAAAAGTTATGTTGAATGGATGACCTAGAGCTGTTGGCAATATTCCCCAATAGTTGTTCCTCAAAAAGGATCAAGGCAACATTTATTGGTAAGCCCTAGGAAATGAGACAAAATATGACCCGAAGAAGAGCTCTGTGGAGCTCGAAAGCTTGTCCCTTCCACCAACAGAAGTTGGTCCAGTAAAAGATAGTACTTTCAACATAGCAAATCATCTGTTCTGATTGAACAGCTTGTTTTTTTGAAAGTCTGAGAAATCCCCAACTGTATTTCCTGTTCCCGTTACTCTCATCTGTCCAGAGAAAGATAGGAGAAACACAATATTTTGGGGTACGCAAAAGGAAGTTAAGAGAATGAACCTGGGTGGCCCTCTGAGGCAGGTTCCATTCTAATATGTTCTCTGTTCCTGGAAGTGTCTTTTCAGTCCTTAGTAACACTTTGTAAATGTGCTTTGTCTTGGTATTTGTGTTATGAAAAGCATGCTACTTGCCTTTCTAAACCTGCTAGTCCCCCCAAGCCTCCCTCCTCACTCTATATCTTTATTAATCTTCCATTACTCTTCACTTCTCACCTTCTTTAACATCATACCCTACGCTTGGAACTGAAGGCCCACTTCTTGTGCACCAGCCAATCTCATTCCCATACACATCTGTCTTCATGAAGCCTTCCAACACTGGTGCAGCCTGCTTCCTTTCTCATTTGACCAATGTATCCTATATTTCTGTGGCTAAATTAGATTGTGAATTCATTGGGGGCATGAACCCCCTCTCTTCAGACAGAGGCATAGAAATCAGAACCACTCCAGTTCCAATCCCTGCTCTGACCCTAACTTTCTCTGTAGGCTTGGGTGAGTGACAAGAGGCTAGTGGTGCCCTAGGCTCTCTGAGTTGAACGGGAGTAGCTGTGGAGTGGATGCACCGCAGACAGGCACACTGGGAGAAGTTACCCTATAAGTTTCTAAGCAGTGCATGTCGGTGTGACTGCTACATGAGCGCTCTCCACTCCATGCCTGGCTGGTACAGAGGAAACCATGGTTATGGCCCTCCCTCCTCATGCCAGTTCAGGCAGCTAGAGCCTGTATTGGCACTAAGAGACAGCATGGCCTTCGTTGCCTGTCCCAGTGTAGCTGATCCCTCTACAGTCAAGTTGGGAAGAGCAGAGGCTCCTTGTACTGTTCCCCCTTGTGCACCTGGGCTGGGACTAGGAACAATCTGGTCCTTAACATCTCAGTTTCCTCATCCTTAGAACAGGCATAAGAAAATGTATCTAATTCCCTTGGGGCGTCATAGGGATGCGTTACCTGATGCTTATTAAAGTATTTGAAGGGTACACGTGACAAGTATTATAATTTCATATGTTCTTTAAAATCTTGCACATGCTTATGGCACTCTAAGGTTCCTAGATTGTTAGATCTTTGGGAGAGGGGTCATGCCTTCATGTTTGTACAACACCAGGAAGAATCTTGGTCCTGATTGGGGTGTCTAAGGCATTATGGCAATATATATGGACTACTATTATTAAACACTAATAAGTCTTGCCATTGTAACACTGACAGACCCTGATCGTCAGTAGGCAGGATCGAACCAGGGACCTCTCTGGAGCTTAGTGCATAAGCCTTTACAGCATGAGCTAAAAGCCAACTGCCTATTAGCTAAGGCTGTAGAGCAGACTCATTTAACTCTCTCTCTTTCTAAGTGGTCTTGGTGCCAGTAGATGGGACAGAACACCACACCCAGAGGTGGGTGGGTTACACCATCACCAGACATTCCTTGTTTTGTGCAATTAGCACAAAATTTAAAAATTCTAGCTAGCCCATCAGTTACAGAAAAAGAAAGAAAAGTCTACATAAAAAACATCCACAGCAATTTAACCTCTGATTCCTTAGAAGAAAAGCCTATCTGGCATGAGATTAGTCGCCACAGTACAGCCCAATATGAATTAAAAATACAGATTTATATTTCCCTCAAAGTGTGAATAAGGAAAAAGTCAGTGGCAGACCCACAAGTGTTGCAGTGCCGGTGGACATTGTTCCAAGTAATCTTACTGCAAAAACCTTCTGGAATCTTGGGCTCACATTTGGTTGAGCCCACAAGGGAAGTGAGTTGTACAGCCTTCACCATCAGTGGTTGCTATGGGATGTTTATCTGTACCATGCAATTTGACATGGTTAGCAGTACTGGTGCTAAGAGGAAGCTGAGCAATGAAATAACAGGAGTCAGATGGGTCTCAGGTGCCCTAAGAGTTAAAAGTTATATGCAGGAAAGCTTGGACAGAGATTTATTCGCACAGCACTTGGTTCTACTGTATCAGTCCCTCACTTTCATAAGAATCAAATTTAAAGCAGAAAAAAAAAGAAGAAAAATCCTGTTGTATTGAGACTTAAATCTCATTTGGTGGTTTCAAAGGGCCAGATTCAATCAAACTTAGTCTGGTGTCTGCATGTTTTTGTGGGGGAGTGACCATTCTCAACGCAACAGTAACTCAACATTTTTACTGAATCTGGATCAAAACTGCATCTCTTGGTTTTGTTTAATTTTTAATGCTGGAAGTTCATGAGAGCATCAGCTTTAACTTTACAATTCACAACATACAATACAGTGTATTAGCGCTTTTTGCGTGAAAAATTATTGCCAGGGCCAAATCTGCATGTTGCTGTCTCACCCTCTTGGCTTCCATTAGATTCAGTGGCGTTACACCAGTATAAACTTGATGTAAGGGAGATTGTAATCAGTTCCTCTGTTTTCATTTCCATATGTGAACTAGTAGCAAAGTGTATCAATCAGCTTTAATACTTAGAACACCAGCGAGATGTGCCAGACAAATTATATGCTTAAAAAGACATGCCCGATAAATTATATGCTTAGAAGGACATATATGTGACAGATTTCCAAAGGAGCCTCAAAACAGCTTCAAAAATTGAGTGTGAAGATTGGATTTCTTGCACATAGTTTTTCACAGCCTAGTTGTGCACCTGACAAATTTATATTTGTGCATGCAAATTGTGATGTTCAACACCTAATGACTGGCTATCAGTACGCTATCTGAATATGCACGTATTGTTGGCATGCACTGAGCACCAGGAGAGCTCACACACTGATGTGTCACGCTTGTAATGCAGTTAAATATTTTGTGGCAGCACCCCCATATTTTGGACCTAAAGGACACCTCAGGAATGTTAAGTTGCTATTAGTTTCTTTTTATTTTCTTAGTGACAGAGCGGTAGATATTTTTTTAATGAAAGATATTTATCATCTGAAATTATTCAATGGCACATTAAAATTATTTAAGAACTGGCCAAATTTAAGGACTGGCCCTTATGTACCAAGAGCAGCCATAACCTGTAACATCTTTCATCCAGGAATTTCTAAGAAATGTACAAAACACTAGTTAGAACTCAGAACAATACACATAGTAGATGTTATTCTATGCGTTTTGCTGTTATGGAAACTGAGGCACCGAGCGTTTAAGAGACTAGCTCGTCACACAGCCAGTTATTATTAGTGATGTATTATAACAGCTGTACCAGCATATCTGAGAAAATGAACAGTTCAAATTCAAAAACATTTGTAGTTATTTTTCTAGTATGTCTCTGTAAAGTCCTGTCACTCCTTCCCTTTCCCTTGAATGGGTGCATCCTGTTTAGTAAATGCAGATGAGCCAAGAAAAATCAGTAAATAGCTTAGGATGCAGGGAGAGGGAGAATGGACATTTGACCCTCCTGGTATTACTCAAATTGCTGATTGAACTCAAGATAATTCAATGTGAGCTTGTTGTCTAAGCAGTACTATATGGCCCACATCCTCAATTGGTGTAAATCAGTGTAACCTCAATGAACTCAGTGGAGCTATGCCCATTTAAATCAGCTGAGGATCTTGTTCTCTTAAGCTCATTTCTACTTTCCCTTACAATGTAAGCACTTAGACCATAGTACAACAGTAAGATTCGGGGGAAAATAGACAAGTAAGAGGATTACATGTTGTTTGGTAAGTAAACAGATGAGATGAGGGAGGAAGGAAGGGAGGGTGATGCATTACATAATCCTATTTCTGTAACTCACTAGTATGTCATTGTCTTACTGTAAGAGGACTAAGATATTTAAATAAAAATAAAAATAAATACTCCTGACTTCTTACGTAAAGTTAAGAGACAACAGCTGTTTCCTGAGACATGAAGGGAATAGCCAACCTGAACATCCCAAGTCTCTGTGCCATCGGATGCGCCAGGTATTGGACTTTCTAGAAAATATTTCAGATTATTTTTCTACGTGTGAAAAGTCTGTATTAAAAATCTACAGCACATCCTCACTCTCTGAGATGACCTTTCAGCAGCCCATTTTGCCCAGGGAAGTGACTTCTCGGGTCATCTGGATTTGTGGTAGGATGAATAACTCTGTTCTCAATTGTATATCAAAGGGTTTGCGGACAAAAAATACTTTTGCTAAGTCAGCAGGAAAAAGCAGGCCCATATTGGTTAACAATGTCACATAACAGATGTTTTGCTCATTCTTGTAATTTTGCTAAGCTACAACAGTTACATATACGCTCCACAGCACAGGGCAAAGATACCGTAAATACTTACATATGCATTTCCTTAAATAACTGGCACATTCACCTTCAAATCATATTCTAATAGAGGAAAACACTATGTTGAAATAAAGTGACTGGTCAGATTTAAACTGACAAACAAGAAAATTCATAAATTAGGTATTCCAGAGGGTCTAATATCCAACACATGACATTAAATACCTTACATGCTGCAGTACCCAGGCCTAACAGGGTGGCTTCAGGATGTCCTAATAATCAAGGGAACCTTGAGCTGCATTTCTTCATTTAGCTAAATGAGCCAGTGTTACTCACAGGACAAGCACTGCTTATTATGGGTTGGATTGAGTAAATGACAGACTGAGGGCAGCATGTATTCTCTTGGTGGAGGCTGAATGTATTATAAAGTGCAAGGGAAAAAATATGTCTCATCTATTACAATAGCTTTTAGTAGGTTGATGAGAGAGTTAAAATTAATCAACAATGTGGCCAATGCAGGAATATCATTAGTCGACCTGTGGAAAAAAGCTCAAGCTAACTCATCTAGCTAGAAGACTGGGACATAGGACTATGATGATGGAGATTGTGTAAGTAGAAGACAAACCCTTTATGAAAGCAGCTTCAATGTACACTGCCATCCAGAACCCCATTTCTGGGACCCAAAACCAGGTCCCTCCAACATGGAAGGGAGTCAGCCCATAGAAAATGCAGTTCCGCAGGGAGTATTGCCTCGACTCAGAGATGGATTTAGAAGGAAAAGGAATTTGGAAGTGACCAGAAAATCAAAAATCCAGTAAGTCCCAGAAAACATATTATAGGCTGAGTACCTCAAGTTCATCTATAATTTTATGGTCATCATAAATGGATTGGCTGAGTGCTCTGCCATCTTTAATCACAGCACAAAGGCCAATGCATGTGTTGCTTGGCTTGTATTTCTAAGCACATCACAATTAATTTAGTCTCCTCTTGCGCCTGGGAGTGAGGTTTGTGGTGGACCCACTGATCATATACTAAATATTCTGAACAACTGGCCTTACTCTTGGCATGAAACCTCACGCAGTATCATTTTTACCTGTGAAGAAATGTGAGAAAGACAAGGTCATTTTGGTAATATCTTTTATTGGACCAACTTCTACTGGCGGAAGGGACAAGCTTTCAAGCTACCCAGAGCTCTTCCCGAAGTCACTTGTTGTGTTATTTCATTTTGACCAAAATTTACTGAACCTGAATTTAACCAAATTGAATAAAAATTGAGTATTATCTAAAAAGAAAATTATCCTTACTTCCAGCAATCCATGAAATTTGGCTATTAAAACATGTCGGACCCACATCTTTGCTAACCTAACCTACATTTATCATATTTCAGGTGTAGACACATTAATTCCACTGTGAATAAGAGTAGCAGAATCCAACCCTTAATTTACATAAAAGCTGTGTGTGAGGGGGACTGGATATCTCAGGGCATTGAGTAATGGTATAAATACCTTTTAGCTCTAAGTTTTAAGTTCAGGTCCAGCCCATGGGCCCCACTGTGCAATGACTTCCATGGGATTACTTGTGAGAGTAAGTGTTGCATTACTGAGCACTAAAGGCCTAATCCAAATCCCACGGGACTCTGTGAGACTCATTCCATTGACTTCAACGGCACAATGGGGTCTTAGTCTTCACATACTGAAAGTTGGTGCCATCCGATGGCTGTTCAATGGTCTATGTGACATGAGGTTGGTGGTCCCAGTAGATAAGGGACTGTCATCAAAAATCACGGCTACCACTTGTTAGCAGTTTCACTGGACAGATTAAGGATCGAATGGTCATAGCAAATGAAAAATCCTTTCACCCCTACAGATGGTAGAGTTTGAAGCACATCAGCAGTCCTGTGTGGGAAAGTTGGCTCTACTGCTGCCCACACAGTATCCGTTCTGTGGATCAGCACTGGACTCTGTCCTCCAGGACTGTCAGTCTGGAATTTGTATAAACACTGCATTTGTGCATAGCTATTAAGGGTGGGGGAGAAGGAGTAGGCTCCATTTTCTATTTGTCTCCTTTAAGATTACACAAACATGCGGTTGAGGAGAAAGAGTGCTGCCATAAAAAGGAAAATGTCACTTTGTTTCCCCATAACCCAGAATGACAGAAAATTGCAGAAAGTCTTTCCCGGTTTTTGTAACATCAGAGGAATGCCCCACATATCGCACAATTGATTTTCCATTAAAATATTGTTCGGTTGTTGACTTCTAATTTACAGCGTATTGGCTGAGAAGCCAATAGAAATCTATAGACCATTATGGTCAGGTCTGTGGCTCATTAACTTTGTGCCATTAGCACTAAAGAATCTGACATTTTTCAGTGTACTTTTCAGTTGTACATTAGACGAGGATACAGGAATGTGTAGAACGCTGTGTCCACCCAGCATCCTTATAAAAACGCGGCAGGACTCGATGGTACTTGGCCCAAATGCAGAAGGACCAATACTGTAAGATTAGGACGTGATGCTTAACTTATGCTAGTTCTATGCTGGTGTAACTATGTTGGCTTCACTGGAATCACGGTAGATTCCACTTATTATGAATGCTGCAGTTGCCAGCAAAAAGTTGCCATTACCCAGCAGCTGCCAATAAGCAGAAGGCAGGTTTGTGTGGCTACAGCCAGGAAAGGACGTGCTGGCACATGGCTTCTCTGCGCCTCACAAACCTGTCTGCAGTCAGGGCAGCAGGGGGGAGTGGGGCTGCAGCTCAGATACAAGGGCTTTCCACAGGGAGGGGAGGCTGTAGGGGAGTAGGGGAGTGGGAGCCTGCAGAGCTGCATGGTACCACTCCCTACAGGCTGGGACGGGAGACTATGGGCAGGGCAGCAGTGAGAAGAGGTACCATGCAGCTCCATGAGCACCCCTGCTTGCCATGGAAAGCCATCTGCAGCCCTGACCCCAGCCTTCCTTCCCAGCCTGCCGAGCTGGGATTCCAACTGGGGCTCCCCGGTTCGGCAGTGATATGAGCGAACCAGCCCTTTACCTCCTGTGTGGTACCCAGGCGCAGAAAATTTGCGGAGTTGCAGCGACAGAAGGAAGTGCTGCCAAGCGCTCACATTCCAGCGCTTCCTTCCCTGGCTGAAGCCTGGCAAACTTACCTGCAGCTGAGGCATTTCTTCTAAACAAAAGTTCTCAATAAGCCACATGCCGATGCCAGGATCAAAATCCCATGAACATTAAGGACAATGGGATGGGATTGGGTCCCAGCAAAATGTTGCTATTAATCGGATGTTGTTAATATCAGGGTTGCTATTAACTGTATTCCCAATTTGCACCTGTATAGTTAAGTGGAGACTCAGGATCACAGTAATGTTTTGAGGATAATAGGGAGTGTTGCAACTCTCATAATTTTACCTGGGGCCCACAAATGGTGTTTTTCTTAAAGCGCCAGCTCCTGGAGTCATATTAATACATGAGAATAGTGGCTTTATTTTTTTAAGTAAGTTTATAGCCCTCATGATTGTGGAGAAAACCTTGAAATCATGACATGAGTGTACCCTAAAGACTCCAAAATCAGAAGGCAATATGTTATTTTTGTAATAATCTCATTTTAAGCCAGTCTCAGGCGTTTTGGGGGCCCGATGATTTTTGAACACTTGGGGTTGAGAGTACTGGCACAGCCGAGTGCCTGAGATACACTCAGCACACTCAGGAAGAGCCAAGATGGTGTTTAGCCTGATCTTTCCCTGATCCTGGGTTCAGTCCAGTCCCTGGTATAATTACAGCAGATTCAGAGCTACTCTTCATTACAGGCAGGGTCCTGCTCCAGCAGTCAATGATCACGGAGGTGCTGGGGTACCCTAGACATACTTTCTTTCTCCCAGGAAGACTCCTTGAGATGGGAAGAGCATGACACAGAATAATGACTGGTTCTCCACCACCCGGGGATTCCCCTTACACAAAGGAATCTTGAGAGAGCCACTTAAGCTGGTTAAATAGCTGGGGGGTTTTGCCACTGGAGAGGTACAGAACATCTGGAACGGAGTCACTGGGGCCTGATTTCTCAAGGGCCTGAGCAACTGCAGCTTCCACTGATTTCAACTGAAGATGTGGATGCTTAGAACATCTGAAAATCAGGACCACACTGGAGAATACCATGGGCCCGAATTTCCGCTCAGCAATGCTGCTTTTACATCTGCTCAGGTCTGTTGACTACAGTGAGGTCCTGTGCTTTTTACAAGGGCAGGAATACAGTCATATTTGCAAGGACACGAGGATCCTCTTAATTTACACATATCCCAGTTTAAACCAAAATGTGCTGATAAAGAGCCCAATGGCATTGTTTAGGGAGAGTCCCTAGGAATGAGTGGTATGGAGCCACACTACCCCAAGGGGAACAGCCTCTGCAGGCCAACTGTTACACCCCTTTATAGGATCAACTTACTTTACTCCCCACTATGCTGCTGACCGGTTATACTGGCCGATGCATAAGGTGTGTGAAGCCAGAGTGTCACCTCATGCCCACTGTTCTTTTGGAAGCACCAAGAGAAAAAGAGTCCATGTGATCCCTGAAGCACAAAGGCTGCAATTCTGCCTGGCCACTATATGGGCTGTGGAATTACGATGAGTTGGAACCCACAGCAACCATCAAATTGTACAGTAGCTCCCTATGTAGCCACATGATCTTATTTTTGTTACCCCATCCTCCTTCCCCTCTACAGTACGTACTGCTAACTATTTTACAGTGTTACTGTATTGCTAACAGCTGATAGTTCTCTCCTCAGGAGCGATCCTGGACAAGACGAGTAGACATGCTGTGTTGGCAGAGTTGTGGGTGGAGGGAGCTTGAGTATGCTAACATTTGCCATGATTCTCCAAACACATATCAGTTTTACCCTAGTATCACTCCACTGAGTTACATATATTTATTCCCGATTTACATTGGTATATGTGACTGGAGAATCTGCTCCATTTTGTCTGGCAGTGAAGAGCAGGGTATTAAATGGCCATGTCAAAAAGCATTTGTGGAGCTTCACTGTCCTTATAATATCACACAACAGCCACACTTCACGCTAAATCCCTGTGATGGGGTAACGTCCTAACAAAAGGAGTAAAGACTCTGGAACCAACTGTGTGTTAGCCAGAAAAAAGGTAAGAATGGGGAAAAGGTCATTTTCCCATTCTGGGCCTTTGCAATAAACTAATCACGTGAAGTGGCTCAGATACAGAAATAATGGAGTTCCTCTCTCTGATGTCTGCTTTTTGAGGCAGCAGTATGAAGGATGGCCATTTTCTTAGGCAACAATAACAAAAAGCTAAGCCCAGCTTGCTGTTCATTAGCTGTGACATGAAGAACCCTGTGCCCCTCCCCACTTGTATCTATTCAAACAGCATCATGATTGAGTGCAGCCAAATTCTTCCACACACATTGTATACTATGCTTGTCTATAAACATTTAAAGTGGGTTTAGTGCTGTTGAAAAATGCTGGTCTGAAATCCCTTAAAGACTGAAGCTCTCTCCAACTACAGAAACAGCACAGCAGATTATAAATTATTTGGGGCCACAACTGTTTTGGGTATGTGTTAGTACAGTGCTTAGCACACTGGAGCTCCTAGGTGCGACACTATACAAAAAAGTAATAAATAAATAAATAAATAATAATAATGGGCATTGGAACTGCAGGGTTCACCACACTACCCCCTGCCAAAGTGTTTTATTCTTGATCTGAAAGAACCAACTCTGTATGTGAGATGGAAGCAAAACCTCCGTGTTTATTCAGTCCTCTGCCTCTCTGCTCAGGCTGTCAGGAAGGGTCGAAGTAGAGAGAAAAGATTTGAGGTAGACGTATAAGCACTGAAAAAGCAACTAATTTATACAGACCCCCAAACAACTACCAGACTGCCAGCCCCAAACTCTTGATACCCACCTGGGCTGGATTCTGACCAGTAACCTAGAAGTTGACAGATTGTCCAGCTGTTAATCCTTAAAACTCCCCATAACCTTTCTACACTACGGGCTACATTTTGCACTTGGTCACAGTGATGTAAATCCACATTTACACCACTGGCTCCAAAGGAGTTATTCCAGATTTACACCAGACTAGGTGAGAGCAGACTCTAGATTCATGGGCCCCGTTCTCTTCCCATACTGATGTAAATGAGAAGTAACTCATGTATATCTGACTGCCTAGGGAGGTTGTGGAAGCTCCCTCACTGGAGGTTTTCAAAAGGAGTCTGGATAGCCATCTGTCTTGGATGGTTTAGACACAACAAATTCTGCATCTTGGCAAGGGGTTAGACTAGATGACCCTTACGCTCCCTTCTAACCCTATTGTTCTATGATTCTAACTCCATGGAAGTCAATGGAGTTCCACTGTTGTAAAGCTGATATAAAAGTGAGTTTGCTCCCAAAATGCCAAGTATTCCTCCTGCTCAGAAAGGCTGACTTATTTAACAAGCTTAAATTCTCTTCTTCCATGTTTTTGCTTTTAGTTTCCTTGCAGATTGGCACTAGTTTGTACTAAGTCCTTCCTGAAGAAAGTTATTGACTTCAGTGGGAATTTTTGCTTGAAGAAGGACTGAGTAAACCCTGAATAATGGCTTCAGGATTTCGGCTACTGTCGTAGTGTTGCCATCAGTCCTGAATGGCCATGGGGATATAGAAAGAGCCTGCCCCTGTAGACAGCACTGGGATGGCAGCAGTTGGGGAAGGCAGTTTTTAAGATGCAGCAAGGTCTGATCCTTAGCTCACTCCTAACTGAGATTGTGGAAGCATTATACCATAGGCAGGCTTAGTGCCTCCAGACAATGCCATTTGATCACCGTACTTCGTTCCCATTCCCAGCATGACTGTGATCCTTGAGGTACAATTTAGTTCTGTATTTCTTAGAGATCTAGGCCTCTGGATGCACATATGTAACTCCCGTGGCATTCCATTGCCCACTGAGAAGGGACCAGGCTCTGGGAAACGTAGGCCATAAGTTGATTGATGCATTTGGTCCATAAAGAGAAGCAAAGCTCCGGAACTTAAATACTAATGACTATTTTCTGTACGGAGTGACCACAAGTCCCTGTAGTTTCCACCCTTACAAAAATAAAAATAAATCACTTTTTTGAAAAAGAAAAGAACTACTAAGTGCTAATCCCACTTATAAATAACCTTTACTGTGCTTACTTTCACTGAGCAGAAAAAGCCTGTTCACATAGCTTGTACAACCTACATTTTCATGTGCCCCACCCACATAAATCCAAGAAATGAGCAAAGCACTAATTAATACTGATAAGTTGTAATGGTCTGTGTAATGCTTATTTTTCAGATTTAATTAGTAAATGATTGTAAAGCACTTCGTAGATGAAAAGCACTGTATAATTACTAAATAATAAATAACCATAGCCGTCGTTCAAACTGTACTGCGGGAGGGAAAGGGGCTGGAAAATGTTACAGGAACAGAATGAGAAGGGTTCTCATTTTTGGCTTCTAGCCACATTTTTGCATTTGCACTCTACTGCATAATGTAATGGAGTTTCCATATTACTGACATGTAGGGCAAAATTGTCAGTACCTTCAAGTTGGCTTGTGTGTGTGTATGTGCACCTATTGTTGTGCATACAGCTGATCGCACCCACAAAAACCTACGTTTGCCTGCAGAGATCAGGGAGCTAGGAACCGGCTATGGTTGTGTGGGTATGTGTAACAGGGTGGTCTGCCCTTCAATGGGCAAGAAGTCTGGGGCCAGCCATCCCTGTTCAGTTATCAGCCCCAGCTTAGAAGGGGTCAGGTGATCCCTATTAAGGGCTACAAGAGCCCAGTGAGCAGAGCTGCAGGAGAGAGATGGGTTCCAGCAGTGTACCCTGGAGCAGGGCTGGTGTGTCCTCCTTCCAGCACTGAGATAGGAAAGGGGGAAGGCCTCTGGGAGCTGTAGCACAGGATTGGCAGAGGAACTGCTTTTGTTTTGATGTTTCGCCTAAGTTTTATATTTGAAGAATCAAACCGTGTCCAGCAACAGGCTTGGGCATGGCAGAGAGTCCTTCCTGGGCTAGGGTGACCAGACAGCAAATGTAAAATATCGGGACAGGGGGTGGAGGGTAATAAGAGCCTATATAAGAAAAAGACCCAAAAATCGGGACTGTCCCTATAAAATCGGAACATCTGGTCACCCTATCCTGGGCTGGGGAGACTGGCCACTAGTCCTGCCTGGTGCAAAACAGTGAGTACACACAATCAGAATCTGGGGTTGAGCTTGTTTTCTCATAAAGCCTCTTCCACCACTACATGCACACCAGGGCTCCGACTTCAGTGAGCCCAGCGGTCAATGCTGCCTCCGGTATTGCAGATGAAACTCCCAATTTGTGCTTGTCTGCCCCGCGGGATCTCGCACATGGAGAACACCAAAAACTCTTTTCTGCTACCACTCCTGTTCAACATGTATGCAAGACCATTAGGGGAGATGGTGCCTTCAGTATGCAGATGTCAGTCTGCTCTACATCTCTATTTCGTAAGATCCAGATGGTGCAGTTGAGTGATTCATCCAATGTCTGGCTGAGATTAGAGATCGGAGGAGGCCTAGGTAGCTGAGACTCAGCTTCATTAAGACTGAGGTTAAGATGTTACAGGGAGTTTTCTTCACTACATTCCTGCTCCAAGCAGACTTGCCACAAGCTACGTTGCACCAGCATGAATGAAAACCATCATCGCTAATTAATAGTTGAAGAAACTGACAGAGTAAAGGATTTGAGAAAGAAGGATGAGCTTGTGGTTAAGGCACTGCACTGAGACTCAGGAGATTTGGGTTAAATTCTTTGCTTTACCACACTTTTCCTATCTACCCTGGGGCAAGTACCTTAATCTCTCTGTCCCTTCTTTGTTAAATTTGGGACAATAATTTCCCCCATTCTTGGTCTGTCTTGTCTATTTGAATTGTCAGCTTTTTAGGGCAGGATCTGCCTTTTACTATGTTATGTCAAGTGCCTACCACATTGGGGTCCTGATCTCAGTTAGGTTGTTCAGGTGCTACCATACAGCGATAATAATGACTTGCCCATGGTCACATCAGAAGTCTATAGCAAAGCTGGGAATAGAATCCAGGTATCCTGTGCCCTAGTCACAAGATCATCTTTCTTCCCAGTGATGGATAGTTGTTTTTCCCAGCCTTTTCCAAAAAGATAAATAAAATTGCAATGTGGGATCCCTTTAGATTTCAGTGTTGTTTGTGAGGCTTGTTTCATTTCTGTTCCAGAGAGGCTGCCCTTCCTTAGGCACACAATATAGCATAATTCACTGCTCAAGCTTATTTTGTTCAGATTCCCTTAGTAGAGAATTCTGATTTCTTTTATTTACTGGCTTTTTATCATGTGGAACGGTCAACAAACTAAGTTCATTTTTTACCTTAGGCCCATTCAGTTATTCTCTACTGTCATAAAAATCTATCAAAGACGTGTTCTTCACTGGAAACAACTGAGGTATAATGCTGTATATCAAATATCTCTAGTCAGAAATTCCTTTCTGAGTTCTCTTTTGAGGGGTTTTTTTTAATTAGGAAGTGAAAGGAGTGGGATAGGATTAGGCTGGGTTGCTATGAGGTTTTTTTTTAATTAAATTGGCTTTATTAAGTAATCCAGTATTATGATAATGCATCCTTTCTTTCTAAAGGCTGGTATCCTGTGGACAACAAGCAAGGAACAGAAGTTAAATCACTAGTTTTAAAGGGAGAATACTTAGTGGTAGTAGGGAATATGATTGAATTATCTCTGGCTGTCTGGTCCAGATTGTGTTGTCACACCACACTAAATTCTGATCAACTCCATTGAAGTCTGTGGGGTTACTCTTGATTTACAATGGTGTGAGAATAAGATCCCCACCCCTTTAATTTCTTTTAGGTTTCAGAAATGTTATTTGTAATTTAAACAGGCCAGATCTTCCCTTCAGGCGCACCCATTGATTTCAGTAGACTGGACTAGGTAGATCTGTGAAGGAAAAGTGTAGACAATCACATTTTATACTCTCTGACACCTTTGAACACAAGGTCAGGGAACTTGTAAATGCTGAGGAACAGCTGAAGAGCAGCTCTGCTAAGAGTATGTTTTTCCCTGAGAGAGCCCCTGGGTGAAGGCAACATATTCATTCTTTGCACAGGAAGGGGAGATTTGGCCACTACTGAAGAGTGTGATGCATCCAAAAATGGAAATAACCGACAAGCCTTCAGGGCCTGCTAAAATTTACACTAGAAATTGGCCAGCTAAGAACAGCCTTCAGAGAGAGCAGAGGTCAGCGAGAAATGCTGGCGATTTGAAAACATGTGAACAGGGCTCTAGGGTTCAAGCAGGGTAGAAACCTGACCTAAGCAATAAGGCAGGCGGGCCTAATCCAAAGCCCATTGATGCCAATGTGACTTGCAATGGTATGAAAATATGTTTCCTCATGGCCTAATAGAATAGGGGCATGCAATTCTGAAAGTCCTTTTTTTTAATTTACTCTCCGAGAGATAGAAAAGATGTGGACACATAAAATCTGTGTGCTGCTTTTCCTCTGTAAATCCGATCTGTCACACAAAGGTTTGGCCAAGGTCAGGGCAGTGAAAGGCCAGCTGAAATGAGATCTCTCTAACAATTTGGAAGATGGTTTTGAACAAGAATATCAGTTACCCACCAAACACACCTGACCTCTCTGAATGGGACGTTTTGGGGCCAAGCAGGTATGTAACTCAAGCACAATAAGATAACATGACACACAGACCTAAATAAGGAAGATTCTGCTTAACTATCTTCTAGATTTTTTCCCCACATTACACATAAATTTGCTGTTGGCTGAATAAATGAACCTTGAACAGAGAGTATTGTTGTCTTCAGAGGGCCTGATCTGCTCTGTTATGCTGTGGTAAATTAGGAATGAAGATATAAATTAATGGAATTATAGCAGAACCTCAATTTTACAAACACCAATCTTATGAACAATCAGTTATATGAAGCATTTTGGGGGGCACGAAATGTCACATAGGAAAAGTGATGGCAAAGAACAAGTCAACATCCTTTCACATTCTGTCATCTTTGGTGCATTAGAAATTAATGTGCCATGGTTTGAACAAAAATAAAGTGATGCAGCGTAACATACTATAATTTAGGCACCCTACCTATTGTCATTATGAGATACTCAATTTTATGAATTCCTTCATCCCCAATTAGTTTGTAAAATAGAGGTATTACTGTACACTATAAAACTGAGATCAGAATCAGTGTAAATGTTACCTACCAACTGCCTGCTGGAATATACAGCGTATACCAATTTTGGTAATAGGTCTTTACTAGTTAGGGTGAGAATGTGATAATCTTTCTTAAGATTCCATTGATGGTACTGATTCTCCTCTTACTTACACCAGTGTAACTCTACTGACTTTAGTAAAGTCACTCCTGATTTCCACTGATATTACAGAAGAGAATCAGGCCAAATGTATCTTCATTAATGACTCAAGTGTGGTGAGCTCTGAAATCAAATTTAAACAAGATAAAATTTATAAAATTATAGACAAATTCTCTTATGCACAAAGACCCCTTTTCACTATTCTGGCAGTTTAAAGGTGCTTTAAAGTGGGTGTATATTACTTTTATGCCCATTTGAAAGCCCCTTTTACACTGCCAGAGGGTGTAAAGGGGCTTTAATGTAAGTAACTCAGAACTCAAGCCACATGGTCCAAAACAGAATGTAGTTGAAATGTACACCCATCTAAATCATACAGGTAATGTCATAGAATCATGTAAGACTGGAAAGGATCTCAGTAGGTCATCTAGTCCAGTCCCCTGCACTCCAGGCAGGACTATGTAATAACTAGACCATTCCTGACAGGTGTGAGTCTAACCTGCTCTTTAAAATCTCCAGTTATGGAGATTCCACAACCTCCCTAGACAATTTGTTCCAGTGTTTAACTACCCAGAGAGTTAGGAAGTTTTTCTTAATGTCCAACCTAAACCTCCCTTACTGCAATTTAAGCCTGTTGCTTCTTGTCCTATCCACAGAGGTTAACAAGAACAACTTTTCTAACTCCTCCTTGTTACAACCTTGTATGTACTTGAAAAATCTTTTCATGTCCCCCTCAGTGTTCTCTTCTCCAGACTAAACAACCCCATTTTTTTCAATCTTTCCTCATAGATCATCCATTTTTTTCTATTTTCATTCTAATTTGAGAGTAAACTAACAGGGTGATATATTGCAATGATAAATACTGGGACAACATTATTTTTTAGGTACAGAATCCTAAATTTCTAGAACATCTTGGCTAGCATAATTGGGAAACTGAACTGCTTGGAATATGTACAAAAGCCTTGGGAAATTCAGAATATTGCGCATTGACAAAAAATTTAACAGTACTGAGCGTGCTTCTGAAACTTGCACAGCTACACATGCCTTTTATGGCAATTATAGAGCATTTTCTTTGAAAGTGGGAGGTGATTAAGCCAGTAACCACTTCCTATGAATAATTAATAGTATGACTTTTACACCTTAAGACATCAGTTGTTGATCTGTGGATGCATATTGCCGGCACCTAAGTGGTCATTAACTGTAACATTTAATAAAAAGATGTTAGTGTTTCATAAAATCTCCACACTTTCTCTCTAAAGACCTTCACAAAGTCTGCAGTCTCATGTAACACAACCCTGTGTATATACAGTGCAGTATTTTTACATGGTGGAATTGTTCATGTTCCAGCATTTTATAGATGCTGCATTAATGGAAGACTTGTGTGTGCGTCTGTCTCACTAATGTATAATTCTCTGCATGAAACACCCTATCCTCTTGCCACATGTACATAATCACAAGCTTTTGGCATGAGACCTGGTATAACACCTCCAGGAGTGTTCTCCAGAGCCTGCAGCATTGATGATGTCTTCGAGTCAGCAGAGAGGTGGTAATGTTATAGTACATCTGCCCTTCTCATTCCTTGGCATCAGCTAGGGTGACCAGATGTCCCGATTTTATAGGGACAGTCCCGATATTTGGGGCTTTTTCTTATATAGGCTCCTATTACCCCCTGACCCCCATCCCGATTTTTCACATTTGCTTTCTGGTCACCCTAGCATCAGCTGTTCCAAAGAAAAACTCCCTGTAAGGCCACCGAATGCCTGACAAGATCGAGACATATATTCGAAAAGAAATTTCAGCAGCACAGATGAAATCTGACTCCCCAAAGCTTTCTAAGCTACCAAACAAACTAGTAAGAGAGCCAAATCCTGAAGTCAATGAGATAATTTACCAAGAATCATGGTGGATTCTCCATCACTGGCAATATTTAAATGGAGATTGGATTTGTTTTTTTAGAAAAAGATATGCTCTACTACAAAAGGAGTTAGTTGGGTGAAGGTCCCTGGCCTGTGTTATAAAGGAGGTCAGACTAAATTCTCAGACTGGTCCCTTCTGGCCTTGGAATCTATGAAGTTCTCAGTAAAAGTAAAGTATTGGCTTTTGTATATCAGCACTGCCCTCCACTGGAAGGAAGTTCAAACCTGCTCTAATATATTTGGTGGTTTTCCTCTAGTGGCTGGAGGCCTAAAAAGCAAGTAAGTAAAAAGACCATACCTCCCAGTGTTACTCCACAGTCCCAGGTTTCCATATCATGTCTCAAGACCTTCTAAAATATCCTGGTTTTTTTTAATGTCTTCAGTCAGAATGTTCAGATATTTTATAAACTACCGATGAATGATAGTACTGATCATAGAATCATAGAATCTCAGGGTTGGAAGGGACCTCAGGAGGTCATCTAGTCCAACCCCCTGCTCAAAGCAGGACCAACCCCAACTAGATCATCCCAGCCAGGGCTTTGTCAAGCCTGACCTTAAAAACCTCTAAGGAAGGAGATTCCACCACCTCCCTAGGTAACCCATTCCAGTGCTTCACCACCCTACTAGTGAAAAAGTTTTTCCTAATATCCAATCTAAACCTCCCCCTCTGCAATTTGAGACCATTACTCCTTGTTCTGTCAAGGCTGATGTGTGCAGCCTCTTTTATGCTCATCACATAGCATGTGTGTTTCACACCAACCATTATTCAAGGCCTCAGCTCACTCATTGCAATACGAGTGTGGTGAGTTAGTGAGCCATCCTAGTCGGTGCAAACCCCCTGCTCTAGCTCCTAAGGATGGAGGAGAGATAGAGAGCAGGTACCTGCCCGTTCTCTGTCATCAGCCCTGTAGAGAGAAAGTGGAGCATGGGTGCAGGAGCTGAGGTCAGTCTTTTTTGAATCTGCTACTTTTGCTCCAAGTGGAGCTTTCTGACTCCCATGAAACAGATCCAAAGAAGAAGCCAGAATGTGGATCACTTGAGTATTTCATAATCTTAAAAAATATTGCCAGAAAAATGTCCTTTAAAAAAAATATATATATGGTTGCCCTATATGTAAGTCCTAATACTACTACAGCTGGAACAAGTTCCTTTAGCTGTAATGGTAGAGATCTGAGATTTTTGCAGCTGAAGGTTCTAGGTTTTACTGTTGTCACAGAAAATAATTGTCTTTGGTGCAGTAAAGTTACCTCATCAGCTGGTCCTGTAATTCACAGATAATTTTTATAAAGAAAATTCACTACACACCATCAGTCATTATCAGTTCATGCACATTGGATGATTGCTTTCACATCCAGCACTCAAACTGTTTGTCTGTACTGAAATTTAGATGGCTTCCCTTTTGTTTTCTTTAAACTTATTATAAATGTACAGGTCACTGATATGTAATGAGAGATTGTCCAATAAAAGTAACAATTAAATAATGGTACAATACTTATTCCTCCATTCCTGTCCTGCTTCTGCTAAATCAGGATGTTTTAAAGCAGGCCCATAACAAAACTGTCAGCTTGTCTAGACTTGTAGCATAGCAATCGAAGAAGAGAATGGCTTTATTTTGCATAATTCCAATTAAATTCATTTGTTTTTATTTTTTTCTCTCTAAATCCAGGCAGGAAGTTTTAATTCTTTGAGGTGCTTGTATATAAATGATCATTTTATTTCCTGCTACTGTCTCTTTCCTTACTTTTCTGTTTGATGCCTGACAGATAACACAGAGATTCTGATGAGAAGGTGGAGACACATTCCTTAAAGAAAGAAAGAAATGTGTAACTGGGAACACAGGAGAAACAGACAACCCAGAATTAGAATTTCCAATTCTAGTTTATATGGGCTACCTGTAGAACCGTTCTCTTCATGCTTGTATTTATCTACTCCATTTTCTTCCCCCCTATGGCATATAATTTTATTTAAAGAGACCTGGCAAAAATTACAAATTATAGGCTTGATTCTTTCCTTTTATACCAATGTCTGTCGCTAGTAACTTCATTGAAGTTAGCAACTCCACCAGTGTAAAATTGCTGTGAGGAGAATTAAGTCCAATGCACATTACTGTGTTATTAATAACACCTTTATTAGTTAGTATTGAAAGAAAATGAAAAATCGTATGTACTTTTCACTATTGGGGCTGTTTGTTTACTTTTTCCATTCCATTCACTTTGGCCATTGATATCAGACTGGTTTTGGGGTCTATAGACTTCACTGTTTACTTGCTATGTGCTAGCACAATGCTCATCTGTGCTTGGTTTTCTAACACTGCAGAGGAATGTTCAATCCCTTGGCCTTCTCTGCTCATGGCAGCAGTTTTCATTTAGGGCCTGATCCTCGACTTCGCTCTGCCCCCTTTGTACAGCACCAATGGCACAAAGGGCATGGTGCTGACAGCTTGGGATTCCACTGGCAAGGAGAAGCCTTGCCAGGTTTACTCCACCAGTTCCTGGCCCAAAGCCCACGTGGGAGTTCAAATATGGAGTTTGCGTTTCTCCAGCTATCTTGGGCTAACAGAACAGTCCCTAAATGGGTCATTATTGGGGTTGCTTGAATTTGTTATATGGCCTGAAATGACCCCCCAGCTGCCTCCAGGGTTGAGTGGAGGGGTGGAAGAAAGGTAGCAGAAAGACACTTACGCTGGCTCTTTCTTTTTTCTCTTTTTGAGAGGTGTGGATAAAAGAGAGAATATTTCTATTCATATTAAATAGTTTTTTGAAGCAACCATATTTTGGAATTGTGGCACATTGAAATACTAGTGCAATTTTTTTACTCCTGTATGCTGAACTCAATAGAAATAAAACCTGCTTTCACTTCACAGAGGCACTGAAAACTCCATTTTTGTGTTTCTACAGTAAAAAACTTTTTTGAAGTATTTGGGGAATATTGAATTTTAGACCCTGATCCTTTTAGCTGCTGTGAATTCCACACATGGAGCCTCTTCAGCACTGGGCTTGGAGGTGCTTCAATGTACAGAGAGACACTAATTCCCATTCAGGCTGCTGAGCATCTCACAGGTTTGGCCCCTAAATTTGTAAATTAATTACATGTTGCCATTCTGAACTAAACTTTTATTCCCATTTCTAGGTGGTTCCATCCTCTTGAAGTTTTAATAAACCTACTTGTGGCAAATATTGCAAGGCATGATAATCTCTTGTTTAAATTAATAATCCACTGATCTTTTATTCTTTTTGTCCAGCAGGTCTTACACACCCATTCAAAGCCATGTCACAGTGAGATAAATAGGGCCAGACCATCCACTGTATAAAATCAAGATAGCTCTGATGAAGACAGTGAGTGGGGCTATGCCAAATGCACACCAGCTGAGGATCTGGCCCAAAGGGTTTTGTAAAACAGGCAAACTATTTTCATTGGTTAGCTATGATCAAAATGCTTTTCCTTTAAGAAATCTGCTGAAGAAAGAACATAAAAATGCCACTTGCCTTACATTGTTGTGGTTGCATTTCAGTGTTGCAGAGAGCTAGCACAGAAGAGGATGTATATTTATCTGACAAACATGATTTACCATTCAATGTTAAGCTTTTATTGAACGTTAGGCTCTATACACATGTGAAGTGTATCTATTAAATGGCTGTTCTGATGCTCTCTTGATTTTAGGATACATGCACATTAAAGCAAACATGGTGGAGAGGTTATTATGGACTCTGACTTTGAAGCACCATTGCACGCATCTACTGAGAGCCATAGTCACTTGCTTTAAGCTATGCAGAGCTGCATGTACATTTCATTTGAAACTGTTCCCTATGAAGAGTACACTGATCGATTTGCTACACATCAACATTCTGTGTGTAGTAAATTGCACTTTAAAGGGATGCAAACCACTTATTAGAGAACCGCCTGTTTCTTCTGCCACTGAGTGAGTATCATGGATGTGAAGAGTTCCCTACTTACACCCTCACTAATTCTGAAGCACCTACCCCATGAAAAGTAGTACTGAGGTGGCAGTGTGTAAATAACAGTGCTATAGCAAAGGGATACTCAGACCTCCGTGGTTCAGGAGCCAAATGAGCATCAACATTACCCAGAAGAGCCACAGTAGTGTGAATTTGTGGTTTCAGTTACTATTTTTATGTATTATTCTCACAACAAAATGATCGACCAAGTATTATTTTATCAACTACAACTGGTTAATAACATAGTAAAAGCATCCTGATTTGTTAATAACTTAGACTGATTAATAATTAAATCACACAGAGTTTCAATATCATGTACGGCAAAGAGCCGCGAGAGACACATTAAAGAGCCGGTTGTGGCTCACGAGCCTCAGTCTGAGTATCACTGGTCTAGAACATCATCTTAAAGGTGATTCAAAGAGTTTTTTACAGAGCAAGGTGAAGGGACGGACAATCTTATCAGGCACTAAATAGGATAAAAGTATTCCCCCTAGAGCATGCTATTTAAAAAAATGGAATCTCATTGAATACCTGGATCTCAATGAAGCTAATAATATCTAGAAAAACAAGAGCCCATGATCTTAGGCCTCTATATCTATCTATCTATAATGGCAGTTTAAGTATTGTTGGGAAAGGATGATAGCATTTAACACACACAGGGTCAAATTCATCAATCTCGTAAATTCATGTAACCCCATTGAGTCAATGGAATTACACAGTGTAATTAAGAGGAGAATTCGACCCATACAATTCATATACCTGCAATAGATTTGAGAATAAATTTCCTGAATTTGTTAACCATAGCACTCCTCCATACATGAACAAAAGTATAATTCTGAAACGTATACATGTCTCAAATTGCTATATCATTGATATTCAATAATATACCTGTTTTGCTTTATTAATGTTAACCCTAAAGCAGTGATGAGGCAAAATAGGATGCCATCACTGGAAAAAGCCATCATGACTTTGATACCATCCCATTCCATTATTTTCAGGCTCTTAGAAGCACAGTGTTTAAGTGTGTATTAGGACCAGTCATAGAGTGTCTCTGTAGACCTTTCTGTTCAACTGATGTTGGAGAGGTCTCACCCACTGGAAGGTAGGTCTTTCTGAATTTCCCAATGAAAGTTTTAAGATGGATAGGCCAGCTGTATACAGCCTTCACGCTTAAAAAAAGAAAATAGGGAAGAGTGGGGAAAGTGAACATGAGATGGTAGTGAAGGAGAGCAGCAAGCAAAAAGGGAGGAAAAGAAAAATAGGGAGATGAGGATGAAAAGGAGGAAAGAGAACGGAGAGGAAGAAGACGAGTCTGAAAAAGAGAGCTTCAAAAAAGGAAGTAATACAGAGAAAAAAGAGAAACTATAGAGAAAACTGGAAGAAAAAGCCCCATGTAAAAGTGAAGAAAGATGCGGAAGGCAGAAAGAGAGAGAATGCAATCAGAGAAAAGTAGAAAGGTGTTGGACATAAAAAGATGAATGAAAGAAAAAGATGGGGAATAGATAAGATAGAAAGATGGTCAAAATTCCCCCATTTTTCAACAACTATAGGGCTGAATTTCAGATTTTGAAATTTTAAAAAAATTGAATTTTGAAAAAATTGGGATTTAAAAATAATTCACAAAATTGTTCCTCTGTTTCTAATAGGAAGGAGTGAGGAAGAGAGAAAAGGTCTGGCACCATTCGGTTCTTCATTCCTCTTCTCAGAGAGATGGCAGATGGGTTGGGTGCTTTTTAATATAACTAAATATAGGTATAGAACCAGAGCAAATGTGTTTGAATTACAGACAAGTGTGCACATAATCACAAAAAAAGAGTTCAACAAAGCTTTGTAATCTTCCCTTCCAATACTATTGACTCTCTAACATCTGGAACCACGATTAATATTAACAAGCCTTAACTCAGCAGCTAGGAAATGCAAAAAGGTGGTTTGTACATTATTACTGGAACAAATTTGTTGTCTTGTAATCAGCCATCATAAACCCTTCAACTAACTTTTTTCCCCCATTGAAACTGTACTGTATTGAATTGTCTTGGTATTAAGCAGTTTTTTTCTGGTGCTTTACCTTGCAAACCCATCTCAAAACAATACCAGATACTTTAATGGTATATTATGTTTGCTCCTCTAGTCTTCTTGGCCAAACAAAACAAGCAGAAGTGCCTTAAACTGAAGGCCAACATCTTTATGAAAACCATGAGTGCTTTTGCCCTTGCCGTATGATGTACCTTTAACATTCATGTTTACATGTCCTACTTTGGAGGAGAGGATTTGTGGGGGGAGGTAGGATGCCTCACAGATGGTTATTCTACATTATGGAAAATGTTCAGATATGAAACGTTCTCAAGTCTATCTCTGCAGGGACCCTTTGAAATGCAGAACAGTGATGCTTTTGCTCTGTGGTTGTTTCAGTTACTTATTGGTAGAGATTTTTACCCCTGCAGCACATTTCTGGAAGTGCGCCACTAAGAGCTGAAGGTTGTAGACTGTTACCAACTAATGAAAGTGGTAAAAAGAGTATCAGGCTCAGCTGTTAGCCTGACCGGACGGAATGGCTCACAGTATACATAGCTTTTCACCTTCAAGTCACTGGTTCAAATCTAACCCATTTTGTTACTAACTGAAAACTGTCACATTATGACTGTTCAGCGGGTTATGTGAAATAATTTGAAATTCAGTTCCTCATGGACCTGTTTCTCCATCATCACAGTTTCTATTACTTGGTCCTTTCAAGAGAGAGGCCAAGGATTGAACAAGTATGAAGACAACGCTACTTTCTCAACCCAGGAGGCACTCTCTCCAGGAAAATTTGAAGCACTATGGTGGCAGGGGTGTGAGAAAACTTGCAATGCCCCTGCTCAGGATGTACCTGCTTGCTAGCTAAATCATGAATTCATTTTCCAAAGGCTGTCTTTCCAGCAAGCAAATTCACTCACATATTTAAATACTGATTGGGACTGAAAAGCCAAAGAGCCTATGATATGACATAAGTAACTGAATCAACATGTTCTAGGGAGAGCAGAAGGTTGGGGGAAAACAATTTCTGATTTGACCTATATTCAGAAAGGGGTAAAATGAAACATTTTGTTGTCTAGAAAACATTCTAATTATTAGCCTAGGACATTTCTGAAATGTCCTTGTTTTCAGTCTATATTCATAATGAAGCTGTTTCTCTGTCCTTTCTTCTCCCCTTCCCTATTTGTCCTTGAACTTGTGATCACCCAAGGAAACCACTGAGAAAAGAAGAGAATGGAACAAGTCGAGCTGAATATGCAATGACGTCCTCCCAGAACAACAAAACAGTTGATAATGCAGTGGTATAATCCCCAGGACCCTCACAAGACATGGGAGGTGTTAAACTTTAAAAGCACACACACAAAGTATGCAAGGTGGGTGAAATAAGGAAATGAAAGGAGCTCTGTGGCCATGGACTTCATTTCGGGAATAGTGCACGTATCAGTTATTCAGAGAAGAAAAGCAGACTGCTCTTCAGCCTTGCTGACTGTCAAAGGGAAGATAAACTTGCCAATCAGGGCTACCCAGAAAAAAAGACCTCACAAAGGCATAATCACTGCATGCCACATCTGTTGAAAGCAACATCATGATGCCTCCAGCTTCTGTTTTTCCCCTCTCTTTATTTTGATTGTCCACAAAGAGCTGCTTAAATAGGGTCCTTTGATGTGAAGGTGATATGTCAGAGTGGCAGCAATTTATTATAAATGGGTCTGAGATTCAGAGGGTGGAAGTCTTCACCTGCATGCTTCTCCAGCTTGTGCAGTGTTTTCTTTTACAAGCTAGAAGCTTTGTAGTCTCAATTAACTATTGTTTTGTTATTATAAGGAAAAGGGTTTCCGTTAATCCACCAAGCAACCAAAAATTGCATGAACTTGTGAGTTAACCCAGGAAATACAGCTGCAGTCTGGTGACTATGCAATTTCCATGGCTGAAGACTTTTCAAACAAAAGAAGTCAAAGTATGATCCTTGGCAATTAGCATAGCTTATTCAAGATAAGATAATATTAAAAGGTGCTTTGAACACAGTTACTTCGTAATCAGCCTCTATTTTCCCCTGCATATCCTTTATTTCCTAGCTTTAAACAAGTTCTAGATTTCTCCTCCTCTGTGAAGTTCTGCACATTTACTGTATTTGCACCACACAGATCCATCAGAGAATCCCTCTAGAAAGGATTTTGTTTACAGTTTGGAGTGAATGTTTGGGCTTGACCATGTTGAAAGGACTAGCACCACTGGAAACGGAAGTCCTCCTTGTCTATCCACTGATCAACTTCTGGGGGCAGAAAACAAGTGTTATTTCCTGAAGGTTTCGCATTTCCTGAGCTGGCCCACCAAGGACTTTGTAGGTCTTACTTAGAGGACTATTTACTAGTGACTAATAAATCGGTGTGCCCGTGTTAGCTCAGTCCTCTGCGTTTCCTGAGCAGAGACTGCCAATTGTGCCAAATTCTATGTGATAGCTTTGTGTTGTACCTTTTTGTGACATGGATTGCAGATTATTAAAAGTGAAGCTGAATCCACCAGACTCATTTCACTTAGGATCTCAGGTTAGACTTAATCAGTAATCCCCTACGGTAAAGGCCAGTGTTTAGTCTAGAATATTGCCCACCCCAACCTTCTGGCATAGTATGTTTGGAAATTTTATTTTTGTCATTCAATTGGTATGTCTCCATTTATCACTGTGCCGCAAGTAGCAATGCAGTGAAAAGAAAGTTATATCACACTCTGGCTTCTTGTCTTGCTGTCAAGCTTCAATAATACTTCGTCTCTGTCTTTGAAAAACTCAAACAAGCCATTGCAGTCTCATTGAATAAAGTAACTGCACGTTGGCGTTAAAGTATATCAGTACTGAAACATGATGATATTTTTAGTTTTACCTATGGACGGGCCTGAGCTGCAAAATTTGGATCTGGATTTCGAACACCCCATTGTTTGAGGCTTTTCCATGTCTCGTGGTTTAGGGGAAACTGTGAAATCTGGATTCTGAAGCCCTTCCCCAGTAAAATTCTGGGGTACTCAGGTCAAGAGTTTTGGTTCAGACCCATCTCTAGTTTTCTGTTACCTAATGAATGGATAGGGTATATGTAAATATATGTATCCTTTCACTGACAAAACAAAATGCTGCTATATACTGTTGTTGAGGAATCTATGGAGTTGTGTGATTATTTTTTCAGCCTGTCATCCCTATATAGGAATTTAAGTACATGAATATTATTTTTTAAATGTCAAGTCTTTCTTGAGGTGGAGTGAATGCAAATGCAAAAGCAAAAGTGAAAAGAAATAAATAACCCTTTACCCCAAGAACATGATCGTATATTTCCCTGCTGTATTTATATTATATGCTTGCACAAAATACACTCATATGTTTTTAGGTGGAATTAACAATAACAGAATTTACAATTTGAATCTACTGTCCCAAATATGCATTGCCCAAGGCAATTCCCCCCAAATACTATAATAAAGACATGTTACTCTCTTTCCAGGGTTTCTCAATCCATAAGATTATTTTGGTGTAGTTAATTACGTTTTGGCTTTTTAATTTTTTTAAATTTTCTTTCATATAACTGTGCCATAGTTTAAGACTGGTTGCATGCATAGCTGAGAGTATATAGTACGATCATGGTCCAGACTCCCGATTAGCACCTTATTTTGCTGCTCGCTGATTTTTTTTTATTTCCTAGTAAAGCTTTAAAGACATGCTCTGTAAGGCCAAGATTACAAAGGGGTTTGCAGATCACTACGTCTATAAAATGTATGCTTTTGCAAAAAATCTAAGCACAGGCCATATGGGTTTAATCCTAATCTCATTGATTTCAATGGAAAGAGAATCTGACCCATGACCTAAAATATAATCAAAATTTAACCCATGCTCCCTAAACTGTTTATAGTGGAATGTGTGGCCTAAACAGTGAACACAAAATGGGGAGGCAGCATGTTTCAATGGAAAGAGCACTGGGCAGGGACTCTAGAGACCTGGGTTTTATTGTCAGTTGTGCCACGGACCTGCTGTGTAATTTCTGGCAAATCACTTTGCCTCTCTGTGCCTCAGTTTCCCCCCAGGGGAATAATGGTACTTGCCTTCCTTATGACAGTGTCTTGAGATATATAATGACAAGCACCGTATAAGAGCTAAGTAGTAGCCAGATTTGTGGACAGTTTCAATAAGCATACTAAGGCACATGAATTGTAAATTGTTCACCATAATATTGATCCGTTATTGCTGAATGTGCACTTCAATGCAGTTAAAAAGCAAACAAATCTAAAATTCTTTCATTGTTCGCTGGCCACGTTAGGACAGCAACAGTTAAAATAAGCAATTTCTCCTCTCTGCTTTACCAAAGAGACTTTACTCTGAACATTCACGGATCATGCTTTTGGAATAGGCAGAAAATTCTGCAGGGATAAGTCTGCTTTTAGAATTCTGACTTCCCCACATGCAGTCGAATACATTGCCGCAAAATGTAAGGGGCTCTTGAGAGGGGCACTGGGAGAAATATACTGGAAGCAGATTCCAATCTTCAGAAAAGAGAGGCCAGTGAGGTGATGCCTTGGGGGACATCTTCTGAAGCTTTCTGATGAGTTCAGGGTTTTGTTTAAGACTGCAAAGCTTCAGTAAAAGGGGCTTGTGTGCTCCCTTATTATTACACATTTAATTAAATATAAAAGGAATATAGCAGTCTTGAGAGATAAGTGTTGCACTATAACAGTGACCCTGTAGAGCAAGAATTGGTGATTCAAAATAGAAATTCACAGGATTTAAAGTGTATTTTTAGCCTCTAAAATGACAACGCGTTGAAAGGCCCTGTATAGCTAGATACACCAGATGAGGATCTGGCTCATGATGTGACATCAGGGTGATTTACACTAGCTGAGGATCTGTCTCAGAGTTATGAGTTTCTAGATTTGCATTCCTCTGTTACCAAGACAAGACTTTACTTAGTCACTATAGCTTTAACCCCTAATCATGGTCAGACTTGCACATAAACTACCTGAATATTTTATGTCTGAGACAATGGATTAACTATGATTTTTCTTTTTAAATCTAAATTTTAAATCAATATTTGCCATTAGAAGACTCATAGCAGAGACCAGCTCTAAAGGGTCTGATCCTGCAAAGTGCTGAGCACCCAACCCTCACTGACATCAAGAAAGTTGAAGGTGCTTAGCCCCTTGCTAACTCAGACACAACAAACACATGACTAGCATAGAGCCCAGACCCTGCTTAGAAGCTGCAAAAACAGACTATAAAGGATGGACAGTTCTACTACGTTTAAGGTATAGAATATACATGTACAGACCTGATCCTCCACAGCCTTGCACTGTGTGTTGTCATTTACACTATGCAATGTGGGTAGAAACCTATTGTTCTGATTTGGTGGCATTTTACACTCACTTTGTAGAGGTATAAATTCCTATGCATAGTGTAAGGCAATGGAAAAACCAGACCTATTATAAATATATATATTTACAATACTCCCTGCATCTGTACAAACAAAAATATGATTTTATACTGCAAAGATGTGTTAAAATTAATGCATGAATGTAAATATTCTGAGATCTGCCTTCTTGACTGTGTACCACATGTACAGACAAAAACAAATATTGTTTATGGGAAATCTGTATCAGTGGTAAATGACTAAAGAGAAAAAAAAATCAGAATTAATGTTGTCATGTTTCTCAAACAAGCCATTAATGTATATTTAGAATTTAAGGATATTGCTCAATAAGTATGTTCTGTACCAAAAACTGTGTTGCATATACAGATTGTGCAGTACCCTATTTAAAAAGGCACCATAATTAATTTTTATTTTAAATAAAAATGCACTTATAAGTTTCCTGTGTCTTGTCATTTGACTGGCTGAGAATCTATATGCATCAAAGGGAAACAGAAAAACAGAATGAAATAAGTACGTTTTTAAGGGCTTTTCTAATGGCACCTGTATGAACTACAATTGTTTAAAAATATAGTGCCTTATGATTTCCAAAACAAATTGTGGCTATTGCCCACATACTGTATTTAGCGGGGTTCCACTTACATCCTCTTCACCAGTGCTTCCTAGCCACGGATACATGCACTGCCCCAGCCAAAAGCTTGAAGTGCCTATTTGTAGTCCCCATACGAGATACTTAGTACTGAAACCGCCCTCCCTTGCCTTAATGATGAACCTACAGTGCGACTCCTGTACTGGACCTCACCTTTCAACTCTACACCCTCTAATTCCCAACAGATCATAGACTAGGAGGCTGCAGGATGCATATGAACGGAAACCAGGGAAAAGTGGTGAAGAAGTAACTTTGTGGTAGAGCCAAGCAATGAAACTAGTAAAATGTTGCAGCTGCCCAAAAAGGGTTAAAAACAACTGGCATTTTCTATCTATTAGGCTCAATGGTATCATATATGGGGAAAGTATGAATAAATTAAACTGAGTGTCTCTAACTTGCCTAATAAAATACTGCTTATATTGAGAGTACGTTTTTTACCCATCAGCTCATTATCAATTTATATTTGTATTAGCATAACTTTACATTTTAGCACTCATAACAGTGAAAGGAAAAGTTCTGCCAAGTTTGGGCCAACGCACCAATGGAACTACATCAGCTTACCCCAGCTCAGAACCTGGCCCTTTGTATGGAAGCATAGGGACTTATCTTCAAATATATAAAGGTCTTGGCTGATTTTAATGCCCAAGAGAAGATTCTTGTGCAGTACAAAAATGTATAATAGCTGGCTTACTTCACGCTTAATAGCTTTCGATGGCTCTTTGAAGATGATTTCATACTCCAGTTTAATTAAAGAACTTTCTGAATTGAAAAAAACAAATCCAATATTGATGCAAAATTCTTGATTGCAATTTAATAAGTTTAGCAATAAATCAGATCATATTATACAGTTGTGACAAAGCACCACTATTCGCACCCTACACTGCAGTAATCTTTGTACAAAATACGCCTTATGCGGTAGCATTTGGCAACTAATAACTCACTGATCAATAATATTGTAGTGAAATGTCTGTATCAACTTTATAGGTAAAGCTGTAAATTCCCGCTGTATGATGGAGGGGGGAAGAATTGGGAAATAAGTTAAAAATTACTTAGGGCTTGTCTTCACTACCCGCCGGATCGGCGGGTAGCAATCGATCTATCGGGGATCGATTTTTCGCATCTCGTTTAGACGCGATTAATCGAGCCCCGATCCCGCTCCCCGTCAGCTCCGGAAATCCACCTCATCGAAAGGCGGAAGCGGAGTCGACGTGGGAGCAGCAGCGATTGACTCGCCGCCGTCCTCACGGCCAGGTAAGTCGATTACGATACGCCGACTTCAGCTACGCTATTCACGTAGCTAAAGCTGCGTATCGTAGATCAACCCCCCCCCACCAGTGTAGCCCTGGGCTTAGACAAGTTAGATGACTTCAAGTCACCAGGGCCTGCTGAAATGCATCCTAGAATATTCAAGGAACTGACTGAGGAGATATCTGAGCCATTAGTGATTATCTTAAAAAACTCATGGAAGACAGGAGATATTCCAGAGGACTTGGAAGGGGGAAAATATAGTGCCAATTTACAAAAGGGGGAATAAGGACAACCCAGGGAATCACAGACCAGTCAGCTTACTTTCAGTATCCAGAAAGATAATGGAGCAAATAATCAAGCAATCAGTTTGCCAACACCTAGAAGATAATAAGGTGATAAGTAACAGCGTAGATTTGTCAAGAACAAATTGTGTCAAACTAACTAAATAATTGTCTTTGCCAGCGTTACAAGCCTTGTGGATGGGGGGAAGTGGTAGATGTGGTATAGCTTGACTTTAGTAAGGCTTTTGATACTGTCTTGTATGAACTTCTCATAAACAAACTAGGGAAATACAACTGTCCTAGATAGAGCTACCATAATGTGGGGGCATAACTGGTTGGAAAACCGTTCCAAGAGAAACGACAAAGGGTCCTGTGGCACCTTATAGACTAACAGAGGTATTGAAGCATAAGCTTTCGTGGGTGAATACCCACTTCTTCGTTCCAAGAGAGTAGTAATTGGTAGTTCACAGTCAAGCTGGAAGGGCATATCAAGCACGGTCCTGCAAGGATCTGTCTGAAATGACTAGGATGAAATTCAATAAGGACAAATGCAAAGTATTCCACTTAGGAAGGAACAATCAACTGCACCCAGAGGCACTGACTTTCTGAGTTCCCAGGGGGTGCTCGACCCCCACTCCACCCCTTCCCCCAAGCCCTTACCCCCACCCTGCCTCTTCCCACCCCATTCTGTCCCCTCCCCCTGCCTCTTCCTGCCCACCCTCCCTCCCAGCACCTCCTGCACACCACTGAACAGTTGATCATCAGCAGGCAGGAGATGCTGGGAAGAGGGGGAGGAGTTGATTCAGCAGGCTGATGATGAGTGCCTATGGCACACAGAAAATCGGAAATGACTGCCTAGGAAGGAGTACTGCAGAAAGGGAGGGTTGTAGTGCATCACAAGCTAAACAGGAGTCAAAAGTGTAACACTTGCGGAAAAAAAAAAAAAAGCAAGCATCATTGTGGGATGTATTAGCAGAAGTGTTGTAAGCAAGACATAAATAATTCTTCCTCTCTATTCTGCACTGCTTAGGCCACAACTGGAGTATTGTGTCCACATTTCAGGAAAGATGTGGACAAATTGGAGAAAGTCCAGAGAAGAGCAACAAAAATGACTAAAGGTTTAGATTTTGCCCAGGTCTATTAAAAGTGAATATTCCAGGCATAAAACTGCATGAACTGTCTGATCGTGGCTTGCCTCTTTGACCATGGAAGTTTCCTGGCCACCCACCTTTCTGGTTTCTCCTAGCATACAATCTAGACCCATGTACCTCCTCTCTCCAACTATCTCTCCCTGCCATTTTGCCTAGTGCCCTATCATCCTACAAGACTTCCCCCGTGCTATCGAACTGTTCTAGCTTTCTTTATCTTGCTGTTGCAATCTACTTGATTTCTTCTCCTTCCCAGATTATTTTTTTATTTATTAAAATTCAAGGGTGATGAAGGGGCTAAAGTTACAATCTGATTTGAGGAAATTGGACAAACTGAAGTCAGGAAATGCAGAATTAAGCGTGACTGAAAACAGGAGAAGAAAAGAAGGAAAACAAATTGAGCAACTGACAATAAGAGCATAAAATAGAAAGCCCATGTGAACTAGTATGTTCATTGCTAGTTTTCACTAAGACACTGTCCTTGACAGCATGCTGTACTCCCAAACTTAGTATCTTACATGCTGCTAGCACATTTAAATTTGTCAATAATACGGAAAACAATGTTTTTTCTGGTATAAAAACCTGGGGATTGTGAAATGTGAAGCACTGCACTGAAAGCAAATCGAAGGACTGGCACCTCCCCCTCCTCCTCTGCTCAGGTGAGAAAGGAAGTGACCTATATTGTGAAGAAGATACACATCCATGTCAGAAGCCTTTGCAGTCAAAGGGGATAAAGATGTGACCACAGGAGAGCCCCACTGCAGCTTCCCGAGGCAAAGAAAAGCTGTCTGACACATTGTCAGCACCTCCCAGTCTGGGGGGGGGGGGCGGAAAAGAAACACTCATGCTGTAGTACTGAAGAGGAGCCCCTGCTATGAACAATTGGTGAATCCGGAGAACAGTCACTAAAAAGGTAAACCACAGTTGTAGCGAAACTACAAAAGATTCATAATTTATCATGTAACTTAAAATTCAAAAATTCATTAGTCTTTAGTTTGCCCAGGTTAGTAAATCCATAATTTTGAGTCACTCATTTGATCAATTGCTTAGACATTTTAATGATTTGGTCAAATGTGTGAGCGAAATGATCATTTAACCAAAGGAGTGAAAATTTCAGTCTTCTAATAAAATTACTAGTAGACTAGAATAAGCCAAATCAATATATAGTACAAATATGCTTAGATTACTGCAGAGGAGAATTTGACTCAATACTTGTAACAAAGTATAAACAAAGTTTCTGAGCAGAATTGAAAGCATTCATAAATAATAAAGGAAATGGCAAGTTAAAACATCTCCAGAAAGACTTGTGGTGTTCCTCATCTCCATAAGCCCGTCACTGGGAACCAAGCTTTCTGTGTGACACCAATGGAGTAACTGTTACTGGGATTTAATGTTCAGAGAGACAGAGAGAGAGAGAGAGAGAGAGTTATAATAAATGGTGCTGCAGTGTATTCTGTGATTTTGGTTCTCTCTGCATAATCATGATTAAGTGCATTTCAGTGGTTTCATTTGGAGACACGTTCTGCTGAGGACCCCAGGATTTTAATGGAAGATGACCAGTACAATTCCTTTTTAAACTACAATTTCCTTTGTGTCTGACAGATGCTTTAAAGTGGTCACACTTGAAAAGGACAGGGGGTTCTGGTCTTAGAAAAAAAATGATATGGTATTAATAAATAGCTAGAATTCATAGTTTAAATGTTCTTCTGACCACCAAAAATATTTCTCCCATACACACAGCTGGTCTTTTATTTAACAAGCATCATATCTGGCATCTTAATATCCTTTCAATGGCTATTGTATTTAATTAGATAATTTTTATGGAACAAAAATGGCTATTTCAAACTAATACAACAGCTGCCCTTAAAGGTGACCCAAATCTAATTAACTGTCAGTATTTAAGACAAATACTAAGTATAAAAAATCCTAGTGTGTTACAAACTTTTTATTCTGGGTCATATTTAAAGAGTAACATTCACTTTCAGATTTAGAAACCTCTCCCATCTCCTTAGAAAGCACCATGTCAAGTTCCTATTCTGGACCTCAGCACAGGTTGAAATAAAGATTGATTCTCTTTAGTGTTACAAGTCAGCCTCATGCTCTCATTCTTGCTAATGTAATATCAATCTGGTTTTGTGACACTGCCCTGCCATCATATGAAAATGAACAAGTCTTTACATGGAGGCTGAGAACTCGGTGCTGGTACCACACTCAGGCTATGTCTACACTACAAAGTTAAGTCGACTTAATTTATGTCAATCATCCACCACTGTAATTAAATTGTTTTTACATGTCCACACAACACTCCTTGTGATGGCCGTGCGTGTCCACCATTGAGTAGCTATCCCACTGTGCAACTCGCCACCATCTGCCGCTGTGCATTGTGGGAATGGATCACAGTGCCTCCTGGGGGCGGGCTCAGCAGCCCATGATGCATTTTTCTCCGTGTCATCATTCCATGGGCTTCTGACTACATTTCACACGGCTTTTCAACATCCCCTGTAAACTGTGCACTCACCATCTCGGTCTGAAGTCTCATGATGAGCATTATGAACAACACGCAGCTGATCCTGCAGTATTTCATGAGCTGCGAATTTGATAGTGACTCCATGGTGTCTGCCCTGCTGTGCGCCATGGAAAGAAACAATTCAAGATTGCTGTTGGCATTCACGGAGCAGCTGCACACGGTGGACCGTCACTACTGGGCATGGGAAACGAGCACTGAGTGGTGGTTCACATTGTGATGGAGGTATGGAGCAATAAGCAGTGGCTGCAGAACTTTCGGATTTGCAAAGCCACCTTCCTGGAACTGTGTGTGGAGCTCACCCCTGCCCTGCTGCGTAATGACACCAAAATGAGAGCTGCCCTCGTGGTGGAGAAGCAAGCGGCAATCACTGTGTGGAAGCTGACAAAAATGCCAGACTGCTACCGATCAGTCACCAACCAGTTTGGAGTTGGGAAGTGTACCATGGGAATTGCAGTGATGCAAGCGTGCAGGACCATTAATCGCCTCCTCCTACGAAGGACTATGACTCTGGGCCTTTAAAAGACTAACACCCCCACTGTTTTGTCGACGAAAGCTGCCTTTTGTCAACAAAACTGTGTAGTGTAGACATGGCCTCAGTCTCAGGAGGGAAGGTGCAAGAGTATTTACTCTCAGCCTTTTACTGTTGACTGATTCATATACCACTTAATGCAGCAGGAATTTCTTACGTGAAGCGCTAAATTATGGCTCTTGGGAGCCAAAAGGTGTGTAATGAGGGAGAGGGCAGCAGCACACACAGATGTGGGAGGGAGGCAATGTGTGAAACGTGTAGCACTGGAGGGAAATGCATCTTAGGCCTAGTCTACACTAGAAAAGGTTTGCTGGTATAGCTATGCCAGCAAACCTCCTAGTGTGGACGCAGGTTCTGACAGCAAAAATGTGCTTTGGCTGTAAACCTTGTACCAGTTCTGTCTGAAATAAGCTCTCTCAGCAAAAGCATTTTGTTGGTATAACTGTTTATAGTAGGGCTTTTGCCAATATACAAATATTGCATATGTATGTTACCCCTGACCGACATTTTTATCATGACAAAAGTTTCTAGTGAGAACTCCCTTCAGTGCAGCCAGTGTGCAAGGGGGACAGGGGCATACTCATATCTAGGATTCATTTCCCCCTCCATTAGCAATTTAAAATGGAAACTGAGTCAAACTTTTAGCTTCTCCTGCTGTGTGTGAATAATAGTGTTAGAATATACCAGTCCTGTTATGACTGACACATGCCACACCTTCTTTCTGGTCTGTTAGTTTCTTTAAGCTACACGCCTTTAGTGGGACTGGATAAGGGGTATTTATGAATGTCTGTATATATAATATATTGTCTGTGACCTGTCTAGAGAAAGGAAGGCTAATTGTAAAAAGGAGCTGGCTGGTTGCTTTCACATTACCTGATACAAGTATGACGAACTAGGTTTTGTGCCTGGTATAAGACTTTGAGTGGAACTGTGACTGCATTTCCCTTTAAATGGTAGATGTTCAGGGTCACTCCCCCCCCCCCCCACTCAGAAATGTTTTCAGTATTTAAGGTTTCATTTAACACAAACCTAGTCAGAAGCAAAAAGAGAGTGAAAAGAAAAGCAGCAGTATGGCACACACGTCCAAGTGAATGAGCCTGTGAGCTAGAGACAGCCTTTCCCATTTGGGTTGGTAATTTGAGGATAATTCAATTAGACATTTCAAGCAATTTAAACATTCATGCATTGTCCAGTATCAAAGCATGAACTGTTTCAGCAGCAAACTAGACCTGACAGCATTAGCAGGCCAAGTGAAAATCCCAATGTTTAAAATCCCAGAAAAGCCCTTACTTAATCAATGTCTCGTGGGGGAAAAAAATGCAAAGGGCAGTGTGAAGTGTATATTCCCATTAGTGGGTTCACACCTCATTTGCAGTCATCTGCTTAATAGAATACTTCAAGGCTCGTATCTTCTCTTCAGAGGGAGATTAAAATACATGCACCTGACAGCCAATCTGTTATATCTCTTCTAATGATAGCAGAGAGGCAGGCATTTAGAAAACAAAAAGGAATGGACTTGCAGCAGCTCATTAAAGGCCTGATTCTTCTTATGGTTATTAAGTGTATTACCAAAGCACCTAAGAATTGAGATCAAGGCTCCATTGTGCTGTTCATACACATAGCAGGAGAAAGTCCCTGCCCTGAAGAGCTTGCAGTCTAAACAGACAAAGAAAAGATGGCAGTGAGGAGGTATTATCATGCTCATTTTACAGGCAGGAAATTGAGGCACAGAGATTAAGTGACTTGCTCAAGGTCACTCAGGCAGTCTGTAACAAAGCGAGGATTAAACCCAGAATTCCAAAGTCCTAGTCCAGTGCTTGAGCCAAAGAAAATATCCTTCCTTTCTGCAAACCTCGGTCATATTGAGTAGCACTTCAGTGGAATTATTTGTATAGTAGAACCTCACAGTTATGAGCACCTCGGTAATGGAGGTTGTTCATAACTCTGAAATGTTTGTGACTCTTAACAAAACATTAGGGTTGTTCTTCAAAAGTTTGCAACTGAATATTAATGTATACAGCTTTGAAACTTTACTATGCAGAAGCAAAATGCTGCTTTTAACCATCTTAATTTAAATGAAACAAACAGAAGCAGTTTCCTTACCTTGTCAAAAAAGTTTAAAACCTTTTTTTAGTAGTTTACGTTGAACACAGTACTGTACTTGCTTTTTTAAATTTTATTTTATTTATTTATTTATGGTCTCTGCTGCTGCCTGATTGCATACTTCCAGTTTCAAATGAGGTGTGTGGTTGACCGGTCAGTTCATAATTCTGAGGTTCTACTGTCTGAATAAATCAGCCTAAGAATTGCCGAGTTCAAGACTTAAGTTGTTCACAGAAAACAAAGATGTCAGCAGCTTGCACAATAACTTCTGCACAAAAACACTGAAAGAAGTCAAGCAAAAAAACCCACATAGTGGCAAGGTGGACAAGAGTTGGTATTTCAAAATAAGCACATCAATTACTGATCAGTTGGCACTGTTGATGAAAAAACTGCATGTAAAACTTCCTTAATGAGTGTGGATGTTTTTGCCTATTCATCCATTAGCAAAGCATCATGCTCAATAACAAAACTAATAGCATGACAGAGAATTTAAAGCCACAAGGATTTGAGTCCTTAGTTTCTAAAATATAGCATCACCTACGACCTCTGAATTTAGCTGAAGAGAAGCTATTTGTCTCCTCCACAACACAACTGTACTGGGAGCACAAGGTCACGTTAACCTACTGACTGGCTAGCTGCCAGGCAAAGTCCTCTTCTGGTGGACTCAACCTTTGGCTGAACAAAGACATTCATTTTGGCTAAGGTCATTTGGAGACAAGACTGATAAAAGCATCCTGGATTCTTACGGCCCAATTCTTGGGTTGACTATATCCCCTTTGAGTCGTTCCACCGATGCAAAACAGGCTGTCAACCCAGCAGATCTTGCTAACTGGGAATTTCCCTAGCCGAGAATGTACATCCTTGAAAGTTTCTGGATGTACAATACTCACACCCATTTTGCTCTTAACAATTATTATGCTGGGCCAAGTTAAGATGAATGATCAAGACATTTTGCCCATGTTAAAATAATTCTTACAACCATTTCATTGAAAATGCTGTAAAATTCCATGCTTTGGAGAAGGGACTTGAAATTTGGCAGGTAGGTCACCTTGGTGTCACGGATGTCTTTTGCTTTCCTTGTGAAAAAATGTCCAAATCTGGCTAAATTATAAACCTCTGAAAAGTTTCATTTTGCACATTCTAAGGAGGGTAACCAGATGTCCCGTTTTTAAAGGGACAGTCCCATTTTGGGGGGCTTTTTCTTACATAGATGCCTATTACCCCGCACCCTCTGTCCCATTTTTTCCACAGTTGCTATCTGGTCACCTCAATCCTAAGTAGACACTTGTAGGAATTTGGCAGCAAAGTTCCCTGAAGATTCCATCTGAAATGAACATGCTCCATCCCCTCACAACTCCTATCTGTGACCATACTGCCCAGGCGCCATCTCCCCAGAGTGATGGATCTTGCATCAATCCAGAGCTACAGGCCCTGCCCAGGACTTCCCCTGCTGCTGGGAGACTCTTTCACCTGTACTCTCAGTGCTCTCACGGAGCATGAAGGAGCAGAGAGAAGCACTCTGATTTAAATGCAGGGGAAGGGCAAATGATAGGGGAGGGACAAAAGATGAAGCAAGGTTAGCTCACGTGGTAGAGGATTGTGCTGTGGATCCAATGGTTTAAACCCTCCTATTGACCCATTTGGATGGGTCAACATTTTTTTTTTTAAATTGAAAAACAAACTAAGGGGGAATCTGGGAATTACATTAAAAACTAGGTTAAAAAATGTTAAGGTTGCATTATAGAGGATTCAAAATTTTAGGAAATATTCTACTGAAAAAATTATATCCAATCGTGTCATTAAAACCAGTCATAAAATGCATATGCACATGGGTGCATATTAAGTTTGCATGGGCAACCTTAATTATGGTCTTTCCCAGAGTCGGTGCAAGGAAGTTTCACGCCTTAGGCGAAATTTCCTTGCATCAGCCCTGCGCCCCCCGCCCCTGCCCAGCTAACACCGCCCCCCCCCCCGCGGCGGCTCCCCACCCCCTCGTGGGCCGGCAGCTCAGCCCCCCTGCCCGCAGCAGCCTCCCCCGGCCCCCGACGCCTCCCCAGCTCCCGGCTCAGCCACGGAGCCGGGAGGCAGCCGCGGCAAGCCGCCCCCCAAATCCCGGCGCACTAGGCAACCGCCTAGGGTCGCCTAGTGGGCGTACCGGCCCTGGTCTTGCCTAAATTTTGAGTGCTTGGCATCTTTAACATTCATTTCACATAGGAGTTTTTAAATTATGTACTATATATACACATATGCGTAATATAAAATATGCCTCCACAGCACCGCCTGTCTAATGATCTCAAAGAGTTTTGCCAACACAAATCGTCCACAACTGGTGTTATGGGTACAAAAGTAACCCCATTTTTTAGATGGATAAGATTAAGCCACTGAGATTAGTGGCTTGTCCAAATTCAAATAGCAAGTGGATATACAAACAGAACCCAGGAACTCCAACCACAACACCATTTATCTCAGTAACATTTGTGTCTTTCACAGACTAAAGCAATGAGTGTAATAAACTGTTTACCTACTCCCTTTTAATGTATTACCATAGCAATAGTTACTGATGCTAAAAGACTTATTGCTGCTGTCTTCCCCCTGCTGGTAAAGTGTTGGGTGCATAGGCTAGGATAAAAGGCAGCGAATATTTCTTTTTAAACTATTTTTCTTCCCTCTCCCCTAATCTTGACACGAGGAAATGCCAGCAGTGGTCCAGCGTGCACAGCAGCTATTCTCATTACCTACCCATTATTCTGGGTTTTATGAGCAACTTCTCTGAGCAGCCAACCCCTTCACTCAATGCAGCAATGGGATTGAAATAGAGGAATTTTAAAAATTAAGCCGTGCACAGATGTACATAGCATCTTTCATCTTGATGAAATGGCCAGTTTTTGCTATCTGCTCCAGATGTGTGCAAGAGTGGACTGCACTCAAAACACCCCTCCCTCACCTTGCCCTTCTGTGCAGCAGTTATATATAATTACAATCCCGGTCTCTGATATTTAAGCATAATCTTAGGCAGAGTACTAGGTATATTATATATGCACATACATAGTAGAAATTCCACACTTCCTTGTAGACCTGCACAGATTCTTGGAGTGGGAGGCAAGTATTTCTAAAATTCCACAATATATAAAATATAATTTATATTATCTCAAAACTGTCAAAGCAAGTCCCTTCCCATGCCCTAATCACTATAGTAGAATCTTTCCTCATTTGGTTCCACTTAAAAAGTTGCTGTGTTAAAACAGCCTCGTAGGGCTCCGTACGTGTCTGTTACTGACTCCATAACAAATTTGTTCGGTTTACAAGATTTCTCCCTCCCGTAACTGCCAGCCCTGCAAACCTAATCTGAACTCTGACAGAGAATTGCCCTGATTGTGAAAAATTGAAGTGAATGAGGTTGTACATTGGTGCAGGAGTCCACCTTTGAGATGCAAATTGCAGATTGGTCCCTCTGTTCTTTTCTTCTCACACATCATCAGCTGTAATACAGATTCTGGGGACTAAAGTAGGTCCTCAATTACACCATTGTTTTGAAATTATGACCTCTGTGACCTCTACGCATTCAATGGGTTTATCCAGGTAGAACTGATTGGAATTTAGTAAACAATTCCATAGCTGATGCATGAGAAAGGACAGAATTAATATAGCTCTCATAGTTGTGTGGGCTCTGCTGGACTAAAAGCAGTAGAAAACAGTATAGGTTTATTTTGTTGATTTTAGTGACTATGAATTCACTAAAACATATCTGTGGAGTAAGAGGGTACCATTTTTACAGTGTCACCTTTCAAAGTAAAGCCATTTTTAAAAACTTTAATTCTTCAGCAAAATCCTTCAATTATGTACTTCAGAAAGAGTAAACACATCCATCATACATTTGGGGTGATGCTCGACTTCCAACATTTGCTTTGAAAAATAGTTTTAATTATAATAATTTCTTGTGACATAATCCCATTTATTTGTATTACAGTACACCTGGATGCTCTAACCAAGATCAGAGCCCCGCTGTGCTAGGCATGCCTGCCACACACACACCCCAGTTCCTGCCCCACAGAGCTTAAAGTCTAAGTAGACAAGGGGCGACAGACTGGAAGCACTAATATGCCTCTTTTACAGATGGGGTACTTCGGTACAGTACAGAGAAAGGAATAGTTTTCAGAATGTGTTTTTCTGCTATAACGAAAGCAGAATAACTATGCTGAAAGAACGCATGCACTCCACTTTGCTTATGCCAGCTTAATATGATTACCTCGTTAATCACTGCATCCAGCCAGTTTTGCATTTTTTTAAAAAATAAACACAGCATTCTGGGCAGACAGCTCATGGCACCGTGTTCCACCATTCTATTAATTCTAGGATTATTATTATTATTATTGAGGTGCACTGTAGGATGAGAACCAGAGCCTACTGAAATTCTAGGACTTGAGATCAAACTAAAACTCCCATGATTCCTATCCTGGTATCCCATAATTCATCTGGTTTTCACAAGCCCAGTGCCATTTTCAAACTGCTCTTAGCCAGCATGGAGGAAACACTGCTGGGTGCCACAATCCTGATAGCCATTAATATGAACAGGATGCGCCACCTGGATTGGTGGTCATGCAACAGGTTGGCTTTGGATGTGTTAGGAGACAGGCACAGCAATGCCACACAGTGATACAGGGAGAGGAGAAGGAGGAGAAAATCAAGCAGTCACTTCTACAGGATGTTTTCCTGGAGTCGCATCACTGAATGAAATGCTTCTGGGATTGGCCAACTAGCACCGACTGGTGGGACAGGATAATGAGGCAGATCTGGGATAATTAGCAGTGGCAACAGAACTTCTCCAGGAAAGGTGCCTTCTGCCTCCTGATCTGTGCAGCGCTCACCCTGAAACTGCGATGATGGAACAACATGAGAGTTCCCCTCAGCATGAAAAAGCAGGTGGCCTTTACCATCTGGAAGTTCACCACCCCCCAGTGGCATTTGGATGTTGGTAGAAGATCATCTGACAAGACTGCTGTCATGGACATCTGTACTGTTATTGAGAGAGTGTTGCTGGGCCAAGTCAAAGATTGGCAATGCACAGTAGATAATTTATGGATTTGCATAGTTGGGGTTCCCAGATTGTAGAGGCCATTGATGAGAGCCATGTGATTTATTCTTTGCCCCCATATCAGACGGAAAATGGTATTTCTCCATTATGCTGCAAAACCTGGTTGATCACCTTGGAAGGTTCACCAATATTAATGTGACTGATCCAGGTATGAAGCAATGCAGTGGGGGAAGCAGTGGATGACTGCTAGAAGAAAAATAGTTAATCCAAAATACAGATGCAACCACGCAACCCTTATACCTCCCTCCCTACCCCCCCAAAAAACCCACCCTCATTCATGAGCAGAATTATTACACTTCAAAAGCAGATTAATGTAGGATAGGATGCCAGATAATTCAAAAATAGAACTTGTATGTGTAGACACAAGGCAATTCATCTTGGAAAAAAACCTAAACTTCGGGGTGGGGGGGGGGAGCTTTCCCATGTAGACACGGTCTTTATGCTTTGTTCAAGATCACACAAGTAGTCTACACCACCGCTGGGAGATGAATCCAGAATTCTAGTCCAGTTCTTGATCCACAAGACCATCCTTCCTGTCTGCTAAACTGAGTACTTATAAACAGACAAATATCACGAACAAACTTTTAAAAAAATCTGTACAGTGAAAATCCATTTTTGAGTGATCAAAGTTTCCTAGAGCTGTAGTAGGACTCTTCTTTCCAAATCTTTTTTTCTATTTTTATTTTTTGAGCAGTTTGTCACATCATGCAGAATACTTTGAACCTATCTGCCTCAAAAGCAACCTAGTGTATCCTCTATTCAAGCTGACTGGCCACATGCCATAGACAAGAATGACCTGGGATGCCTAAAAAGCAAACTCATCCATTCTGATGGCTGCAATCTGTCAATGTCTTCCGCGTTCAGTATGTGCTGGAGAGATACGCCTTTATCTACAGAAACTGAGCAGATGAAAGACACTTCTGAAAGTACAGTGATATTCAACTACATTTTCTGGTGGGCTGGCTAAAGCAAATGTCCAAATCTTGTTTGGCCAAAGGGCTCTTCAGCTGTTTGCTTTCTAATTAAAGCATGACAATTACTGATCACTTTATGTTGCATAAGCATCTGATTAAGCACCTGATTAAAAAAAAAGTTTTCCACTGTGGGTTGAAATGTATCAGTCTAGCTCCAGTGTGTTTACATGTACATGAACATTTTCTGAATTAAAACACAGGTGAAGTCCATTTATCTAAATGGCCTGCAGGATATCAGATACCCTCAGATAACTAGGCATTTGGACAGAGGGAAGTTATATTTTTAGCTGCAGTTCTGCACGGAAATTTTGTTCAGGCACTGACCATGCTGACAGACCACCTTGGGGTGTTGAAGTTCCGTACCCAGCTGAAGTGGAAATGTTCAATACTTTCGGTCTATGCTCTTCCTTACTGCTGTATCATCTCCAATCTGACATTAAATCCTCCTCACCACATCATTTTTGTTTGACTTTTTCAAACTGTTTTGCTGAATTTTGTGCCTGAATAAAGAGTTCTCTGCCATTTAATATATTAAATACAAGCTTAATTCTTTCAGATAATTTACTAGAGGAGAGGCAGCTAATAGAGAGAAAGTCCTTGTCTGTAATATTATTTACCTCTTGTTACTAGTGAGCAAGGTGGTACTTTTTGCTCTGTGCTAGCTTGCTAAAGTCTGGCTTCAGTGAAGTGACTGCTATACGAAGGCAGCTCTCCAGAGGCTTGTCAGTCAGCATGTTTGAGCATCATTCTACATGACTTTCATAACTGAAAATTGGGATTTGCATGTTGTCAAGGCTGAATCCCCACTCTGTCACTTTGAGTACAGAAGGTGAGGGCCCGCAAGGATTTTCAAAGTTAATATTGGCCACTCCAGGCTTGTATTAAACTCCCAAGGTTACAGCTTTTCTCTGACCTTGGCTTGGTAAACGCTGCCACCACCCAAATGCAAAAAAACCTTTGGGGCCTGTGATCTGTCAAACAGAGAACATCATTGGTACCAAGACATTACAGTGAAGGGCATATTATAAGCACATAAAATAGAGGAGCCATTCTTTTTATCCCATTTCCAAGTCACACATTTCATTAGACATAAGACATAATGGAGAATTTGGCATCCTACTCTAAAACAGTTTCATTCAAAGCATTAAATATTTACTAATTGATTCTCTCTCCAATGCATTTCTTTGCATTTCTTCCTTTCTACCACACCCTCCTTGCTGCTACAATTTGTGTACCAATCACCAAGTGCTCAGCGTGTGGCTTATGGGTAGCTGGTGAAGTTGTATTTATACAGAGGGTGAGCAATGCTCCCTTTTGCCCCAGATTTCTCAGATGGCTCATCACATGCTGGGATCTTTCATTCCCATGGGGCTTCACTCCTTTAATAAAGATGAAGTAGCTCTAACAATCTGCTCCCTTTTCTACAAATTGCATGAGATCCTCAGTGTAAATTAACATGGTGCAAATGAGCTAAACTCACTATCTGGCTCTCAACTGAGACAAGTTTGGGCCCCTGCTACTCTTAGTGGTGGAAGTGTAGAAATTTGTGCATCTGCACAGCACTATGCCTTCCCTGTAAAGCTGGAGAATGTTCTCCCAGCTCCCAAAGCATTTTATTACCTTATCTCCATTATTTAAACAAATGCAGAGCACTTCTCCAGACAGGTTCCAGGGCGCCACTTTATCAACATTAATGCAATAATAACCCTTTATCCACTGGATCCAACTTCTCCTTAAAAATCAATTACTGACTAATTAAAGTTCTGTAGATAATGGAATTTACATGCTACAGTACTAGATGTACCATCCTCTTCATTTGATCCCATTCAGTTATCTTTCACTGCTCTGTTTTATTTTTCTTATGAAGTCATCTTGCCACTTGCCATTTTTAAATATCCTGTTTGAGGAGCCAGGGGTGATCGGCTTAATGGATCCAGGCTGTTTTACACATTTGATGAGCAACTCAGAAGCACCAACTCAAATGAATGGGGCAGTTGCAGCAATCCAGCCTTTATGAATAATGACCTGAATAATTTGGCACTATTGTTTTGCTTTCCCAGATGTCTCAGGAAACCAGCAGTTCAGAGATAAAAATCAAGCCCTTCACTCTAAAGAGGCTGGATCCTCCAGAATACAGATGAGGGAGACTTAGGGAAAAAAATTACAAGGAAGGTGCTGAAAGATGGTTGGGGTTTGCAAGATAAAGGAAAGCAAACAAAGTCCTCCTAGTTTTTTCATCTTTGTATTTTCAAAGATCCAGTAACCTCTTGCACTTATCACATTTGTAAGATTGATTCTCTAAAAGTTATATTAAGAATGCACAGTCTGCCTTTGTGACCATCATTTGATTATAAATCCAGACATGAGGACATTATCTGTGCTGTAGGGCTTGTAGAAACATGACAGATCTTCCCTCCAGTGAATTTATGGAGCTCTGACTTTCTTGGAGGCTAGCAGCACATTCACAGCAAGCAGCATGTGCAGACAGAGATGGAATGCTAACTGAGAATGGGAGGCCTGTTATTCAGCTTTGCCGAGTCAAAAAAATTCAAATAAAAAAGGCTTCTGCTGAGGGAAAAAAAAAAATCACGTTTAATTAGTAGAGAATAAAATGAATGTGCTGAATAAAATAAGACCAGAGCTATTGCAGAAAGAAAATTGGATTAATTTGTCTGGGAACTGTATGACTGATTATTATTATTAATAAGTCTGAGCACTTACATAGCACTTTGGGGCAAAGGTCAACCCCCTGTAAGCTTGCACTGAAGCCAATGGGAGTGCAACATAGATTGAAACCATCAAAATTGATGCAAAATGGTTATTCATAATAATGAGTTGCTTCTAATGTATATTATTTAAATTATTGCTCTCAGCCAGAGGGACTAATTGTAATCATCCAGTCTTAACTTTTGTATAGCACAGGCAATAGAACTGTTCCCAAAAAATTCCTAGAGCACATATTTTAGAAAAACATCCAATCTTGATTTTAAAATTGTCAATGATGGAGAATCCACAGTGACCCTTGGTCAATTGTTCCAATGATTACGCTCACTGTTAAAAATCTACGCTTTAGTTCCAGTCTGAATTTGTCTAACTTCAACTTCCAGCCATTGGATCATGTTATAGCTCTCTCTGCTAGATGGAAGAGCCTATTAAATATCTGTTTCCCCCCATGTAGGTATGTAAGGACTGCAACCAAGTCACCCCATAACCATCTCTTTGTTAAACTAAATAGATTGAGCTCCTTGAGCCTATCACTGTAAGGCATGTTTTCTAATCCTTTAATCATTCTTGTGGCTCTTCTCTTGAACTGTCAGTTTATCAACATCCTTCTTGAATGGGCACCAGAACTGGACACAGTATTCCATCAGCAGTCACACCAGTGCCAAATACAAAGATGAAATAACCTCTCTACTCCTATGTGAGATTCCCCTGGTTATGCATCCCAGATCACATTAGCTCTTTTGACCGCAGCATCACAGTGGGAGCGCATGTTCAACTGATTATCCACCACGACTGCTCCCGCCCAATTTTTTTTTCCCCAGAGTCACTGCTTCCCAAGAAAGAGTCCCCCATTCTGTAGTATGGCCTACATTCATTGTTCCCAGTTGTATACGTTTACATTTAGCCATATTAAAAATGTATATTGTTGGCTTGCGCTAAGTTTTCAAAGCGATCCAGATTGCTTTGAATTAGTGACCTGTCTTATTTATCACTCCTTCCAATTTGCGTGTCATCTGCAAACTTTCAGCGAAGATTTTATGTTTATGTTTGCTTAAGTTCCAGGTCATTCATAAAAATATTAATGAGTGTAGGGCCAACAACTGATCCCTGTGGGATCCCACTGGAAATAAACAGGAAAACATCATTGAGGGGGTTTACATTTACATTGAGACATATAAGTTAACCAGTTTTTAATTCATTTAATGTGTACCATGTTAATTTTATATCATTCTATTTTTAAATCAAAACATCATGTGGTACCAAGTCAAACACCTTACTGAAGTCTACGTATATATTGTCAATGTTACATTTATCAACCAAACTTGTAATCTCATTTAAAAAAAAAAAGATATCAAGTTAATCGGACAGGATCTATTTTCCATAAACTCATGCTGATTTTCATTAATTACATTACCCTTCTTTAGTGCTTTATTAATCAGTTCCCATATCTGCCACTCCATTATCTTGCCTAGGATTGATGTCAGGCAAACAGGCTTATCCTTAACTCTACTGGCCATAGATTTGTGTGTGTATTTTGGCTTCCCTTATCAATTTTCTACATTTCTTAACTTCTGATTTATAGTATCAACTTCCTCTTTCCTCTATTTCTTATATGTTTATTTTTAAGAGTTGCCATCACTTCCCCCTTTAAATCAAGTTGGGTTTTTTAACCATCACAGATTTCTCCTTCAGTTGTGGGATTTTGGGGCATCTAGTAACGTATTCTTAAATGGTTCCCATTTAAAAAAAAAAATTCTTCCTCCCAACTGATTTGGCTCATAATTAATTTTCAGCTTTGTGAAATTGGCTGTTATAGCACCCAGTATACACACATTACCAGTCTGGACCTTAATTCTGCTTCCACATTATAAATGCAATCAAGTCATGATTACAGTCCCAGTTTTGGGGCCCCCACTACAGAAAGAATGTGACCAATTGGAGAGTCCGCGAACAGGAGCTGCAAACAGGGGAGTTTGAGAGGAATTGCTCCAGGTAAAGCAGGAGCAAATACAGGACCCTTGGGGTAAGTGGCTGTCTGTAGTGTGTGTTTGGGGGTACTTGTGTCTGTGTGTTCATTCATTTGTTTGTTTGCAGGACCGTGTGCTGTGGCTGGCAGTTGGAAGCTGTGAGCTTCTACACCAGGGGGCGGGGCTAATCAAGCAAGCAGGCCAGGGCTTTATAAAGCAGTGAGCAAGCGACCAGGGGAGTTTGGAAGGGGAGTGCGAAGGGGGCAAGCTATCCTTGCCATTCCTAACTCTTTTTACCCAAACTAAAGGCAGAGGCAGAGCAACCAGGTGGCTGCAGACGGGGGAGTGAGTATCTGTTGAGGGGACAGTTTGGCAGTTTGACTGTGTGCTTGATTGTTTGATTTCCTGTTTGAATAGTGTGAATTGGGAGTGCTTCGTTCCAGACTCTTCTAAAAAGACAGTCAGTCAGCTGCGAACCAGCTGAGCAGCGCATAGCAGAGAAGCAAACAGGTGGAGTTAGCCTGGGAGTTCGCCTGGAGAGAGCCTACTGCGGCATCCCCCTTGCAGGTTTCCCTGAGTAGCTTCTGCCACAAGTGAGGAAACTCTTCGAAGGAAGGGACTATAAATGCTGAGCGATCCGCTGTCGTGACCTGCACAGGATGTGCCATGTTTGTCTTTCTTCCACAGGAAAGAATCGACTTGGTCTGTACAAAGTGCAAGCTGATCTCCATATTGGAGGAGAAGATTCAAGGTCTGGAGAAATGAGTATCAACCCTGCGTTCCATAAAAGAAAATGAGGAGTTCCTGGATAGACATCAGGATAGGCTTCAGCGGGCACAGTGTTCTGAGGATTCAGAGCAGGCTGTGCAGCGGGGACAGAAGGCCAGTGAGGATAATTGGCGGCATGTGACCTCCAGAAGAGGAAAGAGTATGAGACAAGTCCATGTACAAGAAACGCATATTCAGATGAGCAACCGTTTTCATGTTCTCTCCACAGGTACTAGTGCAGAGAGTGGAGTGAATGATACATCTGAGGGAACAGAGCAGAAGGAGACTCCACTGATTGGAAGGCATGAGATGCACAGTCCTAGGGATGGGGGTTCCACGACCACCACTCCCAAGAGGAGGAGGAGGGTGGTGGTGGTCAGGGACTCTCTCCTCAGGGGGACTGAGTCATCCATCTGCCGCCCTGACCGGGAAAACCGAGAGGTGTGCTGCTTGCCAGGGGCTAGGATTCATGATGTGACGGAGAGACTGCCACGACTCATCAAGCTCTCAGATCGCTACCCCTTCCTGCTTCTCCACGTGGGCACCAATGATACTGCCAAGAATGACCTTGAGCATATTACTGCAGACTACGTGGCTCTGGGAAGAAGGATAAAGGCATTTGAGGCGCAAGTGGTGTTCTCGTCCATTCTCCCTGTGGCAGGAAAAGGCCAGGGTAGAGACCGTCGAATCGTGGAAGTCAACCAATGGCTACGCAGATGGTGTCAGAGAGAAGGGTTTGGATTCTTTGACCACGGGATGGTGTTCCAAGAAGGAGTGCTAGGCAGAGATGGGCTCCACCTGACGAAGAGAGGGAAGAGCATCTTTGGAAGCAGGCTGGCCAACCTAGTGAGGAGGGCTTTAAACTAGGTTCACCGGGGGAAGGAGACCAAAGCCCCGAGGTAAGTGGGGAAGTGGGATACCGGGAGGAAGCACAAGAGGGGAGGGCTCCTGCCCCATACTGGGACAGCAGGACAATCGGTAAGTTCTTAAATGCCTATACACAAATGCAAGAAGCCTGGGGAACAAGCAGGGAGAACTGGAAGTCCTGGCACAGTCAAGGAATTATGATGTAATTGGAATAACAGACTTGGTGGGATAACTCACATGATTGGAGTACTGTCATGGATGGATATAAACTGTTCAGGAAGGATAGGCAGGGCAGAAAAGGTGGAGGACTTGCGTTGTATGTAAGAGAGCAGTATGACTGCTCAGAGCTCCAGTATGAAACTGCAGAAAAACCTGAGAGTCTCTGGATTAAATTTAGAAGTGTGAGCAACAAGGGTAATGTCGTGGTGGGAGTCTGCTACAGACCACCAGACGAGGGGGAGGAGGTGGACGAGGCTTTCTTCCAGCAACTAACAGAAGTTACTAGATCACAGGCCCTGGTTCTCATGGGTGACTTTAATCACCCCGATATCTGCTGGGAGAGCAATACAGCGGTCCACAGACAATCCAGGAAGTTTTTGGAAAGTGTAGGGGACAATTTCCTGGTGCAAGTGCTGGAGGAACCAACTAGGGGAAAAGCTCTTCTTGACCTGCTGCTCACAAACAGGGAAGAAATAGTAGAGGAAGCAATAGTGGATGGGAACCTGGGAGGCAGTGACCATGAGATGGTCGAGTTCAGGATCCTGACACAAGGAAGAAAGGAGAGCAGTAGAATACAGAGCCTGGACTTCAGAAAAGCAGACTTTGACTCCCTCAGGGAACTGATGGGCAAGGTCCCCTGGGAGAATAACATGAGGGGGAAAGGAGTCGAGGAAAGCTGGCTGTATTTTAAAGAATCCTTATTGAGGTTGCAGGAACAAACCATCCCGATGTGTAGAAAGAAAAGTAAATATGGCAGGCGACCAGCTTGGCTTAACAGTGAAATCCTTGCTCGTCTTAAACACAAAAAAGCAGCTTACAAGAAGTGGAAGACTGGACAAATGACCAGGGAGGAGTATAAAAATATTGTTCAGGCATGCAGGAGTGAAATTAGGAAGGCCAAATCACACTTGGAGTTGCAGCTAGCCAGAGATGTTGGGAGTAACAAGAAGGGTTTCTTCAGGTATGTGAGCAACAAGAAGAAAGTCAAGGAAAGTGTGGGCCCCTTGCTGAATGAGGGAGGGAACCTAGTGACAGAGGATGTGGAGAAAGCTAGTGTACTCAATGCTTTTTTTGCCTCGGTCTTCACAGACAAGGTCAGCTCCCAGGCGGCTGCACTCCGCAGCACGGTATGGGGAGGAGGTGACCAGCCCTCTGTGGAGAAAGAAGTAGTTCGGGACTATTTAGAAAAGCTGGACGAACACAAGTCCATGGGGCCGGATGCACTGCATCCGAGGGTGCTAAAGGAGTTGGCCGATGTGATTGCAGAGCCATTGGCCATTATCTTTGACAAATCATGGCAATCGGGGGAGGTCCCGGATGACTGGAAAAAAGCTAATGTAGTGCCCATCTTTAAAAAAGGGAAGAAGGAAGATCCGGGGAACTACAGGCCAGTCAGTCTCACCTCAGTCCCTGGAAAAATCATGGAACAGGTCCTCAAGGAATCAATTCTGAACCACTTAAAGGAGGGGAAAGTGATCAGGAACAGTCAGCATGGATTCACCAAGGGCAAGTCATGCCTGACTAACCTAATTGCCTTCTATGATGAGATAACTGGCTCTGTGGATGAGGGGAAAGCAGTGGATGTGCTATTTCTTGACTTTAGCAAAGCTTTTGATACAGTCTCCCACAGTGTTCTTGCCAGCAAGTTAAAGAAGTATGGGCTGGATGAATGGACGGTAAGGTGGATAGAAAACTGGCTGGATGGTCATGCTCAATGGGTAGTGATCAATGGCTCCATGTCTAGTTGGCAGCCGGTATCAAGTGGAGTGCCCCAAGGGTCGGTGCTGGGGCCGGTTTTGTTCAATATCTTCATCAACGATCTGGAGGATGGTGTGGACTGCACCCTTAGCAAGTTTGCAGATGACACTAAACTGGGAGGAGTGATTGATACGCTGGAGGGTAGGGACAGGATACAGAGGGACCTAGACAAACTAGAGGATTGGGCCAAAAGAAATCTGATGAGGTTCAACAAGGACAAGTGCAGAGTCCTGCACTTAGGACGGAAGAATCCCATGCACTGCTACAGACTAGGGACCGAATGGCTGGGCAGCAGTTCTGCAGAAAAGGACCAAGGGGTTACAGTGGACGAAAAGCTGAATATATGAGTCAACAGTGTGCCCTTGTTGCCAAGAAGGCTAACGGCATTTTGGGCTGTATAAGTAGGGGCATTTCCAGCAGATCGAGGGACGTGATCATTCCCCTCTATTCGGCACTGGTGAGGCCTCATTTGGAGTACTGTGTCCAGTTTTGGGCCCCACATTACAAGCAGGATGTGGATAAATTGGAAAGAGTCCAACGGAGGGCAACAAAAATGATTAGGGGGCTGGAGCACATGACTTATGAGGAGAGGCTGAGGGAACTGGGATTGTTTAGCCTGCAGAAGAGAAGAGTGAGGGGGAATTTGATAGCTGCTTTCAACTACCTAAAAGGGGGTTCCAAAGAAGATGGATCTAGACTGTTCTCAGTGGTAGAAGATGACAGAACAAGGAGTAATGGTCTCAAGTTGCAGAGGGGGAGGTTTAGGTTGGATATTAGGAAAAACATTTTCACTAGTAGGGCGGTGAAGCACTGGAATGGGTTACCTAGGGAGGTGGTGGAATCTCCTTCCTTAGAGGTTTTTAAGGTCAGGCTTGACAAAGCCCTGGCTGGGATGATCTAGTTGGGTTTGGTCCTGCTTTGAGCAGGGGGTTGGACTAGATGACCTCCTGAGGTCCCTTCCAACCCTGAGATTCTATGATTCTAGGAGTCCAGCAGAGGACAATGAAAATTATCATGGGGCTGTGGCACATGATTTATGAGGAGAGGCTGAGGGAACTGGGCTTGTTTAGTCTGCAGAAGAGAAGAGTGAGGGAGGGGATTTGATGGCAGCCTTCAGCTACCTGAAGGGAGGGGGGTTCCCAAAGAGGATGGAGGTTGACATAGACGCCGACTTCCCCTCTGCGTGTTGGGTGCTTGACCTGACCCCTCATCCCTGGCTCTGCACCTGCCCCACTTTTTCCCACCCCTGCACTGCCCTCGCCCCACCCCCATTCCACCTCTTCCCCAATGTCCCCACCCCTTTTCCCACCGGAGCCCCATTCCACCCTGTGACGGGGTTACGACTCACCACCGTGGCACCCCCTGCCGGTTGGTCTGGGAATTAGCTCACAGCAGTCCTGGAGCGTCTGGACCCGCGTTGCTCCTGGCGTCCTCTTCAGGACACTGCCCTCTGGCAGTGGCCCCTAGTCCACACTCTCCCCCTTCCAGGGAGGGTGGGGGTTAACAGCAGTCCTCTGGTTTGCCCCTGCCACAGTGGCCAACCACACCCCAAAGTCTATCCCCTTCTGTCAGGGGTCTGGTGCAGTCTGTTATGGCCACCTCTCACGGCCAGGTGCACGATAAGGGGAAAGGGGGGGGGGGAAACCCAGGCCCGCCCACTACTCTGGGTCCCAACCCGGGGACCCTCTAGCGGCAGCCTCCCTGCCCTCCTTCTCTCCCCTCATTTGCTCGCTCTCTCTGGGTCACTTCCCCGCTGACCCCTTTGCACCTTCCAGGCCCTTCCAGTCAGGGCCCGCAGCCTGGCAGGTAACAGGCTGGAGCTCTCCTAGGCTCCCCTGCATCTGCCCAGCACTGCGCTGTCCGAGGTGCTGGTCTCCTGAGCAGGAGACAGAACTTCCCCTCCGAAGGCCTGGGAGAGACTCCTTGCTCCTCTGCTGAGCAGCCTTTTTATAGGGCTGAGCCTGGCCCTGATTGGCTCCCAATAAGCCCTTCTCCTATTGGCTGCCCTTCTACGCAGGCTCACTGGCCTGCTGCAGCCCACTCCTGCAAGGGGGTGGGGCACTCGCCCCACCACACCCCCCCTTCCCCCAAGTCCCTGCCCCTTTTCGGCCTCCTCCCCTGAGTGCGCCACATTCCCGCTCCTCCCCATCCCTCCTGGAAAGTCCTAAGCATCACCAAACAGCTGTTAGGCGGTGGGGGAGGGGAGAAAGTGCTGGGAGGGGGAGGATCTTTCCTAAATAGTTTATAAACATTGATTTTAACATGCCAACTGTCCAAGTCATCCCACCAGGGTTTTTTTTAGACACACCCACATACCCACCCCCCCGTGTGGATGCAACCCATATAACAGAGCTGCATATGTGGCTCACAATGGTAAATAAATTGAGAACCACTGAGCTAGACAAATTTAAACTCATAAACCCACATTACACAAGTCCTGTGACAACTATTTTTGTGCATGTTCAAGGCCTTGCTTTTTTTTTTTTTTTTTTTTTTTAAGATCGTTTATTTCTCTTAATATCCAGAGTTCAAGAGAAACGGGGGAGAGTTGTATTTCAGAGGACTGTATTTCAGAGGTCCTAACTTTCACAAACTGGGGGAAAGCCTTTCAAACATTTAATCTTGTAATGTAGTCATATGTGCAAACATTTGGAATGGCCTTCTGTAGTAGTTCTAGTTGTGTACTTTTTAGAGTAGGACTACGCTACCCAGAATCCTTAAGAAGTGGGGGTAGTCAATATTTTTGGAGAGTAAAAATTAACCGGGGATGCTGCTTAGCAGCAAACGTCAATGCCACCATTTTTCATTTTAAAAAGTCCTCCTATCTACAAGTTTAATCTATGTCAGCTGGTCTTTTGACCCATAGGCAAGCATCTTTATAACATCCTCCTCGGCATCCTCCTTTTGGTTGTTGATATTTTATTTTTTATCACTAACACACCTACACTGCAAACCAATATCAAGGTCCTGTTATGCTAGGTGCGGTACATACATGGTCAAGGGTGATTCCCCACTTTGGCACTTCGCATGCAGAAGCTGGGGGTCTGCAAGGATTTTAAAAATGAACACTGGCCACTCCAGGCCGGTATGCAACTCAAGATCACAGCTTCTCTCTGACCTTGGATGGGTCGATGCTGCCACCAACCAAGTGCAAAAACCCCTTTTGGAACCCAGGAAGGCACACTTGGGAATTCCTTCCTGCAGGGTACCCTCAAGCCCTTTCATACACCCCCTCCGGGGAAGAGCTGAAAAAGAAAAAGAAAATCAGCAGTTGCCACCAGCTAATTAAACATGCACAAACCTCTTAGGGACACAAACATTCAATCCTGTTCTCAAAAAAGGTAAATTTTATTAAAAACAAAAAAAGAAACTACATCTGGAACTTGGGCTTTTTGCTAGATTAAAAAATAAAAATCAGTTACAAGGGTTAAGCATCAAGATAGCTTCTTGAGGTCCAGCTTAAAGGTTACAAGCAAAACAAAAGCACCTGGGGTTAGCACAGAAGAGTCCACAAGCCATAAAGAAATAAGAGATAAACCTAATTGCATCTTCCTAGACATTTCCTGATTTACTTTCATATCTGGGGTTTCAAGTGAGTAGTTTCTAGGTATGATCTGATGATTTTCCATACCTGGCCCAAAGCTTTTTACAGCAAAGTTCCAGCCCTGTCCCCTCTCTCCAGAGAACAGACAAAAGGGAAGTTATTTCCCCCCCCCCCCCCCATTTTAAAGAGTTCTAGCCTTCCCATTGGCTTTTTTTGTCAGGTGCCCACTTCCTTCCTTTTACCTATGGACTTTAACCCTTTACAGGTAAAGCAAGTAGAGAACAGCTACTAAGAGGGATTTTATAGCTAACTGGCTGCGTGTCCATAAAAGGGAGCTACACCCCACCCCCTTCATTTATCACATACACATAGAAGACAGTTCCTGTTCTATAAAGCTCACCAGACCAGGCCGAGAGAAAAAAAAACTTTTTTTCCCCCATTTTACAAATGTGAAGACAGAGGCACAGATAAATTAAGTGACTTGTTCAAGGTGTCACAGGGAATCTGTAGGAGGGCCAGGAAATGAACCCACATCCCTTGGTCCCAGTCCAGTGCCCTAACCACACGAACCAATGTTCTTCCATCCTTGTGATGATAGAAGGAAAAGGAGAATGGGAAGGGAAGTAACCTTATTCTTTTTTGGGGGAAGGGGAACAAAAAACACATTACATGTAGCTCTTAATGTATAATCCCCCTCTACCGATTAAAGCAGGCACTCAGTTATTTGCGGTCTCTCCTGAAGAAAAGGTTATGTTTGTTAGTGGCTTCTTGTCATCACTTTCAACATCAATGGTTCATTGTGGTAATTTGAGCAAGTCAGAGCTGGAAAGCTCATGTTCATTAGTAAATGAGGAGAAAGTTCATAAAATGAGAGGGAGGTGCCTCATGGCAGCATTTTGAAACAGAAAATAATCTACCCTAGAGATTATCAAACCTATTCTGGTGTATATCAGATCCTATAGCAGAGAAAGGTCAAATTGTAATTATATTCAAGAGAACCAGCAAAACCCATTATGTCTTAATAGTCCCGAGTGCAATAAAAGTATTATTGCATTTCATGTATTAGATAATGCTCATCTGTTTTGTACAAGAACAATTCAGTAGAGGATTTCAGGTATTAAGAATATGATTGGTCCAAAAAATTAAATTCAAACCAGTAGTTCATCACTGCAGATCCAAAAGAAACAAACTAACTCTGCCCCCAAAAGTGATTCAGATCCTTTGGTGGTTGTGACAGCTTCATTTAATTCCCACTCCATCAGTGTGACCTTGGAGAAGTCAGTTAGGATTTGCCTCTACACTGTGGCAAAGCGCTCTAGAGGGGTGTGATTTGTAGAGTACTCTAAACGTGTTGCACTCTAACTGCCCTGCATGAAGCCTGGTGGCAGCAGAGGAAGAAGATTAAGATGTACTGGCACCCTGGGCCCAGAGTCAGGCCAGTGTAAGAACTGCTCTGGGAGCCTGGGCTGCTGTGGGGAGCTCCGGACCCGCCATCTGCCCTGGGTGGCGTGCCCTGGGCAGATGGGGACATGGGCCAGGGGCTGCCTGCAGGCACCCCGCCCGGGGCCAGTGGATGGTCCAGGGCTCTCCACAGCAGCCCAGGCTCCCTGAGCAGCTCTTAGACCAGACCAGCCAGGGCCATAGTTCTGGCGCTGGTAGCCCCCTACTTCCACACAGGTTCTGGTGCTCCTGCAGGGGTCCCCAAATTGGGCAGGCCCATTGGCATGGGCTCCATGCATTAATTGACCACTGCTGGCATGATTTAAAAAGATACCCAGTTCTCATTAATGAAGGACCAAAATCTCAGTTGGAGAGGCCTCCACACAGTACCAATTGCCTGCTTTGGGTCCAAAGTGTGCTTCCTACAAACATTCATGTGAACAAAAAGCTTTTCATTCCCTTTTTGCAATATGCCTGTGAGTGAGTCGTGCTAACGTGGAATCAACAAACGTTTATTCAAAGAAAGTCTCCAGAATATTAATGAAATGTCTCATTCTCCACATAGTTCTGTTCATTACAGTGCAAATGGAATTATGGCTTTAAATGCAGCATAACTCTATACTCAAATGTTAAGGTCAGACACTTTCTGTAACAAGCACATGTCACCAAAAATAGACAACGGGAGCAGCATAACAAGTCTTTGCCCATGCTCACTAAGGGCATGAAGTTTTATGCCCTGCATTGGTACCATGGTTCCAACAGGATTCCTCCTCCCCTTTAGGGTGAGCAGACAGCAAGTGTGAAAAACTGGGACGGGGTGGGGAGGGATTGGAGCCTATATAAGAAAAAGACCCAAAAATCGGGACTGTCCCTATAAAAATCGGGACATCTTGCCCCCTTCCCATGTAGCTGTAGCTGCTGGAGAGTGGCCCTTGCCATGTGGCTAGGTTATAATCTTTTGTAACCTGACTCATGTTATAGGAAAGTGACCAGGAAATAAAGAGCAGTCTTGTACTTGTACGCCTACGTGTCACGCCTATATTACACTAGGCAACCAGGTGAGATGGAGCCTGAACACCAGTCTGGAGCCTGACCCTGTGTTCCCTGCCCCCATAGAACCTAGTGATGCAAGGCTGTACCCACTGCCTCTTCAGCCAAATCCCCCTGCCTCCCCCAAGGAAGCTGTGTGTAATCACATAAGTGATGTTTCCTGACCCCTCTACATGATCACAGAAAAGTACAATGGTTGGTGTCCCTTTAAGCACTGGTAATTTAACCACACAGAATAAGACAGACAGTTGCTAATATCCAGCCCACAGCTTCTCTCCCAAGTGAACTGCATGAAATTTCTGGTAAAGTTTCTGCACCAGGTGATTAAATTGTTCCAGTGCAGGCCTTACAGCCTCCAGGAGTTCCCGTGAAAGGGACATGAACGAACAAGAGGCAGGAAGGGAAATGAATGTTTCCAAAAGTCAAAAGGGGAGGTTGTTTTCTTTCATTTATCCTGCTTTATGGAAATCATTACAGAAATGAACCAGCAAATCTTGCTTCAAACAATTTAATGTTCTGCAAGTATTTTGGCTTTGAGCAAAAAGTGACTGTTTTGGACTTTAATTGCTTCAGAATTGCTACTCAGTGGTAGTTTGCAAGTGTTTAGCTCAACAAACAAAGCCCAAATCTGTCCTTGCCTCTAAAGCCTTAATAAAATGTCAAGGCCCAAGTTCATTTGCTAAAGAGAGGAGGTAGAAACTGGATTTGAGCTGGAAAAGTTTGCTGGCTGAGCATGTATGTACTTAATAATGCTGTAGGCTTGGAAAATGTATTACAAAAAAAGACAAGATTTACTAAGCTTGTCAGCTACATTAATTTTAAAGCATTTGAGTAAAGCTTGTTTTTGTTTTGCCCAAAAAACATTTACTCCCATATAGCCTGAAAAACATATCCTGAAAAACATATCCTGGATCATAGTAACATCTTTGGTCCAGATTCTGCTATCCTTATTCAATTTCCGTAGTATCTTACTCCAGTAGTACTGCCAAGCCTTCCTCCCCACCAAGAAAAACCATGAGTCAGACCCCACAACTCTTTTTTAAAATATTGTGTTTTGGCAGGTCTGTGTTGATATTTAATCTCCCCTGGCCCATCCCAGTGTGTGTTGCCATCTCTCCCAAATTTAGAGTAAGGTGATTTTGGCATTCAGTGGAAGACTCCCAAAAATCAAGTTACACAGACAAGGCTTCCAGCTTCACCCCTCCAGCCCACAAGTTTCTAATTATGTGTTTCCCCCACATCTAACCATTCCCCAGCCCAGCTATAAGTTATGCACACACCCAACTCCCACAGTAGCTATGGCCCTCACCTGCATCTGCTCTGCCTGTACATCCGGGGTCCTTCAGCCCTGACTTCCCAAGGCTGTGAGGCTGGGGAGCAACTGCAGCAGGGTCCCCTAAGCCCCTTTGCAGGCCCAAGTAGGGCCTGATCCAGCAGCTCATCACCTCCTCCTTTCCCAGGCCTGGTTGTTCCAGGGATGGAGAGGAGCCACCCTGAGCTGCTGGACTCTTTCTGCTCCATCTTCCTCCCCCTCCCCACTTGTGAACAGGGTATCGGCTGCTCCATCTTTCCCCACTCCTACCCAAACACACCTCTAGACTCTTGAAGGGAGCGGGGAGACTTCTGCCTGCCTCCTGCAGCCGTTCTGATTGGCTGCTCCTCCCCAGGAGACAGGGAAGTGGGGAAGGAAGTCAATCAGCCAGGGTTTCCCCCTGGGCAGGGCCAGAGCATCATGGGAATCCCATGCCCACAGTGCAATATGGGGAATTTACTCTGGCTGGAGAGCCCAAGCCACAGAGGGGAAGAAGTGCATGAGGCACTGCAACTACAACTCCCATGAGGCATTGTGGTAACTTTTGAATCATCATTTTTGGTTTTCAGCTGAAATCTTTTAGGTTTTGGGACAAAACCCAAAATCTTTGGCATATTTGGATTTGACAAAAACATTTTCCATAGAAAGCAGCAGACATTTCATAAAGGGATTGTTTAAATATTGAAAGTCTATACTGAAAAATGTTGACCAGCTCTAGCTGGTGCATCTTACTTCCCCTACAGCAGGAAGGGAAGCAGTGACTGAGTTACAACTCCCAAAGCCACAACTTGGACCACGCCCTACTCCCAGAGAAGAGCAACCCCATGCTGCCCCTTATGCAAGTCAGGTTGCCTGTGAAGATCCAGCCTTCCATGACCAGCCCTACTGATGTCAAAAGTTACAACTCAATGCGAGTATCAATCTGGAACTTTAATATACACAAGGCCAGATTTTGATCTCAGTTACACAAGTATAGATCCAGAGCATGGAGCTACTCTGGATTCACATTGGTGAAACTGGGATCAGCGGAGTTACATTGGTGCATCATAGAATCATAGAAGATTAGGGTTGGAAGAGACCTCAGGAAGTCATCTAGTCCAACCCCCTGCTCAAAGCAGGACCAACCCCAACTAAATCATCCCATCCAGGGCTTTGTCAAGCCAGGCCTTAAAAACCTTTAAGGATGGAGATTCCACCACCTCCCTAGGTAACCCATTCCAGTGCTTCATCACCCTCCTATTGAAATAGTGTTTCCTAATATCCAACCGTGACCTCCCCCACTGCAACTTGAGATCATTGCTCCTTGTTCGGTCATCTGCCACCACTGAGAACAGCCTAGCTCCATCCTCTTTGGAACGCCCCCTTCAGGTAGTTGCAGGCTGCTATCAAATTCCCCCTCACTCTTCTCTTCTGCAGACTAAATAAGCCCAGTTCCCTCAACCTCTCCTCATAAGTCACGTACCCCAGACCCCTAATCATTTTAGATGCCCTCCGCTGGACTCTCTCCAATTTGTTCACACCCTTTCTGTAGTAGGGACTCAAAACTGTAAATTCAAAGTAACTGAGATCAGAATCAGACTCAAGAACATGGACACATGAACCCACAGCTTAAACTATCGATAAATGGCAGAATACACACTCCTTCTGCTATACCTCAACTGTAAACACTTAAGTGCAACTAGCACAAAGTGTTTTCACGTACCCAGTGAGTTGCTTATCTGGCACCACATCCCAATGCTTAGAAACTAAACAGAGTCTCGTCAACAGCAGTTTGCTCTCCCTCGCTGATCTTCAGTTATCTCTGAACAGTAGCAGAAATATGGATTTTTTTATTTCAATGCAAACGACTATGGAAACTGAGGCAGAATGTGCATCCATCTTCACTGATGTGTGTGAGGGGATATGGAAGTTCTTGTAATTTTCCTACAGATCCTGTATTGCACATGGGCTCATTTCATGTACCACTTGCAACAGTTAGACAGTATTCACAACTTTTTCAAGGGTTAAGTAAACTGTTATGTATGCATATATATCAATTTAGTAAATAGCTTCCTTTAGTGATTTTGTATCTCTGCTATCAGAGATTTAACTCTCTATTTTATATATTTATATTTATCTCAAAGTCCTGAGAGACTAGACTCTGTCATGTGCCACAGCAGAGAGTTTTAAACAAAAGAAGAGGAGGGAAAGAAACATTATACCCAACACGAGGGCTTTCAGCAAGCCCATTACCAGTTCACTCGCCAAAACATTTCAGTTTAAGTGAATTAGTTAAGGTTAAGTTTTCCTGCTTGACTACTAGAGTGCTTTAAACATCTACTGAACTAACCAAGGGCCAGTGATTCTATTGGAATAATACTCTACTGTATATTCCTGCAGGACATTCCTTTTTGGAGCTGTCAGTGTGCTTTACAAAAATGATCAATTAGCCTCACAAAACCACTGTGAGTGAGATAAGTAGAAAAGAGCCGACTCACCATTGGCGTGCCCCCTCATGGCTGGGCATGACATAGCACCTCTTGCCTCATCTAGCACTTCCTGATGATAGTCACTCTGCGGTGGTCTCTTCAGGATTCAGCCTTCTGGCCAGGTCACTATAGAGTTTCTCCCCTTCTGGAATAAACATGGCAGCTAATAAACTAAATTCAAGAACCCATAACTTCACCCCATCCCAGGCTCACTCCTCCAATCTTTCCACCCCTTCCTGTATCAGCAGAGTCATCCTCCTTCTCATGTGCAGAGTGGCACCTCATAAGGCTTTGTCCAGTGGTCCCTAGTTCCAAACTCAATTGTCCTTTTCCTCCTTGTAGCAGGGTGTTTCTGCTTCACTTTTTCCAGTGGCCAGTAGGGGAATCCAGACCCTTTCTCTCCTCTAGTTTCCAGTACAGGGACCTTGTGACAAACAACTGTCTGCTCCCTCAAACTCCTTGCTACATTAGCCTTCCTTCAGGCCCTCTCCTGGGCTACTGCACTTCTGCCTCTAGGCCCTTCCTTCACACTTTGGAAACCAGAGAGAGACTGCCAAGCTCTTTCCCTGCAACCACCTTCTCATCTGGGCTTCCTCCTTCATGCTCATTACCCCCAACTGGGCTGCATCTTCAATTGGGCCTGACCCATCCTCCAGGTGCAACCAGGTACCTTAGCCAGCTTTAGTTAACCCATTTAGTACCAGTGGGCAATCCTCCTCTTCCCCCCCCTACAAAAAGTTTATCATCTTCATTTTATAGATGAAGAGATTGAAACAGATGATTTGCCTCAGGTCACAAAGAGTCTAGAGCAGAGGCAGGAACAAGCCCTATTTCTTCTCTAATTCAGCCATGTGAGTGAGCTACAAACCAGGCTTACCCAGGCTGCCAATAATTATTCAAATCCATGTAACTATGGTACCTTTCTCAATGAATACTTACCCAAATGGAAAAAGATTGAAAAATAGGCCCTGTATGTGATAACTTTAAATGAACAAAGGGCACATCTAAGTCCTGGAATTCAGAGTGACTCAAACATAAAATGGTACTTTCAGTGCCTAAGGGTCAATTTAAGCATCTATAGGCAGGATTTGGAAATCCTATCAAGAATACATATTTTAAAAAAATGGGGCTGTCCATGATAAAGGAGATCAAAGAATTTGGGAACAAATGAATGTAATTTGACATCAATGTCATTTCTTTTGTTCCCAATTTTTTGTTCCTAAGCATTAATTTACATGGGATTTTAACTCAACAAATCCAATACAGGCCAATCATTAAAAAAAAAACCCTATCCTGAAACCCTCCCCTCTTTCCCACCAGCCTATCCACAATCATGTTTTAACTTCTAGGGATAAATCATTCTATTCTCACTGTTGGCATTCCCCATCATAATCTCTTCCATCAACATGAGTGCTTTGCAAAGAGTAATTCTTTCCTGCCACAGGATATTCTGCAGCTGTCTTAGCCAATGAATCTAATCAACATGCCGCAGTGAGCTAAATTACTACAAATGTGAGACTGATTGAAATTAGTGAGTCCTAACACTTGATCCTGGTATGAGAAAATGAGGCTTTGCATATTTAAACACCAAGCAATCTCAACAAGCTACAGAAGAATAATGGTGTGAGATGACTGGGTTGTGCTGTCAGTGTTGGATGAATTAATAAAATACTCAGTAAATCAATTGGAAGTGATGTGAAGCTGTTTTGGGGTTTTCACCCTTGGTACTATTTCCACATATGACATCTTAAAGTTAGTCATAACAAATACATCCCCCCTCTTTATTAGAGATGGGTCCCAAATTCCAGGTTCAATAATGGGGAAATTCAGATCAGCCACCTGTCTTCACAGATGTGGTTCAGTTTTTTCTTTATTTCTGTTACAGTACACTGTGCTGACAAAATGGCCTTGATGAATTCCAGATATCCTATCACAAGTTCCCAACCCAGGAGCAGTGCCTCCTCCAGACGTTACACTTGGTTAGAACACCCCCTGAAACAACTGTGCCATAGCATATGGTGTGGACTGCAGAGGTCTTGTTCACAGTGATCTGCTGAACCTGTTCAGCTCTATCACACCCCACTGCCATTGCCTAAAGGAGCAAGAGAATAGGGAAAGCAATATCTATCTTGGCTGTTTGTGTGACAGACTCAGAGCTGTGAAAAGGGAAAAATATTCCCATTTTCCAACGGCAAGCAAGAAGCCATACAGTTGGCATCAAGTAAAAAGCTGTATTCATTAGTGCCTTAATACACCAATTTAACAGCATCCAGGTTATGTGTGCCTTCTGAAGATGGTGATTATAAAGTGGGTGCAGGAGTTCAATCATTACTGGCCAGATTCTGCAACTCTTGGTCATACTAGGATTTGTCTATACTAGAAAGTCGTATCACTTTAGCTATACCAGCATAATTAATGCAGTACAACCCAGGTAGAGGAGATGAAGATATAAATGAGTTTTATACTGTCTTTGTAGGGTCCCAGCCCAGAGCAAGCCCATATGCATACTAATGACTCTGCAGCCAACACATCTCATGACTGGATGCGGGGATGCTGATCTTTCTCTTGGCTGTCTTCTCCCGATGGCTATTCAGACCCTGTGGAGGTCTGGTTCATTGACTTGGCCTGCCAAGTTCAGTCCCCTTCCAGGGTACCCAAGTCCAGCTGCAACTGGTCAGGCCCCAGGCTGGCTTCTCCCAGGTGGTCTCTGCAAAGACCCTTCACCTAGCTCCCCCCTAGACCTGCAGTAAAGTCCTACCCCATCAAACAGAATCACACTCTTCTTTCCCCAAGAAGCAGGCTTCTCCCCAAGCCCCTCAGCAGAACTCAAAGCCACATACAAAATTAAAGACTACCAAAGCATCTTTTGCCCCTCTCCAGACTTGAGCTTCTTATCTCTTGTGAGCCCCTTGTCAGTTCCCTATTCCTCTTCCAGAACACTGGGCCTAGCACTGCCTCCCTGGAACCTGACCTCTTGTTTCAAGACCCACCTGTGATGCTGCCAGGCCAGGTGCCAGCTCATGCCAAGGTCCCCATAGCTCAATTGAACATTGACAAATACATAGTTGGAAGAAGTCTTGCTTGCCTGTGTGTTAGTATTGTTAAAATGGGTATTAGAATTCTAAAAATCTGTTTAGGCATTTAGAGTTCATTAAATGCTTGTGAACTGCTGTATACATTGATCTCGCCCCCAACATCAGTATCCCATGTTGTAAGATAATATTTGAGAGGTTGTACTGTGAGCCTTTGTGACTGTAAATCACCAGACAGGAGAGAGACAATTAGTGTGAAGGGCTGATCTTCCCAATAGGAAGTGTCCATTGAGACCAGATGGACTATTGTGGGACACTGCAACCAGAATTTCCCTATGTCAACAAGAGACTTGTTATTCTGACTCCTCCCCATGAAGAGGAGTCATGCAAGAGACTCCTCCCATCAGCTGCGCTTTGCAGCCAAAAGCATGTAGGAAGAAGAGAATAAAACCCCTAACAAGAAGGAACTGATTATCTCTATGCTGCTTGGACTCTGGGGGACAAAGTGTTTCTAAGCATAAGCAAGAGATCCCAGCTGCTTAGCCTGGGCTAGCCCTAAAGGACACGTAGAGCTTGAGGATTATAGAAGCTTCTGTTTATCTTTTGAAATTTAAGAGTGTAACTTATTTGTGTATCTATCATGTAACAGGATGGCACTCACCTCACATGAGCACCCCGTTGTTCAGGTGTACAGCTGCACCTCTCACAATTTATGGTGACCTGTAGCAGTTTTGCTAACTCAGCCCTCTGGCTGAGTCACATAGAGTCCATGTGAAACACAAACAAAGCAAGCCCCTTCCGGAGTAAACAGTCCAACAGAGGCCTGTCACAATACCTGTCTTTAAGCAGTTTCATAGTCTTCACACAGTCCCAGCCTTGGTATCAAGCCATACCCCAGGGGTTTCTCCCTGGAGGCAATGGTTTCACCCTCTCTGGGTCCTTCTGGACTCCGCTCTCCAGCTGGGCCATTAAACAGTTCAGTTCCCCTTCCAGAGACATATCCTAGTTCAATATTCAGTAAACTGCTGACCCTCTTCAGGAACTTCAGTCCCCTCTCTGCGGTTAGGTTCAACTCACTTCTCAGGAAGTAGATCCACTCCACCTTCAGCCAGTGGTGTGCAGGCCCACCCACTACTCCAGGTCTCAGCCCAGGGACCCTATGAATAAAAGCCACATGCCACTGTGTTCTTTTGACCACTCACAATACTACTACAGTTGCCTGGGCCACTTCCCCAAAGCCACAGCACCTTCACTCACATATGTTTCACCCTTACCATAGAGCTGAAGTCTTCTACTCAGTTCCAGCAGCCAGCCAAAAGCTCCTTCTTGCTCCTCCAGTTCCTGTCCATGGTATTACAGCTGCCTTGGGACAGCTAGGAGCACCATCTGCACTCCTGTGTGACTCCAGCAAAAAAAAACTAGCTGTCTCTAGCTTTGCAGCTCCTTTTCTATGGCCCTCTTGGACCCTGATAGGCTGCAAGAAGCAGCCATTCTCCAGTTGACTGCTTCCCATGCAGCCTTTCTTGGCTGCTTGGAGGACTCAACCAGGGGCAACTCTAACGTTTTTGCCGCCCCAAGCAAAAAAAACCCAAAACAACCCCAAACAAAAAAAACCACCCCCCAACGCCCACCAAAACAACCTCCCCACCCCGCTCCTACCTGGAGCGCCGGTGAGGAGGATGGCGCGCCCGTGGCCCCGCTGCCCCAGGCCGGGCGCCAGCAGGGAGCACGGGGTGCCTGCGGCCCCGCTGCCCCAGGGAGCGCGGCAGGCCCCGCTGCCCCGGCCGGGGTGCTGGCAGGGAGCGCTGTGGAGAAGGCGCCGAGCCCGGCCGCGGCCCGGCTCTCCCGGCCGGCCGGAGTGCCGGGGGGAGGGCGCCGAGCCCGGCCGCGGCCCAGCTCTCCCGGGTGGCCTGAGCGCCGTGAGGCACGCGGCAAGCCCGGCCGTGGCCCCGCTCTCCCTGCCGGCCGGAGCGCCGGGAGGAGGGCGGTGAGCCCAGCCACAGCCCCGCTCTCCCTGCCGGCCAGAGCGCCGGGGGGAGGGCGGCATGCCCGGGCGCTGCCCCACTCTCCCAGAGCGCCATGGGGCGCAGTATGTTTTTTAAAAAAAAAAACCTGAGCACCGCCCTCCTCCAGGTGCCGCCCCAAGCACGTGCTTGGTAGGCTGGTGCCTGGAGCCGGCCCTGGACTCAACTCCTCTGCTCCTTTCTGAAATGGCGTGTGGTAAGACCCTGGGGCTTCTGAGCCTGGTATACCCCATCATGTTTACCACTTTAATCTTGTAAATAACTCTCATTTTTTTCTTATTTAATAAATTTTTTATGGTTTATTATAGGATTGTCAACAAGCGTTGTCTTCAGTGTGCGATCTTAGGCAAAATTGACTTGGGGTAAGTGACTGGTCCTTTAGGACTTGGAGTAACCTGAATATTGCTGTGATTCTTGGTATAAGGAACTAGCTATCACAAAGGTTCACTCACCTTGGTGGTGAGATAAATCGGAGTACCCCACCACAATGGGAAAGGGAATAAGCATTACCAGTAAAAGGTAGCTTTATATGCATATAACTGTATCCACAGTTGGGTTTGCACTGATTTAACTATTTTGGTTAAAAAAAATCACACACCTAAATTATAGTTATAACGGTCCAAAAACTGTGTGTAGACCAGGCCTGAGTAGCCCCTTACTCTCCCAGAAGTCTCAGTGAAGCAATTCACAAAGTAAAGGCTGGGTCTACACACAGGAAGAATTTGCACCTGTATGTCAGTTAGGGGTGTGATTTTTCAGTTAAATAGTTATACCATTAAAACCCTTTGCCATCCTTTCTTGAATGTTTACAAAGTGGCTCACATATAGTGGTCGCTGCTGTAAATGGATAATAATACTTTTATCATCCATAACTGTGGTGTCAATGTTATTTGCTGCATGATGTGGTTTTTAAAAAAAAAATCCCTAACAAGAATGTCAACTTAGCAGACATGGCAGCCCTTCCTTTCCCCAGGATATCATAAAGCATAAGCATTCTGAAGGTTACTCCACTGCCAGCTCAAAAGATTGACCTCGATGTCCTGTCCTTTACAATAATCTTTAAAATCCATCATCTACAAACTAAGTTTAAGTCAGAAACCTAATTAGTAACAGAGAAAATGAACAAACAAGCTAGAGGGAAAGAATCTCATGCAGGTGGCCAGAGCTTCCCTGAATAATTCCTTGTGCAATGGTCATGCTTCAGAAATTTAATTCTCCATAATTTCATTTAGAATGGAAAAAAAGCCACAAGTAAAGTGATATAGGATTTCGTTTAGATTTTGACAGGCACATTCATCTAAAGTTTGTCTGTAATAGCTGAAGCTACCGAACACTGCTTCCAAAACATTTAGTGGTGTGAAACAAGAAGCGATACGACATATGGGACCTACTCGGCATTTATGTCCTCTATTTTTGTCTATCAAGAAGCAGCACAAAAAATAAATCTCCCTGCTGCCAAGTTGATTGTATTAATCTGATTTCTGTGGTACTTCAGGCTTGATTGCTTTCTGATTCTTATTTATTATAAGTGCTCTTAAAGTAGCTGAAATTACAGCTACTGTTCAGAAGACAAAGGGGAGACCACTTGAATCTGCAGTGGGTGGCATGTTTCATTGTTTTAATTAAAAGTTGTTCTAAAAAGTCAAACACTTCTGCTGTAATTTCATGTCCCTTGCGTGCAAAAAGTGTGCTTTGCCATTCAGACTATTTGGACACTTGTATTGGCCCTCGGAGCTTTTTGGAAGTTCTGTCACTTATCCTCACTGAGGCACAGAACCAATTAAAAGATTTGAAATTTCCTTTCAGCCTTGAAAATCCTCTCCATGTTGGAACTCTGTTTACCTTTGTGAAATACTTTAAAGATCACCCATTTAGATTAGTGCCCCTACAGATGGGAGATTGCACTTACAGAAGCATATGGGGGAGTCAGATGCTCAACTCCAGCTGTTTTTTTCATGAAAATTGGATATCTAAGTTCCCTTTGTGCCTTAACTAGAGGAAAACAGTCTCCCACTTGTTTGCCCTTCCCACATGAGATGTCATCAAGCTTACCTTTCCCGCACTCCATTCAATGTGATATCTAGGGGATGATTACTTCATATATGGCCACAAGCTGCTAGCAACAAGGTCATGCCTTCAGATCAGAGAATGATCAGCCAATAAGAATTTTTTCTGGCAATGTAAGTCTTGCAACTGGATATCTAGGTATACCTTTTAGTAAGAGGAGTTTCTGCTGAAATAGTCAGAACTGAAATTATTAGCTCTTATCTGTTTTTGCCAAATTAGTTGCTGTTCAGTTTCAGATCAACTTACCTCTGTACTCCTATTAACTTTTACTCCAAACCAGGGGTCAAAAATAAATGACAGTACCCTTCCAATCTCAACCCCTCCCCTCAACTTGTGCAGCTTTGAAAATTATGATCATGCTTTTTTTTCTTGTATGCTTTTATCGGCAATGAAATAGTTAACTTTGAAACCCAATGGTGACGATTTAAATGGTAGCACAATTTTGAGATGAAATCTCCATCTTCCTAAAAGGATTGAGAAGGGGGAAACAACTCTACTTTGACACTCAGCTTCCCTCCATTCCCAGCCAATTGCTCCAAAAACAAAGGTCAGGCCAGTTGTTCTAAAGGAGACTCTTGGTTATCCGTTTGTAATTTTAGGGCCTTTATCCCCTGAGTTTCAGCCAAAAGGAAGCATCATCATACACACATGGCCTGACATTCTCTCCAGTAAGCAGCGGTGGTTCATGCACGGTCCCCAGTATATTACACAATCCTCTAAGCTATCCAGCTCCTCCACCCATGAGACTTAAATTTTCACTGGAAAATAAAAATGCTTCAATGGCATTTTTTTTCTTATGACAGCAGTATTGTGAGTACCATTAATACCTTATTGATATTAATATGGGTGGACCAAGGAGGCTGTGTAGGAATCTAGATCCATATTGGACTGAAAATAGGGTTCGGGTTAGATGTTATCAGTTTAGAAGCATTAAATTAAAACTGCACTAGGTTTCAAATTTCATGCTAGCAGAATCTTGTGAGTTGCTTTTGAATAGTGGAAATTTCACAAGCTCAGCTAAAAGAAAATAAGAAAGAAATACTTGTGGCACCTTAGAGACTAACAAATTTATTTCAGCATAAGCTTTCGTGGACTATAGTCCGCTTCGTCGGATGCATAGAATGGAACACACAGTGAGAGGATATTTATACAGTCAGAGAAACATGAAAAGGTGGAAGTAACCATATCAACTGTAAAAGGCTAATTAATTGAAAGGAACTGTTATCAGTAGGAAAGAAACTTTTGAAGTGATAATCAACATGGCCCATTACAGACAGCTGACACAAAGGTGTTAAGGGTATTTAAGGGGGGGGGGGGGGAATAAATTCAATTAACGTAATGACCGAGCCATTCACAGTCAATATTCAGACCTAAGGTAATGGTATCTAGTTTGCATATTAATTCCAGTTCAGCAACTTCGCCTTGGAGTCTGTTTTTGAAGTTTTTCTGTTGCAAAATTGCTACCTTTAAATCTGTCATTGCGTGATTAGGGAGGTTGAAGTGTTCACCTACTGGCTTTTGAATGTGATGATTCCTGATGTCAGATTTGTGTCCATTTATTCTTTTGCGTAGAGACTGTCCAGTTTGACACTTAACACCTTTGTGTCAACTATCTGTAATGGGCCATGTTGATTATCACTTCAAAAGTTTCTTTCCTACTGTTAACAGTTCCTTTCAATTAATTAGCCTTTTACAGTTGGTATGGTTACTTCCACCTTTTCATGTTTCTCTGACTGTATAAATATCCTCTCACTGTGTATTCCATTCTATGCATCCGACGAAGCAGACTGTAGTCCACGAAAGCTTACGCTGAAATAAATTTGTTAGTCTCTAAGGTGCCACAAGTATTTCTTTCTTATTTTCTTTTTGCTGACACAGACTAACACGGCTACTACACTGAAACAAGCTCAGCTGTTCTCTGCATCCAAATGGGAACCAAAAAATAGACTCCCTCCAATTTTAGATCCAGCCTGGAACCAAACACCACAGGGATAAATTGGATCTGGAGAGTCAAATATGAAACCCATTACAATTCAAAGGGTTTTGGACTGGAGGTTCCAGTTTTGGCTCTTCTCTGCTGTTTGTATCAGCAGCTGTATCCCTTTCAAGCCAAAGCTTTGAATAAAGAGAGAGAGCAACATGTGTTAACACAGAGAACCCAGCCTGCTAGCCCCTGTTACACAGTGTGCAAGGGTTAATAGGAATGTAAACATCCCAAGATCAAAGCTTTGTGAAAGGTCAGTCCCCAGTCTCCAAAACTTTCCATTACTGAGGGGAATGAGTCACTGTCAGGCTCCCTGCTTGCCAAATCCTTCTCTGGAGGTCAGAACTGTGCAAACCTTACAATTTTCACCTGCTGAAATCTGAACGGGGAAGTGAGGAGCTCAGCTGATTTAATCTTCCTTCTAGTCAGCTTTTCCCCTGGGAATCACCAGCCCATCCCCTTAAACAACAAAATAAAATTAGAGTCAGAATCATTGCTTCCCTTTTCAGAGGGCACCCAGGGGACATAGCACAGCCAGAGCATCTTCATTTGCTAGCAGGTACATTCCTGGTGACAGCGGGTAATTGCTTCTATAAAGCTATAAAGTAAGCACCCCGAGGGCATGGCAAAATCAGCACAAGTGTGCAAAGGCCTCAATCTTGCAGTCCTTACTCAGGCAAAACAATCTGTTGCCTTCCTAAAGGAGTTTTGCCCAAAGAAGGACTGCAGGACTGGACACACTGTTCCTGGAAAGCTGCTGCCAGTTCAGCATGCTCCTGTTTCTCTATCACTGGAATTTTTCCCTTTGATGGAACCAAAGCTAACAAGTACGGCCCCCAGTGCTTCGAGCATTCCCATGCAGAGGCCCAGAGGCCCAATGACATGCAATTCATGGGCCTCTGAACGTAAAGCTGACCCAGAGCTACATTAGGACTCCCAGCAACTTCAAATGCCATTTCCTTACAATAAGCAATATTTACCTGCAAAAATGGCACAATGTTGACTAAACCAGGTGTGTTTCTTTCAAATGCTTTCATCTTTAGTCTTTGGAACTATATGATGGTTACGCTAAAAAAAACCCTACGTTGGAACCTTACCTGATTGTAGTTTGAAACATTACCTGCCCTCCTCCAAAAACTAACAATTGGCTAGACACCCTAAAAATTAACAATTCCGTTAAGGCTCTAGCTGGAACTACTGGCAGTGCCCCACCTCACATGGGTCTCCAGGAACTATTGTATCTCAGGCAGACACAAAGCTTCCCAGAGACCCTGTGAGACACAAGAATAGCACCATTCTTCACAAGGATACAGATGTTGACCTCTCCTTGGCCATGCAGCTGTGATGGGCAGGGGAGGGCAAAGCCAGGGTCTCCCTGCCTCTTCCACTGCACCCTGCTTTTAGAGCGCTAGTACAGTGACTGCAATTGTGGCAGGCCCATAAACAGGGGGCAGAGGGGCACCAGCCTAGGAATCACGTGCTTGGGGCGGCACATTGTAAGGGGCGGCATTCAGACCAATCTTAGGGCGGCACATTCCGCTCTGCCCCCCCCCCCTTTTTTTTTTTGCTTCGGTGGCGCTCTGGCTGGTTTGTTTTGTCTTTTTTTTGCCTGGGGCGGCAAAAAAGCCAGAGCCGGCCCTGTCCTTAATGGCACAGTCTGGGCTTTAATAAACACATCTGCATGAGGAGTACTAAGGCATGACAGCATTTGTTAAACAGTATTTAATACGATGCGCATCTACAATACGCTAACACTAGAATCTATATATGCTATGATATCATTTGCCTGCATCACATCCCCACTGTGACAGTCCTTATCCCTCACAAGCTAAAAATACTGGGCCAGATCCACAGCTGGTGTAAATCTGGGTAGCTTCATTGACTTCAATGGAGCTCCAGCGATTTACACCAGCTGAGGATCTAACCCTTTGTCAGCATTTGTACAGAATTTCCTCAAGTCCAGCAGCATAACACAGGTAAAGTTTTCAATTAATAATAACGATTTTTAAAATTTGGGTTTTGTATAGTCAGTTTCATTGACATTTTCCTATGAGGCAAACATTCTCAGGTTCGGCAAAGCTTTTGTAGAGAACCTGACTGCCAGTAATTTGATTTAACAGAAAAGCCGTAGAGCTGTCAGAAAAGCAAACCTGCCCAAAGAAAGACTCACCTATGACATTTTTATTGTGTGTGGAAAACTTTACAGACACGCTGTTGTACCTTTTTGAAAGGATCTAAAATATGAAACGGCCTAACTGTTTTTGTTTGCCCCGCTACTGAATTATACATAGACAAAGCTGACCTAGAGTTACACCACGTCTATCAAACGCGGAGCTTCCCAGCCCACAGTCATGGTTTGTCAGCTTTGATGGGCAACTGGTTCAATGCAATACCAGAGTGTAATGTTAGCCGGTGCACTCCCGGATTGCTCAATAGTGAATGAGTATATTAGTAACGTTTATCAAATCCAGCAAAATATTGGCAATGAATTGAATAATTTCCCATCGTTTGGATCACAGATTTTTTTTTTATGTTAAGTTTCTTTAGCAGTGAATGAAAAACCAGCCACTTACGAAAATAGTGCTTTTGTCTTTACAATTTGGTACATACAGGGTAATAATATATGGCCTAGTCACTGCTGAACAAATATTAAGCACTTCTGTCCCAGACCCTGGCTCCTACTGGATTGGAACTGAACCCCTTGGAGCTAGTCGGTTCCAGCAGACCTTCCTTCCTCCCAGCTGGTCCCGCACCACCTGACCAGATGCATTTCTGACACCAGCCGCTAACTTCCCAGAAGCAACCACAAGAAGGGGCAGCAGCTGCAGCTAGGGGAGCATCAGGCCCTCTTCAGTCTGGGATAACATCAGAACTCGTTTCTCTTAACTTTGCACACTACCACTTGCTGTTCTGCTTCCTGTCTCTCCCAGCCCACACCTGCCAATCATACACCTTGCCCATCTCATCTCCCTCTGCTTCCCTCTTGCATCCTTTTTTCAGATCCAAACTCTTTTACCAGAAGTGAGCAGAGTAATTCTAGATTTATATCACTGTAGCTGGAAGCAGAGTGTCTCCCCACAACCTCTCCTCCTAAACATGCATGCACAACCTCTCCACCTGAGCAGGGACCTGTCCCTCACATCATAGGGGCCGACTTCCGGCCCCGCCCGTGGGTGCTGTCACCCGGCGTCGGGGGCGGGGCCCCGCTCGACGCCGGGCCCCGCCCCCGACGCCGGGTGACGTTGCGGGGCCCCGCCGCCGACGCCATGTTGCCCAGCGTCGGGGGCGGGGCCCCCGCAACGTCTCCCGGTTCCCGGTAAGTTTCCCGCGGGTCCGGGGCGGGTGGGGAGTTGCCGGTGGGTGCAGAGCACCCACCAATTTTGCTCCGTGGGTGCTCCAGCCCCGGAGCACCCACGGAGTCGGCGCCTATGCCTCACATCCTAAACACGTGACATTGTAGGCCTAATAGTCTTGACAACATAGGTTGCCGGAACTAGGAGTGCAGCAGCACTTCCTGGCTTGAAGTCGTTTCCTTCATATACAGGGTTTACACTTTGGTTCAATGGCTCTCAGCACCCCCACTATACAAATTCTTCAGCACCCCAGCTTGACAGTGTCCTAACCTGGTTTTAGGCCTAACACCAAGTTGAAGATCCACTCTGTTCACCAAAGCTGGGATTTTTAAAGGGGTTTAAGGGAAAGTCAATGGGGGTTGGGTATGGAATACCCTTTGGCCCCTTTGACAATCCCAGCCCAACTGGAGAGCAACTACTGTGGGTCAGATTTCCTGGGACTTTATGGAGGTGCACAATGGAAGAGCAAAGTGATAATAGCCTTCCTGCCCCGCCCTGGCACATCCTGAAAAAGGGCCTGGAAGAACTCCAAACCCTTGGCTCTAGTGACCTTCCCAACTTTAATGGGGATGCATAGGCTGTAGTTTAGAGAAGCATTTGGCCCCACAACAGGTTTATCACTCCCATGGCACAGGAGGCCATACTGCATCATCCATTTTTAAGCAGAACTGAAAAAATGATGACATACTATGGCCCCTGGTTAGGACTTTTAACCAGTGACAAGTCTGTATTTAGATGTCACTGAATGGGCCAGATATGATGTCAGAGTAGAAATTAAAACCAACTGAAGTTGATTTTATCTGAATACATTTTATCTGAAGTGTATTTTTGAATGTGGATAAAACTGTGAGGTGTTTAAAGAAACTTGTGCAGAAAATTAAGTAACTCCAGGTGTTCAGGGCATCAGATAACCTTGCCATGCAGGACACAGAGTTATGTCATTTACCAGTTGTGCTGCCTACATTGTGGTTTTTAACAGTCATTTGATCCCAAGTGCCTTGTCTTGTGTTTGAAAATGTCACAGTTCAGTGCAAAATAAATTGATTCTTTTACTAGGTCAGCTGTGGTAACAGCCATTGATTTAAGAAGCTTATCACAACATATGACCAAATGCTATTTCTAAGCTCCAGCTCTTTAAGAGGACCCAGAAGAGAGATCACAGCAATCCAAACTGACTCTTCTTGACACACATACAAAGAGAGATGAATTCTGGGAGCATAATAGAACAAGATTAGTTTGTGTTATTTGGTAGCATTTTTATGGAACACCAAATGCTATTTACTTCCTAATCTGCCTATAAAATACAAAGAATTGCTACTCTGAGCTATTTCAGAGATAATATGAATGACTCACTTGAGTTGCATATTACCCCCAAGTAGCCTAAAGATATATTTTAAATTATTTAAACACAATTAAAGTAGATCATTCTCTTCTCCTTAAGGCTGCCTACATTGTTTCCAGATATTTATATTACACTGTAAAAATTGCACCTTGTATACACTACATGTTAAAGCACACATCTAGCCAAGTCAAATGTATGAACTGTCAGTATTAGCTGGCATTATTAAAAATATCCCTAATAATCTGTCACTTCCGTCATCCTCCTTGGGGTTATTTGTTCATTTTGATTTTATGCCTTCTTCTAGGCTGTCCCTTATGCTGGAACAGCTTCCCAATTAATATATTCAGTCCTCACTTCCCTGCTTCAAAAAGACCCATTAGTCGCATGATGCATTTTGATTATAGTTAAAGATGGACCAAAACCAAAGCCTTAGATACTGACATTCAGATCTTACCTTTGTAGGGGGCTGAGCCAAAACTGTATCCAAGCTCCCCCAAAATTTGGAAGAGTCTGGATGTGAATTTGGATACAAACTCTGCGGCTCTGACCCATTTCTAATTTTCTGGACTGTCCACCAGCACATTTTGCATTACATTGTTCTGTACTGTAACTGGGTGGTTAGGCCTCTGGGGCAGGTTCTATGCACAGTGCTGCCTACGCTCGCCGCACAATAGAAATGATAATAATTGAGCGAACGTGGTTCTGCTCTGGAAAGCAACTGTGTCTAAGTACCACTGTGGAGCTCAATGGTTGTCTTTCAATGACTCCAAATCAAGTACATTCCCTTTACAAGTAAACTTGTGGGGTTTTTCCCAGCTGTCCAAATCACAAACTCACTAGGGAATCTAAGTCAAACTGGGATCCTTTCTATCTTGCTCATTATCACCAGTAATACAGGTTCTGCAATCAATATTCTGCCTTCAGTCACACCTGTGCACAGTGGAGTAATTATCTCCAAAAGGTTGCAGGGGGAAGGGCAGAGACACTCCTCCCCCCCCCCCCCCAATGAAATCCCCATGTTTACTTTGCTCTGCTCCTGCTTGTCTTCCTCTGGTGCTATCTTTGGTTGCTCCTGTCCTGTGTGGTAGCAAGCTCTAGGTGCTAACCTGAGTTTCAACTCTCCCACTCAACTACCTACTTGGTCTCCTCTCTCCCCTACAGATTTGTCTCTGTGTGAAATCTTCTCACTCTCACCTGTTTCACGCAAACTCCCCCAATGTGCCCTCCTCCCTCTCTTCCAAGCCACCTCTTTCTCCTCTTGCTTCTGAGACTCTCATCCCTGAAATCCCACGTAGTCTCTTTTCCAAGATCCCCTTCACATTTGCTCACCGCATCACTTCCCCAAACTCACCTCAATCTCTCTTTCACCCCATCACTCACCCTCCTCTAGATCCTACCATCATCTTCTTCCTTTCCCAATTCCTCTGAGAGCTGCCCCTTAGGCCCTGTGTCACCCCGCTAGTGCCTCTCACTTCACAACTACCTCCTGGTTAGGGTTGCCAACTTTCCAATTTCTTAAAACCGGATACCACGGCTCCCACATCGCTCGCTCCCCTCCACCCCCCGGTCGCTCATTCACCTCCCCTTTCTCCTCTCCCGGGACTCATCTGCTGCCTACAGAGCTGGGCTGGGAGCTGACGCAGAGCCTGCCTGGCCACAAGATACAGGTAGGAGGCGGCCCCAGCTGAGAAGGGGCCGGCACAGGTTGATGACATGGTCCTGGCCCCTCTCCAGCCCCAGGGCCAGGCTGGCAGGGAGCGGGGGACAGGCTGGCGGTGGCATTTGCAGGTAGCAACCCCCACCTCATTCCAGCACCCCTGCAGGCGGTAACTGGATTTTTGGTGTCCGGTCAGTATTTCTGACTGGACATCCTACAAGTTCCCCTTCAACCTGGCAACCCTACTCCTGGTCCCCCCCATAACTGCCCCTTAGTGACTATGTTACCCGCCTCCCCCCCCCCCCGGTGTCTGCCTCCCCAGTGGTGTCCCCTAGCACCCATCTTGCCCACAGTTCCCACCCCCAGAAGTGCCCCTAGTGCCCATGTCACCCCCTAGTATCCATGTCAACCCAGAGGTGCCCCCCCAGTGCCTACTCCCCCAGATACCCCCCAGTGTCTGCCCCCCAAAAGTGTCCCCCAGTGCCTGCCCCCCAGAGGTGCCCCCTAGTGCTCATGTAGTCCCTAGTGCCTATGTCACCCTCTAGAGGTCCCCTCTAGTGCCCATGTCACCCCCTAATGCCCATGTCACCCCAGTGTCTCCCTGTGCCTGTGTTGCCTCCCCAGTGCCCATCCCAGCTGTCCTCCCCCGGTGCCTGCCTCCTGCCTAGGGTGACTGGACAGCAAGTGTGAAAAATCGGGACGGGGTGGTGGGTAATAGGAGCCTATATAAAAAAGACCCAAAAATCGGGACTGTCCCTATAAAATCGGGACTTCTGGTCACCCTACTCCTGCCCCTCACAGCTCCTTCATGCCTGTCCCCTGAGGGAACAACGATTGCTGCACATCCAGGCCCCTCCAGCTCTACAGCAGCTGGGGCCAGGGATGGACCCTAAGGAGCCCATTTCAGGCACCAAACCACAGCTGGTTCCTGTCTGTCCTGCAGGAGATGGCAGCCCCCTCCTGGCTGGAGGCTGCAATTGCAACAGCCTCCTGCTCCTAGAGCTTTTAACAGCTGATCAGCAACCTGCAGGAGGAAAAGGGGAGGAGAAATAGTGCAGCTGGGCTTGGCATCCTAAGTCACTCAGAATCCCTTTCCCTCCCTCCCCTTCACAGTCTGCCAAAAGTTGGAGGAAGGCATTGTTGTTTCCCGCCCGCCCTCCGCTCCCCCCTCGTATGAAAATTGGGGAAGGAGATGTCTTCCAAGCCTCCCTCATCACACCCATTATCTTCAATGGGTTAATGCAATGGGGTTAATGTTGATAATGCACCACAGGGAATGCATTTTAATACAGCCAGATGTAAAGTTATACATCTAGGAACAAGGAATGCAGGCCATAGCTACAGCATGGGAGACTCTAGGCAGGAAAGCAGTGACTCTGAAAAGGATTTAGCGAGGCATTGTGGGTAAATAACTCAGTATAATATCCCAGTGCTGTGATACGGTAAAAAGGGCTAATGCAGTCTTTGGGTGTATAACAGGGAAGTAGTGAGTAGGAGCAGGGTGATGATTTTACCTTGGTATATGGTATTGTGACTCTGATACTAGAATAGTGCATACAGTTCTGGTGTCCACATTTTAAAAAGGATGTTGAAAAATTGGAGAGGGTGGAAGAGCCAAACAAATGAGTCCACGATTAGAGAAAACGCCATATAATGAGAGATTTAAAGAGTTTAATGTGTTTAGCTTATCAAAGAAAAGATTGAGAGATGACTTGATTACAGTGTGTAAGTACCATCATGGGGTGAAAATCCTGGGTACTAAAGGGCTCTTTAACATAGAGGGGAAAGGCATAACAAGAACCAAGGACTAGAAATGAAGCTGCTCAAATTCAAATGAGAAATAAGGCACACATTTTTAACACTGAGATGATTAACCACTGGAACAATCTATCATCTCTTGCAGGGCCGGCTCCAGGTACCAGCTTTCCAAGCTGGTGTTTGGGGCGGCAGGCGAGAATGGGGCGGCAGTCCGAGTCCCACGGCGGCAATTCGGCGGCAGGTCCGCTCTTCCCATCGCCGAATTGCCGCCACGAGACTCAGACTGCCACCCCATTCTTGCCTGCCACGGCGGCAATGGGGCAGCAGGTCCACTGCTCTCCCTTTGCCGCCGCGGACTGGGACTGCCTGCGTCAGGGGCCCCCGCCGCAGGCAGACATAGCGGGGCCCCGCCCCTGACGCAGGCAGGTGTCGGGGGTGGGGCCCCACTACGTCTGCCTGCGTCGGGGGCGGGGCCGCAGCCCCTGCTTGGGGTAGCAAAATTGTGAGAGCCGCCCCTGATCTCTTGATGTTTTAAAATCAACACTGGATACCTTTCTGGAAGATAGTCTAAACCCAAACTCAAGTTATGGGGCTCAGTACTGGGGTAACAGGGTGAACTGTAATGGCTTGTGATGTATACGAGATCAGAGATGATCTAATTGTCCCTTCTGGTCTTAAACTCTATGAATCTATGAGGGAACAGACTCTAGATCTCTCTCTCTCTCAACTGTGTTGGTTCCGCAAGGCTAACACAAGTAAAAGAAATAAAATCTTTACTCAAGCAATTATTTTCAGGACCCATCTCCCCCTCCAAAGTAGCTGGGGAAAAACACATTAATGCTGAGAGTGGTAGTAAAAGGTATGTTTTTAATAGGACTTTAATATACAGCTTACATGTATATTTATTATTATTCTAGTCAGTGCATTACAGTAATAAATATGAGAGATCGTTTATGAATCAACAGAATTAAATATTAATTACACAAAGTGATAAATTCTGGTCTTTTTAAGAATTCACCAAAACCCACTGACGTCAATGAAAGTCTTTCCATTGACTTAAGTGGGCTTTGGATCAGTCCCTTAATGCTGTTAAAATTCATTTGTTATTAAACAAACTTTCTATGCAATATTATATCATAGCTATAATTTGTTACCATCAGAATGCAAAAGTGCAGGACCAAACCTCCTACTGAACTCTATGGTAAAACTTCCCTAGACATGAAAAAGAGCAGAATTGGGCTGTACATTTTTAATTGCACTGTATACAAATATTCACAAAAGACTAAAATACAGTATTCACAAAACTAAAGAGGTTTCCATGAAGCTTACAGGAAAGTACAGCACAAAATCAATGAAGTGAAAAGTAATTTTTTCAAAAGATAATAAACCATAGTTGATAGGTGTGGTAAACATTAAACAAAAAGACAAACGAACTGGCACAGTTTAACAACCTCATTTCTAAGTGTGCTTTGTAATAATGCTCCTCCCAAGCTGCTGTTTTTCCAGAACATAATGACAAAAAGCCTCATTGTAACATCACTGTTTTCTAGTGACAAATTTTATTGCATTGCCAACTGTGCGTTTAAAGAAAAAGCTCTAGAAAGGATCCCAAAGCACCACCACCACTCATCTCTCTCTTTTTTCTTTTTTTTTTGGTTATCATTCAAAATAGCAACATAGCACTTTCACGCGTCGGTGAATACGCACTAGTCTACTTTAAAAAAAAATAGAAGTTAATTAAAGAAAAGTGATTTTTGTTTTTGTTTAAAAAATAATATAAAGAACCATTTCAGAATCAAATATTTCAATGACTAGAGATATGTTTAGCATGAAAGATAGAGCCCAACCCTGCAAACATTCTTGAGAACAATCTCAATGACTTCACTGGGCCTGCTCGTGTGAGCAAGAATTTGTGTGTGTGATTACGGATTGGCAGGATCAGGCTCTTAGCTTTGCCCTGCAAGCTTCTGCACAATTGTCCTAGGCTAAAAAGCATAGATAAAGTACTAATATATACAAAAATGAGCTTTTGTCTTATAGCTTTAACCCTATTATTGCTAGACCAAAAGTGAGGATTTGGAACAATTTACATAATTCATAGAGGATAAAACTGAGATGCAGCTTCAGATGACTGAATTTCCACTTGAGCCATTTTAAACTGGGTACATTGTAGCCATTTGCGGAGTACAGATGAGCTATTGTTCATTTGTCCTGACCCCTGTAACATCCTCAGGCTGTGGTGGTTCACGTTATTCTGAATGGCTTGAAGGCGCAGTTGGAGTCCAGCAGATAAATGCTATTAAAACCAGCAGAAGGTTGAGTTTCTCTCATTTATTCAATACATACATTAAATCAGGATTATGTAAGATTTTTTGCCTGCCGCTGATTTTGGGAGGGGAGGATTCCCCCTTCATGCCCCAACCCCCTTCCATCCCAGGTCTCATTCTACCTCATCTCCAACCACCAACAAAGATGCTGTCACAAGGGGCATTGATTTCAGGCCACCATCCCCAAAATCACTTCATTCTCAACAGAAACTTTATAGTGGAGCTTTCTGCACAGCCTTTATTTCCATCCACTCTTGACTGACAGGACCCATTGGTATGCCTCATCCTCATTTCTGTCACAAACAGGGCCACTTAGCACTATTATTGTCCAACCAGCAGACCACAGCAGGTCAACATTTAGGTTGACCTGATTTAGTTGGGCATTGGTCCTGCTTTGAGACAGGGGTTGGACTAGATGACCTCATGAGGTCCCTTCCAACCCTAATATTCTATGAACATCAAGTGCTGTAGAACTGAAAGCCACCCCCTGAATCAGGGGTTCTCAACCTGTGGATCGATGTCATGGACCACCCTGCTTTCCTTAGTTAGTTAGATGGGAGTAGGGAGGGCTTCCCACCTAGATCCTAGTTAGATGGAAGTCATGGGTGGCGCAGTGTCTCAGTACGGAAAAGGTTGAGAACTACTGTCCTAAATGATGCCTCAGCCCATTCAAATGTGGCATATTCAATGCTGGGCCACTGAATGTCCCCAAATACCAAGCAGTTTGCATATTATAACGAGATGTATGTTGAAAAAATAATATGGAGTTTTTATGATGCATTGTCAGAGAGTTGGGAGCTTGAGTCCAATTGTCTTATTTCTAGAGTACATTCAGACAAAGCACAGAACAGAAATACCAACAAGCATGAAATAACGAAAGAAAATAACTTACCTTTAGATTTGACTGAATCATTGGCAACCACATGGGTATTAGCTATACGAAGAGACAACAAATGTTTTGTTAGTATACTATACAGGCCTATAAATCTGTTCCAGTTACAGTGATTCAGAGCAGAGTATGTCTAACTTATTTAGCCCTTTGAATGGATGGTGACACATGCTGAAAGGACTCATCCATAAATATGGAAATGTCTTTGTAAAAGATGGGCATGCTGGGACATGTGGCATTCAGAGGTTAAGAAGCCAGCTTTGATCGTTTGTATCCTATTTTACAATAAGGAGCAATTAATGGTACTATTTTAAGGCAACGTTGATAGTTTAAAATAAAAATCCATTAAAAGGAATATTTTGGTGGAGGTGTTTTCTTAACACCCCGGTGAGCAGGTATTGGAATGAATGCGGTCTAAGCATTGCACAGAAAGCTGCACACTGCTGCAGATGTTGAAGAGTGAAAAGGATTGAGGCAGAAATTCACGATGATGCAGAACATTTTATATTCTGATCACTGACCATTGTTTTATAGGTCAACAATCACAGGCATCCATGCTATACTCACACAGCTAATTTAGGCCCAAGACCTCCTTTCACCATATAGCACGTATAGCAGTCAGTGAGCTGGGTATCTTAGTGCAGGGGCAGTGGAAAAGGAATTTTCCCTTCAGTATGCCAAGCAGCTGTGGAGTTGCTATACAGCTGTTACTGCAGCCCTCCATTGGAGGGATGGGTGAACCCATGTAGCAGTGGATCTTCCAGCCTCACCCTTGTCTTGCCATGTCCTAATCCCTCATCTCCAACTGATCTCTGTGCATTGGTCTAAAAGAGCCCCCCCTACTCCCAAGAGATAGAAGGTTCATCAGGATGAAAACGTACCTCTTAGGCTCTGACCTATGCCTGGATTTATTTTCTCCAGGACAGCGCCTCATCAATCTACACTCAAAACTCCCACTGATTTCCCCTGGAACTCTATTTGCAGAGCAACTGCAGGATCAGGTTTCAGACACCAACAGAGTAGGAAAGGCAAGGAGGGCCCTGGGAATCCATAATCCAAGAGCTGATATTTATTTCTGGCTATATCTCTTAACAGAACTTTTATTTGAGAGTAACTTTACATAACAAGCCTACAGAAACCATTTCAATCCATGCTCTCCAATATTAACTTAACCACTGGGCATATTGTTCTGAAATGCTTCTCCAAATGGCATCAACATTTGCAATTTACCAATTATGCTACTGAGAGTTGTAGGTTAAATCTAATCAGTATTGACAGCATTAGATAAAGCACCATTCCCCCTGTTCAAAGAATGCTAATTGTTTGTCTGGCTGCATAACATAAATTTCAGTGCTGTTTTGCTAGTGGATCATATGCAGCTCTGTCAGTACTGATTACTTGGTCCACCAAATAAAGAACCATATTCAATCCTCAGCTTCTGCAGGCAGATGGATGCCAAAACAGATGGAACCCAGCCAGAGAATAGGAGAGCATTAGCTCTATAATCTCCTTCCCTGGGACTTTGCAGAAACTCCTCCACTGGAGCTCTGATGACTCAGATATATGTTGGGTTTTTGAGAGGCAGAATTAGGACAGCTAAAAGAGCACTCACATTCCATGGCATGCTCCCCCTGCTAACCTCACAGATTTACCACTGGAAATCTGATCAGGTGGTCATGCTGCTCCTATGGTGCTAGCCAGTGGCAGCATGTTTCCTGCCAAAGGGGAAGGGAAGCTGGTCGGGAAGCTGTGCAGAAGCACAGGGTCTCTTATGTACCCCAAGATCCACACCACGATTAGGAGGACTGAACCCTCTGCCTTGGGGGAGGTGTTAGAGGAGAGCAAATCCCCTCCCCCCTCTCCCCCCCACTGTCACCTAGCTGGATGGAGGATGAAGAAATTGAGTTGGATCACTTGGATTTTTTTTCTTTCCATCTCCCAGTCAGACTTTTCTCCAAAAGGGGGAATATGGCTTAAAAATCAGGCCAAAAAGTGGTATCTGACAATAAAAGGGAGCAGCTCTATTCCCAGGGGGGAGCATACACAGCGCAAGTGGGTGGGGAAGGTAACACCAATGGCTAAAAGTAGATGAAATCAAGAGGTGGAACTCTCGCTGCACCAGTCAAAGAGGAAAGGGAGTTGTGAGAAAGTGCTGCTCCCTACCAGTGAGATGGAAGAAAGCTCCTCCTCTGCTTTTAGTTTAGGAGGAACTGCACTCCCCTATCTTGCTCCACTTTCCCTGGCTTTACCCTCCCCCCATTTCATTCCTAATAAGGTTCCCCGCCATGTCAATATCCAAGAAAACACACTTCCCATAATCCACCTGGCAACATGTGACCCTCTGACTCCCCGTTGTGGTGGTCATTACAATTACACATTTTTCCTGTGTCTGCTGATATGAAGTTGTACAGTGGCCTTCTTGAATATTTTAATCGCATCTGATTCCCTATTTAGAACAGGAAATACAGCAATAAACTTAATTAATGAAGATGGTAAGTGTGCAGGTTTTAGTGGCAATCACTGTGCTAAGAAGGGGTGTGGGGTTGGTGGTGGTGATCTGATTTGCACAATGCAGAAAGCTCAGGAAAAGGATATTAAGAATGTGCTGAAACTGAATAAAAAATAAGATTATTGTTCACTCCACTCTCTCCTCCTCACCATTCTTTAGTGATAACTTATTTTTGTTTGAAAGGCTTACATCTACACAAAGGAAAGGTGCTTTGAAACAAAAAATATATTCTGTCCCCTACACTTAATTACTAACAAGGTCAAAGCAATACAAGATTTTCTAAATTGTCTGAAACATAATAAAAAACAACAATCAGCCAACAATCAGAGAGCTGTTATCTTTGCAGCTTCTTCATGTAGGTTAGGGCCGTGAACATTCAAGTCTTCTCTGCAACCTTTGAAAATAAGACAGTTTCAAAGATGATTTGGGGTAAATTTCATGTTTGTAACTCAATGGTTTTCAACCATTTTTCATTTGTGGACCCCAAAAAAATTTCAAACGGAGGTGTGGCCTCCTTTGGAAATCTTAGACATAGTCTGCAGACCCTCAGGGGTTTGCGGACCACAGCTTGAAAACCACTGCTATAAATTATGGAGTGCCAGTCATGGCTCCATAGTTAAAGTTGAGCTCTGCACTTAAAGCCGGGGGTCAATCTCTTTGGAATGTTTTTAAAATACAGCATATCCTCCCCACAATTATAGAACTTACTTTTAAAGTAGAGATTGAATACTGACACAATGCAAAATACTGTTTCTAAAAATCGATTTAAACTAATCTGGGACTACAAACACGAAAAAGCCTTAATGATAAACATTAAGATTTGGGATTGGTCCTGCTTTGAGCAGGGGGTTGGACTAGATGACCTCCTAAGGTCCCTTCCAACCCTGATATTCTATGATTCTATGATATGGTTAATGCATGGTGTCACTGCAGGGGACGCCCTAACGGTGTACTTCCAAACCTTAACATACTTGGATTTCTTTTAATCTTATCTCATATTTCCTAGATTTATAATGCTTGTTTTTGCAATAATTACAATAATGTATTTTACTGTAAATTACTGACACATACTCTCAATCTTAACTCCATTGTAACATACTTTTTGCTTGGGAATTTACTGCAGAATTTGTGCCAGATGCCTTTTCTTTGGGCGGGAAGGCAGCTTTAAAATCCACCCTGGGCTTCATAGGATCCTGATTCAAAGGTGCTCAATCAGTGCACCTCCTGGGAACCCTGTCCCTGTCCCATCCTGGGACAGCCTTGCACACTTTTAGGGCCCTGCCCTGCAGAGCTCAGATACTCAACTGAGCTCTTTACCTTATTATAAATCTGAATTTTAACATTTGCTAATAGAACCTGAATCTTTTCAATCCAATCTGCCTCATGCACTAGGAAGTGAAATGCTATCTCATTCAAATGTCACCCCCTCTTAGAGAGGGTCAAAACATCCCATTTACTGAAGGAAAATACTTTGAAGTGAAGCAGTGAGAGAGTATGTCTATAATCTTTTCAGAAATTTCATTCTTTGATCGAGATATTGTCATGTAGGGAATGTTTAAGTAGCTCTCCACAATACTACAACAGTATAACTCCATCAGCCGTTAGTTTTAAAGGAGGCATGGTAACAGGGGGATTGCCTTTCAATTTTAGCTATTGTGTTACTGCTGGACACTAATGCCATGTCTACACTGCAACGTAAGCCTGTGCTTGAGCCCAAGCTCAAGCCTACCCCCCCCTTGCATCTACACTGCAATTGTGCTAACCCAGCGTTTGGACCTAGGGTCCCAGGACCCTGCAGGGTTGGAGGGTCCAAGCTCAAGTTAAGCTGGAACCCAAGGTCCGAGCCCTATTGCTTTGCAGTGTAGATGCAGCCACGCTTGACTTGGGAGCTGGGAGTCAGCCGGACGTATCCCACAATTCCATGGGACAATGTCCGTAGTACTCTCTATCCCAACAATCTGCAATGCACTCTATTGAAAATGGAAGCCATGCCCCCTTTGTAAATGGCAGCAGCTCAGCGTTAACCCTGTCTCTCATGATCACCAATCTGCAAGCACACATTCAGAGAGCCTCCTGGGTTTGCAATGGAGAGCGAACAGATCAAGTCTTTGGCAAAGCGAGCTGCTTTCTGGTAACATGCAGGGCAGGCAGTAAAGTTTTCCCACAGTGCATCATGGTCCTAGGGCTAGAGCAGCCACATTTCGGGGTGGAGGGAGGGGATGCTAGGGAATCTGGGATATGGTTACTTTGGCTCAGGTCTGTGCACTGCAATATGGACACCAGAGCTCTAGGTTTCAGCACAGGTTAGAAAGTCTTAACATAAGGTCAAGCCCAGGGCTCCCTAACACAGGTCAGATGACTGGAGTCCCATTAACCCTGCGCTTACGTTGCAGTGTAGACATACCCTAAGAGGCTGGGGGGAAAAATAACACCTGGTGGCAAGCTCTAATGCAACGCAACAGCTCAACTGTACAAAAGAACACAACTCATCTAGACTCATACGACCAAGGACTGCTTTGCTTGCTGTTATTTCATCTGAAAAACAGCTATCCAGAGGACAAAGTGGGAAGCATCTCTAATTTATCCTGTGTGACCACCCCAATTCTTTTCATTTCTTCTTTGGTTTGTTTTGTTTTATTCAGATCAATGCAGGGGACACTGTGGTCATCCACAACGGGAAAAATACTATTTTGTTTAAACTTTGGACCAAATGCTGCAGGCCACTGATTTCCAAAGGAGTTTTGCACAAGCAAGGCAAGCAGGATTTGGCCCTGGACTGGTGAATAGCCTATTGTGCTTCCCTAAAAGAATAGAATTCACCATCTAATTATATTCAGTTAAGTAAGAAACACATACACAGGCATTTAATAAAACCAGACATTATTGAGGCACAAGTCTTGGGTTATCACCCTGAAAGAATTTGAGTGCCTGGACACAAATGTGGTTTGCAAAGAAAGCTGAGTGAAACCAACATTGTTAGAAATTAGAGATTGGTCCAAAATGGAAATTTAAAGTGCAGATTTTGAATCCTGCTCCTTGGAAAGTTCAGGGGTGTTTGAATGCAGACTTTGGGTTCATTCTGCTATAGAAACTAGGAGTAAATAAGTTACAAAGTCAAAATTCAAGGGCAGTTTGGGCTCAGGGTTTTGGTCTGTGCCTCTAGATGAGGAATTTTACTCTTTTAATGCTGTAAAGAGCTATATTCCTGCACTTACCTTTAACCTCAGTTCCTTCTAGTTTCCCCTTCTAGAAAGTCTGTTGGAAAAAAGGTCCCTATGAATCCTTAAAGAAGTATTCACAACATGTGATTCACCTACCTTGACAAAGATAGTGGAATTGCATTCTTGTAAAGCCTCCATTAAACTAATCACATGCAGACACACCATTTCCACCATCTGAAAGAAAAAATATTAAATAAATAGCCAGTGTAATAATATTGTGAACCCGGCCAATAGTCCCTAGGGATAGTCTCACTCCATTTTCTTGGCAGCTACACTGGGGCATAAGCTGTATGTTTTTTAACCACTGATATTTCAGGTTAAATATCACATGATGACATGGGGGACATTTCTATTTACTAAGTCTTTCTCTGATGCAGCACTCTGTTAGAATGCTCTATATATTTTATTTAACTCCTATTGCACACCAAGACAAACTGTCTTCAGTTTTCTTCCTCTCAGTTATTGTTCCTTCTACATGTCCCTATTGGGTAGTTCTCATCAATCACTGAGTCAGAAATTTGTATTTTTATTTCCTGAATTTCTTTTAAAATTAACTTAGTCACAAAGATCAGATTTCATTTTTTTCCATCTGAAGGTGATTTATTGTTCTGAATTGGCAGAGGGGCCATGAATATATATTTCTTTGATTTTATAGCATGAAATACGGCATATGCAAATATTAGCTTTTTGGTAGTAAGCAGAATTTATGTTTTATGTTCTGTAAATACACAGGTACAACAAGACAAATATCTTGAGATGGCAGTGAATATTTGCAGTGCCTGTCTGAACTATGCATGGATTCCCCTATATAACAATAAATTTAGCTTTTCAGTATTGCTTGTCTTCTTCGAAGAGCTTTACAAACACTAACTAATTGAACTTCAAAATACCCCTGTGAGAATAAGTATTATCCACATTTTACAGAGCAGGTATCCAAGGCAGAGAGTTTAATAACTTGTGCCAAGGGCCACATAATGAGTCATTATTAGAACTGAATTAAAACTCAGGGGTTCCTGGTCCCACAGCCTTCCCCTTAGATTTGACCAAGCATCATGCTAGTCAGAGGTAGAGGTCATGAAGAATTCCAGTTGACTTCACTAGGAGTTCCAGGCTTACAGCAGCAGTTCCCAAACTGTGTTCAGTGGACTACAGTTGGTCACAGAGCACTTAACTAGTAGTCCATTGACAGCGGGCTGGTCACCCAGGCTTCTCCACATTTCCAGAGGTTAAAAATCACATTAAAGGACAGCTATAAATATATTAAGTACTTGTCTAATGTGACTTTAATATAAACAACTGGTGTAGTTGGCACAGGAATATTCCAACTGCAGTCCATGTGATTGCAAATTAAATGGAAAATGCCCAAACACAGAGGGGATGGGAGGTTGTCTGCATGATCATACATGAGCAGGGAGGTGCTCCACAAAGCAGTCTCTGCATAAATAGGTGGCCCACATTCTAGAAAATGTTGAGAGCCCTATGCTTAGAGGACCGGGGTATATGTGAGGAATCTCTTTGTCTTGGGCCTAGAATCAGAACCTTCAGAGACAAAGCCAGCAATTACCATTTCAGCTAATGGAGAATATCTATCACATTAGTAGAACCAGAAACTTATGATGAGTCTGGCAAGTGAGAGACAAGACCACTATGTATCTTGCCCATCTTAAGCAAGCTGTCAACCCCGAGCGTGCAAACACAGAGAGCTATTATTCTAGCACTGTGTATGCTTTAGGGCCTGAACCTATGAGGCACTCAGCAATGGAAGTCTATGGGAGTTTAGCGCACTCGGCACATATCAGAAGGCACCGGGAAATTTGCATAGCATTGGGTCTTTAGTGAACTTCACCTACATCCTACACCTGCATGCTAAGCAGTGGAACTGGATGAATAATTCATAACAAATAACTAATTAAACAAATTTGGCTCATTTTCTGTTTGTGAAATGTCTATGAACAGACTGCGGTCTTTTCAAATCATTCATTACTCAAAAATATTTGCGGAATGATCTCTGTGGATTATGCTTGCTCAATAACTTCTTTGCAACCAGTTGACTGTGAGAGTTCAATATTGATCATTTGAGCTGTTTTGACTGAACACATGGGTCACAGGCTAAAAACTCAAGCAAATATTTACAGAACCATTCTGAAGTATTTGATCACTTTTGCTATGGAAAGTCGGAAGCTCTAACATTGAATAGCACTAAAATCCAAGAGAACTGAATAGCACTAAGATCCTTGTTCAGATCACTACAGGGTAAAACTATTACTAGTTATCTTTCCCTTTGAACTCTCAAAGGTAACATATGCTGCACATCCAAAAATAGCACAATTGCTTCACAAAATTATGCATAGTCCTGTGTATTCAGTTTTAAACTTTAAACTTAGAGGGTTTGGCTTTATATAAGGGTATGTTTACAGTATGAAATTAGATCAAAATTATTCGATTCGATTTTTCGGAAGCGATTTTATACATTCGATCTTGTGTGTCCCCACTAAGCGCGTGAATTCGGGGCAGTGCATCCACAATACCGTGGTTAGCATCGACTTTGGGAGTGGTGCACTGTGGGTAGCTATCCCACAGTTCCTGCAGTCTCCGCTGCCCACTGGAATTCTGGGTTAAGAATTCCGGTTTTTTGAACGGCATTCCGGTTTTTTTGAACGGAGTTCTGCCTGCTCAGATTCTTCTCCCCATACTGCGATCAGACCCAGTACCTCCCATTTGGTCTATGCTGGAGCTCTTTTGCGATTCTGGGACTGCACAGTCTCCTGTGCTGGTGAGCTCTGCATGGTCTCCTGTGCTGGTGAGCTCTGCATGGTCTCCTGTGCTGGTGAGCTCGCTATGCTGGCCAACTTCAAAAGTTCCCAGGGCTTTTCCTGACTACCTGGCTAGTGCATCTGAGTTGAAAGTGCTGTCCAGAGTGCTCACAATGGAGCATTCTGGGATAGCTCCCGGAGGCCAATAGCATCAAATTGCGTCCAGAGTACCTCAAATCCGGAACAGCGATGCCAAATTTAGCGCTACTCCCCTTGCCGAGGTGGAGTACAGAAACTGGATTTAAGAGCCATTAATTTTGACATAACAGGGTTGGCTGTGTGGATGGATTCAGTTTTAATTTGGTATAACGCAGCTAATTCCAAAATAATCGTGTAGTGTAGACCAGGCCTAAGTCTGTAATAAATACATCTGTATACAGCATCTGACTCACCACTTTGTTGTGTGCCATAAGCTGTAGGATACTAGGTGTCACTCGGCTCCAGAACTCCAGAGCTGTAAGGATGGCCGTAAAGCTAAACTCATTTTGATTTTGGACCGTAGGGGCTACTGCTGTTTGTTCACAATACACTGTCCAGAGCTGAGCAAATATAAACGCATGGAAGAGGGAACACATGTGCAGCACTGATGTCTGTGGAAAGAGAAACAAGAAGAAAATGTTTTTCTTGAAACAGTATAAAGTATATTCCCCATCAAAGTACCCCCATTAACATAAACCTCCATTAAATTAAATCCCCCAAGAAGTTCTCCCCCATCAGGTGCTCCCTGATCAAACCCACCACAACTATCAAAGTGTTTCTCTCATTAGGATGCAGTAAGTGAAAGGCATCTGATAACAGCTCATGTATGTTGAAAAAATATGTTTATATTTACAGCCTAAAAGCCCAATACTGCAAACAGATCTGCACATACAGGCCCGTAACTGTGCAGACGCACTAAGGGGTATTAAAGTAAGGGTCAGAGTGTGAAGACCACTTTGTCCTTGGGAACCAATCCTGCTGACCTCACTGAGGTCAAACTCCCATTGCTGTCAATGGGAGGCCTGTAGGAACAGGCCCTTATGACTCATGACCTTAAACATGCTCCTGCCCAAGTCAGTGGGAGTGGGAGTTTCCCAAGGAAACATGTATCCATACAAAATAAACCATTTTACATCAACTTCTTTTGATCTGCAACCCAGTTCCATCTTACCAGAATATAATCGCCCCAAAACACCTCCATGTTACAGCCCAATAATGGGAACTTTGCAAGGCTTGCTGTGTAATTTTACAGATGCACCCGAGCATGACCCTTTAATAATAAATGTTAGATGTAGTGATTTCTGACAGACACACCAAAGAGCTGTCACGACTCCTAGACATGTCACTAGTTCATTATAAAAGGAATGTTCTACTGTAATTCAGGTCATAGATATTTTCTCAGTTTAAAAGTGCAACAGTGATTCATGACCAATGCCAGTGTGACTGTACCAAACACTGCCAGGGTTGCTTGGTAACTGGAGGATGGTATTTGAAAGAGCAAAAAGAGCTAGAAAGAATGAATGGGAAGCATCAGTCTTGAATGAGTGAGGGGAGGCCAAGTACTAGACAAGCATGTGATCGTTCTACTTCTGTAGTTAATAAACTCCTATTTATTATTTATTTAGAAAACACATACTGCCTGCTGCATCTATGTTAATTATTGTCATAAATGGTTCATGATTTGCAACGATGTGCACTGTTCATCTTCAAAGCACTTGACAAATCAAGCTGGGCTTGAGCCCATCTCTGTTTGCAAATATTAAATCTTTTTTTAATCCTCACACTACCTCTGTGATGTAGGTTAGCAAGTCTTATTTGAATAGAATAGAATAGAATATTTAGTCACTTGCTACAGGGAGAGTCAATGTGGAGCTGAGAGAGCTAGGCTTAGGACTCAGGAATTCTCATCTCCCACTCCTGTGCTCAGACCACTAGACAATGATGCTCTCAGATAATAAAACATCTCTAGCAAGCTGATTTTTAGTGAATTTATCACTGGTTTTCTATGTCTATTGGGGCAGTTACCTTAAGAAAGACTGGGCAGGTTTGTATTTTCTTTTCTGAATTATGATTGTAAGTTTTTTATTATGCTTTCAGTTTCCTATATCTTATGAAGACAGCAGCCTGCTAACTTTGGGCAGTTTGGGTATGATGGGGCCATTTTATTGAACTAGAAAGTGGGCAGTGTAATTTTAAAACATTCAAACAATACTGCTGGAATATTTTACTTGTACAAGGGGTACCATCTGGGAGTTTAAGGCGCTTTAAATAAGGCTTAACATGAAGTGGCTTTTATAATAGCCAAAGGAGGAAAAGTTGTAAGATGCATTTCACCTCCCTGTAAAAAACCACAACTGGTTAAGTGTTTGCAATACTAATGGCATTGCATATGGTGTATCATATTAAACCCATGGAATCCCTTACCTTTGATTGCTCTGGAAACCCAATCAGGATAACAATAAGGTGGTCTGCGATGTGGGAGCCAGCATCCAGAGGAATTGGCATGCAAGACGAGGGAAAATTCGGACAGACGACGTTGTGTGTCAGAGACCCCAGAAGTAGCCAGGAGAGTAAACGAATATGAGATACACATTCGATGAATTCTTTGGGCCTGTCAGAGAACAACTGATTTTTACAATGCATGTAAGCTTTGCTCTCTCTCATTAACTGAAAATCCCATATGTTTGCAAAATGCTGCCTATGCTTGCTAGAGTCGAAATCATTTGGACAGCTTGCGGGAATGCCAGGTAGAGCCGCGTGTGGATTGGCTGACCTGGCATGGCACTAACATGCCCAGCAGCACTTGTTCTGTCCTTGCAAAGCAGAGATTCTGCACCAGGCTGATGTAGCGAACTCAGAGAGTCACATGCAGCGATTATTTGGATATAAATTATCAAAGGAGCGTTATATCATGATTCCTCTGTATATTAAAGACTGGGGTTACGGCACTGGGCTGTGATTCATGAGATCCAGATTCAGTTCCCAGTTCTGCCAGAGACTTCCTGGGTGACTACGGGCAAGTCACTGGATCTCTTGGGATCTCACTTCCCCATCAGTAAAATAAGGTTAATAACACTTCCTTTCTCCCACCCTTTGTCTGTCTTGGTCCACTTAATTTGTAAGTTCTTTGGAGCAGGGACTGTTTCTGATTAAAAGATCATACAACACCTAGCACAATGAGACCCTGATCTTAGCTGGGGCATCTAAGTGTTAGTGTAATACAAGAAAAACAATAGTTTCCATTGGTTTCGTCTCAATCCAAGATCCCCTTGCTTTCACAAAGCCTGGAATTTAGATTACTTACTCATCTGAATTCATAGGCACTGAGAAGAAACTGATTTCAGGTCAGAAAGCTGTTGCCTAGCAGACCTCTCACTGCCATTTTTCATTATTAATTTAATATCAGTGATTCAAAACACCAATGAAGCATAACAATAATACATTTATTTTATTCATTGGCTTTTCTATGCTGTTCAGCACCTAGGACCTGGGGCTTCACAAACATTAATTATCCTCACATCAGGACATATTATCCTCATTTTACACATGGTGAACTGAAGCCCAGGGAGATGATAATCCTAATGCTGCAAACACGCACACACATACTAATGTTAAGCACATATACATAAGCGTTCGCAGGACTGGGGGATGAGGGCCAGATTTTTCAAGACATTAGGTGCCTAAAGATGCAGATAGGTGCCTAGTGCGATTTTCATAAATACCTAGGTGCCTAACTCCCACTAGGTGCCTATCTGCACATTTAGGCACCTAAATACCTTGAAAAATCTGGCCCAAAGTGACTTGCTGAGATCCCATAGGAAATCTGTACTAGAGCCAGGAACTGAATCCAGATCTGCTGAGGCTATGGCCAGTGTCCTAACCACACGACCATCCTGTCTCTCTATGAAAAATTATTATAAAACAAGGCTTAGTTCTCTTCAGCCACACCTCCATCATTTCCTGTTATCCTACACTACCCACAGCCACACAGAAATACTACAGATCAGGATCTCTCACATTTACCTTGACCGGTGAGGGTTAAGCATGTATTTAAATTAAAGTATATGTATAGCTTCACAGATTAAATCCAAAGAACCTCTCATATTGTGAAGTCTTTTTTTAACAGATCACCTTCAGAATGGGCCCAATCCTGGAGCTCCTACTCATTTACATTCACTCCTTACACAGGCAAACTGCAATGAGTAAGGAGTTGACCCTATATGGCTAGGTTTACAACCAGAACTGATCTAATACTTTCATTCTGTTTTACTATGAACTCATATTCTCAAATACGTATTCAAATTCATCCCTGATGTAACTTCACTGAAGCCAATGGAGTTACATCATGGATCCATTTGGGGCCATGATGCAACACTACCGAGTCAAAGTTGGGATTGTTGAAACATTTAACCTTGAATTGTCTTTCAACATCCATCATCAAATCACACCCACTGTCATCACTAACTGCATTCCCTTTAATCTGGCAAGAACCCCAGAATTCTTGTGGGAATTTCTGCCTCATTGCTCTTCTTTTAGGGACAAAAGTGCTCTTACCCCTGTTGCATTGCAGAAGGAGGATGGTACAGCCACGGCAAGTAACGAATCACAGCTTTATTATCTCTGTGATTTCCTCGTGTAATTTCCATAGCTGCAATCTGAGCTAAACCAACTTTGAGATGTCCACCAAATGTGTCTTCATGCAGTGGCTGGGAACACGTCTTCATGTGACTCTGCAAAGTAAAGATCTGATTTTCTATCCAGTAGGGTATTGCACTAGATACACTTTATGCTAATTCTCATATATTGTCTGTTCACCTTCAATCACCCATACAAAGAAAGAGTTAGGCAACATGTGCATGCATCCTTCCTATCAGCCAACCCTGTAACTGTGTATGCAAACTAGCTTTTGCATACTCAATTTATTTAATTGCACATCGAAGTATTCAATCTTTTCACAAGGTAATACAATTTGCACAAGAAATTATCAGCTTTACCCAGACAAATAGCCATTTGCTTTTAAAAATACAATATTTTGCCTCTTCAGTGGGCGAGAGACCATTTTGCATGGCTCATTTACTGTGAGGACATTTAGGCACTGAAAATCTAAGGGCATTGTTGTATCTACTGAGTGGCATATGCTTATCCCTAAAAACGTACTTTATAAAACACGGTTGTGGGCTGTAATGCTTAATTGGTGCTTCTTGAGATTCCTCCATATTCCCAAATGTGCTAACTCTGAATTGTCTATTGCTATTGCAGATGATGGCAGTGCCAATGGGTGTATGGTTTGCTTAAAGGGACAAAATGTCCTTTGCACAAGAGAGGCCATATCATCAGCTGGAATAAATTGGCATGAAAGTCAGTGGACATATGCTGATTTTCATCAGCTGAGGATCTGGTCCCAGTAATTTTAGTTCTACCAAATGAAAATCATTTAACTGAACTCCTGTTCAGGAGTGCAAAATCTTCCAGCACAGATGATTAGATAGTTAGATAGATCGATCTTTTGCTTATGTCCAGATAGTGAAATTTATAAATTCGGCTTTCCTGACTTTCTAGAAATTTACATTTTATTCCAAGAGAAAACAAAGACCATAAATAACTGAACACAGACAATAAATGAGAACATGGCTATGCTGAGAAGTTATCATGTGCAAGTCTAATATAATGCACTAGTTACTAATAAAGCTGAGAAAGAAATACACAATTAATGTCTCTTCCACACAAAAAAAATGTACTCAGAGTCTCAAAACATTTTATTAGAGCTAAACTAACAACTTTTAACTAAATATTTAGTCAGCAAACTTCACCTCTTTTTCTGCTCATTGAATGTTTGCAAACAGTGCTTTCCTTGGATTTATTCATTAGCTGATGAACAATTTCCCCCTTTTAAACTCAAAGCCTTGTTATCCACAATTTGAAATCCCAAATCAAGTTGTGCTCCTAGATTGTGATTGGTCATATAAGTCACATGATATTGTTCCCATCACCTGGATTGGCTAGTGTAACTCTGACCAACAGGCCTCTGGAGGGAATACTTGCAGAAAGCAAATGTACAATGTGGACAAACTTAAAATCCACTTTCCAGGGACATTTGCGTTAGTGAAACCCACTCAATATGAACATTCATGTAAAATGAGTATGAACGGGCATGAACATGGATGATGAGAACTTGTTTAAAACTCTGACTGAACCTTTGTAGGTTTTTTGGTTTGATTTGGTATGGTTTTTCCAGTATTTGCCCAGCTATATAGGCGACATACAATGTGTTTCTGTCTCTATCCCTTAAAAAGGTAAATTCAAAAAGGAAGAGGCTACAGCTTTTCCACATACAAACATTCCAGACTAAATATATACTTTGCCTTTACATTTTCCAAACTGAACCAGAACTTCAATAAACCATTAACTAAAATAATGGTCATATTAGCTGGCTTTCTACTCTATTCCTTCAAGCTCTCTGACCCATCTCTCATATGGGCTGAATCCAAACAACCTAAAATTTGGGAATGCTTTGATTCTCATCCAGATTTCAACCCCCCAAATCACAAAGTTTAGGAGTTTGCTCCCTGGTTTCATTTTGCCCCATGAAAGATGTATGAAGAACAGAGCAGGGGGCTTAGTTCAGGTCCATCGCTTACTATACAAGGACTAACAAACATGAAGAACTTTTAGATTTTGCAAAGACTTATGCAGCTGTGTAATTTAAGCAAAGTCAAGGTGGATGAGGTGGTAATATCTTTTACTGGACCAACTTCTGTTGTATGTACTGTAGTTATCAGAAGGCTACAGATGGGGTAAGACCTCTGGGAATGATGTTTTGTTTCATACATTTGCTCAGAAAGTAGATGTCGCTGTTAAGTTTTTCTTTCTTTTTCTTCATGTGTTGGAGTTTCCATTTCAGATGGAAACATTCGATATCTTCCATTGTTGTTTGCAGTGTTGTTGTAGCCGTATTGGTCCCAGGACAGTAGAGAGACAAGTTGGGTGAAGTAATATGCTTTATTGGACCTTTTACCTCACCCACCCTGTTTCTCTAATATTCTGGGACCAACACAGCCACAGGCACCAGCTTCCTCCAGGCCCTGGGGGTGCTCAACCTCCCACTCCGCCCCAGGCCTCGCCCCCACACCCACCCCACCCCTTCTCCCAAACCCCCATCCCTGCTCCATCTCTTCCTGCCCAATTCTGCTCCCTCCCACAGTGCACCCCATCCCCGCTTCTCTCCCGTCTCCCCCAGCACCTCCTGCACGCTTGCGGAACAGCTAATCACAGCAGGCGGGAGGCACTGGGAGGGAGGGGAAGGAGTTGATCGGCGGGGCCGCCGGAGGACAGGAGGCGCTGGGGTGGGAGGAAGGGAGCTGGCTGCCGGTAGGTGCTAAGCACCCACTAGTTTTTTTCCGTGGCTGCTCCAGCCCTGGAGTGATGCATTTGCACGAGCTTTTTCAAGACTGGAGCCTTAAAGAGATAGCAACAATTTATTAAAATGGGAAAAGGTTTCAATCAAATTCATGTTTTCTGTGGGATAAGTATACAGGATGAGTCTCTCTTAGTTTCACCACTGATTCGTTTTTTAGTATATTTGGAAAGTAATTTAGAATGTGCGAATAATTTTTTAACAGGGAAAAATTAGAGTAGGATGGGAATTCAGTTCAGTTGAAAATGATTAATTAGTTCATGCTTTAGAGTGGATCACTACTCCAGTGCAAAAGAGGAAAAGCAGCTTCCCCTACTGGAGCATTTTTAAAAGCTGAATAGGGTTCAAGACAGACATTCAATAGGACAGGAACTGGAAGCAGAGATTTTTCTCTCAAAAACATTTCTTGTGGGTTTCAACAGAAGTATTTTTTCAGGTATTACCCGTGATTACTCCTCATTTGTGTGGCTGACACTCCCTCCTTGCAAGAAGATGTTGGTGTGAAGATAAAAGATGAACTGGTAGCATGAACCACTTAAAGGAGGGGAAAGTGATCAGGAACAGTCAGCATGGATTCACCAAGGGCAAGTCATGCCTGACTAACCTAATTGCCTTCTATGATGAGATAACTGGCTCTGTGGATGAGGGGAAAGCAGTGGATGTGCTATTTCTTGACTTTAGCAAAGCTTTTGATACAGTCTCCCACAGTGTTCTTGCCAGCAAGTTAAAGAAGTATGGGCTGGATGAATGGACGGTAAGGTGGATAGAAAACTGGCTGGATGGTCGTGCTCAACGGGTTGTGATCAATGGCTCCATGTCTAGTTGGCAGCCGGTATCAAGTGGAGTGCCCCAAGGGTCGGTGCTGGGGCCGGTTTTGTTCAATATCTTCATCAACGACCTGGAGGATGGTGTGGACTGCACCCTTAGCAAGTTTGCAGATGACACTAAACTGGGAGGAGTGGTTGATACGCTGGAGGGTAGGGATAGGATACAGAGGGACCTAGACAAATTAGAGGATTGGGCCAAAAGAAATCTGATGAGGTTCAACAAGGACAAGTGCAGAGTCCTGCACTTAGGACGGAAGAATCCCATGCACTGCTACAGACTAGGGACCGAATGGCTGGGCAGCAGTTCTGCAGAAAAGGACCTAGGGGTTACAGTGGACGAAAAGCTGAATATGAGTCAATAGTGTGCCCTTGTTGCCAAGAAGGCTAACGGCATTTTGGGCTGTATAAGTAGGGGCATTTCCAGCAGATCGAGGGACGTGATTATTCCCCTCTATTCGGCACTGGTGAGGCCTCATTTGGAGTACTGTGTCCAGTTTTGGGCCCCACACTACAAGAAGGATGTGGATAAATTGGAAAGAGTCCAACGGAGGGCAACAAAAATGATTAGGGGGCTGGAGCACATGACTTATGAGGAGAGGCTGAGGGAACTGAGATTGTTTAGCCTGCAGAAGAGAAGAGTGAGGGGGGATTTGATAGCTGCTTTCAACTACCTAAAAGGGGGTTCCAAAGAGGATGGATCTAGACTGTTCTCAGTGGTAGAAGATGACAGAACAAGGAGTAATGGTCTCAAGTTGCAGAGGGGGAGGTTTAGGTTGGATATTAGGAAAAACTTTTTCACTAGTAGGGTGGTGAAGCACTGGAATGGGTTACCTAGGGAGGTGGTGGAGTCTCCTTCCTTGGAGGTTTTTAAGGTCAGGCTTGACAAAGCCCTGGCTGGGATGATCTAGTTGGGGTTGGTCCTGCTTTGAGCAGGGGGTTGGACTAGATGACCTCCTGAGGTCCCTTCCAACCCTGAGATTCTATGATTCTATGATTCTATGAGGCAGTCTAGTGCACTGTCACTACTTTTCAGGAAAAGACTGACACATTCCAAAGGTTGGCATATAAGGGAAGCAGCACACTCATCTCTAGCCTTTCAGTATCCCTTACAGACTGACCTGTGCTGCAAAATGCATTGGCGCAAATCAACAGCTCTTTAGGCACAGGCTAGAAGTGAACGTGGGAGATTAGTAGCAGAGCCTCCCTAGAACTATGTGTATGTGAGAGCCCAGGGTGCAATGTGTGAATGACGGGAATATGTTTTCTTGCTAGTTAGAATTAGGCAACACTAGCTGTACTATATCTGTTAACTGAGCTTTAGATCACGCAAATACAATTTGGCAACTGCTTGATTTGACTGTGTTCAGTGACGGAGTGACCTCTGATTCTGCTGATGAACTTCCCCTTGGATCACTGAGTTCCTGTTGTTCAAACACTAACGGCCTTTTGCCAGATTTTAGCATTGGCTGCATCTTTTACAGCTTTTGGACTCTCTTCTGTACTTTGGAATGACCTCTCTTCCATACTCCCAAACCATCAATTTGTCTTGCAAGCTTTGTGTGGGTTACAAGTAGCAAGACCTGCTTATATCCCCTCCTGTTTTACTTTATGTGCTAATTGAATGAAATCCACTCCTGTGCAGGGAGGCAGCACTAGATCAACAGACCATTTAAATCCGACTTAGCACCATTTTTGAGGATGTAGGAGGTATTTAAGCTGTGCTACTGATATACCTGTGCCGCTCAGCGGTGAATTGCAACCACTGTGCATGTATTTTCAGCTCCAAAATACACTCAGACTTGTTTAGAGGGACAATGTGACAATTTAAGTTGTATAAATACAAATAAATTATTAGTAATTATTATTATTTATTTTACAAAACGTAATAATATAAATGTTTATATGGGATTTTTTAAATTAAAATATTGTATTTTTATGTAAACATTTCTCTGGCATGTTTGCTGTCCAAACATTGCAGCATCAGGCTAATGTACAAGAATCAGACTAGAAACCAAAGAGAAACTAACTAATCTATTTCCATTGTCCAAACTGAGTGAAATGCATCATCATACATGAGGAAAAGAAAACTGGAATTTTAAAATTATTACAATTTTAATAACACATGGTTAAATCATACACCCCTAACAAAGACAAGTAATATCTGCATGTGTGTATAAGGGATGCAGGATTGGTCCATTAAAGCAGAATTAGTAACATGGATATGGAACTTTATTTTTCTGTATATGATTGTTTAACCTGACTGTCCCTTCCATAGCAATCTTTGTATGACATTATTTTATTAGCATCCACATTTCAAAAAATGAAACCTGCGTTTTTATTTGTATGCTTTGCATATTCAAATCCAGCCCTAACTTCAGCCCTTTCCATAAGCTACTTTATTGTTTTTCCCTGAGGAAGTGACTAACCTATGATAGCACTAGCTTTAAAATGGAAATCTCTCTGTTGGTCATTTTCATATAGGTCCCTCCAACTATGCTATTTACAGAAAGGATGAAAGTCATAATTAGCAAATACAATTTGGGTCAACATATCCCTGTACCGTACTCACCTTTAATTTGGTTAAGGTATGCATATCGGCAATAAAATCCAGCACGTCATTAACGTACTGCCTCATGCACTCCATTGCTGCTGTTCCACACTAAAAAACACACAAAAGAAATGGATTTAATCATCTGTTTTTTTGACATATTGAGGTTTCTGGATTTGCCTCATGTTCACTGAAAAAAGATCTGTTTCTTGACTGCTTCTGGTGGTGTACTGTTTAATCTGAAATATTCCTTGGGAGTCTTCTTTGCAGTGAAGTTTACCCCATTATCCAGAAGCATATACATAAAGCAGCCAATCTCAGTACCTACTTCATCCATCACAGAATTTCTCATCAGTGACTATAATAAAAGGTTAAGTGAAGACCTTTTAAAGAATATTAGTACAGTGTACTCCTTGAACCTTTCATGGGGCCTGAATCAAAGTCCACCAATGTCAATGGGAGTCTTTCTATCAGCTTCAATGGCCTCTGGATAAGGCCCCTAGTCCTGCAACTTTTCAAGCAGCTGAGCGCTCCTCTTAGGCAAATTGGTGGACTGAGCCCTAAGAAAGTGAAATAGAACCACAGGCACGGATCCTCTGTGTTCATATGAACGAGTCCAGTTCAGGAAGCTTATGTAAAGAACACGGTCATTCTTCCTTGCTCTCAAATTCCCAGTGAAGATGGCACCAGAAAAATGTCTTTTTAATCACTGTTCTCATGCTTTTCACTTGTTAACAGATGAATGTGTGCACCACAATTTTGGCTAGCAGAGGTTAATGGAATATTTTCATTGACAAAGTACTCAAAAGATCAGCACTTCGCTGCCATTTCAAATTTACTAAAACAATTTTTTAAAACATGTTAAATTTAGACCACAAGAGTTTTCACTTCACAACATGTAGGATTTTAAAAATGTAAGTGTTTTCACAACACTTTGGGAACATGTAAAATTCTGGGAGCCCAAACTGTACAAAGCAAAACTGTGTAGGATGATTTTTTAAGAAACTGCAACAACCCTCCCTCCATAATTACAAATAGCCTTAGGGAAATAGACACAATAAAGACAGTTTCTTTCCTTCAACTCCTATTTAAATGGAGAGGACAGATGGCACATTGGGCTCAATCATGAGCCAGCCTACACACCAGCAGCACAGGGGAATTAGGGGGTATAATACATGTCCCTATGCTCTTACATGAGCTATCTGCATTTCAGTCACAGGTGGGTAAGCAGCTGTGCTAGCATACAGGGAGAAGTAATCTGTGCCAGGAAAGGGGGCAGTTTGCATTACCTCCCCCATGGAGCAAGAGGGGAGCAGGGACCAAACTGTGATGCAATAGAGTCACAATTAGGTCTGTGCTCTTGTCCCGGGAAGTGCAGTTGTGCATGGCCCCTTACTCATGGCACACTGCCAGGTGCCAGTCTAGCCCTCAGTTAGTAAAAGATCTGCAAGGCACATGCCAAGCAATACAGTGAATTAAATTACCAAGCTAAACAAAGGTCATACCAGAGAGCTCTTCATAAAAGCTTTGTGAGAAGGTGCAGATGACTGGTGGAGTATTCACTTTAATCCAAAGGCAGAATCCTCTGAATCCGAGGGGTTGATTTTCAGGAGTGGTGAGCACCCATAATTTCAGCTGAAGTCTGTGGGAGCTATGGCTGCTCAGCACCTCTGAAAATCAAATTTCTATAAATTCAGGATTATTCTGGGTCCAATACACTTACTGCATTACATGACACCATTGTTTTATCAAATCTCATCTCTTGCTTCCAAAAGTGGCCAATATCTATAGCTTTAAAAGAAGGAAAAAAAAGTCATAATGCACCTGGCCTTTAATGCAATACTGTGCATTGGGAAGGAATATTCCTCTTCGACCCCTCTAGTAAATGGTGTACATGATTTAGTTGGGGTTGGTCCTGCTTTGAGCAGGGGGCTGGACTAGATGACCTCCTGAGGTCTCTTCCAACCCTAATCTTCTATGATTCTATGAACTGATCACCCTTTACTGAGCATGAGTAACAGCCAGTGTTGTTTTTGTTCATAAAATTATTCAGCCGTGAGTTTTAGTTGCTGAAATTTGAGAATCTGCTCAAATTCTATATTTAAGCAGCTGAGCCAAGTATTTCTCATTTTTCTATGTTAATATAAATCTAGATGGTGTTGAACTATAACACCTTCTGCCTGTTCAAATGATATGCCTGTCAGTTCTCTTGACAGGATAACAAACAGTAAAATAAGGTCACTGGCAGCCCTGTCAGAGTGTCCTCCATCCAGTTTATGTGGACTAAGGATTCCACATTGGTTCTTTTAAACTGAGTGATGGAATTATAAAAGCTATTGTGCTCAAGCCTCCTGAATAATAAACCTCTATTGCAAGAGACTTCTCTCCTACTATTTATTCAGTTTCTTTCGGCAGACATATGTTGCATTCAAAGAGCAGAACAACTTTCTCTTCTGTTAGTTCTTCTAAAGTGACCAATTCATTCCATGTCTTGTTATATCTACTTTGATCAAAATAAAATTAAAAGGTTCTGTTAAGAAGAGGTGTTAATTATCATTGAGGCTTGGAGTTAAAAGTCACAGAATCACAAAAGTTAGATATAGAAAAGACTTGATAGGCCATCTATAGTGCTGGTGAGACTTGCACATAGAAAAGCAGTCTGCAAATCCTGGAGCAGACTTGGGATGACTAAGGACAGGCCCCAGACGCTATCTATCTACTGGTATTTGTGCTACATCCAGCATGAAAAATCTGAATACCTTACAGGATTATTTAACTTCCTTCTTTACCTGTGTCTTTCTTTTGGGAAAGTGGGGGCATGACATCTTTTGGGGCATTCAGTTGGTCTGCTCCCCAATTCCGTTTTCTGGAGACTAGCAAGGTAACCCTTACTTGAGTGAGAAGCCCCACTGAAGTCAATGGGACTTGTCATGTGAGTAAGGACTACTCCTATAAAGTAGAGGCTGCAGGATCAAGTTGTGTTACTTTAAATTTTTCTCAACATTCTATAAAAATGAATCATCCAAGCTTCTATCTTCAGTGCCCTGGTAAGCCAGAAGAGAAACAAAGGTAGGAGAAAGGACATTTCCATGAAACAATCTGAACATCAGAACTGAGTGAGACATATTTTTTTTAAAAGCAGAAACAAAGAGATGGAGTGTGGTTCACTACTTACTCCAGGCATAGATGCAATCATCTGTTTATGCAAGATTGTTGACTCAGCTAGTTTTGTTCCAGCATCTGCACAAACAAACTAATAAGAAATTAAAGATTAATTATATTTGTAGGAGCCAGAAGACATTAAAAAGTAATTTATGATTTTATTAAACTCAGCTCAGATCTCGTTTTGCTTACTTTTGTGGCAACTTGCTTTTGGACACAAAAGAGCTCCCGCCATTATAAACAAGCTAGTTTGTCTGTTATAAACAAGTTAATTCATCAAATTAAAAAATTGACTTTAAAGTATATGAATTGACATATATATGCTGATTTGTACAGTAATGGTTTGAAGAAAATTATAAGATAAAATAGGGCATTTTCAATCAAATCTAAATATATTTGTAATCAACGGGAAATTTTTGCATTTCTCCAAATAACATCAATGGGCTCCTTTTATTGTAACTGATTTCAGAAGTAAAGGAGGATGAATCAATGGGCAATATTCAACATTCATGAATCTCTATTGGAGAACTCTATCATTGCAGTTACACTAAGGATGAATTATATTAACAGATTTTAAATTCAGAATGGACCATTATGATCATCTAGTCTGACCTCTTGCATAACACAGGCCATAGAATTTCACCCACTAATCCCTCAATCAAACCCAATAAATTCTTGTTTATCTAGAGCAGCTGTCATTGAACATTATCATGGTTAATTTTTCCTTATTTTTCTTGATTCCATTTTTACACGTCTATTTACTCTTTATTCCCCTGACCCCAAAACCACTGATGTCCACAATATTCATGCACCAGGCCTTTTAATATTTGTTATTTATTCTTTATATTTCTCCAACACTGTGCTAGACACTTTGCAGGCATGATGATGAGTTCCCTGCCCCAGAGAGTTTACTATCCTAACAAACATTGTCCTTGAGCAATTCTTGTCGTTTCTGTCCATAGAGATGCAGTATGTCATCCCCCAAAGAGCAGACACAGAAGCAAGGTTCCCAAGCTGAGGTGTCAACCTAGATTTTCTCAGTGAACGTTGTGGTTTCACTGATTTGGGCAGCTTCCAACTACATAATATATCTATTAACTGTTTGACACACAAGTCTGGCACCATTGTCACCACTGATTGTCCTCAATCTTGGCCCCAGATGTCCCCTGGAGTGCCTGAAGCCGCATTTCTAGTCAATCTCCCATGACCTATATCTTTTGTAATGTATTTTAATTAGAATATTTGTATTATATACCAAGACTTGGAAACACTCATACGTTAAACTTAGATCTTTGACGTCAGTCTGTTCTTCGGGGATAAATGCCATGAAGAGAAAAAGACATGTGTAGGGTAACATTCAGACAGGGCCTCCCCATATACACAGTGTGATTCTGATCTCATTTACACTAGTTTCACACCAGAGTAAAGCCAATGGTTCCAATTTATACTGAAGTGAGATCATGATGTGACCAATACCGTTTCCGTCAGGGTTGGTCAGAATCTGTTCTGTGCAAGAGCTCTATTTGGCATAGGGAGGGAAGAATAAGGCCTCTGGGAGCAGTTATGGTATGCACCAGCCACACTGATATCTAGAGTAGCTGTTAGGCTGCTCTAAATTATGCCACAGATGGAGGAAACTTAATGGACCCTATATCAGTGGAGGACAGGCACACTCCAGACATGCCCCCCAACACACCCTTGGCACATCCCCTACTCTGAGAAAATATGCCAGTTGGAAGTTCTCCTATGGCAGAGGAATTGTCTGTTGAACATTTGTGGCTGTATTATGGTCCTTTTGCACCACACGAGTGGCACAAAGGGGACATAACTCACTAGAGAATCTGGCCTGGTATTTCTAACACATTATGGTAGGTTATTGTGCATTGCTATAGGTAAAATATTGTGTCAATAGTACATCATTTCAAGTCAACTGAGAACATCTGCTGAAGTGAAACATTGTTGATTTTAAATATTATTTTCCCTTAAAACAAAAAAGCCTTATTAGCATCCTGCTAACCTATTAAATGCAAAGTATTAAATGGGGTGGGTTATGCAACAAAGATTAATATAAACATGAACAATGGCTAAAAAAAATCCATAAAGTTTGTAATGAGCAATTAGCTCCTCTTTAGCTTATAATTGTGGTTACCATCTGGCCTGCAGCTGCAAGGATCCTTCCAGAGCTGAACTGCAGGGACAAAGAGCTGGATAAACCAAACTAATGCTCAAAACTAAAATTTCCTATTTTCAATTCAACTCACTGACATTCATATTAACTCCCTACAAATCCTATGAGGCATCAAGATGCCACTGGCAATAGATTTAGTACCAGTCATATGTAGGGTCACATTTCAAAAGGATGGGAAAGTCACATTTCAAAAGGATGGGAAATATATGTTGGACCTCCTCCTAACGTTGTCTGCTAATTGAGGTAAAGTGGTTGGGTAATGAATAAATGGACATGTCTGCTGAATTTGGGTGGGTAAATATCCATCTGTTCATGCTCAGAGTTCTAAAAAAATATTTGTGAGAAATAGCTTAAAATGTGACCTTCATCTTGGATCATTTCAGTCAGTTATGCATTATGATTAAATTCTGAGGACTAGATCCTCACCTGATGTAAATTAGCATGGCTCCATCGAAGTCAATAGAGCTACACTGATATACATCAATTGAAGGTCTGCCCCAAAATGGGTGCCACCTCATGGGGCTTGTTGTTAAAGAGGGGAAATAATAAAACATGTAAGTTAAAAAGAAATGAAACTTCGGGACTGATTCTGAGCTCTCTTACACTGCTTTAATTGCACTGACTTCCACAGAGGTAATGCAGGTTTACACTGGTGCAAGGAGGACAGAATCAAGCCCTTGCGATTTAAAATGCTAGTAGAAGCAGCAGTTCCTATACAATCTGCATGGGCCACACCTCCATAATGAAGATATGGTGTGGGGGCTGCAAAGCAGGCACGGCCATTGGCTCCTGGCAAGATTTCAGTGTTTTCCTCTGTTGAACAAAATTTGGATGCTGGGCAAAAAAACCCCAAGAAACCTTGCAATAAATAAATAAATCATCAACATTTAAAAACCGTGCTTAAATAGATGCTTATACTGATCTTGTGAATATCAATTTTCAGAATACAATTAACCCTAACGGAAAGTTTCACAAATTAATTTAAATATTTGGATATAAATGTTGATCAACAAAAAAAACACAAGGAAGAGAATATAATACTGAGGAACCCAGAGAATTTGGGAAACTACGTTATAAGAGTCTAAACCAACAATTTCTGAGTCGGCAAACAATCATTTGTGAAATGTTAATATAACCATAACTACCTGCCAAACTCTTCAGTTAGAGAAAGTAGTAATAGAAAGTAAAAGACAAGCATGTTTCACATTCAGTTAATGACTAAATTCTAGGCCAAAGTCAAACCTTCAACTTTTCTAAGAATGACAGTTGAGAATTACAGCAGTACAGATTTGTTCTTTCTGAATTACCGGGACCTTTCAGATAAACAAATCTCTGCTTAACATAATGCAGAGCAGCTCCTGAAGAAACTAGGGCCCAATCCTTAGAGGTTCTGAGTGACTCCTGAGAAGGGTTCTCTCCTCTCAGCTGCCATTAAAGTCAATGAGGATGTAACAGAGTGGCTTGCCTGTAGGTTGGAGAGACTGGGGCTACGCCTGATTATGAGATGAGCTCCAGCTGAGAGGAGTTTGGTGATTCCAATGTAAAAGGCAGCAGGAAGCTGAAGGTGTGAGGGGGTGGTTATTGAGTATGAGTGCCAGGCATCCCATGCAGCATCAAAAACAAATTTGGGAAAGCTTGACTCACTCCAGGCTCAAGTGTTGCAAATTGCTTGTGGTGCTTTCATCCCAATGCTGCTGCGTGTACCGCAGATAGCTGCCGGTGAAATGCCTTTTACGTTCAGAGTGAAGGTTTGAGACTTAACCTTTTGGGCTAAAGTCATTGGAAACAGTGAACATGGAAACACTAAGCTAATATCTGATGCATGCTGGATGTTAAGTGGTCGACGTGTAGGGCAAAAACTCAAAATGCCTCGTCTCATTAGGGTTTAAGAGTGGACAAAGGAATTAGTGAAAACAAAGACCTAAAAGAGGTTAAAATCGATAACTTTGGGGAAATGCATTATAACTGAAAAATTACACCTCCTGAGGTAGATATGGAACTGTATAATGAATTTAAAAGAGGAAAAGGAGTGTTAAATATGCAGGATATAGCAAATCAATCCATTTGTGATAAGTGGGGACACTAATGCCTAACGTACACTGATGGCTCCAAAGATGTAAGAACAGGAAGAGTGGGAGCAGCATTCTGTGTCCCTTCACGTCGAAAGCTGTACGGCTATTAAATTTTGTAACCATTTTGACAGCTAAACTGGCATGGATAATGCTGGCATTAAATTGGGTCATAGCTGAGCACCCAGCCACCGTGGTCATCCTGTCTGATTCCTTATCATGATTACTGGCAATCAGAAATGGCACTTCAGACAGCAGAAATGATATACTTAATGAACTATTACTGTTAAAAGAATTGACACGGGTTTAATCATGGTAACAGCGTGGATCCCAGCGCATGTAGGCCAAAAATGCTGTCAAACACAAGCAAGTTGCTTTGGAGATCCCTTTAAGTAAACTGGAATTTAATAATCTAATTAAAAATGAGTTAAGAGACAAATGGCAGGAAATATAGGCACAAGAAAGAAAGGGGAAAAGATTCTGTGAAATACACCCAAGATTCGAAAATGCTGATATATTCCAAGGCCCTGAGAGAAAGAGTAAAGTGGTTCCATTTATAATTTTAACTGGCCATTGTGGCTTAAATAGTCATTTGTTTCTAATAAACAAACATAAAGATGCAAGGTCCAGGAAACAGCTGATCATCTCATTTGGGAGCACCAAGAGTGTACCACCAAAAGGGATATTTATATGAAAAATTTAGAGGCCTTAAAATTTTCACTGTAACGCTTAGTAAGAGCACCAGGAAAATGGGGCCATATAAAAAAAAAGCAGCATTGCAATTCTTTAAGAACATGGGAAAGATGAAAGACTTTAATTCTTGATGGTGTCTATGGTGTCCAATGCTTGGCAGTTAGACTCAGCAAGTGAGTCTGCTTCACCATAAAACAGGAGAAGGGGGGAGGAGAAAGGGGGTGTGGATGACAGAGTCGCTGAGACTGCCAGAGGCAGGTGCCAGTTACCCGGGGAAATTCAGCGGGGAGCTAGCCAGATAAAGCCTGTGAGTGAGAGTAAAGAAAGCTCAAAGGAAAAGCAGAGCTAGACGGGGACTGCAGATTGAACCTGCAGGGAGAGAGAGAGCCTCCTGCAATTAGAGTGACCAGATATTCCAACTTTATAGGGACAGTCCCAATATTTGGGGTTTTTTCTTATATAGAGGCCTATATTACCCCCTACCCCCTGTCCTAATTTTTCACACTTGCTATCTGGTCACCCTACCTGCAATGGTCCCCAAGGAAAGGACAGTCAGGGAGGGGGAGAACATTTTAAAATGTTTCTTTCTGGGAACCTTGTTAGTTTAATAAAAAAAAATCAGACCCCAAGTAGTGCTGCGATTGAGCAAGACTGTGCGGAGTATTGTTCAAGGAGCCCTGAAGGGGAAAACAGGAGCAAGGTGCTGCAGAGGCACCCCTGGCCACGAGGGGGTGCTCCAGTGGATGATACCGTGTGACAGAGATGTTAAAAGTGCCCCACGCTAGTGGTGAATGTCAGCCCTGCCTTGAGTGCAAGGGGAGCTGGCAGAGCCAAAGGAAGCATTGTAGTGTGGCTTGGTGCTGTCTATCCCTATGCAGCACACAGCAGCTGGACAGCAGTACTAGGGAGAACACCCTTTACAAAGTGCTGTAGGGAATCATTCAAACTAAGCTCTACTTGTCAATTAAATCAGCAAGCTGCAGAGCTTTTTGCTTTTTAAAATGGTCTTTATTTTGCATACTCCCGGAGAGCACAAGCAGACACATTATGGCTGTCCCTTGCAGGGGCTGTTCAGAGGAAGAGACTCCCTGTACCTCTTCCAACCTACTCAGGACACCTGTGCCCCAGCCAGGCATAATTTGGCCCAAAGTGTTATCACCCTCCTAGTAAAGTGTGAAAAAATGATTCTCATCTTATTTAGTATGTATGTCATCAGTAATGCTGATGGCAGTGAGTAATCTGGAATTAATGTGGGTGTCGAATGTACATTCCAGTAATTCCTTTGTTATTCAGCCCACACTTGATCTATCATTAAAATAAAGTGTTCCTAGCCCCCATGTTATCTCGATCATCTGGAGTGAATCCCAATGTACTCTATGCATCACACACGGAGAGGTGTATATACACGTTAATAGGTTGGGGGGTTCTGCAGGAACCTTTGTGAAAATGAAAACTATCTTTGTGTTCATTTCACGCTACCCCTTCCACAGGTTTGATTAACATAAGATAATACAATTAATATGAATTTTCTACAGGCTTCTCAGCAGTAAAATGGTGAAATGAGACATCTCCTCATTTCAAGGATATTGAAGTAAATCTAAAATAATTATTAATATATGTGATGTTACTAGCTGATTACTTTCAAGGGTATTTCTGTGAATTTAGTGTATGGGGAAAGTGCTAGGTTGGCAGCAATTGTAGCATTTGGTTGGCAGCAATTGTAGTTCTATATTTACAAGTAGATGAGAGGGAGTTTTGTTTAGCAGCTGGAGCATGGGATTGAGTCAGTAGCTTTTGGTCCTATTCCCAGCCCCTAGAAAGCACTCAGACCCTACCTGGATCAGGCACTTGGATAGGTGGTTGCGCCTTACACAAGATAGGATGTCCAGTTCCTACCGGACCAGTCATTACATCATTAAACCACCAAAACTGTCATTGATTGGCACCCTTTCCGGCAGTCTCAACAGAGGAACTCAAGCTTCAATCGGCTATGGAGATGAAACTATCTTGTCACAGGTCGAGGTAGCCCCAGGACTGAAATGCATAGATACAGCAATGTGGAAAAGTTGGAACTGCTTAGCCTGTGATGCAGTGGCAGTCAGTCAGGCTACGTCTACACTAGCACTTTTATGAGTAAAACTTTTGTCAGTCAGGGGTGTGAAACAACACCCTCCTGACCAACATAAGTTTCACCAACAAAAGTGCCAGTGTGGACAGCGCCATGTCGGCAGGGGAGTGTCTCCCACCGACATAGCCACCGCTGCTCATTGGGTGTGGTTTAATTATGCCAATGGGAGAGCTCTCTCCCGACAGCATAGAGCAGCTACCCAGGAGATCTTACAGCAGGATACCTGCAGCGGAACCTCACAAGAGCAGGCCCGAAGCACTGGACAGCCATCAGATGGTAACTTTGGTCACTACCACCCCGGGCTGGATTTGGATCAGTGCTTTGAAGACTATTGAACTAACAATTCTCTGAGCCATCCAGTCTCCTCCTTTTGAATTACTTTGTAGTTTTGGCTGACACTACCTGAAGTCCCTGCTTAATTAAAGTGGATAAAATCACTTTTCCTCACACACACAAAAATGTTTTTTTCAATACTGCTGTTATAATAGTTTTCAGAGTTGTTCTAATGACTCTGTAATTTAAGCTGTCAATTTTACTGTTCTGTCAATAAGCAACTGCTTATTTTCTACAACTAATGTACCAGTGTGACTGGGGAGAGGTAATATATGCGCTGTGCAGCACTGGCCAGATAAAAGGGGGAAAACACTGTGATGAGCGGGACATTGTGAATGACCCAAGGAGGACATCTACAGAACGTAACATCCTGCTTTTGCCCATTTGTGTCATTTTAATGCTGACTCCTTGTCATTTTAAAGCTATTTAATGCAAACATTGGCCAGCCCATTGTACAGCAGAGGACAGCTACCGCCAGCTGGTTGTGTTCAAAACTGCTGGTCTTCAGTAGGTGGTCCTTGCTGGATGGCTTGTTTTTTCAGTTTGGTTCCCCAGGAGTCCTTAAAATTCATTTTCAGTTAAAGTGGGATCCAAACTAGGACACTGGATCTTTCTCACACCCTTGAACCTGAAAGAAGTCTGGATCCAGGTCTGCATTTCACAACTCAGGCTCACCTCTAATTTAGTCACATAGGTAGCTAGGATGGATGAAGAGTTCTTTGATTAAAGTTGGGGTTTTCAAAGGAGTCTCTGGGAGTTAGGCACTCAACCCCCATGGACTTCAATAATATTTGAGTGCCTAACTCCTTTAGATCCCTTTGAAAATCACAGCCTAAATCCTGTCTTGAGCCAGCAGAATAGCGAGGAGAAGAAATGTTTCCTAGGCTTGGTCTACATTACACAGTTAGAAGAATGCTTTCAACTGGGGGAGGATCCTTAATGGCCTGGATGGACATGCTGTGGAGACAGCTTTGAGGCTCCTCTAAGCAGGAACAAATTGAATCTTTGCACATTAGCATGCCTTGCTAATCACAGTCTATCACCTGGCTAGCTGTGGGGCTATGATACGAACCCTGCAGACTGAGATTCCTTTGAGATGGGATGTGCAGGCCAGTGCATTAGCAAAAGTGCTGTTGGTCATCAACACCTTTGACAATCAGGTCACTTATTTAGGTGCATAAATATGAATTTAGGTGTTCAAATTTAGGCATCCATGTTTTCAGATGTCATGCTTAGTTTTGAAGGCCCTGAGTCGGGCAAGCACATGCTTAATGTTTAGCTTTTGTTTGGAACGTGGAAGGACTGAATCACTACTTCTGTGCTTTGCTGAATTGAGGTCTGAGCACTCACAATACGTGGATAGCATGAAATAGTTTTAAGGGCATATCTACTGTACCTGTACCAACAGCAGCAGGTTCGTATCTGGTAAGGGTGACTTTAACTTCAGTGCTTGCAGTAACTCTAAGATGACGCTGCGGGACAAGTAGAACTTATCCCTTTCCTAAACAGAAAAAAAAAAAATAAGTGAAGATGCCTAGAAATTCACCTGAAGTGCATTGATACCAAATACTGCACCACAACGCTCCCCAAAGCCTCAATTTGTTTTTCATTTGTTTTTAATTGAGACATTTAAAAAAAATGAGTCAAGAGAAAAGAAATAGGTGTGAACCTTTGGCCTTGCATCACAGAAAGCATTCAAATAATGCGCCATTCATTTGTATAATACTATGCATTGGGCCAAAAGAAATATGATGAGGTTCAACAAAGACAAGTGCAGAGTCCTGCACTTAGGACGGAAGAATCCCATGCACTGCTACAGATTAGGGACCGAATGGCTGGGCAGCAGTTCTGCAGAAAAGGACCTAGGGGTTACGGTGGACGAAAAGCTGAATATGAGTCAACAGTGTGCCCTTGTTGCCAAGAAGGCTAATGGCATTTTGGGTTGTATAAGTAGGGGCATTTCCAGCAGATCAAGGGACGTGATTATTCCCCTCTATTCGGCACTGGTGAGGCTTCATTTGGAGTACTGTGTCCAGTTTTGGGCCCCACACTACAAGAAAGATGTGGATAAATTGGAAAGAGTCCAGTGGAGGGCAACAAAAATGATTAGGGGGCTGGAGCACATGACTTATGAGGAGAGGCTGAGGGAACTGGGATTGTTTAGCCTGCAGAAGAAAAGAATGAGGGGGGATTTGATAGCTGCTTTCAACTACCTGAAAGAGGGTTCCAAAGAGGATGGCTCTAGACTCTTCTCAGTGGTAGAAGATGACAGAACAAGGAGTAATGGTCTCAAGTTGCAGAGGGGGAGGTTTAGGTGGGACATTAGGAAAAACTTTTTCACTAGTAGGGTGGTGAAGAACTGAAATGGGTTACCTAGGGAGGTGGTGGAATCTCCTTCCTTAGAGGTTTTTAAGGTCAGGCTTGACAAAGCCCTGGCTGGGATGATTTAGTTGGGTTTGGTCCTGCTTTGAGCAGGGGGTTGGACTAGATGACCTCCTGAGGTCCCTTCCAACCCTGAGATTCTATGATTCTATGATTCTATGGGCCTGATCCAAGGCCAGTGAAGTCAATGGAAAGACTCCTATTGTCTTCAGTGGATTTTGCATCAGGATCTGTATGAGTGTTTGTATATTTTATAAGTAAAATATAGATAGATTAAATTATGTATCTATAGACATATAAAGCTACATGGTTAGATCTACCTTATAAAGTAAAAAAGAATATGAAGGTCAGTAGCTAGGTCTGAATCAGAAGAACAAAATTAGCACTAGACTCATGTAGCATAAGTCTTTCATTAAGCCTATCATAAAAGCTCCAAATTTGACCATGAATTCTGCTGTTGTTTTCCCCACAAAATGAGTGTCTCTGTTAAACCAGCTCGGACATCTATACCGACTTCATCAGCCAAGCAGTACTTTTCCACTTCCACAGTAAAACCCTCTTAGCTAAAACTAGTGCAACAGAAGCCCATTTAAAAGCACATGAGGGATGATAAGGAGATGGAGATTAGAATCTGTATGCCAAGAACACAAATTCTGGAGATGGGGCATATGATGAGATTAGCCAAAGATGTTACAAATCTCAATCTGGTATTTTCTGACTTTAGGAGATAGGATACGTGGAACAAATTTGTAAATGGTTATTGAAACTAGCAACTCAAGGGGGTTTGATCACCACTGTGCAATTTGAATGAGGGAATCCTATTCCTAGCTCCTCCATTGATTCACCAGACCTTGGTGTCACTGAATCCTTGATCCTGCAAACATTTAGGGCTTGTCTACACTATCAATTAAGTCAATGTAATTTATGTCATTCCGGGGTGTGAAAAAGCCACCCTCTCTGAACAACCCAAGTTACACTGTCCACACCAGAGCTTTGTCAGCGGGAGACACTCTCCCACCAACATTGCTTTCACCCCTCATTGAGGTGGCCTAATTATGCTGACGGGAGAGCACTCTCCCATCAGCCCAGTGCATCTTCATCAGACTTTCTACAGTGGCGCAGCTGCATCGATGCAGTTGCGCCACTATAGCACGGTACTGCAGACTAGCCCTTTCACAAATGATTAATTTATGTACAAGAGTAACCCTATTGAAGTCCACAGGACTGCTCATGATAGTAAAATTTAGCACATGCATAAGTGTTCACTGAGTCAGGGCTTTAAGATCTCTATGGCATCTATAAATGGGTATAATTAATACTTGCCTCTACCACACGTACATTTTGTGAGGTTTCATTAACCAGCAGCCATGCAAGGTAGTAAGTGCAACTGAGAGGGAAATCGACTGAACGAGCTGGGGACTGGGAAGCGTCTTGACTCCGCCCCGTCAACACTACAGGCTGCATAACTCTTCCTCTTTGAACAAGCCTTTCTGGTATAGCAAGAATGACACTCACAACAGTAGAGCTGGTCAGTGGATGACAATTCCATTGCACAGCAACTTTCAAGGTTTCAAAATCTGTTTTCATTCCTTATTGGAACAAATCCAAAACCTTTGGAAAGTTTTAGTGAACAATGGCATTGTACTGAAATGTCTGTTTTTTATTTTAGAAGAAGTGTCAAAATGTCTGAGGTGTTTGTCTTGGTGGGTAGGGCACTGGCCTGGGATACAGGAGACCCGCATTCAACTCCCTGCTCTGCCTGATTCAAAGGAGAGTTTATCATCCCAGATTACTCTAATTCAGGAAGCTTCCCATGCCAGTGCCCTAACCACCAGGCTACAGAGCACAACAGCCCTTTTCTCTTAACCCCAAAGACTTTCTTGTTGAAGCCAAAACATTTTGGTTTTGACAAAACAGCATATTTTGATAATATGAAATTTCACTGAAAATGTTCTGACCAACTGAAGACCAGCTCTATGCATTGTTACCTTAGTCTACCCAAAAGTGGCCCCATCCCCAAAACAATAACCACTAATAAAAATAATTTAAAAGGGAAAGGAAAGGAAAACTGTAGCAAACAAATCAACTATCAACAAACAAAAAATATCCCAAGCAGAGTTTTTACCCTGAAATGGAGCAGAAGAGGCTCCATAAACTGGACTAGGGGATTTGCTACTGCTCCTGATTTTATGTGCTAGGCATTCAGAGACTACAGTACAAGTAATGAGCAGCAGCATAAAACCCTACAATAAACAGACAAAGAGTACTTTGCTAGACACTAAAAATCATGGACTGAATAGAGACACTGGATTTATTGCTTATTACAACAATCTGTAGCCCATTAACCCCCCTTTTTGTCCTATGACTGCAGGGGTATTTACGGGCCACTTCACCTTGAATGGTCCCTCAGAATATGTGCTAACCACTTATGCTAAACTATCTGTTCAATCTTGTATTTAGCTGTGACACCCTAAGTACCTTTCCCAGACCTGAAGAAGAGCTTTGTGTAGCTCAAAAGCATCTCTCTTTTACCAACAAAAGTCAGTCCAATAAAAGATATTACCTCACCATCTTGCTTCTCAAAGAGCACTTCAGGCAGCATATGCTGCTCTGGTAGTTTACTCCCTCTCAAGAGCAGTGGGGGAACCACAGTCTCTATGAATCACAATCTCTCTCCGAAACTATTCAAAGGACATTACAACAAAGCACTACCCTTTACTCAGTGCAGATTTTTATCTCGTGCTCTAGTCCTCCATGTTTGTAAAGCACTTTGAGATCTGTGGATGATGTGCAAATGTAATGTCAACAGACCTCGGAGTCGGGATTGAATTTGTGACCTCTGACGCTTAGTGTATGAGCCTCTACTGCATCAGTTAAAAGCCACATGACTCTTAGGCAAGCCTGTAGCAGACTCATAGATCTTTAGATGGGCTAGGTACCACTAGAGGAGGACAGAACACCACACCAAGCAGGCATGGGTACACAAACACAGCAAATAAACTCTGGAGAACTTCCATCATTTGAAAATATATTTCTGAAATAAACTCCTCTGCTCTTACCCAATATTACAAAGTGAGCAAAACTGTGCAAAATAAATGTATGCTGACTGATTTACTGATACTCTAGATAAAGAGCTACAGTTTTTAGATTTCTGAATTAAAAACTGAATGGGCCCAATGCTGCTTTCATTTACTCCAGTGTATGTCAGGAGTCACTCCACTGAAGTCCATGGGCCAGATTCCCATTCTCACTAAGGCCCTTTACACCACTCTATTGGTATACATTACAAAAATACATGTAATTTACACCCACATAAGGCCCCTTTACACTACCAGAGTGGTGTGAAGGGGCTGTAGTGTAAAAGAGAATGAGGCCCAATGCAGTTACATAAGTGTAAAACTGGTATAAATGAGACTGGAATTCAAGCCTTGTTCAACTTTGTTCTATCAAAGCTCATTCCCTCAACAAAATGCAGTGGGCCTATATAAGGAAAGGCTGCTTAGCAAGCCCTATATGAACCCTGCCAGCGGTATGTGTGAATAGGGTGACCTTGGAGAGTCATAGGTGTGAAAACGTTTGAGGTTTACCTAATCACTAATTCCAAAGACCCTCACTCAAAAAAAAATAATCCCCAGATTTATTATTCCTTAGTAGAATAGTCTATAACCCATAAAACAAACCAGGAAAGCAAACTTGATTTTTCTGTTACTTCAATGGAGTTATACCAAATTACAACAGTTGAGGATCTGGCACATTATAATTTGCTCATAAAGTTTCAATAGCAAGATGATGTCACGTCCAATTCAATGCCACACTTACTTAATATGAGTCCTATAAATGTTCATAAAAGGCTAACTTGGGGTTCAAACTTCAGTGCTTGCAAGAGATAAGAAACCCACAAAGCATCCACTTAAGACTTGAAGAGACTGAGAGGGAAACTGGAGATACTGAGATTACAATCCTCAGAGGCAAAGCTATTCGCATGATAGTACCATAGGCATTGACAAATCAGACTGGTGACGTGGAAAATAAATTCAGATAAGGAAATATGAGATTGATGTGAGTCCCGGGAAACATAAAGACAAGAGAAACTGAGATATTTCTCCTACAGAGGATTAGGAAAATGTTGGATAAAAAATGCTGACCACTTCTACAACTTTGACCTCTAAAATGCATGCTGTGGGGAAATGCATTGCTCCTTGGAAAGAGATAAATACCAGCCCATGGCATAAAAGAGACAAGGTAAGTGAAGTAATATCTTTTATTGGACCAACTTCTGTTGGTGGGAAAGACAAGTTCTTTAGCTACAAAGACCTCTTCTTCAGGCCTAGGAAAGGTACTCTGAGCGTCACACCTAAATACAAGGTGGAACAGATTTAGCATAGGTAGTTAGAACGTGTTCTAAGTGACCATTCAAGTTAGAGTGGCTCACTAACAATGCTGCAGTCATAGGACAAAAAAGGACAGAGTTAGTGGGTTACAGATTATTGTAATAAACCATAAATCTAGTGTCTCTGTTTAGTGCATGCTTTTTAGTGTCTAGCAGAGTTATGAATTTAAGCTCCCAGGCTCATCTTTTAAGTGTTGTGCAGGTTTCCTTTGAGAATGAGGACTGATCGGTCAGATATAAAGCAATCGTTTCATGAAAAGTGTTCACCCACAGGTGATAGGAAAATGATAAAAGACAAAAACAACCTATGTGAGTTTATTTGAGATAAAAGCTTTTATGCTCAGAGTACCTTTCCCAGACCTGAAGAAGAGCTCTGTGTCACTTGAAACCTTGTCTATCTCACCAACAGCAGTTGGTCCAATAAAAGATATTACCTCGCCCATCTTCTCTCTCTGATATCCTGGGACCAACACAGCTACAACAACACTGCATACCCCATAGCATACACATAGATTGAGTATGCTATTGTTGCTATGGTTGGTTCCAGCACACAAAACTAAGTTGTAACATGGACAAGTGAATCTGAGTAGTTTAAGGGTTCACAAATTTTACTCTGTCCAGCATGCAGTTCTGTATGGTATTCTGTCAGATAAATATTCCATGCATCCGATGAAGTGGGTATTAACCCACGAAAGCTTATGCTGAAATAAATTTGTTAGTCTCTAAGGTGCTACAAGTTTTTCTTTCTTATTTTCGTCTTTAGGTACAGGGATTTCCAATATAAAAAACACAGAGAGCTGAACTGGTAAATTTCTCCTAAGGGCAGTCATAAATTTGCTAATTCTAATTAAAAGGTATGGTAAAGATTCAGCAATAACAAGGATAATGTAGTGTGAAGTGCTACTAAATGAAGCATTTCCTGGGTATAAATTGCAGAGGAACGTTTGCTAATGATCCCATTCTGGGTCACCGGTTTGCATTAACAAATTCAAGCAGGAATTTTCACCACGAGACACAATCCAAGCTTCCTGTTTGTAATGAAATAAGTCAATATATTCTTAGGGTACGTCTATACTTACCTCCAGGTTCGGTGGTAAGCAATCGATCTTCTGGGATCGATTTATCGCGGCTCGTCTAGACGCGATAAATCGATCCCGGAAGTGCTCGCCGTCGACACCGGTACTCCTGCTCCGCGAGAGGAGTACGCGGAGTCGACGGGGGAGCCTGCCTGCCGCATGTGGACCCGCGGTAAGTACCTTGAAGTTCGAACTAAGATACTTCGACTTCAGCTAGGTTATTTACGTAGCTGAAGTTGCGTATCTTAGTTCGAACTGGTGGGTTAGTGTGGACCAGCCCTTAGAATATGTGACTGGGAAACATAAGGGGGAAAATGCTAACCAAGATCCACACCAGAAAGAGAACTTTATTGAAATAACTGAAGTTGAGGTAGCCATAGTGTGTATGTGAGGGGACCTGGATATTTCAAACACTCCAAGATTTGCTTTGGTAGCTCTGGATAAATTATTTTATCACAGCCCAAACACAAAATGATTCAGGTGTGCTATATTGACAGTGCCAAGTATTATTTTGAGACAAATATTTTCATATAGTTTCTCAATTTAAGAAATGGTAGGAATTTATGCTATCTATACATTATAGTACACCGGACCCTCGCTATAACGCGGGACTTGGGATCCATGCCAAGTACCGTGTTATAGCAGGGACCGCGTTAAAATGAAATTACATTTCCCCACCGCCGAAGCCGCCCCAGCTTACCTGCGGGAGGTCCGCAGGTCTATCTGCAGAGGGCCCCCTCCGCTGAATCCGCGGGACCGGCGGACCTGCCGCAGGTAAGCGGAGGCTTCGGCGGCAGTGCGAAAGCGCTGCTAATAATACCCTCCACCGAAACCGCTTCTGCTTGCCTGCGGGAGGTCCGCGGCTTCGGCGGAGGGTATTATTAGCAGCATTTCCGCCCTGCAGCCGAAGCCGCTTGCCTGCGGGAGATCCGCTGGTCCCACGGCTTCGGCGGCAATTTGGCGGAGGGGGCCCTCTGCAGACAGACCGGCGGACCTCCCGCAGGTAAGTGGAAGCGGCTTCAGTGGCTGCTAAAAATACCCTCCACCAAACTGCCGCCGAAGCCACTTCCGCTTGCCTGCGGGAGGTCCACCGGTCCCGCGGCTTTGGCGGCAATTCGGCGGAGGGGAGGACTAGGAATTTCTGCGCCCCTGCCCGCGGCGCAGAAATTCCTAGTTACGGCTTTGCCCCAGTGCACACAAGGAGCTGAGTGTCCCGCTTAGAGCGGAGGCGCCTTTCCCGGCAAGCCTGAGCCACATTTGGGATTTCAGGGGTGGCCATACGAAGATGGTCTCTGAATGGGAAAGAGCTCGCACGGAGCACCTCTTCGGAGCAGCAGGCAGGGAAACCCCTCAGGAAAGATCGCAGGTTTGGGGTCTGCGGATTAACTTCCCCACACAAGAGGCTGGCATTTCATGGGTGCTTCCGGCTCACAAACCAAACATCCAGGGTCATTGAGTGAAAAGCTGTTACTGCTTTTCTCTTGGGGAGGCGGTCTGGGGGTGGCTTCTTGTCCCCAGGCAATGGCACCTGCCCCAGGTGGTAATTAAATTTGGGATCCATGGCCGCGACCGCTTTATAACCGAATTCGCGTTATATAGAGGCACATTCTAGCGAGGGTCCGGTGTATCGGAATTCAGCCTCAGAACACCTCTGTGTGGTAAGGAAGTATTATTGTCTCCATTGTAAAGACTGGAACAGCGAGTATGATGGGGTGCCCTCCCCATACTGGCCTATAAAGGGTTAAAGGAGCCGTAAGGCTGTGTAAAAGGCAGCCAACAGGAGATGTCCATAGAAGAATAGCTCCTGGGAAGGGCAGGTTCAGTTGCTCCCTGGAGCTTGAGGCTCCTGCCTTGCAGGAGGAGAAAAGCTAGCACCTTGGACAGAGCAGTGCTGGGCAGGACCAGGGGAGTGAGAGCCAGCTCCAGGCTGACTGCTGGCATGCTAATGCCCTGAGATAAGGGCAGAGATGGAGCTGGGGCTTCGGTGAAGTGGCCCAGGGAAGTAGGCTGAGAGGTTGGAGGGGATGCAGAGCATGGGTGCCATCTACAGGGTCCCTGGGCTGAGAACCAGAGTAGTGGGTGGGCCCGGGTCCCCTCCTCAGCCCCACTCACCACTGAGGAAGTGGCTGGACCATCGGACTGCAGTACATTTCCCCAGAAGGGGGGAAGCACAGAGTGTGGCACAGCCAGAGGGCTGTGTCATGAAGAGGATGTCGCGGTTCTGGGAGTGACGTGGGTCCTGGAGAAGATGTGACGGTGGCAAGACACCACTAGAAGAGGCCGCACTGGCTATCAGAGCTAATCCCCATGACAGCCAGCAGGAGGCGCCGCAGTGGTAAGTTGCATCCCATCACAGCGAGGCACAGAGATTTTAAGTGACTTGACTAAGAAGTCTATGGCAGAGCTGGGAACCAATTCACACTCCTGACTGTACTCCACATGAGCCATCCTTCTGTCTTTTACAGCCCTTGGAGTAATTATTTCTAATGGCTGGACAGGATCTCCCAGATATAGGATCTCTTCCTTCATAAAATATATCTTTTACATGACCCATAAAAACAAGGTACTGTCCACTTGCTGTCACGGGAGATAGCAACTTTTTGCAAGAGTTCACCTGGGTGTCTGACAAATTCCATCTAGCTGAAGTTCCCCCATCATTTCAGCTGATAAAATGATTTTCTTACTTTCTTGTCATTAAACTGTTGCATGGCATTGATGTTACCTTTATTATGGATGCCGCATCCCCTTTCAACAGGTAGCTGTATTCTGATGAAGGGTAATGTGATCCCTGGTGTATATGTGTAATACTGAATTGGTAAAGCATGTAGTTACTTATGAAAGAAATGATCTCCCTGATATTAATTATTGTTATGATAATAATGACTAAGTTGGGACATAGTCTATGTTAAGGCTGGATAAGGCTTGTGTTTATTGCTTTAACAACTGAGTTGATGGACTTTATGGAACTCTGCTAAAAGTTTTGTCTGTTTTCTGCTGTTTGTGTATTGTGTATCCTCTTGTCAATAACTGATATAAAAACGCATTTGGCTAATTATTCATTATTATTATTTGTACATACAGAGTGACTTTCATCCAAGTATCTCAAAGAGTTTTCAAAGGTGGGCACCTATCATCTCCTTTTTACATGTGTAGTAACTGAAGCACAGAAAGGTTGAGTGATTCATACAAGGTCAAACAGGGGTAGAGTTGGGAATGCACCCCAGGTCTCTTGACTCCCAGTCCTCTGCTCACATCAGTCCACACTGCTTCCCTATGAACTTTCCTGTCAAGACATGCTACCAACCATAAGAAATTTGCAAAATATTTTGATTTTTTGACTGCCAGCGATGTGTGGTTGAACACACATGCTAAGGATTTGACAGGATTTACATTTTCACACACATTTTTAAATCATGCCCAAATACCAGACATGAACTATACAGGAGTGAATTTTCAAAGGCATAAAAGGTGTATCTTTGTGATCCTGTCCTCACAACCTCTAAAGCAAGTTCCTTTTATTTGTGCCTGTACCAAAAATATGAAAGTCAATGTTATCGATAGGCACTGCATCAACCTAACTACAGGTTAGTCAAGCTATATTAAAGTTGCTGACATGACTGAGACGTGACATTGATTTCAGCTTTTACCTATGCGTTTCCCACTTAAGGAACTAATCATTTTTCTTCCTGTTTTCAGTTGTCCCTAAGGGAAAACATCAGCTCATTATTACCTTAGTGAAGGCTCGGTAGCATAAGCCGCACAGTTCCACCAGGTAGGCCAGAGTGAAGACAGCATTCTGAATGACAAAGCTTAGTAATTTTGAAAATGGCTCAAGAAGACTCTGCAATGAAATATGATTTTAGGGAAATCAATAACTGAATCATTCAGCAAAATAAATAACATTCAAGTTCTGAAAAGCTTTAATGGAACAGAACCTTTATTTTTTACTCAGGATATGTTGCTGTGGTTTACCCATTTCAGACAAAAGGCTGTTCTGACATATGTCTTCATGTTTACAAAATAAATTAGAAGCAAGGGAACAGAAAACAGAGTTTCACCTTTAATCCAGTGCTTACTTGATACCAGTGCTTACTGGTAGTGCTTACAAAAAATAAACTCCCATTGACCTCAACAGGAGTTGCACTAGTGAGTGGACTGCAGTATCAGACTCTGGGGAAGTTTATCATTACAGCTGTTGTTTTAGAAAAACATCAAACCTTTAGGAAGCTATACATTCATGCACAGACATTCATGTAACCTAGATTCTGAAGCTCCTTTCATTCACTACAGAATACTAGACTGCAAATTTTCATGCTCACATAATACTTCTCTAGCTAAGGGATAAGGAACCAATTTGTAGCACAGTGAAGGATGGATAACTCTGTTGGAGAAGAGTTGTGTATTTCTAGAACTTACCCGGGTGGCACTAGTGGTAGGTATCTTCAACAGGCAAATCATTATTCTTAAACTGGAATCTAAAGAACACTGTGGAAAGAGAAAAGTGAGTGTCTTCCTCTGCACACCTCTTGTGTTTAATGGTGACAGATGTAAACATGCAATAGGTGAAGTCAAAAAACCATCACTTCTAAATAATATTTAATGGGATGCTGCCAATATAAATATAATGGGCTATATTGTCCCCTCCAGCAGTAAAGCCTACAGGAGGAGGATTGGGAGGAGGAAATCTCAGTAAGGCTTGGCTTGCCATGTTCACTCCAAATTGCTCTGTCAAGGATGCTGACGTTACCCTCTGTAGAACAAAAAATCCCCAACTTTTCTAGTCCAACAGAACTTGGTTAGTATGGGGACATGCTCCTGGGGGATTAACAGGAGCCCAGTGTCTTATGTTTCTGTAGCTGGTCTGGGCCCCAGTGTCTCTCTCCGGTCTTCTTCAGCTCTGTGTAGCCTGAAAGCTTGTCTCTTTCACCAACAGAAATTGGTCCAATACAAGATATTACCTCACCCACCCTGTTTCTCTAATATCTTGGAACCAACATGGCTACAACAACGGAAGATATATTGAACGGTGTCTTACTGCCCAACCGGTGTTTTTCAATGGGACTGCTTGTGGAGCAACTTGTTATTCACCATAAGTAAATGTATCAGAATCTGGCCCTTAAACGCTGATCCAAAACCTATAGAAGTCAATGGAGGGAGTTGCACCGACTTCAGGGGACTTTGAATTAGGCCTTTGGAACTTTGTTTACTGGAAAATAGGGCATCTGTGCAGGCCCCGTGAGTGTTCACAGCTCAGAACCCAGAGCCACTGATCTCAGTCTCTACAACTATATCCTGATTAAATTCCTCTGATGGGATTATAACCTGGTCAGTCAAACAGGATGTGTTCAATTTCTGCTGGCTGAAGGCCTCTCTACCTGTCTGGCTATTATGTATTCATTAATTTTAAGGAATTATTTAGAGGTAGCCTTTTTTCCAATGGGATTTAATTCTTCTTAAGGAGGTAACAGTGAATGAATTTTTTATTGCCAAGCATGTTGATTATCACTAATTTATTGTCCTAATCTGACAAAGAAAACACATGGAAGGTGAGGAGGAGAAAAATATTCCCACCCCAATCATAGTTACAGTGACTACTAGGTGGAGGGTATAGACAGAGGGACGGATCAGGCACTCTTGTGCCACCTGGTCTACTGGAAATGTTAGATAATTTACAACAAAATATTACAAACTATGCTCTGTTGTACCCAACTTTCAAATAGTTTGCATATGCCTTAGCCAATGGCAGAACAGTCCTTGTGTCAGATGTTTTGGTTGATTAGTTACAAATTACCCTTATAAATAAAAAACTGCATTACATACATCATACCTTAAGTGGCAAAACACAAGGCAGTTTGGTAAAGAAAGTCTGAAACTGGTTACTAATAGTGGTCCAGAGGTTACTAGGAGAATCCATTGGCAAAGCTTCCATAAATGTAGCAATGTTTTCCAAACAACGTAGCATTGCGCCCCCTGCTGGCAAGTTCTTTTTGTTGTTTAAACCCTAGAAAACAAAATGCAGAATTTGAAAACAAATTAAACATCAGAAAATGACTATCTAAACAATATTCTAAAACACACTTACAACAGCCAAGGTCAGGCTAACAGTGCAATTTCCATCTTCTGCCACAAATAATGTAAAGTACATTGCTTTTCTACAGCATCTACCGCTGATAAAGTAGGAGGCAGACCATCAACAGTGATAGTGGTAAGGAAAAGATTAGAGCAGCATATATTTGCAGAATCAGCTTTAGGCAACTGAAAGACGCATCCATTAAGAACCAGCCACCCGCACTTCTCTGGCCCAGCAGACCATGTGTGATGAATTGTCTTGTACATACCTATCATTTTCCTATATTGGAAGGAATGCCAGACTTGTGCAAGTGTTGATCAGAATGCAATTGTTTCAGTCTCTAGTGGGTGGCCTGAAAAGATCCAAGCACTGCTAAAGTATTGTCAAAAGCTTTGCTTATAGGGCTGCTACTGGAAGGAAAAGAAGCAATCCCCATGTTCCTGGTAGTGCTGAAAGATATGTACATGTGACAATCAGTGTAGAAGTGAGACTTGAGATAGAGAGAAGTTGGGAGGAGAAGCAGAAAGGAACAAGCAGAGGGACTAGACTCTAACCTCAAGGGATTCCACAGAGGAGGATTGCAGAGAGGGAATTGCCATTAGATACAGAGGAGAAATGGTTTTACAGGCAGCAACAGAACTATGACAAGAACCATGCACAGAAATGGAAACAGTGCAAGGGAATGGAATGGCCTGCAGCATTAAGAAGGGAGGACCCAATAGCTGGCAAGAGAAGTGAGAGCAAAACTCAGACTGAAAATGGTGGAAGATCATGTAGTGGGGCAGCTTCCCCACTCCTCAAGAACAGGGGTTAAAACAGCCAAGCTAGGCTGATTGGAGTAGCAGCAACAGCTGTGGCCAGCTCAATTAGGGCCCAGCTGGCCCTGATAAGAGGGCTGGGGGCCAGGAGCTGGAGGAGTCTCTCTCTAGGAGTGGAGAGAGAAGGACCTAGCTGTTGAGAGCAAGGTACCTGAAGCAGAGCAGTGCTGGGGGAAAGGCCAAAGGGAGCTGGGGAGCTCCAGCCTGGAAAACCCTCAGGCTGCAGGCTTGGTGAAGGCCTACAAAGGTATTGGGGCAGCCCAGGGATAAGCAAAGGCAGCAGGTCCTAACCCCTTGCCAATGATGAGTGGCCATTACACTGCAGTCTGCCCCAGTGAGCGGGGGCTAGATGATGACTGGCAGTAGCCACTGAGGGAAGGTGGGTTTATAGGGTTGGAGGTTCCCCTGGGAGGGGAGACCCAGAGCATGGGGGTATTGCTGGGGGTAGAACCCTGAGGTAAAAGGGCACCGGGGTCTGGGAGGGACACGGGGCCAGCAGCAGGCAAGACACTGGCCTGCAGAGGGCGCTCCATATGCTGGAAAAGAGCTAATTCCCAGGGGAGCAGCAGGAGGCGCCGTGCCGGTGAGTCTTCACGTTGCTATGGCTTGATTCTGCTTCCATGTAAATCAATGCAAAAATTCTCATTGCCTTTAATGGTGTAGGATCAAGCTCTTAGTATGTTAGAGGAGGACAGAAGGATATACTTGGTAGTACCTAATACAGTCAGCCTTATTGTGAACATACCTCTAATAGTTGGCTCAGTGCAGCTACGGAGCTCAGCTCACTGAAGTCCATAAGAGATATAGCCAGGGTCCGTAAAAAACTTCCATCTGGAAATCAGAACCACATCTTTTTGATAAGTGTTGGAATGATTGAGATGATTGATGGTGGCAGAAATGTTCTCAGGCATTGCACATTACCTTTGATATTGCTCTGGAACAGCTGTGGAAATATACCATTGGGAGCCAGCTGATGGAAAATGCAACGGAGGAATTGCTTAGCCACACCGGCAGCATTACCAGGGATCATCATGCTGAAATGAAGGAAAAAAGAGGGAGACGTTCCCAAGTGGATGAAAAATATTTCCCAAAGCTGAAAATTGGAGAAGGTAAAGAAGATCCTATTCTTTCTAGTAACAGACAAAGACAAATTCAGTTATGAATACAAGAAGATGGTGATAATAATAATTCCGAGCTCTTATAAAGCACTTTTCATTAGTAGACCACAAAGGAGGCCAGAATCATTATCCTCATTTTACAGATAGGGAAACCGAGGTACAAGCAGGTAAAGTGACTTGCCAAGATCACCCAGCAGGCTAGTGGCAGAGCTAGGACTAGAACACACGCCTTCTGAGTCCTCCTAGTGCTCTAGGAAAGGTCCTGATCCAGCAAAGCATGTAATCACAGGCTTAACTTTCATAACTTCAGCTGGATTATTCACATGGTTTAAGTTAAGCAAGAGCTGAAGTGCTGTGGCTTGATTCCAGCCTCAATAATTAGTTTAATTTTTCCTGATTCTCTACATAGTGTCGGGAATGTTTTTGCCATTGAGTCCTCAGGATTTGAAGCCCAATCCTGCTATCATTGAAGTCAATGGCAAAACTCTCACTGATTTCAGAGATGCAGAATCAGCTTCCTGGAGAACTTCCACACTGGGATGCAAGCTCCCATAAAGCTCATTCATTTACTCCTCTCTAGCACCTTCCAGTCAAAGATTTCAAAGCACTTTTCAATTATTAATGAATTAAGCAGCACAACCTTTTTACAATTTCCATAAATGAATGCAGCCCATGTGATGTCCCTGTAGAAGGACAGTAGTCTATTTGCATGATGGGACATCACCAGTAGGTGTTCTCCAGAATTATGGATGACTGATTTAGGCCATGTCTACACTACTGCGGTAAGTCGACCTAAGTTACGCAACTCCAGCTATGTGAGTAACATAGCTGGAGTCGACGTAGCTTAGGTCGATTTACTGCGGTGTCTACACTGCGCTGGGTCGACAGGACACACTCTCCCGACCTTACTCTTCTCGTCCGGGGTGGAGTACTGGGGTTGACCAGAGAGCGATCTGCGGTCAATTTGGTGGATCTTTGAGCCCTGGTGCATCAATTGCCGGAGCGTCGACCCGGTGGTAGGTAGATTTAGCCTTAGTTAAACGCATACAGATGAAAACCCTTTCCAGGGCCATAAATTTTATTCGCCAGCATAATGGGAAAACCACACATATAATGAGCCATGGGAATGAGCTACAAAGGTGTAGAGTGAAATCCAGGATCCATAAAGTCAATGGGAGTTTTGTCACTGACTTTAAGGGAGCCTGGATTTTATCCCTGATCCAGGTATGAATTTCTCCAAAGTTCAAGGAGGTTTGGATCTGGGCTTTTTGGTCCAGGCCCATTGCTAGAAATCATAAGATATTTGTATCCATGTAAAAAAGGACAGGATTTAATCCTTTGTTTATATATCTAGCACACTTTTGTGGGGGAAGTGAAGGGTTACTGTACCTTTCTGCTTGATTAGAAAAACAGGTACTTGACGCCAACCTGGAGTAAACAGCAGAAAACAGCAAGTCAAACAAAAGTACTGTTCATACTATTTTTTTAATCAAGCCAATAAAATTACCAGTAAGTAAAATTTTGTAAGTAGATGTTTTGGAGAACATGTTTTAAAGGTCACAGGAGACCCTTTGATCAGATGCACAGGGGACTCAAATTCATTTTTGTAAAGGGTAAAAGTCAAAGTCAGTCTTGCAATATTGTCATAAATATTTGCCAGCTCAGACAAATTCTACTTGCCCTCCCTTATCACCATAATGATAATGAAAATATCTTGTATTCATACATCAAGAACATTCACTCACCCTGGACAATTTGGAGAGCAGAAATGTGCAGAGGTGGTGTAGGAACTGTATGCTGACTGAAATCGACAGGAGTTAGGCCCCTAGGTGCATCCCATTAAGCATCTATCTGCATCTTTAGGCTCCCAAATACCTTTGACAATCTGGCCCTAAGTCGCTTTAGTGCTTTGAAAAGTTTACCCTAGATCTTGGGTCTCCTGACTCCAAGTCCTCTGTTCTAAACATCAGACAACACTATCTTCTCTAAGCAGTAAAAGAGTAAGTAATTCACTTGTGATGCACAGGCATAAATATCCTCTGTGTTAATAGACTGGATATAAGGGGGCAATGTACCTTGTAGTGTTTGCACAAAAATAACTTCAGAAAAAAATAGAAAGTTTAATAGGAACGTAAAAGCAAGTACACTGAGGCCACCTGAATGTGTTCATGCCCATATCTACTTCTAGGGGGAGTATGCCTTGTTCTGCATCTATTCAAAGCAATTCCTTCACAGGCCTGTAACTGCACCTTGATTAGTAAAAAATGGTGGTGACCAGGACTGAATGCTAGGAAATGACAAAGTGTGTTCACCGTACTGGAATGCCCAGGTTGCATACCCTCTGCTTCACTAACGGACTCCGCTGTGCCTCACTGAGGATGCAGTATTTCCACTTCAGTGAGGAAAATGTACCACGTTCCTCCCACACACTTTGTTAACTAATCTACAGGAGCTTAATTGTTCATGGCTTCTCACTGGCCCTACTAGTGCTGTATTTATGAGTAACAAGTAGGATGGATGGCATCAATCTAGACTGGAAACTCTACCTCCTCCGGAGTTCATTAATACTGACAGCAGGGAACTGCAGCCTTGGAGTTAATGGAAATGGAGGGCTTGATTCTCCACTGTCTTCAAGTGGAGTTCAGACATAGTGGAGAGGGAGGGCTGCAGGGAGCCATTTGCAGTTTCCGGATCCTTGACCACCAAGCCCCTGCATAAATTAAAGCTGTAGGGGAGTAGCTTTAATTTAAACCATGGACATAAGGTTCTGCAGGGGTCTTATGCCAATGAAGAATCAGGTATAAGAGAGCTCTGCTTCACCACTACCACAACCTGTCCTGCCCAGGCACCACTCCTGGAATACCCTTGACAAACACCTTCCTTCCCTCTTATGCTGGGGGTTGTGAAAGCGGTTGGCACAAGAGCCATCTCCACCAGCCCTCTGCTAGCACAGAGTTCTCTGTACATGGAGAATTCTCCAGTGGTCATCTCTGCAAATGGCTTCATAGCACGAAATGACCTTAGTTGACCAGAGTGCCTGGTCAAGACTGATCATTTTCCAGGTTTTGGGTAACCTAAGAGAGCGTGAATTGCATGAATATTATAAACTCAACAGCATAATCTGTAGGAGCAGGAGAATTTCAGTTAAGTGCAAGATATTCTCCAACAAACATTCTTAGGCTATGTCTGCACTGCTCACTTCTTATGGTGGCATGCAGAGTAAAGATATGCCTGAACCCTGTGGGTATGTGCCCTACATGGCTCTTTACATGCCCAAGCAGTGCCTACCACGTCTACACTGCTATTTTTAGCAGCGGCCCCAGTAGCAGGGGGAAGCAGCAGAGAAAAGCTCTAGCAGCATATGCATGCAGGGACTAGAACCCCGGTCTGAAGAGCCTGGGTTAGCTGAGATTCCCACTGTACCACCAGGAGTCTGTGCAGAGCCCCAGCCAGGGAGTCCTGTGGAGAGTTGGGCCCACAGGGAGCCAGAGTGACAGTATCCTGCAGCCCTCTGATTGGCCAACCACCCTATTTAGCTCTGGAGGATGCCCCAGAAAGCTATCTGAGCAACAGCACAGACTTTGGGCCTGCTGTGACTCCAGACCTCTCCTGATCTCCAGCCTCTGATCCCAGCCTGATCCCAATTCCTACCTCCCAATTCCAGGCAGGTACTACCTCTGATTTCCTGGCCTGACTTTGACCCTGACTCTTGCTTATTGAACCCAGCTCTAACGATTCCTCTGACCCCTGTTCACAGACTCCAGCCCAGCTGTGACCACCTGGCCAGACCACCTATGCCCTGATCCCTTACATGCAATTCCCTGTGGCAAGGAAAGACCCTATCAGCTTCCTGCTGCCAGAGCCTTTCCCCGCTGCATCCCCCCGCCAGAGCCTTTCACTATCATGTGTAGTTACAAAACTCAGTGTAGACGCAGCCTGCTGTGCACTCAGCATGTAGCTACATGCACCCTACATGCCACTGCCAGTGGCATACAATGTAGACATGCCTTTAGACAACTCTCTATGTCCTGAATCACTTATACTTCTCAGTGTAGCTCTGCAGGGCGTTGCTGTTGTTTAATCTGAACATTTTCAAAGCCTTAGGGTATAAGCTTTCTTCCATCTGTTATCCTGGCAGAGTATATGCCATAGCGGTTCTCATCTCTGAACTAAGTGTGATTGGAACTAGTGGAATGTATCGTGCTCTACTTCACCTTCATTTTGAGCTGCCATTTTTCAGCTATACAGCAATGACCACAAAATAAAAGAGAGACCTCAAATCCACAACATCACTGCATAGGGCACGATGTACTAGATTGGTGCACAGAGCACTGTTCCCTTCCTCTAGAGCCAAGATCCATCTGCTTCAAACATGGTCTACCTTTTGAGCTAACTGATATGCCATCAGGACATCTCTTTCAGTTCTCCTAGGGAATTCATCACAATTCAAGGGCACAAAAATCTTCCTTCCCTCATAAAAGAGAGAGAGCGAGAGAGCTCCAAAGATTACCTTCCTACAGACTGCATGATGTCCAACAACAAAGGAGCAGCCAAATCTGGGCTGAGGTGAATGAATGTGGAGAGAACAACTATGGCCAGACCTAGTGTTTCTTCATCATACTCTTCGAGGATAGCCCCACAATCATGGCATCTGCAAGGAAAGTTATTAAAAACTAATATTTGTTCAATTAATTAGGAGAATCCATGTTACATTGAACTGTTTATGGCTAAGAAAACAGATCACTGTGCTTTAAACCCTTTATACAAAGCACTTTTCACTAGCTCCATCTGTTGATCTGTGGCAGGTGGTCAGTTACTCCAATCTGTGCTTTGCGTCTATCAACAATAAAGCAATAATCTGATGAGATCAGATTACAATTTGCAAGGGGAAATGATAGGATTCTTATGTGGGGAGGAGGCCAAGGAAGATTCCCTTTGTTTTTAGAGATGTCTCTTTCTGTTCCAAACCAGTTTTGCTGCTGAATTGCCACCCCCTCCTGCAATGCTGAGAGACAACTCTGAACGCTCTGAAATAGCTTTGTAACTTCAAATCATAAGGGAGATGTCAGCTGCAGGAGAGATGAGGCAGGGTTTTAAAACCACATGAAAAGACAAACAAACCAGGGGAACTGGTACATCTCAGCCCAATAGGGAGGCTTGGTTAATTTGATGAACCAGTCGCTAATGACTCCAACAGATTGATATTTTAACTTAATGGGATTCTACAAGCAATTTTCCTCTCTTTGCATCTCAACAGGAAGAGAAGATGCTAGCAAGGTTATGAAAATCAATCTCATCTGGTTTGGCATCTGATGCCAAAGCTTTTGGAAAAAGGCCAAAGAAAATGCATGAAATGAGCCCACTTCCTGGGATGTTTAGCATTTACACAACATAACTTCCAGTTCCACTGGAGACTCACACAACAGCCTTGGCCTTCTCTAGTAAGCATCTTGGCAGTTCATCTAAGTGGCTAGGGCACAAGATTGAAAGCCACAACTCTTGGGTTCTACTCCTAGTTCTGCCATTGAATCAATGGGTGGCTTTAAGCCAGCTACTTCACTACTTCTCCATAAAATGAGTGCCATCATATTTCATTACAGTGCCTCAATGGGATTTTGATCAAAGAATTAATGTTGGTAAAAGGTGTTGGGGATCCTTGTAGAGGAAAATCAAAGTGCAAAATAGTAGTAGTGGTGGTAACAGTAGTATCCAAGGTGCTGATTTACAGGCATGGCTTTACTGCAATGGCAAAGACATAGCAATTCAAAAAAGTGATAACTTTCATTTTAGGGAGAAAAATGAGTTTTCAGTGGATTACAATGAGCCCTTACAGTAAAAAACAGAGAAAGCTCAATTGCAGAAAATTAAAGTCTTTGTTAATTGTGGATAAAGTATTATTTCATCCATTTACATAACCAAATGTAATAAAAGTCCCTTCCTAGATCAAATCCATAGAAACAAAATGAGCCAAGCAGGCAATGTGTAGATTCACATCCATCTTAGGTTAAGGCTAGGGTTTTGAGTTTGATTAAAGCCAAACGAATAAAAACCACTCCCAGTTTCAAGGCAAAAAGCTTTTAGAACCAGCCAAGTCCCAAAACTTGCTTACAGAAAATTCTACCCAATCAAGAGATTAAGCAGAGCAGAAGAATTAGTGAATTCCCTGATCACTGCCATAGAAACTCTAATACTTGAGTGCCTCCTTCCATCCCACTATCCACACAGATGGCAACGGTTCTCAGAAACCTCATGTTGTCCGCTTTTCTCACAAGATTTCTTTCAGTTTGGACCTTTTCCAAATCAGATCTAGAAAAGAAACTCCTTCAGGCATTGGATCTGACTCAGATCCAAAACCATTGCGCTGAATTTGTATCCAAGGGTTTGGAGTGCAGGTCCCAGTTCAGGCCTATCACTATATCATTAAAAAAGTCCCTTTAAAGTAAGATTTCCTTTTTCCCAAGGATACAATCTTTATCATGTTTATGTTCCTTTAAAACTGGAGGAGTTCCATGTAACAGGTACCATGGGTCTGATCTTACTTGTACCAGTTTTACACTGGTGTAACAACCTTGCCTTTAATAGTGTTACTTCTGATTTGCACCAGGGGTAAGTGAAAAGAGAAGCAGACTACACACCTTTCTCTATGTACAGTACTAGGCAAACTGTCAACACTCAAATAATAAAACAGTACTACTAATAATACCCACAGCCACCACTTTGCAGATACATATTCATGTCCCAGTATATTCACAGCATACCTGGTTTGCAACATTTTGAAAATTTTCCCTTACTTAGGAGAAATTTTGAGAATGTTCTTTCACTGAATCAGGACCTATCCAAATACGTTCTGAAGCTCAGTGGTTTTTAACTACCAAATTATTTGAAAGAAATAGAAACTGGCTTACTTGTCAGTCATCATAGTAGGTTGGTCATCGGTAAATTCTTCTGGGGCTGGTACAAACATACTGACTATACTGGGTGCTGACAGTAAGCTGGATTTGGTGGCACCTTAAAGCCGATAAAAGAAAAGAAGCATGATAAATGGAAATCTGGAATGGACATAGGTGAACAAAAAAAGCCTTGCAGTGTATGTAAATAAAAATGTGTCTCTCTGGAGAAAGATACAACACATTCTTTGGTTCTGTCAGATTACTCCAATTACTTATGCTTATTTTATTTTTTAAAGGTCAGGAATTTATTTTAAAAACTGAAATCCTAAGGAAGTAAATGAAATAAATTCAAGGTGGTATGACTGCTTCAGTGTTAAGTTGTCAAGTTTTTATCCCCCCATTCTTTAGGTAGAATGGATGGCCCTGTAGTTAGTATGAGACTGGGTGTCAGGAGCTTTGGATTCTTCCCCAGAATTTCTATGTGACTTTGGGGAAGGAAGTCACTTAACATCCTCTTTGCCTCAGTCACCCCATCTGTGAAATGAAGATGGTAATACCTCATAAGGGTGTTGAGGCTTACTTCATCAAGATTTGAAAAGGCTTAGAGATCACTGGATGGAAGGTGATTTAGAAGTGCAAAGTATTATTAGTGTTGTTTTCAGTTAGAAAACTTTTAAGGGCGAGCTATACCGATGAGGCGGAACTGACCGCCTACAGACCTGGTCATAGAGGCATACAAATAGTGCAGTCACATGTGGCTCTCTCTTCTTCTGTGCCCAAATCATGGGAGATGGGAGCGGATTCTTGGTTTAACAGAAAGGGTTGAAGGCAGTAGGAGCCTCATAGGACAGGTATTGAATAGGAGGAGTATCCTGGTGGACAGGACTCTTGGATTGATGTTATAGGATACCACCTCTCTGAAACAACTAACTTGTTCTCCAGAATTGCAGCTTGCTTTCTTTTTCTTTTCTTTTTCTTTGTTCTTTTTAATTCTTTTTAAAGGTATTTCTCTAGCTGTTATGGTTGTGGGGAAAAAATCGCTGGAAAAATAGCACAGAGAGGTGTGAACTGCCCCATTCATCTCAATGAAGTGTTAATGCAATGCCCTGTGATGATATTTTAATGTCAACATTGTTAATTATTTCTTTTCTCAGGTAAGAAAGAAGACTAAGGGGATGGATATGATAGAGGTATATAAAATCACGAGTGGTGTGGAGAAAGTGAATAAGGAAAAGTTATACACTTGTTCCCATAATATGAGAACTAGGGACCACCAAATGAAATTAATGGGCAGCAAGTTTAAAACAAATAAAAGGAAGTTCTTCTTCACACAGTGCACAGTCAACCTGTGGAACTCCTTGCCTGAGGAGGTTGTGAAGGCTAGGACTATAACAGGGTTTAAAAGAGAACTGGATAAATTCATGGAGATTAAGTCCATTAATGGCTATTAGCCAGGATGGGTAAGGAATGGTGTCCCTAGCCTCTGTTTGTCAGAGGGTGGTGATGGATGGCAGGAGAGAGATCACTTGATCATTACCTGTTAGGTTCACTCCCTCTGGGGCACCTGGCATTGGCCACTGTTGATAGACAGGATACTGGGCTGGATGGGCCTTTGGTCTGACCTAGTACGGCCATTCTTATGTTCTTAAGAGGAAAGGTAACAGATCTGCACAACCTACTATCAAGTAATGTCTCATTTTGATGCCACAAATGAGTGGCATTTGTGGGACAGCACCACTTCTTTTTCCCCCAAGTTAATTAAGCCCCACTGAGAAGGGCCAAACTCAAGGAACCCAGTACAACTCAGATTATAGATATGATCACACCTGCACGGTCCACGCTGAGTGGCATCTCATTTTGAAGTTGCACATGGGTGGATCTCATTTTGTGGTTACAGCTTGGAAGAATACCACTGTCTTTTTTTCCCTCCAGTTTGACCCTTGTATATATGGAAAGTCTGGAGGGTGACTGAAGAAGCCAGCAAGAAAACAAAGAGCAATCTGAAGGCCTCACAAACAGAATTCACAGCTAATGTTGAAACCAGGCTATTGTAATCCTCATCACAGGCTAAAGAAACAAGAGGTAGATTGGCTGATTAAGCCTGGTACAAATGGAGTTGCTATTGATACGGTCCCAATAGCTGCTGTTGCAAAGGCAAGCTCAGACCAAATGATCTATATGAGATCCCATTCTAGACTGATAGGGAGGGTGCTGAGTGCTGCTTTAATGAAAATAGAAGTGTCAAACAATTGTTCTGCTGAGTTTGGAAGGAAACATAATTATTTTCTATATAAGCTAAGACTCCATCCTGTATGTTGAGTAATGGTCCCTTTGAGATTGCACTGGATGCAGCAGACAGTTTAGAAAGTCTTGAGGACTCTTCAGTGATATGGGAAACCATCAAGAATGCCAGAAATAAGAGTTTGTTAACTAGTCTTTGCTTCGTAAACTGATTCACTTTACCTTCCCTTTTATCATCATGCTGGAAGCTTAACTGATGCCAACTCTAGCTACAAGTTACAGTATAGCATGCAAATGCTGGATGTTGACATAACCATGGCTACATAACTGGGATTAAGGCTAAACTGCTAATAATAACACTTGTGCTGATCTTGTGGTGAAAAGTGAGAGAGAATGTGATTCAAGTTAGAGAGGCTAGTTTGTGGCGCCATTAAAAAGCTGTAAGGAAAGCTGAGCAGTTTGGATGTCAGGAATGAATGTTTGAATTGCTACGAAGTGGGGAATTGGTGATTCAGGGAATGGGGCATACAGTCTTTCACTTCCAAATCATCAGTTAAGTCCAGACGAGCTAGGTACTGACAGGAAGTCATTACCATCCATCAACTATCCATGTCCTGTGTGAAATGAATTGGTGGTTTCACTCTAGTTGACCAGAACACAAAGCCACCATCACAACTGGTACTAACTGGCAACCTTGTTGGTAGTCTCAGAAGAGAGACCAAGTTTGAATGGACGTGGACACTGAACTAACCTCTTATTCTTAGTGGTGGTCCCTCCAGGTCAGGGTTTAGGCAAACTGAGACATTGCACGGCCGCTTCCCATGCTGTATCTGTTCTGTGGATAAATAGAGGACTTCAGACTGTGGTACTGTTAATGCAGCGCCTATCGCCAGCACCACAAATTTACTCCAACAATTAAAACACCACCATCACCACACACATACACAACAGCTGGAAAACAGACAGTTAAATCTCTGAGCATGAAAAGAGAAAAGAAGAGAAGAAAAGAAGGTAACAGGTCCATGAAGGAAGTAAGAACCAGATTTAGCAATATCAAATGAGGCCTTTTAGGAAAGCTCAAAGTCAAGGTCATTTGATAAGAAATATAGGGCTAACTGCAAGGATTCAGCAAGAAATGGGATATGTAAAGAGTCACAGAAAGTAAAAGGTAATGCTTAGGGACACTGAGGGATCAGTAGTTCATGGACATGCTTGTGCTGGCATAGGATAGACACACAATGAGTTTATTTTTCAGAGAAAGAGATTGGGATGAGAGATGAAGAAAGAGAGGCATGGTACCCAGGTTAGCTGGACTGATGTAGAAAATATAAAGCAGCCACAAAATGATGTGAAACTAGGGATTGCAAAAGTTCCCTTAAAAACTTCAGGTGGTGTCTCAAGCCACTGAAGGAAGTGACTTGAAGTGAGGTCTTTTGGAGAGAAAGGTGACACATGTTGAAAAGAATGCTTGTGGATTCCCAACAAGAACATTAAGATGGAGCTCCTCAAAGATATAGTGATTAGAATATTGACTTGCCCACTTGGAAGACAGGTTGAATAGCTCACGTAAGAGGTAAATGATAAACTATATGGTTCTGAAATACTAAATGGAAAAACAGGGTTACTGTATAAGTTATGCTAACTGACGTTTCTGCGTGAGATAAACTGACTTGATATGTCAGAAGGCTACCATGGACCCACTACCAATGACAAATTCTGTGCTTGATGATGTGGGGAAGGTTAGGAAGGGAAACTGACAATCCACTTCATTCTGAGGATGGATGTCACAAGAGAAGCCATGCCTCAGAGTCACAAATAGAATGGGACTGATGGGACTTAAAAGTGAAAACTGAATTAAGCACAAATTTTTAGACCAATTTCCCCACTAACTTGGCAGTGGGGACGTTCAACAAAGTGCTATGTTCCAGGTCAATGTTTTACAGTTCTTTCCCTCCCTCTTGTCACCTCCTGGTTTGCTAGTGAAATTCTAGGAAGCATCATTCTATTACATCACAAGGAAACATGCCAGAATTCATCATTCTGTGACAACTTCAATGAACCATAGAAGATTTCACACAAGAGAAAAAGAATGAAAAGAAGAGATTAAAACTTTTTTCAGGTGATTAGTGGGACATTCTGTACTTAATTCAGTTTTCATTGTCTGCTTTGCATTTCACTCTTAATGAGAAACATGGAAACCCAGTATGAATTACTGAGCGGAAACCCCATGAGTTCTGCATGGGCTGGCAAAAGACTCCCAAGCCTCTGCCTATGGGGAAGTGAGAGTCTCCTTGGCATAAGGTCTAAATGCCTGATGTCTCAATATGATTGCAAAAAAAAAAAAAAAAAAGGCGGGGGGGGGGAGGAGTTCTTTATAAAAATGATTCACATACACTGGGTGAAATCCTGGCCCTGCTGAAGTCAGTGGCAATACTCAAATTGATCTCAATAGGGCCAGAATCTCACCTAGCTGTATACAAAACAGTAATGGCCATTATTTCAAATGAATAACATCCCACTACAATGGAGCTATGCTAATTCATACCAGCAGAGAAACTGGTATAATTCCACTGTAGGCCTGAGCTTGGTTACTTTTCTCCAACAGCAGAATGGCAATGGCTCACTTATATTCACAACAATTGATCACCACAGAAAGAGGCACTAACTGGTTTAAGGGAATGGAAATAAAGAATAGAGAAGCATAACTTACCAGTGTCCCAAGTGCTGATATTATGGGGTGCACTAGATTGGTGTTCCAGCTGTCTCTTCATTAGCTGGTTCATTGTCAGAGCTCCCAGGGAGCCCCTTTTCATCTGTCTGAACTGAGCTGCAAATCAGAATTTGAAAAGAGTTCAGAGAATCACACAAGCTGCTCTTATTCCCCGGATTTTGTCCATCAGCATGAAGGAGGTACTGATATCATCCACAAAGACCATCTGCTTGCTCTCAGAATTTTATTCAAAGTAATCTGCTCTATTCACATAGTTATACATGGTGAAATTCTGGCCCCACTGCAGTCCATAGCAAAAATCCTGTGGATTTCAGTGAAACCAGGATTTCACACATAGTGTTTACTATCAATTCCTTGGCTTGTAATCTTTATTCTTAAATACAGTGAAATGTGTTCAAGACACCACCTTTATTAGACATCCCTAAAGCTTAAGAAACCACCTTAAAGTATCACCAGACATCAAGCCAGACCATGACTAGCCCATGTGTGCACATGCTGGGGGAGGGTGTCTTCCCCAACAACCCCCTGTCATTTGCACATGCCATTCTAGAGTTAGTAGAATGACAGTCTCTACACTTGGGAAAGCATGAGCACTGTTCCCTCTAGACACCCCTAGGAAAAGAAAGTGGGTACGAACCATGGCCTTGTGCCCCACCCCCTGCACTGGCCTGCAGAGTGCAAGACACATTGTGTGACTGGTGCATCCTGCAGTCTTGCTAAACACCCTGCCACTCAGGCAGGGATTGCATCTCTCTCCGAAGCTCCCCAGGGGTGGGGTGATTCCATACCACCTGTAGACAGGCCAGCATCTAAATAGCACAACATGGCCCTTTGTCCCCTCCACTTTTATTAGAAGACCTCGTCCTTTAAGTAGCCAACTTCTGCTAGTCCATCAGGTTGCCAACTTCTATACTTTTTAGCCTACACTGCTGTATATTTTACTGAAATGGCTCGTTGGACAATACTCCCTGAATAAACTATAATGTAACCAGCAATTAAGTCCAGTATTGTAATATATTTCCCTAATACTCAAATGGAAGGAGAACTAGGTGATGGGATGCTCTCAACCTATCTTCTTTTTCCATCCCTTCAACAGGAAGCATCAAGAAGGATGAGCATGGATCCTCTACTTTATCAATGCAGTCTGAGCAGTGTATTTCTCCACGTGAAACCAAGACCATTACTCATTGCCTGAAACTGATTCTTGGCCCTGAATCTGAAAAGCACTCGTGCATGTGCTTAAATTCATACCTATTCTGGAAAGCTTTTAACCATGTAGATTTAAGCATGAGTTTAAATAGAATATAATAACATATGGAGATATACCTATCTCATAGAACTGGAAGGACCTTGAAAGGTCATTGAGTCCAGTCCCCTGCCTTCACTAGCAGGACCATGTACTGTCCCTGACAGATTTTTGCCCCAGATTCTTAAATGGCTCCCTCAAGGATTGAACTCACAACCCTGGGTTTAGCAAGCCAATGCCCAAACCACTGAGTTACTCCTCCCCTCAATATTTTCTTGAAGTCACACCTACATGATATCAATGTGAGACTTCTTTGTCGTGATCATTTTCATTTGGAACTAAAAGAAATCTAAGAGTTTAAAAATAGTATTAACATGACACCTGCCAGTACAATTATAAAATGCCCAATAGTAACCAGCTAAGCTTTAAATAAAAAATGTCAAACAGTCCTTGACATTGTTAACTGAAAAAGCAGAACTGGAGATGAGCACTAGCCATAATGTTCAGATCCAAACTTTGCCCAACGTTTTCAGGCACTCAGATCCCAGGTCTTGGGTTCGATCTATCTCAGTGTCTAACTACAAAGAAGATTCAAACCCAAATGAAATAGACTAATGGAATCATAGATAATGTAGGACTGGAAGGGACCTCTTTAGGTCACTTAGTCCAGTCCTTTGCGCTGAGGCAGGCCTAAGTATTATCTAGATCATCCCTGACAGGTGTTTGTCAAAACTGTTCTTGAAAACATCCAGTGACGGAGATTCCACAACCTTCTTAGGTAATTTGTTCCAGTGCCTAACTACCCTCACAGTTAGAAAGTTTTTCCTAATGTCTAATCTAAATCTCCTTTGCTGCAATTTAAGCCCATTACTTCTTGTCCTGATCTCATCTCATAGGGAGCACAATTTAAAGAACTTTCTAACAGAATAAGTACCAGTATCCAATTGATAACAGAGTGATATCATCCACTGGGAATCTGCTCATCGAAACAATTTCATACACATCATAATGAGAAATGTTGTAGGCTTCCCCACATTTATACAGTACCCTTTCAATCCACATTTAAACTCCATTCGGATTCAAAAACAAAATTATCCAACTCTGCAGCAAACCAAACCTTGCATAAATGAGCTTCTGGAACTGAACCGAATTGTGAGTCCATTCAATATTTAACTTCTTTGTTTTGTTTTGCAGCTGCCTTTCACAGCAAATTAGCAGAAAAATCTAATTTCTATCTCTTCCAGTGCAAGGGATTTTAAATAGATGCTTTATCAGTTTATCAAAGACCAAATTTCCCAGTGAAAGAATGGCAATTAATTTCGGACCTGACAATGTTGCTTGGAGTGCAGAAGACTCTCAAAATCTAGGAAATTATCTCTTTGAACTTCCTTACCAGCTTTTATGATTGTAATTAAAGTTTTTTTTCATGCATATTCAACATTATCACAGTGGTGTTGAGCTGGTTCGTGTTTCCAGAGTTATTTACCTGGCTTCTTAAGGGCAGTTGTGATTTCAAATGTTGAAAAAACAAAAACGCTGCCTCCAGCCTTTGAACTGTATTGGAGCCAAGTCAGTCGCTACAGAAAAGCAGGTGACATTTCATGTAGTATGATTGTACCAATAGAAACATTATTTCCATGATCTGTTTTCTACCAATGACTTGAAAAAGTCTAGGGAGCAGATCCTCAGCTGGTGTAAATTGTCATAATTCAGTTGGAGTTAGGACAATGTGTATCAGCTGAGGATCTGCCCCTATGTTTCTTTCTATCTGTGGAAATTCCTATGGGAGAAGACAGGCTCCATAGGAACTTTTCCTGATCAGGATTGTTTGACAATATATGCGTCTATAAACCAGCAGCCTACGTATAATTATGTATTCGTATTACAGTAGTGAGTAGTGCCCCCAACAAAGATCAAGGCCCCACTCTACTAAACACTGAACAAACCCATAGCAAGAGACAGCCCCTGCTCTGAAGAGCTCACAATCTAAATAGACAAGAAAGACAAAGGAAACATTTTTATCCCCATTTTACAGATAGAAACTGAGACAGAGAGAGATAAAGGGCCAGATTTACAGAGGTCTTTAGGTGCCTAATGATGCAGAAAGGTACCTAGTGGGGTTTACACAAGCATCTCAGCAGGTAGGCACCTCATGTCCAATGACATCGGTGGGAATTCAGCAGCTAACCTGCCCCAATTTAGGTGGTTCTGGAAATCCCCCTAAGTGCCTAGCTGCATCTTTAGCTCCCTAAATACTTTGTAAATCTAGCCCTCTGGATTTGCCTAAGGTCACACTGGTAGTCGGTAGTGCAGCTGGGGAACTGATTTCAGCTCTGCCTAGACTGATGTCCTAACCTCAAGACCATCCTTCCTTTTATAGGCCTGATATTACTTCCACTGAAGTCAGTGGTTCTTGGATATCATTAAATAAATTAATACTCAGCATTTTTATAGCACCCTATGGGCCGGTTACTCCTCTCACTTAAACCCCATTTGCATCAGTGTAACTCCATTGGCTCCAGTGCAGTTACATCTGATTTGCATCAGGCCCAAAATCTTCAAAGAACTTCACTAATATTAAATGATTAATGCTCACAGCTCTCCTGCAGGGTAGTTATTATTATCTCTGTTTCACAATTGGTTAAGTAGCTTTTATGAGACCACAGAGCTAGTAAGAGAATTCTGGGGAGTTTCTGTCTCCTGGTCCTGTGCTTAGACAACTAGATAATGCTACATCTCATTCGAAACGCACACACAACTTCAGCAAAAGGCTGTCTTAAGCCACTACCTCCTCAAAATTCCACTTATTGCTTAAGGATGTACAATGCATATGCAGCAAATCAATGTCCATGAAGTTTGCTATGTCACAATACACCTTGTAGTCCTTAATTGCAAACATCAAGCTGGCATTGGGAGAGTTAACAAATCTAACAATGCACCACACAAATACGCTTCCAGTTGCGTAAAGTTTGGAGGAAGATAATGTGCCAGATGCTGATGCATATTAGATGTACAAATGCAGTAATTGAGTTTCAGTTCTTCAATCTAGGGGAAAACTTACTTGCTATGGAAGAGTGACTACTTGTCTCTGGCACACCTGCTTCAAGTGTTGGAGCAGAAGATGATTCTCTTGGCATTTCCAGAGTTGAAAGCCCTTTAGCAGTGGGATCTGCAAATGGAAATGGTGCTTAAACTCTGAGTGCATTATTTAAAAATCAGAGAACATTTTTTCATCAGCTTCCTTCTCTGATTGCCATTTTCACATCTTTTCAATGTTCCATTTGCCATCTGGCACCTCCAGTGGCTATACACATGTGGCGATGTTACAGGTGCACAGGGAGTTGTTTCTAAATCTCTTTTTAAAGGAGATTTGTGAATAAGCCTCTTGGAAACTATTCATATATAGTACATACTATAATGAATAAATGGACATAAAGCGCCTGACTGATCTCAGTTACAAAGTGTACATCAGGGCTAACTTAATGGAAGTCAATGGAGCAACACTGGTGTAAATCCAGTGTAAATTACAGAATGCCACAACTCTTGCAATATTTGCTACTATTCTTAAAGCCACAGTTCCTAAAGTCGTTTGATTGTGTGAGAATCTCTGCTTTCATTTAAAAAAAAGTTTACTGACATCAGAGTTGCAGAGAAAAGCTTGAAAATATTAATCCTAAAGGGGGGGAGGGATAGCTCAGTGGTTTGAGCACTGGCCTGCTAAACCCAGGATTGTGAGTTCAATCCTTGAGGGGGTCATTTAGGGATCTGGGGCAAAAATCTGTCAGGGGATAGTACTTGGTCCTGCTACTGAAGGCAGGGGACTGGACTTGCTGACCTTTCAGGGTCCTTCCAGTTCTAGGAGATAGGCATATCTCAATTATATATATATAAAAAAAAAAAAGGTTAAAAAACAGGAAAAGAATCCCAAATTTATTATTTTAAAAAAATCTCATGATTTCTTACCAACTGAAGTTATCAAAACTGGAAGAATCAAACCCAAAGTTTTCCAGGCATCACTAGCTGTCTTGTGGAAGCACAAAATAACTAAGAAAATGTGAATTTATATATTATTATAAAAAAATCTCAAGCAGGAACCCATGGATTGCTCATTTAAAGAAACAGATCTGGATATTCCACTGGGAAACAAATTATGTCAGAATCCTTTCCAAAGATATTAAAGCATGCAAGTTTCAGCATTTTGCAATAGGTGCTTGAAACTGTAACCAGCAAATTCTGATAACCACATCAAGCATACTTTCAGAAACTATAATAAATGTATTCACAAACTAGTAAACTGATCAGGATGATAAAAGAAACATAAAACCCTTAGATAACAAGATATGTAACTCATTCTGGTCGCTACCAGCAAAATACAGCATTATAAACCAAGGTCATTTAATGGGATATTGTGAATGTTTTATGCGGCTGTTTAATAATACACTCAGCAATGCGTAATCATGTTTCTCTTTAATATTCTCTTTAGTGGATAAATAGGTATGATGCTAACATCTCTGATGTGTGTCAGCGATGTCACAACCCTTCCACTTCAACAGATGTTTGTGAATGTACGTATGAAACCTGGTTCTCATTGATTTGCAGGCTCTAATGGTGAAAAAGGGGTTGAGTCTGAACAAATCCAGTTTTCCCGTGGCCACCTCCCTTTGCAAATCTGTACAAAGGGTTTAGGATCAGTTTCACCTGGTTGCACTGGCTCTTTGGCTCACTGGAACCACAAGTGGGACTAGGCTTCAGCCCTGACAGAACACCGACACTGATTGCAGTTAAACACATTTACCCTTGCAAAACTGTAATACTATATAGTTATCACATCAACTATAACATAAAATAATGTGACCATTCTCATTAATGGGGGGCTGGAAGGACAATTACAGGAGGTGGAGCTAGACATACACAAAAACTAGGCTTCACTTCTCATGCAACAAGATAACTCTAGTTTTAGGGATATTTTTCCCTTTTAAACCTGTGATATCATTAATTATTGTGTCTGACCCCAAGTGAGCAAAACGTCCCCAATAACTGAAAAATACTAATGGTACTAGACCACTGCCTCCAAAGTCAGAGAGAAGAAGGGGCCACCATACATTTTTAAAAATTCTTTCTGGCTTTTCTAGCTGGGTCAGAGCATGTAACTTCTGTCTTGTGGAGAAACCAAATGAAAATACTTTGTGCTGAGATCAGTTCAACCAATCAGGGCTACAGCAGAAATATCATGTGATCTCTCCCAATAAACTGGGGCTGAACCTGAAATATACCACAAACAATGGACTAAAAGTTCATGGATCCCCAGATACAGCAAAAACAAAAGTATTTGCAAAAAGCTTCATGGGAACATTTTGTGAAGAACAAACTTCAAGCAAATCTCTACTGGTCCGAAGAGACAGGCTGAACTCAAACCAGAGCTGGCTTGGAATTAGATTCCAAAAGCTAACAGTCTGCACAACCCTAGTCTATACAATCTTCTTGCCATCTATTGACTGCAGCCTGAAGAAGAAATAACTTCTAAGAACAATGACTGAATGTTGCCCAGATTACACTGATAGATTTTAAGGCAAGAAGAGACAATTGTGATCATCTGGTCTAACCTCCTGACATGCCATAGAATTTCACCCACTAATTCCTATCTCAAGCCCAACAACACTTGTGGTTGAACTATAGCATTTCTTTTAGATATGCCATCACCCGTACACAATACTTGCGTAGAAAGTACATTCCCAATTGATTCCAACACGTTCGACAGCAAATTCACTGAGAAACAGACACTCTGGAAGGGTACATCTATATGAGATCAGTTCTGACATTGTATATCCTGTCTGGCATGTAAACAGGACTGAGTAATCAAACAGATACATTACTGAAAACTTTATAAGTAATAACAGCTTTTGGTTGTCCTCACCTGTCTCTTTCTGTTCTCCCAGTTTGTCTAGAACATTGAAGGAAATGTCAAGGTATTCTCTCTGTATAGCACTCACAGCAATCTTTCTCTGTTTTCTCTGCCTGGGAACAATCTGAATCTTAAATTCTGACTCCTCAGCTTCTTCCTCCTGTTTCTGTTCTGTATCAGATTCTGTGTTAGCATCAAACTTATCAAGTTCTGTTTGGTTTTCAGAGTCTTCAGGAACCTTAATAAGGACAGTTTTTACATTTGAACTTGGAACTGGTCCACTAGGTTTAATTTCTTCCACGCTAAGCTCAGAGTTATCATCAAGGGACATCTCAGGGAGTGCAAAAGACTTTTGCAATAGGTCTCGCTTTTGCTTAAGTGTTAGTGGGCTCCCACAGGACACATCTTGAAGCTCCTCTGGCTTAGCTAACTCTTCAAAGTCTTTTTGATCTTTGGGAGCTGTGGAGGGGATTTCCTTTTCCTTTTTTCCTAATGAAACATTATTGCTCGCATCCTTAGATGTGAAGTCTTTGGAGCAATCCTCAATGCTGAACTGCACGAGGCGGGTTGAACTGAGGCTGAGGGCAGAGGCACTGATGGGAGATGAGGGACATGACACAGCAGTTTTGCCAGAGACACCATCATTTAATTGGTTTGTTGTTTCTTCTTCTTCATCACTCTCCACTATTCTCAGGGGAGGAAGTGGTTCAAAGACTAGAGAGTCACTGTCTGAAGTGGAAAGGATTGAATGCTTGTCAAGCCCTGATGTTGAGTCAGAGGACAAATCTATCAGATCTAAATCCTCTTTAAAAACAGGAGGTTTCAATGGAGAATCAACTTTTACTTCATATGTTTCCATGCAGTTTAGCCTGACTTCTGGTATGACAGGTCTCCTCATTTCCTGGAAGCTTTCCATGACAGAAGGATTCCCTCGTGTCTCTGTATTTTCAGTCCTAGTAGAAGAATTCTGTCTAGGTCGTCCATAATCATTCTGTCTATGCGTGGTGTAAGCAGCAGTGGCAGGTGGTTTATCTAAGTCACACCGGTCTATGCATGACTTCCTACGATGTTCATCTAATGTAAACAACAGGGAGTCTGCATTCCCTATATCAAGAGATTTTTGTTTTAGAGAGCGCAGTTTTTTTTTCTGAATGCTTTCTTCTCTCACACAGTGTAGAATGCTGTCTTGTAACGCCCCAGTTTCTCTATATTCAGCCAGTTCTATTTCACCTGATTAAAACAGAAAAAGCTAGTACTATTTTATTTGGAGATTTTGGGCAGAAATTATGTTTTCATCTCATAGTTCAGCACACGACTGACATTTCAGATACAAACCCAGTGTTATGACAGCTAATCTTCAATCAAAATCATCTGAGATTTCTTTTCATCTCAGAGTCACACTACAAAGAATTTTGCCACAAGCAACAAAAAAGCCACTGCCCAGATCACTTTACTCAGACCATTAGATTGTAAAAACAAATTTTCAGCTTCTACCAGATGTACCCTTCATAGGGTCTAGTTGGCCCTATATATTGAATAAAAGATGGTGTGGTGAAAAGGTTTTATTGGCATCCATTTGGAACGGCTGCATTACTTATGAGTGGTGAAGCCACAAAGTAGTTATGTGGGTCATCCAAAACACACATCAATATCACCTTTACCCCATATCTCCCTGTATTCTGTATATGGCTTATATGTTAGAGGAAAACTGGTTTAGAATTTATTTTTATTTTTTTTGCTGTAGCACTGCTATAGTGCCAAGGAGCCCTGGTCATTATTGGTACTATACATCATTCTGCCTTGGAAACCCAATGCCAAAAACAGAAGGAAAAATTACTTCAAATGCTCAGCCTAGAGATTGTCAGAAAATTAATTTTTTGCCACACAAAAAAGGGTAATTTAAAAACCAAAAAACTGAACATTTTTCAAGTTTGGGCAAACAATAACTGATTTTTTTTAAGCAATAGAAAACCAAAACATTTTCAACAACATTGGCATTATTTCCACAAAAATTTCCATTTCATCAAAAAGCCATCTTCTGTCAAAAGAGAAGCTTCAACTGAAAATTTTCAACCAACTCCAGTTTAGCTATTAGTAGAAGAAGAAAAAATTAGAAACTTTTCAAACTGACCTTTAAATAGCTTTTCTATATATTATAGAGTCATGTTTTAATAAGAAACTATTGATTTTGTGGCCCAACATAAGATGCCTGAAAGAGGCCTTATTTCTGGAAAGTATTGAGCACTCATTCTCTGAAAATCAAACTCCTACGAGTGTGTGAATGAGAATATTAAAATGATGCATAGTGACAAAGTATACAGAAATTAAGGTTTTAGCATGACACAAGCAGCAGATTATCATATTTCTTCACAAATTAACTCTGATAAAAAAATTCATACTTCTCTGGGCATTCATCTCAACTGGTTGATATTTCACCATTTTGCTGCCACCAATTCTTTTCAGCCTTGCAAAGAATGTTTGAGACTCTTTACTGCAGGGTCCCGTTGGGGTATCATGAATATCAGATTCATCAAAGACACTATCTTCCTCTGCTTGGGAAAGAAAATCATTATTACTCCTAAGAGTTAGGCCTTGCACAAGACACAGAGCCTATGGACCAAATCCTCAGCTGCTACACATCAGTTTTTAAAGTAGAAAATTCAAAACACTCTACAGGTTGGTAAAGAAACATGTATGACGGTAATACCAGTCAAACACACACTTTACAACTTGAATGATTAAAGTCTGAAAAGTAAGGAATAGAATTTTTTTCTAAGCAATTAGTGCTTCTTGTAGCATTCACCATGCGCAGTATACGGTGAGATCCTCAGCTGGCATAAATTGGTGCCGCTCCATTGAAGTCAACAGACCTGCCACAACTAGTATAGTGAAGTACAGCAGAGATGCTGGGAGAGATGGTGGATGCTGGGCAAATGCATCCTCTGCATCAGGACTATTGCTGACTGAGATAGGATTACTCCTATTGCTGGTCGTCTGAACAGGAGCAAACTACCCCTGCCTAGCATTTGCTGATGATAGTGGCATATGCATTAGCTGATTGGAGGCTAAATATGACTGTTAATCTGTAGACAACACACACACACCCCTGGGGATGTGGGAAAGGGCCAGCCCTTCAGTTTTGCAAAACACTATGGAATGATCCTGGCCTACTTCTTGGGTTTGGGAAAAAACCTTCCTGTACCCCCTTCCTGCTCTTCCACACTAGTAAACACAGGATGAGCTTCATCCCTCAGTTTAATAATAATACTCTGTGCTAATATAATAACAGTTTGTCCATATACAGACCATTTCATTTGTGCTTTGCAAAGCACTTCCCAAAAGCCTGCCAAAGAAGGTAAGTAGTATTCTCCCTACTTTCCATAAGGTGAAACTGAGATGAAGTATGGTCCAAGGCCACACAGTGGGTCTAGGTCCATAGCAGAGACAAGATTAGAACTCAGGGTTTCTTCAATCCTTACAAACGGCCCATTCTCCTAGACCATGATGCCACAAGTATCTAGACAGCTCTTAAAGACGTCCTTTAGAATTACTAAATCTCAGCCCTCAAATTTGATTTCATTTTACAGGGTGGCATATTGCCAGTTCTCCCTATCACTATAACTTACTTGTACAGATCAAGGCAAAGACAAACAGATGGGGAAATTATGCCCTAGCAGCATAAATGTGTCTTAAAGTTGTTGTAAATATAAAATATATAATTCACATCCATTTGAAGGCCCCTTACACTTGCAGAGTGGTGTAAAGTAGTCTTAGTGTAAATGAGAATTTGGGCCTCTGTTTGACAGACACGTTTATCATTCAACTTTTCAAAATGCCAAGCAACATGCAGAAAAGGTACTGACAAATAAAATGACAGAGTGGGCAGAAAATGCATTCTAATTTTACTCATTTTGTCTTTTATCCTGCGGGGATAGTCTTTCACAAAAGTCTTGAGTAGATTTTAATCACAGGGACACTGGATAAACTCTAGGTATCCAGCCCACACTCAGTAAAAAAAAGGTTTTAGAAACTGAGGGTAAATTTGCCCCTTCTGTCAGTATTTTTCTCATGCAAGCAGGGCTTTGGAGCTGTTCTCCGGCTCTGCTCCAGCTCCAGGCAAAAACCTGCAGCTCCACTGCTCCGGAGCTGCTCTGCGGGCCCTGCTCCAAAGCCCTGCATGCAAGAAAAACAGATTGCTGCACACCAGGAAGAGTCTTTGCCAGATAAGAAGGTAATAACAAATTCCCTAAAAGGCAGCTATGTTTTATCATCAATAGAACCCCACTAAGAAATTATCAAATTGATTTAGAATATAATAATAAAATTTGCAATTGTATAGGTTCTCACCCAGGGATATCAAATCACTTTTCCAACAATAATTTTCACATTGTCCCTGTATTACTGTACTGATTTCATAACTGGTAAACTGAGGTGCAGAGAAACTAGCTCACCTTCCTAAGCACAGACAGGAAAAGCTGGGAATAGAATCCAGGAATCTGACGCTCAGTCCTACCTCTAACTGCTAGATCACACTCCCTCATCACCCATGGCTTAATGAATTAAATCAGCGGCTAGTACAGAAATTTAAATATTTAAAATACCTTTCTCCTTTTCACTATATCGGCTTATGTTACTGTTGTCACTGTACAAAGGACCGGCGGTTGCATGCGGCTTGCAGCTGTGGTACTGGGCGTTGAGTGTGTTGACGGTTATGTAGATTAGATGCAGCACAATCTTGCTGATGTCACAGTCTCTGTACGGATACTATTCAGTGAAATAAAAAGATTTTACCTAAAAAACTAACTTTTCCTCTTGATTTGTCTACAGGAGGCCCTTCCCTTGAATAAATATTTAGGTAATAATATAGAAATGGCCAAGCATATTGTCTTCTGGTGGCCCTTGGCACGCTTATGATCTTATGTTTCTAAATACATGCTAGAGAGCAGGAATATTCCTCCGCTTTGTAAAGAATGCGTTATAAAAAGAAACTGGTCTATAGATAAAACATTGTGAAGGATTACCTATGAGGATAGTTTAATATATTATTTCCTTGGTTTTTATATTATAAAGTGGGCTGTTAATGATACCTCAAGAGCTCTTACCAGACCTATTTGCAAAATATTTGCTATTTCACTGATCTCCAATTTCTCCATTTGGTCAAATCTAACCACTATCATTGTGTTCTGTATGTCAAATTACTGTCAAAGCTTCAGATCTCAGCTCCAGTAGATACTTTACTGAAGTTATGTTCTTTACAACTCACATAAAAACATTATGTGAATTAAGAACTCCAGTTGTTAAACTGCCACTATTAACTTAAAATTTAGTCAGTTTTTAAAGTAGCATCACATATTACATCTGAGTCCACCTGCCAGTTTTGTGGTTTTACAACCCATTTTCCTGTATTCAAAACCATTTTTCTTGCTCAAGCTGTTAGGTGAAAGATCCACATCAACAGTGGGAGAAACTAAATAGCTAGTTGACTATACAGGGTAAACAGTGAAACTAATTTACACACATTGAAATTAAATACAAAAAGTAAACAAACTGAAAGAAGAGAGAAAAACGTTTCCCTCTAATCCCTTTTGGTTTTAGTAGTCTTAGGCACCACTTGAAACAAAATTTAGACTGAAATGTGAATTTTAAGATAACACCACCCCTTCAAGACAACGAACCTTATAAAGGATGACAAGTAACGCCTTTAACCACATCTGCCGAATGTGAGGTTTGATGGACCAAAGGGAGCAGCGGGGAGGCTGCTGGAAGTAATGTCTTAGTTGAGGACAACTGCAATACTTCAGCACCTGAACCACTAATGGAAGGAGATGTTTTCCCAGGTTAATGTTATAGTCCATTACCTGAAATGAATATTAATTTAGATTTTAGTGCACCAACAAGAAAATCAGCTCCACATGTTAGCAGCTGCCATACTACAACAGCAGCTTAAATACTGGAAAGGGGAAGGAAAATAAGGGCCTGCAGGGAGTTTCCACAATCACCTAGAAAGTTTTCAGGAATTTGCCATTTTGTTAGCACTTTGCATGGTATCAGCATGATGAGTCATTTACTACAACACTGCCACTATGTTATTTATCATTTCAAAACACACTATTGGCAACAATTAAGCTGCAGAGACAATATATGTATCAATGTCTGCTGTGGTTGCTAAATACCTTTTTGGTGTGTAGAAATTGAGGATGTGCATCAACACATGTGTGTTCATGCACACAAACACCCAGTTTGCAATCAATGAGTGCAGCCTTGCTTATAAAATGTAGCTCAGTGGATCAAATTCCGGCTTCAGTTGCAATAATTTTTATCAACAGGTTTGCACAAGAGCAAATTAAGATAAAAACTGGGCTTTTATGTCATGTTATATTTTGAGGCAATGCAAACAAAAATTGTTTGGGGGATCAGTTAGCCATGCAAATAGGTTTTGAACTATAAACAACTGAATGTTGCACATCTCTTGCTTAAATACCATCCTAGTACTGAAGCACATTTTACTCTTTTAATACATTGTTCAATTAATACAATTTTACATTTATAGCATTGAAAATCAATGCGCTCTTAACTGCCTGAATCACTTTTGAAAAAAAGGCATGTAAGCTCCAAAATCACTTATGCACTTTTGAAAATTTTCTCCAAGGCCTAACTATGTTATAAACTATTTTCCAAACAAAAATGCTCAGTGATGTAAAATCAATTAAAATGTTCATCCTGTAATGAGACCCTGTTAGCTAGATGGGGAAAGTGTGTTAGCAAGGGGTGTGTTTAAAAACAGTTCTGACTAGCACAGTCTGAACTGTAGTGTGCACAGGGCCTGCTCATATTACAAAATATATCATGCTGGGACTCTTCTGGTATAGCATAGTTTGATCATGGATGCACAAACAGGACCAAACGAACTTATACCCATGTTAGTTAACCAGCTACATTTGCCAACTCTCATGATCTTATCATGAGTCTTTTGATATTAGGTGTTTTTCTTCAATTCCCAGCTCCTGGAGTCATGTGATCAGTTGAGACTCTCATATCTCTTTGTAAAAAAAAAAATAAGTAAGTTTCTAGCTCTCATAATTGCAGAGAAAAGCTTGAAAATGTCAACTCTAAAGGTTCCAATATCAGGAGGCTAATAAAAGTTATCCATGTTTTTTTAACCTCATGATTTTTAACTCAATCTCATGATTTTGTGGACCTGACTTATGAGTTTTAAATACTTTGACTTAGCAATACCTCATGTATAAATGGGTGGACTAATCACCTCACTCTCAGCCCTACACACACACACACACACACACACACACACACACACACATTATTTTCCAAACTTTACCCACTGTTGGGGTTTGCATTCATTTTTTGATTAAAATAGCAAAGTCCTAAGACAGGACTGTATGTATAAACACAAGATTTAGCTCCCAAGCTCCTGCACAAGTGGATTGACTAGGCTTTTCTATGCAGAGTTTCCTGTTCCTGTCTCTCTCTCTCTCTCTTACTTTAACAATTATCATTCCTTGAGTTGAGCTAATGAGATCTTGTCTGTCTACCAATATACAAAAACTGTCAGATGAATATATAGTGCATCTCTATATATGGTCCTAGAGCCTGACATCTGATTGCAACAAGGCTATAACATGGTTCTGTAACATGATCATCATACGTTTTGACTAAATCATCCACACAGGTAAGACCAAACTGTGTTATAACAAGGTGTCTCAATGCAGTACATTTTGTAATGCAGACAGGCCCTGAAGCCAATGGCACTTTTCTACATGTTATATTAGGATTTGGGAAGTCTAAAATTATATATCCTGACTATAGCTCAACCATAGGACTTAAAGCATAGTTTTACCAAGTATTATCAAGGCCCATTTGTGCTTTAGTCTTTCCTCCAAAAAGAACCGTCCAACACCACCACCTGGTGGGATAACATCAAAATGATTTTACCTTGCACAATCTTATCTCAGTGTTTTCTGCTAGGAATAAAAGGTATCTATCTTACAAAAAAAAAAGCAAAGCAGCAATATTAGGGTGTAAGGAGCTGAATATTAACAATAATCTTTAGAAATAATGTTTTTTTGAGCTAAACCTTCTAAGTTTAAGCTCATGGAAATTAAAGCTAATAAACCAGCACATTCATACAGTCCCACCTTTGCAGAACTGGCCATAGAAAGTAAATATTTATACATTTTGTGTTATGTTAATGTTGTATTTTACAAAGTTCCCTCTTCTTGTGAGCAAATACCAGTGCTGCAATAATAAAGAGTGTGGCTCTAACAGCTAAGGAGATTGCCTACACTACATAATGCTCCCTTATATCGGAAGTTAAAAAAAAAATCACAAAACAAATGCCAAATTAGTCTTTTCACACTAAAGACATGGAGTAAAATCCTGGACTCATTAAAGTAAATGACAAAGTTCTCATTGACTTCAGTGGATTCCACCCATGGATCTAAATTTTCAAAAGTGAATAGTGCTTTTGTGAGCCCAACTTGAGACACCTTAAAGAGACCAGATTTTTAGAGAGTGGGTGTTCTGCCCTTCTGAAAAATCAAGCCTTTCAAAAGTGTCTTAAGTTGGGCACCCAAAAATTGAGGCAAGCACAATTATTAGTTACTTTGGAAAATTTAGGTTATGGTTCTACTGTCTAACTACCACCTTCTGAACCTTTAAGCTAAACACAACACAATTGGCCTGAACCTTCTTTCATATACACCACACTATATATATCCACAGTAAGGGTACGTCTATACTCACGCGTCCTGTCGGAGGCGCAGGATCGATCTTCTGGGTTCGATTTATCGCGTCTTGTCTAGACGTGATAAATCGAACCAGGAAGTGCTCCGCCGTCGACGCTGGTAATCCAGCTCGACGAACGGAGTAGGCGGAGTCGACGGGGGAGCCTGCGCGCCGCGTGTGGACCCGGGGTAAGTGCTTTTTCATTCGAACTAAGATAGTTCGACTTCAGCTACGTTATTCATGTAGCTGAAGTTGCGTATCTTAGTTCGAATTATGGGGTTAGTGTAGACCAGCCCTAAGTGAGAGGTAAATCAGGAACAATACTCTGTGATTGCATCTGGACATGTCTGGTGCACAGTTTGTACAAATGCATCCTGATCTAACTACCCACGTACACACGTATGTACCTGATCTGCATGTACAAATGTCTGCATGTTTTGCCTGGGGCTGCATGTGAATTTCTGCAGATTCATCCATCGCGCCCTGCTTTGGAAAAAATGGGTGCTTCCTCCAACGTGTATAACAAAAAAAGCAGATGAAAATGTGATATTTGTGCATCTTTATTGGGCATTTGTAATGTTTTATGGTTATCTGAACTAGTGACCATTTTTCTCCCTTAAAGTTCACGTAACAGGGAGTTTTAATAAGGAGCTACAGGGAAACATTGCAGCAATGAAAACACTTCGTCATCAAAAGCGACAATGATACTCTGCAACCATGTAGCACCTTTCAGCCAAGTATCACTTTACCAGTATGAGTTAATTAAGCCCCTGTGAGATAGGAAATTATTGTGGACCCCATTTTACAGATGAAGAAAGTAGTGCACAAAGGAAAACTGACCTGCTTGAGGTTATATAGCACGTCTATGCTGCAAATGGGCATAGAACCCGTCAATTCTAACTTACAGTCTCTGTCTTTAACCACTTGCCTTCCTTCTCCAAAGCAATAGCACTAGGAAAGGTACTTCATATGTCTGGACTGAGCCTTTTGAAGGATGAACAAGCAACACAGCTCTTCTCACTCTCAAATTCATCCACTTATTACAATGAGAGCATATATCTAAGATATTCCCGCTTTGAGCAGGGGGTTGGACTAGATGACCTCCTAAGGTCCCTTCCAACCCTGATATTCTATATTAAGTTTGTTTACTGAACCCTCAACCACCATTTTTAATACTGTAAAGGAGACCGCCTTGCAGACATTTCAGGAACCCCAGACAATGGTAGCTGGCTGAGTGAGATACTTTGGTGCCAGCTCATTGGATCACATATAGCCAGTGAAAATAAATCACACCTACTTGTGCTATTCCAGCGATAAATGCATTAAAACAAGTTGAAATGCGCATTTTCTGAGGCGCAATCATGAAGCATCCTTCCTGTTGATCATAGCCAAGCAAGACATACAGATGGCGCTTCACTGTGTTGAAGGCTTTAGCGCTGCTGATATCTGACTCAGCACTACTCTCATCCTTTGCCATAAACTTCATTAGCACAGTAATCAGCTGGTGGACGGTCTGATGATCAATCCCAGCATCCTCTGGAAGCAGGTCTTTTATTGTATTGTCATTCTCTGGGGATGGTTGTCCTATCAGCACAAGAAAGACACTGGTGAGAATGACTGCAGTGCAAGGCAATAAAGAATCAGGCCAGAGACATCTATCCAAGAGACTTGTCCCACTTCTGACCCTATATGCACATGTGAAGTCAGTAGGAATTGTGCGTGTATTTCTGAGAGCAGTAATCTACTCTTGCCTTTAGGTACTTTAGGTATACAAAATTAACTCCATATTTTGTTGAAGTCAAAAGCTTTTCAACTCCTCAAACGTCTTCAGTGAACAGTCATACTGTATGGGACTGATTCTGATTTCCTTTCACACCAGTGTAACTCCACCACATTCTGTGGCCTTACTCCTAGTTTACACTACTGTGAGCAAAAGAAGAATAATATTTTATGGGTTAGAGCCTCAGTTGGTGTAATTCATCATAGCTCCATTGACTTCAATGGAACACAATTTATTCCAGCTAAGGGTAATCCCAATAAAACTTTAGAGCAGTGGTGGGCAACCTGCGGCCCCTCAGGGTAATCCGCTGATGAGCCACGAGCCAGTTTGTTACATTGACTGTCCTCAGGTACAGCCGCCTGCAGCTCCCAGTGGCTGCCGTTTGCCATTCCCAGCCAATGGAAGCTGTGGGAAGCAGCGGCCAGCATGTCCCTGAGGCCCGCGCCACTTCCCGCAGTTCCCATTGGCTGGGAACGGCGAAACACGGACACTGGGAACTGCGGGTGGCCATGCCTGCGGATGGTCAATGTAAACAAACTGTCTTGCAGCCTGCCAGCGGATTACCCTGACGGGTCGCATGCAGCCCGCTGGCCGCAGGTTGCCCACCACTGCTTTAGAGGATAAGAGAGAGGGGAAATCCAGCCTTTGATCAAATAGAGAATGAAGGATTCACCTTCTAACATGCATAGTGCATACTTCTCTCCACACACACAAGAATAGTGGATTTACCTGAATAGATTGTGCCATTTTAGGTTTATGCAGGACAGCCACAGCTTCCAAAGGAACGCATAGACCCTAACTGTCATCTAATGCTGCTAAGTAAATCCCTAAAATCTACACAGAGTGTGTTAAAGGTATGCTGTCTGATAGTCTAAGCCAAATTGTTGCTTATACTGTAGTATACTATAGTATCATATCATATCATATCTATTGTTTTACAAAAGTTAAATATTTAGTACAAATAGTCTCATGATTATTTTCCAGTGAAAGAAGTTGGATTTGATCATTTCCCTGCAGTGCGTGCAACTCAAACAGTAATGCATGACAATCTAAACAAGAGGGAAATTGACTAACTGAGCATCATTGTCCATTCTGAATGAATGCAAAAAGGAAACAAGCAGCAAAAAGAACAAATAGCAAATGTATAATATTCTTTCCATTTTCATAATCTAAAACCTTTTCAGCAACATTTTTAGGTAAGGAATATTTTTAAACCTTATGATTTCTAACTCATAGGTGCATAGGCGCCAACTCCCTGGCTGCTGTAGGGGTGGAGCACCACGGAAAAAAATGGTGGGTGCCAGCACCCACCGGCAGCCCCCTATCAACGGCTGCACCTCCCCTGCCAACACCTCCCACCCGCCGGAAGCCCCGCCAATCAGTGCCTCCCCCAGCACCTCCCACCCGTCGTGATCAGCTGTTCTGCGGCATGCTGGAGGCACTGGAGGGAGAGGGAAGTAGCAAGGGTGAGGCACACTCTGGGAAGGGGTCAGAGTGGGATGGGAAGGGGCGGGGCTGGGAAGAGGCAGGGCAGGGGTGTGGCCTTGTGTAGGGTTACCAGATAGCAACTGTGAAAAAATGGGGCAGAGGGTGGGGAGTAATAGGCAGCTATATAAGAAAAAGTCCCCAAAAATGGGGCTGTCCCTTTAAAAATGGGACATCTGGTCACCCTAGTTTGTGGGAAGGGGTGGAGTGGGGGCAGGGCCTGAGGCGGAGCCAGGGGGGAGCACCCTCCGGCATATTAGAAAGTCAGCGCCTATGCATAGGTGCTGGAATTAGGTGTGCAGGGGGTGCTGCAGCACCTCCTGGCTTGAAGTGGTTTTCATCATATACAGGTTTAGTTTGGTTCAATGGCTCTCAGCACCCCCACTATACAAACTGTTCCAGCACCCATGTTTTAACCTGTCAGGGCCCCTTCATTTGGCCCATGAAACATCATCCTCCATTTTACCATATGTATAAGCACGTCTTTATTACTGAGATCCTTCGTACTAGAGATGAAGTATCAGAAGTGCTGAGTACCTACAACTCCAGCTGAAGTCAATAGGAGCTGCAGCTGCCCGGCCCCTCTAAGTATGAGGGTCTTTTAACAAACAACAATATGTGACGGTATAGAGCAGAAGTGTGGGTAGAGAATGCAATGTACTGTAATTCCAACACGATCTGTTTAAATATTGATTAAAATCAAGTACTTGCTGCATAATTCAAATTCACATTCTTTTTTTCAGGTATGAAATAGGGCTGCAGCATAGGGCTGTGTCCCATGAGGTTCGGGCTGGGGATTGAGCGCGAACCCACCCTGCACTCACATCAGGCAACGGCAGCTCCTGTGTCCTGCAGGGCTGGGCCCAGCTCCACGCTCCAAGCGTTGTGACCTGGTACAAGGAGTCTCAGCACCACTCTCATTCAAATGTGGCCCCAGACCTGAGGAAGAGCACTGGGGAGCTCCAACGTTTGGCTCTCTCACCAACAGAAGTTGGCCCAGTAAAAGATATCACCTAACCCACATTGTGTCCCTCTTATCCTTGACCCCTTTTGGTCCTTTAGAATTCAATTGAGAGTGATAACCTTTCCAAACAATTCCACAGCAGAAATATAATTCTCTATTAAATTCTATTGAATACTTGCTCCAAAAAGGACATCAGTCTCATGCAGATTTTTCTTTAGCCCCCTACTGGTTTCATCTCTATTAAACTCTGTGTGACTTTTCCTTAACATAAAAAAATGTAACTATGGAACTGAATGAGTCATTAATGTGGGTCCAAATCTATCCCAAAACTTCCACATACAATTAAATGAGTAATTAATCTGATAAAATTATCCTTTTTACTTTTGCTCACTGAGCTGTGTCTTTCAGAAACTTGAAGATAAGGAAATATTCAGTCTTGCAATGGGTATACAGTAGTGGCATGAGTTAATGGATACTTCCAAGGACTTCTGAGTTTTCATTCTCCAGAGTTAGTATTATGCTCTCACAAGCATGCAAAATCTCAGATCTGGTACTTCTCTCTGTTATCAGCATCCACTATGATGCCACTGTAAACTACACCAGGCAAAGCAGGGGAGCAGATCCTCAGCTGCAGTAAATTATCATAGCTCCACTGAGGATCAGCCCCGGCCTATGTTAATTACATTGTCCTCCTCCTACTGGCTAAATGTCTGCTTCTTTAGCCATTATTAGAGGGTAATTCATAAACAATGACTATTGGGGGATTTGAGTGGTATTTGGTTTGTTATTTGTTTTAAATGTGTAAGAGTCAACGGATCTAATTTAATAAACAGATATTTCGATATTACCCACCAGTTTGTAACACTTCTAAGGTATGTCAGATCTGGAGACTAAACTTCTTGCACACATACAAAATGGGAAATGACTGCCTAGGAAGGAGTCCTGCGGAAAGGGATGTGGGGGTCATAGTGGATCACAAGCTAAATATGAGTCAGCAGTGTAACACTGTGGCCAAAAAAGCAAACATCATTCTGGGATGTATTAGCTGGAGTATTGTAAGCAAGATACGAGAAGTAATTCTTCCTCTCTACTCCGCACTGATTAGGCCTCAACAGATGTCCAGTTCTGAGCACCATATTTCAGGAAAGATGTGGACAAACTGAAGAAAGTCCAGAGAAGAGCAATAAAAATTATTAAAGGTGTAAAAAAATATGACCCAGCCATGAGGGAAGATTGAAAAAATTGGGTTTAATCAGGAGAAGAGAAGACAGAGAGGGAACATGATAACACGTTTCAAGTACATAAAAGGTTGTTACAAGGAGGAAGGAGAAAAATTGTTCTCTTCAACCTCTGAGGATAGGACAAGAAGCAATAGGCTTAAATTGCAACAAGGGAGGTTTAGGTTGGACATTAGGAAAAACTTCCTAATTGTCAGGGTGGTTAAGCACTGGGATAAATTGCCTAGGGAGGTTTTGGAATCTCCATTGTTGGAGATTTAAGAGCAGGTTCGACAAATACCATACAACCTGCCTCAGAAAAATCCTCCGTATCTTTTGGCCCAGAACAATCTCAAACCAAGATCTACTGACACAGTGCAGCCAAGAGGATCTGAGCACCATCATTGCCAGAGGGGGTTGGAGATGGATCTGGAATGTGCTTCAGATAGAAACTGATTCCATCACCAGAGTAGCAGTAAGATGGACACCTGAAGGCAAGCGAAAATGAGGCCGCCCGAAAACAACATGGTGAAGAGCTGTGGAAGCCGACCTGAAAAACCTGGGGTATAGCTGGGGAACCATTGAAAGACTTGCCAGAAACAGACAGGAGTGGAGGAGGTCTAGTAAACATGACCTATGAGGGAAGATTGAAAAAATTGGGTTTGTTTAGTCTGGAGCGAGAAGAGAAGAGAAGAGAAGAGAAGAGAAGAGGGAACATGATAACGGTATTAAAGTACATAAAAGGTTGTTACAAGGAGGAGGGAGAAAAAATGTTCTTCTTAACCTCTGAGGATAGGACAGGAAGCAATGCGCTTAAATTGCAGCAAGGGCGGTTTAGGTTGGACATTAGGAAAAACTTCCTAATTGTCAGGGTAGTTAAACACTGGAATAAATTGCCTAGGGAGGTTGTGGAATCTCCATCATTGGAGATTTTTAAGAGCCTGGACTAGATGACCTCTCGAGGTCTCTTCCAGTTCTATGATTCTATTATTCTAATCTGAGTCCCTTTCACCCTCAAATTACCTGATGACCTATCAGAATATACCATGAAACACCAAACCATGATTAGATTGTACCTCATACTAAACATGATCTCTTTGTCTTTCAGTGCAAGCCACTCAGTGGAATTCCTGCCTTCTGTAACGAAGTGGGTTGGAATACTGAGCAGAGTTAATAATTAATAAGGGCCTGATCCTGTGTCCTTGATTCCCACAGAACCTCCACTGATTTCAACAGGAGTTTTGACTGAGTTGGGACTGCAGGTTTACACCTAAAATGATGGAGTGGGTGGGGACGAGGATCAAATCTTTACTTCTACATTTTCTCAGTGTAAGAGAGAGGTGTGTTTTTTGATAGCAGATGTGCAGAAAGTATTTGGAACCGTATCGGCTCTTTGGAAAAATCAGTCAAGTTCAGTATCACTAACCGCAAGTATTCATGAGTCAGGCCTCCAAAAATCATGAGATTTTTTGAAAAATATAATAAATGTTGGGCTCTTTTTGCCTGCAGGTTTCCAAGACTTTGGGGTGCATTCGGGTCATGATTTCAGGCTTTTCTTCACCATCAGGAGGGCTAGAAACTTCCAACTTTTTAAAACAAAAGCTGAGATTCTCACATAATCACCTGAATCCAGGAGCTGAGTCTTTAAGAATAAGATCAACTATCACTAGACTCATGACACAGTCATGAGACTGGCAACACTGTAAGTTAGATAATGTGAGGCTGACACTTCCCATGTGACAAGGGAATTTACCTTGGTAACCCTGACCTCTGCCAGGTGACTGGGGCCTGGGAATAAAGAATAGTCACTTCCAACACTCCTGCGTACCACACCTTTTATCAGATTGTGACAAAGTGTAAAGGCACTTTGGCATGTAAAGCCTCACCTCGTCTCTGCCTGCCACATGATTGATCTGCACGGGGCTATGAAAGGAAGGGGGTGCTGGTTCAAAGGAGGCTAGCATCGAGCAAAGTTGTGCCCCCTGCCCTTCCCAGGTCGCTGAAACTGGGAAGGCCTTGCAGGTTATCACCCAGCAGTTTGAGTTGATTTGTTCTGGTTTTGAGCTTGTATTTTAGCAAATAAAGCTAGACCTGAAGAAAAGGACATGAAGAGACCTTGTAGTTGGGACTTTTGTTTTCTGCACACTAATTTACACAGACCAGCAAATACTATTACTATTATTTATTGTGCAGTGACACTTAGGAGCCCCAGCCATTGAACAGGACTCCATTGTGCTAGGTGATGTACAAATCCAGAACAAAAGATCAGTCCCTGCCCCAAGGAGTTTATAAGAAGTATAAGACAAGAGACAATAAGTGGAGACAGACTAAGAGTGTCTAACTTACAACAACTTGCAGGCCAAAATTATTCCTTCTTCTGGAACTCAACATTTTAAGAAAATCTTTTTGATAAGCTAGCGCCTGATGCAAATTATATCATGATCCAATAAAAGAGATAGCATTCCCTCCCTTCTTCCTGTATCCACTATACACCCCTCTCTTCAACAGAGGAAGTACCCACCTGGCGTTTGCTCTGGTGTTCCACCAAGTGCAGGAGCAGACTGCTCATGCCTGGTCAACCTCACAGCTAAAAACCAAGAATAACTCTGTTTAAATAATCAATAGAGACAACTTAAACTTCAACATATGCTCAGCATTAAGCTGAGTTTGATCTAAGAGCATTCTCAAGTGTATGTATTAATTGTTATCATGCAGTGAATGTAACATTTTAGAAGATTTATTTTTGTGGAGTAGTGGTTTTATACTCTGTATCCCATAACTCTAGTTTCCTTTATTACTCAGTTTTTTTGATCCAAGTGTCATTAAACAAGAAGGACCGGGATCCAGAGTTAATCAATAAAAGTTACATAAGATTCACAGAAAACTATAAGCAAAATAATTTTGGTTTTAATTTGGTTCTCTACTAATTTTAGAGAAAAAAAAATCTAATTAATCTTAGCAATTCATTGGCACTGATGACTCAGGTTAATTTTAACAAGTATTATATTATACGGGTTGGGGGTATTAAGTGTTGCTGAAATATCTTTTAAGTACAGGACTAATTAATATTTGTGAAGTCCTCTAAAAATGAAAAATAGTAGATTTAATTATCGTTTTTCCTATAGTATATTAAAAATATTCTAGTCATTGATATTTTTGCAGCACATGCAGCCCAGAGGATTTTCAGAATCAATTTCCTTGTATGTAAGATGGTTATAAAAATGTTTTGTATGCACATTATTATACTGCTAAAGGAAATCTGCAAATATAGAATGGTTGCAGCAAAGAATTTCTTGTTGTTTGAAAAGTGCCAAGCACATGTATAGTGCTGTATAAATTGACAAAAACATATTAATTAGTAATAATCAGTAATAACTGAATCACTTTCCAAAAGTGTCCTCTAGTTCTTGTCCAAGTAGGCAATACATTAGCCTACTAGGTTAAAAACTATCTACAAACTTGCTTCAGAGCATTTCATTCTATCAATAAAACAAGGATAGCACAAAACTGGAATGTTGTCCATGTTATTTGAAAAACTCACTGACTAGTAACTACCTGAATAATGTTTGAATCAGTCTGTAACCCAGATGTGCTAAACTGTCCCAACTGGATGAATACTGAAAGTCCCATTGTGTACTCAGCAACAGGATGCAATCTTAAGGGAGAAGATGCAGGCTTATCACAAAAATATAAATGGATACTCAACGGATTTTGGTGGTTAAGGTTTCTGGAAGGGAGAGTGCTCTCTTTGAGTCCCCAGGTCCCTTCACGCTATCCCTCAGGGAACGCACGCTCTTCTGACGATTACGTGCAAAACGAGCCCTCTTGATCTTCCACATTGCTGTATCACTGAGGTTGGCGACATTCGTCCGGACAGCAGTGATAGCTTTACAAATGCAATCAACAAAGTTAGAATTCATTCCACAGCATATTTAGTGCAATCCTGAAAAGTGCCACATGCAGGCAGACCCCAAGCTCCACTGAAGTCAACAAGCCTTTATATGGGTGCAGGGGCTCCACCTGCAAGGAACTCCTTGCATGATCTGAATCATCAGTTGACATATCTATTTTAAAAAGTAACTTTAATCCATCTCTAAATATTAGAGATGGGACAAAATGAGGCCCTTGAATCCAAACCCTTTTGAATTGCAGATGATGACGCATGGGACTTCACCCTTTAAGAGAGCAGAAACCTCATGAGAACAGCTCAGAAAGTTTCAGTGCCGTCAAATACAAGCTTGGACTGCAGGCCTGCTTTGGTCTCAGACTCAAACTCTGAACAGCCTACGCCTAATTCAGATCTGCATATGAACACTGCCCCCTGAGTCCTCTGAACAGGGTTCTCCTCTCCCAGGAGATTATTACCAGTGCACTTCAATTGGCTTTAATGGAGTCATTGATGATCTGGGCACATGAGACATTGAAGCCCTTTGATTTTTACAGTAATGAGAGATCCAAAAGCAGATAATCAAATTCCCTAAACACCTTATGGTTATGTTTGGAAAGCCAAGAAGCAAAGGGGCAAAAGGTGGACATCTGCAACATAGTTATATATTAAATGCTCCCAAATATTTTTCACTTTAAGTTAGTGATTGATTTGTAATTTTTACAATAAATCTTGTAAAAATAATCACACAAAGACAAGTGCAATTATTATTTTGTCTTAGCCCATTGGAGGATGGAAAAAGACAGGATCTCCATGGGCATCTTAACAGGAAGCCAGTTATGTGCAATACCTCTGTTAACAAATGTCTGTTACAGACACTGCGGGAATTATTAACTGTTATTAACTGTTGTATGAGCCCCAAATATCTGTCATGTAATATCACCGTTCCCATTCATCCATTTGTGTCTTTTGGACTGTATGGCTTCTGGGCCACGAATTGTCTCTTTACCTATCTTTATACAGCCCCCAGCAGAATGAGGCCCACACATGACTGGGGCCTTTGGGAATAATAATAATAAATAAAATAAATAATAATAAGAAATTAATTATCAATTATTATTAAGAGGGCAAACTATAAACCCATCTATGCTGGGGGTCAAGAACAGTGTTTGGGTGAACTAGTTCTAAAGAACATTCAGGCTAACTCAGTTTGACCTTGACTATTCACAGAACCAAATCACGTTTCAACAAAGTCTGAGAACCATGTTTTAACTAAAGCAGAAAGTGGTGTTCAAAATCCTTTAAACATAGTGTATCCTAATCTGGACTAGGCATGTTTACACTGGGTTATCAACTTCTAGTTTAAAATGACTACATCAGTTCAGCAAACCTGGTTAAAGCACCACTGCAGATGGGGCCTTCACGGCTCTCCTTCCCTAGTTCAGGGAGCTGAATTCCAGCAGTGGTGAAAGGTAATGTGTTTCTGATTCTGCTTACTTGTTGGAAAAGGGAATTCTTTGTTGCAGTCCAGATGAAGCTGCGCTTCCAAAGACAGTGTCTCAAAGCGATTCACAAAGAACTCCCAGCTCAAAGCCGGAATGTCCTGCTTTAGAAAATGAAGGAGCAAGAGCTTGCTAAGAATTGTGGGTCTGTCTTTGACAACTGTATCAAACTGGAAATCAAGGCAGAGGCACAGACCCTGTGGAGGAAAAAAGAACAGAACTCAGATGTAAAGAGTATAACAAGTATTCTTTAAAACAGAGAGGCAAACCTCACAACTTCTCTAATCAGCTGGTAGAGAAGAAGGGCCTGTTTCTGGTCTCTCACACATCAGTTGGGAATAACTCTACTGAAGTTGATGAAAAATCAAAGTAAGTGAGGGGAGAATTGGGCCCTCGTCATTTTGAATGGGGGGTTTTCCATTTTAACTTTTAAAAATATATAGGTATAGGGCAAAATTTTACCCTATTACATGCAACACAAAATTCTCCCTGATCACACCCTGCTGCTCTATTGGTTTCAATGAAGTTATACCAGTGTATTGGCCCCAAGTCATTTAAAGTGGAGGAAGCAACCCAGAGTTCTGACAAGCAAAAAATATAGGAATCAATGCAGAGCATCTAGAATAGGGTGACCAGATGTCCCGATTTTATAGGGACAGTCCTGATATTTGGGGCTCCTATTACTCCCCACTCCCTGTCCCAATTTTTCACACTTGCTGTCTGGTCACCCTGATCTAAAAACAGTTTCAAACCCAAACCCCGCCATTGATATGACATACCTGTCAGGCAGAAGGACATTGTGGGTATTAGCAATGCAGATGTGCATACCCTGCAAAACCCTTTGCCTCAGAATACTTGGGCCAAATTCTGCCTTCATTTTCATTCATGCAAACCCAATGCTTTCAAGGAGTCTTCAAAAACAAAGGGGTTCAGGGAATTTGGCCATTTATTTCCAGCAGAGCCATAAAAGTAGCATTGAGGCTAGTGCACTTAAGTCGAAAGCATGTACCATATTCTAATAAAATGAATGGAAGCTAATGGAAACGACTTCGCTTGCTAACAGGAATCCAAGGAGTTCGATACAGTTCATGGAGAGAGGAGAGTATTGACGCATGTACCACTAGAAATGTATGTTACCTCCCATTAATTCAATCAATGAAACATGATGGGAATTTAACAGCAATCCTACTGGTTCAACTGTTTTAAGTAATCAAAAATGTTATTTTAAATGTTTTAATAACTACATAGCTCAAAATTATAGGTCTGATCCTGACCAAAATTCCCATTGATTTCAGTAGGAGTTTTAGGTATCATAGAATCATAGAATCTCAGGGTTGGAAGGGACCTCAGGAGGTCATCTAGTCCAACCCCCTGCTCAAAGCAGGACCAACCCCAACTAGATCATCCCAGCCAGGGCTTTGTCAAGCCTGACCTTAAAAACCTCTAAGGAAGGAGATTCCACCACCTCCCTAGGTAACCCATTCCAGTGCTTCACCACCCTACTAGTGAAAAAGTTTTTCCTAATATCCAACCTAAACCTCCCCCTCTGCAACTTGAGACCATTACTCCTTGTTCTGTCATCTTCTACCACTGAGAACAGTCTAGATCCATCCTCTTTGGAACCCCCTTTTAGGTAGTTGAAAGCAGCTATCAAATCCCCCCTCACTCTTCTCTTCTGCAGGCTAAACAATCCCAGTTCCCTCAGCCTCTCCTCATAAGTCATGTGCTCCAGCCCCCTAATCATTTTTGTTGCCCTCCGTTGGACTCTTTCCAATTTATCCACATCCTTCTTGTAGTGTGGGGCCCAAAACTGGACACAGTACTCCAAACTCTCCACAGGCACTAGTGCTGAGAGTGGAATGAATGATGCACCTGAGGGAACAGAGCAGAAGGAGACTCCACTGATTGGAAGGCATGAGATGCACAGTCCTAGGGATGGGGGTTCCACGACCACCACTCCCAAGAGGAGGAGGAGGGTGGTGGTGGTCGGGGACTCTCTCCTCAGGGGGACTGAGTCATCTATCTGCCGCCCTGACCAGGAAAACCGAGAGGTGTGCTGCTTGCCAGGGGCTAGGATTCGTGATGTGACAGAGAGACTGCCGAGACTCATCAAGCCCTCAGATCGCTACCCCTTCCTGCTTCTCCACGTGGGCACCAATGATACTGCCAAGAATGACCTTGAGCATATTACTGCAGACTACATGGCTCTGGGAAGAAGGATAAAGGCGTTTGAGGCGCAAGTGGTGTTCTCGTCCATTCTCCCTGTGGCAGGAAAAGGCCGGGGTAGAGACCGTCGAATCGTGGAAGTCAACGAATGGCTACGCAGATGGTGTCAGAGAGAAGGGTTTGGATTCTTTGACCATGGGATGGTGTTCCAAGAAGAAGGAGTGCTAGGCAGAGACGGGCTCCACCTGACGAAGAGAGGGAAGAGCATCTTTGGAAGCAGGCTGGCCAACCTAGTGAGGAGGGCTTTAAACTAGGTTCACCGGGGGAAGGAGACCAAAGCCCCAAGGTAAGTGGGGAAGTGGGATACCGGGAGGAAGCACAAGTAGGTGAGTGCAAGAGGGGAGGGCTCCTGCCCCATACTGGGACAGCAGGACAATCGGTGAGTTATCTTAATTGCCTATACACAAATGCAAGAAGCCTGGGGAACAAGCAGGGAGAACTGGAAGTCCTGGCACAGTCAAGGAATTATGACGTAATTGGAATAACAGAGACTTGGTGGGATAACTCACACGATTGGAGTACTGTCATGGATGGATATAAACTGTTCAGGAAGGATAGGCAGGGCAGAAAAGATGGGGGAGTTGCGTTGTATGTAAGAGAGCAGTATGACTGCTCAGAACTCCAGTATGAAACTGCAGAAAAACCTGAGAGTCTCTGGATTAAATTGAGAAGTGTGAGCAACAAGGGTAATGTCGTGGTGGGAGTCTGCTACAGACCACCAGACCAGGCGGATGAGGTGGACGAGGCTTTCTTCCAGCAACTAACAGAAGTTACTAGATCACAGGCCCTGGTTCTCATGGGTGACTTTAATCACCCCGATATCTGCTGGGAGAGCAATACAGCGGTCCACAGACAATCCAGGAAGTTTTTGGAAAGTGTAGGGGACAATTTCCTGGTGCAAGTGCTGGAGGAACCAACTAGGGGAAAAGCTCTTCTTGACCTGCTGCTCACAAACAGGGAAGAAATAGTAGAGGAAGCAATAGTGGATGGGAACCTGGGAGGCAGTGACCATGAGATGGTCGAGTTCAGGATCCTGACACAAGGAAGAAAGGAGAGCAGTAGAATACAGAGCCTGGACTTCAGAAAAGCAGACTTTGACTCCCTCAGGGAACTGATGGGCAAGGTCCCCTGGGAGAATAACATGAGGGGGAAAGGAGTCGAGGAAAGCTGGCTGTATTTTAAAGAAACCTTATTGAGGTTGCAGGAACAAACCATCCCGATGTGTAGAAAGAAAAGTAAATATGGCAGGCGACCAGCTTGGCTTAACAGTGAAATCCTTGCTCGTCTTAAACACAAAAAAGCAGCTTACAAGAAGTGGAAGATTGGACAAATGACCAGGGAGGAGTATAAAAATATTGTTCAGGCATGCAGGAGTGAAATTAGGAAGGCCAAATCACACTTGGAGTTGCAGCTAGCCGGAGATGTTAGGAGTAACAAGAAGGGTTTCTTCAGGTATGTGAGCAACAAGAAGAAGGTCAAGGAAAGTGTGGGCCCCTTACTGAATGAGGGAGGGAACCTAGTGACAGAGGATGTGGAGAAAGATAGTGTACTCAATGCTTTTTTTGCCTCTGTCTTCACAGACAAGGTCAGCTCCCAGGCGGCTGCACTCCGCAGCACGGTATGGGGAGGAGGTGACCAGCCCTCGGTGGAGAAAGAAGTAGTTCGGGACTATTTAGAAAAGCTAAAAAGCTACAGGCCAGTCAGTCTCACCTCAGTCCCTGGAAAAATCATGGAACAGGTCCTCAAGGAATCAATTCTGAACCACTTAAAGGAGGGGAAAGTGATCAGGAACAGTCAGCATGGATTCACCAAGGGCAAGTCATGCCTGACTAACCTAATTGCCTTCTATGATGAGATAACTGGCTCTGTGGATGAGGGGAAAGCAGTGGATGTGCTATTTCTTGACTTTAGCAAAGCTTTTGATACAGTCTCCCACAGTGTTCTTGCCAGCAAGTTAAAGAAGTATGGGCTGGATGAATGGACGGTAAGGTGGATAGAAAACTGGCTGGATGGTCGTGCTCAACGGGTAGTGATCAATGGCTCCATGTCTAGTTGGCAGCCGGTATCAAGTGGAGTGCCCCAAGGGTCGGTGCTGGGGCCGGTTTTGTTCAATATCTTCATCAACGACCTGGAGGATGGTGTGGATTGCACCCTTAGCAAGTTTGCAGATGACACTAAACTGGGAGGAGTGGTTGATACGCTGGAGGGTAGGGACAGGATACAGAGGGACCTAGACAAATTAGAGGATTGGGCCAAAAGAAATCTGATGAGGTTCAACAAGGACAAGTGCAGAGTCCTGCACTTAGGACGGAAGAATCCCATGCACTGCTACAGACTAGGGACCGAATGGCTGGGCAGCAGTTCTGCAGAAAAGGACCTAGGGGTTACAGTGGACAAAAAGCTGAATATGAGTCAACAGTGTGCCCTTGTTGCCAAGAAGGCTAACGGCATTTTGGGCTGCATAAGTAGGGGCATTTCCAGCAGATCGAGGGACGTGATCATTCCCCTCTATTCGGCACTGGTGAGGCCTCATTTGGAGTACTGTGTCCTGTTTTGGGCCCCACACTACAAAAAGGATGTGGATAAATTGGAAAGAGTCCAACGGAGGGCAATAAAAATGATTAGGGGGCTGGAGCACATGACTTATGAGGAGAGGCTGAGGGAACTGGGATTGTTTAGCCTGCAGAAGAGAAGAGTGAGGGGGGATTTGATAGCTGCTTTCAACTACCTAAAAGGGGGTTCCAAAGAGGATGGATCTAGACTGTTCTCAGTGGTAGAAGATGACAGAACAAGGAGTAATGGTCTCAAGTTGCAGAGCGGGAGGTTTAGGTTGGATATTAGGAAAAACTTTTTCACTAGTAGGGTGGTGAAGCACTGGAATGGGTTACCTAGGGAGGTGGTGGAATCTCCTTCCTTAGAGGTTTTTAAGGTCAGGCTTGACAAAGCCCTGGCTGGGATGATCTAGTTGGGGTTGGTCCTGCTTTGAGCAGGGGGTTGGACTAGATGACCTCCTGAGGTCCCTTCCAACTCTGAGATTCTATGATTCTATGATTCTATGAAATGAGGCCTTACCAGTGCCGAATAGAGGGGAATCATCACCAGACTGACTGGCCTGTAGTTCCCCGGATCTTCCTTCTTCCCTTTTTTAAAGATGGGCACTACATTAGCTTTTTTCCAGTCATCCGGGACCTCCCCCGATTGCCATGATTTGTCAAAGATAATGGCCAATGGCTCTGCAATCACATCGGCCAACTCCTTTAGCACCCTCGGATGCAGTGCATCCGGCCCCATGGACTTGTGTTCGTCCAGCTTTTCTAAATAGTCCCGAACTACTTCTTTCTCCACAGAGGGCTGGTCACCTCCTCCCCATACCGTGCTGCGGAGTGCAGCCGCCTGGGAGCTGACCTTGTCTGTGAAGACAGAGGCAAAAAAAGCATTGAGTACACTAGCTTTCTCCACATCCTCTGTCACTAGGTTCCCTCCCTCATTCAGCAAGGGGCCCACACTTTCCTTGACTTTCTTCTTGTTGCTCACATACCTGAAGAAACCCTTCTTGTTACTCCTAACATCTCCGGCTAGCTGCAACTCCAAGTGTGATTTGGCCTTCCTAATTTCACTCCTGCATGCCTGAACAATATTTTTATACTCCTCCCTGGTCATTTGTCCAATCTTCCACTTCTTGTAAGCTGCTTTTTTGTGTTTAAGACGAGCAAGGATTTCACTGTTAAGCCAAGCTGGTCGCCTGCCATATTTACTTTTCTTTCTACACATCGGGATGGTTTGTTCCTGCAACCTCAATAAGGATTCTTTAAAATACAGCCAGCTTTCCTCGACTCCTTTCCCCCTCATGTTATTCTCCCAGGGGACCTTGCCCATCAGTTCCCTGAGGGAGTCAAAGTCTGCTTTTCTGAAGTCCAGGCTCTGTATTCTACTGCTCTCCTTTCTTCCTTGTGTCAGGATCCTGAACTCGACCATCTCATGGTCACTGCCTCCCAGGTTCCCATCCACTATTGCTTCCTCTACTATTTCTTCCCTGTTTGTGAGCAGCAGGTCAAGAAGAGCTTTTCCCCTAGTTGGTTCCTCCAGCAATTGCACCAGGAAATTGTACCCTACACATTCCAAAAACTTCCTGGATTGTCTGTGGACCGCTGTACTGCTCTCCCAGCAGATATCGGGGTGATTAAAGGTAGGCAAGCTCAGGCCCCAAATGAGAAAGATATATTACATGGCTAAAAGTATCAAAGGCATTAATCTCATAAAATGCTGCTGTGTTTTATTAGCACAAGAATTTTGAGCTTGGTGTCAACATTCATGTTTGAAAAAGACAACAGGAATTAAATATTTAACAAGTGCAGCATATGTGGGACAAGTCTGTCTTCCTCAACAAGAAGAACCTTTGGCCAGACCACAAAGAAAAATCTGCCTTAGGCGGTTATTTGTAGCCTTTGGCATATGCAATCAATTTGTCAAAGCACTAGGGACACATTTGAAAAGATTTACACAGGACTGGAGCTGTGCAACACCCACTGTCTTCAGCAGAATCCACATTCCCTGAGCTGTGCTTTGAAAATCTGCCCCATATATTGTATAAAATAGCAAACCTATTAACTGCATTTTATGGGCAACTGTACTGGAATTATTACTTAAACACCATTTTTGTTCTAGCTACCAGAAATAATTTATACCAGATATTGCACTAAACTTTATAATGAGATTTTTTTCATCTTGCTTATAAATGTAGGTCCTGATCCTGCAAAGATTTATATATGTGCTTAATTTTAAGCACATGAGTAGTCCAATCAGGGGGTCTTCTCACATGCTTAAAGGTAAACATGTGTATAAATCTTTCAAAGATCAAGGTAATAGGTAGCTTTGTTTTCATAAATTTTCTGCTATCAGTTTACCTGTGAGTAAGGCCCTTCATATACAGGTTTATTTGTTTAAAAATTCCTAGGAATTTATCATGGTTTACTATAAAGGTAAAAAATAGGTGAAAATCAGTGCAAAAAATTAACTTCACTGTTTTCTGGTAAATATCAGGGGACAGGAGGACAGAAAAAAACAACATAGAGAAAAGTAAAAACACTGAAAGTAAAAAGGAGTTTAATGCTGTGGTTTATTTCATAAAATGTGCATTAACAGTTCATACACATATGCACATGTGCGTGTGTGTATCTTCCACTACTTTGCCTTAACTTTAATGGACAACCTCGCAATTACACTTAGACTAATTTATTATTAACATAAACACATTTACCTCATATAATGTATTAGATTTTCTTAATATAATCAGTATTTTCCTGTACACGATTGGTCCAAACTTAGGGAGAAAAGCAATAGAAACTGAATAATAGCTTTTGTAAAACCTGGGAATTTTTCAGTAAAAATCAGTAAAAACTGAAAACGAAAGGCGTTGCCTGTGAGTCAGTAGATTTTTTTACATTATTTTTCCCCCAGCATTAAAAAGAAAATCACCCCAATTTGTTTTACCATTATAAAAATAATTATATTTTTTCAAGTAATAGTTCAGATGCTGTAGAATCCTACTGGAAGCTCTAGTGTTTTGGACCAGAAGACTGGCACCTCTAGAATCTATAAAGGACATGTTGCCTCTGTGTCACTTAGCCCTGGTCTACACTACGAGTTTCAGTCGAATTTATTAGCATTATATCGATTGATCCGTGCACCCGTCCACACGACGAAGCCCTTAACATCGACTTCTAGGGCTCTTAAAATCGATCTCGCCACTCCACCCCCAACGAGGGGATTAGTGCTTAAAGCGATATTGCAGAATCGATCTAGGCTTAGTGAGGACGCAATTCGACGGTATTGGCCTCCTGGATCTATCCCACAGTGCAACATTTGACCGCTCTGGACAGCAGTCTGAGCTCGAATGCTCTGCCCAGGTACACAGGAAAAGCCCCGCAAACGTTTGAATTTCATTTCCTGTTTGGCCAGCGTGGTGAGCTGCAGGTGAGTGCAGCTCTCATCAGCAGAGGTGACCATGATGGAGTCCCAGAACCGAAGACGAGCTCCAGCATGGACCGAGCGTGAGGTACGCGATCTGATCGCTGTATGGGGAGATGAAACGGTGCTAGCAGAACTACGGTCCAAAAGGCGAAATGCCAATACATATGCCAAAGTCTCCAAGGGCATGCAGGACAGAGGCTACAACAGGGACGCGCAACAGTGCCACGTTCAAATTAAGGAGCTCAGGCAAGCCTACCAAAAAACCAGAGATGCAAACAGCCACTCTGGGTCAGAGCCCCAGACATGCCGCTTTTATGATGAGCTGCATGCAATTCTAGGGGGTGCAGCCAGCACTGACCCACCCATGTGGTATGACTCCGTATGTGGATCATCAGAAACCACCAAGGAGCATTTTCGGGAAGAGGAAGATGATGATAATCATGCTCAAAATAGCACACAGACACAGCAAGGAAGCGGAGAAGCCCTTTTCCCCGAGAGCCAGGACCTTTTTGTCACCCTGGAGCCAGTACCCTATGAACCCACCCAAGGCGTGCTTGATGCAGGAGAAGGGACCTCTCTGGTGAGTGTACCTCTGTGAAAGTAATACATGTTTTATAAACAAGCGTGTTTAATGATTAATTCGTGGCCAGTACAGCTACAGCTACTGGAAAAGTCTGTTAACATGCTCGGTGATGGAGCGGAAATCCTCCGGGGACATCTCCGGAAAACTCTCCTGGATGTACTCCCAAAGCCTGTGCAAAAGGTTTCTTGGTAGGGCAGCCTTATCCTGTGCTCCGTGGTAACACACTCTACCACGCCAGGCCAGTAGCACGTAGTCTGGAATCATGGCATTGCAAAGCATGGCGGCGTATGGTCCCGGTGTTTGCTGGCATTCAAGCAACATCCGTTCTTTATCTGTCTGTGTTATCCTCACAAGAGTGATATCATTCATGGTCACCTGGTTGAAATACGGGGATTTTATTAAGGGGGTATTCAGAGGGGCTCCGTCCCTGCTGGGCTGTTTGCCTGTGGCTGAACGGAAATCTTCCCCGCTGTGACCCACGCGGTGGGGGGATGGGGAACAGCAAACATCTTGGATGTGTGTCTGTGGGGGGGGGGGGGAAGGTGTCGATTAGGTTTGTGCTGCACGTTAACCCGAAAACTGCTGCCCCTCCCTTTTCAATTGCCAACCCTTTTTAAATTGCCAGCCCAAAGGCTGTTTGTTATGGGAAATGAGGGGGTTGCTGTTTGAAACCATTCCCACAGCCTATAGACTGTGGCTTACCATGGCTGCCTGCAAGCCGAATTCTGTTGCCCGCCGGACCTGCTTGTGTGATCTCTCACACCAAACCGGCAGACACTCAATATAACAGGCAAAGTGCAACCTTGGATCAAATGCACATGTGCTATGTAATGTTTGGAGCACTGTTCTCTAATATAAGCAACAACAGGTCCTGTGGCACCTTATAGACTAACAGAGGTATTGGAGCATAAGCTTTCGTGGGTGAATACCCACTTCTTCGGATGCAAGCAGTGGAAATGTCCACTGCTTGCATCCGACATTTCCACTGCTTGCATCCGAAGAAGTGGGTATTCACCCACGAAAGCTTATGCTCCAATACCTCTGTTAGTCTATAAGGTGCCACAGGACCCTTTGTCGCTTCTTCAAATCCAGACTAACACAGCTACCCCTCTGATACTTGTTCTCTAATATGTGTCTTTTAAACTACTCCTCTCCCGTTTGTTTCCTCCCGCAGCTGCAAATGTTTCAACGCCACCCCTTTCATCACCGTCCCAGAGGCTAGCGAAGATTAGAAGTAAAAAAAAAGGAATCTTGACGATATGTTCTCAGAGCTCATGCAATCCTCCCACACTGAAACTGCCCAGCAGAATGCATGGAGGCAGACACTGTCGGAGTCCCGGAAGGCAGAATTTGATCGTGCAGACAGGTGGTGTGCTGAAGACAATGACTGGCGGGATGAAGAGAGATAGCGGCGGGATGAAGAGAGTAGGTGGCGTCAGCATGCAGAGAGAAGGCAGGATGCAATTCTGAGGCTACTGGAGGATCAAACGGAAATCCTCCGGCTTATGGCTGAGGAAAGGCGTATGGTTCAGGAAAGGCCGCCTGAGGCCAGACCGCCGCTACAGCCCCTGTGTAACCAACAGCCCTCCTTCCCGAGTCCCATAACCTCATCCCCGAGACACCCAAGAACGCGTTTGGGCGGCCTCCGTACACCCAACCACTCAAGCCAAGAGAACAGTCCAAGCAACAAAAGGTTGGCATTCAATAAATTTTAAAGTGCTGTGTGTCCTTGTCCTTCCCTCATCCCCTCCTCCACCACCCATCCTGGTGCTTCCCTTCCTCCACCACCCATCCTGGTGCTTCCCTTCCTCCACCACCCATCCCGGGCGACCGTGGCAGTTACCCGCATAGTTCCCCCTCTTTGTTTTACGAATTAATAAAGAATGCATGATTTTTAAGCAACAATGACTTTATTGCCTCTGCAAGCGGTGACCGAGGGTGGGAGGGCAGGGCGGTTTGGTTAAAGGGAAGTAGAGTGAATGAAGGGGCGGGGCTTTTCATTAATGGGGAAAAACAGAACTTTCACACAGCGTCCTGGCCATTCATGAAACTCGTTTTCAAAGCTTCCCTGATGCACAACGCACCCTGCTGTACTCTTGTAATAGCCCTGGTGTCTGGCTGCGCATAACCAGCGGCCAGGTGATTTGCCTCAACCTCCCACCCCGCCATAAACATCTCCCCCTTACTCTCACAGATATTGTGGAGCGCACAGCAAGCAGTAATAATAATGGGAATATTGGTTTCGCTGAGATCTAACCTAGTCAATAAACTGCGCCAGCGAGATTTTAAACGCCCAAATGCACATTCCACCACCATTCTGCACTTGCTCAGCCTATAGTTGAAAAGGTCCTGACTACTGTCCAGGCTACCTGTGTATGGCTTCATGAGCCATGGCATTAAGGGGTAGGCTGGGTCCCCAAGGATAACTATAGGCATCTCAACATCCCCAACAGTTATTTTCTGGTCTGGGAAGAAAGTCCCTTGCTGCAGCAGCTGAACCAGACCAGAGTTCCTGAAGATGCGAGCGTCATGTACCTTTCCCGGCCATCCCACGTTGATGTTGGTGAAACGTCCCTTATGATCCACCAGTGCTTGCAGCACTATTGAAAAGTAACCCTTTCGGTTTATGTACTCGCTGGCTTGGTGGTCCGGTGCCCAGATAGGGATATGGGTTCCGTCTATCGCCCCACCACAGTTCGGGAACCCCATTGCTGCAAAGCCATCCAGAATGAGCTGCACATTTCCCAGACTCACAACCCTTGGTACCAGCAGCTTGGTGATCGCCCTGGCTACTTGCATCACAACAGCCCCCACTGTAGATTTTCCCATTCCGAATTGATTTGCGACTGACCGGTAGCTGTCTGGCGTTGCAAGCTTCCACAGGGCTATCGCCAGTCGCTTCTCTACTGTGAGGGCTGCTCTCATCTTGGTGTTCTGGCGCTTCAGGGCAGGGGAAAGCAACTCACAAAGTTCCATGAAAGTGCCCTTACACATGCGAAAGTTTCGCAGCCACTGGGATTCATCCCAGACCTGCAGCACTATGTGGTCCCACCAGTCTGTGCTTGTTTCCCGGGCCCAGAATCGGCGTTCCACTGTATCAACAAGCCCCATTACCACCATGATGTCCACCTTGCGGGGGGGCCTTTTTTGAGAGAGGTCTGTGCTCATGTCTTCATCACTGTCCTCAGGGCGCTGCTGTCGCCTCCTCGCCTGCTGTAGCTGTAGCAGCTCCTGGTTCTCATTCTCCATATACTCCTGGACAATGAACGTGGTGTTCATAACGGCGATAACAGCCACGGTGATCTGATCGGGCTCCATGCTTTCCCTGGTATGGTGTCTGCAGGACAGCAGAGTAGGAGCAGAAGTGGCGGGTGGATAACAATGGTGTCAGCAATATGGCGCCCGCATGAAAAAAGGCGCGAAAGGATTTTGGGCTCCCCCCTCCGCTGCTTTCTCGGAGGGATGGGGGAGCAAGGGTTAGGCGCCTTCCCTTCTAGCTGCACATGGTTCAATAGGCTTGATATCCATCATCATCTCCTAGCCCCCTCAAGGATTGAACTTGCAACCCCAGGTTTAGCGGGCCAACGCTCAGACCGCTGAGCTATCCCTCTGCCCGTATTATAGTGCAACTGAATCCCCACTAGACCTAATGTCCAGGCGTACGCTGGAGCTGTACGGTAATTGTGAGCTGAGCAGGCTCCATGCTTGCCGTAGCAAACCCGGAAACCCCAGAAAAAAGGCGCGAAAAAGATTGCTTTCACGGAGGGAGGGAGGGACGGGGAATGGCTTGACGACATGTACCCAGAACCACCAGCGACAATGTCATCAGGCTTTGGGATCGCAACCCAGAATTCCAATGGGCGGCGGAGACTGCGGGAACTGTGGGATAGCTACCTGCAATGCAACGCTCCGAAAGTCGACGCTAGCCCCGATACTGTGGACACAGTCCGTCGACCTCATGGTCTTAATGCTCTTTAGTGGGGACACACACAATCGATTCCATAAAATCGGGTTTTAAAATATCGACTTCTATAATTTTGACCTAATTCTGTAGTGTAGCCATAGCCTTAGCTACTGAGAAACTTAAGATGCTGTGTTTTCTGAGGTTATAGTGATGGGCCAAACTCCAACCTATGAATCTGAACACCTTTGAACTTTGGGGGGGAACTGGGTAAAGATCCTATCTTTGTCACCTGCACTCATTTCTAGCTTTGATGCATGTTTTTGTTCCATATGGTGAACCTACCTGCAAAGCTGGCCTCTTTATGGTGTCAAGTAATAGCCCAGCTCTTGTAGCCACTGCTGGGTTGACATCCTCCACGGCAGTCAAAAAACAGCAGAATGCATGAGCCAAAGAATACTTCAGGAGGTGATTTTTTGTCACTGAGTGAATATCCAGAAACCTGCACAAAACAGCCACTTTCTCGACTGCAGCAGACAAGCCCGCAAACAAAGAGAATATTCACATTAATTCAAGCAGTGACTTTTCCCCCTGTGTTCTGAACAATATACACAGGCCTGTATCTCACAGAAAACAACGAAGGGTAACTGAAACATCCATTTTGTTTCCACTTTCAGCTTTGTGCGACAAGTGCCCATTTTTCTCATTACCCCAATTGCTTACAGGTTCCCAGATTCTCCCCTACACTACAGCCACTTTGTGTCAGACCCTTGGTGCAAAGTAGCTCCAGCACCAGCACAGCCAGCCACCGGAGGATCAGTCCAGTGCAGGAGGATCTTTTGAAGGCACAGAGCCAGCACAGCTGCTTCTACACCACCCAACCTGCCTACTGCTGGCAGGGCTAGAGGAAGGGGCTTCTAAATTCATAGATTCACAGATTGTAAGGCCAACAGGGACTATTATGGTCAGCTAGCCTGACTTTCTGTATAATACAGGCCAATACAATTTCACCCAGTTCTCTGCATCCTGGCAATCGCAAACAGCTATAATGGCCCTTCGGAGGCACTGGCAGACAACAGAATTTAGAGCAGCTTTTAGATTGACTGTCCTGGTGCAACGCTGATCGAAGACCTCTTTACACCCCACCCCTTTTCCCAAGCTGTCCTGTGCACTCCTTGTCTGCAGCCAAGGATGTGGGACAATCATTCCAAAACCAAAACCAGTGGGCTTGAGTTTCCTCTCCCTAACACCAATGTAAATTAAAAGTAACTCCACTAAAGTCAGTAGATTGACACCAGTGTAACACCAGTGTAAGAGAGGAAAATAAGGCCCATTGATTGTAATAGCTGCTCCTTTCTTTTCATTCCCCTATTTCAAACATCAGGATCACTTTGATCTGAAGGCATTCCTCTTTTAAGGAGCAGATGGGAACTAGCATTAAACCTGAACTAATATCATGGGCCTTGATTGACCAGCACAGAGAATATCAGTCCAATGGGCAGTAATATATAGCTGGTTTTTCTGATAACAGAAGGGTAAAACTATGCGTGGAGATTACTAGAGAATTGTATCATGCTACACACATACACCAATAATGGAGAGCTAAGTTAAATAACCTTTAGAAGGTAATACAGGGGGGTACACAGTAAGTAATGCTCATTACTGGAGATATTTAAACTAGGCTATCCAGAGAACTAGGAAATGGACTATAAGGAACAACCCTGCATTGGCCAGAGGGGGATGGACTATGTGTGGAGGACCTACTGGGTCTTTTCTATCAGTGTGGTGTATGATTTTATTAAACCAACCACCAGAGCAGCCAATGAAGACAATGAATATTTAAAAAAACCAAACACTTATGGGTAGCAGCTGGAAAGATACTGTAGAAAAATAGCCTCTCTATCTTAAACAGTCAGTGTCAACTACAATACCTACAACTGACAAAGCCCCTTCCTTCCTGCCATAGCAACCCACATGCAAATATCATACACTTCTCAGACCTACCTGCTTCAAACCTCATCTTCCAATCTTTGCTGTTAAAATTGCTGTTTATGATTGTCCAGAAAATATCAGCTCCATGAGGAAGCGACAGAGCATGTAGAAGGAGTGGGACAGCCAATGAAGAAAGCTGAGAGAAATCAGACTTCACTACTCTCCATAAACTAGAAGGACCAACAAAAGCAAATCTGATCACATAATCTGTCTTTTACTTCACAGAACGTCCTTCATACTAACTGTCTACATTATGTTGCTGGGGGGAATTTGCTTAATAAGAAAAGGGGTACATTTGTGAATTACACCCGGCACTCATGTTAACCATTCAGTGTTGCTGTATGTGGAAGTCCCATATACTCCTGCATCTATATTAATTATAAATTAATTTTTTGGGAGAAGGTTCTAGCAGTTTTTGGAAACTGTCTATCATAGACATTCACCAGCATAACTGAGACAGAAATGTATTACTACACATGAAAAACATATATCTGATTAATTGTAAAACAAGTGGTGTGTGGAACGTAGGAACTGCTAGGCCTGATCAGATCAAAGGTCTATCTCATCTGGTGTCCTCTCTCCAACAGTGATGCTTTTGCACCTGCTTACAGTTGGTTACTCCCCTTAGCCAAACGACATATTTCTCAGCTAATATTAAGAGGTGGCAGGGAATTTTCCACAATTTTTTTTCTGATAGAAAATGTTGTTCCTGCAAAATCTAAGTTGTCCTTGGTAAAACTTTAATTTTACCAAAATGTTTTTGATTTTTTTATTGGGAAAATCTAAATGAAATATTTCATTTCTGATTGGGTGTTCCTGAATCAAAACTTTTCAGTTTTTTTAACTGAATTAAACATTTTGTTTCAGGTCAGTTCAACATTAATCTGCATCCACCTGGGCAGCTGCAGTGCCTCATGGAAGCTGTAGTTCAGGTGCTTCCTGCCCCCTTTCTCCCCTCTGGGCTTGGCTCCCCAGCCAGACTTTATCTCCCATGGTGCACTTCATTCTCCCTTTGAGATGCTCCCTTTATGGTGCATCACAGGAAATGGAGTCTGTGATGGGAGCGTAGTCCATAAAAGAGAATGGGGAGGATGACAAACCAAAATTACAACCCCTTTGAGGCACTGCAGCAACTCAGGCAGACACAGTTCAATGTCGAACTGAACCTAAACATTTCAACATTTAATTCTGTTAAAAAAATTTAGTATTTCAATTTTTCATCCAGATTTGGAACATAAGAACAGCCATATTCGGTCAGACCAATGATCCATCTAACCCAGTATCCTATCTGCAGACAGTGGCCAATGCCAGATGCTTCAGAGGGAATGAACAGAACAGGCCAATTAGCGAGTGATCCATCCCCGGTCATCCTGTCCTAGCTTCTGGCAGTCAGAGGTTTAGGGACACCCAGAGCATGGGGTTACATCCCTGACCATTCTGGCTAACAGGCACTGATGGAGCTAGCCTCCATGAACTTATCCAATTCTTTTTTTAACCCAGTTATACTTTCAACCTTCACAACATTCCCTGGCAACAAGTTCCACAGGTTGAATGTGCGTAGTGTAAAGAATTACTTCTGTATCTCAGTTTTAAACCCGCTGCCTATACATTTAATTGGGTGACCCCTGGTTCCTGTGTTACGTGCAGGGGTAAATAATACTTCCTTATTCACTTTTTCCACACCATTTATGATTGTATAGACCTCTATCATATCCCCCCTTAGTCATCTCTTTTTCTAAGATCAACAGTCCCAGTCTTTTTAATCTCTCATAATATGGAATCCGTTCCATACCCTTTATCATTTTTGTTGCCCTTCTCTGTACCTTTTCCATTTCTAATATATCTTTTTTGAGATGGGGCAACCAGATTTGCATGTAGTATTCAAGGAGTGGGTGCACCATGGATTTATAGAGTGACATTATGATATTTTCTGTCTTGTTACCAATTCCTTTCCTAATGGTTCCTAACATTCTGTTAGCTTTATTGACTGCAACTGCACACTGAGCAGATGTTTTTAGAAAACTATCCATGATGACTCCAAGATCTCTTTCTTGAGTGGTTTCAGCTAAATTAGACTGCATCGCTTTGTATGTACAGACAAAAACAAAATGTCAAATACCAGAATTTCCTGATTTTCTATCAGCTCTAGCTAATGTCTACTATAAACACTGCCATGTGCACTCTTAAGAACAGAGTTATTGTGCAACCCTTCTTATTATTATCATTATTTATACTGTACCACAAGTGCACGTGGTGCCTTACAGACAAATAAAAAATCCAGGAAAGCTCTGAAGATTTAACAATCTAAGATGAATCCTGCAAGTCCTTACTCACACAAGTTGTCCCACCAAAGCTGATTGAATTGCTTATGCTAGTAAGGGGCTTACATGATTGAGCCCCAGAGCAATAAGACTTGACATAAGGAGAGACAATAATAGACAAAAGGGAAGGGAGAAAGAAAGGAATGAAATTTCCACAATGTCAGTTTCTTGGTAATTGATATGACAAGTCTGTTGTTCACATGGCCAAACTCCTTGCAAATAAACGACAGCAAGTGTTTCAGCCCATAGCTCTCAAAACAAAACATACTATGATTTAAAAATAAAATTCACATGCTGTACATAATTCTGATCTGTTTTTCCTGGAACTGGTTTTTTATTGTCCACAAATCAGTTTCATGGACAATATATGACCATTCCTGGAACCATGATGACAAATTTGCACTGCAATCAGGGAAGCAGAGTGGTCTAGCAAATGGAGCACTGGACGGGGAATTAGGATACATGGGTTCTGTTCTCAGCTCTGGGACTGACTTGCTGTGTGACCTTAGACAAGTCACATCACTTTTCTGTGCCTATGTTTCCCTTCCCACCCTTTGTCTATCTTGTCTATTTAAACTGTAAGATCTTTGAAGTAGCAACTGCTTCTCACTGTGTGTTTGTACAATGCCTAACACAATGGACCTCTGACCCTGGTTGGAATTTAAAAGCACTAACTGTAATATAAATAAAAGTGACAATTCCTGAGTTAAAAGCATACCTTGCAATCAGCATGTGATCTTGAATGTAAGCTAAGAATTGTGGATGGTCCTTCCTTGCAATGTACAAACATTCCCCATGAAGACAGAGAATCTTCAAACAGTTCAGCATGTTAAAAAGAATGTCTGGCTCTTCAAATCTGGCCATTTCCTGTGCAAGCAATTCATGTAATTAATGCTACTCTCAAAGCAGGGATGTCATTAAATCAAATATATAAACTTAAAAAGTAATCAGCTGTACCTGCAATATAGTGTATATGAGCTTCAAGGTCACTGGAAGTTGCTGGTAACAGAATTTTCTTTCAGTGTCATTTTTTATTGATGCTAAAATCAAGTTACATTAGAGTCATTAATATATCATCTCTTTTGCTGGCTAGAAATGAAACTAGAAAATAAACCAAGGGAAGGTGAGATTGCTGCAAATGGCAAATGCATCCCAGCTGTATCTCTATTGCAGTCAGTAGAATTATATCAGGAATTAATTTGACCCATAACATTTTTCTTTGTGATCAAAGGAATGGGTTTTGTAACGATTTTTTCTTGGTCCAACAATTTTGCTATCTAAGTGTATAAATGGAACACAACTTTCCCATGGAATGAACAAATTTTAAAAGTATTAAATGCGTGAAAAACTATCAATTCTGTGCTGTTGGACTTGCAAGACTACTTCAAATCTTTGTATTTTTTTTAAGGAATAAAGTCAAACCAATGCTTCATTTAACACCTAGTTCAAATGTTCCCCTAACTTACCAGCATTTTCTGTTGTCTCTGAATGATTTCCTGGGTTTTCTCCATGTTTTGTTGCAGATTTATTTTCCTCTTCCCCTTCAGTTCCTATAATAAACTCGGGTCTAGTATACAGAAGACTATCCTCAAGGTTGTCTGTGGGCTCCTATAAGAACACAATAATGATTATACCTAGCTCTTATTTAGCACTTCTCATCAGTAGACCTCAAAGCTTTACAAAGAAGGTCAGTATCATCATCATCCTTCTACAGATGGGGAAACTGAGGAATTCAATTCATTTCTTGATGTACAGACTTCAATACACTAAGCCAAAACCTGATCTTTAAGTTAAATCCTGCATGCATAAACGGGGCCCAAACTGAGCAAGAATGAACTGTACATTTGGGTGTGGTAATGTCAGCATTCTCAAACCTGGGCATTCAAGTGACTCTCATAAAAAGTAACAAAGGATCTTTAATGATCACAAGTGACAAGGAACTTTGGTTAAGATATTCAAAAGTGACTAGTGATGTGGGGTGCCCAACCTGAAACAGCTTAGAGGGACCTGACTTTCTAAAAATCAGGCTCCTTTAAGGGACCTCAAGTCGGACACTTGAAAACTGAATCACTCAAAATCACTAGCCACTTGAAAATCTTTGCCCTTGGTTTTAACCAGTTATATAAACAACTTTGAAGATGAAAAGCGCTAAGCAGCGTCCTTTTTCATCTGAAAGACATCACCTCCAACAACAGAGCCCTGCCCGCACTGGTTCAATGCTGATATAGAAGGAAGAGTGCCACCTATTGTATCAATATCATTGCTACCGAGTGTGCCTTGAAGATTTCCCATCCAAGCTTATAAGATCTGACAAGTCAATGGGAATTTTGCTCTAGAATTCCTCTATGCATAAGATCAGTGTAGTTCACTTCCTTATGTCAGGCTAATTAAAACAGGAGTTTGGGGGAACTCTCATAATTTGTCATTTAATTACATAAGCTATTTGTTTCGCTACTTACCACCAGCCTGATTTCTTCTTTTGGAGCTAGTCGCTCCAGCAGCTCACAAGCCAGCTGATAACAGAGAATGCTAGACTGGCACAGGTTACATTCTACTACTTTTTCATCTTTCTGACAGGTGTGAGAGCCACCCCAAGGGGCCTGAAACACATTGTTTATGATGGAAATTATGTCCTTTGAGAGACTGTTCTCCAAACCCAAGGTGATGCCATCATCTTGGAGTTCCATCTGAAAGTCAGTGATAGAACGGTAAGGAATTAACTGTTTGATGAATGATCAGTGCTCTTCCTATTCTGCTTATTCTCACATTACTGCCAGTATTAAATTAACTAGACAGAGAAGAGTATGACATGTAGTGTTGCTCACAGTTTCAAAAGCGGCCACTGATTTTGGGTGCCCAACTTTAGACACCTAGGGTGGGATTTTCATAGCCACATAGGGGACTTGCGTGTCCAATTCCCATTAACTTCAATAGGAGATGGGTATCTAAATCACTTCGATCACTTTAAGCGACAAAGGGTCCTGTGGCACCTTATAGACTAACAGAGATATTGAAGCATAAGCTTTCGTGGGTGAATACCCACTTCTTCGGATGCAAGCCCTCTGATACTTTCGATCACTTTGTAAATCTCAGCCCTAGCGCCATCATTGGGTCCAGGAGAGATGTGTTTGGTGCAGGACTTGAGGGGAGAGACAAAGATGGCTTTACACTAACTTTGTGCTTTCCCCTGATCCCTGAGTCTGCAGGCTCCAGTTTGGCTCTCAGCACAAGTCCGAGCAACCATCTGGGCTCCTTTCATTTATCCCAGTTTGTAACAGCCATCAAGGGGCCATTACTCCAGCTGAGGATCGTCAGAGCACAGCAGCGCTCTGGCCGTGTCCTCTTTCCTGCCCACACTCTTGCCATGCCCCCTAAATCAGTGGCTGTGACAGCAGTTGTGTAGAGCTACCTATGACAACTCTATACCAACCTGGGACTCCTCCAACCAGGAACATCCTAATCTGTCCACTCAAGGCAACTTTATGTCCTCTCTGAATCACTAGAGTAGCACAAAGGGACTTCAGCAGAGGCTGGGATCTGAAATCTGAGCCTGATTTTTAGAGCTGCTGATCACCTATAAATCAGCTGCTAGCGGGGGGAGGGGGGGCACCTAAAAACGGAGGCATTGCAAATCAAAGGCCATTTCTGAATATTTGGACCTATATCTAAAGAGCACTACAGTGGGATATGCCATTTTCAGCTGGTCATTCTGATTACATAGCTGTTCTGAAATTGAAAGGAGGCCATTTTAAAAAAAGTTGGAAAAGACTTAAATGAAATAAAACACTACATGGAATAAAAAGGACAAGAATGAGGAAGACATTGACTGCACTTTATCTTTATTGCTGCTCCTAATCTTCATTTGGCAAATTCTATATTAAAAGGTCAGAGCTCAGAATTTCACACCAATTTAACACTTTGTTAAGTACCACTGAATCCCTTAACACTGGATGAAGGCATCCCCATTAAGGAGGTGTCTTCACAAGGAAAAGAGATGTATTCCTAACCAACATGAGGTAAAACCCTAGTTGAAAACAAGGCAGTTTGTAGTTTTCACACGAGTTAGCAGTGTGGCTCCCCCAGTCTTTAACTCAACTTGCTAACTCACATGAAAACCACAAACTGCCTTCACTAGGATTTTACCTCATGTTAGATAACTCAAGTTAAGCACACACCTTTTTCCTACGCTATATCTACACTAGTACTTTTGTATGAAAAAACTCCCCGAGTTACACAGAGAGAAGCACCGGTGTGGACACTGCTATGTTAGCAAGAGACACTCTCCTGCTGACTTAGCCACCACCGTTCGTTAGGGGTGGTTTAATTATGTCGACAGGAGAGATCTCTCCTGTTGGCATAGAGCAGCTACATGGGAAATCTTACAGCAGCGCAGCCGCATTGGTACAGCTGTGCCGCTGTAAGCTCTCTAGTGTAGACATAGCCCTAGTGAAGATAGACTTTCTGGGGTTTTTAACACATAAGTCTGGAATTAGTGCAGCCGCTTAAATAAAAAGAAATTCGCTAAACTAGTGCAAATCTGACACTTATTTTAATTGAAAAGTGGTTTATTTTGGTTTTGTTTATTTCTGTTCTTAAGGACCTGTCTACCTACAGAAGTGTCTACACTTAAAAGCATTGCCGATGCCCTGCTGTAGCACTTCAGTGTAGACACTCACTACAGCAATACGATGGGTTCTCCTGTTGCTATAGTCAATCTACCTCACCAAGAGGCAGAAGCTAGGTCAAAGGAAGATTTCTTCCATCATCCTACCACTGTCTATGCTGGGGGCTAGGTCGACATAACTACGTCACTCAGGGATGTGGTTTTTTCATACCCCTGAGCAACTTAGCTGGGTCAACCTAACTTTTTAGTGTAGACCTGGCCTTAAATCAGTTTATAAAGTGACTTAGGGTATGTCTATACTTACGCGTCCGGTCGGAGGCGCGGGATCGATGTTCTGGGTTTGATTTATCGCGTCTTGTCTAGATGCGATAAATCGAACCAGGAAGTGCTCCGCCGTCGACGCTGGTAATCCAGCTCGACGAACGGAGTAGGCGGAGTCGATGGGGGAGCCTGCGCGCTGCGTGTGGACCCCCCACACGCAGTTATTCACGTAGCTGAAGTCGCGTATCTTAGTTCGAATTTCGGGGCTAGTGTAGACCAGCCCTTTGTTAAATCAATACAAAGCTCTATGTGAACACTCTTATTCTGGTTTAAGTGTGGCTTATTTTGATTCAGCCTAATCAATTCAACAACTTGTCCACAAGGAGTTTCCATCAGTTTAACGAAAGTGATTTAAAATTATACCTTAAATTAAACGTGTGCAACTTTCTTGTATAGAAAAGTGCTGACATTGACTTAACGTAAACTAAAATAAGTCTGGTTTAAACCAAAACAAGCGTCCACGGTGCCTTTTGTACCAGTTTAACTGAACTGTTTAAAATCACACTTTCAGTTAAACTGATGAACCTCTGCATGTTGACAGCTGTAAATTGATTTCTACAAAGAAGTCCCAATAAAGTGACCAGCCTGATTACACTGTTTAGATCCACATATTTTTCATGTCTTTTGACTTTTGTGTTCATCTAAACATGGGAATAGTTAATTTCCTGTCAGGTCATTCAGAAAAAACGTAGGTTGGTTTCAAGTATTGAGAACTGTATTTTTGCATCAGTTTAACAGAGAAATTCTTTATCTGCTGGCACCTGCTTCAGGATGAGATCAAACATCAGTATGAAGCAGTTCAGATTAATTTCATCTTCATCACAGTCAAAGTCTATAGTCCTTCCTCCAGGGTGTCCAAAGTTCTTGAAAGGACTGCGGAAAGGACTGCGCATGGGGCTGCGAAATGGACTCTGGAAAGGACTTGGGAAAGGACTCAGCATATTGTGCTGAACCCTGCGCCCAGGGTCAGAGGCAACACTCACCTGAAGAAACAAAAAATGGATACACACAAGTCAACTTTAAACACTTGGGCATTGGCTAGTATGATACTAAAGGAAATGAGGGAAACTGCTTTACTATTCCCTGTTAGGGCTGTTTCTTGTACATTTTCAACTGGTTCTTAATGCCACTAAATGTTAAAATTCTGCACTGATGTACATGTTGGTGTACGCAAGACAGTTGAGGTCAAATTAATGCTTGGTGTAACTCTACTGATTTAAGTAAAGTTACATCAGAGGGGAACTTGGCCTCCCATTTTGGGCAGCTTTTTTTTTTTTTTTGCACCATTAGTGGAGCTAAGGATCTGACCTACTGAGTTTAAGCTGCCTGACTGTCACATGGTCTGTGTGTCGTGTCTTTTAGCAGTATTCCTGTTTGCCTCTATGAATCAGGTTCCTAACGTGATAATCACATTGTTCTCTCCTGAATATTCACTATGCCTGTGGGCGCCAACCTATCTTCTTTTGCTCCACAGAATCCAAATTTGGAATTTTAAAGCCTGAACACATTTTAACAAGTGGCTTTAGTTTACATCCATTTTCGCACCTCTACTGCAGAATTTGGCCCAATATAGGTGTGCTAAAATGTGAAAGAAACATTCCACACCTCACCTGCAGTACCAGCAAACAATCATTCACTGCTTTCATAAACACTGCATGCAAGTAACTGTAGAATCTTCTATTGTTTTTATGTAACTCATCAAAAATAACTGAATAGCGGCAAAAAAGTAAACATAAGAAAGTGATGTTAAAAGATGAAACATCAGAGGATAAACTCTACAGTTTTGAGTCACAAGGAGCAGAATTCATAAGGCTGATGAAAGCAAAAGGACATGCTTCCACTGATCATTATTAATGACACATGCTTGTGTTTCTGTTACACGGGAAACAGTACAGTGTTTTAGAATTGAAGTACCAACAGATTTTCAGAATTATGCACCGGTTTCAATAAATGTGTTTGCTTTATTTTTCACATTTTCTCTGTTTAAGACCAGTGAATTCATTTTGGAAGCCAGAGTCAGATAGAGGAATCCATTGCAAATGGAGGAGCTGCTAGAGAAGCATTCAGTCAAATGTCTGATCTATTGCTGCTGGTCGCATGAGTTAAATATTGGCCAGTTTAGGTTTGTGCTGCTGCAAACTGGTTCATTTGATTTGTACAGCAGATGGCCTAGAGATTCAGAGTCTACGTTGTCTGCTGACATATTACCAGCAGATAACACTTTAAGGACTAGAGGAGAGAAATTGAGACAAGATTGGATTTAACTGCAATGACTGAATATGCATCTGCCACCAAAAAGGCCCCCTTAAAAAGCCTCTAAGCAGGCTTGCCTATTGGACAAAGTGTTAGCTCTTAGCAATAAGTCAAAGGAAGCTGCTTCCCTCTTCTTCCATCAGAGGTAAATATTGGAGTGTGTAGAGGCAGGTTAGGTGAAATACAAGGAAAAATGGAGGGACAAGGAAACTAATTCTGCTCCGTCATCACCACCAGTAAGTGCCTAGGCCCTACGAAACATGTGCAACACGAATATGAAAGCTCACCCTAGATGACCAGATGTCCATTAAAAATTGCTGGTTGATAGTAGTGGACAGAAGATACAGAGAATGAAAATTGTTGGAAAAGTTAACAACACAAAATAAGTACTAGTGCTTAGTTATTATATAGATGCCATACACCAAGTTAAACAGTTCACTCAGTAAGAGACTTCACAATTACACTCTCCCAAATTACAACACATCTACCAAATTATTAATTTATAAATTAAAACTGATCAAATGGGAGGCTGGCATTAACTCAAGCTGTGTTGATTTTTATCACTCTCAAAATCTGTACTTTGCTTCCAGTCAAGTGCTAGAGTAATTGGCAGCAAGTTTTTAAATCTGCATATGCAAATTAAAAGGGAAACTGTTTTAAGGAGGAAAAGAAAAAACAAAACAAGATGAAAGATAATACCCTTCGAGCTCCAAGATTCCCTGCCAGTTCACTGACTCTTGATTTTCTTTGATTTGCTAACTCTTTGACAGAATTAACTCCATCAGAAAACATACTGATCAGTAGCTGAAGAGGAACCACAATGTCTAACTCAGATAACACCTGAAGAAAGATAAAAATAAAAAAGCATGAGTTTTCAGCTCAGACCAAAAATACTAACTACCTTTATAAATACTTCAACAAGGTCCATAAAAATGTGTCTAACTTCAACCACATGAGTAGTTTGATTGAAGTCAATGGGACTATTCGTGCTTAAAGTTAGGCACACGCCTAAGTACCTGGCTGAATCAGAGCCAGGCAGATCTGTCTGAGTATAACAAACAGCACTTTCCAATATGCGTGCACTTTCTTTGCTGATATTTAAGGTCCCATTTACTCACAAACATTCTGATGTGAGCTGTTTTCACAAGATGTTTGTATGAAGTAAAAATGACACAACTACTAGCATGAATAACTATTCACTAGGTGATGCCACTAGCACTATTTATTATTTGTATTGCAGTAGTACCCTAAGGTTCCAATCAGAATAATTCCCGTGGCCATTCTGAAAAGCTCTTTTCATTATTCCTCAATAGATTCATCGAACAATTTCAAATATTGGTGAACAGACCAGGGCCTCTTCCTGTTCTCAAGGGCAGGGGTGGCTCTAACAATTTTGCTGCCACGGCGGGCGAGAATGGGGCGGCAGTCCGAGTCCCGCGGCGGCAATTCGGCGGCGGGAAGAGCGGCGGACCTGCCACCGAATTGCCGCCGCGGGACTCAAACTGCCGCCCCATTCTCGATGCCGCCCCAAGCACCAGCTTGGAAAGCTGGTGCCTGGAGCAGGCCCTGCTCAAGGGACCCATTACATGCAGCAAAGCACCAAGAGGGAATTCTCACAGACATCCCTTCATGAACAAACCATAGAGAAAACTGTGCTCGTTCAAACTAGTCATCAAACAGTTGTTAATAAGCAAATCTGTAAAAGCCACAATCTGTTGGTGGAAAATTTGCCAACAGAAAAAACTATTACAGCCACCAACTAAATTGTTCTCTGCAAATAGGTCACCTAGCATTGGCTGCAAATGCTCAGGGCAGGAGCAATAACAATGGACATAAGTGTTATTCACAAAAGGCCAACTATTGTAAAATGCATATGGCCTTAAGGGGAGCTGCACCCTGCAGGATGAATCTCTGAGGGACAATCATCCAAGTAGCTGCTCAGTATGCAGCCGGGGAAGCACGCACAGTTGCAGGGTACACCACTGTTCCCTCTAAGCTCTGCGCGTGTGTGCGCGCACACAGATCCTAAACCCTGCGCACAGGGCAAAACACTGCGCGCACAAAAATTTGCACAGAAGCACAACAATTTGCATAGAATAAATTTTTTGCGCACGCAGCCTGTCAAAAATTAGAGGGAACATTGGTGTACACCTTCTCTCCAGCTTGCCAGTTTCATGGGTTGGTACATGGGAGCAGTGGAGTAAAGGCAACAAGTGGTTTTGATAGACTCCAAAGGGAATCCAATCCAGTTCTTCACAACAAAGGACCCTTAAAAATTGCTTAAGTGTTCCTGAAGTCATTCTGCAGTCTATGAAGCAAATTATATGCAGACCCTAGAGTACAGCTGGGAAAGAGGCAGGGGCACCGGGCCTACCCTCAAGACACAACGTACAGCCAAAGGGAAAACAGGCTTCTAGCCTGCCACCAAAAGGCCAGACCTATCGCCTGAGATGGGAGAGTGACATCTAGCCTCCTATCTGCTTGCACTGGGGGTAAGTGAAGAGGAAAAAAGACTTCCTGTCCCTTAAAAAAGGTTTGATTCAGAGATGAGTGAAAGTTCAAGATAGCTCTTTTATGTCTGAACCATTTCACCCATTTCTAATTACAACCCCAGTAAGCTGCTTCAGCATGACCTATCCATAATAGTCACTTACATGCAGCCAGAGCAAAGCTTGCTCCTGCACAGACGAAGGATAGCCCGTGAATCGACAACTAATAAAGCCAAACATCTCCTCCATGGAAAAAGGGAGTGGGCAAAGCTCAATATCAAACATTTTGCTGCAAAGAAGAAGAACAAAGATATATGATCACTGGTTTGCTGTTATGTGCAGTACTGTATGTGGACAATTAATAGAATACCAATCACAACTAAATAATACTAACACCTCACTAGCATATCACTTGCATGCTCATTTTGCATCACACAAGGAGTGTGTCACCTGTAATTGTCATTCTGACTCCTGGGAGTTATTTCCTGAGTTGTCATGCATCATAACAATTCAAATTAAATTTCAAAAAGTGTTCAGCCAGGCTATGCAGATGGATTGGAGAGATTAGCGAACAGAAATATTTTCATCTGTTAGTGATGACTTTCTCTACCTCCAACACATAGAAATTTTTCTCTCCTTACCTGTCCCCCACCAAAATGCATTTCATACTGGAGACAGCCTCAGCCACTAAGGATCGACTGTAAGTTTAAGAGGCACTGTGTAGCTGCACTGTCCCAGAATGCATGAAACAGAGCATCGGGACTCTGAGAGCACACACCCTGGCTTCTCCTTTACTCCAGAGGGGAAGTAATTTGCTAGACCAGTAGCAGACTACTCAGTTTCTGTGCTAGCTCAGCTGTGCTGGGCACGAGCCAGGGCTCTGCCCATTCCCCACCCTTGCATACCCACTCCAGACCCACCTGTAAGGGAGGAGTAGCACTTCCCTGGAGGCTTCTCTCTCCACTGTGCCGGAACCCACTGGATGCGTTTTGTGCTCAATCTAAGGTCAATCTAGCCCTACTTTTGCAACTTTTGGATCATGATACAGATCCAATGATACTATGGAACTTTGGATCAAATGTTCCAGTTAAGGTCCAACTTTAATTTATTAATGATGCAGCTGCAACTAGTCACTGTCTCTTATATTGCATATAAACAAAGCAGTTCTGAAAGGCATTTTTATTCAACGTCACCAATTTCTTGTGCTAAAACCCTTGTTGATTAATATACTCACCATGTTTACAGTTCAAGTACTCGTTTACTTACCTTAGTACTTCCCTGAACTCTTTCAGTTGATTATCAGGCACTTCTGTTCTAATGGCTTCCAACCATTCTGGCATAATACATTCCCACACAGGCTGGTTTATTACATTGTATGGAATCAGGCAGAGGATGCGATTCAGACCTTCCTTTAATTGTGTCACAGTGCTACAGGATTTGTCCCAGTATCCACCAACCTGAGGGCATTATTCCAGGAATAGTGTTTATTAGCTGCTATTATAATTCTTGCATTTGTTATTTGTATAGCATCGTATATTTGCAAGGCACCTTACAGACATTAAATCATGATGATTGATCAATAGTATTGTCCAGGGCATATTTCAGATACAGCCATGGGGACTGCATTTTTTTTTCATATGATCCAGGGGCAACTTAAGTGCAGCTGAAGATTTAAATGCAGTTCTCCCTGTCTGGCCCAATGACTACTTAAGTATTTATCCACAATAAAGAAAAACTGTAGTCCAGTGGTTAGGGTAGCCAGCTGGAAGGTGGAAGACACCAGGTCCAATCCACCTGTTTTAGTCACACTTTCATTAGTTATCCAAAGTGGAACAGCTTCAACAGGAGAGAGTGAGGGAGCCCCACATCAGAATAACCCATAGCTCAGTAGATAGAGCCCTCTTCTGGATGGTGGGAGACCCCACTTCAAATCCCTTCTCCCCCACTGGCAGAGATGGGGAATTGAACCTGGGTCTCCCACATCACAAGTGAGTGCACTAACCACTGGGCTAAAAGTTACAGGGCAGGTAGTGGTGCCACCACCAACAATGGCATAGGTGCCTAATTTCAGGAGTGCTCACAGCTGAGAATTGCAAGCAGAAATAGGTGCCTATTTCTGACAGTGGGATGGGGCTTAGCACACGCCTGTCTTGTTGGCACCTTCCATTGGCAAGCCCTCCGGAGATAAGGAAGAGGCCCAGGGAAAGACTGCAAGGTGCAGGAGGGAACCACACCTTTGCTGGTGTTTAGAGATCCCTGAGCTGGAACCTGGAGTAGAGGGTGGTCTCTGGTTCCCGATTAGCCACTGAGGGAGTGGCACCTGGGGCAGTGAAAGGGAGGACTGCCTAAAACTGCTGGTGAGCAGAGACTTTGGTACACAACCCATCCTGTGGTGTAGAGCACCATCTCAGGGTTACGTGCCTAACTACCCTTATGGATCTGGGCCTGTATGCCTTGATCTGAGGACAGAATTTGTTCATTAAATTTTCTGAATATACCACAGTAAGACTTCAAGCTTTATGGCTTTTATAGAATCTCCAGACAAAATACAGAAAATCTTCTTACCCTGGCAAACTCCATTGGCTTAGGAAGTAGGCACATAACCATGACATCAAATCGAACGTCACAAACTGTCTTCAGCCACTTGGTGACAAACTGAGGTTTGAGTTTTTCCACCAGGCTACCAACTTCATCATCCATCATATAAGCTGTGGAATGAAACCACTGGAAGACCATACTAACCAGGCGAGCTAAGCTCTCTGTGGGAGTATTCTCACTGGGAGTACAAAGGCTCACCTGGAAGACAGCAAAAACAAACCTCATTTTCAATTTATCCCAAGTTACTGTGGTAACTGCTGGTGGGAAGGGGACTGTACCATTTTCTATAAGATTCTTCATCTTCTCTGAGATTCCACTCTGCATCTTGATAATGGGGTAATGGACCTACTTGGTTCTCAGTATTTCTATGAATATAGCTCAGGTGTGTATTAACTGAAAAGCATTATCATCTGACAGTCTCTTTTAAATGAATTGCTGATCTCTGTCCAGTTCCTAATGGAAAAGTGTTCACCTGATGTTAACTGGCATCATTGCTGTCAGTCTCTGCAGAGGCCTAGGATTGCACAGGCGTTCAGTAAAATCATTGATTTTCCACTCTACCATCTAGAGATGTTCCCTCAAAGTCAGGGATGAGGCACATTGACAGAACAGAGCAGGGAAGTTTCTATTGCTGTTGCCCATAGGCTACACCTCCTGTGAATATAAAGCAATCTTCAGTTTTCAGAGAAAACTGTTTTAAGCACCACAGATGGACACAAATCTATACAAAACAAGATTGGAATCTCTGCCCCAAAGTGCTTACACTTGAAGTTTAGACAAGGAAATACTAGGAGGGTGAAGACAGTAAGGTCACATGGTCATTTAAGTCAGTAGTGCAAACATCTTCAGAATTAGGGGACCTAACTCTCAGACCTCCCAACATTTGTAAACAGAAAGCTGTAGATTCTCATTTACATATATTTGCATAAATGTCTCTGCCCTCCTACACCATACCCTAACACCATACCCAGGGGCCCAGTTCCTCCTCCCCTTTCCTCAGCCTTCTGGAAGAGGCCTTGTAAATGGGTGCTGGCCCTTTAAGGCCCAAAGAGGTAATCACCCCATTCCATGTCTCATGGGAAGCAAATTAAGTAGTTATTGGGGGCAAAGAAGATGGTCCTGGGGAGTAGTTAGCATTAGGGACAGGGATAGTACAAGGCCATCCCAAACCAGTGCTCCTTTAAAGGCCTGAGACCAGGAGGCTTATAGAGTGGCTGGGGCAAGACTCCCTGCAGCCCCAGCCAGCACAGAAGGGTTTGGGGTTCTTAGACCCACATGGGGGTGGCCCAGAGTGTAATTAGTTGACTGAGAGGCTCCAAGGCTGGTCAAAGGGACAGGCTGATGCCACACAGCTGCTGAGGGGGAAAAGCTCAGCTGGGACACAGCCCCAGGAAGGAAGGCAGTGAGATCCCTGAACCAGAGGAGAGAGTCTACAGGCCAGGGAAGCCAGGATGCAACACAATCCCAAAGAGGATTGTGAGACCCTATACCTGAGGGGTGAGCAGAAAGGGGTAATTTAGGGAGCTGAATGCTACTTAATAAGTTAGACTCCAGAAGAGCGGGGATATAGTTTCAAAGACCTTGTTGTGACTGGGTTATTCTGGGAACTCAGTGGGAAACTAAGGCAGGGTACCTGCAGGGCCACCCAGATCATGTGGGGATGCCCTGGGACAGCCCCTGTCTATAGGCTTTAGTACAGTGGTTCTCAACTGTGGTCCAACGCTTCTTCAGGGAAAGCCCCTGGCGTGCCAGGCCAGTTTGTTGACCTGCCGTGTCCGCAGGTTCGGCCGGTCAATGGATCCTTCTGGCCACGGTTCGCCACTCCAGGCCAATGGGGGCTGCGGGACATGGCGCAGGCCGAGGGATGTGCTGTCGGCCGCGTCCTGCAGCCCCCATTGGCCTAGAGCGGCGAACCGCGTCCAGTGGGAGCTGCGACCGGCCGAACCTGCAGACACGGCAGGTCAACAAACCGGCCCGGTGTGCCAGGGGCTTTCCCTGAAGAAGCGATGGACCACAGTTGAGAACTACTGCCTTAGTAGGTGACCCTCCTCTCCTGGCTGTAGGGGGCATCCTGCTGCCCCCCCCAATCTCTAGACTTTGGGAGACTGCCAAGGGAGATCACTACCTCCCCGCAATTCAAAGAGAGACAGCAAACCAGAATCAATCATCAGGGGCTGGGAGATACTCTTTCTACCCTCACTCAGCAGGTCCCAACCCTGCTTACACTCTGGGCCCTGCCAATTCCCACCCTGCAGGCTTGGGGCATGTCTGCTTCTTGGGCAGGGCTTCCCTACCCACCCCAGGGAGACACCTCTCATCATCAAACCCCTTTGAAGCTACACCCAGGCCAGCAGGACTCAGCTTGTGAGCTCGGCAAGGCGGGTGAAGGACTCTGCCCCATCCCTGCCCTTTGCCCTACTGATCAATCCCCATGTGCTCTCTCTGGATTGGCTGGGCAAAAGTGACCCCCCCTCCCCTTGATAACCCCCTGAAGACTAGAGACTGGAAAGGGCAGCTGGGCACCCCTTGAAGCCAGGGGGGAGGGCAGCCCATCAGGGTCCCTCCCAGAAGACTCTGAAGTAAGAGGGGAAGCTGGTACCCCAGGGTTTGGAATTAGGGACAGAGGGTCAGAGACATGGTGCGGATCAGGTGGGGGAACCACAGGAACATGGGAGGTCAGTGGTACATGGTGGATTGGGGGTAAATGGAGAGGATGAAGGCAGCAGAGGAATACGGAGATGCTGGGAAGTGGTTAAAATACATGGGGGATAGGGCATACAGGGAGCTGCAGAGCTGCCAGGGGGAAGCTGCATCCCAGCATACTCAAAGATCAAAAGCCTGGGGGGGTGGGGGTCACCAGAGCTCAGCCCTTTTGTTTCCCCAGCTGGGAGGCCAGGGGCAACCTCTGCCTGCCACACAGGCTGATGGAATGAGCTGTCCATTTAGCCTATGCGGCAGCTCTGGGCTCTCCTTCCCCAAGAGGTGGGTAAATGGGAAAGGGCAGCCTATCAGGGGGGATTTCCTGGTAGCCAATGAGTTTTCCCCTAGCTGGGTCTGAAAACCCAGAGAGTTAGCAGATGCTGATTCTCCTTTCACACCCATTTTACAAGCAATGTATTCATTCGATTCAATGAAGTTACTCCTGTTTTTCAACAGAGTAGTGGAAGATGAATCAGGCCCCACAGGGATTTTTAAATTTCTTTTGTTGTATATAAAGCATATATTTCAAGACTGTAGTTTATCACAATGCCCCTGAAGAACTAGACTCAATGGTACAGACGATGGAGGCATGATGGCCCAAGTCTTGAAAGGGGACCAGACATACAGGGCTGCATGAAAAAAAGGCACAGAGGCAGGTATGGCATGCGGAAGGAGTGTATTCAGACACATGGCTGGGATTAAAGGAGACAAAAGCAGAGAGTCCTTCGGCAACTTCTTACAGCCACACACAACAGGGCTGAGTGGAACCACCAACACACCACCTTGGTCCTCTCCTCCAAAAGGAACTGTGAGGTAGGAAGATTTACTCCATACTCTACAAATAGTTTGCAGATAAAATAGGTTAAACTACTGGGCAGCAGTTCTGCAGAAAAGGACCTAGGGGTTACGGTGGACGAAAAGCTGAATATGAGTCAACAGTGTGCCCTTGTTGCCAAGAAGGCTAACGACATTTTGGGGTGTATAAGTAGGGGCATTTCCAGCAGATCGAGGGACGTAATCATTCCCCTCTATTCGGCACTGGTGAGGCCTCATTTGGAGTACTGTGTCCAGTTTTGGGGCCCACACTACAAGAAGGATGTGGATAAATTGGAAAGAGTCCAGTGGTCTCAAGTTGCAGAGGGGGAGGTTTAGGTTGGACATCAGGAAAAACTTTTTCACTAGTAGGGTGGCGAAGAACTGGAATGGGTTACCTGGGGAGGTGGTGGAATCTCCTTCCTTAGAGGTTTTTAAGGTCAGGCTTGACAAAGCCCTGGCTGGGATGACTTAGTTGGGTTTGGTCCTGCTTTGAGCAGGGGGTTGGATTAGATGACCTCCTGAGGTCCCTTCCAACCCTGAGATTCTATGATTCTATGGTCTAAAATGCCTAGAGCATAAGTTTCCAAACTGTGGACCACAGACAGCTGGATAGTTATATGATGCTGTGTCCTCATCCTTATTTCCACATTAAAAGACACTTAAATCACATTAAATGTTTGTTACTTTTCCATATGGGCAATTGCTGTAGTGGTCATAGTGATGTTATGCAGTCCAAATGGGAAGGGAGAAGGCCTATGTGATTGCAAATGAGAAGGGAGTTCTCCACAAGATAATTTCTGTTTTAAGATGTGGTTCGTGCTATGGAAAATTTTGAAAACTCCTTAAGGAACGAGGAAAGAGCTTTTGGCTAAGTTTGTACAGGTGGTATAGGCCCAGATGGTAGAGATGTATGAAACTGAGGGTATGTCCTCACTGCAACTGGGAGCATGCTTCCCAGCGTGGGTAGACCCACGGCTACTTGGCTATTTTTAGTACACTAGCTGAAGCAGAACTAGCATATGTCCGTCTACCCACATGGGAAGCATACGCCTAGCTGCTGTGTACACATACGCTGAGTGGCTATAGCAGCTAATACAAACCTTTTCATCAGCTTTAGTCAATTTGGATTTGTACCTCCCGAGTTTCACTCTGAATTGCAGGTTTTAATCAAACCAAAATTCAAAGTGAGACTCAATCAAAATCTGTTTCACCTGGTTTCAGATAAAAAAAAATCTTTAAAGCACGAATGCCTCATTACTTTGATCCAGATACACTAGGCTTTGGGGTGTTTATCAGCACAAAGTCAAGCAAACAGTGCATGAACCTTCACAAACCTTAAATTACCATGGGCTGAATTTCATATTTGTAATAAACAAAACTCTCAAGTGGATGACTTTAATATGGACTGCGACGGTGTGTTGCAAACATTCACAGAGTTTTATTTGGCAGAAGCAGGGCAGGGGCTGGAAAGCATCTTTTCAAGACTGAAATAGATTTAAAAGTGCGTGGTGATGGTAAAGAAGAAAGACAATTAATTTAGGAAATGTACAGTGGCAGGATATCAAGCAATGGAGAAGTAATGAAAAACAAATGAAAATCAAATGGTATCTAAAATTATATGTATCTTGTGCTTCCGCACTCTGGTGTACACAGAAGTGCTCCTGTTACGTTTGTCACTAAAACCACTACTGAATTTCTGGAAACTAAACTTTAGGAAAAACCTTACACGGGGAGAAGAGAATGTGAACAGTGCTGGGAGCACTTCAATAATAACTTCTGTCTGAAACAGAAGAAAGGGGCAGACTGTTGAAAGCAGAAAGAGTGAAAACAGATTTCTACTAGCAAGACAAACTCCTCTTGTTATCCAGTCATGCAAATTGTGAGAAAAGAACTAACGAGCCTAAAATATTTGCTTATTATAAAGATAACAAATCTGTGGTGTGGCATCCTTCGGAATGAAAGGAGCAATAATACCATAGTAACAAATTCATTATCTGGGATGTGTCAGCAGAAACACAAAAGTTCTTGAAGACAGTGGAAAGCACTAGAGACTGAACTCTTATAAACTAGTTATGCACACTAGAAAAAAATAATGAATATCTTTGCCTTTACTTAGAAATAGTGTAAAGCATATCAGCGTAGAACAGTTACAAAGATACGGTATACAACATCATATAGAGGTGCACTTGTAGTCCAATGATTACAGCAAGTAACTCAGTCAGGGAATCTGGATTCTCCTCCCAACTCTGCCATGTGGCCTCAGAGCTTGTCTGTATTATAAAAATGGCACCAATTTAACTAGATCAATCCGGTCCTGGTAAATGACTGAATTAAGCTAAATGAATTTAAGAGTGAGGTCTATGATAGGACAGATGACCCTGCAGAAAGAGGGGAGAGGGAGAAACAGCAAGGAATTCTTACCAAGAACCAGATTCCAAACTGGCTCAGAATGCGCTGGTCATGCTTGTCATCATCTTTGTTATCAAAGTCAGTGTTGTCCAAGGAATGATGGGAAGAGGAGAGGCCCATCTGCCTCCTGCGGTTGAGTTCATATTCTCTCTGCTCAGCATGGAACTCTGCTTCTTTCAGTAAGCTGCAAAACAAGGTGAGAGTGGCCCATAATTCAGCCTTCCTGCACTGGAAGTAGGTAGCTGGTCAGTGCCTATTACAAGTTAAAGCACTAGATTTCATTCATCTCCCTATGCACAGTGTCCTTGAAGGGTAAAAAACATAATGAAATAAGATAAAGTTCCAGCTTTCAAGGCCAAATTCTGCCACTCAGACACATATGTGCAAGTCCCTTGGCCGGATTCTCATCTTTGCTATACCAGGATGATTTCAGTGCAGTCACTCTAGTTTACGCTGGTGAAACTAGGATCACAACCTGGCCCTGGGACTTGCATAGGATTTGCAAGTACAAGTGTGAGGGTCAGGATCTGACCCTATGTGTTTGTTTGCCTCATTACCTGATCACAGCTTCCACAGTACAAACTAGTTCCTCAGCCCCACACTCCCGCGTATTGATTGGGGGAGGAGATGTCTGATAGAGGTGGGTCTCTGCTGCTGCCCCAACTTCACTGCTGTGATGGTTCGAATGGCATCTTTTGCAGTAGCGCACCGGTCTGTTACCATGGCGGCCACAACAGCCTGCTGAGAAGCAGGTGACGACAGCCCTTCTGACATGTGAGCTACAGTTCTGGAAACAAACAGATTTTATCATGCCACATGTGGCGGTAAGTGGAACTGAAAACGAGAATGAAAATCAACATAACAGAGCTAGCTAATATGTTGGCATTTTTTAAAATTCACTAGAGATGAGTCCAAAAAATACTCCTGGAGCCAAGCATTACTAAACTTCAAGGAAAGGTGTATGTAGATCTGGCCTGAATGTCATGGATAGCCTCCTTTCTCTGGAATGGGCCAAATCAATGCATCAGCCAAGAACCCAACTTTCTGGCTTGGGCCAATCTCTAAAGGTAATAACAACATCTAATTTTCAGTTCACCTGTACCCAATTTATTTCTAAGCCCACCCATACTCCAATTAGAACATTCCCCTTATTCCTCATAGCAGTGTGATTCTTAGAAGCAAACTAGAAATACAGAAAGGAAAAGGAGTTCACATTGTTGAATATTTAATACTTGTGTCCACTCCTTATAGCTCAGAATTTTTGAAAGTTACACATAACAGGGCCAGATCCTTAGCTGGCTTAAATCCATGTAGCTTCATTGATTTCAGTGGAGATATGCCAATTTACACCAATTCATTAGGGGTAACTTTCAAAATTTCTGAAATATAAATTGACTTCAACTGAGCTATGCCAATCTATACCAGCTGAGATTTTTGGCTCAACGTATAAGCTTTCTCTAGCACATGAGACCTTGAACATGTCTATCCATACTGATTAAATTATTATTAAGAAAATTTTGCTAGTATGTTTTGCAAGTAGATTGGTTTGTCAGTACTCTGTGTAGGGTCCAATACTGAAGACTGAGTTGGTCTTTAGTTAAGCAAAAATACACCGACTATAATGGGAGTTGTGCCTAATTAAGGACTAATTCAGTACTTCAGTATTGTGGCCCAGAATATATAAAATGTTGGATTTTAAATTAATAGTTCATACTCTCCTCTTTATAAGTAGTATTATACACAGACTAGTAAAGTCAATTGCACAATAAGACTGCTTTGTTAAGCTATCATTTTAATGGAAACACCTCAAAATCAAAAGTCAAATTGCAGCAATTTTGAGCCAAAACAAATCTCACTGCTACATCACCTTCATTTCCCCTTAACAAATGTGGCAATGGATACATAATGAAAACACTTCAAATGGCAAAAAACATACCACACAGTAATGGGATGAAGTTATGCACAAACACACCAAATCATGCCCCATCACAGAAACAACTTAGTCTTACCTTCTTCTGACATATAGCAGAAATTTCAGCTGTAAGGGGAAGGTATATAAAATATCAACACAGTACTATCACTTTTCTCTTACCACGGGAACCGAGGGAGAAACCAGTTTGTAAAAAAAGAGCCTCCAGGGTTTGACTTGACTTTCCAAATATTATCCTTTTCCTCTAGCTATATGGTAGGTTTCCCTACTTGTATCTGGAACACATCAGATGAGTGATGTCAACTGTACCCAGCCAATGGGCCGAATGCTATGGGCGAAAATTCCAGTGAAATAAATGGAAGCTTTGTCTGCTTAGGGACTACAAAGTCAGGCCCTGTAATTTGAAGGAAAGTTCTTTATAATTACATTCACTTTCTATCCTAGCAGAATTTAAACCAGTGCCCCTTTCTCTCCACCAGCAAGTCATAATAAACACCTGGGTACAAGGGCTGATAAAATGCAGATCACTGAAATCTAAATAAAACGAAAATAAGAAAGAAAAACTTGTAGCACCTTAGAGACTAACAAATTTATTTCAGCATAAGCTTTTGTGGGTTAGTACCCACTTCATCGGATGCATGGAATGCATGGAAATCTAAATGTGAGCCACAACTGCATTTCTCTCCTGCATGGATGTGTCATCCCAGAGAGACTACATGTCACAGAATGCAATACTTCAGCACCAGTGCCAGGCTGCTTGGGTCACGTTAGGTCGCTGCATGCTGAAAACTATAGGGTATGCAAGAGACTGGTAGGGTGACCAGACAGCAAATGTGAAAAATCAGAACAGGGCATGGGGGGTTATAGGAGCCTATATAAGAAAAAGACCCAAAAATCGGGACTGTCCCTATAAAATCAGGATATCTGGTCACCCTAGAGACTGGAGCTGGTAGGTCCTGAAGTAGGCAAAGCAAGGACTGCTCAGACATGCCAACTCTTGTGAATTGATTGTGAGAGTTGTGATTTCTGAGTAAAATTAAGCCTCACTCATGATCTTGCAAGAGAACTCTCAAAGTCAGGATTTTTTTTTTGTCAGCCATGGCACAAATCATATGTTTCCAGTCAAACAGGAGATGCCCCATCCTAAACAAAGGAGGTGTTTTCTCCATCGGGCAGTTAATTCCAAAGTACTTTGAAAGACAATGAGAATTAATTTACATATCAGGTAAGCAGAGCTATCAAACTAACCTCAGCAGGGGAGAGAAACTTCATCTGATAGAAGGGGAGGAGGGCCAAACCTCCAATAAGCATCAACTGAAAAAAAATCCTGACATTTGAGAGTTCTAAAAGTGAGGCTTAATTTTACTTAGAAATCCTGTCAGCCGCCCCAGGCACGGCCGGGGCTCCAGCTGTCAGCCCTGGGTGGCTGGTCCCCTGCCAGCCTAGGAAGTGGAAGAGGGGACCCCACTGCAGCCCCCCAGGTGTGGGAAGGGTGAAGAACCATAAGGAGCAGAGGTGAGGCTGGAGGCTGCAGGGGGTGCTGAAGTGAGGAGGGTGAGGGCTGATGGGGTGGAGGTTGTATTGATTGTGTGTTCTGAGCTGATGGGGTGAGTGCTGGGAGGGTGAACTGAGGGCAGTGGGGGTGGATGGGGTAGGGGGCTGAACTGCTGGGGTGGTGATGATGGGGGCTGGGAGACTGAACTGAGGGGAGGCTGAAATGAAGAGGTTTGGGTGGGGAGAGAACTGATTGGGGACTGGGATACAGGATTAATTGCTGGGCAAGAGAAGGGCAGATGTGGTGGTGAGAGCTCCTGCAGCAGTGGCCAAAAATCAGCTTATGTGGGAGAGTGGGCAACACTGTTACATGCACACCTCCTGGGAATGAGCAAGGGGAGTTCAGAAATCAAGAGACTGGCCTAAAAAAATACAGTATAATCTTTTTATTAAATGTCATGATTTTGGGGGCCAATTATTTTTGGGAGTCCGACTCATGATTTCTGATCTCTTGAAGTTGGCAATACTGACTGCTGCACTGGAGAGCAGGGATCAAATGGGGCCCACCCAGAGCCACCCTTCCCCCAGCATGCCTCTGCACCCAGAACTGTGCAGGGAGACCACTCCACACTGAGGGCTTTGGGACCTAGGTGGTAACTCCCATCCCCCCACCATGTGGGCTTAGGAGAAGACAAAAAGGAGGCAGGAGCCAGCCAGAGACTGCAGCTGGTTGGGAGCAGAAGCAGCCAAAGCAGGGTCCTTTGGATGTCTGGGCATTCAGAGAACTTTCTAGTTTTGTCTGGACCTCCTCTGTCCTGTGCTGACTGGCTGTTTGCTCCAGCCCCTCCTCCTCCACCCTCTCCTTCACATTCTCTTCACCTCAGCTTCACTCCACACCTGCACCTCTTACCCTCTTCTCCCCTGCCACATCCATGCTTTCCCATCCCTTTTCTTTCCATGTAGCTGATCCACTCCTAAGTAAATCCACACGCACCCCAAATGGCAGAATTAACATGTTTGCTGCCATCACCATGTTCATTCTGCTTGTGTGTTCTACCCTTTCCCTCAGCCTCTGTCTGTCTTGACTATTTAGATTGGATGCTCTTCGGGGCAGGGACCATCTGCTATTCTGTGTTTGTACAGCACCTAGCATAATGGGGCCTCACTCATGGTTTGCCCTTACTGACTACCATAATAAACATGATTAATAACAATAATAACTTGTTAATGTTTGCACACTACTCTGAAGATGCCAAGGAGCATCTAAGTGTAAACAATTATTATTTTCCAGGATTCTGTGTGGTTTTCTTGAAAGTATAATACAATACCTCAGATAACAGAGAAAAATAAACAAACTTATGATTGAAGAGTCACAATTACTTGTTATTCATCCTTAAAGTAAATCTTACCTTGTGGCAGGAGAACATCAACCAACCATTCACTGTGGTCCCTAAAATAATTCAAATATTTAATTAACATCCCTTTTTATTTTATTTTTGCACAGAAAAGAAACATCAGTGATCTACACTGTTCTGAAAAAGCTTTTCTGTAAATCGCACATAATAAATAGCAGGCTGTTTTAAATCAGTTCTCTTTGTTATGCCCTATTGATTGCAAATTACCACTATGCTGATGTCTGTCCATGTTCAAGGCTTTCAAATATTACTTTGAAGACATTAATTTAGCAATTTAGAAAATACAATGTGTTCTGTATATCCTCAGATTAAAAACTGATGGTGAACAGTGTTAGACAAACATGAAAAAAGGAAAAGTACCTGTTGCATACACTGTATATCTGTTTAGAAACCATGGCTGCAATTAAATTTGATTACTTTTCCCTGCAGCTTTAAATCAAGGATGACTTCAAAACCAAGGTGACTTCTGTGAAATGTAATTACTTTTCCCTGCAGCTGCTATGATACAGAGGTGTCTGTTAAACAAGGGCCAAAAATAAATATTCACAGCTTCTGAATTAAGCAGAACTTCGTTCATTTGCACTAATGATTGGGAGACACATTGCAAATTAGTGGATTTTGTAAATTAACCAGTTTCCAAATAAAACTTAAAATGTCATGTCAGAATGTATTTCTGCATGTACTTCACAAGTGTGATCTAGTTTTAACTCCTTATGCAGCTGCTTCATGGTGTACACTAGAGAATGTTCTGAAGTACATTTTCCATAAAAGTAATGATGCCTCAGCAAGGGAGACCTCACTACAGTGCTCTTAACGGTAAGGAGAGGGGGGAGACATTGTTCTTGTGAAAAAGGGTGTGGATTCATAACATAAAATAATATCATTCACAAATCTTATCTTTAATACTCACTAATGTGCAAACTAAAAGCAAATGCTGTTCGCTTTGGGCCGGACTCTGCTACAATTACTACCAGGTAGCAACTTACTTTACAGGTGGGTCCATTAACTTCAATTGGATTATTTGTAGAGGAAGATTCTATTTAACGTGAGTGAGGGTGTTAGAATCTGGAGCTGTGTACTCATTGTATGTGGCTGTTTTTAACTGACTATTTGTAATCCTCCTTCATCTGAGTCTTAGTCTACCCACCCTGCAATCCTCTGGCTGCATTCTTCACACAGGTAAAGCGGGGGTGGCTTATCACCCAGAGCCACAGACAAGGAAGGTTCTATGCACATCTGAAACACACAGGAAGAACAGAATGAACTCCTCTCTCCACGAAAGTGCTCTGGTTTCATAACAATCCAAGGGGCCAATGCTATAAGGTAATGAGCATCCACTGGCATCAGTGCTTGTGGAGGGCATTTGTCATCTTGCAGGAGGCACTCAGCACCTGCCAGTGTTGTGTCCCAAATGATTTCCGCCAACGACAAACTCAAAACAGGGAACTAGTGTGTGTAAAAGGAGAGCAGTGTCAGTCCTGTTTTCTACATTCTTGCTTTAAGTGGGCCTATGGGAGTGGTTACCCACACAGTAACACAGGTGTGTCTTTCTGTTACATTACTATCACTAAACACATGTATTATATTTCATGATCGTTGCAGTTCTTTCTTTAAGAGCCAGACTCTCATACAGGAGAATTTGGCTCAATATTTTTAGGCCAACCTAAAGTAGAATTCTAGATCTTTCAATCTCAGTGGTGTCACTTGTAACGTCTACATGCTGCAAGTATACACGCAACATGGCTCTTGGCTATACAGCACGTATGTGATAACAGAGATAGAACCCAGGAGCTCTGGCTCTCAAAATGCAGGTCTCTGTCACCAGAGCTAAAAGAACAACTCCATTGTCTTGCACTAGTAGTGAGGCTTTTATCCTCTTTGTGGGTTAGCCATTAGATGGCAACATGATCACACATTTGAGCAGATGCATTACACTATTTAAGTACTTAGAAGCAGGACGGTCATAGGTCTGGACATGGACACTGTGATGGGTTGATCTTTCCCTTACGGGTAGTGGTGCCTAGAGTTCAGCCCACCGCACACAAGGCCTAAAGGGGGTATGGTGGCTAGGTGGACCAGTTAAGTGCCTAGCCTGCACCTGAAGGAGGAATAAGGGAGCAAGGACTAATTAGGGACAAGGTTCAGAGGAAAAGGAATGGGGAGGGGGGGATGCTGCTGTATAAAGCCCAGTAGCTGAGAGCAGAAGGAGGCAGCAGAGAGAGAGGCTGCAGCCACTCTCGGGGTGAGGGAAGGCAAGATAGGAAGCAGCCCAGGGATACAGTAACAACGTTTAGGACTGTACAGACCTTGACTGTTTGCTTCAGGGTCCCTGGGCTGGAACCCAGTGTAGAGGGTGGGCGTGGGTTCCCCTACCAGCCACTGGGGAAGTGGCACTGTTAGAAGCAAGAGGAAGACCAAGGACAGGGTAGGCCCACTACTCTGTGAGGGAGAAACAGTAACAGGAAACTTGGAAATGGCAGAGATGCTTAATGACTTCTTTGTTTCGGTCTTCACCGAGAAGTCTGAAGGAATGCCTAACATAGTGAATGCAAATGGGAAGGGGGAAGGTTTAGAAGATAAAATAAAAAAAGAACAAGTTAAAAATCATTTAGATAAGTTAGATGCCTGCAAGTCACCAGGACCTGATGAAATGCATCCTAGAATACTCAAGGAGCTAATAGAGGAGGTATCTGAGCCTCTAGCTATTATCTTTGGTAAATCATGGGAGACAGGAGAGATTCCAGAAGACTGGAAAAGGGCAAATATAGTGCCCATCTATAAAAAGGGAAATAAAAACAACCCAGGAAACTACAGGCCAGTTAGTTTAACTTCTGTGCCAGGGAAAATAATGGAGCAAGTAATTAAGGAAATCATCTGCAAACACTTGGAAGGTGGTAAGGTGATAGGGAATAACCAGCATGGATTTGTAAAGAACAAATCATGTCAAACCAATCTGATAGCTTTCTTTGATAGGATAACGAGACTTGTGGATAAGGGAGAAGCGGTGGATGTGGTATACCTAGACTTTAGTAAGGCATTTGATACAGTCTCACATGATATTCTTATCAATAAACTAGGGAAATACAATTTAGATGGGTTTCAGTGTAGTAGCTGTGTTAGTCTGTGTCAGCAAAACGAAAATAAGAAAGAAAAACTTGTAGCACCTTAGAGACTAACAAATTTATTTCAGCATAAGCTTTCATGGGTTAATACCCACTTCATCGGATGCATGGAATGAAATATACAGTAGACAGATATTTATACAGTCAGAGAAACATGATAAGGTCGAGGTGCATAGACCAACCTTAAGAGACTAATTAGTTGAGAGGAACCATAACAGCAGGGGAAGAAAAACCTTTGAAGTGATAAACAAGATGGTCACACAGGTGTGAATGAGGATCGTTAACTTAAGGGAAATAGATTCAATTAACGTAATGGCCGAGCCATTCCAAATCTCTATTTAATCCCGAGGCAATGCAACCTAGTTTGCATATCAATTCGAGTTCAATAGTTTCTCTTTGAAGTCTGCTTTTGGAGTTAATCTGTCGCAACACTGCTATCCTCAAGTCTGTCACTGAGTGATTAGGGAGGTTGAAGTGTTCTCCTACTGGTTTTTGAATGTTATGATTCCTGATGTCAGATTTATGTCCATTTATTCTTTTGCGTAGAGACTGTCCGGTTTGGCCAATGTACATGGCAGAGGGGCATTGCTGGCACATGATGGCATATATCACATTGGTAGATGTGCAGGTGAATGAGCCCCTGATGGCGTGGCGGATGTGATTAGGCCCTGGGGCTTAGATGGGGCTACTATAAGGTGGGTGCACAACTGGCTGGATAACCGTACTCAGAGAGTAGTTATAAATGGTTCCCAATCCTGCTGGAAAGGTATAACGAGTGGGGTTCCACAAGGGTCTGTGTTGGGACCGGCTCTGTTCAATATCTTCATCAATGACTTGGATATTGGCATAGAAAGTACGCTTATTAAGTTTGCAGATGATACCAAACTGGGAGGGATTGCAACTGCTTTGGAGGATAGGGTCATAATTCAAAATGATCTGGACAAATTGGAGAAATGGTCAGAGGTAAACAGGATGAAGTTTAATAAGGACAAATGCAAAGTGCTCCACTTAGGTAGGAACAATCAGTTTCACACATACAGAATGGGAGGAGACTGTCTAGGAAGGAGTACGGCAGAAAGGGATCTAGGGGTTAGAGTGGACCACGAGCTAAATATGAGTCAACAGTGTGATGCTGTTGCAAAAAAAGCAAACATGATTCTGGGCTGCATTAACAGGTGTGTGGTGAGCAAGACACGAGAAGTCATTCTTCCGCTCTACTCTGCGCTGGTTAGGCCTCAACTGGAGTATTGTGTCCAGTTCTGGGCACCGCATTTCAAGAAAGATGTGGAGAAATTGGAGAGGGTCCAGAGAAGAGCAACAAGAATGATTAAGGGTCTAGAGAACATGACCTATGAAGGAAGGCTGAAGGAATTGGGTTTGTTTAGTTTGGAAAAGAGAAGACTGAGAGGGGACATGATAGCGGTCTTCAGGTATCTAAAAGGGTGTCATAAGGAGGAGGGAGAAAACTTGTTCATCTTAGCATCTGAGGATAGAACAAGAAGCAATGGGCTTAAACTGCAGCAAGGGAGGTTTAGGTTGGACATTAGGGAAAAGTTCCTAACTGTCAGGGTGGTTAAACACTGGAATAAACTGCCCAGGGAGGTTGTGAAATCTCCATCTCTGGAGATATTTAAGAGCAGGTTAGATAAATGTCTATCTGGGATGGTCTAGGCAGTAATTGGTCCTGCCATGAGGGCAGGGGGCTGGACTCGATGACCTCTCGAGGTCCCTTCCAGCCCTAGAATCTATGAATCTATGAATCTATGAAGGGGCAGTGAAAGAGAAGACTGCCTGGGACAGTGGGCCCTAAGACATTCCCCCTGGAAGGTGACCTGGCCGGTGGGCAAAGCCTCAAAGCGGGAGCAGTTGAGTCCCGAGAGAACGAGATTGAGAGAGGGCCAGAGTGCAACCGCAGGAAGGGGCATTGGCCTGGCACAGCTAATCCCCAGATATGACCAGAAGGAAGCGCTCCAGTGGTGAGAAGACCATCCCTGTGACAGGCCCCCTTTAAGATATTTTGGGGGGGCGGGGGTGATATAGAAGGACCAAGGAGATACCGGGGACAGAGGAAATGGTCAAGGGAATAAGCAGTGTTTGGGAGAAATCCCATTACTGTCTCTTTAAAGGACCAGGACCTTTGCAGAGTGAGTGGGACAAGGCTCCCCTCTCTCCCAGCCCATTGGGATGAGCTTTAAGAAGGGGACCATCTTAAATGCTGCTTCCCCCATCCTAGAAAGGCCGATATCACTAGAAGAAGACTCATGTGCTGGATGGGGAAAAGTGCCCAGCTGAAGGTGAAGCTGGCTAAGACCTGTAACTGGCCTAAACCACAACTCCCAGCTCCACAGATGAGAGCTGGGGGAACTCCTGTCCCAAGGAGCGAATTAACCACCTAAATAACAGCCCCAGGTCCATGGAGGAGGGCTAGGGAAATTCCTGTCCAGCACCAAATTAAAAAGAGTTCTGGGGCCCTGTTCACAAAGGAAATTGGTGGTTCACTCCCCCCCACCCCGTCTTCATTAAACTAGAGCATGTGATATACAAGACAATCACTGCTGTAGGCAAAACTTCATTTTGCTGCCCTGCTCCAACCCTCTAGAGCAGAGGTTCTCAAGCAAGGAGGTTTCCCCACCACTGGACTTTTGGGGGGAGGGAGGAGGTACAGCAAGCCTTCCGCTGGTCCAGTGACTATTGTAAAAGTGGGGGGGCTGAGCTCCAGGTCACAGCACCACTCACTCCAGTTTGACCCAGCTTCCTTGTGGCATGACACGGCAGTGGCTGGATCAAATTTGAGTAGCATTGCAACCTGGTACACAGGGTCGCAGCACCAATCAAGTGTGGGATTTGTGTGTGTCAGGTAGGGGGGTGTTATTTTGTGTTCTGGTAGGCCCTATGCAAATTCACCAAGTGCACATTGGTTAATCTGGGCCTGCTCCTGTCTGAAACAGGAACATGCTGATGGTTAGAATTACAACCCCAGTTTAAAGAGGAAGGCTGGGGGAAGGGATACTCCTCTAGATGTGGGAAACCAAAAGGACGGTTTGGAGGATAGCCCGGGGAGTGCCAGAGAGGCTGTGGAGCCACAGAGAACAGAGGTCTCTGTAACAGACCAGTGAGAAGCCACCTAGGAAACCAGACCCTCTGAAGGAGAGGACCACAAGATGTGAACTAGAGGAACAGCCTACAGGAGCAGCGTGTTAGGAAGCACACCAAGGAAACAGTAAAAGGTTGAAAGAAATTGACATCAACCACTTTATACAGGGTTCCTAGCCTGGAACCCAGAAAATGGCCAGGCCTAGGCTCCCCTACCAAACCCATCAGGAGGGTTTACTAAGGCCTTGAGCAAGTGGGCCACACTCAAAGAGATCAATGACTGTATGCCCCTCATCTAAGGTGACTAGCCTCCTGAAGCATTGGACTCTTTAGCACCCTGAAAGAGGGAAAGGACTACCAGCCATCCAGCCAGAGGCTAGGGTTACGACAAAGGACCAATGACCAGCCTAGATGGTGAGGGGGTCGATCAGAGTAGGATGCAAACTGAAGCAGCCTTGCTGTGTCACCCAGTTTCATCACAAGGGAGCAGTGAAGACGAAAGGCAATGGCTAACAGACATAATATCACTTCTAAACAAAATTAAACAGTTTCTTAATCTAGCCAAGAGCTTTGATCTTACTGCAAATGACGGTATATTATTCTTTGGATGTAACTTCCATCCCCTCTCTATTAACAAGAGTTTGGGGCATGTATCTAAGAGAGAATAGGCCTCAATTCATATATCTTGACATAGCTCGGATCTTCATTCTACAGCAAAAGGTAGTTCAGATGAAAGTCCATTCAAGACACCTAAGCATTAAGCATTTTCACGTACAACCCTTAAAACTGTAAATCTCACTAAAAGTTACTCTCCCCCACTGAATGGCTGGAGTCTGAATGTGGTGTGCAACACCTGGGGGTGACTGGGCAGGGCTGGATGAGGGACTGGGGTTGGAGTATGCTGGGTGGGAAATGTTCGGAGCTCTGAAGTCAAGTGTGAACATATTTTTTGCAATTATAATACACTGGGAGCATTACGCATACGCAAAGTACACAGCTTACCCATATGCAAAGTACGCAGCTTCGTAGGGCACCAGGAAATGTGGGGCACCAAATTCCCTGGTGCCCTGCGCAGCTGCGTACTGCTCCAGCCCCTGCCCCGCCTCTTCCCGCCCCTGCTCTGCCCTAGCCTCACCCCCAGTCCTCTGAGGTGTGCAGCAGGGCTGGGTCTGCACTCACCGGCAACGGGAAGTGAAGCTGCCTGGCCCCAGCCACACCACCATTGAGTGCTGGGGGGTGGTTCCCCGCTGCCCCCCCCCCCAAGCCAGCCCCCACGGGGGGGCTGTGTAGGGCCCCAGAATAGCTAGGGACGGCCCTGACTGGGAAACTAGTTTGCTGGGAGGGAGAGATCTGTCAAGTGTCATTTTGATCAGTTTAATTGTTTTAATGTTTATACAATGCCTGGAACGTAAGTTAGGTCTAGGGTGACCAGATGTCCCGATTTTATAGGGACAGTCCCGATTTTTAGGTCTTTTTCTTATATAGGCTCCTATTACCCCCCACCCCCGTCCCGATTTTTCACATTTGCTGTCTGGTCACCCTAGCAGGTCTATAAATAAATAAATAGCTTTACTACAGGCAGCGTGCACCAGACTTAGACTCAGTAAATGTGGGTTCTATTCCTGACTCTCCTACTGCCCACTGAATGACCCTGGGGTCTGAATGACTTAACCTCTCTGTGATTCCTGTTTCCTGTAAAATGGGGATGATGCTATTTATCTCCTCTCTAAAGCACTTTAGAGAATATAATTAGTAATATTTTTGAGAAAACATAACACTGGGGTAGCCAGAGACCACTCCAGATATTTTCCATGTGGACAGGATTGCCAACTTTCTAATTGCACAAAACCAAACACCTCTGCCCCTTCTCTGAGGCCCCACCCCACCCCATCCCTGCTTTCTCCATCCCCCTTCCCTCTGTCACGCACTCTCCCCCACCCCCACTCACTTTCACCAGGCTGGGGCAAGGGGGTGGGGTGGGGGAGGTGCGGGGTACAGGCTCTGGGAGGGAGTTTGGGTGTGTGAGGGAACTTCGTGCTGGGGCAGGGAGTTGGGATGCAGGAGGAGTTGCGCGCTCCTGGTGGCACTTACCATGGCTCCCAGGAAGCGGCCACCAGGTCCCTGCAGCCCCTAGACACATGGGTGGCCGGGGAGGCTCCGTGCGTGGCCCTTACACCCGCAGGCACCGCCCCCGCAGTTCCCATTGGTCACGGTTCCTAGCCAATGGGAGCTGCAGAGTCGGCCCTCAGAGGGGGAGGGGCGCAGTGCACCACGCCTGCCTGGCCACCCATGCACCTAGGGGCTGCAGGGACCTGGTGGCAGCTTCCAGGAGCTGCGCGGAGCTAGGGTAGGTCGATAGTCTGCCTTAGTCCTGGGCTCCCGCTGTGCCACCGACCGGACTTTTAACATCCCAGTTGGCGATGCCGACCGGAGCCACCAGGGTCCCTTTTCAACCAGGCGTTCTGGTCGAAAAGAGGACACTTGGCAACCCTACATGTGGCCCGCAACCATCCTTATATTTAATATGGAGACATAGCTCATGGAAGCTCCAAGATGAAATACTCCATCTTCATCTGAGCAGCCAGGCTACATAGGCCATCTACATCAAGATGTATTCTTCGGCCCTTTAGTTTCCACAGGCCATGCTGCCATCTTAGTTCCTGTATTTGATCTTATGGAAGTCAATGGGAGTTTTGCAACTGACTTCAGTAGAAGCAAAAGCAGGCCATTAAAGATATGGGTAACTGCAAGCGATTTCCATGCCAAACTCATCCCTTGGTTACACACAAGTCTTACCAACTTCAGTGTGTGACCAGAGACAAAATGGGGCCCTAGCTTCAACCCATGGGCTTACAGAAATTTTACAGTAAGGCCCTCAACTGGGCAAAGTTCTGGTCCTGTGGAAATGACAGTACCTTCACCGCTGGTTTGTTAATTGCATTATGGCATTCAATGTGCTGGCAGTGGATGGGATTCCAAGCTGCAAAACCAAAACACAGCTGATTAACAAACAAATAAATATTATTCATAGGTACCATTTATGCTAGTGCCCAGAGGCCCCAGTCCAGACTGGGCCCCATCGTGCTAGCTGCTGTACAAATACAAAGGAAGACATGACCCCTGTCCCAGGAAGCATACTAGTAACAACAATTTATAACATGCCTGCCTGGATTATGAGGTGGACTGTATTCCCACACACAAGGGTATAAGGCGGGAGTAAGGAACCCTCCCCAGCAGCCCTTTTATCTCTTTCGCGTTACCCAGACTTTGGATTAATTTATGACTACCCCCAGGAGCATAGAGGAGCAGCCTGGAAATTGTGGCCCCCTAAAGCACAATTCTTTCCCTGAGCTGTTCCTAGGGCAGCTCAGCAACACACTATCCCTTACTAAGGGCTGTGTCCTCAATGCTCAGATTTTGTCACACATTCCAGCCTTCTAGGGAATTTGAGCCCTGGCCCCTGCCTAGCGGGGAAACCCCCTCTGATTGGCTGTCTGCCCCACTCGCCTGCCTCTTGGGGCTGAGCAACCAATCAGAACTGCTACAGGAAAAGCTCTCCCCACCACCACCCCATAGCAATCCAAAACTGTTCTGACAGGAGGGGAGGGGGAAGGAGGGAGCTAAACAGACCAGCTGCTCAGGGCAACTCCATCCCATCCTCTGAGCAATGTGAGGGACAGGACAGCATGAGTGTTCCTCAGCAGCCCCTCGGGCTGCCCTCTCCTCCGCCCCATGACTGGGAAGGGGAGAGGGTACCCTGCTGCAGTCCCCCAGGCCTGGGAGAGGGGGATGAAGAACCCAGGAAGAACAGAGGGGAAGCTGGGGGGGATGAACTGAGGGAGGTGGGGTCATAATTAATTGCTGGCAGGGAACAGGCAAATGTGGGGGCAAGAGCTCCTATAGCGGGAGCCAAAAATCACTTTACCCAATAAATATCGAATCGTTTGCAACACTGTCATGCACACACTGGGGATGGGCAGGAGCAGTTCAATAACCAGAAAACAGACCAAAAACCACAGAATAGAATATTTTATTTTAGAAAGTGTATGATTTTGGGGGACAATCTCATGATTTGTTGGGGTCCACATCATTATTTTTGCTCTCTTGAGGGTGACAATACTGTGTCCTAGAGACACAATCTAGTACTAAATGAGCCGCACAACAATTTAAAATATAATAATACAATGAACAAGATCAGAGACCAGCAATATACAAACCAGAGCGATGTTTAAATCCCAATAATCTGACCTCATTAAAAAGGGGAAGGGAATGCTGCATAGGAGGTGACAGTAATCAAATATTAGAGATGCGTTCCAGTGGCATAATTTGGATTCAGACCCAAGTTCACATTCTGAATGTCCCAAAGTTCAGGGTTATTTGAGTGTGGGGTTCTGGTGCCAGCCCAACTGTAATCCAAATGGAATAAAAATCCAAAAAGACAACACAACATTGAAAATATGATTCTTCAAAGCAGAGAGATGGGGTTAAGGCCAACAAGCAGCAAAAGGAAGTTCCCCACCTTAAGAACCACCCCAGCAGAAGCACAATCCCCTACCAATATAAGATGCAAAATGGCACAGAGGAAGGTGAGCGTGAGACCTTGTGCCATCCACCTACTCAGCTTTGTCTCTCTCTTCCTGCTTTCCCACATCCTTCTTTTCAGCCCTGGGAACTTTCCTACTGAGCTCTGTTTGTACCTGACTCCAGTGACAGTAATAGCTAGAAGAGGAGTCATAGCAACAGCAGCAGCTATAACAAATGAGACATCACTAGCATCCAACGTGACAGTAGAAAGGGACATGGAAAGGATTCCTTCTGGGACCTACAGGGTACATTTATATCCCAGTTCGGGACTTTGAACTGTAGGTTTATGGGAAGTTAGTGTTGGGACTGACACACTGTATTTATTGGATCTGATCCCAGCTTCTACTACCCATAACTACTACCGATTATAATCATCTTTTGAAAGCACACTGAAATAGACATTGCTACCTATAGGATCCCTCTGACAGGAGTAAACAGCTAACACTAGTACACACCAGACCACCTCGTTTATTGTATTTATTTGAGTTAATACAAACATTTTTGCACTTACCTGTGTACTGCAATCCTCTGTACTCACTTATTGCCCCTGGCGGTTTTAAATTGGGCCAATAGTGGAATAGCATTTGTACTGCCGGAGGTTTTACTTGAGAAGGACCATAAGCTATTACATACAGCAAGTCCTAAGGCAAAACATGTGCAGCCTGTTTAGTTTGCATGGTGACAAAACACTACTCATTTCATAACATTACTTTATGTATGTTTTCAAATGTACATACACATATACAAATTGTATACATTTTACACCCTGCCCACCATCTTTTGCAAACTCTTTGGGGGAAATTAGATGGCAACTCTACCAGTATGTTTGTAAAGCATGTAGCACAATGGATCTGTGATCTTGACTGGGGCCTCCAGGTGCTACCACAATGCATATAATATATAATAACTTCAAGCAAATTAAGCCTTCTGTCTAGATGCAGACCAAAAAGGTGGAGTTTGGATCCATAACTGGATCCAGATTTGTTTCAGGCTAAGAATAAGAATCCAGATTTGAGGTCAAATAGGGACTAAATTACCTCTGGCCTCAATGATACTACACACAAACCGTCCTCATAAAAATGCAATCATATATGAACTGGTAAGATCTCTTGCTCTTACAAGATTTTTCCCAACTTAAGCCACATTTAAGCAGGATTCAGAAAATGGGCCCTGATCGGAAGGGATGGAACAGCATCTATAAATTCCAATTCTGAGCAACCAACACCTGCTTGCCCCAAATTCAGCAAGAGAATCACATATGGAGATCACTACTTCTGACTTTCTGGCTCAAAGTGACTACAGTTTTCAAACCATCTGGTTTTCATTATTGTAAACAACATTGTCTATGTAAGGTATATTTGGTCACAAACTTACTTTCCATACTTCTTGCTTATATTTCATGAGGCATTCCAGTAACTGACAATGATACACTGAAAGAGAAAAGACCATATAAGCATGACACTGAAATGGAAACTCAAGTTCAAGAAATGGCTTGTGTCTCATTTAGTTTAGTTTATTGAATCTACATTCTGTTTAATTCAGTGCTTACAAAGTGAACAATTTGCTAAAGGCTCATCGTCCTGGGGTTAGAGTAGATAATTGAGAGTCAGAAATTAAATATTAGTAGTTTGTTGATGCTGAGGAATGCAGTAAATGATGAGAATTACTAGTGTACCAAATTTTGGCACTTACTCTTTGCACAGAGATGGAGTAGTTCCCTTTGCCTACATCTGATTTATCTGACTATTCACTTAGACCTTGTTTTTATGGCAGTATGTGAATATATAATGCCAAATTCAGCTCTAGTGTAACAGTGTTGTGGCTAGAGCAGGGATCCGGGAGCCAAAAAGCAAAATACTTCATACAAAAATCTCATTCATATTTAAAATTTGCCATATAAATAGCTTATTTCTAGGTTGTGACCTACTTTTATTCAGCTTTGGTTAATTATGTTTCTATTGTGGGAGACTTCTTCACATGCTCATGGTACTGACAGCCCAGTGCATTTCAATATCTACACAACTTAATAAATAAATAGAATAGGACAGAGTTGTTTACAGGAAAGAAAGTAAATTCCTATGGATCAAATGTTGTCTTCACTTGACAGTAGTGTGACCTCACTGACTTCACTGGGGCTGCGGCAATGTTAGAGAGAGCAGATTTTGCTTTCAGTTGCTTTTTAATTACAATTAAATTAATTAAAATTTATTTTGGAGCCCATAGACAGCAATCGCTGTCTTGCTAAAAAAGTGACAACACTTGTGATTCTAGCAGTATAGGAGTCTATCTACCTTTAATTATGACTGATAATGGTCAATAATTATTGCTAAGATGACGTTAGAATGTTCCATTTTCTGATGTTAAGCTAGAATAAGCAGGACTGCTTTAAAGTCTCAATTTCACCATACATGCACAAACCAATGAAAAAATATTTCCATTGATAATAACAGAAATTTACAGATAGGGAGAGTAACAAAAATGCTGCTTGAGAACTTATTTGAGTTGGATTTAAGAATATTTACTTTGCATGTTTTGACATGTGATGACAATTTGTGTTTTAATGATTATAAAGCTGTAGCTTTTTTCAGTCCCAACATCTACTGTCACTAAATATTTATTGTCTGATTCCTGACGCCGTTCTCTGACCTCCCAATACTCACAACTGTGAACATTTCAATCAATAGAAATTGATAAAATATGCTTAAAACACATAATTTTGCACATCTGTGAAAATTTAATTTGATAAAAATAGGAAAAAATGCTACAAATAATCAATATTATACATCAAAATTATAAACAAATAAAATAAAAATGGAATCCTGACAAGCCTAGTTTTCTGGAACATTGCTGCTTCAAATACCAGTCTCAGAAACGCCAAGTTTTAACTAAAAGGATTATTTTTAAATCCCATTTCGCAATACCAGCATGGTGAGGAGGAGCATTTCCAATTGTCAGAACTTCCAGTGAACTGAGTTCTCAAACACTTTCTTTGACGTAATATTTCATGACTCATACCTTTACAGAGACAGAGATACAAATAATGGTGCATATTTATTTATACATACCAGGATTTGATGTGTACTGCATTGCAATCATTAGCATTGAAGATGCAGATAGATTGACGTGTGCAGGCACTCCTTCTCTCCTTGAAGATCCCACTTAAAGGGAAGCAAAAAATATCTCCTAGTGTACAGCAATAAAAATTAGAAAACAACTGCCCCAGTTTAGATTTTGACTGACGCAAATAAAATGCAGAGGGCTGCATGTATTTTTTAAAAAAAAAACAACCGTGATGGGGTAAAAGCTCTCTGATGGCAAAAGAAAGACTATTGTAGATGTGGTGTTTGCTCACGGGGTTTTAGCCTAGTTACCCTGAATAGCAAGGTTTCTGTCTGAGAGCTGTGCTAGCAAAACCCTGCTCCAGAACCGTGGCTCTCAAATTTTTTCAGTCTACAACCCACAAAATGGCCAGAATATCAGCTCACAACACACCATATCCCACAATCCTTTGCTGCTAGGATTTAGGTTCTGAGGGGAAACAATGGGAAGCTTTCAGGGAAGCTATTGAGTGGGGCAACAGGGTCGATGAGAGGACTGGTGTTGAGGAATGGTGGGTGGGGCTGGAGTGGAATAGGGTGCTGGCTGTTGGTCTATAGTATAGATTAGTCCCTAGGCAGCATGATTTTAAACACTATTCTCAGACTAAATCCCATTCCCCACTAGCTGGGATAACTATACTAGGACACTATACCAATAGCAGTGTTTAAAACATGGGAGCTATGATTTTGATTGTAGGGGATAAGACCTAATAGACCCTAGCTGGAGCTTCGGCTGCTCTCCTTGTGGACTGATCAGTGTTGAGCTAGTGGTCACCACCAGCTAGGATCCTGGGAAAGCCCTGAACATTGAGGGTATTTATTGGGCTGCCATCATTCATCTCCTGATATCGAATGCAGAAACAGAGTTACAAAGCAAAGGCTTAGGGGAGCCCATTGCTGGGGTTATGAGCTGCTTAAACAAGTGGGGATAGTGGAAGAGAAGCTGTGAAACAGTTCAGCAATGTGCTATAGATGGCCGGACCCATAGATCATAGCACTCATATAATGAATATAATTGATACCCCTGAGTGTACATGCCACAGATGTAATTACCTCTGATTTAATTACTGCTCTGCTGGAACTATTCTCTGCCATGTCAGTAGCCCAGTAATTACATGCCGCTCAAAACAATCCCCAAATTATTATGGCACGATCTGTTTGTGAGAATTTATATTGCGAAATACGTATTCTCCCGCAGTTCTGACCTAGCATTTCAAATACAGTCTACAGAGAAAAGGTACCATGAGGTATTAGAAGCAAAATATAGCATTGGATTGATTTATACAGTGATTTGAGAAAGCTGTGTGAGAAAAAGGCAATTGGCTAACTACTGCTCTGTTACAAATGTACAATATCCACTGGGGGACTAGTATCCATTTAACCAAAGGGAGAATTGGGCTTAATAGGTTGTTTTGGAGAATAGTTTCAGAAATTTGAGGAAATTCAGGATTGGAGGAGCACTCTATAGAAAGTTCTGCATTGGATGCATTTTTCACAGACTACCGTAATGGATAAAGGCTTTAGTTCAAGATTCTTTAAACCACAGTGAGACTATTCCATATTGATTTGTATTTCTATAGGACCTTCCATCCACAATATCAAAGAACTTTAGAAAACATTATAGAATCAAGCCTCACAAGACCCTCATGATATAGGAAAGTATTATTATTCCCATTTTATAAATGGGGAAACTGAGGTACAGAGCTGTTAAGTGGCCTGCCCAGGGTCACACAGCAAATCTGTGGGAGAGCCAGGAATAGTAGATAACAGACCTCCTCGGAGTCCTATGCTTTAGGACACTAGACCATGCTTCTTCCCATATTCTGTAGACATTTGCTGTGCAAAACTCCCAGTACCATTAATGGAGCTCTGAATGCAGAAATAGTTCATACTGTTAGATAAAGGACTCTAATATCCTGGGACCAACATGGCTACATAACAGCACTGCATACAACAAACGTCTATAGGACTGATAAGAAAAGGGAATTTAGCTGGTTATGGTGCAACTGACTCTTGTTATAGTCCTCAATCTCCAAATTTGTGAAATGTGAAAAAAGACGTATAGAGTATTTACAGCAGCTACTGAAAGGTCAGCAAGCTTTTCTCAAAACACAGCTAGTCAATACTGCTTTGGATCCACAGCCTGAAGGGATTTTAAATGTATGCAGTAATTCAATATCCTTTCAAAGAAAAGCAGAAAATCAACTACCTATCAGATTCATTCCTGACAATTACAGTTAGAACAGATTCCATTGGTATCCACAATTACTCAGTACAAAACAATAAGATAAATAGATAGAGCCAAATTCTGCCATTGGATGTCCATCAGTTATATTGACAGTAGTTGTTCATGTGCATCCCGATGCAAATGTTATACATATTGCTATTGCATCTGTATTTTCAGGAACATATTGTACATTTGCTCTGTATTCAGGACTCCCACTGCTGCCATTGGAAGCTCTCTGTATAATAAGTACAGTATATCACCTTAAGATGTTTTATTTCACCCTTTAAGCGAAAAGAAATAACCTAGTAATACAAGATAAAAAGTAGACATTCTGTATAACTACTTCCTCTGGTAAGAGCAGCCACATTAAATTATTTTTTGTAGGCAAGCAAGTGGATTAATATGTAACCACATCCCCATGGTAAATAAAATATTGATAACTATGGTCTAATGGTATTTCAAAAACCTACGTACTTTCTGAAATATAACATTTTTAGAATGAACTCCACTTACATATAGCCATAGGCAGAAAAGAGGTACTGAGATACTCTATAATATCCTTGTGCAGAAATGGTGGAAAGGTGGCTAATGTTGAAATCATTGTATAAGGCAAAGTACTCAGGATGTCATCATTGAGAAAAGGAAGCAAACATGTGGTTGTGTAAAAAATCGACTGTCCAAGATCTGTTAAAGAAAATTCAATAAACAGAGCATCATTATATTAGAAAACAAAACATGATTTTTGGGGGGTTATGGACTGTTTACAAAACTATCATAATAACTTACACTTAAATTGTGCCTTTCTCCCCAAAATTGTTTAGAAATTTAGTTGATATTTAAACAACACACAGGAATCACTTCACCCACCATTATAACGAATTTCCTTCTAGGGTGGGAGGAGGCAGCTGTTTAACAGCATATAGCAACAGTTTAGAGGGAAAATGAATTCTATGAAACCAGCACAGGAGCATGGATGGGGGCATGGGTTTAGGTATGGATAATGCCATTATCAGAGTTAGAATTTGGCCAGAACATTGGTATATTAACCAATCGAGTCTTACAAAAAGTGCCAGAGAAGCTGTCATAGCCACAGGAGATCAAAACCTATGTTTTAAATCTCATTCAAAGAGCAGCAAAGTGCCTCCGGAACACCAGATGGGGGCACTGGTTCTGTGCTGACTCAGAGGGAAGAATGTCACTGTATTTTCAACATGACAAGTGATTAAACTGCTGAATTCATTACCACGGTAAGTCATTGAGGCCAAGAACTCACCAAGATTTAAAAAGAGATTGGATATTTATATGGATATCAAGTATATTCAGAGTTATCATAATTAATTATATCAAAAATTGTGGAAGGGATATTAAACCTTGTGCTTCAGGGCTTAACCCAGTCTTTAGATATCAGGATCAGATCTGTGGGGAGGGAGGCAGATTCTCCCACATTTGCCTTCCTCTGAAGTATCTGGTGCCGGCCATTGACAGAGACAGGATATTGGACTAGAGGTACCCTGGAGTCTGATCCAGTCTGGCAATTCCTATGTTCCTATGAATCACAAAAAACACCTGGGTTTCTAGTCCAAGCTCTGCGACTAACTCACTGTGTGCCTTTGGACAAGTCACTTAGGCAGCCTGTGCCTCTGTTTCCCCATCAGTAAACTAGGGGTATTTATACCTACCTTTGTAAAGCGCTTAGAGATCTATGGCTGAAAAGCACTCTGTAAGTTCTAACAATCATTAATGTATTCCATTTTAGTGTTCCTCAAAGGTCCTCCATGCAAGGGCCAGATACTGCAGGATGCAGAGTGCCTCTCTCTTGCAATAGATGCTCAGCATCTTGCACAAAGTACAGATGTGGCCTAGCTTGTGAAATCTGACAGGATCAAAATACAAATGGTCTGGCTGAAGGCACAACAGCATTGTTTTTACCCAACAGATCTAAGTTGTTCTGATAACTAAATTTTATTAAAGAAATTACTAAACTGAAGGAAGGAATAAATGACAAGTTTCACTGCAAATTTTAATCCACTGTACATACATCATATCATCTCTTTCTACATCTATATTGGAATCAAAATATGATATTATCAATCCAAAAGGAATTCTGAAAGCAACAGGGAACTCTTTCCTGCTAAATTAATTCATATACTTACCAAAACGTAGCAGCCTGGAGCACAGTTCTCTCCACCTCAGTGTACAAGTAACAACCATTGAAATCAAGATAGATACTGGTATCCTGAGATGGGGAGAACTGGGCCCTAGGCTTTCAGTAAAGATAACCACAGTCTACAAAACTGAATACTGGAGGAGTTGACTAAGAACAATATAAATAGCAACATGTGACCAAAATCTAATACATTTTGTGATGAGATTATTCAAAGCACTGTGCAAAACCCCCTATTTCTGTATATTCAGACTTACAATCCTTTCTTTTTACCCAGTGACATTTAAAACCAGTCTCTATTACATTGTTAAAATGCTGTTAAGATCTTTTATCAAATCTACTTTACATTTTACTCAGAGATGGGCCTGATCTGCACATCCCTGAGCATTAGTGGGCTCCAGAATCCCAACCCAAAGCCAGATCCACAATTTGCAAATAGGCCCTGACTCTTCAATGGAGTCAAACTAAAAGGCGAGATAAAAAATACTTCCATTTTTGGAATAGGTTCAAAATCTAGATCAGTTTAGGCCCATCTCTATTATTTTATTAAGGCCATGTCTACACTACAAAATATGTTGACCTAATTTACAACAGCATACAGCCACCGCACTTATTGAATCGCTTGTGTGCGCACACACTTGGGTCCTTGTGTCGGCAGTTCACCTCCTCACCAGGAGTGCTTGTATCGATTGAAATGTCAGTGTGGGGCATTGTGGGACGGCCCCTGAAAGCCAGTAACAGTCAATTTAAGCAACGCAGCATCTACACTGACACTGCGTCAACCTAATTACATTGACCGTGACTCTACACCACTCAGGAAGGTGGTGTTACTAAATCGGCATAGCGAGGCACTTACATTGGCAGGAGCCAAATTTACGTGTAGACACTTCCACAGCTAGGTTGACACAAGGCAGCTTACGTCAACGTAACTGTGTAGCGTAGACCAGGCCTTACATACCACACATGGATTCAAAGCACTGGATCTACGTGTACAGTAAGGATTCAAAGGCCTGCTTACCATGCTGACCATGCTGTAGCAAAGGGACTAGATCCAGCAGAGTCACCAATGTCACGTAAAGTCCTTGATAGTCCAATGATGGGTAGTCTGATAACTGAGCATCACGACTTTGCTGGCCGCGTTCAGATGGAGCATCTCGCAGGACGCTGTAAAGGAGGGAGCGAGTAACAGTAGGGTTGATGGAACTGACCTGTGGTCTTAGAGATGGGGTGAGTGGGAATGGCACAGGAAAAAGACACATGGTCATGGGCACTGTCAAATTGGAGGCATCTTGATTCTCCTTCTTCCCTGTGCGGGACAAAATGCTGTTGGGGGGACAAAGAAAAAAAAGAGACAACAAAGACACAAAGAACAGCACATTACATTGAAATGACACTATAAAACAAATAATAAAACACCAGATACACCCCACATAAGATGCAATTTCTACCAATACCAGTATGTTGGCAAATCTAGCAACCATTCACTTCCATGCTTCAAGATAGTACAATTAAAAATTGCCATTTGTAAAAATTTCCATTGCATCTCATGTGTTATCTGGTTCATAAGGAGCAAAAATATAAAAATGCATGTTTCAGTGCCATACCCATGTTTCACAGTTAAGCAAAATTTGGGAATTGAGCTGCTTGCCATGAAAAGAATAGCGGTGTCCAAATAGCTGGAGAATTTGCTTCTGAGAAGGTTTGGGGGGAATATTTCTTCAGTAAGATTGTTTGACCCAAGGGAGTGAAAACTTGTAAAATATAGGTGTGGCACTTTCAGAAACATGTTTTAGCAAAGAATAAACATGTGGGTTTGTTAAGATAGTCTTAAAAATCACATGTTTATTGCATCAAAATAATGTCTGTATGTATTTTATGATACTGTTTCATGACATTCCGTCAGTATCATTTGAGATAATGAAGTTTAAACAGGCACATGGATTTAGAAATAATATAATATTTCTAAAATGTTAAACTAAACTACATTTGGAGAAGCTATAAAATAATATATAGTAGATGATCTTTAGCATATGTTTGTGAGCTAATGATAATGGTTGTTTATGTGTGTTTTTAATTTTGCCCATGTTTGGGGAGGAAACATTTTATTTTATGAATACAAACACTCTTTTGGTAAATAGTCACTTCCAAATCTAAGGGCTAAGCAAGCAATACCAGTTATAGAACTGCACATCAGACAGTGTGTTATCATACATTCCTGCTGCTACTTACGTTATTATTCAACAAAACTCACTATAAACTAAAGGAAAGATAATTTCAAAAATTAAAATGGTTTAGTTGGCTTCAAAATAGAGGCTAAAAATCAACCAACTTGCTATGTCTTTTTTAAATTGTTATAAACATTAGTCCAATTGTTCTGAAATGATTAATAATTTTAAAAATAGAATAAATTGCTGCTTAAGCAACAAAGCTATATTTTGGCTAGCCTAAGAGAAAATGAATATGCATTACAGGGTTAGCTAATAAACTTTTTCATGCTCCTATAAAAGTATCATATACTATTTTAATATATTAAACCATAGACCAACTTGTTTTACATGTACTGTACCTGTAGGGTGAGCTTCCAAAAGTGGCCAGTGTTGACGTACCTCTACTCCCACTGAAGTCAGTGTTAAAACTAGTAAAGTATAGGTGTGGCATTGAAACATCCATTGACTTCAGTGGAGCAGAGTTAGGTCAATGGTAAGCACTTTTGAAAATTCCACCCATCCTACGCAGAATTCAGGCCCCAACCTTGCAAACACTTAAACACATATTTAATTTTACTCGCGTGTTGTCCCATAGAAGTCAGTGTGACAACTCACATGAGAAAGTTTCACACATGCTTATGTTTTTGCAAGAGAGGACCTGATTTATTTGCCATATATATTAAAAATTTTACAATTACATCTCCGAGCAAAGGTGGCTACAGTCAGGCATGCCTGATCTGTCAAGTATGCAGATGTTATATAGATACAATATAATTTACCCTAAGAAAAGTTACTGCATAGGGTTTTTTTCTTATTGTGCCTTGTATGCCTATAAATTATTTTGGTTTCTGTTACCCAATGTCCAGTCTAAGAAAAGTGGTAATAAGACTGTTCTGACAGTTTTTATGAAATCATATCAGTAAACCAACCAAGATCTATTAGGATTTTAAAAGTGAATTATCAGAGTGCTGATTCCTCTTTTTTGGATTTGCTTTTTTTAATTTGCTTGACTTTCATATGATACATTTTGCAGCTTTTGATTTGAGATGTGGAGGTATTAAATTACATTCAACTCCTCTCTGTGAACAGATGCTACCCAGTTACCCACCAAATTCAGTTCCTTCACTTGCCAACACATCACTTCCTAGAAGTGCAGCCCCCTGGGAGCAATACTTCCAGGAGGGACATTACAGCATTAATAAATCCTTGTTTTGGAAAGTGTAAGGCAGTGATGGCTAACATTCATCTCAGGTCCTCCCTCCTCCTTAATATAAAGGTGGGACTCATGGAGACTACAGGTCCCAGCATACAGTACTCCATCTTGATCATAGAGGCCATCTATTCAGTTCAGGTATTAGAGATGTGCCCCTACCACCCCCAAACTCAGAGGATCTCTGGATCTGGATATGCAGCTGACCCCAAGTTCTATCATGCGACCAGTCAAAACTCCAGATTCAATAACAATCCTGAACTTTGAGAAAGTTTGGCGGCAGATTCAGATCTGGCTACTGTAGCTCGTTCCCTTTTCTACTCAATATGGAGCACTATACACTGGGACCTGTAGTATCTGCAGGCACCTCCATACTGAATCTGACCCACTATATGCAAATGAGTTGCCAATGCATCTCTTAATTGGTCAAAGTTTGGGCTCCCTTGCTGCAACTTAGGCCATTCTCCAAATTACTACCTTCCCAAGGTGTTTCTTTGAGAAATGCTGCCAGAGAAAGTGCATCTCTCCACACACAGGAACGCAGTAAAAATATCTTGTGCATTAATAACTGTTCATTAAATAAAGAATTTTGTCTATAGGTATGAAATGCACAGAGGGAGTTTTTTCTAAGAAAACAAGAAAGAAGCAGGTGTTCTATAAGAGGTTTATTATGTTCTAGGTCAATCCTCAAGTGAGGGAGGAAAGGCTGGAAATGAGAAATGCATGAAACTTAAATTCATGCTGTAATGTAAAGAAATGCTTCTGCCCAAAGAGAAAATTGAGGAGGAGCTAAATGAATCAATATGTTATGCATTGTTTATGGTGATTTTATGTGATGTTTATTCATAAAAAGTAAATGCCTCACTTTTTGTCAACCATAGCCACTTCTTCCCGCCCTCCCACCCCTGAGTCTGTTACATAGTTGAATGTATATAAACCAAAGGACCAAGTTAATCCCTGTTGCAACTAAGCTACTGGTATTACACCAGATATGACTTTGACCCAAAACAATGGGACTCCCCCACTCGGAAGAACTAAGACAATAACTCAGAAAAGTAACTGTATTGTCAAGGTACAACAGGTTGCAAAAGCTACACCTGCTAAGGCCTAGTACACTAACAACTGAATGGAGTATATTTGACTGTGTTTTATACTCCATTGCGCCATAATGAGTGTGGACGTGGTCATAGTGTGAGAGGCAGAAAGAAGACTTGGGATGCAAGCCATTCAGGGAAACTCTTGAACAAAATCTTGAGCAAGCCAGGGTCTTGAGATGTTTGTTTAGGATAAGCCTACTTAAGATCCCTGAAAGGGGAATTGCATGCACTGGCAGGAGTTTCCTTCTTTCCACTTGCCACACTCAGTGTAGGGTAAGGTATTTTGTCTAATCCCTGTCTTGGTGTGAACATGTGTATGAAGTTGTAGTGGGCTCACACCACAGCACCGAGGTCCAGAACCAGATTTCAAACACTCCAAAATTAAAGGAGGACTGGATTCGAGATTTGATCTGGCCTATTTTAAGGATACAGGCAATGGCCTATATGAAATTCAGATCTGGATCCAGGGCTGGATTTCTAATGCCCTCTCCCTAATTTGGGGGATGTTCAGATTCAGCATTTTGATTTGCCCATTATAAAGAAAGAGGCCATCTATGAAATTATATCCAAATCTGAATATACACTGCGAGTACCACCTCAAACCTTATCAAATTCAGGGTAATCAGTACCAGGGTTTTGGTTCAGTTCAACCTCTAGCATGAAATAAAGAAGTTAAATGGAATTGCTCCCTTCATATGGAATTAACAATTCTGCAGATTTAAAACAGCCACACATAAAAGGCATAAAAGGGAGTTGTGCAGACCTCTACATTCTACTTTTGTAACCTATAAAACTAGTTGCTTCACTAAGCCCAGCAACATGAATGCTCATAATGTGTGAAGAATGTCTCACCAAGAATACACTGCTCTGCGCAGTTAGGTGACACAGTGGTAAAATGTTTGCATCTTTTCTATGCTGCAAATTCCAACGGTGCTGCCATTGATGGAGTTCCACCCAAATGGGGATTATCCTAGTGTATATCTTTGAGCAAATCACAAATGAGAGGTGAGAGGGAGAGTACATGCTCAGAATCCAGGACAATTTGCATGGCTGAATAGCTTGGGAGGCCCACTAAGCTTATGCTGAGGCTGTTTTGCTGCACACAGAGTCTTGTGTGCAGTGTTTGCCTGATTTTCAAATGTTTTCATTGTTTGATTAGCCAATTAAAAATACACTGACATGGAATAAGAACCACATTTCCTAGCTACTCTCAATATCCCTCTGAAGATTTTTTGGTTCTTAATGTAACATATTAAGTGAACATCATTCCATTTGTTTGACCTAAAAGAGCCCTTTAAGTTAACACAAGTGTGTTCATCACCCTAAAATATTCAGTGAGCTAAAAATTTCATGATGGTTAAATGATCTTATTCATGAAATCTGAGAATGTGAAGTATAATCACAGCTCCTGAGAGTTTGTAGCCAAAAAGGGATTCAGCGAGTAATGTGTATTTCTACATACGTATTTTTCCCATTAACATAGAACATGGAGTGTTTCTGAATTCCATGGTCTCTGAATGTGGACTCTCAATGAGTTTTTCAATCAACTTTAATACTTAATTGTTAACGTATTTTAGCAAGAGAGAATGTTTCTTCTCTCCAAGACAATACAAATGGCCAAACTTCCAAATTAGCCTCTGAAAGTATGGGTGCAATTTTCTACGAGTATATATTTTTGTAGGAGCAAATCAGGTAGTTATACACAAAAATGAACTCAAAACTATCTGCATATGAAAAATTATGCCACAAAAATGTAGGCATACAAAAATTATATCTGCAATATCAAAGGTCATCTGAAGGCCACTTTGAAAATTTAGGTCAATGAATCCATTATACTGGGAGGAAATTGGAATATAAGTAATGTTCCTAATGAAGTCCCAAACCTATAAGAGCTCTCTTTAACAAGATGAAAGGTCATATCACCTATCTAAACCTATTCTCTAATCATACTTAGTATTTATTGGTTTTTATATTGCAACTAGAGAGGACTAAACCAAATCCCTAGATCAGAGCAACTCTGAACCGTTAATGTCATTCAGATCCAGATCTGGATCCAAACTTTGTGCCTATGCCCATTGCTATAATAGGCTGAACCAAAATCCAGATCTGAAAGCCCATTGAACTATGGGACAGCTCGGCTTCTAGTTCTGCTGCTCAACCTTATCTCAGTAGGATCCTACAGCTTTAGGATTCTCAAAGAGGTCACAGTCAAATTTGTGAAATTTTATAGCAACTTTCTCTCTTCTTTACTTCAAGCACATGTGTGCACTCCACTAACCTATAGTAGGGCCAAGCAAACCAGGTTTTGTTTTAGAATCAGCTAAACTGGGCAAATTGGGCAACAGCCACTGCTTGTCATTTATTTATACCATATTTTTAATTAAATTGAGCTCTGACTCCTTCTGGTTGAGCATTGATCCGTAAGATCCATTAACCAAGAAGAAATCAATACATATCCCCTAACATTTTTTCTCTTGAAGAGCATAATTTAAAACTTACCTCAATAAAGTCTGAGAAAAGTATTTCAGAGTGTTTGCAATGTCAGTTCCAGAGGGCACAGGGTAAATGTTGTGAAGAACGCGGTTATGGTATTCCTGTAGGTAGCGGATCTTGGAAGCAACTGGATTAAAAAAAAAACAGAGACTTTCATTTAGCTTAGTTCAGGTTAAGACATCATATCAGTTTTCTACCCCTACTGTATTGTTAAAATTCATGCAGTGAGCTAAACCTAAGAGACAAATCTTTCCAATCTTTATAGTGGCTGAATGAATTGAATACTCTAATGAAAGAGGGAAGAAAGGAAAACATTGTATATAGTATTTTTAAATCTGTTTTAGTCCTATTCTGACCAAGAACAGACTGAGTGAGAGAGAGCACCTGCAGCAGCAGCTGAAGGCATGTGGCTAACCTGAGAAGAAATCTGGGGAGAGGTTTTTGGGTCACAGGCTCAGGCTGAAAAGAGTGCTCTTGGTGCTGTGAGCAAAAGAAGCTGTTTGTTTCCTTCTGCTCTCAGAGACACAGGATTTTTTACATTATTTGTAAACAAAATAAACTGTATCCAAGAAATACCTGACTACCACCAATTTCTACCCCCAACTAGAACATGTACAGGGCTCCACATTTTGACTAGCCACTCAGGCCAAAAAGGGTGAGCAATAATTATTTATTCAGTAAGTCACACAACACCCACATGAGATGGATAAGTATTACTACAGTCAATTTATGGATGGATAACCTGAGGCAAAGAGAAACTCAGTGGTTTGCTCTAGGCCATGTAGTGAATCAATTGTGTAAGACTATCTGTACGGTTTATTTACATCTATAGTAGGCAGTCTGGTCAGAGAGGAGTGGGATCAAGGATGGTTCAAAGCAGCTTTCTACAGTGAAGTGCAGGGGGAGAAATCGTAGCTTTAGGAAGAATAGCATTTTCCTTATTCTAATAAGTTCCTTTCCCTATTCATGATAGAATACCTGCAAATGGACTGCTGGTCTTCTATTTTCTACCATAAAAGTCACTGTGTGGTTAATTGTAAAGAAAGCTCAGCACGTAAATCAGTTATAGGCCTAAGCTTAGAGGGCACACCTATTTTCTGTACAATACCACAGCAAACAAATACAATATAGCTATAGAAAAGGTCAACATTTTTGTTAACATGAAATACTGATGCTACTTCATTGTCACTTTGTTGCTGTCATTCTCTGAGAGTGGACAACATGACATAATAAATGTCAGCACAGCTTAAGATTTTAAATGCTTTAACACTTCTTTAACAAAGCAAGAGAACTTCAAAGTGCATGTTCACTTTTCTCTTTGCAATGAGGAACATTACAGGTGGGATTTTCCAAGCACTCAGCACTGTCCTGACTCTGCTCCTATTCAAGTCAGTGTTAAAAATCCCATTGACTTCAGTGGAAGCAGAATTGGGCAATGCTAGCATGGGTGAAAATCCTCCCCTATATATACATAAAACAATGTAGGAACAAGGTAAGGCCATCCATCACAACATGCCAGACTACAGCTAAATGTAGGTATCTCTTGAACACATTTACTGTATATATTTTGCTTTGATCAACTCCCCCAGTGAACTATTCTATATATTTATTAAATACAAAAACTATGGTAAAAATATTCAGGTAGCAAAGTCAAGCTCTCAAAAGTTAGGAAATGCCAGAATTAAGGTTGCCTATGCAACCTGAATTCAGCCCTGTTGGATGAATGCATTATGATACTGATTTTAATTACATGATCATATTTTATTTTTCCCCAGGACCCCTGCACAAAATTGTGTATACCTAAAGGGGAGCTTAGGTTGAGGCTGTATCTCTAATTTTATGGATAGCTTTCATAATTAAAAAAAAAAGTCCTCTCAAAGTCTCCTTTTTTTTCCAGTGTGCAATTTTTCATGTTTGTATCTTTGCACTAGCAAGGTTTTTGCATAAACAAGCTACATTTGTGCATCCAACTCAATAGTGATGGCCTTATGGATCATACTAGTCATATTTTGTCCTCAACTATCCATTCAGTGGACTCAATACAATGATATACAGATGGGTGGGACCAACAAAATAGAAGGCTAAAGAATCTAGTAGCAAAAATCATGTTCCGAGTTCCAAACGACTACAGAATAAATGTGTTAAATCTTATTCAGTGATTATACAAGGCAAGGAAGGCTTTCTTTCCCTCCACCACAATATCTATGACATTCTAGTTAACAGAACTGGTGCATTTGGGTTCTCCACTTGTTAGCAAAATAGGCACCTCAGATTTAAATGGATAAAGCTTTTCTAGTACACCATGTATTCTCCCTGCATATAATGTACGTTATTACTGTTTACCGATACAGCCTTATAGGTGTAAATGGCCCTTTACAAATATGTAAAAATACGGATCCCTGTTCCCAAAATCTCATAAGACAACTATACTATATAGAATAGAACATCCTTTGCGTAGGTTCTTAGATTCTATGGTAATGAGGGTCATACAGTATAAATACATGGCTTAGATTAGGAGAGAGCCTTTTCTATTTACTAAATGTTGTTTGTGATGCCAGTCTCCCTGGTGTAAAGGATATGAAGCCTAGTAGATTTGTAAAATAATCAGGCCACAAATCAGAGTTCCCAACCAAAGAACAACTCACAGCTGGATTTATAGTTCATTGCAGGTGCCATGCTACGCAGCCAGATGTCCATAACTGAAATAGGAAAACCAATGCCAGAGATATTAGTCAAGCTGTATTTTAAAGAGCCTCCTTCACCTCTACAGCCAGTTGTTTTCAAGAGAGGGCAAAGCATGTTGGGAGTGCTGTTTTGTGCAAAGTAGGAAACCTGTTTATTTCTATTAAGAGGGTTAGTGCCCAAATGAAATCAATCAACATAAAAGAACATTCATAAACGCAATAGCTAGATAATAATTTTGTTTGTAAAATGAGTCACTTCATGTTGCTTTTGCTATCAGATCACACTTCCCATAGAAATTTAATTGTTATGTCCCAGGTTAATGAGAGCTTTTTTGAATGAAAGCACTAAATCAAATTGCAAACTGTGGTACCTAAAGATAGGCTCCTAAATCCAGTGCAGGCATTGGATTATAAGTAACTGATTTTGAAAAGTATTGAGCATCCACAAATCCTATTATCTTCAATAGGAAATGCAGGTGTTCAGCACTTTAGAAAATCAGACCACTTGTACTGATGTGTCTAAATATGGATTTAGGAGCCTAGCTTTAGCTATACATGTTTTAAAATATTGACATAAATATCTGCTAGCTTCAATGTCTATCTCCACACTGCATGTGCATCTAAACTCCCAAATTCCTCTTTGAGCTTCTGACACAAGTTTAAAATCTGGGTTGGGTTCTTTGGAGACGGTCTCCTTGGTTGTTTCAAAGTCCTGGGCAGGAAAATAGAGGGTAGTGGGCATTCCTAGAACATTACTTACCATGAGCAGATGTCCGTTTTTATTACTGGAGGAAAAGGAAATTAACGGGTAGTCTCCAGGTTGTCTGCTGTCAGTGGGTGCTATTCTGTGCAATAGCTCAGCTCCACTGGAGTGCTGTGGTGTTAGGCCTAATGACGAGTATCATTGACTTTACTTTTCAGAATGTGCTCAGGAGGAAACCCATGTAGAGAATAAAGAACAGTACCATGGCAGGTGACCTCCTGTGACCCTCTGTTGGTTGTCACCATTATACCTTTTATTAGGATGACCTGGTATTGCTCAAAGCAGTAGGGGACAAACTGTTGCTTGGTCATGTATTCCTGCAGAGTTCCACACCACTAAGGATTAGGATTGGAATTTTTGCTCTTCTGATCTGCTCAGTGTATTCTTTCACTTTCGTTTTTTCTGTTGTTTCATGGTAAATTCTGGACTCATCATTGCTTGCTACGCCTACCTCAGACAATTTGGTTCTTGCCTGTTAGTCAAGCAGAACAGTAGCAGTGGCAGCATCAGTTAAGGCTTGAGGGGTAGCCTGGTAGTGGTGCATAAGCCAGTATAATTCTTGTTGGAAATCATCACCATTTGTCAAAAAGTGCAGGTGAAAGAGAATTGGAATTATGCAAAGTGCAAATAAACACACTTTACAATGTCATAAAGAGCTAGGCAAGGGAGGAGCCTTGATAAACATATTATAAAACAGAAGTTCAATGGGTTAGGAATTTCTGGATCCCCAACTTGAAGCATCATGAGGAGGAGAAAGCTTCAGGACCAGCTTCAGGACCAGAACAGAGGAGAAATCTATGATCTGGGTCCACAAGTGAATCCCATTTAAAACCAATGTACACACCAAAACTGTAAAAAAGGGGGGTGAGTCCTTAAAACTAAAAGAAACAGGGAGAAGGCAGTGCCAATGTGAGGGCTCCAGAGCAGCACAAGGGGGAGAAAGAGTAAATAGCAGCCTGCAAAGTGAGTGAAAGAAGCTCAAAGTAAAACAGGCCAAGAACATTAGGGGTGAGGGAACACGAAGGCTGATAACAGAAAGGGAAAACATCATAAATGGTGCTGGTGGAGACGGTGGATGAAGAAGAAAGAACTGTTCCATATATCAATGTGAAGTAATCAGAGGTGAGATACAGACTAGCATGAGAAGGGGGAGCATGTTCAGAAAATGTGGGCGAGAGAGAAAAATGTAGCACAATAGGCAAGAACAGAACATTGCATCATTCAGAGAGGGAGTACAGAATTTTCTCTTTCATTTTTAAGAACATAAGAATGGCCATACTGGATCAGACCAAAGGTCCATCTAGCCCAGCATCCTGTCTTCTGACAGTGGCTAATGCCAGGTGCTTCAGAGGGAATGAACAGAACAGGTAATCATCAAGTGATCCATCCCATCACCCATTCCCAGCTTCTGGCAAACAGAAGCTAGATACACCATCCCTTGATTTATAAAAATGAACCCTCCATAAAGGAAAACTTAAAAGACAAAAATATCAGCTACTGTAACTAAGAGATTAACCCCAAAAGTTAAAAAAAAAGAAGAAGATGCCCCTTTGTCTTAATCAGGCAAAGGCTTGTAAAAACACAAAGGCTTTGCACTATAACCTGAAGATCAACAGAAATGGACCAAAGAGGGAAGTGAATTTCAACATCCAGAATGTCAGATGAAATGATTCCAGCTGAGCCAGAAGCACTCTAAGCCCTGGATCACAGAGCAATCCCAACACACCATTAAGATAGTGCATCAGGAGAAAAGGTTATATGGAGTCAGTGCTGGTCTACAGTGGCAATTTTCTTTAAATTTCCCACTATTGCACTAGCAAATATGCCAGTTATTAACAGTAGTAATGATAGTGGGAGTGCTGACACAGGCCAGCTGCTTGCATTCTAATCATCATCATCGGACTTTGCTGGCAAAGTAGATCTAGAAAACATGGCGGTTAAAATGTCAGTGGCTGCTAGCAGCCACTCTATGGTATAAGTCAATGGAGCTCCCCTGGTGTTTGTTAGCAGCAGTGGGGAATAGTTTGAAACAATAGAGTAGACAAGGCAAGAGAACGATGACTTCTGAATATACACAGAAGATGCATGGCGTGAGCCAGAGCAGCAGGCCAGCTTCCCTGCTCTGTCAATGAGCTTCTTCATGGGTAGACCACTTCTAAGACTGTGACGGGCAGATGACATTCTATGTTAGTTCGATCTGTGGCCTCTCTGCTGCGACTCTTGGGGTTGGACTAGATGACCACCTGAGGTCCCTTCCAACCCTGAGATTCTATGATTCTTGGGACCATTAGTTGGGTGACTTTTTGATCCAGACACTAGGACCTAAGCTAAACCCTCACTTCAATTAAATACAAACCAATGAAGCTGTCAGCTCACTTTGGGTCACTACTGATCAGGGCTAGTGATCAAGAAGTGTTAGGCTCTGTATTTTATCACTAAATCCACAAGCCAAACTGAGCCAATCAATCATTTCCTCCCCTTCCCGCCCCCAACACATAATTATGTTGCTTTCCTTTTAACGGCGCATGTAAATATTATCTCATTGGTAAGCATGCAAAGCAATAGGTGAAACGTTTAAGGGCTATTAAAAACAACCAAAACAGTTTGGAGACAGCGGTTAGTATCAGTACCAGTACTGAAAAATCACCAAGTGCAAGACTTCATAAGGAAGAGGACAGACACTGAAAATGATGGTACAACAGCATTGAACAAAGGCTGGGAAGCTTTAACCCACAGCTGCCATTTACAGCAAGGGAGACTGATCAAACACCTACAACCAGGCCCTAACCAGAACTAGGTCCCAGGGCCTGGCTTCCCTTCCGTCTTCTTTCCTCCTGCCATGGAGCAAGGCAGAAAACCCTCCTGTTTTTAACTCCGACATCATGCAGAGCACAAACTGGGCACCCTTGACAGGGTTTCTCAGCCGCTGTGTGAAATAAATCGCACTGCAGAGCCAGCCAGACACCCCAACACAGCTCAGAGCGCAGCGACCGGCAGCTGATCCATTGCAAGGCGCAGTGTAATAGATCCCCCCGGACACACCCTCCTCCTCCTCCTGCCATCCGGCAGACCAGCTCCCAGGACCATGGACAGTGCAGCGCCCTTCCGCCGCCGCCCCCGGACACACACAGCCACCCCACAGCCCTTGCTGCTCCTTCCTTTCCCAGAGAAGGGGCCGGGGCCGACCCCCGGGCGCCCGCTACTTACACTGCTCCGCTTTGGTGGACATGATGCTGTCCGGGTGGAAATGTTTCGCCCCAATGTCGGTGGCCTTTGGGTTCCTCTCTCCCGCTCAGCCCGCGATGAGCGATGGTCCCTCCCTGCTGCCCAGGCGCGAGCGGCGGGCCGGGCTGCGACCCTCCCACCCCGCTGCCGCTACCATTCTGGCCCCTGCCGCCAATCCAGCCCTACGCAAGCCGCGGGAGGCCTAGCCCGCAGCCGGGAGCTCAGCGCGCGCGCGGGCAGGGGGCCCCGGCAGCAGCTGCTGCTGCGGGCGTGAGGGGCGGCGGGAGAAGGGAGAAGGAGGCGGGAATGGGGGGCCCCGCTGAACTGCACAGTGAGCTCTACCAGCGAGGAGGAGGAGCGAGTCCATTCACAAGCAACAGGCTCTTAAAGGGGAAGCTCTGCTCAGCCCCTACACTGGGGCTCGGAGAAGACCGGGACATCTGGGAGATTAAAGCGCCCCATGCTCTTTAGAGCTGATGTTTTGCAACAGACCCCGCCCCCTCCCCTCATCAAATGAACTTGTTCCCCTCGTGTGTGACTTTGGCATTTCCTCCTCCCAAACGGCAGAGAGATCAAAGGGAAATAATTCACTTTAGGCTGGGACCAACTGGGTGTGGGGTGTATTAAAAGCTCTTAGGCACAGGCTTGCAGCGGCTGTGTTTTACACGCACACCGAGTTTTGTTCTGGACCTGACCTGACTACAGAGCCTTGCTGATACCCCCTATCTCCTGAGTGCTGATAATGTACAAATGCAGGGCCCCTGAACATGGGCGATGCATGAGCCCGCCCCCCTTTGGAGAGACTAGCCAAGGGGCCCGTCCCCTTCCGCCCGAGTCCCCCACCCCTCCGCGGCCAGAGGAGCCCCAGCCGAACAAACCCGGGCCCTTCATTCTTTATTGCAATAGGGAGGGCACTGGTTTTATCATTTCTGCAGGGCTCTGGCTTCCCTCCCCCAAGCAGTGGAGGCCTCTGCTTCCCTGCAGCCCCATCCCCATCCCACTATGGATAATTTCCCACGCTCCAGCTCCCAGACAGACCCCCAACTTTCCATTCTACTCCTCAGTTCGTCACTCCAACCCCTCTGCTCCCCCAAATTGCCCTCAATTGAGGACAAGGGGGAGATGGGCGGGCTAGTCAACGTGTGTGAGTATCATCTCCCTTCCATTTGTTTTTCTGGGGGGAGAGGCTAATTCAGTGGGTGAATCAGTGTTCCACACCCCCAATAATTACTAGTACCAGGCAGGGCCGGATTAATCCATAGGCTAATAGCCTTAGGCCCTCCTATTTTTAGGCCCTATTTTAGATCCTAATTTTTAGGCCCTTCTATTTTTAGGCACTACTTTAGGCCCTCCATTCCATATTGAAGTAACAGCTGAGCAATGGTAGCAGGGCATTCGGAATTTTTTTGTCTTATTAGATATTGCTTTGTATAAATTAATCCATCAAGATTGTGAATTCAATTTATGGTGGTTATGATTTTGTCTTTGTGGGCTAAGTAAGTGTTTGTGGGCCTAAGCAATATTGAACTTTGTACACAGTAGGCCTACACTGGACAATAGAAACCATGTCAAAGAAAGGTGGGTGGCAGAAATTGAAGGAGGCCAAAGAAAGACAGCAAAGACAAGATGTAGTGCTGAAAGATACTCCTCTCCAAACGTTTTTTCCTCCTACTAAGTCTGGTGGTGAGGAAGTCCAGGCGAATACCACCCCAAGTGAACCTGCTGTGCCTGCGTCTGATGAAAAAGAGCAGCCTCCTGTGACTTCTCTAGCTGCAATCTAACCCCAGTCCTCTGAACACTTTCCCAGTGATAGTAATACAAAAATATCTTTCTCCATGACTTCTCAAGACCTCATTACATTTTGGACTGAGAAGGGCCCACAGAAATGACAAAGCGAGAGTACACCAATCAGAATCATTATCTGACCAAATCAATGTTTGAATATGTGAAACCTAACAAACAGATTGGCAAGCGAGAATGGATCATTTATTCACCTTCGAAGAAGAAAGTGTACTGTTTTTATTGCTGCCTGCTTTCTGATACTAAAAAGAAGGGAATGTTCTGTGAAGGCTTCAGTGATTGGAAGAATATTGCATACATTACCAATCATGCAATGAGTGAGCAGAATACATTGTCAGTTTGCAGCTACCATGCCCAAAAGAAAGTTAGTGGCAGAATTGATCATCATCATCACTCCCATAACTGCATTGGTCATTGGGACACCATCATTGATGAGCAATCAACCAATTGTCTCCACCCCTGACGATTGTGTCTCAGTGCTTGAGTCTCTGCGAAGTCCATTCCTGTCCACTCTTTTTTATGTTGTCAATCCATCTCTTCTTCTGTCTACCTCTTCTTCTCTTCCCCTGTGCTGGCCCTTGGAGGATGATCTTGGATAGGGCAGATGATCTTGTTACATGGCCGTACCACTTCAGCTTGTGCTTCTTCACAGTCGTCAGGAGGTCTTTATATGACCCAGTGCATTGGGTGATGATGTTGTGGACCTCTTCATTAGTGACATGGTCAAAGTAGGAGATGCCCAGGATTTTACGGAAGCATCTCATCTCTACTACCTGTATTTTCTGATCAAGTTTTGCTGTAAGGGTCCATGTCTCGCACGCATACAGAAAAATGGAGATGACCAATGTGTGCAGCAGTTTCAGTTTGGATTCCAGGGAGATGTTCTTATTCCTCCAGATTGTCTTTAGCTTTGCCACTGCTGCTGTTGTTTGTGCAGTTCTTGCCAGTATTTCTGCCTTGGATCCTTCATCAGTGATGATTGCCCCCAAATACTTGAACTGTGTCACTGTCTTCAGCTCTTGTCCACTGACAGTGATATGTGATCTGATCCCATCACGTTTTTTGTCATCAGCTTGATTTTCTCTGCACTGATTCCCATGCCATATTTTGCAGAGGTTTCATCCAATTGTTTCACAAGGTTGGCAAGTTTATCTTCACTGCCTGCCAGGCCATCAATGTCATCAGTGAACCGAAGATTTGAGATTGTTCACCCCCCTGTGCTGACTGTGCATATGTGATCTTCTAGGGCATCGGTCATTATGTGCTACAAGTAGATGTTGAACAGTGTGGGCGAAAAAAGGCAGCCTCCAACAGTGGCGCAAAACCACTCCCCTATTGTGCCATTGAGGAGAACTGCACTGCTGGCCTTGGCATATAGTTGTTTAATGGCAAGAATAAGCTTATGGCCAACATTGTACTTCTTCATGGTTGCTCAGAGAGCTTGGGCAGAATTGATACCCAAATGGAAAACCAGTTTTTAGAAGCTCGTGCTTATTGGAAGAACGTTCTCAGATGCATAGTTGAAACCATAGTTTTTCTTGCTGAGTCTGGTCTGCCATTCTGTGGCTCAGATGAGACTGTTTGGTCAAAACACAATGGCAATTACCTTGGCATTCTAGAGCTAATCACTAAATTCGACCCTTTCTTAGCTCAGCACATCAATGAACACGCAAATTGTGGAAAAGGCCATACATCATATCTATCAAAGACTATTTGTGATTAATTCATTGCACTGCTGGCAAAGAAGACACTATCAGCCATTGTAGGTGAGATTAAAGATGTGGGATACTTTTCAGTGTCCCATTGACTCAACACCAGATGTGTCACATAGATCAGCTGACTGTCATCTTGCGTTATGTGCTACCCAGCGGACCAGTTGAGCATGTCATGACCTTCATAAGCATCACCAACCACACAGGGGAGAAACTTGCCTCGTACCTACTCGACTTCCTCGCCGAAAATGGGATTGACATCAGCCTTTGTCGTGGCCAAAGCTATGACAATGCAAGTAATATGAGTGGCAAATATTCAGGGATGCAAGCAAAGATAAAAGAGCACAATGCTTTGGTTGATTACATACCATGTGCTGCACACTCACTCAACCTTGTTGGCCAGTCTGCCATGGATTGTTGTGTTGAAACAGTTTATTTTTTTGGATTTGTCCAAGAATTGTACAATTTTTTCTCTGCATCAATGAGTCATTGGATGATTCTTAGAGATTCACTAGCAAAGGGATGCCCAGTGCCCAAATCACTCTCAGGGACATGGTGGAGTGCCAATGCTAAAGCTGTGAATGCAGTTGTTCTGGGATACCCCAACATCCTTGAAGCGCTAGAGAGCATCAAGGATGATGAATCTCAAAAATCGGCAACAAGAAAAGATGTGAAGATCCTGAGTGATGCAATGCACACTTTGGAAACTGGTATTTTGTGTGAGCTCTGGAATGATATACTTAACCATTCAGCAGGTGCTGTCTAAGCTTGCAAAGTGCTCAAATTGACCTTTCCACTGCTGTAAACCTAATGAGGAGTCTTGGAACTGTTCTTCAACAAATGCGGGATAATTTTGATGAGTATGAAATTCAGGAGGCTGCAAGGACGGCTAACCATGAGGATAAGTCAGCCAAACACCGCAAAACACAGAAGACATGCGACAATGCAACTGCCCACTTACTCAGTGACAAGGAGGCTTCAGAGTTAATACCGTCATTACAATCATCAACAAACTGAAGAGTTCATTAGAACATCGGATCGAGGCTTACGAAAATATTGACAAAACCTTTAGTGTGCTGACAAATTTTTTGCTTAACATTTCAAGTTCCTAAGTCAGTGAAGGTATCAAACGTCTGAGTCAGAAGAACCCAGACGATCTTCCAGCAGATTTTACTAAAGAATTTATTTAATTTGTTGAATTCACATCACTCTCAGATCTAGAGAGAAAAGATGACAAAAGCAAATCTATTTGGATGTACCAAGTTATCACTTAAACCAATGTGATAGAATGTTTCCCAAATGTTGAAACTGCTTTATGGCTGTATTTGTCACTAATGATCACTGACTGTAGTGGAGAACGTTCCTTCTCTCTTCTAACAAGGGTGAAAAATGTCCTCTGATCCACTATGACTCAAGAGCATCAGTGCTTTGTCCCTCTCAAGCATTGAGAATGCAATCGGCTGTTTTTTTAATTATGATTACATCATTCATGACTTTGCCACAGCTAAAGCTAGGAAAAATTTTGTGTTTGAAGAATTGAGTATAGTGAGAGTAAAATAAACTTGTTAATTTTATATAAATAAATAATATATAAATATGTATGCAGATAAATGTTTGATGACTTCATAATTTTTTTGCAATATGTAATTCATACTTAGGCCCCTCATAACCTTAATCTGGCCCTGCTTCCAGGAGGTAGGGGGCCGTGTTCCCCCACCTCCCAGCTAGGAGTGCCAACTATATGGCAGGAGAGAGGAAAGTGGGTGAGGGATATTCCTCCAGCACTGGGGGAGCTGCTGGGTTGGATGGGTAGTGTAAGAAAGTTCAGGACGTGTGTTCCAGAAAGCAAATGTATCCATGTGTCCTGCTGTATCTCTTGGGTTATTCCAGGACAGTCACCACCTGAGCTGTAAATTCAGGTACTCCCCCATTGTCTTTCTGGGCTCACTGGGGACATTTCTTCATTTCTGCCATCCGGAACATCACTAGGGGCTCTAGGCTGCTCTCTTGTGGAGAACTTAATAGGGAAGATCCATGTGATAAAGCAACAGGATTCCATCTGCAAAGGACATGGAGGAGTTGTGGGTTACATATAAAAAGCCTGCTGGAAACAGCCTACCCCAAAACAGCTGCTAGGCAGGAAAATAGGGAGGCCATGGAAGCCAAAGAAGGCTGTGCAACAGGAGCAAGGGAGCCTGAGAACAGCCTATTTGCATAGTCAACACACCAGTCCTTCCCCCAAGACTTCCAAACACAAGCATATGGGCTTTCCCTATAAATGTCAGCACCACCATGCCCACTGCAGCAGAAGCATGGCACAGAGTCCAGTGCACCCAACTTACTGCTGCCCAAGACAACTTGGCCCAGAACAAATAGACAACTTGGCCCAGATCCTCAAATTTCAGTGGGAGTGAGGTGCCTAAATACCTGTGAGGATCTGAGCCTTTGTCACTGGTGGGCTGCAGTAAATAGGCATATCCTATACATTGGCCTTTAACTACGGTAGTTATTTTTGTTTTCATACCAATTAAAAAATACTGAATGTGCAACATTTTCCCCACTTCACAGCCCAGTTAATTAGTTCCACACCAGAATCCTCAATGTACTCATCCCCCGGCCCCAGCCATCACCACTTCCCTTAGCTGATAGCTTCCCCCAGCTCCTTGCAAGGTTCTTCCTTCCATACTCCCTGCGGCTTTTACACCCTGGACAGGAAAAGGAACCTGTTTACAATAGAGCCACTGGATAGGAATAAGCAGCAGTTACCTCCATGAGACTGGATGGGTGACAAATGAAAAGCCTGGGCATAGTGGGGGAGGAGAGCTTTCAATGGTCCTGAGAATTAGTTTGTACAATAATTATTGGATAGGTTTGCTCCCATCAGTCATCATTCCCCTTTCCTGCTCTCTGTAATACCCCCAGAGGTTGTGGTCTGGGGGGGTGCAGTAAGGTGAAGCACATGCTGCAAGCTTCATGCCTTTTATTAGAAATAGGCAACTGGGAGGTGATCCAAAAACGCATTGAAGTCAATGGGACTCTCCATTAATTTCAAAGAACTTTGGATGGAGGCAGCTGCTAAGATACCATGATACTTCAGCCCCACTAGACACAGACCCCCTGACACTGGAAGTGCCTGCTGTTAGTGTTACCAGGTGTCCGGTTTTCAACTGGAAAGTCCGATCAAAAGGGGACCTATACAATGTCTGGTCAGAAGTTCTGACTGGACACAAAAAGTCCAGTTATTGCCCACACGGTGATGGGAGCCATGGGGGTGGGGTGGGGTGGCAAGGCACTGTCCACTGCAGCATGTGTGACCACAGCAGGGCACTCGCAGAGAGCCGGGGGCAGCATTGCTGTGAGCCAGATGGGTGCCAATTCATGCTGTGGGATTGTGTTTGGATTATGTCCTATTTTCCACCCTCCTCTCTGGCTCTGCCCCCACCCCCCATCTTCGTGGGAAGCCATTCCATGGACTTTGAGACATGCATGACCAGCAACGGAGCCACAACTGAGGAAAGGTGACTTTGCAGCACCAGCTTCTGCTTCGCCTCCCTCCCCGTGCCACTCGGATGGGGGCTTGGTCCAGCCTGGCCCGGGAGGGTGGGGAAGCAGCGCCCTTAAAGCTCAGGTCATGCATCTCATTGTGGAACCTGGCATCCAGCTTGCACACACAGCGCAGGGAGAAAATGGCCTTTCCCCCAGCCTGGCCCAGCTCACCCAGAGAGACTGAGAACACCCCCTGTCCCCTCCACGACTGCTGCCAGCAAATGCCACTGCCAGCCTGGCCCAGGGCGTGGAAACTGCGGGCACCGGGTCATCAACCTGCGCCAGCCACTTCTCAGCCAGGGCCAACTCCTACCTGCATTTCATGGGCAGACTCCGCTTCAGCTCCCCACACAGCTCTGCAGCTGGCAGGTGAGTCCTGGAGGGAGGAGCGAGTGAGCGGGAGGGAGGGAGGGAGCAGAGGCGGGGGGGCTGTAGTGTCCGGTTTTAAGAAATTGGAAAGTTGGCAACCTTACACGGCTGTACATATGGAAAGATGCACTGCAGAGCTGACAGAAGCAGGCCACCTCAGGCAATTTTCATCTGCAGAGTGAGTTTCCTGCCTGTTATAACAGTAAATTACCATGAATAGGGCCCTACCAAATTCACGGCCATGAAAAATGTGTTACGGACCATGAAATCTGGTCTCCCCCTGTGAAATCTCGGCTTTTGTGTGCCTTTACCCTATACTGTACAGATTTCACCGGGAAGACCAGTGTTTCTCAAATTGGGGGTCATGACCCAAAAGAGAGTTGCTGGAGACAGGGGGCGGGGGGTTGCAAGATTATTTTAGGGGGGTCATGGTATTGCCACCCTTACTTCTGCACTGCCTTCAGAGCTGGGCAGCCGGAGAGTGGCAGCTGTTGGCCGGGTGCCCAGCTCTGAAGGCAGCGCCTCACCAGCAGCAGCGCAGAAGAGTGGCAATAGCGTGGCCATGCCACTCTTGCTTCTGCGCTGCTGCCTTAAGAGCTGGGTGGCTGGAGAGTGTCAGCTGCTGACTGAGGGCCCAGCGCTGCAGGCAGCAGCACAGAAGTAAGGGTGGCAATACCGTACCAGTCCACCTTTATTGCTGCGCTGCTGCTGGCAGCAACTCTGCTTCCAGAGCTGGGCTCCCAGCCAGCAGCCGGCACCGCCGCTCTCCAGCTGCCCAGCTCTGAAGGCAGTGCTGCCACCAGCAGCAGCGCAGAAGTAAGGGTAGCAGTACCGCAACCCCCCCTACAATAACCTTGCAACCTCCACCCCACACACAACTCCTTTTGGGGCTGGGACCCCTACAATTACAACACTGTGACATTTCAGATTGAAATGGCTGAAATAATGAAATTTACAATTTTTAAAATCCTATGACCGTGAAATTGACCAAAATGGACCATGAATTTGGTAGGGCCCTAACTATGAACTCCAGAGCATGGAGGAGCACATGGGACAGAGAAAAACTGAGATTCTGGGTGTTTCCTTTAAATATATATAGTGTCCACATACTATAGTGATGGGCCATTATAAAAATCTAGACAGGTGAAGCAGGAGCAGAAGGGAAAACACGTGTTCCTCTTCTAATATAACATTTATTCCCTCCCAGAGTGCAGGAAAATGATAGCTATTTTTACATGATTGAACAAGGTCTTACTCCCATCAGCCTGTGATTCATGTATACAGAAGACAGTTTTTGCTACCCATAATTTTTGTGCAAGCCTAGACACGGTCTATATCTCAACTAAATCAAGTACAGATCACATGTTATTTGCTGAAACTAGGTTGGACTCGTTTATTAATGTCATTATAGAGAGCAGTTCACTCAGATGTTTTAAGCTGTGCTCTAATATCAGCAGGCAGCAGCTGCAGGAACAGTGTGATCTCTGGGGATTTATTTCTCATCTCCTTCCACTGAAAAAAGGTCATTATTTTCCAGCATGACTTTGTCTAATAGGATGCACAGAACTCCTATGGGAACTTTTTAAAAAACAGTTAATGGTTTATTTTCACATGCCTTTTACTGCTTTGTGAAAACTAAAAATTAACAGGAAAAGCTTTAGTACTAGTAAGTTCATAAGTAATTAGTACAAGACATATTTGTAACAAAAAATGAACGGAGAAGCAAAGACATTTGGACCAATTTATTAAAAATGCAAAGGAATAAGCAATACTTGCCTCAGATAATAAGTGAAATGTTCTGCATGTTAAGATGCAAAGTATAATTAACAGAGCTGCAAAACCTGCCTCTATCAGGCAAATTTGTTACTGGCCAAGTTCAACGTTGCTGTCCCGAGAGACACATTTAATTATCAGATTTTGCATTCATTAGTGTGTGGGTTTTTTTTCCACATATATAGTTGTTTTAACATTATCTCAGTTATAACAGTGGAAAATTTGATTTCATTATAAGATGTAAGAAGTGGACTGGGTTTCCAAAGCTACATTCTGTATTTATTTGACTGTTACAGTAGATGAAACTTCTAGCTAATAAACTCTGAACAACCACATAAAATGCAGTTTTATTTATCTGGTTTTAATCTACTGTGCTGGCAAGCCTGCTCTAAGGAAGGCAATTCTTAAGGAAAAATACAAAAAATCAAATCAATCCATTTTACCTTGACTTGTATGGAAAATTCCTTGAAGTGTTTTTAAAATAAATGTCAGCATGTAAATTTACATACATACAGTGTTGCTAATTCTTGCAATTTTGTCACAAGTCTTTGGTATTTTCCTCAAAGCTCCAGCTCCTGGAGACATGGGATTACATGAGAATCTCAACTTTCATTAAAAAAAAAAAAGTACATTTCTAACCCTCATGCTTGAAGACCCCAGTGCAGCATAAAGATTCAGGGAAAGGAGGTAAATAAAAGGACCTAATTAAAGAGAAAAATCTCATGATTTTTATAGAGCTGACTCATTACTTTTGACTTGGGGTTTGCAATACTGCATATGACAGTGCAGTAGGCAATTCACCAGCAGGAAACCCCCTTGTATCTGGTCACAGTAGGTCTGGCTGTAGTTACTCATTTGGAGCTCACAGACAGGACACTAGCTCCAGAGGCTCAATGACATTCTACCCTCCAACCAGGTCACATAGGGCCTTGCTCCATACAAGATGTACAAAGCAGTCCAGCCAAAGGATAGTCATAGGCTCAGTCAGGAAGTTACCTGGCCTCCCCCAAGTCTATGCCTCAACATCTCTACTCCCTTGCCAGGGTAGGCTCACAGCTCTCTGCACCCCTTAGGTGTAGGTAGGGAAACCCAGGCCCACCTTTCCCACCAGCTTCCAGTTCAGGGCTCTGAGGAAGGCAGCTAAAGTCAGCACCCAAAGGTGCTGTACCACTGCTTTCCTGAATTACTTTCTACCAGTCCCTTTCTCTCCTCAGGCAAAGTAAAGACATTAAACAATATATATCAAAAGGAAATCTCAGCCCTTCTAAGTGTCAAGAATCCCTTTGCTCAGTAGTTCTGGTGGAGTCACAGAGTCAGAGATCCCGGGCAGCTGAACACCCTCACAGTACTCACTCCAAAAAGCTAACAGAATACAAGGCTATTATCCTCCACTGCTACTGAGCTAGTCTGTTCTTTTAAGCTTCTCCTCCAACCCAGGCACACTGTGCAGGTGTGGTGGGGAGGGATGAGCTGGGCTCAGAGTAGCTCTTTAACCCCTTCCTTTGTGGTGCAATGTTTGTACACCCCATCACACACAGCAATGGTCAGATCCTGTTTGATTTTACTCGTCCCTAAATCCTACATAAGCATTAATGTTCACTGCATGCCTATAAGGTAGATAAGTATTATCATTTACCGCTGAGGAAAGACATCCATGTAGAGCTAAACTGAGCCATTAGGCTCAGCCCAGAATAAGGGGCAATATGTATCTGTGCTGACTCAGGAGGAGCTATGGGAAGGAATTGTTCCTTTGGGCTCATGGTCTCTGGGTTAATGTGACATCAGCGAGATGAATGCCTGGGCATCAATAGGAGTGGAATTTGTTAGTGATCATAGTGAGTGAAATTCCCTTCTGTGCAGAGGACCAGCACATGTTTGTGCATCACTTAAGACCTCGAAATAGGACTTAAGTGGGTTAGATCTTGTGTTGGCTCCCTGTGTAGAGTGAATTTCACCCAGGGAGAAATGTCAGTATCTGTGAGCTAAAAAACCCCAACAACTATGATAAATGTTCTAAATTTATTCAGTAATTTCTTTAATCAGCAAAAGAACAAAATGCTTAGTTTGTTGCCGTGGCAGAGGGGTTCAGAGAAGCAAGTGACATCCCACATTGAGAATTAGTACCATCCTGATGAACATAGACTTGGACTATTAACAGATTTGCTTTATGTTTGTGCAAATTTATGTCGCCCACAAGATTTTCCCCCAAAGCCTGAATTTCATTTTACTTTCTGCTATGCCTCTCTTTACCCAAAATTGGCCAAACCAGCTATTTACAGACCAAAAGCAGATGTGCATTTTATGAGTTGAGAAGGAAAGTGTTTAAAAAATCGCCCTCCTCACTCCTGCTCTGGCCCCTTTGCACCTGGTAAAAGCAACACCCTGGTGTAAAGAACCACTAAATGCCCCAGTTCTCAGAGCATTCTGCTGGCACAGGTACTGTGGCAGACAGCCATAATGCTGCCTTCTGAGGACTCCCTAGCAACTCCTGGCATAGGGGTATCCCAGAGCTGGGGCTAAGGAAGGGGACACACTGTGTACAGTTCTGCGGTGATGCCAGGCGGCACTGCAGCACCTATGGCATTCCAAGGAAGTTGCTGTAACTTAGGCACCACAGCTGTCTAAAGTTTGTCAGGGGCCCCACCAGTCCCTAGAGCAGCCTAGGATTGGGAGGGCACAAAGGTGGTTTAAAGCCACCAATGCACCCTTACTGGGCTATGAAATCTGTGCTGTGCCCTTTAAAGGAACAGAATCTTATCCCTGGGTTCTAATCCCAGCTCTACTCCTAAATTGTTGTGTCACCTTGGGCAAGTCTCTTTGCTGCAGCTTTCCCCTATGTGATGCGGGTTACAGGACAATGATACTCACCTATCTTTGTAAAGGACTTTGAGCTCTACTGGTGCCAAGTGCTGTATCAGAGCTAAGGAATATTATTAATGGACCGTGAAACCCAATACCCATTGCAGAAGGAGAAAAACATCTAAAGATGGGCTGAAAATTGGAATATTCTTTTATTTCTGAAAAATGCTTATATTTTAAACAATCCTCCAGATAACTGCTCTGATTTCTAGGAAACATTTCTACTGATAGATAAATATCCCTATGTTCTTATGTCTCGAAATGTTCAACAATTTTTTATCAGACTTTCATCTAGTGCCATTCCAATTGTTTCAGTGAGCTTTTGACATACTTTACTTACTTTATTATAATCAGGCAAGCTCACTAGATATTATCATATCTTAGAAGGACAAATACAGTAACCAAATTAGGCCCCTGATCCTGCAAGCATATATGCACACTGAGTAATTTTACACAGATGAATAGTCCCATTGACTACTTATGTTTGCAAAATCAGTGCTTCACAGTGTCTTCCTGCAGCTATCTTTCTGTTTTCATCTAATTAGTACTGGCACGGTTTGTTCTCTGGATATCAAGAATCTAGGCCCCAATCCAAAGCTCATTGAAATCTGTGGGCATCCTTCCATAAACATCAATGGACATTGAATCATGCTGCTAGAATTACAGTGACAGGGCTATATTTTTCTGTGAACAATAAAACAGCATCACTATTTATATGCTATCAAAGAGCCCCCATTCTCTCCAATTCATAAATGTCTAAAAGCATTTAAAGTGGTGGAGAAGAACCAGACAGTTCAGCTTTTTTGAAAATCATATTTTAGAAGCACATTAAGAATTTATACTTTCACTTAACTGGGAAAGAAGTTGCATTGAAATCCTTGTTTTCAGAAGCTGTGTTTTCATGTTATCAAGCATCATAGAGGGTGGACTCTATATTTTTGCAAACCAGAAATGTAATCATTAAGAGATATGACTTGAACCAAGAATAATACCATGTAAGTATGATATATTGACCCATTATTATACTTATTTAAAATGAAAACTAGGTTTTAAAATATTTGCAATACTATCCATTATAAACATAAAATGTGGCAAAATCCCTCACATACCATAAACCTAAACATAAAAGTTTAAAACAAATTGATGTTTCTGCCAACCGCAATTTGCAGGATACATTTATTCAAGTAGGAATGCACAGATTTTTTTATTGAAACAGAAGAGACACAAAGGGTTAAAGAGAAACAGTCAACTTAAAAATCACCATTCTCTGTCAATATTTATTCCTATTTTTAAAACTAACCCCTAATATGTGTAAAGCAGAAAAAGATTTTTAAAATAATGATTTCTCTGTATTTTTTTTAGTTAGCTTAGCTTGCACTTATGAAAGCACACTGGGCCAAACTCAGGCTGTGTCTGCTCAGTGCAACTCCAGTTGAAGTCAATGTAGTTGAACACAATTAGATCAGGCCACACTATGGCAATTTGTGTCAGTTTTACTATTTTCCCTATATGGTCAGGCCTCACTCCTGCAAATAGTTATGCATTTGCTTAACTTTTAACCTTAGCTCTTTGGAGTCAATGGGACTGCTCAGAGAGCGTAAACTTGAGCACCTGCATGAGGCTTTGCAGGATGGGGACCTGAATTAGTAATTTTCCCTGCTTGTGTGAGTTTTTCACACAGTAACAAAGTGATTGATGTAGAACCTGAAACTGTTTAACTCGTTTATTTTTTTAGTTGACTAGACTTCAGGTTGACACTCTCGCTTTAAAGATGCTCCATAAAGGAATATTTACAGCAGATCTGAGGCTCCAGGTCTTAAATAGGGAAGCACATCTTCTACTTCTTTTTATAGCTTGGAAGGTGGAACAGGAACCATCCAGCTGGTCCAAGGACAGCCAGGGAAAATGCTGATAAACCAATGACAGTCTCCTGAATCAAAGGAAAGAAGGTTAAATGAGGCTAGAAAAGTTGGAACGCTTCCAAAGGAAGCAGTCTGTTGCCGACCAAATGATATATTGCTGAATTACTACCACTCTAATCCCAGTAATGTGATAGATTCTAAAGGAAGAACAAACAACAGAGGATTATTATACAGATTTAAATGAGACTCACTAGCAGAAGTACTTCAAGTCATCCGAAAAACAAACTGTGATTTTAAATCTCGAACCACTACAAACGCAAAGAACTTTCAAACTATCCCCAGGGTTTAGCAGCTTTGCAGCTATTTCTATAAATACAGCGCATTTTCTGTGTATTTTTTCTGATTTCCATAAAATCTATACAGAAAGAATATCACTTTGGTTGAGAGCTATGTTTGGACAGATGTTTACCTGAAAATGAGTCAAACAAGATAGCCTTGTGCATCCATGAAACACGGTGGGACAAAAACAGGGATACTACAATAGGGTGGAGTTGTTGGGTAAGGTGTTTGTGGTGGGGGATGTAATTTAGATTTGTAATCTAGTGTTAGGATAATTGGGAGCAGTTACTGAGTGATTTCTGTTGGAGAATGTAATCAAGACTCATATAAAAGGGCATTTCAGGTAAACAGGCTTTTGCTATATATCTCTATGTTGGAGTGAGAGGAGGATTCCCTTTCCCACAGAAGAGGAGACAGACCTTCCAGCCTGCGGGGAAAGAGGAAGCTTTGGGTGGAACTCTCCTTCCCCTAGAAAGAGAAGGGAGCTCTGGGGAAGAACTGGCCAGCCCTTCCACCCTGTGGGGAGAGGAGTGCCTGTGGGAAAACATTTTTGGCCCCTCTATATGGACGGTGTAAGAGGAATCCCCTGGGGACGTACTGACCCTCCCAGCTGTGGGTGAGGATTGAAGCCAGGAGGATGAAGGAAAGGAACTCACCACTAGTCCCACGTTGTCCTCGGGTGGTTGGCTGTGGAAGAGGCGGCTGCCCCTGCTGACAGTCCTCCAGAAGAGATGGCTGGAAAGGAGCCGAGATCCATGGTGCACTGGAGGGGCCATCGTCCTTCCCAGATGAGAGAGGAGGCCACAGCTGGGGAATCCTGACCAAGCAGCAACTATTGCTGTGAGGAGCTGGATGGCTCTGTCCCCTCACCTACTGCCAGGAGCTTGGTGTTCGGTGCAGAGTTCTTCTCAGAGAAGTAAGGAGTCCTTGTGCTCAGCAACCAAGTCCTTTTATTTTTAAGATGCATGCGTGAAAGGCCAACAGAAACCAGAACCTACTGTGGGACTGCAGCCTCTGGCTCAGCATCTGCCGGAGTGCTTGTGCCTGCTCTCCAAAGAGAAGAAAGACCTTTGGATTAGTGCAGCCACCTCCCACAAGCTTACTTAAGCTACTGAGCCCAGGAAACAGGAGGAGTCAGTCCCTGCTGCTGAGAGAGACTGATAAAGGGGAAGGGAGCCTAAACTGTAATATCCCATCACCTCACAAAATATGTCCCCCATCGCTATTAGGCCCTTGAAATCACTCCCCCCAACAAACCATCACTCCCCAAAATTATATGTTCCCTGAAATTCCCATCTGTCCACACTACAAATAGCCCATCATCTTCCCCCACAAAATTATCGGCTCAACAAACAACCAGCCCCCTCAAAATGTTTCTATCCTCCATTGCAGACATTCAATATACTTCCTTCAGCACTCCCCCTCAAATATCATTGGGTTCAGTGGTGCAAAGGGGCTGTAAAGTGGCCTAACTGAACAGTTAAAAGATTTTCATAGCAGGGGGAATGCCCTGGTAGCATACAGCTGGCCCCTCCAGCAATAGCTTTGGCATAGGAAGTATGTCAGGAGCATGACTAAAGGAAAGGGGGCATGGCCAGAGATGCTGGGAGGAGATTACTCTAAATGGCCGTGGTAGACAAAGAAGCCAGAAGCAGACAGGTGTACATGCACACATGGGGTCCACACACTACCCTGTCCTTTACATCCTGTACTGGAACTTCTTAGAGAGCAACCTTTTCTTGAGTTATTGTTATTATTCTCCAGAAGTGGGCATGGAAATTTGCAAACATGTATGAAGATCAAAGAGATAACAATATAAATAGACAAGCTCAGAGACAAAGGTTAGTGGGTAAGGGAGCCACATATAGGCAAAGTGACTGAGCAGAGCTCTCTGGCACATATTTTAACAATTCTACTTTTTTTCTCTCAGTAATTTTACCTTCTTCCCGTGTTTGGGGAGAGGGACAGACAATGATTTTCCCTGCACACTTCTCTGCTGTCTGTCCAATATCGATATGCAATGAACTGGGGTGAGTAGAGAATTTGTCCAGTATCAAATTTTCCTGACAGAGGCATACAGTTTTTGCAACTCTGTTAGATGTACTTTGTCACCTTAACATTGAAAATACCTCATTCATTATCTGAGGCGGGTATCATTGACTTGTTTGCATTTTAATAAGTTATTCCATATGTCTTTGATTCTCTGTTCATTTTTGTTGTAAATACTGTATAGTTTATTAATTACTTGTGCTCTTTCTAATGCCTAGAACTTTTGTGTTCCCTATTAGTCTTCATTTTGTTTGTATAGAGAAGGTAATGTGGCCATAAGCCCTGGCTAGTTTAAAAAGGTCCCACAGGAGTTTTGCACATGCTGTACTAGATAGTTGTAGGGAAGATGCTGGAAAATAATGACCTCTCTTCAGGGCAGAGACTTGAGAAATTAATTCCCAGATCTCAGTGTTCCTTCACTTCTTGTCTTACATTCATTCTTGATATTACAGACATGATATCATTTTACATCGACTTTGCATAGATGTAAATGACTACAAGGTGCAGTGGTAATCCAGGCTGATTCTAACACACAATATTGTTAGAGAAAACACCTTTTTCTTAGGCCCTGATTCAGCAAAACACTTAGACATGTATTTAACTTTTGGCACTCTCCTTTGTCCTCATTTCCCACCATTTTGCCACTGAAGGGAAAGGGGGAAGAGAGAAAAAAAGAGAGGGGAAAGAAATCAGAAACTGAAAACCCAAAACTTCTTGATTTCAAAAACTGAAATAATTTCCTTTTTTTCCACTAAATCAAATTAAATTTCCTTCTAAAGGAAAATTTTCTGCAAAAATGTTCATTTTTGAAAAAGTTTGTAGTTGTTACAGAAAAAAATTTGAACAAAATAAGTCCTCTCTTTGTAGGCATTTTACATGAGCAGAAAAGCAGTCTGATGCACGTGGGGAATTGGATGTAAAAGGTCTGGCACCCACTTACCAGAGAACTGCCCTTTTCAGAAAGTTTCTCATGCTTCTCCAAATTACACAAAACATTTTGACTTTCAGACATGAGATCCATGGAATGTTTAACTTTTTATGAATTCTGAAAAGTGTGTTTATGTCTACGTTTCTCATATTCCTTAGCATGTTCTTCTGTGCCAGGAACTTTACACTTACTTGGCCCAGGGCCTCAGTATTAACCTCTGCTGATTCAGTCTAAAGCTTGGGCTAACTGCCTGAGTACAAACCTCTCAGGACCCCCTGGGTACAACCTCTGGTGGCTAACCTGAGCCACCACCTTTACTACCCCAGGTTACATTGCTATTTTTAGTGTGCTAGCTAAAGCAGAGCACATCTGTCTATTCAAACTGGGAAGCATGCTCCCAGCTGCAGTGTTGACGTACTCTATGTCTACACTTATAGTGGCAATGTAGAGTACAGACACTGCACACCCAACTAGCATGGGTATAAATAGCAGTGTAGAGGGTGAGGCACCGCTTAGGTGAGTAGAGTGCTGTGCCCTACACACCTGAACCGTAAGGTATGTATGCCACATAGCTCTCTACACACCGAAGCACTGCCTCCCACATCTACAGTGCTATTTTTTTGCAGTGCAGTGTCCCGCTGCCTCCGACATGCTTCAGTCTTTTCCTTTTGAAATGAAAGACTCCAGTAGCAGGGAGGCAATAGAGTGAAATTACTGAACTTGTAATTGCAAGGCTGCAACAGAGTAAGGAAACAAACATAAGAAAATACCTCATCACACAGTGCAGTCAGTGTCTGGAACATTTCACCAGGGGACGTTGTGAAGGCCAAGAGTGTAACTGGGTTAAAAAAGAACTAGATAAGTTCATGGAAGATAGGTTCATCAATGGCTATTAGCCAAGATGGTCAGGGATGCAACCCCATGCTCTGGGTGTCCCTAAGCCTGTGACTGCAGGATGCTGGAACTGGACGACCGGGGATAGGTCACTCGCTGATTACTCTGTTCTGTTCATTCCCTCTGAAGTATCTGGCACCGGCCACTGTTGGGAGAACTGAAAACCCTTTTGCTTTGGCTAGTTTCAGCAATACTTCTTTCATAGGTTGCAGAGAGATTGCATGAGGGCCTTAGTACTCTACTGCATTCTTTGAGGTTGATCCAGATCATCAGCTCACCTGGCTTTCTCACTGCCACTGTACTGCTGATCCACACTGTGATTTTTTTCACTGCATTTCTAATCCCACAAGGCTGCTTTTTTTGTCTTTCTCTTTTTTTTTTTTTTAGCTCTGCTTCCAAGGTTGCTCATACTTTACATGGCTGAGATTATACTGGCTTCACCTTCAAGACCACTTCTAAGTGGAACACACCTGGTAGGTATTCAAGATCATGAACTAGATCCCTCTAGTCAGCCATGTTCTTTGCATAGAGGTCAGCAGTGTCCTATCACTGGATAAATTGCGGCAATTTGGCTGCTTCATTTGGAGCTGTCCTACAGATGAAATCTTCCATCTTCCAGTTCACTGTAACTAGTACAATTTCTTCACATTTTAGCTGTGAGGATGGGTTATGAACCCCTTGCATATTCTTTATTCTATACAGGTTCTTATACCGTATCACCGTAGTATCTGATGGCTTCCCATTAGTGCCTCTTCTCACTAGAGAGAGATCTGTGTCTATAGTGTGGTATTTTATTTTTGTTGTGTTTTTATTTGGGGAGATTTTATTAAAATGTGCACACTGTGTTTATTTTATGGAAGTCAAAGAAATACGCCTTACATTTGGAGGAGAAAGTCAGAAGATTTGTGATGGTCCTTTCAAGACTATCTTTCATTCCTGTGTCTAAATGTTTCATATAAAAATCATGATATAATTCTCACTTGACACTGTTATGTGGTACAGCTGGACTCCCACCTTGTCTCATTTTCCAATAATCTATGCACTTTATTAGGTTGCATGAGGAACCACCATCCGCTTGACTAATTCTTTGGCAAGGGAACAATTAGTCCATGAGTTTTGTTTTTAGCTCTGTTCTGCACATCTGCAGTTATGTTTTCCCTCCAGATTATCTTTGACTATCCATTTCCAATTGTCTTTGTTTTTTTGCAGAAGGGGACAGTTGTATAGAGTTAGATGTAATTAGATTCGGAGACATCACTATCTTCAAAAAATATGTTTAAAGGAGCCGCTGGGCTCATAGGATTAAAACAGTGATTTCAAAACAGTGTAAATCTGGAATAATTCCATTGAAATCCATGGACCAGAAGAAGTCTGCTGGGATTTAGGCATTCAGTTTCAGAAATTCTGGCCACAGTATTTTTTGTTTTTATTTTTTTTAAACTGCCCATATTTAGCCTACTGTAGATTTAATGAAGACAAGTCAAAGCAAGCCAATTTCAAATTGTATGGCTTTTCTGTTGAGGTTTTATGTTTTAGAAAATTGAAGTTCTGTTTCCCAGGGAGATCTCTAGTTATCGTGACTTAGTTCAGCTATTATTTTAAAATATGGTGCTAATAACTAAGCAATCAATTTGAAAACACCTAGAAGATAAAAAGGTGATAAGTAACAGTCAGCATGGATTTGTCAGGAACAAATCATGTCAAGCCAGCCTGATAGCTTTCTTTAACAGGGTAACAAGCCTTGTGGATAGGGGGGAAGCGGTAGATGTGGTATATCTTGACTTTATCAAGATTTTTGATACTGTCTCACATGACCTTCTCATAAACAAACTAGGGAAATACAACCTAGATGGAGCTACCAAAAGCTAGGTGCATAACTGGTTAGAAAACCATTCCCAGAGAGTATTTATCAGTGGTTCACAGTCAAGCTGAAAGGGCATATCAAGTGGATTAAGGGTTCAGAAAACATGGCCTATGAGGGAAGATGGGAAAAAATTGGGTTTGTTTAGTTTGGAGAAGAGACGATTGAGAGGGACATTATAACAGTTTTCAAGTCTATAAAAGGTTATTACAAGGAGGAGGGAGAAAAATTGTTCTCCTTAACCTCTTAGGATAGGACACGAAGCAATGGGCTTAAATTGCAGCAAGAGAGGTTTAGGTTGGACATCAGGAAAAACTTCCTGTCAAGGTGGTTAAGCATTGGAATGAATTGCCTAGGGAGGTTATGGAATCTCCATCATTGGAGATTTTTTAGATCAGATTAGACAAATACCTGTCAGAGATGGTAATGCTTAGTCCTGCCATGAGTGCAGGGGACTGGACTAGATGACATCTCAAGGTCCCTTCCAGTCCTATGATTCTATTAGGCTGAAAAGTTTGAAGTAAAAGTGGCTGCCAATATAAAGTCCACATTTACTAGCAATTACCACACAGTGATGTCAAGGATACCAGACTTTTCCTCTGAATTTCAGACCTGTAATAGCTGTGGTCAAATGTTGATGTTTTAGTGGTAACCCTTCCCCTAGCTGGTACGTAATAACACACATTGCATTTTACATATGAATAATCATTTCAAATTATGTTTGCAGGCTGTCATAATCCAGATGACAGTTTTAATAGGAGTTACGTTAATTCCTTTCAGCAACCCCTAGGAACAATTTGCTTGATTAAGCTGGATGGAAACATAAGCAAATATTTTTGCTTAAAGTGTTTGTATGAATGAAGCAAAACGATTGGGCCAACTTCAGCCCCAGCATAACTCTACAGGTGCCAGTGGAGTTATATGAGGGATTAATGTGGCCCAGTATCTTTAATTCATGGTGTAATATTTATACCTCTATCCATCACCACATTGGATCTTGTTGTTTCTTTACAGTGCAAACAGTGCCACCTGGTGGACTCTGTGGATCTGATTCTCCTTTCCTACCAGCTTCACTTGGGCATAACTCCATTGAATTGAATAGAGTTGCTCCTGATTTGTGTAAGTGAGGAGGGAATCAAGTCCTGAGTGTTTACTAGAAACCCCAGAGGAGAAAATCAAGAGTAAAATATCTCTTGTTCAAGAGCAGTATGAAAGCAGCCATAGTAAACAATGGAGTCACCATTTCACTTTGCACGAACAACTATTTTCATGTTAATTACATTATTTCTGTTAATGATTAAGTATTTAGTGGGAACTAGTTTATCATCCATGGCTAACTAATTGAAGATGTTGTCTTTTCCCAAGGGTAAAGCATTCTTTGATGTCATATATTCTAACTTAATTATCTACCCCCAGAAGTTCCCAAACTTCCCATGGTGAACACTACATCTTAATAGCAAGATTGACTGGATACTCCCCTCCCCTTTGTAATGAGGGACTAACGCTGTTGCAGAAGCATTTTTGCACCAAAACATGTGTTTACTTTACATACAATCTTCCTGCCTCCTAAGTGTGTATTCATCCCCTTGAGCGATGCAAAACTTTTGTCGAATAGAACTTTTCACATTGCTTCATGAAATTGGGCACACAATTCATGGAAATCTCTAAGGGTACGTCTACACTTTGAGCTGGGGATGTGAAACTTGCTCTACCTGTCATCAGGTTAGCACACTAAAATTAGAATGTAGCCAGAGCTGCAGGATGAGCTAGCCACTCCAAGTGCATGATTAGGGTGTCAGATGGGCACATACTCAAGGCCTATCCCACAGCTTCTGCGGCTACATTCTATTTTTAGCATGCTTGCTTGTTGAGAACTAGTACGAGTGCTTCCTTGAGCTGGGAATCCCACCCCCAGCTTGAAGTGTTGACATACTGCGACAGGTTCCCTGGGGTGCAACTTGGAACTGGGGTACTGCTAAACCCTCTGTATTACCAGCCTGGGCTTCCTCTCACACTGTGATGCTGTGAGAAACTGCAAACCTCTGCAGGTATTGCTCTTAACACAGACATCCACAGGCAGGGACACACCCAGCTGTGTTACATGAATGCTTTTGCCAGCCACTCATGAACCAACAATAGAGAGGCTCCAGCCAATTCCCCCCAGCACCTTAGCCTAGGATCCCAGAGCTATACCGTCCTGCCTTGGTCAGAAGCCTGACCAATGTAAGTTTATCACCCAGTCTGCCACTTCTACAAAGTAAAGTGAACGTGTACCAGCTTTTGTACACTTCAAGCAAAACACACTGTTTTATATAAAATATAAAACAGATTTATTAACTACAGAAAGATAGATATTTAGTGATTATAAGTAGTAAGCGTACAGACCAAAGTTGTTACCTAAGAAATAAAAAGTAAAATTGCAATCTGAGTTCTATTAACTAGACAGGATTTGAATCAAGCAGTGTTTCACCCTGACGGTATAGTTCCTTACTACACAAGCTGGGATTCTCCTTTCCAGCCTGAGACTACTTCCCCCATTCAAATTGTTTGTTCTCCAGACATGTTTCCAGGTGACGAGTTGTGGGGGGAGTGAGGACAAATGACGGTGTCACTTCCCCTCCTTTATAGGTTCTTTCAGCTTGCTGGAAAGATCTTTGGCTATGACGTAAGTCAAGCAGTCTTCATTGTTTATGTGCTCTCTCTGAGAGGTCTCCATTTTATTCAGTTCCTGGGGTAGTCCTTGTGAGTGTGTATTCCCCCTAGTGGGCCATCATCAGTGGCTGGCTGCCCCATTGTTGTACCTGAAAGGCTGGTTGTGGGTGTTTCCAGCTTCACAACATATTTCAGTAACATATACATAGCAAAACTTCATAACTCCACATACAATGATAACCCATACAATTTAACAGGATATTAATTGTACAAAACATATCATAATCATATCACCATGGTAAATATGGGGGTGACAGGGTGTTGCTTTGGGGTACAGAGTGTCACACATACCCTAAGAGAAGTCTGGTTAACTTTTAGTCAGCTCATATAAGCTATCTTTCCCATACAACCCCATTTCTGACTAATTAGACCTGTTTCTCCCTTACCTGTTGCCATCATCTGAAATCTTTCCTCTGAGTTCATGTGCCAGGGAACCTCTTTCCCCTCCACTGCCAGGATCTTCTTGGGTTTCCGGTTGCCCTGCTCCTCTCACCGTTCTTCCCCTGCCCCCAGAAGCCTTCAGCAGCCCAGAAAAAAAGTTCTGCTTCTCCCATATGTAGATTTGGAAGGATTGAAAGGATTTGGAAGGATTTATTGGTAAATGTCAATAAATGGTGATTTCACCATGCACATACATATCTCTATCAATAATGATCAAAATTTAAAGATAGGCAAAGTAAGAAAATGCTGCTTGAGAACTGTAGAGTCCCACTGTAATATTTATGAAATGTATTGTAATGCTGGCATAAGGGGAACTGGACAGTGGCGCCACTCAGGTAGCTTTAACTTTTTGAATCTCAACATCTACCATCATTAGACAGGGTTCAAAAAAGAACTAGATAAGTTCTGGGGAGGAGGGATAGCTCAGTGGTTTGAGCATTGGCCTGCTAAACCCAGGATTGTGAGTTCAATCGTTGAGGGAGCCATTTAGGGATGTGGGGCAAAAATCTGTCAGGGGACAGTACTTGGTCCTGCTAGTGAAGGCAGGGGACTGGACTCTATGACCTTTCAAGGTCATTCCAGTTCTAGAAGATTGGCATATTTCCATTTATTTATTTTTTATTTAGTTCATGGAGGATAGGTCCATCAATGGCTATTAGCCAGAATGGGCAGAGATGGTGTCCCTAACTTCTGTTTGCCAGAAGCTGGGAATGAGCGACAGCGGATGGATCACTTGATGATTATCTGTTCTGTTAATTCCCTCTGGGGCAACTGGCATTGACCACTGTTAGAAGACAGGATACTGGGCTAGATGGACCTTTGGTCTGACCCAGTATGGCCGTTCTTATGTTCTTATGTTCTTATGTTTTAAATAATTATTGCATGACACCCTCCCCCAAGGATTTCCCACAACTGTGATCATTTAAATTTAAATTATTTTAAAAATGCTTAAAAATAAACATTGATATTATCTGTCAAAATTATATTAAAACATCAAATTCTGCCAAGCCTACTCATATCTAAACACTGTATTCTCTAGGGGGAGAAAGAAGCATACAAAATGCACCATCATCAAGATCTGGACATGCTCCTCTGGCTCTTTGCTATTCATGACCTCATTCTGGGTGGAAGTCCACACCCTAGTGCAGAGGACCAATCAAAGCTCTATGCACTACTTCAATTTCCCTATGGGAATTAAGTTTCACTTAAGTAACAAGTGGGGCCTCGTATTAATAGGAATGAAGTAGCGGGCTCAAAGAGTCAAAGACGTTAATTACACTCCTATTATTGTTACCATGTTAAATAGTTAAATATGGGGTGTTTGTAAACATAGAGGACTTAGTTACTAAGCAAATATTGTACATTTTTTAAAGTGTATTAAGAATAAAGAGGCAAAAGAAACCCAAAGCCCTTAAAATATCTTTTAACAAAGTCTAAAAATGGAAGGTTTATTCATTTAAAACAGTCTTATTTGAATTTTAGCAAAATTCTTTATACAAGGGATATTGATTAGAATCCCTTGCTTTTTAAAAAAAACACACTCCTTCTTAGTAAAAAGAAAGGGAAGATTAATTTTGCTGCTGATTTTGTCTTTAGCTCCAAGTCACTTATTATCTCTGCTTTTTAGACACACAGGCTTATGTGAGTAGGATGAAGAACAGGATAGAGAAAGGTGGGGGAAATATGACTCTGTCACTAAAGCTTACAGGAACTGGTGCAGGCAGCTCAGCCGTGAACAGATGCAGCTCTAGGTCCTGGAATGACATCCCACTGGTCTTTGGTTAGTCTGTCCCCCACCTCACCCCACCCCACCCCACCCCACCCCCTCCACCACCACAGCTGATCCATGTTATGCTCTGCAGGGCTGGACAATGATATCTCATTCTGTTGTGCTTGTGCCATGCTGTAGGTGGCACAGATGATCTGATAAGTAGCCAGGAAGGAGTTAGGAAAGGAGATCATAAACTTTTTAGCCTTCCCAAGGGAAAAACCCCAGACAATCCCATGGCTCCCCAAAACTTCTTTTCTAAAGAGCCCAGTAAGGCTTGCTGGGCCATAAAGGCCATTTTCATTAGAATGTTTTCATCAATTAGATATAGATATATACTAGTCTCCAGTCTCCTCCTCTCCATTTACATGCCTTTCTGACAACAGTTGTTGTTATAGATCACTGATGTTGTCATATTTCATCCACTTAATTTTGCAAGTGTCAAAGAATCAGCCAGGCCTTAGTTATTACAACAGGCTTTGGTAAGCCTTTTGCACTGGGCTGAGTCTGAATCTCCATGAGCTAACTGCACACCTACCAGCTCTTTAGATAAAAAGCAGTAGATTTAAAATTTGCATCAGAGATCTAGCAAATAACAAAATGAAAGGCTGGTGTATATATTACATCAAAAAGGATACAAATGAGAAAGGGTTGGTTTTGTTCAGTCAGTAAACAAACATATTCCATGGAGCGTGCTTGTGAGCAGAGGATCTGTTCTTGATTTTGTCATGTGATATGGAGGAAAGTATAAATATCAGTGCGTTTCTACATTGGGCTGAATCCTCAGCTGTGCTGGAGCTCTGCTCAATGCACCTGAGAGAGATGTGGGTTTTCTGCCAGCTTAGCACCCCGACAATCCTAGAGGCAGCATGGTGCCAGTTCAGTTCCCAGTACAAGAGTGGGGAGTCTGTGGACTACTCCAACATGTGCCACCTGGAATGGCCTCCCCTAAGGCTGTCTTGTGATCCAGGATCACCAGAGCACAGGATACTCAGGACACTCCATTTCTGACCCTGGCACACCCCCAGAATATCCACTGCAGCAGGTGTCAGGAAAAGATAAAATAGAGCTGGTTATACTGGTTTAAACTACTTGGTTTTACACCCTTTCTGTCTGAGAATTCCCAGATGTCCTGTTAAGGCAACATTCCATCTACTTTGCAACATGAGAGAATCACAGGGGCACAGAATGGAGGGCAAGAATGTGGCCCATTAGGCCAGTACGTCCCTTGGCCCGCACCGCTTCCTGCAGCCCCCATTGGCTGGGCACAGTGAACCGCGGCCAGTGGGAGCCGCGATCAGCCGAACCTGCGGACGCAGCAGGTAAACAAACTGGCTGGTCGCGCCAGGGGCTTTCACTGAACAAGCAGCGTCCCAAGTTTGGGAAACACTGGTCTAACCTGTTCTTAAAAACCTCCAATGATGGGGATTCCACAACCTCCTTTGGAAGCCTATTCCAGTGCTTAACTATTATTATAGTTAGAAACATTTTCCTAATATCAAACTCAAATCTCCCTCATTGTAGATTAAGCCATTACTTCTTTTCCTACCTTCAATGGACATGCATAACATGCTCTTTATAACAGCCTTTAACATATTTGAAAACTGTTATCTGGTCCCTCCCCCAATCTTCTTTTTTTCAAGGCAAAACATGTCCAGTTTGTTTAATCATAGGTCATGTTTCCTAAACCAAGTGTGATGCCCAGAAGTGGACACAGTGCCGAGTAAAGCAGAATATTTACCTCCTGTGTTTTACATATGACATTCCTGTTAATACACTCCAGAATATTAGCCTCTTGCAGCTGCATCACACTGTTGACTCATATTCAATTTGTGATCCTCTATAACTCCCAGATCCTTTTCTGCAGTACAACTGCCTAACCAGTTATTCCTCATTTTGTAGTTGTGCATTTGATTTTTCTTTCCAAAGTGTAGTACTTTGCACTTGTCCCAAATTATATTTACGATATACACACTAATTTCATTGAACAGATGCCAGGCTCAGCGAACTCAGAGCAGGACTGTCCAAGAGGGAATTAAGTGATCCAGGTTATCAAACTGTGAACAAATCTTTTGATTCACTGACTGGACTTACGGCGCAGAGAGTTCATAAGAGAAAAGATAATGGAGAAAGTCAAGCACAAGAGAATTTCCATGGCAGAAATGTTTGAGATAATAAAATATTAATGTGCATCACTCAATAGTGCAGCATTTTGAACTGTGACATTCTACTTCTAGCTTTGGAGTGAATAAACTGGACAATGAAAACCACTTGCAGCAATGGAACTTACCTAACAAGGAGCCTGAGCCTGATCCACTGAAGTCATTATGAATCTTATCATTGACTTCAGTGGGAGCTGGAGTAGGCTTGGTAAACTGTTGCTTTGAGCAAATTAAGAAGAGGATAAGAGGACTGTCTAATTCTGTCATTTAGCTGTAATGGAAATCACGCTGGTTTGATCGGCAGTACCAGAAACAAAGAAGAAAAATTTAAAAAATATCTTTTAAAAGATGAACGCACTGATCCCTGTTGGAGTAAAGCATTATTTTAGAAGCATGAAGCATATTAAACAACACAGACCCTTCTGTTGCTAGTTTAGAAGTTTGATACATAATGGTAATTTCATTTTTCTAGCAGCTTTTTCTCATGTCTTTAATTTATTTTAAAAACATGAGATGATTACATTTTTAAAAGTCCTGCTTTGCTTTGTAAGTCACAGCTCTGACACACTGCCCACTTTCCAAAAGCCCTCTTTTGCTGCAGGTGGCGTTAAACTGTTGTGTGGTACAAGGCAGAAGCACATTTACCCATGTCTGTATGAGTGTGCATGGGATGAAATGTTTTGGTTTTGTTCTGCGAGTCAGAGATGAGATTTTAACACAACTAAGCAAGCAGGATTAAAAACAATTAAAGATCTATTCACAACTAAGAACCACAATTATTCTCTGTTACATTTCAGACTAATATGTGATATATTTCAGGGAACCCACACCACATAGTCCCCAGATGGAACAGCTGAGATACTGGAATAAAAACATTAGGTAGTATGACCCATTGAGTAGCACCCTTCCTCCACTAATCCTGACTCAGAACTGGTCAAGTCCCAGGTGCATTTAGAGACCAATCCTACCCTATGTCATGACTGCTTTGTGCCACACTAATGGCTCAATGTAACCATAAACCTGGTTTAACTTGTCCCCCGAGAATTCCCCTTGTGTAAGCCAGTATAGCACTTCAACTCCTCTTCCCTCCTAGTCTTTGGTAAAGCATTGTGGGAGCATAAAGGTGGCTCTCCTGCAGAGTGCAGCTCTAGTGGAGCCACTGGTTCCTATTTCAGGGTCTACCATTGACTTGTTCTGTGACCATGGGCAGCTGCAAAATTTTCAAAAATGGGTGTTTAAAGTTAGGCACCTAAATCCATTTTAAGCATCTCAAAAAAGTGGCCTGATTTACAGTGTGCTTGAGCAGACTGTAAATTTGTTGGGCTAGTGTTTGCCTTTTACCATATGTCTCTACAGAGCATAGCACAATAAGACACCAGCCTAGCTGCAGCCTCTAGGTCAGTGGTGGCCAACCTGAGCCTGAAAAGGAGCCAGAATTTACCAATGTACATTGCCAAAGAGCCACAGTAGTACACCAGCAGCCCCTCATCAGCTCCGCCACCCTCGCCTCCCGCCTGCCAGCAGCCCCACCAATCAGCATCTCCCCCTCACTCCCCACAGCTCCCGCCCCCCGCCCCTCGCAATCAGCTGTTTCACATGCGCAGGCTTGGGGGAAGGGGCAGGGGCCTTGGGGGAAGGGGTGGAGTGGGGGCAGATCAGGGGGTTGAGCAGTGAACACGCCCTGGCACATTGGAAAGTTAGTGTCTGTAGCTCCAGCCCCGGGGTCAGCACCTATGCAAGGAGCCGCATATTAACCTCTGAAGAGCCACATGTTGGCCACCCCTGCTGTAGGTGCTACTATAATAATAATAATAAAAAATAATAATTAGTAATTATTAATACAAATAAATAATAAAATGCCTAACTCAATGGGAGTAGCAGGGTGCTCAATACCTCTGGAAACCAAGTCACCTTTATATAGGTTCCTATATGTGAAATTAGGGCTTGATCTTGCACCCATTGCAATCAATGGTAAAACTTCCATTGATTTCAATGGGGCAGGATCAGGCACTTAGTAACCTAACTTTAGATGCCCAAGTCTGAAAATGTTGGCCATAACCTCTCTAGGACTCTGTTTCCCCATCTGTAAATGGAGATTACACTTATCCACTTTTGTAAAGTGGCTGGGGATTTATGGCTGAAAAGCATTAAAAGAGCCAGGCACTATTCATTTTTCTGCCTTGGAATCAGTTGAAAAACCAAACGATGGGCTAGATCCCTTGCTGGTGTAAACTGAAATAGTTCCGTTGAAGTCAATGATGCTAGGCAAATTTACACCTGCTAAGGATCTGGCCCATAGTTTGATTGTTCAACAAATTGTCTTTATATGAGACTTGAAACTGATTGCTCCTAGTCATTAAAGATGTTAAGGCATTCCTGCAAAAACAAGAGTTCGATTCTTGGTGCTCTTATTAAATTAAAAGGTTGGATAAATACACTGAGCGTATTTAAAAATTCCCTGCAGTTTCAGTTAGAAAGAGTCCCCATCGCACCATCCAACCTCATTTTCTGGCCTAATCTGCCACTGTTGATTTGTAGTATTAAACAGTAGTCATGTTCCACCCTGGTGGTAGATCAGGTGACACCTGAATATAGAGCCTGGTCCAAAGCCCATTCGTTGGCTTCAGTGGGCTTGGGATCAGGCCTATGGAGGCACAGGGCTAAATGCACCTCAGTATTTGCATGACACTTTACAACTTCAGTATTCTACTCCGTCTACAAATCCCCCATTAATAGCAGTAGTTCTGCCCATACAGGGAGAGCTAAACACCGAACGTGAATTCTGTCACGGGGAATCTTAGAAGAGAATTTATCCATAATACCTGATCTTTGCAGCCCTTATGCAGGTAAACAGTCCCATTGAAATAATGGGATAATTTATCCAAGAATGGGCTGAAGGATTGGGCCCATAGTTTGCAAAATTATTTGAAATGCCACATAATGAAAAGTGCTACACAAATATTATAGGTATAGTGCGACTACACCATATACTATTCCTACGATCACATTGCGTCACCCTGCACTGAGTTCTAAGGACACAAGATGAATATTAACTCTTGGGAAAGAGTGTCATTATGATACATAGATTCAGAGTTTGAGGCCAGAAGGGACCATTAGATCATCTAATCTGACCTTCCTATATATCACGAGCCATAAAATTTCACCCACTTCCCCCTGTATTGAACCCAATAACTTGTTTCAGAGTGGTAGTTGTGTTAGTCTGTATCCGCAAAAAGAACGAGGAGTACTTGTGGCACCTTAGAGACTAACAAATTTATTTGGGCATAAGCTTTCCTGGGCTAAAACCCACTTCATCAGATGCATAGAGTGGAACATACAGTAGGAAGATTTTATATATATATATATATATATATATATATATATATATATATATATATATATATACACACACACAGAGAACATGAAATGATGGGATTGCCATACCAACTCTAAGTGACTAATCAATTAAGGTGGGCTATTATAAGCAGGAGAAAAAAAACTTTTGTAGTGATAATCAGGATGGCCTATTTCAAACAGTTGACAAGAAGGTGTGAGTAACAGTAGGGGGAAACTTACCATGAGGAAATAACTTGTTTGGCTAAGCCATAACTTGTGTTTGGGAAAACATATCTTCCAGAAAGGCTTCTAACCTTGATCTGATTTTGATCTCAAGTGATGGAGAATCCACCAGTTCCCTTGGTAGTTTGTCCTAGAGGTTAATGATCCTCACTGTTAACAATTTGTGCCTTATTTCTAATTTGCATTCGTCTGGCTTCAGCTTCCAGACATTGCTTCTTGTTATGCCTTTCTTCAGTAAAGAGCCTTTTAGTGCCTGGTATCTTCTCCCCATTAAGGTAATTACACTTTGTTGTTAAGCCATGTGTGACAGGAAGGACAGGGATTGGGGAAGGACTAGCAAGGACTGACTTCATTTCCTCTTCTTTTCCAACAGCATGAAAGGAACCAACAGATTCCTTCTCCCATCAAAATCTGAGAGGCCTATTTTGTACCATGGTACTGCTGTCAAAAGCAGTTTCTGCTTTCATGTTCACAGACAGTTGCAAGGACCCAGTAAGGTTAAGTTATAATTACTTATTATGTATATTGCGGTAGCACCTACAGGCATCAGTCAGGGATCAGTGCTATAGTGCTAAGCACTGAAGATAATACACACATATAATAAAGACAGTCTCTGCCCCAAAGAGCTTGCAATCTAAATATATGATGAGAGACAAGAGGTGGAGATAAACAAACAAACAAACATGGGGAAGACAAAGTAAGCAGCAGTCAGAGCATGCCAGTATTTTGTAGGCACCACAGCAGAGGTGAGCTTTAAGGTGGGATTTAAAAGAATATTTTTCCAGTGATCTCTCTCTCTGTGCAAATGGGATGGTACGATATAAAGTATGAAGGTGCTTGAGGGAAATCTAGAATTGGTGAGTGATGACTGCTGGTGTTGGTAACAGAGAAGGGGCAGAGGTCAACAGCTTGGTAATATGGACAAAACATCAGACTTAGACACATTATTAATATAATCAAGTATATTTTTTCCACTTAACTTCATTGGGCTTGACTTCACAGATTGACTCCATCTCTATATGTTGGATCCAAGCACTGTCAAACCTTGGGTCAATCTTGAATTAGATCCAAACGTCATACCTAGAGCTCATTTCTAATTAAAAGTGTCTCTTTAGTACAGCTGGGGAGGAACCAGCTGATCAGCTTTATGGGAAATCTCACAATTTCTAATTTTGTTCCATTCTGGAATGAAAACAAAAATTTGAAATTTCCCATGAAATCCAATTCTGAAAAAAAGTTCATTTCACTTGGAGCAAAATGTTTCATTTCAGTAAAATCAAAACATTTTTTCTGATTTTGACCTTTTAAAATTATTTTTATATAAAACCATTCATTTTATTTCAAAGTCATTTGTAAACAGAAAATGTCAAAACAGCACCATTTGATATTATCAAAACACTTCATTTTGATTTTTTCAAACATTTTGAAAAAAACAGCATTTTTTGTTGAAAAACAATTTTGATAAAAAACTTCTGAAATTAGTCAACCAAAGAATGTTTGCAGCTCATTTCTATTAATTCTATTCACTAATGCAATGTACATACATAACTCCTCAGGCACTCCTCAGATGTACATGTAAACCCAAACTTCTTACTATTGCTTGTAAAAAGAACATCGTCATCATCAGTAAGGGAATCTTGACCTTCAAATATACAGGGAAAAATTTTAGAGAATGCAATTTTAGGAGCCTAATGATACTGACAGTGTGCTTTTAATCCTCATTTATATAGATCTACATTTCAGACATTTCTCCAGGGCCACACTCCGAGGGCTTCATTCTCAATTATTATTTAAAAGCCTTTCTTCCTTACACTTGAAAGGCCCCCTTTTATTTTTTGCTGAATGCTTTCTTTCTTATATTCTTACTTTTCACCTTTAGAAATTGTAATATTTGCATATCCCTCTACTACCTCTAGACTCGGTGTCTGAAACTCGTTTTCTAACTAGTCTCTGGATACCTGTGTTAAAAGAGGAATTAATATGAAAAATGTCTCAGAGTAATTATCCATTCTAAATGCTCAGCTCACAATGTGCCCATGCAGCACATTCTAGCCAGTTATTGTAATGACTTTGGACCAGAAAGTGAGCCCTTTATTCCCATTAATGAGCAGTTCCCATGAGTAATCCCATTGAAGACAATCAGACTACTCATATGAGTAACTACTCACCAGTGCGAGTAAGGGGTTCATATTACAGCCTTTTAGGGTTTTAATGTAGGACTTTGATGTAGAAGACCATTCACTTTACCCATTTTTGGCTCCATAAATCCTGAGGCGAAAGCAATGTTAGTGCTCACGATTTGATCTCTTGCAACATGTGGTGTTCTTCTTAAAGCCCCAGCTCCTGAACTCATATGAATATATGCGAATAGAAACTTTAATTAAAAGAAAAAGTTTCTAGTCCTTGTGGTTGCAAAGACCACATGAAAATTTGACCCAAATGTATCCAGAAGGCTCAAAAACCAGAACGCAAATAAAAAGAATCAAAATTTATTTTCTCTTTTTAAATCTCATGATTTTAACCCAATCTCATGATTTTGGGGGTTTGACTCTTGAATGGTTGGGACTGGCAATACTGTGAAAGTGTTAGCTATATAGATAATTTTTCCATCTGCTTACACAGCGAGAGTTTGGATTGCTTTCCCATTCACAGATTATGGGGATACAAATCCCCAATTTGTACATAGACAAAACAAAGGAGATGATATGGTTGCTGTGTTTGCAATATTGGACAGGATTTCACAAAAACCCTATTAATTCTGTAGCTAGCAGTGATTTTGGGGGACAGCAAGTGTGGCAGGGAGATTGAAAGGTAGGTGGAGAAAGCCTGGAAAATTTCACCTTTAAACTTCATGGCTTGAAACATTTAAAAAATGTCTATCCAGGGAATGCATTTTTGCTTTTTCTCTCTTTTTTGGTGGCTTACATTTACTTGCTATATATGACACACTACCTGCTTGTTCCATAGCTCGAAGATCTTTGTGTGGCTTCTGTCATACTATCTTGAGGCATTTAACAAAAGAAAGCAGGGCATAAAGCAAACAGTATATTACTATATTTCCTAAGATGTGCTGAGCACTTGCAACTCCAATTGACTTCAAGTGGACATGAGGGTGCGCAGCACCTCTCCAGATCAAGCCATAAATTATTAAAACAGATTAGTGAAGTAATAAAAATTATTTTTAACACCGTTAACGGATGGTCTACACTACGCGGTTAGGTCGATGTAAGCTGCCTTGCATTGACCTAGCTGTGGAAGTGTCTTCACTAAAATTTGGCTCCTGCCAACGTTAAGTGCCTCTCTACACCAATTTAGTTATACCACCTCCCCGAGCAGCATAGAGTCAAGATCAATGTCATTAGGTCAACATAGTGTCAGCATAGACACTGCATTGCTTATGACGTTAACTGTTACTGGCTTTCAGGAGCTGTCCCATAATGCCCCACACTCACAATATAATCGAAACAAGCTCTCCTGGTGAGGATGCACACCACCGACACAAGGAGCCAACCATGTGCATACACAAGTGATTTAATAACTGCGGTGGCTGTATGCAAACGTAAATTAAGTTGACCCAATTTTGTAGTGTAGATATGGTCTTTGAGTGGGAATTAGCGGGATGGGGGAAAAGGTGGAGTGGGAGGGAAGATAGATCTGATGAGGAGCCAGGGGAGAACTGGGACTGGGTGGGAAAAGAGACTGGTACAAAAAGTATTGGGGGGCAGGTAAAATGTTAGTGAGGAGCCCCGGGAGGGAGATTAGGACTGGGAGCCAGTGGGGATTCGAAACATCAATGGGGAGGTGGCAGGGAAAAGAGAGACGTATGGAACATGGAGCCAGGAGAAGGAAAACTGGGACTGGATGAGCAAGGAGACTGATACAGGGAGCAGGGTGGGAAGATCAGGACTGGAAGGAACAGAGTGGAAGAGATAGCGTAGATGGGTCAAGCTTGCAGAACATGGGTAAAAAAGACTATGCCTGCTAGAGTACACTCTTCTCCAGAGCCTGGAATGGAACCCAAGATTCATGAGTCGCACCATTCCTCAGCTACCTCATTGGCAGTGTCTCATTCCTTACTAGTCCTGCTCCACGCATAGGATGACAACCTACTACTGCTATCAGTTATTCTATTAGCTCAAGTGGCAGAGGTTTGTGTGGTGGATCTAAAGGTTTCAACCCTGCCAATGAACTATGTGGATGTCAATAATTATTAAGGTTACAAAGTCAAAAATTAAGAAATGCCTGGGCAAGCATAATATGGCCTGCCTGTGTGTGTGGATTATGATACACTCTTTAATGATGTGATCAGATACTATTTTTTACACAGGACCCCTGCCGCCTTCGGTGCACAGGATAGACCGGTTCTGGGGATGAATCAGGGATGTTCAATGAAAGAGTCTGTTGTCTATAGGACTCATGCTTCATTTATTGCAGAAGCCGGAAGGTGTGACATGAATGAGACACGGGATCACAGGAAGAGAGAGGACAGTCTCATGGTTAAGGCAGTTGAATGCTGCCCTGGGGAATTGGATTCTATCCCTGCTTTTGTCACAGAGTTCCTGTGTGATACTGGGCAAGTCACTTCAACCAAATTTTTCACAGGCTGTCACTAATTGTGTGTTCCTCATTTTCTGAGTGCCTGATCTGAGACCCTGAGGTCTGATTTGCAAAAGTGGTGAGCACTCAAGCAGTAACTGAAGTCAATGAGAAAGTGCTGTACAATGCTAAGTACTGTGAAAAATAAGGTCCTAGCTATGTCAAACTGGGCACCCTGGGTTAATACCACCCCATCATCTAACACACGCACAAGGGGACTGAATTAAGTTACAGACACAATCTCAACTGAGGAATTTCCTAACTTTTGAGCATTTGACTTTGCAACCTTAATAATATTTTTTTAACTTTTTTTTTAAAATGTGTAATAATGGTTAATTTATCAAACTGGCTAGGAATCACATCTGCAGGAATACTTAATTATGGCTCCTATGTGTGTTGATTATCTATGTATCTAAAAGGCTGTAGTACTGATGTATCACAGACAGTATAAATGTGCATATGGTGGAACAATTTGTCTAGCAAATTTAAAAAGTGATGTTGACAGAGTCCCAAGAGAGAGCTGCACAGCCTGGTCTCATTGCTGGTTCTATCATACCACAGCAAGAGCTAGGCAGCAAGAAAGGCATGTGGGAAATAAATAAGGGTATGTCTACACTACGGTACTAGTTCGATTTCTGTGAAACCGAACTTGTGAACCCGATATTTCCATGTCGATTGTTCGAATCCACACCAGGGATGTTTATTCGAATGTCCGAGTCCACAGTAGGGGGGCAAGCGTCGACATTGCAAGCGGTGCACTGTGGGTAGCTATCCCACAGTTCCCGCAGTCCCGCCTGCCCACTGGAATTCTGGGTGTAGCCCCCAGTGCCTTGTGGGAACGAAATTGTGTCAAGGGTCGGTATACGTACATTTCGTCACTCGACCCACACTTCCGCCTTCCCTACGTGAAAGCGCCGGCGGGGAATGAATTCGCGCCCTTTTCCTGTGGCTGATAGCTCGGACGCCACTGGACAGTGAGCATGGAGACCTCCGCGATTATCGCAGATGTTCTGTCCGTAGCCAACAACTCGCGCCTTATAGCGCACCTTTTCCAGACTCTGTTGCAGAGAAATCGGGAGAGGAGACAACGTAATCTCCGGGAGTACTTAGACTTTGAAAGGGGCATTGATCTCTTGCAAAGCACTGGACCCCGGACCCTAGAGATCATGGTGGCAATGGGTCATGTTGATCCCGTGGAACGGCGATGCTGGGCAAGGGAAACAAGCACTGACTGGTGGGACCGCATAGTGATGCAGGTATGGGATGAGTCCCAGTGGCTGCGAAACTTTCGGATGCGTAAGTGCACTTTTATGGAACTTTGTGAGTTGCTGTCCCCTGCCCTGAAGCGCCAGGACACCCGGATGCGAGCTGCCCTCACTATCCAGAAGCGAGTGGCCATAGCCCTGTGGAAGCTTGCAACCCCTGACAGCTACCGGTCAGTAGCGAACCAATTTGGAGTGGGCAAGTCTACCGTGGGGGTTGCTGTGATGCAGGTAGCCCGTGCAATCGTTGACCTGCTGCTCCACAAAGTAGTGACCCTGGGAGACGTGCAGGCGATCATAGATGGCTTCGCAGCAATGGGATTCCCAAACTGCGGTGGGGCCATAGATGGGACACACATCCCTATCCTGGGACCGGAACACCAGGGTGGCCAGTATATTAACCGGAAGGGCTATTTTTCTATGGTTCTGCAAGCACTAGTGGACCACAAAGGACGTTTTACAAACATCAATGTTGGGTGGCCAGGAAAGGTTCATGATGCTCGTGTTTTCAAGAACTCTGGTCTGTTTAGACGCCTGCAACAGGGGGTTTATTTCCCCGATCACAAAATCACTGTTGGGGAGGTGGAGATGCCAACAGTGATCCTGGGGGACCCTGCCTACCCGCTAATGCCATGGCTCATGAAGCCATACACGGGAGCCCTGGACACTGAAAAGGAACTCTTTAATTACCGCCTGAGCAAGTGCAGAATGGTGGTGGAGTGTGCCTTTGGCCGTCTCAAGGCAAGATGGCGAAGCTTACTTACTCGCTCCGACCTCAGCCCTAAAAATATCCCCATTGTGATTGCGGCGTGCTGTGTGCTCCACAATCTGTGTGAGATCAAGGGGGAGACATTTATGCAGGGCTGGGAGGTTGAGGCAAATCGACTAGCAGCAGATTACGCTCAGCCAGACACCAGAGCCATTCGAAGATCACAGCGGGAGGCGGTCCGCATCCGTGAAGCTTTGAAAGCTCGCTTCCAGACAGAGCGGGTTAACCATTGACTGCTCCACTTCCGTAAACAGATACTGGACCTACCCCTGTCCCTTTACACATGTCCCGTTGCCCATCCTCCCATTACCAACCGCCTTCCCCCTCCTTGGATCAACGCTGTAAAGTCACAGTAAAGGAAAGATTTTTTTGTTTGAACGTGTTCCTGTACTTCTTCTTGGGTAATGATTATCACCGTGTAGGCATACGGCGGTTGGGGGGAGGTTTGGTTGGGGAACACTTCCCTTCAAAGGGGAAGCTGTTGATCCTGCCCAAAGCGCAGTGCCAAGAGGTGTTCCGCTTGCTTATAGGGACCATCAACCTCTTCTAATCCCATGTGTGTGTGGTGGTGTCTATGTGCCTTTTACGTATTGAGTATCGCCAACGGATCACACAGTGCATTGATCTATCCAGCAGGCTACTGTCAGCCGCAAAAGATCAGCGACCACCCTCGCCAAACATACAGTGCACCACCCAACCCCCAACCCCACGTTTAGAACGTAGAAACCAGCACAACGAAGGAAAGGTGTGCTTAATGCATGCAATGTGTACTGTGCTTGTCACTTCAGCAGTTAACCTGTCTGCACCCTCGTTTGTGCTCCCATTCTCTGCACTTAAAAACTATGTTAACCACTACCCAGAGATACAAACTGTCCCATTTAAAACACTCAGGGAAACATTGGTGAACCAAAAAACAAGATTTATTCAACAAAACAGTAACTTCACATGGAACCTGGGAAGGGAGGTGCTCAGGGGTGCTGCTGGATGGAGAGGAGGGAAAAGTCTATGGTTTTGGGAATGACAGCCTTCTGCTGTTGCAGCGGTCTGCAGGGGTGGATTGAGTATTTCCACGCACCCTGGCTCCCCTTGTCCTAGTGACTTTTGGGGAGGAAGCCACTGGACTTGGTGGCGGGGGAGGGCGGCTTGAAAGAACGTACAGAGGCGCTCTTTCCTCATGTCTCCTGTCCTGGAGAATATCCACCAGGCGCCGGAGCGTGTCTGTTTGCTCCCTCATGATTCCCAGCATTGTTTGGGTCGCCTGCTGATCCTCCTGCCGCCACCTGTCCTCGCGCGCTTCAGCCCTCTGCTCCCGTTCCCTGGCTGCTCGCTCGTACCGTGCGAAGTCCTCTCTGCGCTGTGCCGCCTCCCTCTGTGACAGCATCACTAATTCCGAGAACATGTCGTCCCTGGTTCTCTTTTTGCGCCGCCTTATCTGGACTAGGCCATGGGTGGGAGAAGCACGGGTTGGGTGGGAGACACTCACAGCTGTGGGATAAATGAAAGGGAGTGAATTCCTCAGACAGATACTTTTTCAAGAACAATGACCATACTCTTTCACCGTGAATAGGACCAAAGACAGTGCCTATCACATGTACACGTACTACAAGGTCAAATAATATGCCTTAAGGCTGAGTGAGTGTCTAGGGTCCCGGTATACGGATCCCAGAGGCCTTTCCGTACACAGAAAATCACCTCTCTGAAAACCATGGTAAGCTGCTTACTTACGACTGCTGTGAGATTGCTTCACAGCACTGCTCTACTCCCATGTCTCCCTCAGTGTTCCTGGCGGCGGTCAGTAGCTGCTGCTGGCCAAACCGGTAATCTACGGCGGCTGTCCTAAACCCCCCCCCCCCCCCCCCCCCGTCCGCGTTGCCGCTGCAGGGAACCAAAAATGCCCGGGAACCGCTCAGCGTGAACGGCTCGCCTACCCTTCCCCCCCCCTCAGCGTGGCCGCTCCAGGGAACCAAAAATGGCCGCGAACTGCTCTGCGTGAACGGCTCGCCTACCCTTCCCCCCCCTCAGCGTGGCCGCTCCAGGGAACCAAAAATGCCCGCGAACCGCTCAGCGTGAGCGGCTCGCCTACCCTTCCCCCCCCTCAGCGTGGCCGCTCCAGGGACCCAAAAATGGCCGCGAACCGCTCTGCATGAACGGCTCGCCTACCCTTCCCCCCCTCCGCGTGGCCGCTCTAGGCAATGTAAAATGCCCGCGAACCGCTCAGCGTGAACGGCTCGCCTACCCTCCCCCCCCTCAGCGTGGCTGCTCTAGGGAATCAAAAATGCCCGCAAACCGCTCAGCATGAACGGCTCGCCTATCCTATCCCCGGTTTAGCGTTGCCGGTCCCCGGGACTGTCACTTCCCGCGCACCGATATGCACTACTGGTTTTGCTCCAGAGCCTCTACCACCACGCGGTAACGTAAACTGCCGGGTGTCTGTCTGTAAGGGGAAAAGGAAGCATGCAGTATACTAATTATACTACTCATTCGAACCAGGACCCCATGACTGATATCACTCTGATGAGGATTACGGAGACAGAGAAAAACTGCATGCTGAGTCAATGCAAGCAAACCCCGGGGCCGTATGCTGCCATGCTATGCAAGGCAATGATACCAGAGTACCTGCTGCTTGCATGGCGCGGGAAAGTATCCTACCATGGAGGAGACAATAAGGCAGCTCTCCCAGTGAACGTGCTAGACAAGCTATCGCTGTACCTTCAAGACAGCTTCTCTGAGATCTCTGCTGGTGATTACACCTCTATCCCCATACATATTGACAGACTTTTCGAATAGTTGCACGGGAAAGCGACTCCAAGGTGAAGCGCATAAGGCCAATGAAGCCACAGTTACAGAGCGCTAACACACCATAACTATTGTATTGAAAATAAATGTCTAAAACACTGACCTGATGATCCCTCTCCTGATTCCTGGTCAGGAATGCTGCCTTGGGAGTGTTCGAAGGGCAGCGCAGTCAGGGTCAGGAATAGTTCCTGGCTGTCGGGGAAATCTCCAGGGTGACCGCTTTCGATTGCCTCGTCCCCCTGCCCTCCTTCCTCTTCTTCGCCGTCAGCGAAAACCTCCTCCGATGTGTCCGTAGAATGGACCCCATCATCGGTGTCCACGGACACTGGTGGGGTAGTTGTTGCCGCACCACCGAGCATGGCGTGCAGTGCCTCGTAAAATCGGCAAGTCTGAGGCGCTGAGCCGGAGCGTCCGTTGGACTCTTTGGTCTTTTGGTACGCCTGACGTAGCTCCTTGATTTTGACGCGGCACTGCGTAGCATCCCGGCTGTACCCTCTCTCCGTCATAGCCTGTGAAATCTTCTCGTAAATTTTGGCATTCCGTCTTTTTGAACGGAGCTCGGCTAGGATGGATTCATCGCCCCACACAGCGATGAGATCCAAAACCTCACGATCACTCCATGTTGGAGCTCTCTTTCTATTCACCGATGGCATCGAAACCACCGCTGTAGAGCTCTGCATCATTGCCAGTGCTGCTGAGCTCGCGACTATGTCCAAAGAGGCAATGTGATTCAAAATGGCCACAGAGGAAAAAGTATTTAAATTTTCGCGGGGATTTCTCTGAGTGGCAGGTCAGAGCATCCGAGTACACAATACTGCCCTGAGCGTCCACCGAGTGGTGCACTGTGGGATAGCTCCCGGAGCTATTAGCGTCGAATTCCGTCCACAGTACCTCGCATTCGACATGCCCATTTCGATTTTGGCGCTACTCCCCTCGTCAGGGTGGAGTACCGAAATCGATTCAAGGAGCCCTTAATGTCGAAATAAACTGCTTCCTAGTGTGGACGGGTGAGGGATTAAATCGAGTTAACGCTGATAAATTCGACATAAAGTCCTAGTGTAGACCTGGCCTAAGAGAAGGGTTAAGATAAAGAGCTGGTAATAGCCCAGGCCTGTATGCCTGGAGACTCACATCAATATCACCACTAAAAATGACTATTTAGCATAATAAACATCAATCTCTAGTCTTATGTTTTGCCCACTTGAGAATACTGTTACTTTCTGCTCAATTACTAGTCAATATACGGTACCTTAAAGGATGACAGACTTTTTTTTTTTTTTTTTTTACAGTGATATACTGCCCTGAGCACCATAAAATTGAACTGCAATCTATCCAGAAAAAAGCAGTGGCCGGAAAAAAGCAGTGGTAAACTGGACGGGAATGGTTTGATCTATAATATTATAAAGTCACAGTTCAGGTGGTAATGAATAAAAAAGTATTGCTTCCAGCAAAACAGAATTATACTGTCTGAGTATGGTGGATAATAGAATATCTCTGGGAATTATTCTGCATTAAGCTTCTGCAAGGTGCTGAGTGAGCCCAACTCCCATTGAAAACAATGTATGCTGAGCCGTGTTCATTACCTTGCAGGAGTCTCTCTGCATCTTGTAAGATCAATGCCATTAGTTTAATTGTAAACTCCCTGGAGCATAGGTCATCTTTTACTCTGTGTTTACACAACACCCAGACAATGGGACCCCAAATTTGAGTGGGACCTTGATGTGATTCTAGAATACAATAAATAAATGATAATATATTATTAGAGAGCAAGGTGTGAGAGTTAATATCTTTTATTGGACCAACTTCTGTTGATGAAAGAAACAAGCTTTTGATCTTAAACAAAGCTGATGAAGAAAACCTGAAGAAGAGCTTTGTATAAGATCAAAAGCTTGTCTCTTTCACCAAAAGAAGTTGGTCCAATAAAAGATATTACCTCACCCACCTTGTCTCGCTAATATCCTAGGGCCAACGTGGGTACAGCAGCACCACAAATAATAAGATACAGCAGATGCATTCACAATTGGAACTAAGAGCAAATGAAACATTTAGTAAAATAGGAAATTAATAATTTACAAGATATTTTCAAATTTAATAGCCAATCTTGCAAAATATATTTTGTCTCTAATTAGCAGTTATAGGTAGCAGTGAGGTGTTTCAAACCTTGAGCTTTCTAGAGTGCAAATGATGAATGAACTTCAGTAGACTTTTTAAGATTTGGAATAGGCAGCTACTTTTGGACTGGCATATAATCAAGTGACTTGCCTGTTAGGATTCTGGATTTATGAGGTACCAATATAATGTGTGTGTAAATAAACTGTCCTCTGTAAATACTCTACAACAGGCCTTTTAAAGTATCTGGAAATGGGAGATTCCTTCATTTTGGGTGTATGGAGCCAGTAAGTAACAAGAAGTCAATACTGTATTTAAATCTATTTAAAAAAACAACAACAAAGAATAGGATTCACATTTTTCTACTTGATTTTTATATAACGTTTGTGGGATCAAAAGATTTGGTTAACAAGACCTCAATAAGATAATTATAAATCCACAAATTCAAATACATTTCTTTATGTGCCCAGCAATTGAAGGATCAACTTTTTTACTGAGTGGGTATTGTATAGGGATCATAATTAGGTGATTAGAGAAAAGTTATATGTGTTTGTGAACAGGTGCACATACACTGGGGGAGAGGTTGTCAGGAGATGTTGAAACTTTTATCTTGGGAAAAGTACTTACTTGTATGTAAAGTTCTCTGAAGACAGGATTTTTATAGCCTTTCCTACATTACATCATAGCTTCCTGTTTATGGCACAGAGGAGCATATGACTTGACTCAAGGCGGTTAAGCGTATTATTGTATGTCATCCACATATGTGGCTTCACTATCACATTCATTTGTGCAGTGATCAGATCCTTTTAATAAGGAAGAGTTTAGAAAAGTTCCAGGCATATGACCTTAATCAGTAAAACTGAGGATAACAGCATTGCCTTACCTCACAGGGGTGTTAAGAGGATAAATACATTAAAGATTGTGAGGTGCGCAGATATTATGATAATGTGGGCCATATAAGTACCAGATATATATCAGTGAACTGTAAGAGATCATCCATCAGTACCACCACTTGTGTTTCTGTTCCATATTCTAGTCTGAAAACAGTTTGTGAAGAGTCTGTCTAGGATATTGGCTGTGGTCCTATGGACTGTTGCATTCTGAAGTTGACTTTTTCCTAGCTTCTCAATAAGTTTGCTTAGGAATGGGAAATGTTATACCCCGTAGTAGTTAGCTAGCTCTGTTGCACCTAGGAAAGTTTACTGGGTGGAAGGATTTCTTCCATATGTTGAATGTTAGAAAAGTCAGAAGAGGACATAACTGGTCATAGCTCTCCTTCACCAACAAGCAAAGACGTGTCTAATTCATAGGTGGTGGGCCATGCCTTTTTCAATGTGCCCAGCACTTCTTGTACAATGAACATGCTAAGCTGGGGGAGGAGAGGTGATCTGGTGTTTGGCCTGTGTATGAAATCCAGTTCCATGCACCCTACAAAACCTTCCCAGATGCAGGTTATTTTCCTAGGACAGAAAGATGCTTGTTCCTTACAACACATGGTGTTGCATTGTGCACCACAGGCAATCAGATTTGATGAAGTGGTTCACACCCCTCTACGCTCCGCCCCATACAATAATAACTCTTTGAGGCATGTTTGTGTGGCTTCTGTGGAGTCAGGGAAAACTGATCTCTTGGCCATAGTGATTTTAATATGATTTGATCCTTTCTGGCTGCATCTATTTACAGAGAGTTTTCTTGAAAATAATTGTTGCAGTAGCAGCAGAGCTAGACATGGTAGGATTTGCAGCAGAAAAAGGACCTCTGGCATTTTTATTACTGTATCATCTAGACCAGTGGTTTTCAAACTGCAGGTCACGACCCAGAACTGGGTTACGGAATGTAAGGCACTGGATCGCGGTGGTTCTGGTCAGCACAGCTGACTGGGCCGTTAAAAGTCCCGTCAGCGGTGCTGCCCGGCTAAGGCAGGCTAGTGTCTACCTGTTCTGACACCGCGCTGCACCCTGGAAGCGGCCAGCAGCAGGTCTGGCTCCTAGGCGGGGAGCCCACGGAGGCTGCCTGCGCTGCCCCCGCCACATGCACCGGCTCCTACTCCCATTGGCAGGTTCCGGGGCAGTGCCTGTGGGCGAGAGCCTCTTGCGTGTCTCTGCCTAGGAGCCAGACCTGCTACTGGCTGCTTCCGGGGCGCAGTGCAGTCCATGGTGCCAGGACAGGCAGGAAGCCTGCCTTAGCACCCCCGCTGCGCCATTGACTGGGAGCCGCCCAAGGTAAGCCTGTGCCCCAACCCCGCGCCCCAGCCCTGAGCCCCTTCCTGCAACCCAAACCCCTCATCCCTGGGCCCAGCCCAGAGCCCCTCCTGCATCCCAACCCCCTTCCCTAGCCTTGAGCCCCTCCACCCCAGAGCCCCCTCCTGAACACCAAACCTTTCATCCCTGGTTCCACCCCAGAGCCTGCACCCACAGCCCTGCCCGCCCCCCCCAATCCCCTGCCCAACCCCAAAGCCCCTCCCACACCCTAAACCCCTAATTCCCAGTCCCACCCTGCAGCCCTCATCCCCACACACGAAACCTCTGCCCCAGCCCTGAGCCACTCCCATACCCTCATCCCCAGCTCCAGTGGGTCGGACATCAACAATTTTCTTCAACTGGGTCACCAGAAAAAAGTTTGAAAACCACTGATCTAGACCTGCTCTGACCTGTGTCTCCTATGAAGCACAGCTAGCATAGTTCTGGCTGCTATAAAATTTGGTCTAATAAAAGATATTACCTCACCCGCCTTGTCTAAAACAATAATGCTAGACAAGCAAAAGAAGTAGGGAGAGGATTAGAGCAACCAGATTCTGATCTAGAATACCCCAGCATAAATCCAGAGTAACTCCAAAAAAATTGGAATCTGATTGTGATCAGAATTTTACTTGTAATCTGTGAACAAGCTCACAGGAAGTTTAAACAAAAAAGGAGCTAAATTCATTCGGGTTGTAAGCAGCTGCCACATCAGTACTATAAACCATGATGTAAATTACACGCGCGACTTCAAATGGGCCAGAAAAGGGGCAGAAGAGGGACAATGCTGTAACTTGCCCCAATTAGGCACGCAAAATGCGCATAATTTCCACACAGCGGCGATGGGAGGGGAGGTACAAGGAAAAGCAATGACCAGAAGAGTGTAAAATAACAGATGCCACTCGGCATCTCCTCGGGTTCGCTGGTCAGGCCCAGAGGGCTCACGTGCCTGGACCTGTTGTCTTCATGGGCCGCGCCCCTTAGCATGGAGCTGGTACCTTGCACACGCCAGGAGCAGGGAGAGGAACACCCAAGGTGGCAGGTCCCGCGCGCGCTTCTGACCCCGGTGCTGACTGGCCTCTCGGAACGGGGCAGGCAGAGGTCCGCCCCTACCCCCCCCCCGAGGGCGGGCGTGGCCCGTGGGAGACCTATGGGGTGCAGCCTCCTCAACATCCCGCCCCGCCTCCTCGCTCCACGTCACCGCCCCGCGGTTCCCCCGCATCCACGCCGCCTCCCTGCTCGGTTCCTCCCCACAGCCCGCGGCTCCACCAGCGCTTCCGCCCGCCAGCAGGGGGAGCCATGTGAGCGCCCACCTCCCCCGCCCCAGCGTACCACGTGACCCAGGCGCCGCAGAGCCGCCGCCGCCGCGCAGGCTCCCTGGCGCTCCCCTCCTCTCCCCGCCCCGTCTAGGGCTCGGGATCAAAATGGCGGCGGCGGCTCCGGCACCAGCAGGACCGGGGAGGGGAGTCAGGAGGAGCCGCTGAGCGGGCCGGTCGCGAATGGAGGCCTCGGGCAGCAGCCGCTGTTGGAGGTGAGGAGCCACCGGGGGCAGAGCGGTGAGTATCTGGGCTCACGGGCCACCTCCGGGCCACGGCCCCTCTCACCGGGAGCTGGGCTGTTGCCCCTATCGCCCCTCTCTCCCACAGGGCTCCCTGTACTTGCCCAGGAGCTGAGCTACAGCCCGCCCGCCGTCTCTACAGCGCTGGGGCTGGGGGGTGCCTGGACTATAGCCCTCCAGCACCACCGCTGCCCACCTGCCCCAGTGTTGGCCTACGGCCCCCTTCACCTTCTCCCTCCAGGTTTCCCCTGCGCTCCCACCCTAGTGCTGGGCTCCCCTTACACCCACCTCAAGCAGCTTCCCCTTCTGCCTCGTACTGAGTTGTAGGATTCCCTTTCAGCCCACGGGGCTTGGCTTAGTTTTCCTTCTCCATGGCTGTCTGTAGGGTCTCTCTTGAAACCAGTGAGTGGCTGGCCCGCTCTCCACTCCACAGGACGTTGCACCGTCCCCGTGGTGGGTTGCAGGACCCGCACCCCCACGATTTTTCTCATGGATATCTCATTGCCCGTCTGAAACGAACTTGGAGTGCTTTGCAGACTATGTGTAGGCTTGTCCCTCTGGAACATTTTCACTGCTGGTGGGATGGGGTTTTCGTGCTGTTTGCTTATGCATCTCACTTTCCCTCTGTCACAGAAGGGTATAATGACTCCCACCTCACCTGCAGAAGCGGTGTGAGACTTCATGTGTTTTTCAGGCAGTTTGAGATTCTTGGGCAAAAGATGCCCAGAAATGCAAAGTGTTATCATCCTAACAGATAAATAGGTAGGTAATAAGACATCAACTTTGTAGGATTTGCACCCATTTAAACCACATCTGGATTTGGCCCAGAGAGTGCAATACATCATCTTTTAGCTTTGTTTCTTTCTTCCTACTGGCCAAACCAATACAGCATAATATGATAAAGCTGAAGTGCTTGGCAAACTGCATATACAGCATCACTGAAATGCAACAACTTCTGGTATGTAAATAATAACACTTTGTATTTCTGTTTCCTCATACATCCATTTTGGACATGGGTTTGTTAGTGGTAATAACTTTATCTACTTTATGCAGAGGTGTTAAGCTTTGATTTATTTACTGAAAGGTGGTATAGAGGAGTACATCTCATAGCACTTTACAAACATTAACACCACTCTCAGTGGACAAGTATTATACTTGTATTACATAAAGAGAGAAGAATTCCTTTTACTTACATTCACTGATTTATGTTTTCCTGCTTTGAAGCTCTTGTTTATGAAATCAGAGTACAAACGTTTATTTCCCAATTAGAAGTTCAATGTCCGTGTAACTGTCTGGCTGAGTGGATGGTACTTTTATTGTTAGTGAGGGGTGGGGTTATGTTCTCTTGTTTTTCCAAATATAAATAAACTCAGTGGATTGCATTGTCTGAACCTTTAAAAGGTAGAAATGGTTACTCTTGGCAGAATATCTGAAAGTGTAATATACTCAAAGGAATGCTCTTGGGGTGTGTGTACCTTCAGAGAATAATTTTCCTATAACTAGAATTGTAATTGATACATTGAAATGCATTGAACCAATTGAGAACTTATTACAGTAGAACCTCAGAGTTACAAATGCCAGAGTTATGAACTGACCAGTCAACCACACACCGCATTTAGAACCAGAAGTACGCAATCAGGCAGCAGCAGAGACAAAAAGTAAATAAATAAAACACCCCAAAAACAAACACGGTACAGTACTGTGTTTAAATGTAAACTACTAAAAAATAAAGGGAAAGTTTAAAAAAAATTGACAAGAAAAGGAAACTGTTTCTATGTTTGTTTTATTTAAATTGTGATAGTTAAAAAGCAGTATTTTTCTTTTGCACAGTAAAGTTTCAAGCTGTATCAAGTCGATGTTCAGTTGTAAACTTTGAAAGAACAAGCATAACCCTTTGCTCAGAGTTATGAACGTTTCAGAGTTACAAGCAGCCTCCATTCCCGAAGTGTTTGTAACTCTGCTGTTCTACTGTACTTCAATACCACACTCTGTATAGGTAGCACTATGTGACGGTTTCCTGTACATACACATGCTAACCCAGGGATCTCAAACTCAAATCACCACGAGGGCCACAGGAGAACTAGTAAATTGGCCCGTGGGCCGCATCACTGAAACCTTTTCATACAATGATACAAAAGTATAGTCAAAAATGAAGAGTAATATAGTATGCTGTTAAAAGTCAATGTATTAACTTTTTAAAAACTAATGCAAAGAGGGGTTTTAATAAAATATAAACACTCTCAGTAATGTTTGGAGCTTGGCTGCCAGTGGAGTTGGCGCCTATGGCGGGCCGCAGGAAATAACTCCGCGGGCTGCGTGTTTGAGACCCCTGTGCTAATCACTGGCCTAGTGAATCAGGTTTGTAGTATCTATGACTTGAAAAGTTAGTGTAATAGGCAGTAATTCAGTTCAAATGTTGACTTGCATGGGGTCTTGATGTGGGCAAGGAGGACATTTAGAAAGTCCTGTTCAAGTTTTCAATGAATATTTGTTTCTATTCCTGATGCTTTCCAAAGAACTGATACTAAGTTCTTTATAGTTTGATGTATGTAGTGTTGTAGCTATGATGGTCCCAGGATATTAGAGAGACCAGGTAGGTGAGTTCATATCTTTTATTTGGCCAATTTCTGTTGGGGTGAGAGACTGAAGAAGAGCTCTTTGTGTCTCGAAAGCTTGTCTCTCTCACCAGCAGAAGTTGGGCCAATAAAAATATTACCTCACCCACCTTGTCTCTTTATATTTGACACAGCCTCACTAAGAGTTATGGTAATCTGCTTCAGGACGCTTAGCAGCATTTGGAGTGGGTTGACATTTTCTTCCAATTTTATATATTTGGTCAGACTTGAAACACAGCTTTTAAGTTTGGAAATCTTGAACTACTTTTTCTTAGTTACACTGTGACTTAATTTTTTATGGTTGTTCTTGTTAATGTAAATGAGTTTCCTTGTATGTCCAGATTCCCCTGCTGAGTCATAGATGGCTGTGTTGTAATCATGTATACCTGGCATTGGTTGATTTATGGAGATGCATATATGAAAGACTTAAATTATTTTTATAAGCCACCTTAGAATACATGCAGAGACATGCTGCTGGGCTGTTTTCTCGGGTTTTGAGCTTGTCTAGGAGACCGCTTGAAATTTTGTGTGTAAACATATTACATATTCTGATGCAATTGTAGAATAAGCAGTCTCTTAGTTAATTTCTTTGAATTAAGTTCAGCAGGACTATCAGAGCCTTGAGACCAAAGTTAGCCTTGATTGAGATGAGAAACTGCTGCATATGTGATTACAGTACCAGGTTCATATCAGTGGAGAAAACAAGACAACCTTTAAAAAAACATTATACTTATTATTGGAATTAGTTAAGGATTTATTGTGGCAAACTCTTGTTTAAAACTGTTACAAAAATATAACTAGAACTGAAGCTTTCATACTTCTAAACATGTTTGTGTAGATGTATTTGTGAAGGTTGCCAAATGGCTATTGAAACTGGTATACACTCTTCTGCATCTATTCTGAAGAAAGTAATCAGCAAACTTTGTCTTATGGGTAGATTACACAGCCTACATTTAGAAATCTGTGTTCAGATCTGGCTCTAACCCCAACTCTGTGACTATGGGTGAGTCGCTCTTCTTCTCATTTTTACTGCCCAGGTACTCAGAAGAATGTGTGAGGCTTAATTCTCAATGTGCTGCTAAATCCGTTGATGGAAATTGCTACACAATTGCACAGTATTTCCCATGTTAATCTACCAATATACCCATACTGTGACCTGACAGGACTGTCTTTGGGGATGAGAGAATAATTGCATTTTCATGCCCATTTAGTCTTTGTCCTGTATAAGACTATGGGCAGGTCCACACTTAAAAAGCTGCAGTGCTTTAGTGAAGGCGCTGCTCTGCTGACGGGAGAGCTGCTTCTGTTGGCATTGTTAATCCACCTTCGCAAAAGGCGGTAGCTATGTCAATGGGGGAAGCCCTCCCATCGACATAGCACTGTCTACAATGGGGTTAGGTTGGTATAACTGCATAGCTCAGTGGTGTGGATTTTTCCCACCCCTGAGTGACAGTTATACCGATATAAAGTTATAGTGTAGACCTGGCCTACCAAAAAGTATACAAATTGTAATGGTTTTGAGTGCTAATGACTGTTGGGAATGTGAATGAGATCACCACAACACACTTCACAGATAAGCCAGTACACGATCTGTGTACTGTTGTTTTAATCTTTTGAAAAAAGAAAGGAAAGCAAAATAGCAAAGCAGGCTTAAGCAAAATTTATTTTGTAACTTGTATCTGAAATCTCACCTTAGCTGCAGCTTCTCATTTTTAGTAAAGTGCTGCTTTTTACCCTTTTTACCCCCCAGCTAGACTTACACCAGGACGTCAGATGATGTCAGCAGCTCATCTGGGACCAGGATTCAGGATTCTCTGTGCGTGCCGTTCTTTGTTCTCATGACTAGAGCACAAAGCGCTCTTGCAGCATTAAGACATTGAGTTAAATTGGAAACCGTTTAAATTGATCATTGAGTAGTAGTACAGAAGTTCACACCAAACAGTGAAAGACTCTTTATATGTGTATGTATATTTTAAAAGTGTGTAATTCAATAACTAAGTGGAACTGAATGGTTTACAGATTCTTTTGGGAGGTAGGGGGGTTTAAGTTTCTGTCCTTTTCTTACATTTGTAGATTTAAATCATTCCCATAATAGCCATACTGGATCAGACCAGTGGCCTATGTAGTCAGTATCCTTTCTCCAACAGTGACCGTACCAGCTGCTACAGAGACAGACACCTGCAGTAGGTAACTGTGGGATAACCTGCCTCCAGGGGAATTTTAATCCTAATCCCTCAAAATTAGAGATTAGTTTATGCTCTGAAATGTGAGGGTTCAAATACCTTCCAGAGCTTTTAAAAATATATATTTACTATTATAACTGAATAATCTTCTCTATATAAATGTCTAATCCTCTTTTGAATCCTTTTAGGTTTTTGGTCTCTATTTTAGGGCACTGAGTGCAACAGTCTAATTGTGTATTGTATGAAAAATTTTACAGTTAGAATTTGCCACCTCTCAATTTCATTGAATGTCCCCTTTTTCTTGTACTGAGATGAATAGAAGCTCCTGATGTACTTTTACCATTTATAGTTTTTGTAAACTCATCACCTTCCCTGTTATTTGTCTTTAAAGTCAACAGACAGTTTGACTTTTCAGTCTCTCCTCATGTGAGAATTTTTCCGTGCCCCTAATCGTTCTCATTGTCCATCTTTGATCTCCCTCTTTCTACTATATCCTATTTGAGATAGTGTTGTTTCAGTATGCTAATTTGCAGCTGTTACTCTTAAGTATGGTAAAAGGAGTACATTTGTCTCCCAACTTCTTAACCTCAAAGACTCAAGACGATCATCCCAAGGGAAATATATTTGTCATAGTTAAACTTTTAACTAGTTGAGAATAGAAAATCTTTCCCTAGCTTTTTTTTTTTTTTCAAGACCTAATAACATTCTGCTACTTTCAGAACTGATTGACAGATCTGTGTTAAACTTCTACTGTTAGTATGGATGCTTCAGTTTCAACAAGTAGAGGCTTGCTAGTAAATGTCTGTCACTTGATCAAAGAGTTACATACTTTGAGAAGTGTCACTCAATTAGTGGATCTGAAAATTGAGTGCCAAACAATGTCATCTTATGATCTGGAGTCAGTTGAGAGGAGATGCAACTATGTCTCCTTTGTATGTAACTAATAGTCCAGTGGTGGGATTTTAATCAGGATTTTGCTTAAATACTATGTACAAACCTGTCTAACATTAATCCTGTGCAGTGTCTTGTCTTGTGTACTGACATAAATAATATTTGTCAGTTACCTTAGGAGAGTGCCAAAGAAGCAGGATCTCTTTATACAATGTGATACGAGAGACGAGTTACCTGTCTTTACTTTCAAGCTTTTTAATTTTGCTTCTTTGCAGAGTTATCAAAGCAAAGTTATTACCATGAATTAGTCATTCTGATAAATTGAGGAAAAATACTTCTAAAAGGCTAGAAAAACAAGGAAGTGCATTTTAGGAAGCAATATAAAATCTTAAATCAAACTCTCCTCATTGCCTTCATGGCTCAACACAACTTCATCCTGGCGTACATCTTGGATCTCATTTTGTCTTCCTTCACTCCACTAATGGTGCCACCCTCAGTGCTTTTGTTGTTTCCTTCTCCCTCTCCCACCTCAGTCCCTTATACTTTGAAAACACTTGCCAGGCTACACCCGTCTCACTCATATTCCTTGTAAAGACTTATACAAAGTATACATGTGAACATGCAGTCAAATGCCAGCTCTGTCTCCGTGTTACTTAATAGAAAAGACTGGTGGTGGAGGAAATTTGAGATGGTGTTAACTTTAGCTTATTTTTCTTCCAAGTGGGTCTTATCTGTGTATCACGGCCCAGTCCTGCAAACCCTTATTCACGTGAAGCCTTGTCTACGCACAAACTTGCACCCCTTTAACTAAGGATATCTTTAAACGTCTTTAAATGTATGCAGACCCCTGTATGGAGACACTCTTGGTTTAAAAATAGCTTTTATCAATTTAGTTAAGCTAGTTGGTTTAGCCAGTTAGTTAGTTCTTTGGGGGCAAGGACTGTTCTTATCTGTGTCTGTCGTCTTTTCTTTCCGAAAAGAGTACCTATATTAACCTAAGCAACTTGTGATGTTTGCATTCCTTCCGAGGTACCTTACATTCTTTAAGGAATATGCTCACATATTATATTCTGATCTCTTTTGAAGTATTTTTCTGAATGACTGGATTGCTTATCTCCAGGGTTCTCAAACTGAGGGTCGGGACCCCTCAGGGGGTCATGAGGTTATTACATGGGGGGTCGTGAGCTGTCAGCCTCCATCCCAAACCCTGCTTTGCCTCCAGCATTTATAATGGTGTTGTAAATTAAAAATACTTTTAAATATATTTAAGAGGGGTTGCACTCAGAGGCTTGCTATGTGAAACGGGTCACCAGTACAAAAGTTTGAGAACCACTGGCTTATCTTGTGTTTAAGATGTGAAATGGGAATATTGCTTCCCACAGCAACTGCTACACTATTTTTTTTTTACAAACTATAGCAAGATGCTATCACGCCTTTGCATGATAGGGAGGTGGTTCAAGTTTATCTTTTAAAGTAATCCTAATAAAAGGAAAGGTGTAGTTTTTTTGTTTTGTTTTTACTCTTTTCCTCCTGGTCCCAACATATAGCATTTTCTTCCCCACCTTCCTCTCCTAAAGTGGACCACTCAAAAACAACAGAATGCTATAAGATAACAGGGGTAATCAATTATTTGTTAAGGTCCAAATTTCTTGGTCAAAATGTAGTCAAGGTCCAGACTCCAGAGAAAATAATACAAAAATAAGAACAATGATAATAAGTAAAAGATTTTTGCAGTCTTCATAAGTGTCTGGTGGTCCAGCTATTGATTACTCCTGGACCACATGGTTTGTCAGGGCCTGTGAAACCCTGTTCTTTCTCCATTTAACTTCTCTGATCATCCCCTCTCCTTTAGCTCACTCTTCATAAAGGCTCTTGTCTTAAACAAACCAAACATGGAAATTCATTTAAGATTGACACTTTGTCTTGCCCCGTTATAGGTATCTGTGCTGCAGATGTCTGATATGTGGAGGATGAACTGATACAGATATAAAGTCCTACAATACATGGGAATAGCTGAGTTAATTAGCTTTTTTTTCTCAATTGCTTTTGGCTGCATGCTTTCTTCAGAAACATTATTAGAACCTACTGGTAAAGAAAAAAACAATTAAATTAATCAGACCTGCCGCCACTTTCCATGCAGATGCCTCCATTACAGTCTGATGTGGTACCTCTAGGAAGTTTTGAGGTGCATTATACTGTTACATTCTTTAAACACTGCAGTATAGATGGAAACATTAATACTAAATATTGACAAAATGCATATTTTGGAGCCATGAAGACACGCATCATTTGGTACAGAAATAGAAGTGACATTTTTAACAAAACAAAGCGGTGCACTTTACAATGCTTTTGTTTCCAAACTGTAAATGAAGTTTAATTGACCCAGAATATGATGTACTGGGCGAAAGCTCAGTATTGTCTAACAAGTATCACATACAGTGTGTAGAAGAACATGAGAAATATTGTGTTATGACCTGACTTTCAGACATATCAAGCACCTGTGTTCTCACTGAAATCTGTTACAGTTGGTGCTATGGGGATTTGATTTCTCCAAAAATGTGCATATGCTGTTAATTTAGCCATCTATTATGTCTGAATTTAAAGAGAATTGAATGAGAGAGAGAATTATCGTGTTCTTTTTGTTGTTTTCTGAACTATCAGATTTGGATCAGAAAGTAGCTCCCATCTTTGACTCAATCATTAAAAACTAAAGTGATTTTATTCATTTATTAAACACCTCCAGGAAAAAAAGGATTTATAATGGAAATACTGAAAGACTTTTTATTATAGCAGGGTTGTCATAGACTGCTACAATATTAATTTCTAATTACAATCATGTAGACTACAGTCTATTTTTGTAGGGGCTTCTCCCTCATGTAGTAAACAGAGTTCTCACACTGTCAGGTTTTGTTGCAGGCAATTACAATTCTCTTTCAGCAAACTCCAAAAAGTTCACTATTTTCTTTTTTTTCTTCCCGCTAGTCAGTAAAACTGATTTGATGGATTAATTTTTCTAGTACCAGAATTTCCCACACCTTAATATTCTATTTTATACTAAATCTAAAATACGGATAGAGTAACAGATTTTCTACAATTCATTTTAGGATGCAGATGCTGAAGGCAATTTTATGCAAGTTCTGCTTTCTAAATTAATCATACTAGTTAGCTTGGTTCTGCATGGTAATATTTGTTTGTAGAGTCAGTCACAAAGCAGGAGATCTGAATTCAAATCCTTGACCCAGTCTCGTTACCCAAAGACAACAGTCCAGTATCATGTCCAGCTTGATAAATGAAATACATTTTTTTTTTAAATGTAAGAGATTGTAAGTGTTGATTTTGCATCTTTAATCTCCAGTGGCAACAAATGTCCCAGGAAGTATAAGAACATAAGAATGGCCATACTGGGTGAGACCAAAGGTCCATCCAGCCCAGTATCCTGTCTACCGACAGTGACCAATACTTGGTGCGCCAGAGGGAGTGAACCTAACAGGTAATGATCAAGTGATCTCTCTCCTGCCATCCATCTCCACCCTCTGACAAACAGAGGCTAGGGACCTCATTCCTTACCCACCCTGGCTAATAGCCATTAATTGACTTAACCTCCATGAATTTATCCAGTTCTCTTTTAAACCCTGTTATAGTCCTAGCCTTCACAACCTCCTCAGGCAAGGAGTTCCACAGGTTGACTGTGCGCTGTGTGAAGAACTTCCTTTTATTTGTTCTAAACCTGCTGTCCATTAATTTCATTTGGTGGCCCCTAGTTCTTCTATTATGAGAACAAGTAAATAACTTTTCCTTATTCACTTCCTCCACACCACTCATAATTTTATATATCTCTATCATATCCCCCCTTAGTCTCCTCTTTTCCAAGCTGAAAAGTCCTAGCCTCTTTAATCTCTCGTCATATGGGACCCGTTCTAAACCCCTGATCATTTTAGTTACCCTTCTCTGAACCTTTTCTAATGCCAGTATATCTTGTTTTGAGATGAGGAGACCACATCTGTACACAGTATTCAAGATGTGGGCGTATCATGGATTTATATAAGAGCAATAAGATATTCTCCATTCCTTTTTTAATGATTCCTGACATCCTGTTTGCTTTTTTGACTGCTGCTGCACACTGTGTGGATGTTTTCAGAGAACTATCCACGATGACTCCAAGATCTTTTTCCTGATTAGTTGTAGCTAAATTAGCCCCCATCATATTGTATGTATAGTTGGGATTATTTTTTCCAATGTGCATTACTTTACATTTATCCACATTAAATTTAATTTGCCATTTTGTTGCCCAATCACTTAGTTTTGTGAGATCTTTTTGAAGTTCTTCACAGTCTGATTTGGTCTTAACTATCTTGAGCGGTTTAGTGTCATCTGCAAATTTTTCCACCTCACTATTTACCCCTTTCTCCAGATCGTTTATGAATAAGTTGAATAGGATTGGTCCTAGGACTGACCCTTGGGGAAAACCACTAGTTACCCCTCTCCATTCTGAAAATTTGCCATTTATTCCTACCCTTTGTTCCCTGTCTTTTAACCAGTTCTCAATCCATGAGATCTTCCCTCTAATCCAAGATCTTCCCTCTTATCCCATGGCAACTTAATTTACATAAGAGCCTTTGTTGAGGAACCTTGTTAAAGGCTTTCTGGAAATCTAAGTACACTATGTCCACTGGGTCCCCCTTGTCCACTTTTTTGTTGACCCCTTCAAAGAACTCTAATAGACTAGTAAGACATGATTTCCCTTTACAGAAACCATGTTGACTTTTTCCCAACAATTTATGTTCTTCTATGTGTCTGACAATTTTATTCTTTATTATTGTTTCAACTAATTTGCCCAGTACTGACGTTAGACGTTAGTCTGTAATTGCCGGGATCACCTCTAGAGCCCTTTTTAAATATTGGCATTATATTAGCCATCTTCCAGTCATTGGGTATAGAATCTGATTTAAAGGACAGGTTACAAACCCTAGTTAATAGTTCTGCAATTTCACACTTGAGTTCTTTCAGAACTCTTGGGTGAATGCCATCTGGTCCCGGTGACTTGTCACGGTTAAGTTTATCAATTAATTCCAGAATCTCCTCTGACACTTGAACCTATGACAATTCCTCAGATTTGTCACCTACAAAAGACGGCTCAGGTTTGGGAATCACCCTAACCTCCTCAGCCATGAAACTGAAGCGAAGAATTCTTTTAGTTTCTCTGCAATCCCTTTATTGTCTTGAAGTGCTCCTTTTGTATCTCGATCGTCCAGGGGCCCCACTGGTTGTTTAGCAGGCTTCCTGCTTCTGATGTGCTTAAAAAACATTTTGTTGTTACTTTTTGAGTTTTTGGCTAGCTGTTCTTCAAACTCCTTTTTGGCTTTTCCTATTAAATTTTTACACTTAATTTGGCAGTGTTTATGCTCCTTTCTATTTACCTCACTAGGATTTGACTTCCACTTTTTAAAAGATGCCTTTTTATCTCTCACTTCTTCTTTTACATGGCTGTTCAGCCACGGTGGCTCTATTTTAGTTTTTACTGTGTTTTTTAATTTGGGGTATACATTTAAGTTGAGCCTCTTTTATGTTGTCTTTGAAAAGTGTCCATGCAGCTTGCAGGGATTTCACTCTATTCACTGTACCTTTTAATTTCTGTTTAAGTAACTGCCTCATTTTTACATATTCCCCTTTCTGAAAATAAATGCCACAGTGTTGGGCTGTTGAGATGTACTTTCCACCACAGGAATATTAAATGTTATATTATGGTCACTATTTCCAAGCGGTCCTGTTATAGTTACCTTTTGGACCAGATCCTGCACTCCACTCAAGCCTAAATCGAGAGTTGCCTCTCCCCTTGTGGGTTCCTGTACCAGCTGCTCCAAGAAGCAGTCACTTAAAGTATTGAGACATTTTGTCTCTGCGTTTCCTCCTGAGGTGACATGTACCCAGTCAATATGGGGATAATTGAAATTCCCCACTATTATTGAGTTTTTTATTTTGATAGCCTCTCTAATCTCCCTTAGCATTTCATCGTCACTATTACTGTCCTGGTCAGGTGGTCCATAATAGATTCTTACTGTTATATTCTTATTAGAGCATGGAATTACTAGCCATAGAGATTCTGTGGAACATGTGGATTCATTTAAGATTTTTACTTAATTTGATTCTACATTTTCTTTCACATATAGTGCCACTCCCCCCACATGACCTGTTCTGTCCTTCCGATATATTTTGTACCCCGAAATGATTGTGTCCCATTGATTGTCCTCCCTCACCAGGTTTCTGTGATGCCTATTATTTCAGTATCCTCCTTTAACACGAGGCACTCTAGTTCACCATTTTATCATTTAGACTTCCAGCATTTGTGTATAAGCACCTTAAAAACTGGTCACTATTTATTTGTCTGTCCTTTTCTGATGTCACATTCTTTTTTTATGTGAATGTTTCTCGACTGATCTGGACCATACTTTATCCTCTTCCATCCTCTCCTCCTGACTAAAACCTAGAGAATCTCTTATCAGTAGACTCTCCTCTAAGAGAAGTCTCTGTCCGATCCACGTGCACCTCGGCAGCAATCAGCTTTCCTCCACCTTTTACTTTAAAAACTGCTCTGCGACCTTTTTAATGTTAAGTGCCAGCAGTCTGGATACACTTTGGTTTAGGTGGAGCCCATCCTTCCTGTATAGGCTCCCCTTATCCCAAAAGTTTCCCCAGTTCCTAAAAAATTTAAACCCCTCCTCTCTACACTATCGTCTCATCCACGCATTGAGACTCCGAAGCTCTGCCTGCCTACCTGGCCCTGCGCGTGGAATTGGAAGCATTTCTGAGAATGCCACCGTAGAGGTGCTGGATTTCAGTCTTTCCTAGCAGCCTAAATTTGACCTCCAGGACATCTCTTCTACTCTTCCCTATGTCATTGGTACCTACATGTACCACGGCCACCGGCTCCTTCCCAGCACTACATATAAGTCTATCTAGATGTCTCGAGAGATCCGCACCCTTCGCACCAGGGAGGCAAGTCACCATATGGTTTTCCTGGTCATCACACACCCAACTATGTTTCTAATGACCGGATCTCCCATTACTAACACCTGCCTTTTCCTAATGACTGGAGTTCCCTCCCCCAGAGAGGTAACCTCAGGGCGAGAGGATACCCCAACATCTTTGGGAAGGAGAGTCCCAACTATGGGAAAGTTTCCATCTGCTCCAGTTAACTGCTCTCCTTCCCTGGGCCTTTCATCCTCCTTAACAGCACAGGGGCTGTCCGACCGGAGATGAAACAAATCTATAGCGTCCTGGAAAGCCTCATCAACATACCTCTCTGCCTCCCTTAGCTCCTCCAGTTCCGCCACTCTGGACCTCCAAAGCCCATAGGCGGGCTCTGAGGGCCAGGAGCTCCTTGCACCGAATGCGCACATATGCCACCCACCCACAGGGCAGGTAATCATACATGCCACACTGAATGCAATAAACAGGAGAGCCCCGACTCTGCTGCGGGGCTTCTGCCTGCATTCTCTCCTACAGCTTCCTAGGTTAACAATAGGGTTTTTGTTTAAATCAAGAAGTTTTGATTATAGTTTAGTTGTTTTAAAGAATGGCAAGTGTACCTTGCCTCCTTACCAACTCCCTCTCGAAACTCCCTGTTAATGGCCTCTGTTCGCAATGCTCCCTGGTCGCTAGCTCACTGCTTTTTTTTTTTTGCTTTTTTAAAAACGGAGAGAGAACTGGATAAATTCATGGAGATGAAGTCCATTAATGGCTATTAACCAGGATGGGTAAGGAATGGTGTCCTTAGCCTCTGTTTGTCGGGGGAGGGGGGTGATGGATGGCAGGAGAGAGATCACTTGATCATTACCTGTTAGGTCCACTCACTCTGGGGCACCTGGCATTGGCCACTGTCGGTGGACAGGATACTGGGCTGGATGGACCTCTGGTCTGACCCAGTACGGCCATTCTTATGTTATGTAAAGCACTGGCCGCCTTGATAGCCCCGCCCCCTGACTAAGGTTCAGCCAATGAACAGAGGCTTCTAGATTTCAAATCTTGTTTAGAAACTCGCAGCTTCCAACTGCTGGCCACAGCACATGGTCCTTCAAACAAACAGACAAACACTAGCTCAGCACACAGCAAGTAACCCCCAAACACAAACACACACTATAGACAGCCACTTACCCTAAGGGTCCTGTATTTGCTCCTCCTTCACCTGGAGAACTTCCTCTCAAAACTCCCTGTTAGCAGCATCTGCTTGTATGTTTAAAGGGAGCAACAAGGTGGCGGGGGGTGTCAAGAAAGCACAGAAATGCGTGGGGCGCCAAATTGATGTCAGGGTATGTCTTCACTGTAGGCTTCACCTAGGCTCTTACATGGGTTTTAGACCAACCCCCCATCATCCACACACACAACTGTTAAACCCAGGTTTATATGTGCTTTGAACCCAGGTTTGCTTGCCCAGTGAGGGGTATAGATTAAAACCACTGGTTTTGTTGTAAGGTGGGCTCAAATGTACTTACACTGCAGAGGGGAAGCAGCTGAAGCCTGGGTTATGAAGCTTGGGTTTTGATAGTCCTTCAGTGCCAGTCCACAATGCCATACCCCAATTCCCTAGGTCTATATTTTCTGTCCCTTCTACCTACTAACTTTCCATTCATCTCTGATCTACTAGAAGCAACCTGCTGGGTTATATATACCCGGTCAGTGTTAAGTCCTCATTCCACATGGCCTGCTCCATTTGTGCACTGATCAGCTCAGGTGAATGTGAGAAGGTGCCATCCCAGTGTGCTGCTAGCTGGCTAGAGGATCACATCAGGGTTCTGGTTGCCCTCTGGTGTGGGTACAGCAAATAACAGTTTTGAGATGCACCCAAAACTGTCCTTTTCAAGAGGCTGCCGGAGGAGGTGGATGAAGTGGCCAGCTATCCAGTGTCGGGAGTGAATTAAAAATGTCAAGGGTGCCTATCCCAAGCCAAAGGACACCAATAACAAGTCAGGCAACTCAATGTCGTCTTGCCCCTAACATAAGGAGTTTGAATCAGGTGATTGCCATAGCCCAAAGTACTGAGTCCACTATCATGTGTGATAGGCTTTTGACCCAGAATGGCCTGGGCTGTTGTTTTTTTGTTGATTTTTTGTATGTTATTTTTGGGACAGGAACAGCACCAGAAGAGACCCTTGCAGCAGAGGGTGCAGAAGAGCTGGAACAGGCCATGTGGTCTGAGGGACATCCTGGATCTATATTCTGAGAATTATTTGGGGATGAGACTGGGGAATGGACTGCATAGGAAGCAGCAGCAGAGCTGGAGCTACAGCTGAATAACTGGCTGCTTCCATTTTCATTATTTGGGGGGAAATTGCAATTTTAAGTGGGAATATTTCCCGGTTTATGACTAAGGCTATGATTCTGTCATGGAGGTCACAGATTCTGTGGGGGGGGTTGGGGACCTCCATGACTACTTCTGGGGCAGGACTGGAGCAGCTGTTAGCCCTGGGCCTGCCAGAGCAGTGGCCGCTGGAACAGCTGACTGGTGGCCAGCCCTGGGACCCCCCAGAACAGCGGCTCGAGTTGAGTTAGCTACCCTAGGGCGGAAGCAGCAGCAGTCAATCCCTACTGCAGGAGTAGCGGCAGGGCTAGAGCTATGGGGTGGCCTTAGCTTCAGTTCACTCTTACTCCATCCCCCTTTCCATCCCTACATGTGTGGTTTAAGATGGATTCCAAGCTCTGGGTGGAGGGAATGGATATTAAACATGCAACTAATGATTCAGTCGAGCTATGTTTGAACTAATTACTGGAGGATGGGGGGAGAATCAAAACTGGGATTATAGGTTTAGCAAGCATAAATGCATATTTCCACATAGACTCCTCGCCTTATAACTTTGTACACACTGCTATACTATTACACAGTTATACCAATACTAGTATTAACTCCAGACAGCCTGTATTTTAAGTGGTTGTACTAAGTGGAAAGTCCCTTGGTGATTGTGGTACTTGGTCTCCTGATGCTGTCCAGGCCTGTGGGAGGGGGAAGGAGGTTGTGGTGTTCTCAAGCTTCTGTATCTTGGTTAAACATTCTGTTACTGCTTGCCTGAATTTTTTTCTCCACTCCAGACGCTCCCTGACTTACGCAAGCATTCCGTTCCGGAACGCCTTGCGTAAGTCGGAAACATATCTCCGACCATTACACAGAAAAACCCAACCAAACCTGCTATTTCTAGCTTACTGAACTTTTTCCGTAAGCTTGGATTTGCATAAGTCGGTTCTTCCGTGACCCGGAGAGCATTTGTATATAATACAATTTTTTTATGTCGGTGACCCAAGATAATTGGTGAGATTCCTGGGCCAGCCACACTTGCAGTGTCTGCCCTGTAGCTTACCATCTCTGTTTGTTGATTTACAGTCAGTACGTGATGAGATATCTACTTTACACAAACACAGTAGCAAATAAACGTGTGTGTGTGTGTATATACACATACATGTGCATGCGCACACACTGCAGTAGTATGCATTATTATACTTCTCAAGGCATGTTACCATGCAATGCAAGGATGTGGGCAATGCAGGCACACAAGAAACCCTAATTTATTTTGCTCACCTTAACCCAGCCTTAGTGATGACAGGTGCAATCTCTGACTGCCTATATTGGACTTGTAAACCAGCAGTGTCTTGAGTCCACTTCTGGTGAAAGCCCTTACCCTTATTCTCATAGATGTTGGTGTCCTTGTGCCAGACATCAAGAGGCATAGGCTGAACATGCATGGACCGAACGCATACTGCTAGCAGAAAAATTGCAGACTCAAGCCTTGAGAAGCACAGGTGCTCCTGAAGTGGAGTACCCATAGGCACATGCATCTTGAAGAACTGCAGTTCCTGCACGAGGTGAATGTCCCCTTCTTATGATTGACCAAGACCTTCATGACGATTTGAGTAATGTCCGTGCTGGTTGACATGTACTCCTTGAGCCGGGCAAACAATGGGTAGAGGTATGTTATCAGTGGCTCCAGTGCAGTTTGGAAACCCCATTCTCTCAAAGCCAGCTGTTTCAGGCACACTAACTGTGTCCGCTACCCATGGGTAAAACACAGCAGTGTCTGCCCCACAAAACTCCATCATTACAGCACTGAGTTAGTTTGCCAACACCAAAGTGGTTAGACATGGACCTGTGCAGTGTAGGGTAGCAAACTGCCATCTGGAAGTATCAACCCACTCCTGGATTGGTATGGCCTCCCTTATTAGCATGATCTGGCACTGAAAGGTCAGGGCAAGAGCCTCACCTAACTCCATGAAGGTCTGCAGGCACTGCTGATCTTCCCAGATTTGCATGATGATGTAATCACACTACAAGTTGTTCTGCACCAGAAGTGCCAGTCCACATACGATAGGTGGCATGCGTCAGCTGTTTCTGGTCTGCCATATCAACATCTAGCTTGCATGATCTTTTCATGAATACCCGTGGCTGCCTTAGGAGGGTCACAAACAGCTGTTGAAATGCACTACACCGTATCCCATACTTGTAACTGCATCCTGTTGAAACAGCAGTGCTACCAAAAGTAGGAAACAGTTCATGCACCTGATGTGGGAATCATGCTTTGGCCCGGATGGAGAGGAAAGAAGTGAGGAGTGTGCTGAGCTAGAAGTGTTTTATGCTACTGTGGTGGCAGGCTGTGAACACTTCTACACAGAGGCTTGGGAAGGACAGAAGTTCTCCCACAACATACTGGAAAAAAATCAGTAGCTCAAGTTAGTGAGGCACTAAGAAATCTGGGATGTGCCTACAGGAATCCTAGCATTTAACTTGGACTACTGCAGGACCAATGTGGCTGCAGCTACGTGGGTATGAGTCAAGTGTGTCTCTGACGTCTTTCAGATGGGTTTGGCTTACCACAGTGCCTAGACCTGGGTAACATGCAGTAGAGACCGACCTTGCGTAGACACCAGTTAAAATGTTTTAAGCTGGGTTAACAGGCTGAAGCAGGGAAACACATTTAACATTGCATGTGCTGCCTACATACCAATATGCCCCATACATTTTAGAAACACATTTGATAGGTCTCTCAGAATGGAAGTGTTGCTGGACTGTCAGGCAGCCCAGGTGACATTTATTCATACCATATGCTATAGCAGTTTCACCATACTTTGGAGTAGGGGGTGGGGAGTTATGGTTCAGTCTAAAAAAAAACAACCACTTTCACCTCTCCCCCACCCCCCCCAACGAAATCAACAAACAGCATTTGAACAGATCTTTATTAATACAGTCAGTGACTACACATTTTCTAATGCTATCAATTTGTTCTTTTGTACATATCTATAACAACTATTAACATTTTACAAAACTGGAAAAACTTTTCTCAGCTACCTATTGATCTCTAGGTATGGCCCATTGTTGTAATGTACAAATCTGAAGATTTATGCCTCAAAATATAGTGCAGTGGCATCTTAACTTCTAGAGTCTACTGAATAATTACTCTGAAATGAACAAGAAGTCACTGAATATGGTGTTTAAAGTATGTAGCTGCAAATACTTAAATTTGGAAACTATATACTAGTTACTGAATCTCTTATACCTTTTATTATTTATTATTGTATGAGTAATACAGAAATTTCTTTCCTCTCACTTTCTTTCACCTCCACCAAGTTTAAAGGAGCTTTTACCATTTTATGAAGTAGAAAGGAAGAAGCAGCAGTGGGAAGCTAAACTGGGGATCAAGTGGCAATATATGTTAACTGGAAAGAGTGTTTCCTTCTTCACTTGGAGGAACAGAAAAGAGAACTCAAGAGGGAGTGTTTTGTATTGTTCTCTCCTAACTAATTGTTTGACTAAAAAGCCATGTTGAGAGTCTTCAGAGGTGCATGTTCAGCTCTCCATATAGGGATGACCATTGCAGATAATGGAGGAGTGTAAAGAAAAATATGAGATCTTGAATGAGCCATCTTCTGCTCACCAACACATACACAGAGCATGCAGGATAAAATGAAATGGGGAAGGGAGAAATTGTGGGGACCAGGGAAAGGATAGCATATTTCGTGAAGTATAAAACAGGGCACAGATGACTGTTTCATTTTTAAAGGGTAGATTGTAATGGTGTCTTTCCACTAATAAACACAACCCAGTTGACTGGTAATAAAAATAAATAGAAATTTCCCCTCCCCTCCTTCACACACACTATTAGAATATACCAGCCTTATCCAAAGACAAAGAATACTTAATTTGTGTTGTGGGACCAATAGCGCAGCCAGGTCTGGAGCGCAGGGGGAGCGGCGCTATAAAAAGGCGCCTCCCCCTGTACTCACCTGGCAGCGCTCCGGGTCTTCGGTGGTACCCGCCACCGAAATGCCGCCAAAGACCCGGAGCGCCGCCGGGTGAGTGTAAGAAGCGGTGCTTAAAAAGAAGCAGCGCCTTTTTTTAGTGCTGCTAAAAAAAGGCCCCGCTTCCGCCACTTCTGCTCAAGGGGGAGCGGCTGCTCCCCCTGGCTACGCTACTGTGTGGGACAATTGTAAAGGTGTAAGATATCTGGCTTAGGGAAGGATAATCCCACTGCTCAGGGGGCTATTTTACCACAATAAAGACAGTCTACTTATTCATTTTACCAGAAGTTCTAGTAGTTACATGTCAAGACTGCTGATGCATATGTTCACACATTTTGAAGTACAGTACAGACCCGTTTACATGTACCGGTTTAAGCTAACCCTAAAGCAGCGAGGGTTATGAAAGCGGCCAGTGAGAAAAGGGGCAAGCTTATAGCTGCCCATCTTATTACTACAAAAAAGAAGTTACACTATCTTTTATCTTTTTAAATCCAGCTGCTTTCTGTGTATCATAATTAAAGGCTAAAGTCTTATCAGGTAGCAGTTTTGCTAGTGTAAAGTGGCAGATTAATTTCCACCAGTTTTGAGATAAAGAATCTTATCACTGATGTAGGAGGCAACACCCCTGATGATTTGTGTTGAATTTAAAGGAAGCTGACACAAATTATTACTTGTCCAATTTTATTCTTACCTCATGTGGAGCTAATTCATTTTAACGGTGTATTATTATTTTTTAATATTTGCCCATGAATTATGCTTGCATGGTGAAGCTGTGTGACCACTTAAGTTCATTTGTTGATGGAGTTACCTGAAAGATGGTCCTCAGACCTTGCATAAAATTCAGATATTTCTATATTTTTTCAAAGAATGTTAGTTTGCCCAAATGAACAGGGATCAGTGGGAGTGCCTATTTGATCAGAACTTCATTATGACTGGATATAATCTAATCATGCTAACATAACTGCCATGTGGAGGGAGAGAAAATGTGGCTTGTGTCTGTCCAATGCTTCAGAAGAGAGAGACTAGTATGTTGTAATCTATGATCGCTTGGAAGGGGGCGGGGGATGCCTATAACCAATGATTGTTTTCTAGGCACCTTTTATGAAACCATGGGAGATTGCAGAGAGACACTGATGGAACTGTTTCTACAATAGAGAGCTATATTGTACTTTATTACCTTTATATGCGCTCCTTTGTCATTTAAATTCATACTGTTGGATTACATGTTCCTGTTGTAGATTGTGATACAGCATGGCCAGAAGGCAGCAGGAAAGTGATCTAGGAGAGAGATGTAAGCCCCAGGATGAGGAGAAGCCTTATTCCCTGTATATTAATGAAAAGCACCTGAAGCCAATTAGAGCACCTGAAGCCAGTCACCTGATAAAATCCCCCTGCTTCAATCAGCCAGGTGAGGAGTTGGAGCAGAGTGGTGAGGAGTTGGAGCAAAGAGCAGTTTGGAGGAGTGAAGCAGAGTGGATTGGTGTTGGAATAGAGAACAGTTCGGAGGAAAGCGGAGGAGAGTTTTGAGAAGTGCTGCGGTGGGCTAAGACGACCAAGACCCTAGGTAAAGGGACACCTGGCTTGTGCAGAGGGAAGGCGGGAAACCCCACAAGCTGAAGGGCAGGAGAGGGAAGTAGTCCAGGGGAAAGAACCACTAGTATAAGTTGTTTACCTGCTATCCTAGGGCCCCTGGGCTGGGACCCGGAGTAGAGGGCGGGCCCGGGTCCCTCCCTCTCCACTCCCCTTCTCTGGGATACTAGTGGGATAGCTGATATCCCAGTTCAGGGGCAAGAAATGGCACCCTGAAACCCCCCCCACAAGAAAAGAGAGCGCGGGTCCCGTCATAGTAGTGCCGGCAATTTGCCACACGATGTATTTAGCTAAAAGGGTGAATAGGGTGCTGATCATCCTCAGTCTGTTTAGAGAGAAATTAGTATACTGTATTAATAAATAGGGTAATTCAATATAGCAAATGTTTCTTCCTCTTCCCTTCATTCATGTCAGAATAAAAGGACATAACAAATGCATAAAGAGAACATCTTGTGCTAGTTAGAAGTTTCAGTAGCTCTTGCAGATGAACCGTACCTACCGAAGATTTGCACCTTGACTGAGCATTCCTTCAGCCAAACCACAGAACAATATACCTTGCAAAGAAACTGTCAAAAATGTAAATTACGAAAAACAGGTGAAAGGTAAACAGACTTGTATAAAAAAAATTAGTCTTCCCAAAGCCCTCCCCCAAATCTATTAAAAATTACTTCTATTTGTTTTTCAATTAATATGGAAAACATTACCCCTGAGCTCGTTTTAATATTTAGATAAGAAAGGCCAATCTGGGTCAGACCAAAGGTCCATCTAGCCCAGTATCCTGTCCACCAACAGTGGCCAATGCCAGGTGCATTGAGTGGACCTAATAGGTAATGATCAAGTGATCTCTCTCCTGCCATCCATCACCCCCCTCTGACAAACAGAGGCTAAGGACACCGTTCCTTACCCATCCTGGCTAATAGCCATTAATGGACTTCATCTCCATGAATTTATCCAGGTCTCTTTTTCAACCCTGTTATAGTACTAGCCTTCACAGCCTCCTCAGGCAAGGAGTTCCATAGGATGACTGTGCGCTGTGTGAAGAAGAACTTCCTTTTATTACAGGCGAGTCTCATCTTACGCTGCGGTTATGTTCCGCAGTCAGCGCGTAAAGCGAAAATCGCGTATAGTCAAAATTACATTGAGTGTAATGGCGGGCGGAATCGCCTGCACTACAGGTTTATTTAAATGGTTGTTTTTCTCTTTTTTGGGGGGTTTTGCCGACCACGCAAAGCTGAATTCGCACATGTTAGCGCGTAAGATGAGACTCGCCTGTAGTTTTAAACCTGCTGCCCATTAATTTCATTGGGTGGCCCCTAGTTCTTCTATTATGAGAACAAGTAAATAACTTTTCCTTATTCACTTCCTCCACACCACTCATAATTTTATATATCTCTATCATATCCCCCCTTAGTCTCCTCTTTTCCAAGCTAAAAAGTCCTAGCCTCTTTAATCTCTCCTCATATGGGACCCGTTCCAGACCCTTAATCATTTTAGTTGCCCTTCTCTGAACCTTTTCTAATGCCAGTATATCCTTTTTGAGATGAGGAGACCACAATTGTACGCGGTATTCAAGATTTGGGCACACTATGGATTTATATAAGGGCAATAAGATACTGTCTGTCTTATTCTCTATCCCTTTTTTAATGATTCCTAACATCCTGTTGCTTTTTTGACTGCTGCTGCACACTGCATGGACGTCTTCAGAGAACTATCCACGCCGACTCCAAGATCTTTTTCCTGATTAGTTGTAGCTAAATTAGCCCCCATCATATTGTATGTATAGTTGGGGTTATTTTTTCTGATGTGCATTACTTTACATTTATCCACTTGAAATTTCATTTGACATTTTGTTGCCCAATCATTTAGTTTTGTGAGATCTTTTTGAAGTTCTTTGCAGTCTGCTTTGGTCTCGACTATCTTGAGCAACTAAGTATCATCTGCAAACTTTGCCACCTCACTGTTTTACCCCTTTCTCCAAATCATTTATGAATACATTGAATAGGATTGGTCCTAGGACTGACCCTTGGGGAACACCACTAGTTACCCCTCTCCATTCTGAAAATTTACCATTTATTCCTACCCTTTGTTCCCTGTCTTTTAACCAGTTCTCAATCCATGAAAGGATCTTCCCTCTTATCCCATGGCAACTTAATTTACGTAAGAGCCTTTGGTGAGGGACCTTGTCAAAGGCTTTCTGGAAATCTAAGTACACTATGTCTACTGGATCGCCCTTGTCCACATGTTTGTTGACCCCTTCATAGAACTCTAATAGATGAGTAAGGCATGATTTCCCTTTACAGAAACCATGTTGACTTTTGCCCAACAATTTATGTTCTTCTATGTGCATGACAAATTTTATTCTTTACTATTGTTTCAACTAATTTGCCTGGTACGGATGTTAGACTTCCGGTCTGTAATTGCCGGGATCACCTCTAGAGCCCTTTTTAAATATTGGCGTTACATTAGCTATCTTCCAGTCATTGGGTACAGAAGCTGATTTAAAGGACAGGTTACAAACCCTAGTTAATAGTTCCGCAATTTCACATTTGAGTTCTTTCAGAACTCTTGGGTGAATGCCATCTGGTCCCGGTGACTTGTTACAGTTAAGTTTATCAATTAGTTCCAAAACCTCCTCTAGTGACACTTCAGTCTGTGACAATTCCTCAGATTTGTCACCTACAAAAGACGGCTCAGGTTTGGGAATCTCCCTAACGTCTTCAGCCGTGAAGACCGAAGCAAAGAATTCATTTAGTTTGTCCGCAATGACTTTATCATCTTTAAGATCAGAATTTTCATAAGAAAACATAGTGTAAGTGGTACTTGGATCCTGCAGTTCTGCTTGATATAGTGCATGAAGAATAAATCCTTTCTTTTGGAAGGGATTGAACTAGAAATCGTGAATAGCTAACCTGGTTTTTTATTTTATTTTTGGGTTTTTTTTGTAGATCATGATAGGATCACTTGTTTAACTGAAAATACCGGGCCGTGAATGAACAGAGCACAGAGTAAACAACTTCGCTCACAGGTTTTATTTTCTTAGAGGTTAGACCCTGATGCCTAGATACCATAAGAACATAAGAATGGCCATAGTGGGTCAGATCAATGGTCCATCTAGCCCAGTGTCCTGTTTTCCAACAGTGACCAGTGCCAGATGCTTTAGAGCAGGGATCTCAAACTCAAATCACGAGGGCCACATGAGAACTAGTAAATTGGCCCGAGGGCTGCATCACTGAAACCTTTTCATACAATGATACAAAAGTATAGTCAACAATGAAAAAAATGAAGAGTAATATAGTATTCTATTAAAAGTCAGTGTATTAACTTTTTAAAAACTGTAATGCAACGAGGGGTTTTAATAAAATATAAACACTCAGTAATGTTTGGAGCTTGGCTGCCAGTGGAGTCGGCGCCTATGGCGGGCCGCGTGTTTGAGACCCCCGCTTTAGAGGGAGTGAACTAAACAGGGTAATTGTTGCGTGATCCATCCACTGTTGTTGAGTCCCAGCTTCGGGCAGTCAGAAGTTTAGGGACACCCAGAGCACAGGGACGCATCTGTGACCAACTTGGCTAATAGGCATTAATGATCCTATCTGTGAACTTATCTAATTCTTTTTTTATCTCAGTTATACTTTGGCCTTCACAACATTCCCTGGCAACAAGATCTACAGGTTGACTGTGTGTTATGTGAAGAAGTACCATATATACTCGATCATAAGCCATTTTGTTTATAAGCCGACCCCCGCAAGATGGAGAAGTAAAAATGGAAAAATTTTATGACCCGTTCATAAGCCGACACTATAATTCAGGGGTTGACAAACTTTGGCTCCTGGGCCATCAGGATAAGCCTCTGGCGGGGGAAATGGTTTGTTTACCTCGAGCGTCCGCAGGCACAGAGGTAAACCTAAGTGGGGAAATGTTTGTGGGGTGAGAAGCTGGGGGTCAGGAGAGTAACCCCTGTGACCATCCCCCCACATGACCCCACCCCTAGCCCGGGACCCCCACACTCTCCCCTCCCTTCCCACCTTAGCTGGGGTGGGCCAGGGGAGGATGTCTCTGGCCTGGCTGGAGCTGTTCCAGCGGGCTAGGCCAGACCACACCAGGCGGCGCTGCCGCAGCCTGCCAGCCCCGGAGCTGCAGCTGCTTCGGAGGCTGGAGCGAGAGCAGCGTGGGCAGAAGCGGAGAGGCTCTGGCCCCGCCTGTTCCCTTCTGTCTCTGCTGGCTGTGCTGCCTCTCCTTGCCCCCTCTGTTGGGGTGTGTGTGTGTCCCACCTCCTCCTCCTCTCTATACCCGTTCATAAACCTGACCCCCTTCTCTGATGCTTCCCTTTTTTGCTAAAAAAATTCGGCTTATGAACGAGTGTATATATCGTACTTTTTTATGTTTGTTTTAAACCTGCTGCCTATTAATTTTTATTGGGGGACCCCCTGGTTCTTGTGTTTAAGGGATAGATAACACTTCCCTATTCATTTTCTCCACACAGTTCATGGGTTTTTTTTTAGACTATCCTATCCCCCTTTACCAATCTCTTTTCTAAGAGTAACAGTTCGTCTTTTTAATCTCTCATTTTTGTTGCCCTTCTCTGTACCTTTTCCAATTCTAATCTTTTTTTTTTTTTTTTTTTTTTTTTTTGAGATGAGGCCACCAGAACTGCACATAGTATTCAAGAGGTGTGTGTGTGGGGGGGAGGGTTGGTGTGTGTGTGTGTGTGTGTGTACGTGTACGAACCATGGATTTATATAGAGGCATTGATATTTTGTCGTATCTATCCCTTTCCTAATGGTTCCTAACATTCATTTAGCTTTTTTTTGACTGCCCCTTGCTTATTGAGACAATGTTTTCAGAGCATTATTCACAATGACTCCCAGACCCCTCTCTTACGTGGTAACAGCTAATTTAGACCCCATTCATTTTGTGTGTAGTTGGGATTGTTTTCCAATGTGCATTACTTTACACTTAATCAACATTTACATGTATCTGCCACTTTGTTGCCCGAGACCCTGTTTTGTGACATCCCTTTGTCACTCTTTGCAGTCAGCTTTGGACTTAACTATCGCGAGTAGTTTTATATTGAGTACAAACTTTGCCACCTCACAGTTTACCCAGGATTCTAGATAACTTTTGAATATGTTGAATAGCACAGGTTCCAGTACAGATCCTTGGGCGTTCCAGTACAGATCACGTTCCATTGTGAAAATTGGCCATTTATTACTATCATTTGCTTCCTTTCTTTTAACAAGTTACTGATCCATGCACTGTTAGATACATACGTTTTTCAGTGAAATAGCTGTATGCTACAAGAGCTTTCTGGGTATTTACCATGCAAACGAGCATATTATGTATCCCACATTCTTTCAGAGCTCTTGTGTCCTCTACTACTACAGCACACAAGCTTTTTAGAATGCTGTAAGTTTAGCCAACCTTGTTGTGGAACCAGAAATACATATTTTTATCAGCATAGTAAGTAACCTCACTCAGTTCATGTGTGCTTGATATTGCATTACACAAAATAGGTGTATTAAATTTATCTTCTGTAAGTAAACCAGACAGATAATATAATTACCACTAAAAACTTTTATCAGAGAGAAAATCCTAAATATATGGAGGCTAAAAGAAAGGAAAGCAGCCTTCTTTTTGTGCTTTGGCAGTAAGTTGTGGAACTCGATGCTCAGACAAGATCATCAGATCATCTAGTTTGTTATAAGAGCTATGACAATAGCATTATTGGGCAAACCTGCTACAATCTATAAAACTGTATGTTGAGGCAGCAAAGATGGTCTTGCGTTTCATATTTGGGAATCAGTAGGTCTATTCCTGGCTTTGCTGATTACTTCCTCTACTTATCAAACTTTTGTACTGGTGACCCTTTTCACACAGCAGGCCTCTGAGTGCAACCCCCCCCCCCCCCCTTATAAATTAAAAACATTTTTTATATTTAAAACTACTATAAATGCTGGAGGTGAAGCAGGGTTTGGGTGGAGGCTGACAGCTCGTGACCCCACCATGTAATATGACTCCCCGAGGGCTCCCGACCCCCAGTTTGAGAACCCCTGCTCTATTACTTTAGGAAAATTAGAGAGACAGAATGGGTGAAGTATAAAATATACCTTGTTTCTCTAATATCCTGAGACCAACACGGCCACAACACTACTGCATACTGACTTTAGGAAGTTATAAATAACTCCCTCTGTACTTCTGTGATCAATTTATAAAATGGGAATAATACTTTCCTATTTTATGAGGTATTGAGCTATTTAGACATTACTGTTAAGCCCCATAGAAATGCCTATAAATAAAAGCAAATCTATTTTGGTGGCCCAGAACTTAAGAATTCTGAATTGCCTTTGTGTGCTTGTTTGCATGCCAATTCCAAGACAACTGTTACAGTTCACTTCTGTTTTATGTGACATCATTAGTTTAAACGCTGAGAACAAACCAAAAGCGCACATCTACACTTAAGGGTTCTTTCAAATTCGAATTGTGAAAGGCTTTAACAAGTATTAATCTTCACATCTTTTTAAGAATGGATTTCCTCAGTTCATAAGTGTGGCTGCTTTTTGGAAGTGAAGATGCCATATATTTATATTTTAAAAAAATGTTATTTAGGTTTGGCTAATCAACTTACTGATGCTTTCTAAATGGTTAGCACTGTAAACATGCTGTAAAAGAACCCCAACCTCTTCTCTAATAGGTTTTTTTTACCACTAAAAGATTGGTTTTTGAGTCTTAAGGTATTTTTTTCTTGGCACTTTGACAATAATATGCTTGTGCCGATAATAGCAGGTTTTGCCTTGCACAGTGTTTCTAGTTGGACTGCATATTTGAAAACTAATTATAGCAGTTGCCAAACAAAATGGCTGAAGCTAATTATATGCTGTGGAAAATATAAACCGAATTCTCAGATATTTGACTCAACTAGAATGAAGACTTATCATATAGCTTTGTTTTTGTTTTGTTCAAGGGCGGTGGGAAAGCTGTCCAAGCAATTTCCTAGTTTGGTTTAAGCTTGAACTGATTCTTCCTGGAAAAGTCATACAGTAAACAAGACTTATGGTTATATAGCACACACAGATATGCATTAAAACCAGCGGTATATTTTATAAATATACAAGAAATTTAAAAGCACATAAAATGTTTTCAACTTCCTTTTTAACATCCTGAAATAGTCCATGACAATTATATTGTCCATCTTTACTTTGCTAATGCCCCTGTGGCATATTAATTATATCAAAAAGAGGATTTACTTATTTTATTTTGTGTACTTAAAAAAAAGAGAGAGAGAGAATACTTCCTTTTGATTTGCCCAGAATGTTTTTTTAAATTTCAGATTTCTCCAAAATGTGCCACAGTAGCATATGTCAGAAGACATTGCAAATGCCGGAGTCAGATAAAATTAAGCAACTTTCTAAAAATGGAAAGTCATTGCCGAAGACATGCAGTCATGTATGTAATTTGAACAGAAGTCCTAGAAGGTAAAAATGGTGGCTTTTTGTTGAATTTGCTAGATGGAAAAATGCTTCATGTTCATCAACTTCTCAAATGAAATATGAATTATTAAAGTCTTGCATGTAAATCTGATCAATGCAAGTAGGTTGATTTTAAGTTTAGAGCACATGTGTAAGGAGCTGGAAGGACTGATGTGATAAGATTGAGATTCAGTTTGTCAGTATATTAAAACATTAAGGGACTTAGTACTGCTATTGTATTAGTCTTCTGTATAGCACAGCATTTTATTGTTGATTTTGTTCTTCTGTCTGGCCATTTATATAAATGTTGCTCTTTTGGGGTGTGGGGAGTGGAATCCTTGGATTTAGCGTTTCCTGTTGATGAGATTTTTTTGATTGCTGCTAGGACAGGACGTGTGCTCAGAGTATCATTTTGAGCTGCACTGATCTGGTCTTGGGTGTCAAATTCCAACTTTGCCTATTGTGAATGGCCTTGAAAAGTTAACTACTTTTGTAAATTTACTTATTTACCCCCTCTTCTATTTTCTTTCTCTTGTGTAATGCACCTTCAAGGCTACACATGTGAGAGTGTGGAAGAAGAAAGCTTGGATGTGGTTCTCACCACTGTGGCACCAGAGAGCTTTGCCGGGTTCCTTCTCACTTAAGCCTTATTGTGAAGGCCTTAGAATGAGGGACCAGGGTTACCATGTGTTTTTTATTTTTTTGTTTTTGTTTTTTTGTGTTCTCCAATTTGTAAAACACTCACTTTTTTTTACAGGGAAAAGGTTTTTTTTTTAAAAATCCTAACTTCATAAAGGAGCACATTGTCCAAAGCTTGTAATTCTTCAAGAAATCCACAAGAATAGTCTTTCCTGGTACAACTAACTGACTAGGCCTATTCTTTGTACTTGCTCCTTAGTAACTTCTGATACACTTTTATGCCTAGTATGAAGTTTAGACCAAGCTAATTTGAATGTGCAAGTTTCTTAAAAATGATCAGTAATGTAAATTTAACTCTCCTTTCTACTGTGATTTTGCTTACTGTTTTGATGCAAAGAACTGTGAAACCGCCTCCTTTGCAAGCACAGATTTGGAGCTATAGATTTGGAGCTATAGATTTGGAGCTATAGATTTGGACTATCAGCTTTTAAATCTAAACAAGAAGGATAAGCTCAAGATTACTTCCCATCAGCTATGTTTCTTCCTCTTTTGGCCTAAACCTATGACCTTGATATTTGTGGTCAGGCTAGGTAATTGAAAGGTTCCATAGTTTCTCTAGGTTTTTTACTGTTGTGTTCAAATGCTTTAACTACATCACAACAGATTTCTACGAGATTAACAGTAGTGTCAGCCTGTAGTTGGTTGGGCCCCTCCAAAATCTCCTTCAGTTGGTTTTGTTGAATGTAGCACCTTCTATAGAGTTCTTTTTTGTGTAAAATGTGCTATGTTTTGCAAATATTTGACATACTTATGGTTGGACCTTACCTTTCAGATGTTACCTTACTCAGACTGTCACTAATATCACTGGACCAACATATCTACAACTACACTGCATACAGTTGTCTTTATGGTATAATCATAGCACTGTGATTATATTTCTTGGTTGTCTTAAAGTTAATACATGAAAATGGAATCTTAATTTGTTACTTGATACTAAGTCCAAGGAATTGTTGGGCGAACCAAACACTATAGTATCCCTAGCCTGGATAAACGCAACAAGAAACAAGTGTGTAATTTATGCAATTGGTATTCCTAACTCTGAACGTGAGTTCTTACTGTGTCCAAAAGGTTAATGTGATCCTTGGAGCTATAAACGGCACTATCGAGTAGGAATGGGGGGGGGGAGGGCTATATTATCTCTGTATTTGCCACTGTTGCGATCACTACTGAAATAGAATGTCTAGTTTTAGTGTCCACAATTCAAGAAGGATATTGATCAGAGAGGGTTCAGTGAAGAGCCCGAAAAATTATTAAAGTTTTGGAAATCATGCCTTATCATGATAGACTCAAGGAGCTCAATCTATTTATTTTAACAGAAGCTAAGACTATATGATCACCATGGTCCCTTCTGGCCTTATAATCTGTGAACTCGTTTTTGCTCTCTGTATAAAATGTGTTCATTTAAATCAGTGGTTCTCAAACTTTAACAACCTGTAAACCCCTTTCACTAAAATGTCAAGTCTCACAAACCCCCTCCTAAAAATGAATATTTCCAGGGATTTTCTCCTTTACCTGAGAACATATTATAAAAGCAGTGATCTTGGAAATATAAACTTTGTTTTTATTAAATGCTTATTACTCACTATTATTAATTTATTATTTATCATTACAGTATTTTTTTTTACGTTAAGAAAATGGCAACACTCTTCCAACATCTCACTTTCGTAGCTTGTTTCACTTTGAATAAGCCTGTTATAAGACAAGGCTCCTATCTTTCATTAAGGAGTATCAGATGTGAAACAGCATGAAGGTATTTAAGAAGCCAACTCAAAGAGTTCCTCCTACACAAGCATTCAGGTCTTAAGCAGTCCAGGCAAACAACGCACGTTACAGCAAAGCTTAAACTTGTTCTTCGTAATAATTTTAAAAACGATACTAGCTGCCTATTTAATTTTAAAAACAGCAAAAAATATCCATCACCCTTCCCATTTCTTATAAGGAGTCTTGAAGTTTAAATTTCCTCAGTGTGATAGATATGCTTGCTTTGATCTGCGTAGCTCTTGGAAGTCCAGGGGTCCCTAGGGACAGCTCTGTCTGCCATTAGGGAATTTTTTCCCGAGAACCCCCTGTAACGTTTTGCAAACCCCAGAGGTTCACAAACCCCAGTTTGGGAGCCACTGATTTAAATGGTAGAAATAAAAAGCACATCATGTTCATGTAAGTAACTAGCCTGTTCAGTTTTAAGAGTAGGACATTTCATAATTCGCTGGCAATAACTCCAATTCCAGAAGAAATATATAGAAGAAAAACACACTTTCAAAATATGAAGGGGAGGAAAATATCAAATCTTCGGTTGGCTGTACTTCATGTTTTTACACTTTGTACCTCTTAATTAAATCCCATTGGATAACAGAAAATTGCATGAAAATGTGGTGTTAAGAGGTGACTTGTATACAAAAGCATGGCTGTTACCCAAAGTTCAGTCTACACACAGTTTTTGTTAGATCAAAGTTTCAGGTCCAGTGACTTTCAGCAGTCATCCCAGATCCCCCAGATGTTAGACACTTATGTGGTTTTGAAAAAAATTGGGAAGCTTGTTATATTTCAGGCATAGCAGCTGACTTTGACTGGACTTGTTGGATTTTTATCTTTTCATTTAAGTAACAGTTTAATCTGTAAGCCCCCCCTTGCCCTCCAAATGGTGTTTGAGACCACAGTTGAGGCTTCTGACCAAATCGGATATTGCCATTTTCACGGATCTCAGTCTATACTTTCAAATACTAGCTAGTTCATTGCAGACTTGTTGATATCAAGAAGTTGGGCACAGTCACTTAACTTTTGTGTATGTTTATGTATTCTATATGGTGTCCACTATCCTTTTTCTGGATGTCTTCCATCCTCAAAGGTCAGCAAATCATTCCAATTCTCTTTTGATAGCAAATAATTATATGAATCTATATAAACGTCAGAAATATATCTTTTTCTTCTTCACCCCACCCCACAAAAAAGAGAAACATTCGTTCTGCGGACAAAAATTCCACATCCAGGACTTTTTTGTTTCCCTACAAGATATATTATCAAACACCTAAAACAGTCAAAGGAGGGAAGCTTCATATTCCATTTGGGTGTTGGTAATAAATGGTGTAAGGAAAGATGAAATCTTGAATTTATAATTGAATGTTGAATACTTGTTTGATTTGCCATAGCTTTCTCCTATGTATATTGATCTCCCTGTGCTGCTGATCTTCACCACAGTGTATCAGAGGCATCACTGTCCAACATTTCTAGGGTTTGGCTGAGATTTTCAGCCAGATAGATAGTTTCACTTCATACCTGGAAGGCTGACTATGTACTAATTGGCTTGGCACAGCCAAGTTCAGATATAAAGATGTGGCCCTTATGTTAAGTATGCTACTATATTACTGATTTAACAAAAAGAAAATAAGAAAGAAATACTTGTGGCACCTTAGAGACTAACAAATTTATTTCAGCATAAGCTTTCGTGGGTTAGAACCCACTTCATCGGATGCATCTTGCATTTAACAAAGTAATTTTAAAAGGCTGAAAACAATCAATTACAATTTACAAAAGTATTCCATTACACTTGCAGTTCATATATGTAGTTAATGACCATACTGACATGAACATTCAATAACTTTAAATTTGACCTATAAGATATAATTAAATATATGTATATAATTTAAATATATTATAATTACATACTTTCCTTCATATATCTATATCTTGGGCTAAAGAATTCTTTCAATATAAATATTACAGATATGCAGCCCTTTCCACATATGTGTCTGTGCTATTTGCATGGTGGCTGGTGAAACTCCTATAGTTTCCATAGAAATGGCCATGCAACACCAGAAAGCAACTTCAAGAAGAACAGAGAGACTGCTAAAATGGAGATAAAACAGCAGACTTTCAAGCATGAGATTTTTGGTAAGGTTATTCAAAGCATATTTTACTGAATGTTTCATAAATTCCTCCCACACTGAAACCCCACGTATATAAATGGAGTTTTATTTATTGTGGAGTGACTATTTTGACACAGCCTACATCTCTTCTAAGATGACTTTTTCACATTAGATATTCTAGATTTGTTGAAAGGATTCACTTTGATTATTAACAGTAGTTAGAATATATATCCTCTAATATTTTTGTAATCTATCTCTGGCTGAAATTTGCTTATTCTTTTAATACAATTTGGGAAGTTTTAGCAACTACTTTTTAGTGAATGTGTGCAACACTTGAACAGCTTTAAATATTTGTGAATTTTATTATATCATGTAGCTTTACGGGCCACTTGCATGTCTTGCTCATCCAAATATGTCACTGACTTCAGTGGGGACTTAGGGTGCCCAAGAGACTTATACCAAGAGTTTTCAGTCAATTGCAATTTAAGGACTTGTTACTGTGAGGTGCTTAGTGCCTTCTGCAAGGGTGCTGAGCATCCTCAACTTCCATTGACTCACTGTGTTTTGAGGGTACTCGGCACTTTTCAGGATCAATCCCCAAGTACAACTAACACAAAAAGAAAATAAGGCTGAGGGAATAGAAATTAAATGACTGTTTATAATTGTCAGTAGCTGTGACCGCTTTACAGTCACTTCGTGATATTTAAGAACAGAAACAAGAGACTGTTGTAATCTTTGCTCTTTAGTTATGCATCCTCGAAGACACTACAGTTGTTGAATAGAGAGCGCAAGAAAACAAGAGTACCTTGTTTATAGAAACTAAATCTATTTATAATTAAACCAAATTTTGGAGTTGGCAGAAAAAAAGTTCACGTTCTGTTATGGTCTTCTGTTTGACAGGTTTTTCTGAGCCCCTGTGCTGTTTGAGACCGTTTTTTTTCCCTGTTGCTTATGTACAGAGCTTGAAAAACTTAGTTACTAGCTCAAGTCGTAAGCCTTCTAACTAGAAAGAAGAATGTTGGTACTATCCTCCACCTCCCTTCCCCACCACAAAAGTCACTACCAGCGTTAAAATTAAATACAGTTATCTAACGTTGTACATTTAAATGCAACTTAAGGCTGGTTGAACAACAGAACAAAAGTTAATTGGGGGGGGGGGCAAGGGTTTGTACGACTTTAATCTTTATACTGGTGTAGTTAACGCGATACAAGTTTTGTATGTAGATTAAACTCTTAGACTGTAAACTCTCTACGACAGGACTGTTTTTTGCTTTCTATACAGTGCTTAGCACAATGGGTCCCTAAACCTTATTGGGGTTCCTGGGCTATTATAATCAATTTTGTAGACACCTTTCAACTTAGACATTATAAGTACATACTCCTCTCCATCCCATGCATCTGTGTTTTTCGTTGTGGGGGAAGATGTGCACCTTAGGCTGCTGATCTTCAGTTGACAATTAGGCTGTTCCCTAAGGTGATACAATGTTAATACTGCAAATTGAAAACCAATCTAAACAGATCTTCTTGAGAAGAGGAGAATTTAAATAAGTTTGTGCCTGTACATCGACAAAGCAGTAAAGAAACAATGCAAAAAGATAAGCGAAATTGGATAGAAAGTAAGGCTAGTGAAGCTGAAGAGGCAGGGGAAAGAAACGATACATGAACAGTCTACATAATCCTGAAACAGTTAACAGGATATACATCAAAATTCAGAAGTGTCCCAGTGAAAGGGAAACAAGGAGAAATTTTGAAAACACAGGAGGAACAAGAAAATAGATGGGTGGAACACTTCAAAGAAGTGTAAACCAACCAGAACCAATTACAAGACTGGAATGTAACAATGATAAACCATTAGACCTAGATATAGATGTATCTGAGGCAAAAATTAAAGATGGGGGTGGGGGGGGGGGGAAGCACCGCAGAAGCTGAAAAACAGAAAGGACGGCATTCATCCTGAGATGCTTAAATATGGAGGCGAAGACATGGAATCAGTCATCTGTTCACTGTGCAACAAAATATGGATGAAGGAGAAAGTGGATCCTCAGTATCATAATCAAGTTACCAAGGAAAGGTGATCTAAACAATTGTTGAAATTGGAGGGGAGTAACACTTCTATCTGTCACAGGAAAAGTATTAGCAGCAGTCCTCCTGAACAGAATGAAAGGATGGATACCACACTATGTGAACAACAATCTCGTTTTAGACAAGGGAGATCATGCACAGGCGCTGTTTTCACCCTGAGACGGATTATTGAGAACACAATTTAATTCCAAGGCAGTCTTGCTATCAATTTTGTGGACCTTCAAAAGGCATTCGATAGTGTAAACAGAGGAAAAAATGTGGAAAATTGTGGAACAATATGGAATTCCAACCAAATTAATTAACATTATGAAGGCATTCTATGCCAACTCAAAAGGCTGCATTAAAACAGAAAAGCAATTGAGTAAGCCATTCAGCATCAAGGCAGGTATAAGGCATTGGTGTGTCCTGTCTCCTTTTTTGTTTATGCTAGTCATCGACTATGGAGTAAAACAATGTGACAGTGATACATGTGGCCTAAAATGGAACAATTCAAGGCTATTTGATCTAGACTTTGCTGATGACATTGCTCTTATCAATGAAGATGCCAATGAACTACAAAAATGTACAAACCTAGTAAGAGAAGTAATGGAGAAGATAGGTTTGAGACAACATGACTTTACATTTCTTTGCATTGTAATGGGGACTATAGGGACAGAAATCAAAATTGAAGAAGAGAAACTGGAGAAGGTGGACAATTTTACTTATCCTGGAAGTACCATCAGCCAAGATGATACAAGTTCTAAGGAAATAAGAATTGGGAAGGCAAACACTGCATTTGGAAGAACATAAGAACGGCCATACTGGGTCAGACCAAAGGTCCATCATGCCCAGTATTCTGTCCTCTGACAGTGGCCAGTAGCAGGTGCCCCAAAGGGAATGAACAGACAGGTTATCATCAAGTGATCCATGCCCTGTCACCCAATCCCAGCTTCTGGCAAACAGAGGCTAAGGACAACATTCCTGCCCATCCTGGCTAATAGGTCCATCAATGGCTATCTTCCATGAATCTATCTAGCTCCCTTTTGAACCCTGTTATAGTATTGGTCTTCACAACCCCACTGGCAAGGAGTTCCAGAGATTAACAGTGCGTTGCGTGAAAAAATACTTTCTTGTGTTTGTTTTAAACCTGCTACCTATTAATTTGATTTAGTGGCTCCTTGTTCTTGTATTATGAGGAGTAAATAACACTTCCTTATTTACTTTCTCTATACCACTCAAAACCATCTGGCAACTCAAAAATATCTCCAAGACAAAACTGAATGTGTACAAAGCAGTTGTTATCGCCATCGCAACATATAGCAGTGAGACATGGCAACTTACCAAGAAAGATATGCAAAAGCTGGATGCATTTCATCACACATGTCTGAGAAGAATATTGGGAATAATATATAGAGATAGGAAGATGAATGAAGAAGTCAGAAAAATTACTGGACAAGGCACTCTCTCACGGGTAATATACAAAAGAAGACATCAGTGGCTGGGACATGCTGAGACTGGAAAAAGAATGCTTACCAAATACCGCCCTTGAATGGAAGCCAGAAAAGGCGAGAGGAAGACCGCAAATAACATGGAAACTAACAGTTCTGAATGACATCAAGCACTTCAGCATGAAATGGGAAGATTTGGAGAGAAGGGCAGTTGACAGGCAAGGATGGCAAATGTGGGTAGCCCAATATGCAGCAAAGCATGGGATGGACGAATGTCTAAGGTCTGTACATGCAACATGTATCCTTGTGCTGTATGTCTTTGGTGTTGAGTTCCCTGGCTTACCAAGTGCCTTGCATTATTTACTTGTACATGATTAACTACCTTTTGACATTAAAGTAGACCTTACATTTTCTATAGGAATTTATTTTATGTGAAGACTTGGTTTGCTTTTAACAAATTTATCTAAGTCTTGGGGCTGGTCTGCACTAGAAAAGTATAACTATAAGTTAGGAGTTTACTTATATAATTATATTGGGTTTAAGTCCTGGTGTGGATGTAGTTATAATGGTTAAAGGTGCATTCTACCAGGATAGTTTATTGTGCTTTCCCAACCAGAATAAGCTGTACCTGGTTTAATCAATTTTATATCGTTATAACTGTATCTACATTAAAGGGAATTCTTGTCATTTTAACTTTACTGATAATTAAATCAGCAAAGCTTTATAGTATAGGCAAGCCCATAATTATAAACTTGCTAGCTAAAAGTTCACGATTGATACTGCTATCCTGTTACTCGACAATTTTAACATGGAACTGCATTATTAATATGAATAATTTGGAAGAAAAATATTCTTTGATCATCAATAGGACAATCACTTTTTTTAAAAATTATTTTTGTCTTGAAAATTGTACTAGAGGATGTCCGATTAGGAACATAAATGAGCTTTTTCAATTTAATATATTTAGAATACCTACTGAGAACAATTAACAAAACAAAATCATTTATTGTTGTTTTTTGTTTTTTCTTTAGAAATGGAGGAACATAGTCTGCTGGATCTGGGATTGAAGGTTTATAATGGATTATGGGATTATATATTGAAGAGCCAGCAGGCGGCATGCCTGAGTGACTGAAGAAAATGGGTGCTAATGCATCTAACTACCCTCATTCGTGTTCCCCAAGGGTAGGGGGAAATTCGCAGGCACAACAGACATTCATAGGTAACTTTCAATTCTCCTGCCATTTTTATAACGTTTACTGTATTGTATGTGCAGTGGGCTTGGATTGCTTGCAGTATTGGTAATGGGATGCAGAGCCTTTTATCTTCTACTTCACCTGTTTTGAATCCACTCAAGCTCAGTAGTGCATGAAATTTGGGACTTTTTTAATTGGCCTATGTGCAAAATGAGTTGATGTTCCCAGTTCTTAATGGACAGATGTCCATGTGATTAAAAACCACTATCACAGCTGGCTCTCTGGACAATCTCAACCATACATGACAACTGTCCTTGCTTACAACGGACAGATGGTACCTGTTAAACAGTACATGTACCATTTTTCCACTGTTTCCTCCAGAAAGCTCTGTGTCCTCTCCCCCCCTCCTTCCTGTGTTGTTGACACTGTCTACACAGATATTGAATCACTTTCTCTCCCATAGAGATGATCACTCCAGTACATGGTTTGGGCACAACCAGGGAAACTTCATCCTCCTGTCCCTACTCCATTTTCCTCTGATAAACAGAGGCCTTTATTTTCCAGCAGCACTAAAATCACTTAAACAGAAATTTGTGTGTTTTAAGAGCTCTGAAACCAAACCTCTTTGGAGGTGTGTGTGTTTCACAATGGGAGCCCCTAAACACTACCATAGTACAAATAATTAAAAAGCTGACTGATTTCACTAGATGGCATCTTTTTTTAAAAAAAAAAGTATTCAGAAGTCTTTCCACCATTGCAAGAATGACACTCCATCTACCTAAATGCTGCAAACCGTTCTCCTCCCCACCGCCCCCCCCCCCCCCCAAAAAAACCTGACCCTGAAATCAGTCAGTCAGCCAACCAGATTATACCCCAAGCAGTTTTATCCTGAAAAGGAGACATGTCAGAAACTCCATGGAGTTAACTAGGAACTTCGCTATTGCTATTAATTATGTGTGGGAGATGTAGTGATGGGCTGCAATATAAAACCCTAAGATAGATACCAACATTTTGTTGTCACCTCTAAATTTCAGCAACCCACAATTTATCCAGTGAGAATTAAGGTTGAGATTTTCAAAGAAGCCTAGGGAAATAGGGCATCAAATCCCAGTGAACATCAATGGAAGTTAAGCACCCAGTCCTCTTATGGCTGCTTTGAAAATCCCAGCCTAAAACCCTACAATACCGTGGTTATGTATGCTATATAAGAATGATAAATAAGGATAATCAGGGCCTTCCCCAATGTCTTTCCCTACTCTCTTTTTCCCCTCTTGTCTCCTTTCCTTTTTGTCGTCTTGATTCTTATTTCTTCATTCTTTTGGTTCCATGATAGAGGAAAATAGATATTGTGCTCAAACAGAATAAGACTCTGTTACTGAGCATTTCAGCATTTGAATAACTAGTGTTTTATCTTAGAAATCAACACTTTTCTAGTCTGTGACTGTATATGGAACATGTTTTCTATTCATGAGATTTATTTACTTTCTAAAAATAGAACTGGATATATGACAACAAGGTCATAAAGTGGTTTTGTACACACTAGCTTTTTACTTCTGGGGATGTAGGTTCAAATCATGTTATTTTAGTCTCTACTTATTCCCCATTAAAACTTGATACCACTGTCATAGTATAGGTATAGTGTGAGTGCTACAATTGAGAAAACTGATTGGCAAAGCAGTTGGAGTATTTTCATGGTGCCTGCCCTGTGTTGCTGATCACTTTCTTCCAAGAACACTAAAGTCACTTGCAGCTCATAAAGAGAGAGTACATAAAATAGAAGCTCCCCCCTTTTTTTTCCTGCTGTGAGAATACTTTTGTTCTACTAAAGATTTAAACATAACATATTCATCTTTGTTGCTGCTTTGCTTACAAAACTCAGAATAAGGCTTTCATACCATTTACCGTGGTGAGATGCCTATTTAAGGTTTTATTTTTAAATACAGTTCTACAATTCCATTCTGAAAAAGTATAGGCATACGAAGGACTGGATAAATCCCATTATTATTCATTGTCAGTTGGCCAAGTAGTTCCTTTGGGCAGTTATCTATTTTTTGAAATGTTTAACTGCTCTAAGACAAATATAAACTGAGGAGCATGAAGCTATTGTCATTTTAAAATTCACAGCACATAACTCAGTGTCTCGCGGAGGAAAAATAAATTATTTGATATTTTTTTCCCCCACTGTTGCACTAAGAAGAAAATCAAATCAGCATATGGAGACATTAATTGAAAATAGTGTTTTGCAGAGAGATGTTGAGCTGCTAAATGCTGCTAGATTACAACAGTGAGCCATCTATATCTTCAGGCTTTCTCATTTTTTGCTTTTGGCTCAAACCTGGGTGACATACAGTTATTAAAATAATAGTGTACTATTAGTCTCTCAGAATAGATAGGTGAGTACATGATTGTGGGTAATACTGTAGTATTAATTACAGTTTGGGCCTGTACCTCATACATGGTATCTAGTACATGTTAACTTGAACCATGTTTTGGTTTCCAGTGGTGATTCAGGTGCAAGTAAAAGAGAAGAGGGGATGAGAGTTCTGCAGTCCTGGTCTGCATTTTTCTTTTCTTTTTGGTGCTTTTTGTAATCTTATTATATTATTGAGGAGCCTGGGGATCACAGAACTATCAAATGCAACTTAAGCACTTTTAATTTTTCTGCAAGTCTGACATTCTTGCATGTTCCCTTTTTGGAAAATGCACTTTAATATAGTGTATTTTATGGAATTATTATTTTACATAGTGCTACAAGTGTGGATGGCACTTCATTGATAGAAAATAAGAGCAGAATCCTGCTCCAGGTTTTCTGTCTAATATAAAGATCTCACAAATAAAGATGTTGCAATGGGGAGATCAGTGAACAATAAAACATAGGGAGAAAGGATGTTTGTTTTTGGAATTGTGAAGTAGGATCTTTTGACTTGCAATCATTTGAGTTGTCCTTAGCTTTCATTTAAATAATCTTTAGATAATTTTACTTGTTACTCATACTGTAAACTTGATGCATTCCCTGGTCTGGTAGAATTCAAATGAAGCTGGGTACAGTGGAAGAGACACTTCTTTAATTTACAAACTTTTGCAGGACCAGTAAAGCAAATCCCATAAAATGGATGGCGAGGCTTTAACTGCTTTTACATAACAGGTAAATGGTGGAATTACATAGCGATTTGCATTGGTAACAGTGAGTCACAACAATTTACAGAAAAATTCTTTGTTCCCACAGTCCGCCAGGTTCTAAAAAGTGGTTTCAGCTGAGTTTGCTTTTCACAGTTCATGTGGCTTAATCTGAAATGCTACGATATTAGCTATATAAGGAACACTGTATTTTCACAGGCTAATTTCATGGTAATGTTGTAACATGAGTTTATCACTCAAGCCTATTTAAAATAATAAAGTTCTCTTAGACAAATGGACAATAAAGTATATATGTTATAAAGTCTATGATAAAAGTTTTAGTTTATATAGGGCACAGAGGCTAAGAGTTAGTTGAGACTAGAGGTGGTGTAGTGAATCTGCAGACTGAAAAAGATAGAACCACACTGTGTAATATCAAAAGTACACATGCAAAATACTTTATTAAAAAGTATATTTGAAAATACTATTCTAAATAAGCATAGTTACTATGACCATTTTGGATCTTTTTGTGTAATTGCTAGATTATATGTATTGCCTTTCTAAATGTATTTATGAAGGGTTTTTTTCCCATGTAAGGAAGATACATTCATTTATTTCCCCATGTAAGGTTTGTTTGGTTCAGGTGAAATCTTTTTCCCACCTGTCATATGGCAACTAGAAAAAATAAGACTTCTGTTGGTGTGGTTTTTGCCATGTTTGAAACAGTGTATTCAGAGATTGAAGTTTATAAGTAAAATGAGGCCAACACATGGGTTGCAACAAAAAGTTTTAAAAATTTGTTAAATGAAATAAAAATCTGCAAAAAGCATACTTTGGTCATGCCTTTTTCAGTAGATACAGTTTGGAAATGCAGTCAAAACACCTGTTTTAAATTTAAAATGGATTCTCACAATGTAGTGGGTTAGGGTGGGGTCAGAAAAACACATTGTATTTATGAACTTTAGAATTAGATAATACAAATTTATTATCTACTCTGGAAAAGTGGATCATTTTATTACTCCTTTGCCTCTGGTTAACAAAATTGTACTAAAGGATATTGCTCTGAGATGAATAAATGAACCTGCAGTGATTCACTTGCAAATCTGACTAGGGCCTATTTAAAGAACTTGATGTAAAGAGAAGGGAAGATTATGTAACTTGTGATGACATTTGCTAATCTTTATCTAACCAAAGATACCAGTGGTTCAGCATTAAATTTTTTCTTCAAGTGTTTTTAATCCCATTAAATTTTCCTTTCATCTTCAGGAACATCATCCTACTCTCATCAAGGTTATGGCTGTGAATCAAAACTGTATAGCCTTGACCATGGCCATGAGAAACCTCAAGACAAGAAAAAGAAAAGCTCTGGCCTTGCCACTCTCAAAAAGAAATTTATTAAGCGTCGGAAATCTAGCCGGTCTGCTGATCATGCCAAGCAGATGCGAGAGCTTCTCTCAGGCTGGGATGTTAGAGATGTCAATGCATTAGTAGAAGAGTATGAGGGAACTTCAGCCTTAAAGGAACTTTCTCTACAAGCGAGTTTGGCAAGACCAGAAGCCAGGACACTACAGAAAGACATGGCTGATTTGTATGAGTACAAATACTGTACTGATGTAGACTTAATATTTCAAGAAACTTGCTTTCCTGTGCATCGTGCGATATTGGCAGCAAGGTGTCCATTTTTTAAGACACTGCTTTCTTCCTCACCAGAATATGGAGCAGAGATAATAATGGATATCAACACAGCTGGCATAGACATGCCTATGTTTTCTGCTTTGTTACACTACCTTTATACAGGAGAGTTTGGAATGGAGGATTCGAGATTCCAAAATGTTGATATCCTTGTGCAGCTTAGTGAAGAATTTGGAACACCAAATTCCTTAGATGTTGATATGCGTGGGCTGTTTGATTATATGTGTTACTATGATGTGGTTCTTAGTTTTTCATCCAACTCTGAACTGGTAGAATCATTTGGTGGAAGTCCAAACTGTTTAGATGAAGAGCTCAGAGCTCACAAAGCTATTATTTCATCACGGTCGCCATTTTTTCGACACCTACTGCAAAGGCGGATACGAACTGGTGAAGAAATCACAGACCGAACGCTGCGGACTCCAACTAGAATTATACTGGATGAATCTATCATACCAAAAAAATATGCTAAGGTCATTTTAAACTGTATGTATACAGATGTGGTGGACCTCTCAGTTTTGCACTGCAGCCCCTCAGTGGGGAGTCTAAGCGAAGTTCAGGCTCTTGTAACAGGAAAACTAAACATGACTAGGGCTGAAGAAGCTATGGAGCTTTATCACATAGCGCTGTTTTTGGAGTTTAACATGCTTGCACAAGGTATGTAATGTGTTCATTTTAACTCCTCAGATTGAATACAAGGTTAAATGACTTCTTCCTTTTAGTTTTCCCAGTCACACTTGGGTTTTATTATGCTGTTAGATACTAGCTTTTATTTATCAAATTTGATCAGTAGATTTCAAAGCTCTTTACAAAGTAAGCATCATTGTTCTCATTTTACATATGGAGAAACCAAGGCACAAAAACTTGAATGGCTTGCCCAAACGTCATCCAGCAGTGGCAGAGCCGGGAATAGAACCCATGTCTCCCAAGTCCCATCCAGTGCTCTAGCCACTAGGCCACACTGTCTTCCATAACATAGCCACTTACTTTATTAATATAAATTCTAATCTACTTTTGAGTCAGGGTGTGCTAATATGAGTAGAACTTTGGGAAATGGCACCTGAAAAACAGGGCCCTTTACTGTGTCTCAACTAGGACACCCAAAAAGTGGGGCACCTAAAATCACTAGTCACTTCAAGGGAGGGAGCATGGTCCAGTGGATGGAAAACTTGAGCTGTTTTGGTACTGAGCTGCTGGGCCATCTTGCGCAAATCACTTCATTGTTCTGTGCCTGTTTACTTACTCATCTGTAAATTTGGGATAATTTCACTTATTCCTTTATAAAATACTTTAAACTCTGTGGGTGAAAAGCATGATATAAGAGCCTAAGTATTATTTTTTAAGTTTCACTGTTAGCATAGGCTTACTTGTTTAAATGCAATACATTTTCACATGTTTGAAAAAGAATGAAGGCCGATATCCATTTGTGGGTGTAAATGACATGAGACGGGAAAATTGAGCTTTGTTTTGAAGCCTCATCTTGAGACGCATGGAAATATTCTGAGTTTCATAATAGGATGTAAGTTGTTAAGAAGACATATACATTTGAATGGCTATGTAGATTATGCAAAACCGATTACATGATTTCTGCGGATTACTGGGGAAGTTCAGAGCAATAGAAGGCTTTTAAATCAGTAAAGATACATTGATCATTGAAAGGATATTTAAACAGGTTTTTTCAATTTTCAAAAAAGTTTTCAAATAAAAATTCAAAGGAGAAAAGTTAATGGTTAGTGCCTCTCAAGGTTAGATTAATGAGAAATATCACTGAATACAAAGAAGAAGAATGAAATAAAGCAAAATGTATGGAAACATAAATGTTGGGCATTGTGGATGACAGGAATAAAAAGTGGTATTAGCAGCATCAGTTTTTCTGGGTTTGAAAAATCCTTTTACCATTGACAAATAGCACACTTCCTAGCAAATGGAGTGGTGGTTAAGGAGTAATCAATTTATGCATAATTCAGGCTTTCATTTTATGTTGTTGGTCCTTATGCCTGTGAAGATAATGATTCAAACATGAACCAGTGCAGAGCTGTCTTCCTCAGTATGCAGACAGCTCCAGTGTACCTGCAGACTCTGATGAGGTCAGGTGTTGGCCCTTACCATCTGTTGTTGTTTGAATTTAATGTGCTGCCATGTCATGCGTTCTGGGAGTTGTACCTTTGAAGTATCTGGTATTGGCCACTGACAGAGGCAGGATTCTAGACCAGTGGACCATTTGTAATTGCAATTTCTGTGCTCTTATCTGAGACACCATATAATGTTGCAATGAATCTGAACAGAAGATGCAGTATATGGCAGGCCAGGTATATAGATAGCTTGGATCCACTGGAGAATCACGGCATGGAGCAGCAATAGCAGTGCTTCTGATCTCCCTATCTGAGGAAGAAACGATCATCTCTATCCTTTCAGGCCACCATTGCTCAGACCTCCTCCTGAGAACCGTTTTTTGTTTTCTCCTTTTCATGGAGGCCCTTTCCTACCCAGCCTGACACTGGATAGGCATCGTGTAGGTATAACTGAGGGTATAATTTGTCCTGTGGTATCTTTATTACTGACAATGCATAAAGTAGAGAACATAGCATGACATTCAGAACTCAGTTTGTCTTCAGTGTTGACAGTTGTAGGGGAAAAAAACATATTTTTACTTGTAAACTAGGACATTTGTAATGGAATATATTGAGATTATCTAGTGACATACAGCGCTGTTACGCCATTTTTTAAAGTCACTTTTCAAAGTAGATCTGCACTTCAGGAAACTTACAGTAGCCCATATAAAACATGAGCTTCCTCGAGTAATTTCATCTATTCTTTAGTACCCACATCGCAGACTAGAAAGATTCTGGCAGTGGCTTAAATAATCTATATTCTGTAAGAGTGATATTGAATTGTGGAAGACAGAAATATGGGATGTTGACTTGTTTAAGTAGTTTGTGTCCTTCCTTAGAGGACTCTGTCAGGAAAACATTTTGCAGGTAATAGTTTTGAAGGTTGTGAAGCAGTCTTTGATGCTGACATAAGAACTAGTGAAAGATGAATGATGCATGTTTCTTGAAGAATGTTACTGCAGAGTTTTCTTTCCTGTATAATATTCCTAGACATGTGTCTGAACCGTGAAATTTAGAATGAACTGGACTGTAATGAAACATTTTTCTGGAACCTCTACAGTGGAGAAATGTGATATTTGTGTGTTTGACACTAAGAAATGTCATTGCTTCTACTCTGAAGGTGTCCGAGTACATGGAAAACCTTCTGTATTATCTCATGGCTTGTCAGTTTAGCAACTACATAGAAAGTTGGTTAGTCCATTGCTCTTGTATAAGAATTTTGTCAGTGTCCAAAGAAGAATCTCCATGATAAGAAAGAAGGTACCAGAGCAAGATATGGCCATCTTGCAAGCAAAGCAAAACAATAATGAAATTGGGAACTGAAGAGGTATGTTCCAAGTCATGATGAGTGAGCATTAATGCCACCCTCCCTTGAGGTCTCCTTGGGTTTCAACGTTTTGATGGTGGAATTTGCAGATCAATAATTGTTTGTGTTTTGCTGTTTTTATATTGCAGTTATGGATTAACTTCACAAATAACATAAAATATTTTAAGGAAATGAAACTGCAGGTTTTAGTTTATAAGACAAAATACACAACTGTGGATAATCAAACAGTAGATATTAGTTTATTTGTAAGCAATAACAAATGTTACAATCTTAAAAACTGGAGTATTTGGTATATGAATTGAAAGCAAATAGTGAAAACAGGTTCTTCTTCGAGTGCTTGCTCATGTCAATTCCATTCTAGGTGTGTGTGCACCCATATGCACAGTTGTTGGAGACTTTTGCCTTAGCGGTATCTGGAGGGCTGGCTGTAGCGCCCTCTGGAGTGGCACGCTCATGCTGTGCTATATCAGGCACCACTGCCCTACACCCTCTCAGTTCCTTCTTACCGGCCTTGATGGTTGGTGGAGCACCTGGTCTTGCTTAGCAAGAGCATTAGCGATTCTTCACTGTTCAGATCGTTCTCTTTTGTTGTTTAGTCAGTTAGCTGTTAAGTGTTTTAGTAGTGGTTTAGTAATTAGAGTCCCAGCTAGGACTTCGTCCTGGAGTGGGGCATGCCCTGCTCCCCAGGCTTTAAGCCATGTTCCGAGTGCAGCCGGCCGATGCCCATCAGTGACCCTCACAACAGTTGTCTGAAGTGCCTGGGAAAGTCCCATCGAAAAGACAAGTGCTGGATCTGCAAAAATTTTCATCCCTGAACTGAAAAAGAGCAGGACATTCAATTTATGATCCTCCTCATGGAGGCTGCTCTGCGCCCGGCATCGGAACCTTCACACTCGGATTCCACGCCCACTACTTCGGCGTTGACACGCAGTGTACCGCCAGCACTGGGTTCCACCCGGCACTGTTCCCCCTCGCCAGTACTGAAGAAGCAGTTTGTCGTCTGGTCTGCAGGCACCACGAAAGGGAACTTTAGGCAAAGGACCTGAGCTAGGCCTCGTGCCTGCAACGGAGGCTTTCATGGGTATTGGTTGGTGGGTACCAGCCAGGGACCCACCTCCGACTCCAGGGAGCGGTAGGGGATCCCGGCCAATCACAGGGCCATTTGTGCCTGAGGTGGGCCTATCGGCCAAAGAACAGTTAGGCCGGCACCACAGTAACCTCTTACATTTATAACGGAGACTACCCGGAACTTGCAAAATAGCCTTCCAGACTGCCGTTCCTTTTTTCCATGTTGATTGACATTTCTGTGGGTATCTGTAAGATTCAGAACAATAGTTGTTCTAGTTAGCACACTAAATGTGTGACTGTATACCTATCAAGGAAAAGTATAATGATATGTATGCAATGACACAAGTGACAGCATTCATTTTAATCAAAGCAAAACTCCACCTATTGTACTGTACATGATGGTTTAACACTTATTCCACACCAGTGTTCTGTTTTGATACCACATGACCCCTCTGGAAAGCAGTAGCAGATGTGCAGGGCCTTTCAGATTGGCTTCCCAATTGAAGAGGAATCAGTGACATGGAGATAGAATATACTCCAAGTGTAACTTATTTTATTTATACACACCTGTCCTGGAATAGAGGTGGTCGAACAACATTCAGGCTGTCCCTTCTCTCAGGAATCTCAGCCTAGCACTGGTGTTCTTCTCTCTTTGGAGCTTATAACAATTGAGATACATGTTTTGACACTTGGAGAAGCTGACCCAATCTTAAGTGTTGCAGTGGTACATCATATTTCTCTGAATCAGGAGCACAACTCCCACAAAGGCTTTTAACTAACCCACGAAAGCTTATGCTGAAATAAATTTGTTCTGTTGCTCCTCATTTAAATGTACATCACTGTGCTGGAACAATTGGTAGCTGTCCCACCTCTTCCCCTTCCCCTTTCTTTGAGCTTTCTTCTGCCAGCATTTACTAGAATCACTGGCTTACATTTGCCACTATGGTTCCCGTTTTTTACTATTTTTTTTTGTTTGTCCAAAACATTCAGCAAGTGAACAGGAATTTGTTCTACTTTTAGAGCCTATATCTCAAAGCAACAACTTATCTAACCAATCAGAATGTAATTGAACTAGAATCCTTTTTATCCTGCATATTAGATATAGATTTCTGCCTGTAGGGCTTATGGGCAGTCAGCTTCCACCTTTTTCACGAATAGCTGCCTTCTCTGCTGGGCTGCTGTATGGAAGGATTCTAGCTATGTAGCAAATTCCACTCACTCATGAGGTGCCTTTGGTCTCCTTTTGCTGACTTTGATTTGCAAGTTTATGTCCATCTGAGCATCAAGAAATTGGTCTGTTGCTAGTGTATCTTGAATGTCTTCACAGATAAAACAGTCTCCTCAGGTCCTCTGCTAGTTCAGTTGTGGTCTCTACTTTTGTTCTTTTCCTGGCCCTTAGCTGAACCCTTAGCTAGCTCTGATTGCTGGCTCCAAACTGTGTATCAGGAGCTTTTACCAAGTCTGGATAGTTGTCTTTTCTGGGGATAAGTTATGCAACCCTATCAGAACTGGTTCACTCAAGTTGGCTGCTAGAAAAACCCTATCTGTCCACCTTTCAACCATTAATTTGTGGTATGATGTTAAATGGGATGAAATGAGCCTCCCAAGAAGTTTTTTTTCCTCAAACTGTCCCAGTTTGATCACTCCTGTCTGTGCTTCTAGAGAACAGAGTGGGTAAAAAGTGCTGTAAATCCTGTCTCACCCAAGTTCTCTGGCCCCATTCAAGCAGCTGAATCCTTTGACATTACCTCTACAGGTGATTTTTTTTCAGCTCCTTAAGTCCTTGCTGCAGCTTCTCCCTGTTAACAAGTTCCATATTGACCAAAGCTTTGAGTCTCCCTGGTTTCCTGGAAAACCTATTGGTTCATGCTAGTCAGGTTGCTGATCGTCTATTTCAATCTGTTTTGTCCCAGCCCGGGCTGGACATTTTGAAGGTGGGCTTCAAAATCAGTGCTAACACTGCAGGCTGGCTTCCCGGTGGAGAAGTAGTCAGTAACACAGAGTCTGGGTATATTCTAAGTGTAACTTGTCTTATTTACACACACCGGTCCTGCAAACAGCATGCAGACAATCCCTTCTTTATTCCCTACTCTGCCTTGAGAATTGACTCTCATTAGAGACCAAGGCAGAGAGCAAACTTTCTTCTGTTGCTCATACAACACTCTCCAAGAACCACTGCCTCCACACGTTATCTTGCATAATCAAATGTAACAATACAATGTCTTCCCAAGACGGACCATTTGCTTGCATGCTAATAGAAAAAAGAATAGAGGACTCTATGCAACAGAGCCACCTGGTGATACCTGCAATATTTTTCACACAACTCCGAATACCATGCAGAGTAGCCAGCTGCTGAATTGTGTATAAAGATCAAGACAAGGCCCCATGTCAGTTGTGTTAATCTTCTTTAATGGAGATGTTAACATTTGAAATTCCATTACTAGCCTTTATTAGTAGCTTTTTACTAAATCTTCAAATCAAATTGCTAAACTTTAGATAGCTGCTAGACATCTGCTATGAATCAAATAGTAACTTTCAGATTAACTGAGTATTCAATTAAGAATGAAACCCTTGATTTTATTTTGTAGCTAAATATTAAATTTGCTCTACTGTTCAAATGAAAATGTTTTGCTTTACTTGGAGCCTGATGTAACTTCCATTAAAGTTAATTGGAGTCTTGTAACTTACTTTAGAATCATTAACTTTAATGGAAATCAGATTGGGCCTTTTGGAGTATGAACTAAACTGGTCAGGGAACATGTCTGCTCTATAGACAGATCGTGTCAATAACACTGGACCTAATGCTCATGGGACTACTCAGGTAGAAAAAAAAGCTATGCTTGGGTAGTAAGTGTTTATAGAGTTATAGATCCTAAGATACTATAGCATACTATGTAAATATCAATTGTATTAGGATTTTGCCTGTCTGCAGTTTTTCCTTATCTAGAGATTGAAGTTGGTGTGGAAAACAATTTTAAATTGTCTGAAAAATTAACTTTAATTGGCCTCTTGATATATGTTGTATCATTATTTTTGAGATGCTGATTTAGTTTCTCAACAGCAGTAAAAAATAAGACACTTCATTTCTTTCAAAGCCTTATTCAGTCTTTGATCTGGAGGCACACACCATCTAACATCAAAGGTACTCTTGATCTCAGCAGGACTGAAATATCCAAGCGCCGGGAAACCCACACTAGCAACATTAAATGTATATAAATGTATTGTGGGAAAGTGAGAGCAAATATTATGTCAGTTATAGATCAGTGCAGCATGAATAATCAAGTTCTCAAAGAACTTTTTTTCTCATTTCAATAAAGTAAAGTAAATATGTAAGTATATATAAATACACAATATAAAGTAGTGGTTCTCACACTTTTGTATTGGTAACCCCTTTCACACAGCAAGCCTCTGAGTGTGACCTGAACCCCTCCTTTTAAATTAAAAACACATTTTTTTTTATATTAACAGTATTATAAATGGTGGAGGTGAAACAGGGTTTGGGGGTGGAGGATGACCGCTCACAACCCCCACGTAATAATCTTGTGACCCTCTGAGGCGTCATGACTCCCAGTTTGAGAACCCCGATCTAAAGTAATCTGATCTCTTTAGCCTTTAACTACTTGTACTTAATTTCTACATCAGTTTATGGATTTTACGCTGAGAAAATTAGGAAGAATACCCTTTTCAGGTGGAATAGTGAACATGGTGTACAAAATTCTGGAAAGTTCCAAGAATGGAGGATTTGGTCTGTTATGAATAATTATGGCATTTTAAAAGAAATTGAATTCCAGCAGGGAAACTGATTGAAAACACTGTCCTATTTTTTCTTTCAGCTGCCTCTTTATGTTCCAGGGGTGCATGACTTTACACAAATACTAAACAGTGTTGGCTAACTGCACTCCCTCCTCCCCTTCCCCCCCTCACTACAGCTCCCCCCACATTGTTCCCATATTAAAGTTCTTCCTTCTGTTTTAGTTTGGTTGATTTGGCAGCTCTTTCACTTCTGTTCCATGATTATTTCCTGTTCAGCAGTTTAGCTCATGCAGTTTGAATGTGATTCTTAAGGAATGTTGAAGCCAAGTTGAGGGCCATTATCAACTGATAATTACAAACAGAGCTGAGGAGGTAAATGCAGACTTCAGGCTTGCTAAATCCATACAACTTTGTGTATCTGTTTTGCTGTGTGACAAACTAAATGAACTATGAAGCTGTGCATGTGAGTGTTTTTCCTAGTTATTCAGTCATTTGCATGAAGAAATTACATGCTGTCTTTAACATTATTGTCACAAATTTTACTCCAACATGCTGCAGTTCTTTTTGATTTTGAAATGGGAAAAATTCAGATTCTTCTCAGCATACTGAAAAAAGGGGCATCTTTTGTTTTTTGCCTGGAAACATTTTAATATGCTAAATATGTGACTTTTAGATATCTGTGACCTTTTGGTGGACACAGTATTCCAGAAATCCAGCTGTTAAAGCTTTTGTGAACAGTAGGTAAATTATACAACTGTTTTGTCACAATTTAAATATTTAACTTGAAAAATCTTAACTTCATATGAATTATCCATAATCGTTATTTAATATGTTCCTAATAGTCGTTTGCCTCATCAAAGAAAATGTGTTTCCATGGACAACAATAAGCTACAATTAATATTAAACAAAATGGAGCATGGATTAAATTTAAGACTGTTATGAAAGAAAAAATCAAATAGGATATCAAGTGCATGAAATAAAGGCAGATGTGTATTGAAAATGGGTAAAGAATCGTACTTTGTATTGTAGCAATTAAGAAAACATTTTATATTCAGCTTTCCAAGAATGGTAACATATGAATGTCTGAAATTTGTAATGGTTATAAAGTATGTTTAGAAAAAACTAAAGATTGAAAACCTGAGAAAGTTGAATTGTAAACGTCCTCTGACGAGCAGAAAAGAAATCTACATTGTTGAAGTAGGTCAGAGGTGCAGAAAACAAACTTGAAATTTCCCTTTGAACCAGAGGAGAATATGAAGTGGCACTCTAGCCTTAAATCCATCAGCTATTCTCCTCAGGAATCCGGAGTTCAAATGTGGCTTTTCTTAAATGAAATGTCTTTGCTTGCCTCAGTCTGCTCCATGGTAGATGTCTGTCCTCAAAACAAAAACACGTGTGTATGGATTTAGGGCTTTAAATCTGATATGAGATTGCAGGCATTCCACATTTGGTCTCCCACCTATTAGAAGCCCCAGAATGACTGGCTATGTCTGTACTCTGGGACAGTGGTATTTTTCCAACAAGAGCACTGGAAAAAGCCTACTGGACTACCAAGTGTTTTGCCACTCTCTTGGTCTTCTGCCAGGAAGTCTTAGGCCTAGGCTACACTTGCAGATGTACAGCGCTGTTAGTTAAACCCGTGTTCGTACAGCTGAGTAGGGAAAGCGCTGCAGCCTGTCCACACTGGCAGCGGCCAGCGCAGTAACTACCACTGACGTGGCTACATTTGCGGCACTTGCAGCTGTATTGGGAGCGGTGCATTATGGGCATTCAGGTAGCTGCAACGTGCTTTTCAAATCGGGAGGGGGGGGGTGAGGGGGACTTGACAGGGAGCGTTTTTGGAAAAAGAGTGGATTTTTGGAATAGCCACAGAGTGTCAGCTCATTATTTCCACACCTCCACATCCCCTGCCTCTCTCTCAATCACTGAAAGCAAACAGCAGGGGCTTTGTTTGTTTTTAAAGAGCAGATAAAAGAGAGGAAACGGAGCCTGTGATCAGCAGCTTAAAGAATGCAGCTCTGAACTCCAACCCGGAAGTGCCGTTTCAAAACAAAGGCAACTTCGGGAGATCATTAACTCCGTTGTTCCTCGGCTATACTGACAGACCAACGTTGCACCCACTTCGCAGCAGCTGTTATTCCTCTCGGGGAGGTGGAGTACATGCAGCGCTGTATCTGAGGAGATACAGCGTTGCACGTGCCTTGCAAGTGTAGCCAGTTAATGAGTTACAGCGCTGCCGGCAGTTTTATTACCCTGTAACTTGTAAGTGTAGCCAAGCCCTTAGAGCAGTGAGGTGAGGACATACTGTTACACTAGTTGGGGTTTGTTCAATGGTAAGAGCAACTTGCTTGCTTAGAGTGCTTAATAAGGGCTGCTGTCTTGAAAAACAGAGAATCTCCTGGTGAGATAAAAGACTCTCCGAAAAGTCACTGAACTCTAGAATGGACTCTGTGAGAGCAGATGAGTACCGATGCCGTTTGTCTCACCCATATTTAAAAAAATCAGTATGTCTGAGGGCTTATCCTTTTTGTTTATTCTTTTGCAAACGGACACATCTGACATCAGGAATCATAATAAAAAACCAATAGAACACTTCAACCTCTCTAATCACTCAATGACAGACTTAGGCTACGTCTACACTACCCGCCCGATTCGGCGGGTAGCTATTGATGTTCTGGGATCGATTTATCACGTCTCGTCTAGACGTGATAAATCGATCCCAGAGCCGCTCCCCGTCGACACCGGAACTCCAGCTCCGCGAGTGGAGGAAGCACTGTCGACGGGGGAGCCTGCCTGCTGCAGTGTGGACCGGGGGTAAGTACTTTTAAAAATTGATCTAAGATGTTCGACTTCAGCTACGTTATTCACGTAGCTGAAGTTGCGTATCTTATGGCTAGTCCACACTACCCGCCCGATTCGGCAGGTAGAGATCGATCTGGGATCGATTTATCGTGTCTCATCTGGACGCGATAAATCGATCCCAGAAACGCTCCCCCGTCGACTGCAGAACTCCTGCTCACCGAGAGGAGGAAGCGCTGTCGACCGGGGAGTCTGCCTGCGCCGCGTGGACCCGCAGTAAGTATACTTACTTCAATCTAGGAAACGTCGACTTCAGCTACGCTATTCTCGTAGCTGAAGTTGCGTTTCCTAGATCGATCCCCCGCCCCAGTGTGGAACAGCCCTTAGATCGATTTCCATCCTCCCCCCCCCCCCCCCCCCCCGGGTAGACCAGCCCTTAAAGGTGGCAATTTTGCAACAAAAAAGCTTCAAAAACAGACTCCAACGAGAAGCTGCTGAACTTGAATTAATATGCAAACTACATACCATTAACTTAGGTTTGACCGAGCCACTCTCAGTCTCTGTTCATTATGTTAATTGAATCTATTTCCCCTATTTAAGTATCCTAGTTAAGTATCCTCACACCTTTGTGTCAACTGTCCGTAATGGGCCATCTTGATTATCACTTCAAAAGTTTTTTCCCCCTGCTGATAATAGTTCCTCTTAATTAATTAGCCTCTTACAGTGGTATGGGTACTTCCACCTTTTCATGTTTCTCTGAATATATAAATATCTTCTTACTGTATATTCCATTCTATGCATCTGAAGTGGACTGTAGTCCACGAAAGCTTATGCTGAAATAAATTTGTTAGTCTGTAAGGTGCCACAAGTACTCCTTTTCTTTTTTCAGGCACTTCAGTGTTACCACAAAGTGAGCTCATAAAGGTCAATCCCAGGCAGGAGGATAGGGTTGAACTTGGTGAGCTGATCTCTTAGTAAAACCAAAATGCAGCACATATGCATGTTAGTTTACCTGAGGTAAAAAACACATTTTTTGGCAGTAAAAACAAACTCTAAGACCAGTTGAGGATACCAAAACCCTTTTTCTAAATGTGGTGGTATACTACCAGAGTGCTATATCTCTGTGTTAAAGAGGAGAAGGCACTAAGTTGAAGTTAGCCTGCCCCATACCTTCCACTGGACTATTCAGATTATGATAACAAATTCCCTCTGAGCAAGGCCCCCCTGTGTCCTATGCAAGTATGGGGCCATGCAAATTGGTGCATAGTATACCTTTTTTTTCCTAAAAAAGCTGAGGTTTCCTGTTTGTGCTGCATAACTCCACCATTTTGCTGCTGTTGCTTCTGTGTCATTTTGCCTACCTGTGCAAAGCTCCTAAAGTCAGATTGGAGATGAGGAGCTGTGCATCTGGGTGGGCAGGCATTGTCCTAAAATATTTTCAAGAAGCACAGGAAGACATGGGTGCCTCCCTGAGGTCTACAGGAGATTCGGGGGGTGAAGCTGTTGGTAACCTGCATAGTGAGGGTTGGAGGAGGGGGAAGCAGTGGACCTAAGGGGCTAATGAAGGGAAAGAGGGATGCTTGGAAAATAAGTTACAAAGACCACATTAGAAGCTCATTAGTTGCAGCTTACAAATTTGTTTTGTGCATACAACTAAATTTTAATAGTAGGCTTGATAACCATCAGCCATATCTAAATTTTAATGCCTCCCCAAGTCCTTATTATGACTATACAGCAAAGAAAAACCCATGGTTGGCCTGTGCCAGCCGACTTAGACTTTGGGGCTGTTTCATTGCTGTGTAAACTTCCGGGCTAGGGCTGGGAACCCAGGCTTTGGGACTCTCCGAGGTGGAAGGGTCCCAGAGGCCAAGCTCCAGCCCAAGCCCAGAAGTCTGTCAAAAAAAACAAAACAAAAAAACAAAACAAAAAAACAGCACCACAGCCCAAGCCCTGCAAGCCTAAGTCAGTTGTTGTGTAGACATACCCACTGACACCTGGATCCCCAATTCAAATTTCTCATTGCCTTCCATGTACATCCCTATGCACGTAAACCCCTTTCTATGGACTTCTTTTGAATGGATACCTTCTTCAGCAAGCAGAACTGGTACATCTCCCTTTCATAGGTCTCTCTCTTTCTCCCGTCTTTGGTCCACTGCTGCTTTAAAATAATAAATCCAAGGTTCCTACCAAGAAATTTAGATCTGATGTGCTACATAAGACGTGGGGTTTTGATTCAAGGTCTTGTCTAGAATAGGGAAGAAGTCCTCTCTCTTTATTTTCCTCCAATTAAGTTGTTACAGTAGAAGCTCAGAATTATGAACACCTCGGGTATGGAGGTTGTTCGTAACTCTAAACAAAATGTTATGGTTGTTCCTTAACAACGTTGGCTTCATGCAGCTTTAAAATTTTACTATGAAGAAAAATGCTGCTTTTAACCATCTTAATTTAAATGAAACAAGCACAGAAACAGTTTCCTTGTCAAATTTTTTTAAACTTTCGCTTTATTTTTTAGTAGTTTAGGTTTAACACAGTACTGTACTGTATTTGTGGTGTGTTTGGTTGTTTTTTTGTTTTTATCTCTACTGCTGCCTGATTGTATACTTCCGGTTCCGAATGAGGTGTGTGGTTGACTGGTCAGCTCATAACTCTGAGGTTCTACTGTAGTTCTATTTAAGCTAACTAGTAAAAACTACACTTAATATAAGTGTAGACACAGTTTAATACATTCAGCTTGATTTATAGCAAGGTGAGTTATCGCTTTGGTAAGACCCCAGGCTATAACTCAATCTGTTTAAATTGAGCTAAAGGGCTGTCTACATTGAAAATCCCACTGAATAACAATTGAGCAAAGTTAGCTCAATCAAGAGAACTTGATTGAAAAAGCACCTGTTTTCCTCTGCTAGCCAAGGCCTAAGAGAGCAAATTGACATCCTACAAAAGAAGCCTGTGTTTGTCTCCTGTGAAATAGTCCAGATACTACTGATCAGAGATGTGAAGGGCAAAATTTCGCTCCATAGGAATCTCCTAAAGATCATGGTAATGGCTGCCAAAGCTTGGAGTTAGAATATTCTCAAATCTGGCAAACAGGTCTTTGGAAAGGTTGCCCCCATCTGAATCTTGAGAACTGAAATACGTAAGAGCCATATTGGGTCAACCTGAAGTACATCTAGCCCAGGATCCTGTCTAACAGTGGCCAGTGCCGGATGCTTCAGAGGGCATGAACAGAACAGGGCAATTTCAAGTGATCATCCCCTGTCATCCAATCCCAGTTTCTGGCAGTTGGAGTCTTAGCAGGGCTGGTGCAATCACTAGGCGACCTAGGCAGTCGCCTAGGGCACCAAGTGGTTGGAGGCGCCAAAAAGCGTCAGTTTGTGGAGGCGGCGAGCCGCAGCCATGGAGGAGCCGGCGCGGTGCAGGGGGGGCAGCAGCCCTGCAAAGGCGGCAGCGCCGCTAGTGGGAAGCAGCCATGCCCCTCCTGCCCAGGCTGCGGCCCGGCTCTGCCCCCCCCCCACCGGGCTACTGCAGGTTGCAGGAGATGCATGTGGGCGCCAGCCCTCATGCACCCCCCCCCCCCCCCCCCCCCGGCTCCTCCCTCACCACGCTCGGGCTCTGCGGATCCCGGGCATGTGAGCCGCCACCTGGGCGTGGGGCCCTGAGCCTGCTCCGGGAAGGGCAGCAGCAGCTCACACTCCCGGGAGCTGCAGAGCCCAAGCGCGGCGAGGGGGGCGCAGGGGGGCAGCCGCCTGCATGCATCCGCTGCAGGAGCCCCTCACCACGCTCAGGTTCTGCGGGTCCTGGGAGTGTGAGCTGCCGCTCCTCCCGCTGCCTCAACACTCTGCGGGGGAAGGAGCTGTGCGCGCGGCAGCCTGGAAGCATGTTTTGCCTCCACATGGAGCCAGCGGCTCCAGCAGCATGGGCATGATAAGGGGAGTCCCGGGGGGCAGTCAGGGAGCAGAGGGGGTTGGAAAGGTCAGGAGTTCTGGGGGTGTGGAAAGGGATTGGCGCAGTCAAGGGACAGGGAGGAGGGGGGTTGGATGGGTCGGTAGTTCTGGAGGCGCTGTCGGGGGTGGGGGTGTGGAGAGGGGTTGGGGCAGTCAAGGGACAGCGGGGGTGTTGGATGGGTCAGGAGTTCTGGGGGTCCTGTCAGGGGGCGGGGAGTGGTTGGATGAGGTGTGGGAGTCCCGGGGGGTCTGTCTGGGGGCGGGGGTGTGGATAAGGGTTGGGGCAGCGAGGGACAGGTAGGGGGTAGGGTCCTAGGAGGGCAGTTAGGGTGGGGGGGGGTCTCAGGAGGGGGCAGTCTGGAGACAAGGAACAGGAAGGCTTAGGTAGGGGGTGGGGTTCTGGGAGGCAGCTGGGGCAGGGGTCCCGGGGGGGGCAGTCAGGGGACAAGCAGCAAGGGGGGGGGATTCTGAGGGGGACAGTCAGATGGTGGGAAGTGGGAGGGAGTGGATGGGGGCGGGGCGGGGGAGCCTGGTCTGGGGAGCAGCCCCTGGCCAGCCCCTGGCCAGCCCCTGGCCAGCCTGGCCCCTGCAGTCTATAAAGGCTCGTTGGGATTTGCCCCTCAATGAACCAATGTGTGGCGGGGCGGGGGCGCAAGGTGGAATTTTCGCCTAGGGTGCAAAATATCCTTGCACCGGCCCTGAGTCTTAGGGACACTTGGAGGATGGGGTCATGTCTTGGCTAATAGCCATTGATGGCCCTATCCACTGTGAATTTACCTAGTTCTTTTTTTAACCCAGTTATTGTTTTGGCCTTCACAATATCCCCTGGCAGTGAACTCCCTAGGTTGACTGTGTGTTGTGTGAAAAAGTACTTCCTTATGTTTGTTTTAAACCTTCTGTTTGTTAGTTTCATCTGGTGACCCCTTATTCTTGTATTATGTGAAGGGGTAAATAACACTTCCCTATTTACTTTCTCCATACCATTCATGATTTTTAAAATCGTAGACCTCTGTCATTCCCTACCCTTTAGTCTCTCTCCTCAGCTGAACAGCCCTTTTTTTCCTCTCTCCTCACATGGAAACTGTTCCATAACTCTAATAATTTTTGTTACCCTTCTCTGCATCTTTTCCAATTCTAATGTCTTTATTTTTTTGAGATGAGACAACCAGAACTGCACACAGTATTCGAGGTGTGGTTACAATGGGTTTATATAGTATTATGATATTTTCTGTTATCTATCCCTTTCCTAATGGCTCCTATCATGGTTAGCTTTTTTTACTGCCACTGCACAGTGAATAGATATTTCCATGATGACTCCGAAATCTTTCTTTAGTGGTAACAGCTAATTTAGATCCCATCATTTTGTATGTATGGTTGGGTTTATTTTTTCCAGTGTGCATTACTTTGCACTCACCAACATTGAATTTCATCTGCCATTTTGTCACCAGGTCACCCACTTGCTACTCTTCGCAGTCAGCTATCTTGAGTAATTTTGTATCATCTGCAAATTTTGCCACCTCATTATTCACCTCTTTTTTTTCGGATCACTTAAGAATATGTTGAACAGCACTGGTCCCAGTACAGATTATTTGGGGACCCTGTTATTTACCTCTTTCCATTGTGAAAACTGAACATTTATTTCTAGTGGGTTGTTTTTCTTCTTTTTTTCTTTTTAATTATAATTTCAACCCATTTGCCTGGTAATTGTTAGGTTATCTGGCATATAATTGCCAGGATGACCTTTTTTCCTAAATTTTTTTAGATTAGGGTTACATTAGCTATCCTCCAATCATCTGGTGCAGAGGCTGATCTAAGCTATACGTTACATACCACAGTTCTTCAGTTTCATATCGGAGTTCCTTCAGAACTCTTCGATGAATACCTTCTGATGCTGGTGACTTATTAGTGTTAGTTAATCAGTTTGTTCCAAAACCACCTCTATTGACGACACAGTCTGGGATTTGTCACCTAAAAAGAATGGCTCAGGTGTGGGGATCTTCCTTTGCATTGAAGGCTGATGCAAAGAATTATTTTAGCTTCTCTGCAATGGCCTTGTCTTCCTTGAGTGCTCTTTTAGTACATTGATTGTCCAGTAGCCCTACTCGCTCCCTGGCAGGCTTCCTGCTTCTGATATTTTTTTTTTTTAAATTGCTGTTAATTTTTGTGCCCTTAGCTCTTCAAATCATTTTGGCTTGCCTTATTGTACTTTTACATGGGAGCAGAAAGCTCCATTCCACTGGAGGAACATCACTGTGGCTCGTAATGTCCTTTAGGTAAATCTTTTTCCTTGCCAGGTGGCTGTCATTCACTCATAGTCACATGGCTGCCTGAAAAGAGACTAAATTGGACTCTTTCCATAATAATGTTCAAGATGTACCAAATTTTTTAGAGAATCAAGAGTTCTATTATTACCTAACACTACTTTGCTTACCAAGGAATTCTTTAATGTGCCCTGTATTCTGTCACATTCTGTTTTGGAGAAAGGACCATTTCCCTTATTCTATACTTCAAATGAGCCTTGCATCCAATCAGTGACACACATAGTCACTATACATAAGAATAAGAATCGCAATAGAAAATTTAAGACAGTTGATCAACTCTCTTGCTTTTCTGCTTTTTTTAGTAATGTTGTTCAGCTTCTCAGGACTAGACATGTGATAAGAATCTCACTGAAATGCAGATTTCCAGTCTTGCACAGTACAGCCTTATTCATATTTTTCCAAAAATAAATGTTAGGTGTATAATATATGGACAGCATTTACTTTGAAATAAATCTCTTTAGGATTCTGAGAAGAGACTTTCCTTTTGAGTGATGTGTCAGAGTGTTTAGTTCTGCTTATTTCCTTTGAACCAAAAATCTTTTCATGTAGTTTTCAGACTTCAGGACACTTTTGGAATAATCTGATAGTCTTTTTGCCTGCAAATATGCCTATTTATAACCAGATTGCACAGAAACCTGCAGTGCAATTTGGCAGGGACAGAATGAATGCAACAAGAAATCTAACAAAAAAACAAGCCCACCCAATAAACTCCTTCAAGACGTTTGTTTAGAAAAGTTAATCCTTCTAAACATACCATCATAAATCATCTCCCAGTGGCTGATAGGTTTTCATTGCCAGGTTTTTTGTTCTGCTAGAACTTCCTATTTAAAATCAAAAGGGAAAAAAGGTTTTAAAACAGCAGTTCACTAAAATGTAAATTATTAAATCTTATGGTAGTTGAAATGGCTTCTAAACCATACAAATTAAACTCTAAGATCCGGTTTATGACATTTTGCAACACACTATGAAGTATTTTGACAGCTAAACTTCCCAAATGATTTCAGCTTACCCTCTCTTTTTAAATAGCCTCTCTTTTAAATGTTAGTCTTCAAAGATCTAACATGGGATTTTTGAAGGATCTAAAGGGAATTAAGCACCCAACATCATTATGTTCCTTTGAAAATCCCAGCTCTACACGTGTAGGAAAGACAACTGTAACTCTTTCACAAATATAAGTAGCATTCAAGGACTTGTGTGTAGGTCTCTGTTTTAATCATTACTTTTATTTAACAGCTTTCATTTTCAGAGAATACTTTTTTTCTGTGCCTTGGATATCACCACTATAAATGAAGGGTGTGTATGTGTAAAATAGAGGGTAGCCAATCTGAATAGAGGATATTTGAATCTGGCACTCCCTCTTCCACAGGCTCTTACTGCAGGGTCCAGTCTGTTTTTGCCTTGCTCCTAGAAGCAGCTGATGCCCCAAGTAGGCCTTCCATACATACTAAACTGCAGCTTGGCCTGTGCAGTTGTAGAGGGTGAGGGGAGCCAAATCTTCAAACACTGAGAGCAGGAGCACTGAATTTGCAGAAATCTACTTCTAGCCTTCAAGACAGCAATTCTATTCACTGTAATCAGCAGACAGCTCTCAGATCCACCACACTAAGTCACCATTGGGAACAGTGTGCTTATCTCACTGAAGGCACCACCCTTTCCTGAAACCCCACAGGGAACCTGACTAAGATGGTAACAATTAACTTGTTGAGGCATAGGAGTCCTCAGATATACCTCTTGTGAAAGAGTCTGTTCTTCTCTTAGCACTTAGCCATGTTGTAGCCTGTAGGTGTATGTGGCCTTCCTGCACTGAGATGCCTACAAAAAATTCCATAAGAGAAGCTAAGACTTCCTCTGTAAAGAACCTCACCATCTTCCAAAGTGTTCCTGGGAAAAGTTCTCTTGGTTCATACTTCCATCTAGAAGTTGGTTTAAAATAGGCTGTGCCATTTCAGATGCTGACATCAACCTACCAAGAATCTCTGGAAAACCATAATCTGGAACCAAGTATCCACAAGCTCTGGCTATTCAGTCCTAAAGTAAATGCAGTTGTCATTTCCCACTCTAATTCTACTGACCTGCTTCAATGAGTGAATCCCTTTATGATTCCAGGGGGCAGTCAGCATCAAGGAGCTGGGTGGCTCTTGGAGCTCTACAATGGCATATGGCTGCTATCTGGTGGATAATGAAGATATATCTTTTGGGTTCACCAAGACAATCTGCAGAAGCCTATCTAAATACATGTTGGCTATTAGTGTCACTTATTTTAATATTGTCACAGCACTGGGGGGCCATTTAGGACTTAATGCATTCAAATTGGGTGAGTGGGAGGGAATAACGTCTATCCCAGAATACTGAAAGAGCTGGCACATGAGATTGATTGTCTGGTATATACCAGTGGTAGAAGTCTAAATAATAAGATGGCTGAATTAAGCGTGCCTTGTATTAAATGAGGATATTGATAAAATAGGCATAACAGAAACATGGTGGAATGAGGATAATCAATGGGACACAGTAATACCAGGGTACAAAGTACATCGGAAGGACAGAACAAGTCGTGCTAGTGTGGGAGTGGCACTATATGTGAAAGAAAGAGTAGAATCAAATGAAGTAAAAATCCTTAAATGAACCAAACTGTACCATAGAATCTCTATGGATAGTAATTTCATGCTCTGATAGTAAGCATATAGCAGTAGGGCTATATTACTGACCACCTGACCAAGATGCTGATAGTGATTGAAATGCTTAGGGAGATTAGAGAGGCTATTAAAATAAACTCAATAATAATAATTAATGAGGGATTTCAGCTATCCCCATATTGACTGGATACATGTCACCTCAGGACGGGATGCAGAGATAAAGTTTCTTGACACCTTAAATGACTGCTTCTTAGAGCAGTGAGTCCTGGAACCCACAAGAGGAGATGCAATTCTTGATTTAGCCCTAAATGGAGCACAGGATGTGGTCCAAGAGGTGACTATAGCTGGAACTCTTGGTAATAGTATAAATATCTCTGTGGCGGGGAAAACACCACAGCAGCCCAACACTGTAGCATTTAATTTCAGAAAGGGAAGCTACACAAAAATGAGGAGGTTAATGAAACAGAAATTAAAAGGTACAGTGCCAAAAGTGAAATCCCTGCCAGCTGCATGGAAACTTTTAAAAGACACCATAATAGAGGCTCAAATTAAATGTATACCCCAAATAAAAAAACAGAACCAAAAAAGTGGCACCGTAGCTAAACAACAAAGTAAAAGAAGCAGTGAGACACACCAAAAGGCATCCTTTAAAAAGTGGAAGTTAAATCCTAGTGAGGAAAATAGAAAGGAGCATAAACTGTGTCAAATGAAATGTAAAAATATAATTAGGAAGGTCAAAAAAGAGTTTGAAGAACAGCTAGTCAAAGATAATAGCAAAAATTCATCACAAGCAGGAAGCCTGCTAAGCAACCACTGGGGCCACTGGATGATCGAGGTGCTAAAGGGTCAGCAACGTGTCAGAGGTAAAAATTTTGACGTCTGTAGTAATTTTTCAAAAAATTGAATGACTGAATGACATAACCTCCCCAAATGCCTGTCACTAAGTATGATAATTTTGTCAAGTGTCCATCGTGCAACATGGTGGTGCCGACGATAAAGCCTTTGTGGAGAAACTAAATGAATTCTTTCCATCAGTCTTCATAGTTGAGGATGTGAGGGAGATTCACTTTTCAAATACTGCTTGTCTCTCTTCGGTGACAATATGGGCAACCTCAAAAAATGGTTACACTGTGGTTGATGGCTCCAGGTGAAGTTCTTGAGAGCTGGAGGTCCTTGACTGTAGCTGACTCCCTCCTGCCAGAAAACAGGAGATAAATTTACTTTGCTATCTTTGGGTCACAATGCGAGGCCCATGTGCCTGCATGTTTCGTCCCACATAACATCAGCTATGTAATCTGAGAACTTTCACCAGGGTACTCAAGGGGTATAATCAATGAAGTGACACTTTCATCTGAAAAGACAGTACACTATCTCACACGGTGTCTTAATAACAAATTTACAAAGGAAAATAATGAAACCAGTATGTGTACAACCAAGTAATCTCTTCGTGGTAGGGACTTCCTTTAATTTGTCTGTAAAGCACTACGTTTATTTGTGGAGTTATATAAATCTCACTACTCTTGTGTATTTGATACCTATCTACTAGCATGTTGGATACAACAGAAATTGAGAAAATATTTATGTACCATTATACTGACTTTCTTTTCTCCTTTGTTCATAGTGGTTTGTATCTTTTTGATCTCATTAGTATACCCTGATCAGCTTTGTCAACCTTATCTTTGTCAACATATGAGCTCTTTGTGCTTGTACAGTTCCTAGCATAATGGGGTCATGATCTTGATTAGGCACTCTGGATGCTACCATATTATAAATCTTTAATATATAATAGAACAGAATGCAGTCCACGTGAGATTCAGTAATAGAAAATAATTTTTAAACAATTCTTAATATTTTTTGTATTAATATGCATCCTTAAAGGGGATGATGTTACAGAAAATTGTCAGGAATATCAATAAGATAAATAGCAAAGCATTCAACTGCATAAGATTGCCTACAGTTACTCTACTGTATTAATTTGATTTCCTAGAAGCTTTTCATACACTTTGACCATCTCTATCACTTCAAAGGTTTTTCTTCCCCTGCTGTTATGGTTCCTCTCAATTAATTAGCCTCTTAAGGTTGGTCTATGCACCTCCACCTTATCATGTTTCTCTGACTGTATAAATATCTGTCTACTGTATGTTTCATTCCATGCATCCGATGAAGTGGGTACTAACCCACGAAAGCTTATGCTGAAATAAATTTGTTAGTCTATAAGGTGCTACAAGGTTTTCTTTCTTATTTTCGTTCTATTAACTTTGAGGACAGTGCCATTTCAAGGTATTTTTAAAAGCATCATAGGTGTTCTTACGATAATAGTGGTTACAGCTTATTCAACTTAGACATAAAATTTACAATTATGAGTAATCCTGGGGCTACTCATGATATTAAGTACTGTGCCTGGTGGTAAGTATTTGCAGGTTTGCACCTGGAGTTGGTTGTTAATGGAAAAAAATTTAAGATACGTTTTATGTGCAGAAGTAAATGGAAAGTTCTTAATAAAAACAGGTTACAGTTTGAGAAGAGTGGCATAATCAGTGTAAACAGTAGTGATCCAAAACTCAAACATTTTGTAAGGAATTTTATTGTTTTTGATAAAACTTCAGATAATGTTTTATTTTTAAACCAAAGGGAGCCATAGTGTAGTATCTGAATTCAGTAACTACAGTTTCTTCTTCAAGCGATCATCCCTATTAGATTCCATTGAGGGTTAACGCCGCCCCGCCCAGCACCAAACCTGAGTATATGATTATGCTGAAGATGAGGTTCAAGATTTGTGCTTCTTGCCTTTGCTCACTGTTGATCAGTTACGAGCACCAGGGCTGCCTGTACTGTTTGGGGGAAACCCATGTCATGTCCAGGTGAGTATCTGCCTCTCCTTCCCTGCCCGTACCTGGAAGGCCAAGTTCTCTGCCTCAAGAAGCACCTCATAGAGGTTGCCATGAGGACACAGTTGGGCCCAGGCCGGAGACTCTCTCTCCCCTTCCCCTTCTTCTCCCCCGCCCTGGTACGTTGGCCTGAGCAATCAAGGAGTTCACCTCCTACCATGGAGCTCCAATCTGGTTCCACCGGTACCAGCACTACAGAGCCTGTGCTGAGGCCTAACTGTGAGGCAAGGAAGCATACGCATAAATATGGCAATCTTCCTCAAAGCCAAAAAAAAAATGCCGCGTCGTCCACTTGTTCCAGTCACAGAGAAGCAGCATGATCCAAGGCCCGCAAGCATAAGAAGTCGCATTAGAAGCCAGACCCATCGGTCCCAGTTTCGGAGCAGCATACCTCCTCTGCATTGGCTCCATTAAATCCTGGGAGTCGTCGCTTCTGAGGAAGCCCTCCACTCCCATTCCAGCTCTGGTTCTGTCTGTGAAACGTGTGCCATTGACGCTAGGGAAGCTTGAATCTACTCCCAGCCCTCATGAACTGATTAACACGGGTGAGGTGAGGTCTCCGCATTTTCTGGTGCACTCACAGCCTAAGCAGGCCCACTCCCCTATGTTAGGCTTGCAGCCTTCAAGTCCTGTTCCTGCATGCTCCCCTGTGGCTCACTGCACTCCACCAGCTCCAGTGGCACCACCCTTTGAACAAGGATCTGACCCTTTGTCAGAGTGGGAAGACTTTGGCAGTACACATGGTCCACCGTTCCCGTACTATCGACAGAACTACTTGACAGTTCCACTGGCCCAGTAGCACTATCCTCCCCTGCCCCAGCACAGGAGCCATTGATACCCAGCTCCATTGGGACCACCACAACAGCTGCAGGATCCGCCTGGCTGGCTGTACTGAGGTTCTTAGCAGCTATATTTGCCTTCAGAACCATTCTGATCCACCATAGAGGAATCCCACATTTTGCCACTCCATCCTTCGTCAAGTCGACATTTGGAACCAGGGCTGGAGGATGCCCTGATTAGCTAGGGTCCAACAGTACCGCTGGATATGGAGCGGTTCCCCTCATTGTCTCCTGATGCAGCTGAGTCATCGACATCATCTTCTCCCCCGATGACTACTGCCAGTTCCGGGAACTGTTGCGGAGGGTGGCAGCTGCTCTACACATTCTGTTGAAGTAGGTGCAGGACAGTCAACATCAGTTGCTGGACATTGTGCATGCATTGATACCAGCCAGAGTGGCACTACTGATCAACGATGCCATTCTCCAACCAGCCCACACTGTCTGGCATACCCCAACCACATGCACTCCCACCCTGAAGGGATCTGAGTTTTTCTTACCCTCCATAAAATGTTTTGGTTATCCAAGCTGCTTCAGAGCAAGACAGGCAGCAGCACCTGAATTCCATCCTAGCTGACAAGGTAAGAAGTTAGACCTTCTAGATTGCAAGGTCTTTTTTCCTCTTCCAGCCTTCAGTTCCGCATCTCTAACTACTTGGCACTGCTGGCTAAATCTGACTTTTTGAAATATGACCAGTTAGAGGACTTTTTGTGGACAAACTGCCCCACAGGATCATACCCACTTCCATGCTGTTCTGGAGGAAGGAAAACTGGTAGCGAAAACGATGCTACAGGCTGTGGTAGATTCCACAGACACATCTTTGCTCACTGTGGCTACTGGGGTTGTCGTGAGGAGGGAATCCTGATTACACTCCTCTGGTTTCCCTAGGGAGGTACAGAACACAATAGACCTCCCCTTCGATGTAGCCCACCGCTTCAAGCAGAAAACTGATTTCCTGAATTCACTTAAATGCTCTAACGGCACTCTGTGGTCGCTTGGTATTTTATACAGTTTTATCATCCACCTTCTTCACAGTGAGAGAGAGCTCCCCAGGTTTCCCACCAGGGACCCTATGAGCCTCCCTAAAAGCATCCTGAGACCCAGAGGTCCGGTCGGCACTGTCCTCCACACAAAGCACCCTATCTTCATGTAAGTTATATTTCTGAGTGCATCTAGAGAGCCCACCGCTTTTGCCAGTCACCCCCTTGGGGGGAGCTGTCTGGGAATCTTTCTACCAGCATGGAGTGCGATAACAAGGGACAAATGGGTCCTGGATGTCGTTCAATACGGCTATATGATCAAGTTCACAATACTACTTCATTCACATCCCCCCCCCCCCCCCGAAGGGGGATAGATAGTAATGTAGCCCGTTCCACATGACCTTTAAGGGCACAGGGTTCTACTCCACCTACTTCCTGGTACCCAAAAAGAAAGGAGGATGGAGACCCTAATCCTAGATCTCTGCTGTCTCAACCACTTCATACACAAGTCAAAGTTTCACATGCTTGCGGCCATCATGCTCTCACTAGAAAAAGGCATGTGGTTTATGGCTCTCGGGATACTTGCTTTGACATAGACACACACACAACCCGTAAGTGATCCCTGAGATTCATGCTGGGCCCTTGACACTTCCAATACAGAGTTCTCCCATTTGGACTCACCGCTGCTCCCCGGATCTTCACCAAGGTTTTCTCTGTAGTGGCAGTCCACCTCCAGCGTTGAGTCCTCATCTTCCCTTACATTGACAATTGGTTGCTGGCGGCACAGTCCAGATGAGAAGCTCAAGTGTCAATGTCCCAGCTGAATCTACTCCTCTCCTCCCTAGGAGTGAGCATGAACACAGAAAAATCAACTACAGTCCCTGAAGTTCATCGGAGAAAACGTTGACACGACCTCCGCATGTGCTTACCTGCCAGAGGACAGGTTCCGAACCCAGTTGGAACTGATCACTTTGTTGACTTCCAACCACTAAGTTCTGGTCAATACTTGCCATTCCCTTCTTGGCCACGTGGTACTGTGCCCATACCATTATTGTTTCTGCTGTCTACAACTATGGTTACAGAGCCCATTCTCCTACGCTCCATTCCTTGGACACCATTCTGACTGTCCTCCCTTCAGTGTTGGATAAACACAAATCAGGTTTGCTCCAGGATGTCCTTCCTTCCATCCTCCCCAAGAGTGCCAGTCATTACAGATGCATTGCTGGGTGGATGGGGTGCCCACATGACTCAGGGAACTTGAACTGCTTGGAAGTACAGGATGCATATCAGCATCCTACAGCTTCAGGCAGTGCAAAGAGCATGTCACAACTTTCTCCCATCCATCCACTCCAGTCATGTTCTCATCATGTTGGACAATACCACTACAGTTCACTACATAAACAAGCAAAGGGGTATGAGGTCGCCAGTGCTTTGTGCAGAAGTGGTACGCCTCTGGAAATAGTGCATTGTGCACTGTATCCTGTTGTCAGCAGCCTATCCCCTGGGGACTCAGAATGTAGTTGCATATTCTCTCATCAGGAACTTTGTGACCGACCATGAATGGGAGCTACACGACTCAGTAGTTGCGGACATTTTTGATCGCTGGGTGGCTCTGGTCAGGGATCTGATTGGCTCCCACACCAAATACTCCCAATACTGTTCCAGGGGCATGCTCAGAGCCTGCTTCCAGAGCATCACCTTGGTCCTTGATTGATAGGACCAGATCAATTATGCCTTCCTTCCCTCCACTTCTGTCCCATGTCCTCCACAAGATTTGACAGGTGAGAGTGACGGTCCTTCTGATCACCCTGTTCTGGCCTCTCCAGTTCTGGTTTCCCCTTCTCTGCTTTTTGAGACATCCTCCACTCATGGTACCAATGTTTCCAGAACTCCTCACTCAACGCAGTGGCAGGATCAGACGCTCAGGCTCTCAGGTGAAGCATCTGCAGGTCTACTTTGTTGATGGGCATCTTCGCTAGTGTGAGAGTGCTCATCAGCAGTGAGACGTCCTCTTGAGTGGCAGGAGAGAGTCCATGAGGCAATCCTACCAGGCCAAATGGAAATGTTTCGCCTGCTGAGCCCAACAGTCTGGTACCTGTGGCCATAGGCATTCCTCTCCTCCTGGACTATCTCCTGTCCCTGAAAGCATCAGGACTTGCTCTCTGCTTCATCAAGGTGCATGTTGCAGCCATTAGTGCTTTCCACACCCCCTATGGAAGGAGACAGTTTTCGCTCACCCATTGACTGTCAGGGTCTGGAAGGGCCTCATGCGAACATATCCCCTTGTCCAACCCATCACTCTGCAATGGGACCTTAACCTTGTCCTAATGGCACTCATGAAGCCACACTTCAGACCTCTGGCCTCGCGCTCTCGTTCTCTTCTCTCCATGAAGGTCGCCTTCCTGATAGCTACCACCTCTGCAAAAAGAGTTGGTGAAATGGAGGCCTGATGGCGGACCCCGCTTTCATCACATTACATAAGGATAAGGTTTTCCCATGCTTACGTCATACATTTTTTCTAAATGTGGTTTCCTGTTTTCACCTCAGCCAATCCATACGCTTTATTGTCTTCTTTCCAAAGCATTAATTCTCAGCAGAGGAATGACGCTTTTACTTCCTTGATGTCCGTAAAGCCCTGGTCTTCTTCCTGCAGAGGACGAAGCAGTTCAGGAAGTCTCCTAGACTGTTGCTATCACGGACAGGATTAAGAGGCAGGACATTTCTACCCAGAGGATCTCTAAGTGGGTTTTGGAGTGCATCACACTCTGCTGTCAAGTATCGGATGTACCTACGCTCCGTGGGCCATGAGCCCGTTTCATGAGAGCGCAGGCATCGACTGCAACCATGTTCCACCAAGTGCCACTCATCTACATATGAAGGGTGGCCACATGGAGTTCAGTGTACACCTTTTCCTCACCGTATGCACTGGTGCAAGACTCTGTGATGGATGCCTAATTCAGTGTGGCTGCCCTTTGTTCCATGGTTCCATCATCTTCCTTGCACTCTCCTCCTGACTAGGTACTGCTTGTCAGTCACACTCAGTGGATTACAATAGGGACTGTCACTCAAGAAGAGGAGATTACTTACCTGTAACTGGAGGTTCTTTGAGATGTGTGGTCCCTATGTGTATTCCAAACTCGCCTTCCTCATCCTCTGCTATGGATCTGATGGATTTGTGGTGGAGAAGGACCTGAGGGCATGGTTGGTCAGCCCCATCCTTTATCACCTCGTTCGATATCATGAGGCGAAACAAGGGTGCATGCGCAGACCAACAGACATTATTACTTTTTAAAAGCTCTGGCTTCAGGCACATGGTGCATGCGCATAAGCCTCGGTGGAATACAGATAGGGACCACACACATCAGAGAACCTCCAGTTACAGGTAACTTTCTCTTTCTATTAGAGCACACAAGCAGATGAACAAAATTCTAGTTCTGTTTAGCTTTAAGAAAATTAAATTTGAATGATGGCATACATCAGAATGCTGAAACACAGTTATAAATGTTTTTAAATGTACTCAGAACTCAATAGTTTGACCCTTTCTAATCTTTGTCTACAGGGCTCTTCTAATTTTATTTAGATTTTTGCAGTGATGGGAGCCGTATAAGACCTTAGGTTCAGATTTAGGTGCGTGTTCTCAAGTATTAAACTGCCTCTAGTAGTGTTGCTTCTCTGTTTTTGTTTTTGTAGGCTGTGAGGATATTATTGCTGAGAGCATCTCACTAGACACTTTCATTGCCATTCTCAAGTGGAGTTCTCAGCCATATGGCTCCAAGTGGGTACACCGCCAAGCATTGCATTTCCTCTGTGAGGAGTTTATCCAGGTCATTACTTCAGATGTCTTTTATGAACTGAGCAAGGACCACCTGCTGACTGCTATCCAGTCTGACTATTTACAGGTAAATGTTTAATCTCTTATCATTCAAAAAGTAGCTAATTATGTTTTGAAGCTGTATTATACATTTATCAGAAGCATTCAGAGTGAATAATATCTTAAATCTTCCTAAATCGGAAGAATAGATATTAATATTCTTGTGCATTTGTGTGTGTAGAATAAAGCTAACGTATACACAAAAACCACAGTAGAGGAACTGATTAAGGAAAGTACTTTGTTTTCTTGACTTTCAAGAAACTGGCTGTATAAACTATTGCTTGAAAGTATAAGAGTAGTCTAGAAACACCTGCAAATTATTTTAAGTGAAACGTTCTAGGTTAAACTTTTACCTTGCCTGGTTAAGTTTTTATGGAAATTGCAGTCTCATTTTTGCTGCTTTGATGTATAAAGTGTGTGAAGGCATTATTTTGGTTTGTTTTTAAACATACTGCTTATTTTTACCTTAGAAATATTAATAATGATTACACCGATCTTCTATAAGGCTGTATACTGTTTGCTCTTGCACCTTTCTCAAAGGGGTAGAAGTGTTGAAACCTTAATATATGGCCTTTCTCTAAAATGTTAATTGGTAATTTAAATTAAATGTTAACAAAAACTAACAAAAAAAAATTGATTTGAAGAGTCGTAATAAAAGTCTCTCCTTTCATTCTTCAACTCCTGTGATGTGGCCATTTCACTAGTTTCCCACTTATCAGGTTCTATGTAGCCTGGAAAGCTATGAACTTTTAATGAACTATGAACTTCTTTCAACAAGTGGAAAAAATAATCATGGGTGGCATAAGCCCACATCTCTTTCCTTTCCAAATCACCTTTTTAAACAACTAAGATTAGTCACTCAGATGAACCTTTATTTTTGTACTTTCCCACCTGTCTGTGTTTTCTCTTTCCTCTCAAAGTAGTTATGTTTGCAGTGTGGCTGAATGTACGAGCTAAATCTAGAATCCAAATGACGTAAGTCCCATTCTGTGGCAATGATGTTCAGCCAGCAATGCATTTAGCCTCTGTCCTTCCTTCCTTCCTTTCTCATTTACAGATTCTGCTGATTCAAGCCAAAGCCCCTCACAATTTCATAGTGATATGCTGTAGATGCCTGGAATAACTTCTGTAACTTCTATGGCTTGATAAAAGTTCATTCTTAATCATGATTTATTGGAATTTTTTCGTGGTCCCACGCTTCTAGTTCTTGTAGTTTGGCCTTTTGGCATAGGCAAAGAGAAATGGCCATACTGCACCACACAAGTCATCCATGAGTAACAGAGCTGGCTGGATGTCTTTTGACTAAATGTTTTTTTATCAGAAAATGCCAATTTGTTAAAACTAAGACTTTTTGCAGAAACATATTGGCTTCAATTAGAAGATTTCTCATGTGTAGGATGGAATATCTGGTCAAAACTAGAGAGAGAGAGACTCACTGTATAGTTGACTGCTTAGGGCATTTTCCTGAGATGTTTTAAAACCAAGTTCAGATCTCTCTCTGAATTAGGTAGAGCAAGGACTTGAATCTGAATCTCGCACATCAGAAATGAGTGCGCTTTGCGTGTGTATGTGTGAGTAAGTAAAATGTATTCTGATGTGGAACAAAAACAAATGTCAAAACCTCATTTTTTTTCCCCATGTAAACAAAATTCTTGTTTTCTGACCAGCCCTAGTTAGTAAGCTTCTGAGACTTGGGAAATATGTTGAAGCAGCGATGCTAATGGCCTGTCTCTCTAACACCTTTGTCTTAGTGGAAAGATTGTAGCTGCGGGGCAAAATTTAAGAACTTAAGAGTGAAACTATCCAGGCCATGTCCTAGAAGCTTCAGTTCTGCAGCACAAATCTGTCATGTCAGACAGTCTTTGCATTGGGTGTTCCCAGGGCAACTGGGGGCAGACCAGATCTTTTTCTCTGAGCCTGGGCTTAAAACCTCATCTCAGGAAGAACTCTCCAGAATTCTCCGCCTCCAAGCGGCATACACAGCAGTCTCCAGGTCTTCCTCCTTAGCAGAGCTTTCAAAAGACATTTAACTAATGTCTTGCTTTCTTCAGTGGCTTCAAGGTATTCCTCAAAACTGGAAGGGAAAAAGAAAGAAAAGCAAATGTGTTTGGCTTTCTGAGGAGGGTTTGAAGGACAACAGCTCTTCTCCCTTCCCCATCCTCAGAAATGGCAGATGGAGATAACAGGCTGAAGGAGCCCAGCTGAAGTATGGGCAAGATCCACACCAAGTGACAGGCCACAGTGAAATCAGCTCCCAGTAGGCATGGGTCAAGGTCTCTGAGTGGTGCTTCAGGATTGGCCCTTACTTGGGAGTGGACCACTTCAGAAAAGGAGGCTTGAGATAATCCGAGAACTGTATGCAGTAGAACTCACTCATTGCTCCAAAGACAAGTTGATTCTTTCCCCAAAGTAAATTAAAATAAACCAACATGATTAAGATCTTCGTTAGCATCAAATGATGCAGCTTGCAATAATCCATCTCCTGCTCATTGGAACGGTAGCGCCAGTTCCATGGAGAGACAAATATTTTGATAAGGTCACACAATTATCTGTGGTACAAAATAAAACAATGCAGCCCATTTAAGATCTCAGGGCTTAGCTCTACAAGGAGATATAGATTCCAAATGGAAATACTGAAATCGATCCTTACAGATTTATCTTGCGAGAGTTTCAGAATATGAAAACAAACTCCTGGAATCTAGTGAATATATGATTGGGGAGAGTCACTCAAAGATACTTTGGCTTCTGCTACAACAAGCATTTTCAATATAGTATACTCCCCTTTTGGACTCGTAACTTCTGCATAATTATTCACAAATGCCATATCATCCCTTCCTTCAAGTGAAAGGGATTTACGTCTACCATTGCCTGACTGGCTTCTCATCATGTTATCAGGGCCCAGAAGCCATCACCAAGTCTCTAGAAAGATGATTTTGAATGAACAAGTGGAAGGGCTAGTTACAGCCCTCACAAAATGTGGACATCTTCTATTTTCCAAGACCATCTTTATTTCAGAAAAGAGATAGAAGATAGTGTCTTATTTGCCAAAAGTTAGTACATGCCTCCTAAAATAATCTGAGTCAGTTCATGGGGTAGTGGGTCTTGTGTTAACACCCAGCACAATTCTTGCTTTGTTTCCAACCATGAATCGCAGCAAATCAGTATATAAAGATCTTGAACCAGATCCAGTACTATAATCTCATAGTGAACTGGTTCTTAATATTATTTAAGTTACCAGATGTCCGGTCCAGAGAATCTGGTCATCCGTGCAGGTCCCAGATTGTATGTAGAAATATATCTGGACTCATATGACTTCAGAGGGGCTGGGTAGCCCAAGGAGAAAACATGGTGTATACCCTGTCTCATGCTATGGACCATCACGCTCACTCCTTCATTTTCAGCAGATGATTCTTCAGACACATGGGGCATGTTTCTAACAAGGCAGAAAATCTTCAGCACTCTTTGAAGAAGCAGCTTTGCTCATGTCCTATCCGTGTTCACTCTGTTCCTCAGGGTTTTACACCAAGAAGGAAAGTTAAGGTTGGCCAGCTCAGCAAGACACACTTAAAACCGAGGGAATGCTGTCGACCATCTAGCCTTTAAGTGCATCCAATGGTGCCTAACCCATCAGCTGGGAAGCTGAGAGAGAGGAACTGTGGTCACTTGTTCTAAAATGGTGATAAATATTCTACTAGCATCTTAGAGGAAATTCAGAAATTATGTGTCTGTATATATCACTTGAGGTTTAGATATTGGCATTACAAGAAAGAGACATGGGCCAGGTCGGCTGAAGCAAAGGACATTGTAGTGTTTTTACAAGATTCCCCAACCCTGGGGCTCAAGGCCAACACTGCTTGGAAAGACAAGTCAGTGACTGCAGGCATATGTCACTGTAAGAAACCCATTCCTAATCATTGTTGCATAACAGATTTCTGAGTATCACCAGTCTTAACAAATCTCTCACAATATGAAGATTCCTGTCATGATCTTGATTTGTGTAATACAAATCCTAATAAAACCAACTTTCAGCTTCAGTTTGTATGTCCCTTCCTCTTCTCACTAAAACTTCACCAACTTCTTTCCCAAGGGGTTTTTAGAGCTTGCCATGCTTCACTGAAAACCTGTTAATGTTCTATCAAACATGGTGGTTCCATGTACTAGCCAGGCCTCCATCCCCACTTCCACCTGTAAATAAGTGGTGATATTGTCCTTCTGGGTGAATCCAAACATCCTAGGAAAGTAAAATTCATGTTGAATGTGAACAGAGTTTATGGGACTAAAACTCCTCCCACTGCCATGCACTCTGTGAAAACAGCAGCCATTTAATGGGCAAAGAGATCACACGTGTTATGAGACCTTCTACCCACACTTTCTCAAACACTATATAGTTGACATCTTCAGTCTTCCTGATGCAACGTTTGGTAGAAAAGCTTGTTGGACCAGGATGCCCCAGTAACCCACAAGATCATCTTCAATCCTGTGTGGGTAAATTGAATTCTTGCTCCCTTCCTAGGGATGACTTTCTGCATCCCACTGTGAAGACTGACAGAAAGGGGACTGAGAGAGGTAAAATTCTGTTACTAGTGAATTTTCATTCTAGGACTGGCCTTTGGAAGATTGGTATATGTCCAGGGTATTTTCTTGCTATTGCTCTCTTAAGCATTTTGAAAGGGAAGAACGTGTTCCTCCAGGAAATCCCTAAATTTCATGTCAAGACTATGCTTCGAATGGTTTGAGTTGAATAGTGCTTTTGAACTTCTATATAATTAGTATTTTTCAACTTTGGAAGCTATAATTCTGAAGAGTTCCTTCTGTAGGGTGATCCTAAATTCAGGCTCTGAGCAAAGATCTGGTCTGTTCCTAGTTGCCCTGGAGATGGGGAATGCCCACTGTGAAGACTGTCTGACATGGAGGGTTCTAGAATGAAAATTCACAGATAAGACACAATTTTCCCCTTTAAGCTTACAAAACTTGTTTTTGAAGATCTCATTCATGTCTGTCACTGGGGACATACTAAGAAAATTATATTTTTAAAAAAGTAATATACAGGATTGCTATAGGGTTACCGCCTTTGAAATGCAAAATAAATGCATCCCCACGGCACAAGGCAAGCCCGCTGCAACTCCAACCACAAAGTGACTTCGCAAACCCCCCCTTCAACAGCTACTTATAGTATTTAGAGAGAGAACACATATAAGATTGATAACATCATTTTCTTTTTTAAACTGCGTTAGTGGGAACATTGCAGCATCTTTAGCTGCAATGATAATAGGTGATAATAGAAATCTTTAGATCCTACGTTTAAAAATTAAAAAAGAGGGGGGGGCAGATTAAATTATTTCCCTAGCAACTGATAAAAATACCGGCCAGGTGGTAACTAGACTGCTAAGAAGAAAAGGGTGGAGCGTATGGCATAGGTGAGTTCAAGAACTTTTTATGAATAGAAAGAATTTATTAAAAATGGAGATTTTTTTAACTTTAGAAACAATAAATAATTTTTTTAAAACTTCAAACTCCTAAAAGAGAGAAGGCAGTGGGGGAGGACACTTGCAAAATCATAGTGAAAAAACCAAACAGCGTTCGCAGGCTTGAGGATTTAGTTTAGTTTTTTTAAATAAATGGTCACTTTCTAGATTTAGTTGAATTACACCAGGTCCTTTGCAAACTGTATTGCTTTGGGAAACTTATATTGTATAGCATATCTTAAAGCTAGATATTCCTACTCTGTTTTTCCTTAGTTTAGATATTAGTTTCACTACAAAGTACTTGAAGCAACAGTGATAAAGTAGAATGAAGGCTAATGTGAATATGCTTTTGTTGTGAGATGACTCAATTAAGTTTTTTGCTTGAGAAATATTTGTATGTTCAGTGGTTCCCATACAACACATTGTTAATAAACTAAGTATGCATTGTGTTCCATTTCTTTATTATAGGCAAGTGAACAAGATATTCTTAAGTATCTTGTTAAATGGGGAGAACATCAGTTGATGAAAAGAATAGCAGACAGAGGTAAGAATCTTGTTTTTTAAAAATAAACTTGCTATAGGAATGGAGGACATATTTCAAACTGATAGTTTTTAGTTCAAAAAAACATGTAATCTGACTATACTGTGAGCAAAGGAAAACTAAACAAAAGCACTACACTGGGAATTTGTCTTCACTGAGGGCATGTCTTCACTAACAACATTAAAGCGCTGCCCCGGCAGCGCTTTAACATGGCTGTGTGGTCGCGGCATAGCACTGGGGGAGAGCTCTCCCAGCGCTATACAAAAAAAAAATCTCTACGAGGGGAATAGCTACCCGCCCTGGGAACACGCCTACCTGCGCTGTCTACACTGGCACTTTACAGCGCTGAAACTTGCAGCGCTCAAAGGGGTGTTTTTTCACACCCCTTACCAAGAAAGTTGCAGTGCTGTAAAGTGCCAGTGTAAGCATGCTCTAAAACATCAGCAGTAGCAAATAAACATTGTACTAGAAAATAGCCAAAAGCACAAACACTCTTGATATTAAAGACACAAGATAGGTGAGGTAATAACTTTTATTCTATCTACTACTGATGGTGAAAGAGGCAAGCTTTTGACCTACACAGAGCTCTTCTTCAGGTCTGGGAAAGGTAAGCAGAGTGTTACAGCTAAATACAAAGGGGGATCTGTTAAAATAAGACCATTTAAGGCAAAATGGCCAGTTAACACCTCTACAGTCATAGGTACAGCCCTACCAATTTCATGACCTGAAATCAGCCCTCCCCCGTGAAATCTGATCTCCCCTGCTGCTGGGAGCCTGTGGCTTCTAGCTGCTAGTTTAGCCATGCTGGGGAGGGACAGGACGTGTCCTTCCCCTGCATGGCTGCTCTTGGTGGGGAGATCAGATCCACCTCCAGAGGCAGCACAGAAATGAGGGGCTCTGGGCTTCTGCACCCTGCCCCCACTCCGGGGCAGTCCGGGCTTGGGGCTTCTCTTCTCTCCCCCACTCCTGCCATGGCTCCGAGCTTCCACTCCTGCTGGTGTAGTGCGAGAAACTGAAAGTGCTACTTGTAGGAATTTGCTACCTGTAGCAGTTACTCTTATGTAAGGGATTGTAAAAACTGCTATCTGATATAGCAAATTCCCACCCACAGATAGCAAATTCTGAAAAAACTGCTATATCAGCTGTTTTTTACAATCCCTTACATAAGAGTAACTGCTACAGGTAGACGGTGGCACTTTAAAGACTAACAGATTTATTTGGGCATAAGCTTTTATGGGTAAAAAATCACTTCAGATGCATGGAGTGAAAATTACAGATGCAGGCATTATATACTGACACATGAAGAGAAGGGAGTTACCTCATAAGTGGAGACCCAGTGTTGTCAGGGCCAATTCGATCAGGGTGGATGTAGTCCACTCCCAGTAATTGATGAGGAGGTGTCAATTCCAGGATAGGCAAAGCTGCTTTTGTAGTGAGCCAGCCACTCCCAGTCCCTGATCAAGCCCAAATTAATGGTGTTAAATTTGCAAATGAATTTTAGTTCTGCAGTTTCTCTTTGAAGTCTGTTTCTGAAGTTTTTTTGTTCAAGTATGGGTACTTTAAAATCTGTGTTAGAATGTCCAGGAAGATTGAAGTGTTCTCCTGCTGGCTTTTGTATGTTACCATTCCTGAGGTCCGATTTTGTATCCATATATTCTTTTACGTAGAGACTGTCCGGTTTGGCTAATGCACATGGCAAAGGGGCATTGCTGGCACATGATGGCATGTATAACATTAGTAGACGTGCAGGTGAATGAGCCCCTGATGGTTTGGCCGATGGTGTTGGGTCCTCTGATGGTGTTGCTAGAGTAGATATGGGGACAGAATAGGCAATGAAGTTTGCTACAGGGATTGGTTCCTGGGTTAGTCTTTCTGTGGTGTGGTGTGTAGTTGTTTGGTAACTCCCTTCTCTTCATGTGTCAGTATATAATGCCTGCATATGTAATTTTCACTCCATGCATCTGAAGAAGTGGGGTTTTTACCCATGAAATCTTATGCCCAAATAAATCTGTTAGTCTTTAAGGTGCCAAATCTGTTAGTCTTTAAGGTGTATTTTTGTGGATACAGACTAACATGGCTATCCCCTGATACTTGCTACAGGTAGCAGTTTCTCACACTACACCGGCTGGGCTCGGGGCTTCCTTAATCTGTCACTGGCCTGGACTAGGAGCCCCCAGCTAGGGCACTCCTAGCAGCATAGGGGAGATCCTACCTACCTCCACCTCCCGGAACCTTCTCTAACTGCAGGAAGCTCAGAGGCTGCTACCTAGGCAGCAGCACAGAAGTGAGGGTAGCAATCTTGGGACCCCCCCACAACAACTTTGCAACCCCCTCCCACAATCCCATTTTGGGTCGGGACCCCCACAGTTACAACACTCTGATATTTCAGATATGAACATCTGAAATCGTGAAATTGACCAATTTTAAAACCCTCTGGCTGTGAAATTGACCAGACTGGACCATGAATTTGGTAGGGCCATTGTCATAGGACAAAGGGGGTTAGTCGGTTACAGATTGTTAGAATGAGCCGTAAATCCAGTGTCTTTAAGTCCATGACTTGATGTCTAGCAGAATTTTGGATTTAAGTTCCCAGGCTTATCTTCTGAAGGTGTTGTACAGCTATGGAGTGATGGTTTTGTGAGAAGCATTCGCCCAGAGGTGATATGGTGTTTTTGTCTTTTATTTTTTTGAGTCCATTAGAGAGCATAGTGATTCTCATTTTCCCCCACTGAATTATTGGGACATTAGTGCACTGGATATGGTACACCACATGTAATAGTAATGTGTAGAACCTGTGGATATTAAAGGGTATGTTGTGGTGGGTTTTGAACATCATACCAGTGGAGATATGCCTGCAGGTTTTTTTGATCTGTTATGGCAGGTTCTGGTGCCATTTTGAGTTTGTCCTGGTCTGTGGGGAACTTGCTTCTGATGGTGAGTTTAGTGTGGTTGTGGGGTTGTTTGAAGTCCAGAAGAGGGGATTTGGGAAAGATTTCTTTCAGGATATGGTCCTCATCAAGTATGCGTTGTAATTGCTTGTTTGATACCCTATATGCTTTCCTGTGTGGGGTGATAGGTGACAACTAGGGGTGTGCAGTCGGCGGTTTTTTTCTGGTATTGAAGCAGGTTCTCTTGGGGTATTTGGGTGGTCCATTCTATGATGCAGTCTACTTCTCTGGTGGAATATCCTTGTTTGGTTAAGGCAGTGGTTTTCAAACTGCGGGTCACGACCCAGTACTGAACTGCGGAATGTAAGGCACTGAGTCGCGGCGGCTCTGGTCAGCACTGCTGACGGGTCCATTAAAAGTCCTCTCGGTGGTGCTGCCTGGCTAAGGCAGGCTAGACCCTACCTATTCCAACACCGCACTGCACCCTGGAAGCAGCTAGCAGCTGGTCCGGCTCCTAGGCAGGGGGGCCACGGGGCTCTGTGCGTTGCCCCCAACCCGAACACCGGCTCTGCACTCCCATTGGCCAATTCCTGGCCAATAGGAGCGGGGGGGTGGTGCCTGCGGGCGACAGCCGCGCAGAGCTGCTTGCGCGCCTCCGCCTAGGAGCCGGACCTGCTGCTGGCCACTTCCGGGGCGCAGCGCAGTCCGCGATGCCAGGACAAGCAGGCCTTAGCACCTCTAGTGCACCACTGACCGGTAGCCGCCTGAGGTAATCCCGCACCCCAGCCCTGAGCCCTCCCCAAACCCAAAGCCCCTCCCTGCATCCCAAATCCCTCAACCCCAGCCCCACCCCAAAGCCTGTACCCCCAGCGCCAAGTTTTGACCCCCTCCCGCACTCCAACCCCTGCCCCAGCCCTGAGCACCCCCCCCCCCCCAACATCATCAGCAAACATATATTTCTTGAATGATTCTTATTCCCAAACTGGGTCTCCTTTACGGCCTGCTGCCTTTATAGGTTTTCCCTTCTAGTGAGAGAATGGTATGGTAGATCTCAAATCAATAACGGCTACACTCAGAAAGACCTCAAGACTTCTGGAATATGCTGCTCAAACAGTTTCAATTTAGTTTCTACTGCCTGTCCCTCCCTTCTCACTTTTATCTCCAGACTTCTTCTCCTTATCCAGATCTATTCCACCCCCCAACAATCTTCTATTCATTGAACTTTTTGAAACTTTGCACTTTTAGAGAGAGGTAAGGGATTGACTATGTGTACACAAATTTGCAGAGGGATAATAGGGTTGAGGTGTGTCATTTCTCACCTCTATTTCTTTTATTTAAAAACATTTTTGCTGTTAACAAGCATGTTATCTCTGGAGACGCAAATCCAGAGTTTGAGAAGTGCAAAACTAAGCATCTTTGATGGTATCTTCTAGACTGAGCACTGAGTCCTATTGGGTAGATAGAAAGATCAACCTAAATAATCTATACAGAAGCCCCTGGAACCCCATAAAATTGGGTCCCTAATCCATGAACTATTGGAACTCATTTACAAAACGTTTCTTAAACATTACACAAATATATTGTCTCATACTATAGAATAGGGGGCCAGATGTCCCGATTTTATAGGGACAGTTCCAATTTTGGGGTTTTTTTCTTATATAGGCTCCTATTACCCCCCACCTCCTGTCCCGATTTTTCACAGTTGCTGTCTGGTCACCCTACTATACAATTAGAATGTATTATTCCTATTCCATGAAGAGATATCTTTGATCTATAATGTATCTTAATTAAAATTCTCTTTAGATAGGTTTTTTTCCTCAAAAAGCATTTTATAAAAAATCTGATTTATTGATTTATTTATTTATTAAAATCATTGATTTTTATCCACCTTGGTTTTGTGGTGCATTTGTTCAGAAGTTCTTCCTTGAGGTGGCCCATGAATAGCTATTCTAGTACTCCTGGCTGTTCCCATGGTTTGGATAAAGTTTGTTATTGAATGTAAAATTGTTAAAGGTGAAGATGAAAAGGATGAGTTTGACTTTGTCCGTGGGGTGGATATCTCAGTGTTGTCCACCGTCTTCTAGATATTTGAGACAGGCAGCAGTTCTATTGTTCTGAGGCATATTGATGTATTTAGGAAGTGCAAGAATGGGGTTATGTGGGAGGTTATTAATGTTGTGGAGTTTCTGGAGAAAGTCAGTTGTGGCCTGGAGGAAACTGGCCCTTTCTGAGGTGAGTGGTTTGAGAATGGTTTCTAGGAGTCCTCATATTCCTACAGTAAGAGTGCTGTGGCCAGATATAATGGTTCTGCCTGGGTTCCCTTATGTGTATCTTGGGAAGATGGGGGATGAGGTTGTATAATTTCTCAGAGTTGTATGGGAAAGGATTTGATGATATCCCTAAATTGCTGGTTGAATAGTGGTGTGGGATCTTCTTTGATTCCTTTATAATAGGTGGTGTCAGAGAATTGTCAGTTGGCCTCGTTAACGTAATCATCGTGGTTGAGGACTACAGCGGCATCCCCTTTGTCTGCTGGTTTGATCGCTATCTGGCAGTTGGATTTCAGGGACTGTATAACTTTCCTCTCAGCAGTGGAAAGATTGTGGTGGATGAGATGCTTGTTAAGAATTTCACTGATTATTTTCCTCAAGCAATTAGTGTAATGATCAAGTGTGTAGTTTCATCTGCTGTGGGATGTTCAGTCAGATGATTTTTTTTTCTTACGACTGTCAATGTGGGCGTATGACAGTAGTTGTCCGGGTTTATGGTTTCTCCTGAATATGGTGTTCCATGGGTTGTCGAATAGTTGTAGTTAGTTCCACTTTCTGTTTTTGTGGTAGGTAGCTGTCATCAGGTTTTTTATAGTTGTTTGGGGGTTCTTGCATGATCTCTGGGTGGGTTTCCTGATATTTTTTCTTCCAGTGTGTGGGAGCATGTGATTTCTTGTTTTAGGTGATCCCTTCTGGAATATGTGAGGTGCAAGAGATGGTTCCTTAGTTTTTTCTGAAGTCGTTCTGCAGAGCTGTTCAGCACATTTGCAGTTGTGTGTAGTAAAATGTGTTGTATCTCAAGCAGAAATAATGGGCTTGATGCAGAAATTGCTAGATGGGTTATATGGCCAGTGCTGTATAGCTGACTTGATTATGATAATGGTCCCTTTTGCTCTTAAAAATCTGTGAAAATAGTCTGGTCTTTCTTGGGAACCACTGGGGGAAGGGAAAGAATCCACAGAAGAGTATTGAGGAACTACCAACAGTTGGGGATGAAAAGAGTTTGTTGCTGCAGGAGCATGGTTTTGCAAAGGCCCGAGAAATCTATACAAACCATTTTTCTGTCAGCTTATGCAGTAACAAGCCAGATAGAAAATAAATTTTGGGGAAATGGCTTTTGGGCAGGTGACTCTCATCCATAGGAACCAGACCAATTGTGCTGGTGGTATGCAGGCTCGTTTTGTGGAAAAACAATACCAGGCACTGTCACTCACTAAGCAGATTTCCTTTTCCTTCCTGCAACAGAAAGGTAGAACTTCTGTTTTCCTATTAAAAAATGTTTATTCAAGTGGAGACTATATATTTATTATTCCTTTCCACAGAGCCCAATTTACTGAGTGGTACTGCCCACAGTGTGAACAAACGAGGGGTAAAGAGGCGAGATCTTGACATTGAGGAGCTGAGAGAGATCCTGTCTTCTCTTTTACCTGTTGTCCGCATTGAGCACATTTTACCTATGAACAGTGAAATACTGAGTGATGCTGTAAGTTTCGGGGTTTTTTTCTTCTCCCACACCCCACAATCCACCTTTCAGACACACAGATCTAGCCTATGAGATTTTATACTTCAAGCAGTGCAAAAGTCCTGGGTTATTTTACCTGTTTGAGATAGAGGCACCAAAATGTTATCAGTCAGAATATTTATGAACTTTTGTTATTGATAATTAGCCTAAAATAGTGTGTTTAATGCAAGTTTTGTGCAAAATTTAAAATTTGGAATGGCTGGTAAATTTTGGATCCGATTGAGTACTACTTGATTTAAAAAAAAAAAAAAAAAAAAGATTTCACTTACATTCCTCAGGGTGCTTGGCTGTACCTATTCAGAGTGTTTGGTTACTAAAATATTAGTAATATAAATTGTAATATGTTCGGTTTAAAAAATTATGTTTCTTACAGATGAAGAGAGGCCTCATTAGCACCCCCCCTTCAGACATGCTACCCACATCAGAAGGTGGAAAGTCAAATGCCTGGCTACGGCAAAAAAATGCTGGGATATATGTTAGGCCACGACTGTTCTCACCATATGTAGAGGAGGCAAAGGTAACCATTGGTAATTTGTGGACATTACTAAACTGGCATCAACAAGAAATTCTGCAGACAGAAAGTTTCCGTATATCTTGTATGTTTGCATGTGCTGGTCTAAAATACTAACACTTTTAGTTTAACAAAGCTTATGGGCCTGATCATCAGACCTAAGTCTATAGCTTGTCGGAGGAATTTTGACAACTTTTCTAGTCAGTATTTCCTGTTTCACTGAAATCAAAATGTTTTGATGAGTCTTTGATGTTGATGACATTCTGAGGGAAGACCTGCCGGGCGGGGCTGATGGAGAGCTGAGAGCCTGGGGGTCCTGGCTTCTGCTAGGTAGAGAATGGCAATTCCACCTTTCAGAGAATTTTGAAATTTTTGGTTTTCATTCCAAATGTGAACTAAGCCACATTTTAAAATCTCTAAATTCTCTGCAAAACAGAATGACTCTTTGTCCAGCTCTACTGAATCCCCCATTGTGCACCTCCAACAACCACCTCCCCATAACTCACCTTAAGGTAGCCGCTGAGGTGTAGGTGGCATTCTAGGACAGGCTTAGGAAAGGGCCAGGGCATGTCTGTGATGGGGTCAGGAGTATGGTGCAATTTGGCAATCCTGGATCACAAAGTAGCCCCTTGTAGACCTCTGCTACCATGGTAAAGCAGCCATGACTTATGCCAGGAGCTGGTTTGGCCTCAGCAATGCGTAGATTTGAGTGGCAGAAGGGTGGTGTAAAGCCAGCTATTCTCATATCTCAATCTCCCCCCCCCCCCCCCCCGGTGCTCTTGTGCAGCTGAAGATCAAACTTCTGTAATCATAAGAAGAGTCCATAAGCATGTGAGATGTTGACCATGTGTTTTTTTGAGGGGAGAGTCCTTATTTGTTGTTCGTGGAATCAGACTAAAGAAACTCCAACATTAAATCCCTTTTGCTACCATTAAAGTGCTCTTTTCCTAATATTAATCGGAATTCATTCCTCCATGTGTTAGATTTCACCTAAAACAAAATTGGTTCTGGCCAGAGTTACTCAAAAGAACCAAGACATTTGCACTAAAATATCCCTCTAGTTTGTGTATTAGACTTAGAGAATATTGTTTAAAATTTCTAACATTAATGTGTATAGCAGCAAGAAAAGGTATTGGCTTAAAAAGTTAACCATGATAAATCTTGGATTGTAACTTCTATTAGTGTAATGCTTTTAAAATAACAGATTTAATATTTGTGGTTTTTAGCATTCTGCATGAGGGTGCATTACCACTAGTCTTAAGGAAAAACAAGTTGATACATTCTGTAAATGTATTTATTGCCTGGAATCTAGGTGTCTGTTTGTTTGATTGCTTGGTTCCACTGTTTCTAAATGAATCCTTAAGTATTTAACTTTTTGTATGGGAAAAATTGATTCTCATGAACATTTTATTTTTGACCTTTGATGCATACATACTCATTTTCCATCTAGTGATTGTATATGTTAATTCATATACCGGATTAGTATCGTTATGCACAGAAGTCACACATTTCCAGTTTCAACAAATTTTCTTCTACCTTCATTAACATTTAGATACCTAAATTACCCTCCTGCTCATGTAAAGGAATCAGTTTAGAATTAAATGAGAACTTTAATCAGGGTGTCCATGAAAATCCCCTTTTATCGTCAGTTGAGAAGTTTTAGGGAAGCCTCTTTCACTTCTAGGAAAGGTGCATAGTGTGTTGGTTTAAAGGAAGGATTATCTTTAAGAGTTACAGCATTAGGAGTCAGGAAATATGGGTAGTATTCCTGCCTCTGTCTCAGACTACTTGTGTGACCCAAAGGATGGACGGGGTGTGGGAGGGAGAGTGGACTTGACTCACGTTCTTCCATCTATAAAATGAAGAGATAATATTTCCAGCATCATCTGTGAGGGGTGCCCAACCTTACTTTGTTGATTGTAAAGTGCGGTGAGATTTTTGAGTGGAAAATACTCTAGAAAACCCAAGTAATGTTATAAATTGGGAGCAGAAGAAATGGGTTTGCGTACTATTGGACCTTCAGCCCCTGTGCTTCCTGCATACTCATGGTACCTTTTAAAAGAATTGATCTGCATATTTCAGGGGGCAGTAGTTGGTTGTGTTATGTTTATTCTATGTGGAAAATTAGTAGAATTTTTTTGTAGCAGTTCTTATTATCTAACTACTATTATTTTAGTCGGTGCTAGATGAGATGATGGTGGAACAAACAGACCTAGTTCGTTTGCGGATGGTTAGAATGTCCAACGTCCCCGACACCCTCTACATGGTAAACAACGCAGTGCCACAGTGCTGTCATATGATTAGCCACCAGCAAATCAGCAGTAATCAGTCCAGTCCTCCTTCAGTTGTCGCCAATGAAATCCCAGGTAAGAATGCTAGCTGATCTGCAGCAAACTATTTACTGTCCTCTGGGGGTTTTGTTGATGGGGATGATTAAATTCTTCTTGTTTCCCAGAGTTTTCGCATCTGGGGTTGGTAGATGGACTGCTTATTTTAAGAGATTTCCTCCAAGGACTCTGAGTTTGGGATGAGTAGGAATTTTTTTGAGTAGAATTCTAACTGATTGTGAGGGAGAGGAGCCCTGGTAGAAAGGGTGCTAGTATTCAGTTAGTGTAGAAGCACTTTTATAACCATAGTATCTCACCAGTAAGATACTAGAATTAAATATCTACTTTACAGAGCTGTCCATAACTGATAGCATTCAGACATGCCACCAACAGCAGAAGGAAGAAACACTGCCATCCTATAGACTAGACAAAAAAAAATCAACCAAACGTCAGATTTATATTACATGTTGCACTGTGCCAAATACAAACACTAGTGAACTGCCAACGGGAAAAATTTCCCCAAAATAAGTTGGCCTTGACTGAAAATGTTCTGCTGCCACTCCTGAAAAATTCCACTCCAAGGACATGGAATGAGAACATCTCGATGAATCTTAAATGCCATCGTAGCTGGGTTCTGGGCAATTCAAGGCTTAAAGATTGTCACAATGCTTTGACTCACACCCGAAAACAAAGAGCGAGCCAGTGCAGCATTTTGAGCACAAGGATTTTGTGCTAATAGCGGCCCACCTTATTATTTAATGCTCCACTGACAAGAAAAAGGGATTGTTTAGCCAGGTTCATGAGCAGGGAAATCACTAGAGCTGTGGACTGAGCCAAATAGGCTCAGGCATATTTGTGTTACAGGCATATGTTTCAACAAGATGTGCACTCATGCCAGGAGCCATCCCTGGAGCACAGATAGCAGAAAAGAGCTGGCCACCTGAAGAACCAAGCAGCATTCTCCTGTCTGTGCTCCAGGGGCTAGGTATGATTCTCAGCTGACCCTTCCCCCACAAGGAGAGACTGAACGTTTTGGGCTGGTAGTGTAACATGTTCCTGAGGCTTTGTGAACCTCTGCTGAACTGTGCCTGCAGTATTCAGGTTAGGGTCAGCAAACTCTTGTCAGGGTTGCTTTGGACCTGTTTGAGTTTGTCTGAATCAGAAATCATGCAAGAGCTGAACTTGGCTCATGAACTCGTGAGTGAAACTATATTGTTCCTGTGTCCTGCTTCTACAATGGATGCCATCCAGACAACACTAAAATGTGTGTGATTTTAGAAGATTAAGTGTGTTGATTTATGAAAAATAGCTGCAAACTGAAGCCAGATTATTGTTAACAAACCTTTTGAAGGGAAGCCTGAGTCATGCTGCCCTGAAATCTTCCTTTCATATAGTGTTACCTTGACACCTACAGTGTTTTACTGTCTGAGTATTTTGCCATGGTGAAACAGAGTATAGAGGTTTGTTTGAGACTCTTGGAGATATTGCAGATCTGTGCATTTTTACTATGTTAATTCATATGCCAGAAATAAAAAAGAAAACATTCTGGAAAAATTAGCAAGTCTGATACTGCACCAGGGTGGATAAAAATCAATTATTTAAAAAAAAAATTAAAAAAAATCTGAATTTTTTTTATTTAAATAGGATTTTTTGATAAAATGCTTTTTGAGGAAAAAACCTATCTAAAGATAATTTTAATTAAGATACATTATAGCTCAAAGATGTCTCTTCATGGAATAGGGATTATAAATTCTAATCCTATAGTATGAGACAATATATTCATGTAATGTTTAAGAAAAGTTTTGTGAATGAGTTCTAATAGTTCATGGATTTGAAATCCAATCTTATGGGGTTCCAGGGGCTTCTGTATAGATTATTTAGGTTAATCTTTCTATCTACCCAATGGGACTCAGTGCTCAATCTAGAAGATACCATTAGAGATGCTTAGTTTTGCAGTTCTCAAACTGTGGATTTGTGTCTCCAGAGATAACATAGAATCATAGAATATCAGGGTTGGAAAGGACCTTAGGAGGTCATCTAGTCCAACCCCCTGCTCAAAGCAGGACCAATCCCCAATTTTTGCCCCGATCCCTAAATGGCCCCCTCAAGGATTGAACTCACAACCCTGGGTTTAGCAGGCCAATGCTCAAACCACTGAGCTATCCCTGCTGTTAACATGCTTGTTAACAGCAAAAATGTTTTTAAATAAATAATATACAGAGGTGAGAAATAACAGCCCTCAACCCTATTGTCCCTCTGCAAATTTGTGCACACACAGTCAATCCCTTACCTCTCTCTAAAAGTGCAAAGTTTCAAAAAGTTCAATGAATAGAAGATTGTTGGGGGTGGAGTAGATCTGGACAAGGAGAAGAAGTCTGGAGATAAAAGTGAGAAGGGAGGGACAGGCAGTAGAAACAAAATTGCAACTGTTTGAGCAGCATATTCCAGAAGTCTTGAGGTCTTTCTGAGTGTAGCTGTTATTGATTTGAGATCTACCATACCATTCTCTCACTAGAAGGGAAAACCTATAATGGCAGCAAGCCGTAAAGGAGACCCAGTTTGGGAATAAGAACCATTCAAGAAATATATGTTTGCTGATGATGTTTTAAAGAAAGTCATACCAATGAACTGGTGGAAGTCACTTAAGCACTTGGATTCAGAGACTGTTGAAGTGATAATCTCACTTTTAACAGGAGTAGCTGCTTCTATCGCTGTAGAAAAGAATATTTTCTTCCTTTGGACTAATTCATTGCAAACTGAGAAATCATTTGGGACCTGAAAAAGCAGGAAAGCTTGTTTTTCTTTTCCACATTATGAACAAACAGGAAAATGAAGGTGAAGGCAACTGAGTTAGCTGCAGAAGCCAATATTTTAAATTTCTCATGTTGACCTGGCTGACGTTGTCGATTTAATTTTTAAAAAAATTCATTTAACTATTTTAGTTTGTTAAAACAATTTTAACAAAAACAAACCTGATTTTAATAAACTTCAATGTTTAACTAAATTCAAAAATTCTTATGCTTGTTTTGTTAAAATATTTGTTTGCAGTTGAAGAAAAAAATCCACAATATACAACGTTGTTGTTTTCGTTAAATAAAACAATTTAAATGTCTGTCTGGTGGTGATTTCCTCCTGATAAAGCATGGCAAGAAAATCCTCCAAATATTAATTAACCTGTTGAATTGGAGATAGTTCACCTCCCAATGACTTCATAAATATCTGCTTCAATTACCTTTGGTAAATGAAATAACCAATCATTCATTTTCTGATACAGCTGTAAAACAAATCTGAAAAGTTTTCAAAATAAATCACGTTACAAATGTATAGTGTGTACCTTCTAAAAATGAAACCCACATCTGAGTTATGAAGACTATGTATTAAGGTGATAACAACCAACAAGAATGCACTTTTATGTAGAAATCCATGATTAAATCGAGTCCTCCTGACTAGTGATTTAAATCATGATTTAAATCAAATCCACCCTGTACTGCACACATTGTGGTGATCTTTATGAAACTAGAAGCAATTGATGTTTGATTGTAGTTATGTCACGTGGTGGTTATTTCACCTCTGAAATGCAAATACCCCATGCATTGCTCTTGCTGTCTCATCTATTTAATCTTTGTGGATATCACAGATGGTAATATTTTGCCATTAGATAGCTGGTGAGGTTCACGATTCCGACGCCGCATTTAGGGAGGCTTGGATTTAACTTTTCTCAAGATATGCACGTTACTAGGGACAGAAAATTCACAAAGAAATATCACCCATCACCAGACAGCAGCAAAATGTTACATGATAGTTGTGCAATAGGATAACCAAATAACCAAAATTACATATGGTTTCCTTTTGGAAAGGCTTCTAATTATTTCAAGGCAGCTGCATAAAACAGTGTAATTTTCACAGGTTTATGTTGGCTTAAAACTCATGTAATTTCTTTAAAATGCATTTTCTGTAGTTATTACTGGTATTATGGTCTTGTGATCCCAGTATTCCACCAAAAACATAAATTGCGCCAAGAACATCAGCATATTGTTGGCCTATATTATTCCAGAGGGAATGTGCAGTTGAGATTTAAAATATCCTGGCCCCCAAATCATAAAATTCCTGCATCCTGTAAGGCATTTACAAAGAAGAGTATATTTGTGGTTCTCTTTCGTAAAAGCCAGAAAAATGGCACATACCCTTAGCACCAGTATATTCTACACTTTATCCCATAAAGATGCTCTAAGGCATTAAGCACAAATATGTAAGTCATACTATTCTTGGCTTGGTGCCGGTCATCTTCAGCAACATAGTCAGCCTAACATTAACTCTGAATGAAAAACTAAAGTTAATCACAGCATTGAATTGCATAGTCCCATTAACATCTTAAGAAATAAATTCTCTTGTAACTTTTCACTGTCACTTTTTTTCCCCCGCAGTTCCCCATCTCCTTGTTGTTAAAGAGATGGTCAAACGGCTCCAGGAGCTCCGTCATACTGAGCAAGTTCAAAGAGCATATGCTCTTAATTGTGGAGAAGGAGCCACTGTTAGTTATGAGATTCAGATTCGTGTATTGCGAGAGTTTGGACTTTCTGATGCTGCTGCTGAGCTTTTGCAGGTATGGAAAACTGTCTGGATAAGTTTAATTCCTCTTCCAGAGTGATTTGATGCAAATCCTTTGAAAACTGAATTTTGACTAGGACTGCAACAAAAACAAACATTGTATAGGTGTACACTACTTTTTTTAATCTGCCCTTGTATTTCCACACAGTGATCAGGCACTACTAATGAACTGCTTGCTGGAAGTGTAGAAAATTGGATGTTAGAAAGAGGGTGGTTATTTATACATCGTAAAATGAGCTTGGAAGTGAGCAATTTTTACCAGTGAGAAAATGCATATTTTTATTATATCAAATAAATTAAGCTTATTTCCAGCATCTACCAGCAGTGGCATTTGTTGAAAGAAGTGGAGGAGACGCAGAAGGAAGGTTTAATGCTTCTTTTTGGAAAAGATGCCATAATGTGGAGTGAAAATGTCCAGTGCCTGATTCCAGTGACATTGGGTACATGTATTCTCAGAATCTGAGAAGCTGTTGTCATTGTCACTCTGCAAAGCACTTGATGTTCAGACACTTCTCTCTTTCCCCAATGAGAATTTTTAAAGGTAAGGGCTGATAATCGCACAGACTCAAAGTAGATAGGAAGATGAGAAGATCTTTGCAATAATGTAATGCAGTGGTTGTAAAATGTGCTGTTTTTAAACCCCACAGGGGAACATCGGTAGATTTTTAAACTGATTACACATAAGAATTCTTACATTTCTGTCACTTAAAAACAACAAAAAAATCCCAACTACCCACTAAAGCAGAGTTTTGTCTTTTCCTCCACTTGAACTGGTTGGTTAAATGTTACAAAAACGGTGTTCCAGTGCTTGTGACATTGGTTTGAATGCTGATTTGTTTATTGGTTCAATAACATTTTCAGTGTTGCTATGCATGAACATTAGAGAATAGGTATACTTGTCCCCCAAAAGAATATAGGTATTGCACAAGCATTCAAGCATGAGTAAGAGCAGACTGTGCTCACTATTTATTATTTGCTGTTTGTCATTTGTTGTTGGTTATTTTCCTGTTTTGAAAAGCTTCCATCTAGACATGGAGCAAAAATTATACCATGTGACTTAAGTGACCACTCACTGTAAATAGTGAAAGTGAGCAATTTGTGAACAACTTGTATTCTGCAAATTGTTCATCCAAAGGACTCTGAATACTTAAGAATAACAAATTGGTTCAAGAACAAGTCATGAAGAGGGAAAAGGACTAAATATTTAGATAGTAAGTCAGTCCTTTCCCCGAAATAATTTACAATGTGCCTGTACAGCACCTACTGTGATTGGTGGGATGGGAAAGAGGCAATTTTGATTGAGGTCTCCAAATGCTGCTGGAATGCAAATAATACATTTGGATATCTTAATCACAGTGAGTGATTTGACCAGTGAAGCTGATGCAATGCTCTTGCCTCTGACTTTTTCTGAAGGTGTCTCCCTTTATGGCAATGCGGCTCTTTCATGATCAGTTCCTCGTCAACTTTTTAAAGTTTTTTCAGTGTATTATTTAAAATGGTGGGACTAACTAGTCACTGTACTAAGCCTAGATTCCAAGTCCCAATCTTTAATCGGTTTGATAGGAAATCTGCTCCAAAAACCACAACTTTTTTTTAATCTCTTCTGTTTTGTTGCGTTCCCTTGCAGAATCCTCACAAGTTCTTTCCTGATGAGCGGTTTGGGGATGAAAGCCCACTCTTAACTATGAGACAGTCTGGACGATGTCGAGTTAACAGCACTCCCACTGCAGAAACTATGTTTACAGAACTTGACTCTTTCGTGGCCTTCCATCCACCACTGCCCCCTCCTCCACCTCCTTACCATCCACCAGCTACTCCTATTCATAGCCAGTTCAAAATGGGCTGGAAACAGAGGGTGCCAAGTCAACATCCCTCACGTTCCTTTTCTTATCCATGTAACCATTCACTGTTCCACTCCAGGACAGCTCCTAAAGTTGCCCCACCTGTCTACTTACCTGGTGTCAAAGCAGCAGCACCCCCTGATTGCACTAACACTACAGGACTGGGGAGACAAACAGTAGCTGCAGCAGCAGCTGTGATGGCAGCTGAAAAGCAAGCAGTAAGTGCATCTTTTTTTCCCCCATCGAAATAATTTGTTGAAAAGGAACGTTAAGGTGAAATGTAATGGCATAACGTGGCTTGGAGGGAGGTGCAAAGGCAGCATTTATAACTCAGTGGGAAGCGTAAATGAACCTTCTCCCCTCCACCCCTTCTATAAAATACCTGAACCATCATGGTGGAGGGAGCCAAAAGAGAAGGAGCAGAACTAGTGGAATAGACAGGGGAATAGGTGGATGTAGGTGTTACTCTTGCAATACATACTCACTTGAGAATAATGTAGACAGACAGGCATGTGGAGGAAATCTGTGGAGAGTTCTGAATGCCTGGGGGCAATTTTGAATTGGGTTCTAAAATGAATAAGCTGGTGGCAGATGACAGAGAATGGGATATATGCATATATAGAAAGTGTTCATGGATTAATATTTAAAGGTAAAGAAAAAATTGTGTACATGTCGAAGTTGCAGGGAAGACTGGTTTCCTTGAGTGAAGCTGACTTCACTGTATGATTGGTCGGATGTCTGGATAGAAATGTAATTGCTAAAAGCACATTTTTAAAAGAAAAGTTTTAATGTTGACATTACTTGATATCAATTCTAGGACTCCTAAACCTGTTTCAAGACTGTGCGTGTTCATGTCTCCCAACACACTATACTTCATTTTCTGAAGACCTGCGTATAGTCACTCAGATCTTTCCAAACAATTTATATTTACTTAAATCTGAACTTTTGTATGCTTCTGCACCCAAAGGTGACTTGTTTTTCAGTTGGTAAAACTCCAGTTCAGTTCTTTCTAAATTATCTGAGCTTGGTAGAAGTTGTTTTCGTATTGTAAGAAAAATATTCAAGTGCTTTCTTATGTTCCCATTACAAAATACCTCATTTTTAAGCAATTTCAAACTTGCCGTGTACTTATTGCTCGTATTAAGAAATGCCTTTGACATAAGCATGCAAGCTTTATGCATGACTTTCAGACACTAACTTATTAGCCACTAGATTATTAACAAGCAAATACATGGTGGGAACTCCACAGGTTGGAATGAGTGAAACTGCTTTTAAAGAAGGAACTGATTTAAAACAGTTGTATGTATGCTGCTTTGTATTCTCTTTAACATTAACTTGAAGAAACCCCCCCACCCTCTTGAATGCAAAGTAATGACTAAGAATTTAGCATAGGAATTTATTTCCCTACTGGTTTCTGAACAGTGACCAGTACTAGATGTTTCAGAGAGAGGCGCGGGAAATCCTGTAGTAGATTTGCCTGCCCACAGGAGAAGTTTCTTCCTACCACACACTGTTAGTAATTGCTTCATGCTGAAGCATAAGGAACCTTTTTAAATACCTTTATCGTTTCTAGCATAACTTTAGATGTTGTCATTATCCATATAAATCCTTTAAAAAAAAAATCATCTTAAGCCCTTGGCCTCTTTATCCTGTGGCAATGGTGCTCCAAAGTTTGTTTATATTTTGGGGTAAGAAGTATTTCCTTATTGTATTGCCTTTCAATTTCTTTGGTTGTCTCCTTATTTTCATATTATCTAAAAAGTTGGGATTCCTATTTAGACTATCTTTTCTATACTTCATTATTTTGGATACCTTTAACTTGTCCTGTTCATTTGCTCACCAGTTACAATCTTTTCAGTCTCTCTTCCTGTTGAAATCTTTCCATGTCAGTTCAATGTTCACTATATCTCTGCGCCCTTCTTTTTCTATTATCCTTTGAGATTGAGTGACTAGACTTGAACACAGTATCTCAGGTGAGGGCATACCATTAATACATAAAATGACATAATACATCCAATCTTTTCTATCCCTGTTTTGTTAGACATACTAATGTTTGCTCAGCATGCAGAAGTGGTTTTTAAAAAAAAAGTGTTCATTGAAGTAGGCAAAAGTACACCTGGGTATTTTTCCTGAGTGATTACAATTAATTTAGGAGCCAGAAACATGTAATTATTCCTTCCCACTTCCATTTAACATTGACTTTTACCTGCCATTTATGCTGCCTATTCACCTATCTTTTGCATCTGAAGTTCTTCTGTCTTCTCTAGTCTTGACTAAACTAAATTTTGTCATCTTACACATTTTTTCATCTCACTACTCCCTTTTCTTGATAATTAATAAATATATTAAACAATTCTGATCCTAGTAAAGAATCCTTGATACAGTATCCTGCCATGAACCTTTTGCCATTCTGAAAATTGACTATTTATCCCTACTTGTCTTAGTTTTCTAATCAATAAAAACATAGATGAACATAATTTGTTGGGAAATAGTCAACATGGTTTTTGTAAAGGGAAATCATGCCTCACCAATCTACTAGAATTCTTTGAGGGGGTCAACAAGCATGCGGACAAAGGAGATCCAGTGGATATAGTGTATTTAGATTTTCAGAAAGCCTTTGACAAGGTCCCTCACCAAAGGCTCTTAAGTAAAATAAGCTGTCGGGATAAGAGGGAAGGTGTTCTCATGGATTGGTAACTGGTTAAAAGATAGGCAACAAAGGGTAGGAATAAATGGTCAGTTTTCAGAATGGAGAGAGGTAAATAGTGGTGTCTCCCAAGAATCTGTACTGGGCCCAGTCCTATTTAACATATTCATAAATGATCTGGAAAAGGGGGGAAACAGTGAGGTGGCAAAATTTGCAGATGATACAAAACTACTCAAGATAGGTAAGTCCCATGCAGACTGCAAAGAGCTAAAAAAGGATCTCACAAAACTGGGTGACTGGACAACAAAATGGTAGATGAAATTAACTGTTGATAAATGCAAAGTAATGCACATATATATAAATAACTTTATTTATGTGTGTGGATAGTTCTCTGAAATCATCCACTCAGTGTGCAGCGGCAGTCAAAAAAGCAAACAGAATGTTGGGAATCATCAAGAAAGGGATAAATAATAAGACAGAAAATATCATATTGCCTCTATATAAATCCATTGTATGCCCACACCTTGAATACTGTGTGCAGATGTGGTTGCCCCATCTCAAAAAAGATATGGAAATGGAAAAGGTTCAGAAAAGGGCAACAAAAATGTTTGTGGGTTTAGAACGGCTTCCATATGAGGAGAGATTAATAAGACTGGGACTTTTCAGCTTGGAAAAGAGGCAATTAAGGGGGGGATATGATAGAGGTCTATAAAATCATGAGTGGTATAGAGAAAGTAAATAAGGAAGTATTATTTACTCCTTCTCATAATACAAGAACGAGGAGCCACCACATAAAATTAATAGGTAGCAGATTTAAAACAAACACAAGGAAGTATTTTTTCATGCAACGCACTGTCAACCTCTGGAACTCCTTGCCAGAGGGTGTTGTGAAGGCCAATACTATAACAAGGGTCAAAAGGGAGCTAGATAGGTAGATTCATGGAAGATAGGTCCATCAATGGCTATTAGCCAGGATGGGCAGGAATGGTGTCCCTAGCCTGTTTGCCAGAAGCTGGGATTGGGTGACAGGGCATGGATGACTTGATGATAACCTGTCTGTTCATTCCCTTTGGGGCACCTGCCATTGGCCTCTGTCAGAGGACAGGATACTGGGCTTGATGGACCTTTGGTCTGACCCAGTATGGCCATTCTTATGTTTACTTCTCAGTCCATGAATATGTAGCTTCCTCAGTAGCCTTATATAAGGGTTCAAATTTATGTAAACTTTTTCTCCTTTATCCATTCTTTAGCCAGTGTGGTCAAATAATTCTAGTAAAGTAGAAACGCACAATGTACTAAGTTATCCCTGTCAAGTCATGTTCATCTAATGGTTTTCTGGAGATGATAAAAGTAGAAATTATAATTTTCCTTGAAGGTTTATTGGCCTGTAATTGGCAAGATCACCTCCAAACGTAACAAGGAGAGAAGAATAAATTTCGTAACTACCACAGCAATTTTAATTCAGCCATATTGTGTGCATATAAATATATAAAGCATAAATGTAATTATTCTGTATTTACAAAATACAAAATATGTGCAGAGAGGATGCAACCAGATATATACATTTCCTGACTTATATGCATTTAAATTCTCAGCCATAATGTTTCACTAATGTTTTGTTTTGCACTGAATGTATATTTTTTGAAAAACTAATATTGCAGGTGGCTGAAAGCAGGCATATTTAAAATCTGTTGACTGGCAGTCTGAACTTGCACATGTAATACCTTTTATTTTGTATTGTATATTGAACATAGGACTACAATAATCTTCTTTGTCAATTGAAAGTAGCTATCATTTCATAAAGGAGTGGGGAAGAGAGATTGGACATGGTTTTCTCTTTGCAAGTGAGGGCCATTCTCTTGAGATTTGATTGGTTGCATATTCCAATGTAGAAATGATATGCATGATCTTTTGCCTTTTCACTTATTCTTTCCAAGGGCAATGTGCAGAGTTGGATGTTTTCAGTAGTTGCTTCTCAGTGCTAATTCTGGGTAATAACCTGCTTTTAAAGCTGGTTAGTGTGGATCAAATGTATGGAATACAGTAGATGAGTCCCTCTTCTAGGAGACTGGAAAGTAAACGTGTGTGTCTGTCTGTCTGTCTCTAGCACATACACTTAAACAAGTTTTGAAACAATGTTGACGTTACTAGCCAGGATTGCTCTAGAAGACTGAAGTGGATCAGAAAGGAAAAGCATAACCAACTACTACAGAAAGTGATGTTACAGCTAAATTTAATTCAAATATAGAAGTAAAGGAAAATCCAAGGAGACTTAACTCTTTTTCTTTCTTTTCCAGTGTACTCAGCCCATGTTAAATGAGTTGATGCCAGATATTGCTATGGGTGTGTCAACAATGTCTCTAAAGGACAGAAGATTGCCAGAGCTCACTGTTGACACAGAATTAAGCCAGCCAGTGACAGAGGTCGGACCTGGACCACCCCAACATATTTCATGTATTCAGACTAGGCACATGCACAGTTCTCGAAAGAAACATGCAATAGAGCAAAAAACAGATACTCGAGAAAATCAACAGGAGTATCCAGATTTCTATGATTTCTCTAATGCTGCATGCAGACCTTCCACTCCAGCACCTAGCAGACATACTCCTTCACCTTCCCAAGGCATGTATTTTGGTCCAGATTTGTATAGTCACAATAAGGCATCACCAAGTGGCTTAAAGTCAGCCTATCTACCTAACCAGTTATCTCCTAAAAAGCAAGAGGATTCTAGGAGAGAATATGTGCTTTCCCAAGATGGGCATCAGCACAGACAAAAGAATGAGCCAATACATCTCGATGTCTTAGAACAACCTCCCCAGCGGTTGGACTTGGCATTGGCTGCCCAGGAAAATGCTGGTAATGGTCCAGTTCACATCAGGGGAAGAACAAAAATGGAAACTGACTTAACATATGGGCTAACCTCTAACAGACCTTCACTCTCTATGTACAGCTCTGAGATACAAGAAGAGCGATCCAGCAGGAGACTGACAGAGGAGGAGCCTCTGGAACACGAAGCACAGAGAAATACAGATTTGGAAAGGGAAGATGCAGTAAGCAGAGGAAGGAGGTCTCCAAGCAAACCAGACTTTCTGTACAAAAAATCTGCCCTCTGAAAGCAACCTCCACTATTTCTCTGTGCCTGAGAGTTGTGAAACACCCCATTCTTCACAACTTTTGGCCTGACATTTGTCAGACAAATTCATTAATGCCAGCAGAAAACTCAATTTTGCTCACCTTTTTGTATATACATTGCTTTATTAGAGACAGCATGCTATCAGTTTATTTTGAATGCTGCTTCTGGGTTTATTTTTGTGGGTTTGAAGATATTAAGCCTTTACAAAAAAATAGCTGGCACTTTTTTTTACAAATTGGTAGCCTTTTGCACCTGTACATTTATTTTACCTGTATTAGTTTTGTACTAATATGTTAAACTTTCTTGTTACATTTAAAGGACTGTATTTTCATACTTCTGCATTTTACCTTTCACCTACCAATTCTCCATGTGCATTGGGTTGCACACTATGAAATGTATTTTCTTATGAGATAGTAACAATGTGTTTATTTTTGAATTATTATAGGAATTCCAAAGAACAGCACATCAAAATACTTTTTTAGTAACATTGTTTGTTTAGGTCTGAAATCTTCCTGGTCTATCACTACTGCATATCCAGTCTAATACCATTCTGCTTAACAAGTCGTGGCAGCTGGTCTCCATTCATTCTGATTCAGCAAGTCTACTCTAAAAACATATGGCTTGGGCTTTCAAAAGAACCTAAAGAATTTAGATTGCCAGGTCCCAGTGAAATTCATTTGAAGTTGGGTGTCGCTGCATTAGGCTCCTTTGAAAATCCCAGCCTACATTTTCTGGTCCATTTGTGATTTTGGAGAACTTCATGAGCGCTGAGAAGCACTTATCAGACTCAAATGATTGATTTGTGAAGAAAACGTAGAAATACTGCAAATTGATCATAACATTACTGTGCTAGTCAGGATACCCTTGAATTGGGCTATGTGAAGGTCAGAGTTCAGAGGATTCATGCCAAAACCTAAAGCTCTAGGAAGATCAGGCTTAGTATCTGATGTTATTGTCTAAATTATAACACTGTCAAATGAGAGGGCTGTCACTCTAGTGGGGGTGCTGAAGTGACTGCTCATTGCCTTCTTTTGTCCTGCCTATGAGAAAAACAAAGGGCTTTAGTCTACCTGATGTCATTGTGTTCCTTAACATTTTAAATGTCTCTGAATTTATCATTTCAGCCATTCTCTCTTGTGAACAAATTCATGGAGTGAGGAGTAACTGTGTTAGCTTCATTGGTTGCAAATGGCTTAGCACTTTTTAAAATTACACCTTTGCCCCTTGATTAAAACAATATTTTATTGTGGGGGGAGGTGGTTTGGGCACATCCCTTGCCATTGTGCTGAGGTTACACAGTATAAGGGGTTTCGTGATAGTCATTGAAAAGTCAACACTTGCCAATAGTTACCACACACTTATTTCCCATTCTGAATGTTGTGAAGACTCTGGTATATGATACCACAGTGTACTAACTTCTGGTAAATGTCTTTTTGGGGGTTGGTCACTATAATGAAAGATCTTGCAGCAGTTGAAGACCTCAATCAGTGTGAGCTAACTACTATAACCTTAAAAATGCTTAATGCTATTTAAATGTAAATCTTTCAATTTCCTTTAGTATAAGTCAATTTTCATGTAAAAGATGGGTGTCTCTTCTTGCCCATCCTTTTCCCCAAAATATCAAAAACAACCCTCCCACCTCTCATTAATGTATACAAGGCGTAGGAGCCATAAGACCTTATTGTGCAACTATATACTGAATTTTCAAACTAGAAAGTGGTGTTTGGGTAAACTCTATCATGGATTTGTGACCTAGTAAATCATCATCTCTCCTGCAGCACTTTCATACCATGTTAAGATTCCTTTAAGGTACAGTCATGTTAGTCTAATGATACTGGGTGATGAAGGCTGACTAAATCACAGTTGATAATTAGTCTTTTTCGTCTTAGGAGGCTTGGTTTGAAATCTGGGTTGGGCCACAAATACAAAATGCATGTGGTGATTCCAACCTCATCTCTAATCTATGTTGTGTTCATAGAATCGTCTAACGGTGTGAAAGTTGTCCTCACCTCCAGCAATGATGGGATGGGTTAACACTGGTGTCACACAGGCTAGGGACTGAGGTGCACTGGCCTTGCTCTGTGAGGTCTGTCACAACATTTTCTAACACTAATTCCTAGCCATATGTTCTGCCCCACCCCACCATGCTCACGAGCACTAAAATCAATGTAACCCTCTCCCAAGAAGTAAACGACTACTTGCATTGAAGCCTGTGTTCAAATGTTAGTAACTTGATCACTTTAAATCCTAGCTTCCAACAGAAGACTTACTATTCTGTATAACTTACTTTACCTACAACTCTGTAGAACTGCTTACAGGAAACCTGGTTTAGCTATTGATGATGTCATTTGATGTACTGTATGGTAAATTGTGGCTCGAATCTTTTAGAAATAGTATGAGTAGTTATTTGATGGAACTTGTGGAGGGGTGGCTTGTAAAGAAGGCTGAGAAGTTTCATGAGTATGTTTTGAACGCACTCATGAAATGTGTTTGCAGTGGAATAGGTTGGTGAGAAGCTTTTTATGGAAAGTCTGTCTGCCCTTAGAAAACAGTTGCCACTTTCAAGGTCTCAGAAGCTGGCATTTCACACCATCGAGCAGTACTTAAGGGAAAACAACCATGAAAAAGCGAGACGTCCTTGACAGGCCATAAGACAATCAGGCCACTTAAACAATCTATTCTTTCACTTACTCATATTAATCTGGGAAGAAGATAAAGAATTGCTGCTGATCTCAAAATATTTTCAGGGGAGGGTAACCCTTTGTCATCTTTCATTGGTGTTTTTCTTTTTTTAAATTGTAGGATTTAATCTACATTCTGAATTGTGGGTAAAGTGTAATTATTGAAGCCAAAAGTTGCATGATACAGCATTGTAGCAATTGTCCTCTAATCCCAGGGGTGCTTAATATTTTTTGTGTATATAAAACATACATCACTTCCCCCTCTTCCCTCCCCCACCAGTCCTAACCCATTTAGAAATCTCATCAGTTAGAGAGATTTTTTTTTTTTTTTTTGGTAGAACCGCCAGGTAACAGTGGAGTGTCTCTTGCAGATGTATAAAAGGAGTGTTGTCTAGTTTGTATTTCCTGTGTCATCACTGGAGCCTCCTTGAGAAGAGAGCTCTGACTTGTTGTAATGCTGATAGCCCTGGTTTAATTTTAATACAACCCATTCTAGTGAATGGAGTTGCCTCTATTCATCCCAAGGTTAAATTTGGCCCTAGGCTTGTATAACTGGACATGTGAAACATAATAGAACACATGCATCCTACTCTATAGAAGCATTATGCTGGAACTAATCTTCACTCCCCTCACCCCAAAAAACAGCTACTTAATACAAAAGACATGTTACCATACCCTATGCTATACTTCATCTCTTTTCAGTTTATTGGCTGCAGCAGAAGCCCCTTCTTTACATGACAGACTTTCAAATTAGAGTGGGAATTCTAAGATCTCCCTGTCCTTCCATATAGTTCTGAATCAGAGAGAAAACTGCTTACCCATTTAACATTGTTTGATGAAAGATGCATCAGTAGATGTTTACTTCACAAATCGTAGGATGATTTCCTGTTCTTGGTTTATTTAATGTTCATTTACTTGAAAATATCAGTACACAATCTTTATTCAAAAACAAAACACAGATTTCTTCCCTCTTCTCCCTCCCCCCCCCTTTATTTGCTAACACTGTGTATGGATGAATAACTTAATTTCTGAAAAGGATGCTTCCTTTAAATTGTTTTGCTGTTTCTATCTCTACTTCTGGAAGGTGGCCTTGCCTTCGGCAATGTTACATTTTGTTTATTGTCCTTGTGCTGTTACTGGTAGTCAAGTGCCTTCAATGCTAAAGGCTCAGAAAATTTTCTTAAACTGACTTCATGTCCTATGCAAGTGTTTTTTCTACAACCTGCATAACCAGTACTTTGTAAAACTTGTTTACGCTTCAATTGTACATAGTGTTTTTTTAAAAAATAGTATTTTATTTAGGTACCTCCAAACTTGAATTCTAGTCTTGTGATGCATTGTAAAACAATACATTTCTCTTTTGAGTACCATTACAGTTGTAAAAAGGTTTTCACTGGTTCTATTTTTCTACTGTTGCTGAGAAGCATGTAACATGACTTTATCCTACATATAGTTGGCATTTCAAATAAATGGCTTGTATAGAAAGTGCTTGTGTAAAGTTTTTTTCAGTTCAGCCACCTAAGACAATTGTGTTCCATATCCATCTACATGCTCTTAATTGATAGAAATATCCCTGTTGACTTATTGGAAGAATAGAGCACATCTTAATTACTATAACCTTAGCTACCTGTCTGAGTTTATAGTCAATGCTGTCAAAAAGGAAAATACAGAGAAAAAATATTGCCTTGTAACAAAGGGTCTTAGAGGAAGAGAGTAGATTATAGTTGCTTCCTTTTAGAATAGGACATTCTTCTCAGATGTTGCCTTGAATTTTAAGGCTGAGATTCACATTAATGGGAGCATGGAAATTCAAAGATAGTGATTTTGCTCATTAAATAGTTACGTAGTTTTAAAAGGTTTTATTTGGGTAAGTGAACTTTCCTATATAGGGCCGAGTTGATCTTGCTTTATTTAGGTGACTAGTCCCAGGGAAGGCAAACGAATTGTCAATAAGGCAGCAGGACTTGGCCCTTGACCTAGAGGAGCTATTTATATCCTAAAGAGAATAGAACAGTTGAAGAAAGACATTCGCTAAACACAGAGCATTCATTTCATGGACAGTTGCCAGTTACCCAAATCAGTTAAGACATACAAATCAATTTCTCAAATTTACACTATTTGATTATTTCAAAGCTGTAAGTTAGGTTTACATATGTGAGCCAGGCTACGTTGAACAGTTTGATTTTGAACTGCAATGGACTTCTAAATTACCTTATGTTTAGTTTTCTTTTCTGCATGATGCCATAGGTGCATTACAAAACAATGTTTCCCTTTTTTAGAATAGGGGTATTACTTCCAATGTTAAAATTATTTTTCACAAGTCATGTTCTTCCAGCTGACTCGGGGGAGGGGGCGCGTGTTCCAGTTCTAGGTTCTTTAGGAAAAAAGCAACTCTAAAGTATATGAGATGCAAATAAATTCAGATTAATAAATTCAGACTACAGAGGTAAAATAGCGGGTGCAATGTATAAGCATCCATTGATATCTTCAGTTAAAATGCTTTACTTGATGTGTTAAAAAATGCAATGTAAAAACAGTTGCTTTTAAAGTATGCCTCTTCCCATGAAATTTATAAGCAAACTGGTAACTACAGTAACTTCTAGCGGCAATTTTTGGATAAAAATCTAGTCCTTCACAAGGAAACTATCTACTTTGTGTGCGAAATGGTGACTTAATTCTTTAAGAGCACTGTCACCTCTATAAAATTCCCCAATAGCACTAAAAACTATTTGATGTGGGCAGAGACAGGGACATGTTATAGATCCTGAAAGCAAGCAGATTAGATAGTAACATTTCCCTGGGTACTCCCACTGATTACAGTAGTTGCCTCTTCCCTTCCTGAACTTTTTACTTTGCCTTGTCCCCCATCTCAGGCTGCCATGGCTGGAGGAATGACAGCAATTCAGTTAAATGCCAAAGGATCCAACTCAACTGATGTAATTTCCCACAGCCTCCTGGAGCCAACTTTCCTTCCTTCAAAACACACACTTCTATTGCTTTCAAACAGCACCATCCTTCCTGCTATTCAGACCTGTAGCTTCTTCCAAACTTCACCCCTTTACTTTCAAGGTATGTTGCCATTTGAATGGAAGGCAGCCTTCCACCACAGTACCTCACTCATGCCTCCCCACAAATTTCAAGTTGCCTGGCAACAGGGTTCAGCTACCTGGAAATCAGGAAACAGACCAAAGGTTTAGCTAGTGCTAACAATTGTTTCTAAAACAGATTTCAGGCTCGCCAGTTATATGCTGGTGTTTGGCAATCACAATAAGCAGTAGTGGATGACCTTAAATCACTTCAGAATAGCTTTATTACTGATTAAGGAGGACCTTAATTGGTGTCCTGTCTCCATGGTTCACCCCTGTGCCCAGTATTATCTATTAGGCTGGCTGATTTCCCATTACTTATGCTAGGATTGCTAAAATTAATGCCTTTGCCCCACCTTAATTTAGTTGTTTCTTCGAGTGCTTGCTCATGTCGATTCCATTCTAAGTGTGTACGCTCTCACGTGCACAATTGTCAGAGACCTTTGCCTTAGCCGTATCCCTAGGGTCAGCTGTGGCGCCCTCTTGAGTGCCGCGCTCATGCGTTGGTATATTGGGCGCCACCAACCCTATACCATCTCAGTTCCTTCTTACTGCCCGTGATGGTTGGTTGGAGCACCTTGTCTTGCAGATTGCAAGAGCATTAGCGGTTCTTTACAGCCTTTATCTTCTTTGTATAGAGTTTGTAGGTACGTAGCCATTAAGTATTAGGTTAGTTGGTAGTTGAGTCCCAGCTGGGACTTCGCCGCAGGGCATGCCCCGCTCTCCTGGCTTCAAACCATGCTCATATGCAGCAGGCTGATGCCGATCAGTGACCCCCACAACAGCTACTTGATGTGTTTGGGGGAATCCCATAGAAAGGACAAATGTCAAATCTGTAAGAACTTTTGCCCTAGAACCCAAAAGGAGCGGGATATCCGCTTGAGGACCCTCCTCATGGAGGCTGCACTTTGTCCTGCACTGGAGCCTTCCCCCTCAGCCCCCACGCCGAGCACTTCAGCATCAGTGAGGAGCACGCCGCCTGCACTGGGCTCTGCCCAGCACCATTCGCCCTCGCCTAAAAAGCAGAAAAAGAGGCGGCCCCCTGGCACTGGAAGGAAAATGGGCTTTGGACACAGGACCAATGTCAGGCCATGTGCCTGCCCCAGGGCTTCACCGGGGTACTGTGGAGGTCGGATCCCCCAGCCTGACCAGGGATCCACCTCTGACTCAGGGGAGTAGAAGGGGACCTCAGTCTATCCCAGGGCCCTCATTGCCCGAAGCAGCCTTGGCAGCTGAAGAACATGTAGGCCAACTGGCACCGCACCAGGCAGCAGACTCGCTAAGACCCCGAGATCTAAGGGCAAGCTGATGAAGGGACTGCTTCATAAGGCAGTGGAGCACTCTCGGTCACTGGACCGTAGACGCAGATCTCCATCTCCGTGGCCTTGGACCTGGGCACTGTATCCTAAGTCTTCAACTAGAAGGCCCAGGTCCTTGGCGTGCTCTCCACCTACAAGCCATGGGACAGTGGAGTCAAGGCGCCTGTCCCCGTACCATCGGTACTGGCGAGCTTCCCGTCAGATTGCAGCAGCCCAGACGGTCTCCCAGACGTCGGTCCTGGCTGGGGCAGGGCCACTCCTTGTCACGGCATGGGTCCCCTTTCCCCTCCCCCCCCCCACCCCCACCCCAGGTACTGTTTGGCAGGCAGGCACTGTTCCTCGCCCTTGCCTTGCTGGTCACCGACCAGAATAGGCCTCAACGGCTCCGCCCTAGTCACTGGAAGGACAGTGGTCCAAGTCGGACCTGGAGTTCAGCCCCTCGCCAAGAAGGGGTGATTCACCGCTGACTCGTGAGGCTGGTGGAACACCCACAGCGATGTGGCAGCCGGGACAGGGGCCCGCTCAATGGCCGTATTGGAACCAGAGGGGCATGCCAGTTCTGTGTTCCCACCAACCCTCCCTGGCCACCTCGGACAAACTGGGCCCGGCCCGCAGTTGCAATGCGGTACTGAATCCGATGTGGGGGCAGCACAGCAAATCCCCACACCGAAGGAGCTGTTGCCTGAGAGGGAGGAGGAACCTACTCCGCCACAGATGGTGCAGTTGCCGGCATTGTCCCCAGACGAAGTGGTGGCAGGTCCCTCCCAACTGGGCAGTATCCCTGACGACTTGAAGGAACACCAGGCCCTCCTTAAAAGGGTGGCTGCTAATTTGAAACAACAAATTGAGATTGCGGAGGAGTCCAACAACCTTTCTATATCATAGAATATCAGGGTTGGAAGGGACCTCAGGAGGTCATTTAGTCCAACCCCCCTCCTCAAAGCAGGGCCAATCCCCAACTAAATCATCCTAGCCAGGGCTTTGTCAAGCCTGACCTTAAAAACCTCTAAGGAAGGAGATTCCACCACCTCCCTAGGTAACCTATTCCAGTGCTTCACTACTCTCCTAGTGAAAAAGATTTTCCTAATATCCAACCTAAACCTCCCCCACTGCAACCTGAGACTCCTTGTTCTGTCATTTGGTACCATTGAGAACAGTCTAGATCCATCCTCTTTGGAACCCCCTTTCAGGTAGTTGAAAGCAGCTATCAAATTCCCCCCTCATTTTTCTCTTCTGCAGGTTAAATAATCCCAGTTCCCTCAGCCTCTCCTCATAAGTCATGTGCGCCAGCCCTCTAATGATTTTTGTTGACCTCCACTGGACTCTTTCGAATTTTTCCACATCCTTTTTGTAGTATGGGGCCCAAAACTGGACACAGTACTCCAGATGAGGCCTCACCAATGCCAAATAGAGGGGAATGATCACGTCCCTCGATCTGCTGGCAATGTTCCTACTTATACAGCCCAAAATGCCGTTAGCCTTCTTGGCAACAAGGGCACACTGTTGACTCATATCCAGCTTCTCATCCACTGTAATCCCTAGGACCTTTCCTGCAGAACTGCTGCCTAGCCACTCAGTCCCTAGTCTGTAGTAGTGCATGGGATTCTTCCGTCCTAAGTGCAGAACTCTGCACTTGTCCTTGTTGAACCTCATCAGATTTCTTTTGGCCCAATCCTCTAATTTGTCTACGTCCCTCTGTCTCCTATGCCTACTCTCCAGCGTATATCCTCCACCGGCCTGGCCTGCACTGCCTGTCCAACCGGGGGTCCTCACAATTGCCAAATCACTCTGGCAAACCCCCTCTTCCATTCCACTGACTTCTAAGAAGGCAGAAAAGTATGTCCCTGTGAAAGGGTTCAAATACCTCTACATGCACCCTCCAGCAGTGTCACTCATTCACTCGTGTCTGCTGTGAATGAAAGGGACAGGCAGGGCCACACTCGTGGCACACAAAAGAACAAAGATGTCAAGAGACTTGATTTATTTGGCAGAAAGATTTGATGGCCAGCCTACAATTCAGGGCATCTAACCACCAGGCCCCATGAGGCAGGTACAATTTTAACCTGTTGGACTCCCAAAGAGGCCCTCCCATGGGACCGAGCCCAGGAGTTCACCCTGCAATTCATGGCCCACTTCCCCGTCCCTCTTCAGGGACCGTTCTCACGAGCAACTGCTTGTCCAGGTCAAAAACCTCTTGCACCTGGGGGCAGTGGAGGAGGTTCCTTGGGACATGAAGGGAAATGGGTTCTACTGCAGCTACTTCCTAATCCCAAAAGCAAAAGGAGCCTCAGACTTCTGGACCTGCGTCGTCACACTAAGTCTCTCAAGAAGTTGCTAGTTTTGCATGGTCTCCCTGACCTCCATCATCCCTCCCTAGATCCAGGAGACTGGTACGCCACCCTCGACTTGAAGGACTTCCGTATTTCCATTTTCCTGGGGCACAGGCACTTCCTTTGTGTTATGCTGGGCCAGCGCCATTTCCAATTCACAGCAATGCCCTTTGGTCTCTCGTCAGCCCCGAAAGTGTTCACAAAGAGCATAGCGCCAGTGGCCGCTTACCTATGGCATTCAAATTTACCCATACCTCCACAACTGATTACTAAACGGTCGGTCCCAGGATGAAGTGTAGTGGCATCTCGATCTGGTGCTGTTTAGAAAATGTCAACTTTAACCCAAGTGCAGAGAATAGAACTCATTCGTGCAGTCCTCAACGCTACTTGGGCCAGAGCCTTCGAGACAAGACTTGGTTGCAAGCCGTAGCGGACCTCATCTCGTCCATGCAAGCCCACCCTCTCACCACTGCTCACACATGCCTGCGATTGTTGGGACACATTGCAGCCTGCACTTACGTGGTCCAGCATGTGCGGCTCCGCCTCAGGCCTCTCAAGGCATGGCTGGCGTCTGTCTACGTCCCCAACAGGCACAGCATGGACCGGGTGGTTGGGGTTCTGGACCATGTATTGTCATCACTCACCTGCTGGCAGAATCCTACATCAGTGTTGGAAGGAGTCCCCTTTGTGGCTCCATCCCCGTCAGTGACCTTCGTCTCGGATGCATCAGACCTGGGGAGCCCACCTGGCCATCTCAGCATGCAAAGTCATGGGTCAAATCATGATCGCTCCCTGCAAATCAACGTCAAGGAGCTCAGGGCAGTTCGCCTGGCCTGCCAAGCCTTCCTACCTCACGTAGAAAGCACGGTGGTCCAGGTCCTAACAGAACACAGCAACTATGTTCTATATTGGGGGTCACAAACACGCAGCCAGCAGGCCACATGCGGCCCGCCGAGTTATTTCCTGTGGTCCGCTATAGGTGCTGACTACACCGGCAGCTAAGCTCCAAACATTACTGTTTATATTCTATTAAAACCTCTCTTTGCATTACAGTTTTTAAAAAGTTAATACATTCACTTTTAATAGAATACTATTACTCTTCTTTTTTTTCATTTTTGACTACTTTTGTATCATTGTGTGAACAGGTTTCAGTGAGGCTTGAGGCCAATTTACTAGTTCTCATGTGACCCTCGTGGTGATATGAGTTTGAGATCCCTATTCTATATCAACAAGCAAGGTGGAGACAGACCGTCTGCCCTTTGCTAGGAAGCCTTTAGGCTTTGGGACTTCTGTCTGCAGCACGACCACTATCTCGTAGCTGCTCACCTTCCCAGGGCAAAGAACGCTTTGGTAGATCACCTCAGCAGGACCTTCTCATCTCGCCACAAGTGGTCCCTCCCTCTGTTAGTAGTCAGCTTCATCTTCCACAAGTGGGGAACTCCCCAGGTGGACCTGTTTGTGTCCAGACAGAACAGGAAATGCCAAGTTTTCTGCTTGATTTGGGGGATCAGAGGCTCCCTGTTGGATGCTTTTCTGCTTCCATGGTTGGGAGCTCTGTTTTATGCCTTCTCCCCAGTACCGTTAATTCAGAGTCCTCATGAAGATCAAGCAGGACAGGGCGAAGGTGATCCTCATAGCGCCGGCTTGGCCACACCAGCACTTGGTTCAGCACACTTCTGGACCTCTCGGTGGCTGATTTGTTAGTTACCGCTTCGGCCAGACCTACTGTCCCAAAACCACAGCAGTCTTCTACATCCGAATCTGGTGGCACTGCACCTGATTGGCTGCTGCATGGTAGAATGAGCAGGAGCAGCAGTGCTTGGCTGATGTCCAACAGGTCCTGTTGGGCAGTAGAAAGCCCTCCACCAGAGCGACCTACCTGGCCAAATGGAAATGGTTCACCTGCTGGACCCCCCTCGGATAAAGGCGTTCGGCCTAAGCAAGCCTCGCTGCAGTTAATCTGGGACTACCTTCTGCATCTCAAGCTCCAAGGCCTGTCCCTTTCATCTATCAAAGTCCACTTGGCGGTTATCTCGGCCTTCTGTCCACCACTCAAGGGTAGGTCATTTTTTGCCCAGAACATGACTGTCAGGTTCCTCAAGGGCCTTGAGTGCCTCTACCCGCATGTCAAGGACCCCATTCCTCCCTGGGACCTGAATCTGGTGATGTAGTGGTTCACGGGACTCTCTACCCCACCCCCACCCCACCCCCGCCTCCTTCGAACCTCTGGCTTCCTGCTCTTTTGCCTGTCCTGGAACGTCGTGTTCCTGGTCATAGTAACATCTGCCCGCCAGCTCTCTGAGATTAAGGTGCTCACCTTGGAACCACCCTGTACGGTCTTTTACAAAGACAAGGTCCAGTTGAGTCCACACTCAGCTTTCCTGCCCAAGGTGATCTCTGTTTCATAAGAGCCAGGACATTTTCTTATCTCTTTTTCCCCAAAGCCGCATAAGTCAGAGGAGGAGTGTAGGCTGCATTCCCTAGATGTTAGGAAGGCATTAGCTTTCCACATTGCAAGGACCAAGCCATTCTGCAAGTTGACGCAATTGTTCGTCGTGGTGGCTGACAGGATGAAAGGTCACCGTGTCCACTCAAAGAATTTCTTCTTTGATCACTGCCTGCATTCGCTACTGCTATGATCAGGCAAAGGTGCCACCCCCCGGTGATTGTAACCACCCACCTGACCAGGGCGCAGGCCTCTTCGGTAGCTTCTTTAGCCCAAGTGTCTATCCAGGACATCTGTAGGGCAGCCACCTATGTCCCACTACGCACTTACCCAGCAGGCCCGCGACAATGCTGGCTTCAGTAGGGCAGTACTACAAGCCGCTAAATTTTGAACTCCGAGCCCACTTCCAAGGATACTGTTTGCGAATCATCTAGAATGGAATCAACATAAGCAAGCACTCGAAGAAAAAATGGCTACCTACCTTTTGTAACTGTTGTTCTTCGAGATGTGTTGCTCATGTCCATTCCATTACCTGCCCTCCTTCCCCTCTGTCGGAGTTGCCGACAAGAAGAAACTAAAAGGGCGTAGGGTCGGTGGTACTTAATATACTGACACCTGAGCGTGGCAGTCAAGGGGACGCCACTGCTGACCCTACAGATGCCGCTAAGGCCAAAGTCTCTCTGACAAATGTGCATGTGGGTGTGCACACCTAGAATGGAATGGACACGAGCAATACATCTCGAAGAACAAGTTACAAAAGGTAGGTAACTGTTTGTTTTTAAACCAGGAAGAAAGTTTTCACTTTGCCCACCAAGCTTTCCCAACGTCATATTTCTTATGTTGATCGGCCAATTGTTCTAACAAATACTAGTGCAAGATCTCACAAGAAGTACCTTCTCTGGAAAGTTTTATTTAAAGTGAGTCAGGCATCTCAGAAGTCAGTATCTCATCTGTAAGGAAAAGGGCTAAGATCTGTTCTGTAAGTATTGAAGATTTGTTTTGCTACTTAAACATTTAAAGAGACTTTCATTACAGAAAGCTTTTGGTTAAAGGCACTGTTGTTCTAGGAGAACTGAGTCTTCCCTAGTTTTTATTTCAGTAAGATGTACTTGCTTACTTTGGCTGATATCACCTTTGGGCAAAATTTGAAGTTGCTATTTAAAAAACAAGTTCACTCACTTGATGCAGTTACCTTCTGTGCTTAGTGACTGTTTGAGTAGGATTGGATGAGGTACCTAATTACTTTCTAATCAGCTGTTTATCTTCCTTCCTGTTGTCCTTGCCTCTAGTTTCTTAGAACAGTGGAAGTCTCATGACCATATACAGGAAGTTGGCTAAACATATACACACCCACAACCTTATTCCTGGGTTGAAAGATTTACTGTTTAGACTGGATGCAGAAAGCCTAAACTGCACAACAGTAATTTTAAAAGCAACCGTGACATGCAGATTGTCTGAACAATAGTTTTATTTAAATTTTACAAAATCGTTTTTGGAGTTGAACTGCATATCTAACTCCAGTAACAATTTCTACAAAAAGAGCATCTACAGTACCCAGAAACATAGTTTTAAAAGCAACTGGTCATATCTGCATAAAACAAACCAATTCACTGAGTATCTATTTCTGCCAAAACTAGGTTTTGCAAAGTGAGGCAGTCAAACAAAATTAATGGGGAGAGTAGTAAAGGACAAGTTTAAAAACAAAAAGCAATATGTAAAAGCAAACTCTGGGGAAAATACAAGCCCTTCAAGTACTATACATAACTGGGAGTTTAAGATTAACCAATGTAAAAATTTTCTCAAGAATCTCACTTGTGGGTTTTAAACTAACATGTAAATTCTGATATTTAAGTTTTAAGGAATTCAGCTGTAGATTGAGTCTTATGTCAAATAACTACCACAGTGGTTCCAAAAAGGTCACAAGTTTATATGGCAGCAAATAGGTTTTAAAATGTTAAGTTGACATATTCCTTTCTGTAACATTTAAAAACTAGAGCAGCTTAAGGTAGGTCAGTTTTTAAAACCCCCTAAAAGCTTAGTTTGTAACCTATTAGTATCATCCCACATTTAGCACATTCCATTTACATTCTAGTAAGAGGCTAAAAGTGACAGCCATTCTATTAATGTGAGATGTTACTGTACAATGAACCATGAACCAAGTTTTTCTAAAAAAATTTAATAAAAATTATAATGCCATAGGCTGTTGCTTGAAGAGCAGTCCATGATTCCTTACTCTCCTCCTACCCAGAAAATACACTTCCACAGCAACAAAGGAGTTAGTCTGTGCAAGTACAACGCAATTTAAATTCACATCATGACCCTACTTTTAAGCGTGATTCTCCTCCAAGTGTTTAAACATACCTTAATGTTTAGAGAATCATGCCCATCAGTCTGGTTACACATTCCAGGTGAATGAGAACCCTCTGCTTTTGTATTGTAAACTTATGATAAGTATGGAAGTATTCAGACCAACAAAGCAACACTATACCACACTACAATGTAGATTTATTCCTGATGCAGAAGGCTGTCTGCCCTCATCTTTAGTATGGTATATAGCTATAGGTACTAAAGTGAAACAGGCCAAAGGCTAAAAAGGACACAGTGGCACAAAAGTTTTTTTAACAAGGACCAATTCGCTCCCTCTGAAACAAAACCAACTTTTGACAATTTAAGTATATGGACACTCTGAAATCTGCATGATAAGTTGCTATGCAATGCACTTGTAACAAAGTTGGACATATGTATAAGCTACAAAAGTAAGAGAAGTATTTTATGGAACAGCGTGAATGAGCAGAGTTGAAGGAGGCCTCTTGGAAAGCAGGATTTAGGGCAAGAGGTCAAATATTAGCAAAGGTGCCGCTTCTATTTACTGAAGGATGGTTTTTCCATTTGTCCTTATGAAAGTTAAAGCCTTTTCAGTCTAACTGCAGTAGTACTGCATCCTATTTGTCCGTCTTCTCTTGCGTGACTGAAATTCTTCAAAGAATTGCTGAATGTCCTCTCTTTTAACAACCTGAGAATAAAATGAAACCCATATTGTGACAAACTAGTACAATAAAATTCATATCTGAAAAAAGGACTACCTAACAGACAAGAACTACATGAGAGAAGTTTCTCGCGATAGTATTTGCAACACACACAAAACACACTGCATCACCAGCAGTATCAAGGAATCCAACTTGTTAAAAACAATGGTCCTGACCTACCCAGAGCAAAACCGTAAATTCCACAATAAAAGCATGTGAACTCCCATCCTGCATGGCGCAAAAAGCAGCCCCAAAGGAAAGGAAGTAAAATGTTAGAAAAGTATAAAATGCTTGTCCAGCTTTTATGAACTATCAGGAACTCTAATTACAAAGTGAAATAAGGTGAATGAGGTAATCGCTTTTATTGGAACAACATCTGTTAGTAAAACAGACAGGCTTTCACGTTTACACAGAGTAAGCTCGAAAGTTTCTCTCTTTCACTAACAGAAGTAGGTCCAATAAAAGAGATTACCTCACTCACCTTTACTCTCAAATATCCTGGGACCAACACTGTTATAGCAACACTACAAACAAAAATGAAAGATGTCAGTAGGACTGTAGTGGGTTGAAGACTGCATAATTGCATACACAGTGCTCATATTTCAGCCAAGTTAGGAACAGAACCAAAAATGGTATCAAAAATGTCTCAGCTGAGGTAGTCTGGGGCAAAAAAAACCCCCATGGCTTTGAAGGTACAAAGAAAGTTTAAGGTGTAAATTCTAGTGCTGACTGACAATGGGATGTGGAGGCCTTGGATAAAGTATGATTGAATATCAAGTATGGTATAACACCTGTTCTTGCTCTTTTAAGAAATGTTAAAGTGAGGCTGATAAAGGACAAACGAGACTTAAGATGTTTATGCAGAAAAAGGTCATATTAGATTAAAAATTTCAATTTATTTTGTTTATAAACTGCACTCATCAATACTTTGATACGCTGATAATGGGTTGTTACAGAATAGAAGAGCTAAAGATAAACGGACATTATGTGCACAATTACAAAGAGCCCAAGCAGTCTCTCAACAAACCTTTCCTTTACTTACAGCACATGCATTTTCTCAACTTAATCAAAAATGGAGGTGACATTTCTACTTCAGTCTCCTATTTTTCCCCACACTCACCCCAAAAAAACTATGGAAATATTAACCTATGTCATAAAATAAGTATTTTTTTAAAAACTTGTTTTTTTTTCTTGAAAATGCTGTTTAGTTATAGCTTACTGTTCCTTCATCTGCAAATCGCCTGAGATAGTCAGTCAGTTCTGTCTTTAGGTCGTTGTATTCTGGAAGAAAAAAAAAGGAAAAAAACCCTCAACCGTCTGCTTCAATGATTGCTTGCTATCGCCTCTTGATAACTAGTAACTGACTAGACTTGCCTCAGTAAATGGATTTCAAGTTTGGATTATAAATTAATGAAGAGCTGCATGAAGGGTTTATCCTAAAGTGGTTCTTAAATCCGTGTGTCCCCTGACTCAATAACTTAACTTTGAGCAGAAGTTGCTAACTGTTAGAGCTGTGAGCAATGGTGGCTTGTGATTTCGACCGGAGAAGCACAAATCACAATAGTGTTATTCACCCCCACCCACTGAATAATAATGGCTATAAGAAGATTAAATACACAGAAAAGATCACTCTCAATTAATCGACTTGCAGAGAAAGAAGAGCAATTCCAAATAAACAAAAGACAGTTGGGACATTTTCATATTAATTTAAATGCTGGCTTATATTAAAGCCCTAAACATAACTTGACATTGTTCAGCTAATCTCATATCTCTGCCATGAGCATTTTCATGCATTCAAATAGCCTGCAGTCACTATGTGATAACTAGAATATATCCCATTACCTTAAATAAAAAAAAAAAGGCAACATTAGTACTTTAAACAACACAACTTAGAAAACTGCTTTAAAAAAGTTTTATAATCACTTGGCAAATGAGAACCCGACCATCACATATTATTTAGTGAACTATTTGCTATAAAAATACAATATCAAACAGTCATTCAAAAAATGTCATGTCATAGCAAGAAACTGACAGTTATACATCCATTAAATGACGTAAGCTTACCTTATTCATATAGTGAAGATCAGTCAGTCTTTCTTTTTTTGAAGCAAAGCGTGCAATAACATCATCGTACCAGGTTGGTTGCTTCTCCAGGAAAGACAACAGTTCTTTTTCAATGGATATTGTGGCCAGTGCACTGAAATAACCCTGATCCATTGTGCTCAAGTATGTCTTGAGGTGTTTAAGGCAAGAAAAGCTTCTTTTCACACTCACTGTTGTTGCTGGTATAGTGGCAACTAAGCAAAAAAAGCGGTACACTTCCTTAAGCACCTCAGAGCCCAGTTTCATTGATTAAGTGCAGCACATCACTAACCGAACAATTTTCAAACTGCTCATCTTTGAAGATGACACCAAATTCAATCTTGAGATGATCTAAATCAAAGTAGCTGCCATAAGAATTGGAGAGTGAGGTAAAAGCATCTGTGGGGAACTGTTTCCTGAAAGTTGGAAATCTTGATGAATCCGATAGCTCAATGAAATAGAGGGCCTTTATGTCTACAAACCTGAGAGAGAGCTGCAGAATGATGTTATCAATGATTTCATTGTATAGTAGTAAATACATTTTCTGACCATCTTCAGAGGATCCATCTTCCAAATCCAGCCTATGCTTTTTTGAAGGTGAAGGTAAGTCAGTGAGGGTAGTGGCTGCAGAATTAAACACCTCTTTGAACTCCTCTTCTTTATGCAGATCACCAATCCTTGTGATTGTTAACTGAACTTGCAAATTGCAGTAATCTACATCATCAGCCTTTTTCTGAAGAACATCGAGAATGTCAGTGATGCTGAAGATGTTACGGTAGGAGTAGGCCAAGAAAAGAAACTGGAAGTCATTTGGTTTTGTAAGGCATCCTATGGCTTGTCGCCGAGATTCTCCGTCCTAACCACTGGCATTGACAATCTCCTGAAATACTTTGCACAGTTTCTCTTTCCGAGACAATGGCATGTAGGACTCTGCTGTTGGATGTCCATCGAACTGCACAGAGGGAAGGTATCCTTTGGCCTACAATTCGATCCAGCAGTTCACTGTGTTTGCTCAAGCATGTAAAAAAAGTGGAGAAGCCTTCCAAGGTTGCAAAAAAGCCACGGGTTTCTTTAATATAGTTCTCCAGCAAGGGGCACAGTGTATCTAATTAGTGGGCAAAACAATGACCAAACAGAGCTTGTGGAGCCTATTTTTTAATTAGGGCTTGCAGACCTCCCAGCTCACCAGTAATCACTACAGCGCCATCATATGAATGAGACACAAGTTTTCTTTTGTAGTTGTATTTTAACACTGAATCCACAACCTGCTTCAAAGCAATTGCGGTTCGATCTGTACTGACATTTTTAAAACCCATGAACCGCTCCTGTGTTTGCCCCTTCTTGTCCACGTAGTGCAACACAAGTGAAAACTGGCTTAAGTGAGAAATGTCAGTTGTTTCATCTACCTTGCAAGCAAAAAAGCTGCACTCTTCAATCTCACGGTCAATGTAGGATATTATTTTTTTAGCCACACTTTCGATTAATTTATTTTTAATGGTCTTTGATAAGTAAGAAAAAAATGGATGCATTTTTCTGCCAATAAACATTCAACCTCTTGTCATGATGAAAAAAAATAATCAAAAAGTTCCCTGTAATTCCCCTGATTGAGAGATTGCGCCGTCTCACAATAGCAATGGAATGCAAGTTCTTGACGAGATAAAACAACTGAAATATCAATTTGTCACTTCAAAATCTCTGTTCTTCCTGACTTTCTTGTTGTGCTCTAAGATAGCAAGGCACCTTTGCTCACTAAGCAACACATCTATAGGAGTGCGTGCCTGCTCTAAGCGTTTCAAGGAAACTTCATTTTTTATGTGCTCTTGTGATGAGCTGTGTCTAGATGTGCTTCGTGACAGATTTTTCCAGTCACAGTAACCTTCATTAGCCCACATGTTTTTTTTAGTTAAAAGAAGCAAACAGGGCCAACAATATAATCTGTTACTCATAGCGCTTCCTGTTAGCCATTTATGGACTTCGTACCAAGATGTCTGAAATTGCCGCATTCTTTTCCCGTCTTTCTTCAAGACTTCCAGTGCTGGTGTTATTCTGCCTTCCTTAATGATTGAACATCTCTCTTCTTGAGATCTTAATGAAAATCCTCTTTTTCTCAGGTCTCACACAATGTCATTTTCTACAGAAGTCATTACTGAAAATTTTAAAATCTCAAATTCCAAACATACGTCACCAAGTTCAGACCTGGCCTTAACTGCTACAATCCTGCCATGGCCTCAAACAGTGGTTACCACAGCAACACCTTTATAAACTGACTTCTTGATGTGGCAAAGTGCCAGGGTAACAAGGCAGCTTCTTGAGGCACTATTAGTTTTACCAAGATTTGAGCCTTATGCAGCATTACATTCTTCTAACTTTTTGGCATTGCATTTCACTACTGGACAGTGAGTTGTGACAGATTTAAATCAAATCACAAGCACTTCTTGTGGACTTATGTTAACTTATTTAATATATATGCTTAACTGTCTGTAAATCTATATTTATCAATTCAATAACAAGCAATATGGAAAATGTATCTTGCAGCTTTTAGGTGTGCCTCACTTGCCTGGGCTGACGAGCTAGCTCTTAGGAAAGCAAAGTGCTATCAACACTAAATGAGATGAATCAGAGAACATAGGATACAGATTCCATTTCTAGGACTTGGAAAATCTTCAGCTCAGTCCACTGCTTCCTTACCAGATTCATTATGCACCTCCCCACAGCAAGTTACATATAGCAATCTGTACCTTTCTGAATGAGAATTAACTGAGCAAGAATCAAGCAATTTGTTCTGTTCTTGTAAATTTTTAAAACAAACACTGATTTTAGGAGCAACTAAGCATGGACACACTAACAACACCCCTACACCTGACACCACTGGCAGATGCTTCCTACATAAGGGAATTCCCCTGTGTCTAGATCAACCAGCTTAAATGGGCATTTTAAGAACAAAATAAACCTGAGACTCAAGCCCTATGAATAAATTAATACATCAGTACTAGCTGTTCTTTATATGTGAAGCGAGCTTCATTTATTCAAACCCTCAAGGGTTTATTAGCTTAAGTTCACTGGAGCAGAACAGATTCTGCTCTGAGGTACAATACAGTCACACTGGCACATTGTGTTCTTCAGAAAAGTAGCAAGAGCATGAGTTGATTCAATTGACAGTCTTCCATGTAGGAGCCCTAATTTATGACTCAGGACTCTGGCTTGTTGGCCCAGAAATGCTCAAACGTCAGATATAGTGCAGCCTCTTGTTGAGGGACTGTTGCACCATTTTTCAAGTACCTCCATCTTCATGTGTATAGACATTGAACCAGAGTTTGGGTATACTCCGCAGACAGAGAACAGAACACTGTCAGGAAATTCCATCTGCCCTGAAGCCGACGATTCCCCCGCCCCGCATATAATGCATATAAGAAGCTAACTAAACAGTAAAATTAAGTGAGTGCTTGACTTCCTCATTCAATCCCATGTTTTTCACTGTTACCCTTCCTACAGGGCAGGAAAATTGTATTTGCATGGTTGATGCTATATACATAATATATGAATACAGAAAACTAAGCTAGCTAATACTAACATGTCAACTTTTGAGAAGGAGTTACCACTGCCAGGACACTGCTGACCTGCTGAATTAGAAAACAAGCAGAAGTTTCTAGAAAATCTGCTTCCTTAATATAAATAGTAACAACAACAGGCTGGAGACAAAAACATTCAAGGTTTCCTACAGAAATTTTTCTGGAGGTTAGTTAAATAGTTTCTTATTAGCTGCTTTTTAAAGACACAGTTGCTATGTAAGTAGAAGATCTATTAAAGGGCTCCTTTAGGTAAGATATATATTTAAAATGCTATGCTGAATTCCCAAAATGAAATTATATTTACCACAGATGAGTTCTACTTGCTGGACTCTGTTCATGCTATTAAGCGTGTCCATTAAAGGATCTCTTCTTTCTGTTTCCTGGTCACTTGTACCTTTATTCTCATAGGCCAAGACAGTGTCACATTCATCAATCAGGAATTGGACATCCAGTTCTGAATACATTTTCTGAAGAGTAAAGTAAAAGTTATTTTCCCCCTTATGAACTTTACAGACCATCTGCCAACCTTTCAAGCCCTCTCCCAAAGAAATAACATTTATCACATTGTTTTATATCAGCAAGTATTTCAAAGACACGTCTTGTGAATGCTTCCAGAACTGTGCTTACTTTAGACAGTAGGTAAATAAATACAAAATGTTCACAGGCTATTATATACTATTAATTCTGAAGATGAGAAAGTCATCAGCTAAGATCCACACTTGTTTCCTTAGGTTAGTGGAATGTTTTCCAGTAGATATTTACATTCAGAACAAGGAAGTTTTACAAATTGTATTATGTATTGACTTCTCTCAGTAGAGTCTTCAAGGAACTAATTTAAATGTTAGCCCAGAAAACAAAATGTATACATACTAAACAGTCTTTGCATGTGCACAATTTACTCCGCCAGTTAGATGGCCAAAAGGTGGCAGTATCCTTCTTCAGAGACTGCTTGGTCTGGAGTTCTCGCAGCTTACAGACTGGTTCATCACTCTTTGTAACTGTCTGAATTAAAACGAAACAAGTCAGTATTTTTCACTTCTATTTTATTTCAAAGGGGTTTAATTCTAGGTTTTTTTCCAGTTTGTCCTTTTCTTAGCTACAATAGTGTCCTGCTTTGATCCTTTTTTTTCTTTTTTAAAAAGCTCCCCAATGTGGTGTTCAGAGTAAAGTTTGAATTAGGACACTGCTGTATACCCAGGAGAATCAGCTAAAACTGCTAAAGGCATTCATACTCTAAATTAATTGATTATCCTTCTTACAAATCAACATCAGATTAAATGCGAAAGCAATAAAGGGCTCAGAAATTAGATCTGGGCTAGCCTGATGGCAGAGTTGTAGTGGGTGGTACTTCCACATTAGCAAACAAATTTAGAAGTGCTCTCAGGCTGATCAAGCAACAAAAGGGGTGACATCAGAAGAGGAATGGAAGATCTTTGCTGAGCACACTGCATTCCTGTATGCCCTGGTCTACTGGCTGATCAATTGACCCATTAAACTTTCACATCAGTATTTACTGGCATGTCTACTGCAGTGGAGGCTGTGCTAGGACAATTACACAAACTTTGAATAGTATTTAAGTAGATGAAGTATTGAAAGGGAGCATGGAATATGTGTTTCCTGTTCACAGAACCAAAAGAGGAGCTTTGCCCACACTAAGCAGAGAGGGAACATAAGACAATAAGAAAAATGTGCGGTTTACCTCTGGACATTTAGACCCAGAACTAGTAGATGGCTCATTATACTGCTCTACTTGCTCTTCCTCCTTGATCTTCCCTTGGTGATCTCCTCCACTTTCCTTTTTGATTTCTCTGTTCTGTTCTTCAGTTTCCTTGACATTCAGCACAATCCTTTCATCTTCAAGTGAGGTCACTTTGGTCACAGTAGGAACTAGAAAATGTATATCCATAACTAACATAAGCTTGCCAGACAAAGAAATCAGTTTCAGAATTTCTTTTGACACTGTAGTTATACAAGTGCTCAAACTGCACTGTACACATCAATAAAAACAAGGATATATTCTAGAGCTATCTGGGGACATCACGATCTCATTAAACAATAATAAAACTGCTTAATCTTTTATCATAGCTCCTCATACCCCCTGCGCTTCCTACCGCAAAAATAGTGTTACAGAACAGGTCGCAGTAAGTTTATTTCTATTAACTGAAAGACCGATTTAAACTGCTTAACTTCTTTTTCTTTGTGCCTTCCCACTTCCAAAGCAGAAAAGAAAACCCTCATTGTTCTTTCATCCTGAAAGCCTAGAGTTTACTAGAAAATAATGGAGAAAAGTGTGTGCGCGCGCGTTGGGGGGGGTGAGGGGGGCGGAGAGAGAGAGAGAGAGAAATACCATGATCTCTCACAGTGCTGAACACTCCTAGGACGCTAGTCTTCCTTTGAGTTCTTAAAATTCATTGATATTTGCAAAAGATTGGATGGTAGCCAGGTACTTTCTCTAATTTTATTTTAGTATATTTTATTCCTGATATACCCTTGAAACTTTAATTTTTTCATACAAACAGATGAAAGAAACCAAGAAAAATATGTTTAATTTAATATAAAATACACTTTTAGAATGTTTACAGAGGTCTTAAAGACAAACAAAAGGAACAATATACTGTGTGAATGATGCAACAGTCTCTCAATTTTACAGAGGCTTCTCAAAAAACAGACTGGTTTAAATAATTTCTCCATATATATCTATAAAGTGCAATTCTGAATCAATTACAAATAAAATTAGGCAAACATACAAAAGCACATCTCTCTCAAGCCCTGGAACTCTCTGTTGCTGATGCTCTCAAATACTGGAGCATGAAACACGACTGCTGCTCCTTAAGAGCACTGCTTCTTCCTCACTCAGTTCGCTTGTCACCAGGACAGCTGAAATTGTCAACATAACTTTCTAGAGTGAGTGAATATTAATCAAAGCGATCAAACATTTCACTGAGACCATGTGCTACAGAGTTTGCTCCTTATTTCTTAGTTATTTTACCACGGAAATGCCTCGGACATCTCTCTTCAAAGCAACCCTGGGGGGTATAAAAATGGATAGACCTCCACTAGCTTCCTTCATGATTTAGTGAAGAAATCTCAGCACTAAGAGCACTACAATGCTAGAGCATTTTATAGAACTATGCTAAGTGGTTCTCCATCTATAACGGGTTTACTTCTTTGACATGTAACCAAGTGTATGCTCCATGCCATACCTATTCTGAGAAAAAGCACTGTCATGTACTTATACTACAAGACAATTCCAAGTATGAAATCCTTGGACATCAACCCCTTAGACACATCCTGAGGTAGCCAACATTTTATGACCTAACAGGTCATAATCAGCAATTGATATAATCAACCATTTGGAAGCAAGCGCCTTCAGCCAGCCACCTGCTGTGGAGCAAAGCAATCTAACATTAGAACAGCCATACTGGGTCAGACCAAAGATCCATCTAATCCAGTATCCTGTCTTCCAACAGTGGCCAATGCTAGATGCCCCAGAGGAAATGAACAGAACAAGTAATCATCAAGTGATCCATTCCCTGTCGTGCCCAAAGGGAAGATAATTCCCTTTCTTTCTAGCTCCTATATTATTTCTAATCCTGAAGAGAAGAATGTACAGCAAAGAACACTAGAACTATTGTATTTATTTTGATTAGACAACTGGAGAGTTGTTTTCCCTAGGAGAGACCACATCCTAAATAGAGCAATGGGGAACTCTCCATATCCATTCAATGCAGAGTCACCCTTCATGGTCCACTCAATATTACTCCAACAACAGCTCTCCTGCAACCTCTGTTTCCCTATACCTCCCCCCAGTGTTGTAATGTCTTTTCAGTAGTTTTGATTTCGCCTAGAATGTAAACTCCTGGGGGCAAGTATCAAGTCTTTATGCAATATTTGCCATAAACACCTACAGTGAGAACATACACTTAATAAACTACTTTCAAAATGAAAAAAAAAAATTTCTTAAAACTTCAGAATTAGACCTTTCTTTTTTTAAAGCACAAAACCTAAAGTTGCCGCATAAGCCACTTTATTGCCTGAGGATTTTGTCTAAGTAGTAACACAATTTCTTCAGCCTTATCAGCAAATATCTGTCTTCCACTTGGATAGGCTTACGTGAGTTAAATCAGCTATGTTTGGGAAGTTTATAGAATAGAAATATTAGTACAGCTCTCCTAATTTTACCTGCTAACTGTGAAGTATATGCCCAAAGAAAAGCACAACAATTCATGCAGGCCTGGCACACCATCTCATGGAAGTCCCCGCTCTCAGGGGGAACTGAACCAAGGTGCTGTTAAGAAGAAATAGGAACATATGACAGAGACGTATTAGTTGCAAATTAATGGATTCTGATGAGTATTTTTTGCTCTAGGTTTAGTGGCAGAAAAACAAGCATCATGCCCACCTCTTCCCTCATGTTTTCAGTATTCCCATTATCAGTTATTATCCCCCGTTTGTCCTCCATACCCAGCATCCTTACTGCTAGAGGATGAGAGAGAACCAATCAAATTTAAGGACTATATCCAGATCATTAGCCTCTCTTCACATGTCAACCCCCCAAGAAGTCTGGACTCCATCAGCCAAGACAGCAGGAATACTTATGGAAACTTCCAAACCTTGTCTATCCTAATAGGCCAGCTACCACACACTGCAGTTTTAAGTAGCCCTCTTATTTAGTAATCTGAGATTCTCTCCTTGCTGAACAAGTTTTATAAAACATTGTATCCTTCTTCAGCATGGGATCAATGTGAAAAGAGTTAGATACAAAATCTAAACAGTCTTCAAACAAACTGGTGAGAAACACCAAGATGAACAAAATAAATGACCTCCATTTTCTTTTGACAAATTTGACCAATTTCTATAGTTAAAGCTAGAATATTCATCAAAAATACTTAATATCTAATACAAACATTTAGAAAAAAATAATCCTATGATTTATCTGAATCAGAAAGTCTATAATTAATGCAAGGTATACTATACCAACAATATTCCTATTTCATGTCTTTGTTCTAGGACTTCAACCATTCTGCTTGCTTCTGTCTGGTTTTGAATTTCACCATCTACCCTTACCGACATGATGAGCTGAACCCCCAACCCTGCATAAAGCAGGTGATTTTCAAAGGCGCAACAATGTGACCTAGGCACCCAACTCCCATTTACTTTCAATGGTAATTGGGTGCCTTGCCCATTTGCCTCAAAAAAATTTCCCTAAAGTTCCAAATCAGACACTGACTGTGCAGCTTGTTCCCTCCTACCCAAAATAAATATGGCTCTAAGTTAACGTCCCATCAAATGAGCTGCCATTCACCACAGATCATGATCACAGTTGATAATGGTGTGCTCAATAACCTTCTCCAATTCCAATGAAATGCTATCATTCAGAACAGTCTTCCATAAAACATTAAAGTTTTAGATATCTATTGTCACTTATTAGGACTAGTTTATACATTAAAAGCAACCTTGAATAAAGTAGAGGCCCTCTCCATTGTGGGTACTAGTCATTATGAGGAATGTCAGCATGCAAGAATAAAGATTTAGGTTTTTCCATACAGCCGGAAAAGAGCTAATCTGAAAACTCTTGCTCTGGTTCTCAAAAGATCTCTACCTACCTCTCCAAGTAAGATTTGCCATAAGGAAAACACTAATTTTAGCCTATTTCCAGGCAAGATGACAATTTTGTTAACTACCCTTACCCTTCCATGGAACCAGTCTTCACAAACAATGCACTGGATCATTTCATCTGGGATCTAGAAGAATGGTTATATTATTAGCAATAATCTCACCTTCAAGGTTTCTCACAGGCCTTTAAGTGCCATGTATTCTGAAGAATATACAAGTGAATCACTTTCCACAGTGAGACACTTCAATTGCAAGGCCATGATAAATACTTACCGCCTCACCAGCCAAAGTTTTGAAGCACTTGTAATTTGTTATATTCTGGCGACTAGAGATTCCCAATTGTCTAACAAGATTATTTTTCCATTATCACCAGATATGCTCTCTGTGACATTCTGCACTCCAAATTTACCATTGTGATGTAATTATGATATGTTCTGTACAAAGTATGCCCTGTGAAGTATCATTCTAAAAGTCTTGATCTGCTAAACTATCTCATTGGATTGTATGTGCTATCATTGTATGTGAAGTTATGAAGTTTTGCTATGCATGTTACACTGAAAGATATGAAGTTGGAAACACCCACAACTAGCCTTTCAGGTACAACAATGAAGAAGCTAGACAGTGCTAATAGACCATCAACAAAGACAATGGAAGAGCTTATCCTCACCTGTGGACTCTTCAGTCAGCTATGGGCAATGGCTGCCATGACTCATTGGGAGCATGCAAGGGCTTGTGACCAAATCACATGATACTCAACTCCATTTTGGTACCAGTACTTTTCTACAAACTGGGCTGGAAACCTGACTTGGAACAAAGAGTTTCCCACCATATGGAAAAACTATATAAGAGGGAAGTGACCTCATGACTAGGAATCACTCCCCTACAAGACAACACCTGGAAACACTGGAGGAACAAAGACTGAACTGAGGAAGGGGATCCCAGGTGGGAAAGAAAAAAGCCTTGCCTGCGTAAGGAAACTAAAATCTGTTTGTATTATCAGTCAGGGTGAGATATTGCTGATTCAAATCCTATCTAGTTTGTATAAAACAGATTGCGATTTTGTTTAATTTCCTAGGTAACCTGCTTTGATATGTTTGCTATCACTTAAAAATCTATCTATCTATCTATCTATCTTTCTGTAGTTACTAAACTTTAATGGACACATCAGAAGCAGGAAGAGGTATTTATGTTAGGGGTCTCATCAGGTTTGCAGTAGGAGAGCTAGACCTGCTAATTCAGCTTTAGAATTCTGTCAAGCATAATACAAGACAATTTGGTTTATTATTAAAGCATTGTTGTTTTTAAATAGTCCATTTACCCGTTCGTTGCAAAGTGCTAAATGCCCTAAAACTTGGCAGAGTTGATGTTGTACTGTACTTCAAAATTATAGTGTTTATCATATTAATTTATACGCTCATATGGGTCTAACAAGAAACCAGATGTTTGTTTTTCTGCATTTGCTATTTTTGTATTGCCTATTCCCAAAATGCCCTCTGTGACAAGAATTCACTATTTCTTATACAAGTATATTTTAGTAATATTTCATACTATTCAAAAATACGGAATATTTAGCAAAACACTATAAACACATTCTAACTTTCCTTTTCCATTGAAAAGGTGAGACACAGACTAGTTATAATCCAATATTTTGAAGAGAAAAAAAACCCTGAAATATTATGTACCAGTCAAGTAAAGTGGTGAATTTTAATTCAGATATAACGGCTTCATAATCATAATGTACAATTCCAGTACTGGGAACTTTGATATGGGATATGTTTTTTATCATTCATTTCTTAGAGAATGTGCTTTGTTATTTAATAATCTGAGGGATTTTTTATTATTTTGAATTTTCAGGTGAACATATACAGAGTTGAGACATAAGAAAATAATTGGAAATCCAAGATTAACACACAAGCTGACTCACCTTATTGTGGGAACTGCCCCGCATTAATTTATCAGGATGTGGGGGTAAAACGAAGCATGATTTTATCTGTTGATGGGGGGGCGGGCCCTTCATTTAAGTTTTTAGATGGGGAAACAGCATTAATTTATTGCCCATCTTCCTTGTCTATCTTCAAGGCAAAACACATTGTACTCTTAAATACTATGCAAATGCAGATTACTATATAAAATGATTAACAAAAGTAACACAGCAGGTAAGATCTCTCTATTAAGATGGAGTCCATTCTATGGAAGAATTTGATGATCATAGTTCTACATATGAACAGCCATACTGGTTCAGACCAAAGATCCATCTAGCCCAGTATCCTGTCTTCCGACAGTGGCCAATGCCAGATGCCCCAGAAGGAATAAGTGATCCATTCCATCACTCATTCCCAGCTTCTGGCAAACAGAGGATAGGGACACCATCTCTGCCCATCCTGGCTAATAGCCATTGATGGACCTATCCTCCATGAATTTATCTAGTTCTTTTTTGACCCCTGTTATAGTCTTGACCGTCACAACATCCTTTAGCAAAAAGTTCCATAGGTTGACTGTGTGTTGTGTGAAGAAAGACTTCCTTTTGTTTGTTTTAAACCTTGTGCCTATTAATTTCATTTGGTGACCCCTAGTTCTTCTGTTATGAGTAAATAATACTTATTTACTTTCTTCACACCAGTCATGATTTATAAACTTCAATCATATCCCCGCTTAGTTGTCTCTTTTCCAAGCTGAAAAGTCCCAGTCTTATTAGTCGCCCCTCATAAGGAGGCTGTTCTATACCCCTCATCATTTTTGTTGCCCTTTTCTGAACCTTTTCCAATTCCAATACATCTTTTTTGAGAAAGGGGCAACCACATCTGCACGCAGTATTCAAGAACTGGGCATACCATGGGTTTATACAGAGGCAATATGATATTTTCTTTCTCAATTATTCCCAACACTCTGTTCACTTTTTTGAGTGGATGTTTTCAGAGAACTATCCACGATGACTCCAAGATCTCTTTCTTCAGTGGTAACAGCTAATTTAGACCCCATCATTTTATATGTAAAATTGGGATTATGTTTTCCAATGTGTATTACTTTACATTTATGAACATTCTATGCAGAAAAAAAAGTCTGTGCACTTTATCCATAGTATTATTACTGACTGTGCATTTCTTACCTCATCTTCAGGATCAGGATAAGGTCTTTTACAAACACAGTATAATCCATAGAAGTTGTGATTATACTTATTGCCTGAATTCACTTTCCCCTTTTCCTAGAAGGGAAATAGGATACATGTTTTAATTTACAATCTAGTGAAAAAATATGAAAATTCTTAAGAGACTGTATAACCTGAAGACAATTCTTGTCCTATTCTAACCTCCTAAGAGATGACCCACATGCTATTTTGACAATATAAAGATTAGTGTCTAAACTTACTGGAAATAGCTTGCACTGCAAATTTTTGAATTTGCTGTTTCCACAGTCACAGCGGAAGTTTCTGGAAAGAAAGAGACATAATAGTTCAGATTGTTTATGCTGTCTTAAAATAATGTCTTATTCTTATAAGTGCTCCTTATTTAGAACCGTGACATGCTCTCACAAGCTATTTAAACAAAAACATATGTGAAAATTGGCTAGACTGTCCTGAAGTCTTTCCATGTCATGCTGTGATTCTGTCAGATCTCAGCTCAGCAGTGTTGAGTTACATCAGTATTTGGTTGGGAAACCTCAATGGAAGATCTAATTGTTGCTGCTGTAACTACTCACATGCATAAAGGCAAACACGTTTTACTGTTTGCAAGAGTGGGGCCTAAAATAGTTGGATGTCACGGGAACCTTTGTTACTGAACATACTGTCTTTTGGATGAGATATACAACTAAACTCCTTCCCACTTACGATCATTCAAGATCACACTGAAATGTTTGTACTAAAAGGGGTATTAGTTGGGGAGCTCTGGGAAAATTCTCCTTTGGGCACTTCATCTGCCTACCAAAGATTCAGTTTCAATATATTCTGATGATAATCTTTACCGAATATATTCAAATATTTTTCTTCATTTCCCCTACACTGTTGGGTAGTAGCGCTGTGTTTTGTTGAACAGCCATTAAATTCTACCCCAGAGGTGGCTGCATGCCAATGATTAGCACTGTGAACACGACATATTGTACTTGATTCAGATGGATGCGGCAGGCCTTAATATTTAGAAAGTTCTTTACAATGAATAAAAGTGCTTATAAAGCATGTGAGCAAGAATACTTTATAATTAAACAGAGAAGCACAATCTGTACTTTGAAAATAATTGTTTTGAGATCAATGTTGTTTTTTCCTGAAATCCATTCCCCTCCAAACCCATGTAGTAATTGCTTTAATGAAAGGACCCAAATGTACTGTGTACCTCTTCAGTGCCATTTCTGCCTCTGCAACCAGCAAATGTTTTCCACATCACATATTAACACCTCTTTAAGAAGATGGGCACTTAGCAAAGGCATAGACCCTTTTTGGCGTGATGCTTCACTTCTTCACAATATGACAAATAAAAGGAAGTGTCTCAGAAATTACTCCGATATCTCCCTTCTCTGAAAAAGCTTTACCTTTTTGTATATAGTTCAAATAACTTGTGTGTGCCATGACATTCATAACTGCAGGCTAAACAGATTCCTGCTGGTTCTTCTCCTGGTGAGGTGCAAGTACTGCAGGCATACAAGGCTTGTCTTTTTACAGCACCCTACAAAGACAAGATAAATGACTATAGAAATGCAGAGAGATGCAGAAATAATTGAAGGAAGATAATTTGCTGTTGAAGTGAAGTAGTAAAGCAGTTTGTGTCAGAAGAACTGGATTTAGGAGCAAGTTAGTGTTTGGTAGGCAAGCAGTAATATAAAATAAATTAACTTGCATTTAAAATAACAAAATAAATGTATAACACCTAAAATAAACCCCTTCACTCCTGAAATCATCCTCTTGCTAAAAGACTGAGGGGTGGGAAGATGAGTGGTGTTATGTGCCTTAGAAGATTAGAATGTAGCTTCTGGCAGACGAAAGATGGGGAACAAGTTGGGGAACAAACAGACAAGGCATTTAGTTAGTGCATTCCCAAAGCTGCCAAGTGCCTTCTTGTACTTCAAAATGCTGACCTAGGAATGACAGAGTTCTGTGGCACCTTACAGACTAACAGACGTGTTGGAGCATAAGCTTTCGTGGGTGAACACCCACTTCTTCAGATGCAACCTAGGAATAGCTCTTTAAAAGGGGATAGACTACGATAAATACAATGAAGATGTGAATATATGTTTCCTGTCCCTGGAAATGCAATTTTTTCTTTCAAGACAAGGCTCTTGCAATAGGCGACACGCACCCTCGGGCCTGTACTTGAAGAAATAGGGAGTGGGTAACTCATAGTTTCTTTTCCAACAAATTAAGTGAGTTCGGAGCTAGGCAGAGTGCTCTGGACATCAAGTCTTCTATTTATCCACAGAGCAGGCAAAGACCCCAACTTTATCTCCCACCAATGACCATCACATAACAGTTGCCGGCCAAGGACTACATTTTGGTTGATGGGCAGGGCCGGCGCACCCACTAGGCGACCATAGGCGGTCGCCTAGGGCGCCAAGATTTGGGGGGCGGCTGCCTGCTGCCTCCCCGCTCAGCAGCTGAGCGGAGAGACAAGGGGCGGCTCGCCGCGGCTGAGCAGAGAGACAAGGGGCGGCTCGCCGCGGCTGAGCGGAGAGACAAGGGGCGGCTCGCCGCGGCTGCCCGCTGCCTCCCCGCTGAGCAGGGAGACAAGGGGCGGCTTGATGCGGCTTTCCCTTGTTTCCCCGCTCAGCGGCTGAGCTGCTGAGTAGGGAGACAAGGGGCGGCTTGTCACGGCTGCCCCTTGTCTCCCCGCTGAGCTGCTGAGCGCAGAGACAAGGGGCGGCTTGCTGCGGCTGCCCCTTGTCTCCCAGCTCAGTGGGGAGACAAGAGGCAGCTTGCCATGGCTGCCCCTTGTCTCCCCACTCAGCGCCTGAGCGGTGAGCCAGGGGCAGCTGGGGAGCCGCCCTGCTGCCCCGGGGCAGCCGTGGGAAGCCCCCCGCCTTGCTGAGCCCCCCATAGCGCCTGAGTGGGGAGCCGCCTCGCTGCCTCCCCCTCAGCGCCTGAGTGGCCAGCTGCCCCCCAGCTCCCCGCTCAGCTTCCACGGCCGGCGGGTGGGGGCTGAGCTCCCGTGGGCGGGGGAGGCGGCTGGGGGGGTGGGTGGCACAAGGCTGGTGCAAGGAAGTTTCGCCTAGGGCGCGAAACTTCCTTGCACTGGCCCTGTTGATGGGGTAAACTATTGAATCCAAACCATGTGTGGGAGAGAGAAAGAGCACAGAAAGGCACCCTATCAAAGACAGAGTATCCCAAAATACGAGGATGTTGGATCTCTCCCTATACCCCAGAGGGCCCATCTCCGTAGTCCAGCCTTGCCACTGAGCTTGCCACAAAGGTGGCACCGAGTGCAAGGCGGGGGGGGGGGGGTGGCGGAGTCAAGCACCGCTCCCCTCCCCGAGTGGCACTTGGGCGCTGGCTCAATAAGGACCCACCTAGGGACCCCTGAAGAAAATCTAAGCCTCACCCCACACACCCAGCTTGCTCCATCGCACCCCCCGACACCCCACAGCGGCCCCGCCCCGGGGAGCCGCTCCCCCTGCAGCCGCCTTGGCTCCGAGCCCGTCCCCCGCCGTTTCTTCTCCGCCGGCAGGAGGCTCCCACCCGTCCGCTGCCGCCCGGCCCCGCCCCCTCACCTGGGAGTAGCTGCAGCGCTCGTGATCGCTCCCCCCCAGCACCGCCCGCGCCTCCTTCTCGAGCTCCTCGTTCTCCGCCAGCACGTCAGCCAGGGAGACCACGGGCTCCTCCGGGGCCCCCGCGCAGCCGCCAGCGGGATCAGCGCCCCCAGCCGCAGCCTCCATCGCGGGATCCGACCGAGGCAGATACGGCGGGAAATGAGACCCAACGCTGGGGGGCGCCGCCACAACGGAAGCGGAACTGCCAACAAACCACGTGACACGGAAGACCGCAAAACAAGGGTTCAGCGCGTGACACGGGCAGCCGGGGCCCATAGCAACAAGTCACAAAGGGCGGGGCGGGACTGGTCGGTACCACGTGACGGAGGAGGTGTTGTCACAGCACTGGGAAGGTGGCGGTCGGACAGTTCGCAGGTAATGGCCTCGCGAGAGTTGTTGCGCGCGCGCGGTTCGGCTCCCGAGATGAGTTTGGAGGGGCCGTTGCCTCGTGGGCGCCGAGGGCTTCCGGGTTAGGGCGCGTAGGACGGATTCCGATTGGGCAGCTCCGCTGCCGGTCCCGGCCCCTCAGGCCGGGCTGCGGGGATGGAGCTGCGGGCTCAGCTGACCGGGCGCGACGGGCAGAAGCGGCCGCTTCGCGTGCGCTGCCAGCCTGAGGCCGGCGCCGGCGGGGAGCTCCGGGGGCTGCTGCGCGGCCTGTCGCAGCTGCAGGAGCAGGTCTCGGGGCTGCTCGCGCCCCTGGTGGAGCAAGAGAGCGGGGGGCTCGCGGGGGCGGGGACCGGAGCGGGGCCCCGGGGTGAGTGGCGCGCGGGGGCCTGCAGGCGGAGCAGCTGGAATGGGGGGGGGGGCTGAGTGGCTCTGGGCCAGGGGGGGTGGGCGGGCAAACTGTTTGGCCTGAGGGCCACAGCTGGTTATGAAAATTGTATGTTGGGCCATGAATGCTCATGAAATTAACAATTCATGTTCAAACAGGGACACCACGTGTTTGTTTCAAAATCTACACTCTTAGCTAGGGTGACCAGATGTCCCGATTTTATAGGGACAGTCCCGATTTTTGGGTCTTTTTCTTATACAGGCTCCTATTACCCCCCCCCCCTCCCGATTTTTCACACTTGCTGTCTGGTCACCCTACTCTTACCATAATTCTGTTAGAAGGTTACGCTACTGGGCTGTTCGTTGATTTTACTGCTCAATTTTGCTCCTGTCTGAACACAAATTGAATGTTAGCCTGGATTTGTCGGGCATCAGCTTCCAGTCATTGGAACTCATTGAGTTTCACCAGACCCCACCCCCCCCTCAGAAATCGCCTCCCATGTAGGTCCCACAGTCAAGTCGCCTCTGGGTGTTAGGAAAGTCACCTAAGCCATCAAGTAGCAGGGGCCTGGGCTTGCATGTTCCAGCCTCTGATGGCTCATGAAGCATGTTTGGTTGTGCATCTGGAGTAACATGCATGTCCTCACGTCTATAACGCAGGAGGGCTGGGCAGCTGGAGCGGGGCAATGGAGCTCAAGGGCTGGATTAAAAGGTTTGACAGGCCGGACACAACCCGCGAGTCATAGTTTGCCCACCCCTGCTCTGGGCAGGGCGCCGGTGCGGACAGAAGGGGCTGGGTGACACAAAGCACAAGCCCCAGTGCAGTGAGAGCTGGGTGCCAGGCACTCGTGTGTTGCCCGGATCGATTGCCTGTGAGCCTGCTAGGGTTGCCCAGATGAGCCTGCCCCATTGCTCCACCATCGCGCTGACTGTGTGCTGGGCACACGACAGTCCCCATTTGGTTCCTTGGGGGTAGAGACGTGGATTGGAGGCAGGTGTGTGTAACTGCATGGGTTCTTAGCCTACAATGTCAGATCTCAGGTTCTGAGCCCACCTGGTCAGGAGTTGCCAGTCCACCGGCCTTCCCTCCCCTTGCTACATAGGAAGGTGCCTGTGTGGTGATGAGGGTGCTGATTTAGAAAGGGTGGAGAATCACTCACGTAGATCATTCAGTTCCGATAGAAAACCCAGTAAACGTGTTGAATGTTGTGCACAGGAGTCATTTCTAGAGGGTCAGAGCTATTACAATCCCTCCACCTTAGGTGATAGAAACATAAATTGAGACTTGTGGTGCCCTTTCCCATTAACAAAAACAGGTCTTGTGGGCTTTTGTCTGTACCCTACACATAGTGTCAGTGCAGAATCACACAACAAAATGGTATGGACTAGCAGATGAACAGTATGAAGAATCCATAAATAAACAACTTTGAATGACATGGTTTCATAAGGGATGCGGGGGGAGCATGTTTCAGACACAACTTTTGCTCCAGATAGGCACCTGGGGGGAAAAAAAATTTCTGTCCTCTAACCCATCCAGTTTTTTTCCCCAGGAAATGGATTTGTGAGTATTCTTTGTATTTCTGATATTAATTTGTATTGTAATTTTAAAAGGTGATGTTGGGGAAGAAGAGGAGGAGGAGGAGGAAGATGAAGAAAAGAACACTGATGTCAAAACATGTGTGGATGGACCTCCTTTAAAACGGACAAAAAGTCAGCACTCCTGACTATTGCCTTAAAAGCTATTTAATTTTTTATAAAAGACTTTTCTGCTGTTGCAAATGTTAGCGTTTATATTGCAATATTGTTCCTCTGGAAGAAACTATTTTTGGAAACTAGACAACTGCATTTGTGTTCCTTGTGGTTAAGTTTTAGAAGGAAAATGCCTTTTTCTGGTATTTAATGTTACTAATAAAATACCTGACAAAAAGAGAGTGAGGTGTTATGTAGTAGATTCTCTTACATGGAAAGAAATTAATTCTTAAATGTTTGGGAGGAAGAAATTCTGGATTGCCAGTGTCAAGAGGAACCTTTGTTTGCAGATGTCTCTTTACTAATCTGGTCAATAAAGTTTGTGGTTTTGAATCTTTTAAAAGTCAATATTATTTTGTACTGCTTCTGAGCTTCCTGTATTTTTCCTGCCACTCTTAAAATAGAGTAAGTTACAGTTTGTTTTTTTAAAAAGCAAGTTACTCTGAAATATTAAACTACAAGAAACAAAGTAACAATTTTATGTAAGGGTGCTATTGATAGGGGACTGTATAAAACAACTAGAGTATTCCAGACCTGCTTAAATACATTAGCAAGAAGGTAGTTTTTTTTTTTTTTTAAAAAGGCTCATCAGCTTTACAAGAAGTCTAAAAGATCTGTTTATGGTGTTGGGTGTCAGATACATTTGTGTTTAACACTTAACTTTACAAAGACATACACATAGGTATTTGGAATCAGAATCGTGGCTTTGGGTGCCACCATAACTCTAATAATAAATAACTACAAAATGTACCATAATTTGAAATGGACACTAAAATACAGTGTTAAACCAATAAATGCAAGAAATAGTCAGGAGAGTTGTCAGTTATGTAACACCAACAGTGTCTAAAAAAAACATAACCTTCCTCACAAAATGTTGTAAGGACGAATTGGGTTATAAAACACCCTGGAAGTGCTAAGTATTGTATAAAAATTTCTTTATTTGGATATGGGCATTAAGTATAGTAAGCATTGTCAGTTTTGCGGTTCACTCGGTTGACAATGTGTCTGATCTGTTGTTTAGTTTTGTGTGGTTTAGCCATTACATCAGATCTGAATAAAAAAATAAACTGCTTTTATAGGACCTTCATTGAAAACCATTCATTACTTCACTGTAGCCAGCACCGAAAGTTTGCGTATTTATTAGTGTCAAATCTTATCTGTCTAAGGGATTTGCCTTGCCACCCATCATTACAGTGTTTTAAGTGCCTTCCAGAAAAAAACAATTTGGGAGTACCAAAGTCCCTGGTGGACTTCATGTCGCTGTCTCACTTCCCTTTTTGGGTTATGGAAACACTGCATGAGTAGGGTTTTCTTCGTGTATTATTTTTGCTTTTTTGGTCGTTGCTGGTGCATCATTTAGGTTATGATGGAAAAGCTTTAATCTGTTAGTATCTATACATACTGCCATGCAATAATAGCTAGTGATTACTGTGACTACTGCTCTTGATTGGCTTATTACACACATGAAGAGTGCATGCAGTCAGTATGTGCTAAAACAACCTGTCATTGTTCCCCCATCTTGATCTCCCATTCCCCTCTACCAGCTTGCTTTAGCAGGTGAATGAAAAACGAGTGCAGTGAGCTCTGTGCAGGTGGAGCTCTGCCCATGAAGTTCCTTACTCAAGTGAAAAGGAGGGCTTTGCAGGCACAGTGGTCTGCCTGCATAGAGCAGCTTGCAGGACCTAGGCCTTTAGATTATAAATCCTTTTGGAACATCCTGTTTCTTGTACATGTTTGTGCTGAGCCTAACACAATGGGGTTCTGACCTAGTTGATTGTATCACCATCGAATATACATAAAATACACAACTGTAATAGTCAGGTTGTAACAAACTTACAGGAGTTAAGTTTACCGTTGCATCTGCAACTCTACCTTCATACGGTGTTATTAGACATCTGCTGTAGCCTGTTGTTTAGATTGAATTGCACTGAGCAAGTACAGTAATGAAAGACACTTGCATTGCATGCACAAAAGAACAATGTATTTACTCTGTAAACCTGAAATTTTACTAGCACACAATTGAAAAACAATTAACTTTTTGCATATAAGTTTGGCAGTCTGTTTCTGATTTAAAAAGGGAGGAGTTGGTAAGTGCTGATAGAGTGACAGAACATAAAGATGTTCACGTTCTACACAAGAGTTACACTGGATATTCTCCATGTAAATCCAAGTGTCCTTCTACATGGTATCGGACAAGGAGGATATGGTTGCAAGATAGTGACTTTATTCAGTGAAGGCCTGGGACAAGAGATAACAAATGCAACAATGAACTCTAGTCTCATGTTATGCTGCAGATGATTAGCACTCGGCAAGACATCAAAATAAATAAATATATATATTTTTTAAACTGCTTCTAAATAAAGTTTTAGAATAGTAAGGCATTCAAGACAGTGACTTCAAACACTGGGGGCTATGTAGACTAATAGCTTACATGCTGATCTGAGTGTTCTAATGGAAGGTGGATGATGCTGGTCTAATGAGGGCTGAATGTGACTTCTGGCAAGTTAGTTGACTATGCTTTGCTCTTATTCTGCAATGTAGTGTATGACCAGTGCCCTGTATATTCTGTAGCTGTAGAATCATGTACCAGTATCTCAGCTTTCATTTAAAAATAAATTGTTTCTAGCCCTCATGATTGCAAGGATAACCTTGAAAAGGTGAACAGAATACAAATGGATGCTAACCTGAGTTGTAAAGTGCCTGAACCAATAGCCCTAAGAGGTGTGAACTGCTCTCTTAATCTCACCTAGTTCAAATTCTGTGAACCTAGAATTTGGCATTTTTCCAAGACGCTGTGGAATTGGCCATTTTATTGTAGCCAGGTACCTGAAGGTTTTTTTTCCCCTCCATGCCCAGCTATTGTGTGCCTGCAGCTGCCTCCTGGCTTTCCCCACAAATGATGGGTGCCTGGATTAGGGTATGTTTCCTGTAGTATTTCATGTACCAGAGAGTAGGGAATCGGACACCAGAGTAAGAGTCTAGCTGCCAGTCAGTGTGTGGAAGTAGCGAGAGAGAGGCTGGTTAACTCTGCTTCCTGGAAAATAACACAGCAACCAATGATGAAAATGAACTGATAAAGCTGGCTACAAACTTGCCATCTCTCTGGTGCATAAAAACAAAGTTATGAATGAGGCTGCCTGGGTAATATAAGAGCTCAGGTCTGTGGAGACTGCCTATATGGAGAACATGAGGCAGCAAGATACGACACTGCTAAAAATAGCTGTGTACAGAGGGGAGGCACTGCTTGAGTGTAGAGAGCTGCGGATGGTACATGGCCACAGGATAGTGTGTCTTGCCTAAGAAGTTCTTTACTGTCTAAATTGCTACTTTTACCTGTGCTAGGGGTGGGTGCAGTGTATGTATTCTCTGCTGCTGTAAGGCGTGTGCAGTGGAGATGAACTCACTGTGTATAGGACATCCTGTTGGATTACCTGGTTTCTGGGGATGTTGGTTTTTAAAAAAATAGTTTCAAAGAGTAAAAAATATTTTAAAGCAAGCCCTCTATCTCTAGGTGACAGCCACTGCTTGAGTTCAGCTCAGCCAAGGGAGCAGAAGACTGCCACATAAGCACAAGCAAAACTGGCCTTGCCCCAAACTCTGCTCCCGATGTCTTTGTGGGCTTGTTCTCTCGGCTCAGTGTCTGTGCTGCTAGTGCCCTGGCTTTCTACCAGTTACTTCTGCATCACCACTGCTCTGGGCCTCTTTTCTGGAACCACAGGGCAGTTCTGATGTAGTCTTTTCTGACACTTGTGCAGGCTTCCTCAGTTTCTCTTTACCCAGCTGGGTCACTTTTCCTCCACCCCTATGTAAGCTGCATGGGTGAACAGCTGTCTTACCACTCTTTCTCCTAACTCCCTGCCCCATATGTGTCAACTATGGCTGCTCTCCCTGGTATTTATTCCTTTAGCACTGCTGTTGCCAGAGCCTGCTGCCCGATTAGGCCTTGCTTCTTATGTGGAGTGAATAATGGAGAAGGGACGTGTTGGTCCATAATGAAAAATATTCCATTGTAATGTCATGAATCCACTCAAGAGGAAGTGCTGAGTAGCCTACATTTGAGGACTAGAGCAGTCTTGAGACCAAAATTAAAAAGTGAGCATCAGCAAAATAGGTAACATTGAACCATAGAATGGAGAATAGACTTTTATTTAGGTTAGTGGTAAATGCATCTATTGTCCTCTAAGCGTTAACCCAATTCGTGAAAGGCAAGTACAAGATCATATGGGCGAAAAGAACTCATACACTAACTTGATCTATTGAGAATTTCAAACTTCAGTGAGAATTACAATCTATTTGTTCCCCCAGCCAACAAAAATCCAAACCAGAAAAATTTTAAAGGTTTTATTGTTTAAAAAAGTTATTCAGTCACAATGCATTTAGTCCCAAAAGACACAAAAGTTCAAGAAATGCATTCTTAAAAAATAGTAGCAATTATAAGATGCTCAAGTTGCTAGTTTACACAATAACTCAGTCACTTGTAAGAGTTGAGCTTGCATTCTAGGGCTTAAGTAGAACCATAGCTGATGCAAACTTTTTAAAATGAAACACGTGGTGTTAGTTAAAACAATCTTTTCATGCATTAGTTTACACCATGCATGTATGGTGAGGTCAGACTAGAGTTGGTAGTTAATATACATTCTTAAGGCTAAGAGAACACCAAACTCCACTTTTGTAAAGTTGTCAAACCAGAGATGATGATCAACAAGGATATAACATTGGACAAGAGACCCAAGAACCAGCTACAAAAATATGTATGCCAGAAACAGCCATGGAAAAAGCCTCCCAGTGAAAGGCCTATTAAACAGGTTTTATGGTTTGTTTGTTTTTTGAGCCTTTTTGAAAAAAAAAAAACTTCAGGTATTACAGTAAAACCTCACTGTTACGAGCATCTCTTGAATGGAGGTTGTAACTCTGAAAGGTTTGTAACTGAACAAAAATTATGGTTGTTCTTTCAAAAGTTTACAACTGAAAATTGACTTAATATAGCTTTGAAACTTTACTATGCAAAAGAAAAATGCTTTCACTTTATTTTTTAGTAGTTTGTGTTTAACACAGTACTTTATTTGCCTTTTCCCCCCATCTTTGCAGCTGCCTGATTGTGTACTTCTGGGTTCAAGTGAGGTATGTGGTTGACTGGTCAGTTTGTAACTCTGAGGTTTTACTGTACCCATTACCAAAGGTAAAATATTGGACTTCACGGATCTCTCATGTGCTCTTCTACAGCAGTTCCTATTTTCTAGTGCAAGTTGAACTGTAGTTTTATTCCCATGATCTTATTTTATTCTTCATAGGAGCTGTTCTCTGATGAACAGTATGACCAAAAAGAAGCTTTTGCACCATAATTATGAACTTGGAAACTTACAATAAAATTTTCCAAGAAGTGGAAAAGAAATGAATTTAGTATTTAAAGCCAAATGATAAATTTCCCTAATACAAGCTAAGATGATTTAAAGAGTCTAAAGATATGCAAATTCTAGAGAAAAGAAGCTGTGATTCTACATGAATGTGAGAATCTCATTATTGAGTATCTAAAAGCCTTTAGGGTAGTTAAACTACTTTGTAAAGATGACTATAATTAAACTAGCTGTTTTGACATTTTGATATTTATTTTGATTTCTTACCAACTCTGAATTTTAAGGAAATCTCCCACTGACACAGCTCCCTTGGTGTTAGAAATGGTGGTGACTAACTCCCTGCATTTCTACCACCCTCTTCTCTAATCCTGTGCAAAGCAGGTCTAGACAGTAGAGTGGTAAAAATATTGGTGAGCAGTCTCTGCACTAGCCCTCTTAATATCAAATCTTTCATAAATAGCCCCAACTATGTTACAGCTCATGCATTTCTCTGCGTAGCTATTTCCACAGCAGATGCTCTCTGGATCCACTAGTATAAACAGAAAGTGATTGCCTTCTTCCATGAACATCAACTGCTGAAATCATTACTGTATGCTGTCCCCATCCAGAAAGGCTCAGCCCGTTGCATAGAAGAGCTGACTAGTCTGTGAAAGGCCACTCGATTGCTTGACACTGAATCAAACTGTCTTTTTTGTTACTCTTTGAAACTTCCTCCCTCATAGGCCATTCTTCTGCAAAGGATCCTACCCACACCGGCACAGATCTAGTTTCTTCTTTGTACCTGGTAACGTTGAAATTCATGTTCTAGATGTTGTTTTTTTTTAAATTACACCATTGCAGCCAGACCTATCGGCACAGTGGCTCACATCCTATACAGTAAAGGAAGAGAGTTTGAGAAAAGGATTCAGACTTATTGAACCAGTTTGAATTTTGCGAGTTGAAAGCAGAAGTGGCGTGAACCATATACCCTTCTTGACATTGTTAGCTTATGTTGCTCGGAAGTGTAGACAAAGGGACATTCAAGGAAGCATTGGGAAATATAGCCCGAAAAAGCTGGCTCCTGGGATTGCTACCAGCCAATGCTTAGAAGAAGCTCCACTGATAGGCTAACTAGGAAACAATCAAAAGGATTTTTTCAAGGCAGTATTAGCAACATCTTATTTCTGCGAATGGAACTATTGTCTCAGTGGTATCTGCATGGTCCCTATGTAATGATAGAAAGTAGGGAAAATACTCTAGTTTTCGAAACATGGGAAATAAGTTTATATAGGTTTAAACTAATTAAAAAAATATTAAGGAAATTGTATCACAGTATTAAAGCTCTGCCTTCAGAAAGTTGATTCTTCCATTCCTACTTAACACTTTTACAAGACTCCTTCTTTAGGTATTACACTGTGCAATTAGAACTTTATTACACTTGCTTTCTTGTAAAGGGTAGATTGTATTTTCAGTTCATAGCACCAATGCTGGCATTTAAAACCACAGAAACAGAATTGCTCCAAATGCAAATGAAAGATTAAGAATGTTTTAGCTGCTGTGTTTAAACACAGTAGCAGAGCTAGAGGGAGAAGTGATTGTAGTCTCCCCAAGGTCCAGGCAGTCCCAGAACAGGTGGATGTTTCTGCTCCAGCAGTACAGTAGAATGTTAACATTTATTATAATTATAGTGGAATTCACATAACTGACACAAAAAGGGGTATAAACTATCTTGTCTTGGGCCTACTGTTTCTGCCTCTTGGAAGACTCAGCCCTGCACTGGTTCATTCAGAAGGTTAACTTTATTTAGCCTTTGTGTATTTGCCAAGCCAAGCAATGACACTCACAGTGGCCAAGTGGCACTCTCAGAGCCTGCTGCTGAATTTGGTTAGCGGGCACTCCTTGACAGTGTGTAGCAACAAAAAAACGTAATCAGTTCCACTAAAACTAAAAGGGCCACCAAGTAAGCGCCTATATGGCATACTAAAACAGGATGGTTCTATTTGATGGGGAATCATCATTGAGCAGGTGTATTTCCAGTGGGGTCCTACAGGCATTGGTTCTTACCCTATGATATTGAACATCATCACTGACCTGGAAGAAAACATAAAATCATCACTGATAAAGTTTGCAGATGACACAAATTGGGGGAGTGGTAAATAATTAAGAGGACAGGTTACTGATTCAGAGCTGACGATGATTGCTTGACAAACTGGGCACAAGCAAAAAATAAGTGTTTTAACAAGGCTAAATGTATATATCTAGAAACAAAGAATGTAGGCCATACTTAGATGATAGGGAACTCTATCCTAGGAAGCAATGACTTGAGTACAATCTATTTATCTTACCAAAGAGAAGATTAAGAAGTGACTTGATTATAGTCTGTAAGTACCTGCATGGGGAATAAATATTTAATAATGGGCTCTTCAATCTAGCAGAGAACGCTATAATATGAGCCAGTGGGTGGAAGCTGAAGCTAGATAAATTCAAAGTGGAAATAAGGTATACATTTTTAATAGTAAGTAATTAACCACTGGAACAATTTACCAAGGATCATGATGGATTCTCCATCACTATTTTTAAATTAAGACTGGATGTTTTTCTAAAATATTCTTTAAGAATTATTTTTGGGAAGTTCTGTGGCCTGTTTTATACAGGAGGTCAAACTAGATGATCACAATAATCCCTTCTAGCCTTAGAATCTGTGCTTCTAAATTAATAGCATGGTAACCCAATTGTCAGAATTACTTGCTATGCCAAAAAGGTCACTGAAAATGGAGAGTGAAATTAAGATATAGGACAACCAACAGTGATACTTCCACATGTTTTTTTGGAAAATAAGAAATCTGGTACTCATTGTATTAGTGGGATTATTTAGCTCACTTGTTTAGTATTTGGGAGAAAGATTGGATATCCTCGTAGCCTTTTATTTGTTTGCATCTCACTGGCTTTCCAGCAAAGAGTCGATGGACACATCTTATTCTCCCATTTTATAGTATTTCCCCAATACACAGTTGATTTACCAAAAGTTGTTCTAGTTCCACTCACACAATGAAGCACAACAGTAGTGAACTCACTTACCATTAAGAGAAAAGTAGGGAGAAGAAAAATGGGTTTTGCAGAACCTCTAGTCTACTGCCAGTTACAATCCTTTCTTTGGCATCAGTGAAAAGATGTTAAAGTTATCACACTTCTGGGCCTAGACCACTCCCCAACTTCTGCCTAATAAAGTAGGGTATTGTGTGGCCTGTAACTCTGGGACTATGAGAGAGAAAAGGTCTATCCTAAAGCTGTTCAGCCATACTTCGTTCTCATCTTTTTAAAAGGATAATTCAGAATTGTAAGCATGCAACAGTATTTAAAAAAGGAGAAAGCAAAGTAATGTGTTCAATGCAGCTTTTATCAGCATGTTCTAATCTTTTACATTTACCACAAAAGTGTCCATTTTCATTGATTCAAAGGGAAAGCTTGCACCTAAATCTTTATTTGCACAGTGGAGTATGATTGCAGAAGCACACTTCCCCAGGATACTTCAGAGGGAGGGTGGCAATTTTGCATCATAAGGCATCAAGTCTCTCACAGGGCTCTGCTATTCTGGCTAGTATGATGGATCCATACTTTTAAAAAGCATGTTTTTTTAAATAGAAAGCAGCTACTGTTCAGTATTTAACGGTTTGAAAGGAAAGGCTCTTTCCAACCTCCATTCAGAACTTCAGTCTTGTGATTAGGTCAGACATAAGTTTTGTTCCTGAAGCAGCTATTGAAATCGGAGATTGAATTAAGTGTCAATCAACTGTAATCTACTGATCTGATTAGAGGCCTTCACAAATGTTTGGTGCCGATTGCAAACAACAGCCAAGCAGATCGGAATGATGCAATAGCCCACAGTTTTGGGGTCAGCTCTTGTACAGGAATAAAGGAACAAAAACATCTGTAAATATGGTATTAAAAATATAATAGTCCAGAGCCAAAAAGGCAGGGACAGCAGTCGTGCTTTTAAGGAGTGTGTCCATGTAGTTCCTTCTCGTGGCTCCTCAGGGTGCTGTGAAATGTGCTCCAGTGCTAGTTTGTTGTAAGTCTCATTGATTTCAAAGACATAGTAAAAAGCTGCAGCACTTGCTAATAGATACAACCCCACACCAATCCATCCCATCCTCTGGCGGAAGTTCATCATTCTCCATGCTCTGCACCTTTAACAAAAACAAGACAAGCATTCAGTACAGATATAATCTAGTGTTTGGGTCATGAATTACTTGGTATGACAGTATAACTACTAGAAACTACTGCACAAATACATCCCGTTTAGGACTTGGGGGGGTTCTCCTTCTTTACATAAACTAATAAGGTGTCATGCATTACTGCAACAGCATGCTAATGATAGTCAATTACACCCCTTTATGGTGATTCTGCTGGTAAAGTGAAATGGATGACCCAGTGTCTACTGGAGACAGGCTTGGACAAAGGGCTAGCTGACTGAGGCTCAATCTTGATAAGACAGAAATAGCATTAATTGTGACTAAGCTAAGAAAACTGGCTAGACTTGTACTAGCAATACTAACTAAATGGCCATTATTTGAAAGTTAGGTTTTCAATTTAAGATCTTATTAGACTTTGCAGGTTCTCCTGAATGTGTAGGTGGCAGCCATGTCAGAGGACATGTTTTTCCATCTGCATTTGGTAAGCAAAATGGGATTGCATTTTGGATGGGGACCCTGCTATACTTATGTCTTCATCGCCTCAAGATTAGATTACTGTAGTGTGCCCTACTTGAGGCTACACCTATAAGATAGTTCAGAATACATCAACCATCTCTTATTTGCATTTTTCATGGGAAGCACCTAGCTCTGGTTCTCCACACAATACTAATTTCCTTTGAGCTGGTCTTGACTTTTACAGTTCTAAAAGGCTGAGAGACTCCCTCTATCCTCAACCCGAATTACTGCAGTCATGGCCGTCTGAGGTGCTTGAGCTGGAATGCCCTCAATGTAAAAGGAGGTGGAACTGTTTGTAACAGTGTCTTTGAGGGGTCCTCTACTTCGGAACATACTCTCTACCCACCACCCCTTGGTCTACCCAAACCTGAATTTGTTAAGTCGTCCAAACTTCCTGGTTGAAGAGGGGACAGAAAGAGGTTACATGGTAACAGTATTACAGAGATGTGAGGTGGGTCTGAATGAGTAACTGGTAATTGTTTTAAGGTATTTAATATAACTGATTCTTTATTGAGAGTTAGAAATACTGCAGAGGCTCAGTGACTAGTAGGAGCACTTCTAATATGTATATTTTCAGACTAGAAATAAACTATAATACAGAAGATACTGAAAACAGATTTTAACATGAATAGCTAATGAGGTTATAACAGTTGTCTAGCTTCCAGTGTCCATGTCAAACAGCTGCCCTGAGGGGTTGTTTTGGTGACAGATATACAAGTTGTACCTCAGCCTTGAACTAGAGGAACATTGGCAGAGCGGGAAAGTTGCCAAGTTGTATTTATTGTGGCTAGAAGATTTATATAACCAAACAAGTTTTTTTTCAGATATTCATATCAAGTTGGTAACATGTATTTATATTATTTTAAAGTACAAGTCAAACAACTGAGCAGAATGCCTCATTCCAATATATTAGATGTCTGTCAGATGCTTAGTGACAGTCTAGTTTTTCCAGTAATGAGACATTTTATAGTTGTCTATTGGTAATTTCCTTTTAAAAAGAAGCAAAGGAACTTGAATGAATAAATAAATGCACAGATTTAATTAAAACTGCAACACAAAAACTAAAATTCAGAGTTAACAAAATTAACTCTCATCATTCTACTTTCTGCCCTCTCTCTTCACACAACAGGAGTTACAGACAGAACATCAGCCTTAGTTCTGAATTAGTTTAGAAAAGTCAGCAGAGATCATTGCTTGGAAACTCTAAAATTAATGATTTGTTGGTGTACCTGCTTGGAATTGCCTGATTCTCTATTTATAGCTATTACAGGTTTCCAGAATTAGTATTAAAGAAAACCCACACATTTATTCCAGTTCCTCCACTGCCACACCAAATAAGATAGTCAGAAACCACAAGTTACTGCTGACTAAAAAAACATGTGATCTTAAGCACCAGTCACTTCTAAATGATCATGAGACTTCAAACTACACTTTGGTCAGAAAGCACTCCACAGAGCTAAAATATAGTACTCTCCCACAGAGATCAAGCAGCTGGAGATGGTCACCTGCAACTTGCATGATGCCCCAGTTTTAGCCATCCTGGGCACACAACTTCTCCAATAATTAAACCATTATTTTTCCTTTACTATATTTACATAACGGTAAAGTATAAGCTTGTGATTACTTCAATATGTTGTTACATGGAACAAGCCAAGACTTACAGAGTTATAAAGAATTACATTCACGCACAAGTTTCGGATGAAATCTAGATTTAAATGAAATTTGTGATTGATGATTTTCATTTTATTGCATATCCCTTCATGTGCAAGTTCTACACCTATGGCATTTGTTGCCATCTTTACTTTAGAGAAGTTTATCTATGTAAAAAAACAAGTTTACCCATGAAAGCTTATGCCCAAATAAATCTGTTAGTCTTTAAGGTGCCACCAGACTTCTCATTGTTTTTGTGGATACAGACTAGCATGTACTCCTCTGATACAATCTATGTACAGGTTTACATTGAAGAACTAGTTTTAGATGCTGCTCATGTTTGTGTTGGGTTGGAAGATGCTCTAGGATTTTCAGTGTAAAATGCCAAAAAAACCAGTAGTACTTCCATTATTATATAGGTCTTTAGAAAACTTAGCTAAGGAAACCTTACTGTCAGCACTCCCCTCTTGCTGAGGCACTGAGAGATGAAGTGGCTTACCAAGGTCACATAACAGGCACGGGGCAGAGCTGGGCTTTCAGGAGTTTCTGACTCAAGACCACTAAATCATGCTGCCTCCACAAAACTGAGTCAGGAATAAGCTCTAATGGGCTGCACATATTATAATAGCCACATGCTATGCTTTTAAAAGCTCTGTAGGTGTAAGGAGCAAATGCAAGAGACTAAAATTTAGCCTGCAGGCTCCTCGGGGCAAGGGTCTGCCTTCTAGCCACTTGTGAGTGACATAGACCCAGCACGATGAAAGTGAAGCGATGAAGAAAACAAGAACCTTCCCATACCCCACAGCTATCCCCCTAAAAGAGAGGCCACCCCCAGGCAACATACCCTCCCCGGGCCGGGCTGTTCCCGCTCCCATCCACAGGAACAGACCCGGTGCCAGGAACCCCGCACGAAACTGATTCCCCTCCTAGACGTGGGTCCTCGCTTCCCCGCTCCCCATGTCTCCCACGCACCCGCTTCACTCCCCGCTAGCCCCCTCCCCGGGTGCGTGCCCGGGACAGCCCCACGAGCCTTCTCCCCCTCAGCGTGTGCCTGCCTCGCCCACCCGGGCGGCTTCCCAGGCCGACCCCCGGGTGGCCTCCTGCCCCGGCGAGAAGCGGCTTCTCCTACCTTCCTCAACCGGAAATGCGGCGGGCAAGCGGCCCGATCCCATCACCCCGCTCCCCCGCGCCGGGAGGGGGCCGGAGCCGCCGCCGCCCAGCTCGATCGCTGCCTCCTGCGCCGGCCAGCTGCCATCTCCCTGTGGCCACTGGCCGCCCGGCCGGAACACCTGCGCTTCCGGGAATGGAGGCTTTCCACTTCCGGTGCACTCTGCCCTACTTCCGGGACACAGGCAGTGCTGACTGAGCCTTAGCCCGCCGGCTGAGCATGTGACGGGGGAAGCATCTTACCCAGCGCCATCTTGGCTAGGGCCTGGAGCCCCACCTGGCTTGCCAGAGCGCGCCCAAGATGGCTCTTGGGCTGGGCCTTGTGGCTCTCTAATGGCTCAGGGCGGTAGACCCACCTTCTGATTGTTAGTGCCTCCCTGGGTCTCACCAGGGCTTCAGCTGGCCCCCACGATCGCGCACAATCATCACCGGGATCCAGGTTTTTCCACTATCATCCCTTTTCGGAGGTCGCTGTCCCGGGAAGCTGTGGCTAGACGCGTAACCCGTGAAAATGTGCTGGAGGTCGTTGGAACTCAACAAGTGCCAGTCAGAGATCTTATGAAAAGAGCCGCTTTGCAGGGTGTGTTTAAAGGGGTTCAGCTGTGATTAAGGGTGCCAGAGACTTTCTAGAAGTGTGGGGGGGAGGCACTGGCGCCAGAGGGGTATAGTTTGGGGTAGGGAGCAGCATTGTCCCGGCCCTTCCCAAACTGCAAGCCTCAAGCCCAGTGGTGGATTACTGCAAGGGGCTGTGGCCAGAGACCCCAGCCAATTTGGGGGACCCTGCAAGAGCACCAGTGTTCTAGCTCACCTGCACCTCAGCCTTGCTCTTCCTCTTCGCCCTGAGGCCCTGGCTAGGCCAGAAGACGGAGCCTGTGTAGATTGAGTATATTCCCCCACCCTCCCTTACAGGGAACTGGCCAAGACTAACACAGCTAGTCTTAGCCGAGCCTCCTCTCCTTTCCCCCCTCCTTGAACCCACTGTGTAGAGCTAGCCTCTGCCCCCTCTTCCTTCCCCACAAGCCCCCCCGTGTAGAGCTGGCTCCTGTCCCCTTTCCCCCCAGCCCCTCACATGGAGCTGGCCCGAGACACCTCTCCCTTTGCCTCTCCAGCCTCCCACCCCACACAGAGCTGGCCTGAGCTCCCTCTCCCTTCTACCCTTCCCGCCCCCCCACGGAGCCAGCCGGATTCACTTGCCTAAGCCCCGTCCTCCACCACATGGGACTAGTCCGAGTCCGCCTCTTGCCCTGCCCGAACCCCACTGCTCACCTCTCCCCCCAGCCCCCTTTTGGCAAAACTGAGCATTTGTGATGATCAGTTGGCAAGAGCAAACGGGATAAATGCCCAGTCTTGTCAAAAAAAAAAGGGACATCTAGGACCAAAACCTAATGTATGGTTATCCTAGGCCAAGTGTCCCCAAATGTTTTCAGTTGTGCCTCCCTTACCTGCTCTGTGCCCCCCACCTAGGAGCAGGGGCTGGAGCTGCGGATGGGGGCTGGGAGTGGGGCTGTGGCTGGGAGTGGACCCGGAGGTGCTGGTGGAGCACGGCCAGGAGTAGAGCCATGGCTGGGCCTGGGGGCAGGGCTAGGTTGGGGCCAGAGCAGAGCTTGGGGCAGAGCAGGGCCAGGTGGTGCTCCCTTCTCAGCCCCCACCGCACCCTCCCCCGAAGGCTCCTCTGTGCTCCCCTATGGGGGGTGTGCCCCACAGTTTGGGGACAACTGACATCAGCTGGTAAGAGCCACCCAGGGAGCCCAGGCAGCTGTGGAGAGCCAGTGGCCATCCACTTGCCCTGGGTGGGGGACTGGGGTGCCTGAGAGCAACTCTTGGCCTTTGTCCCTGCCCCCCAAGGTACAGTGGCCTGGGCTCTCTGGAGCTGTTATAAGATGAATGAATTTGCCTAATCACTGAGAATAAGGTGGGCTACTGGTGAGGCAGTTTACCAAACTTCTCCAAAATGTAATTTGTGAGCATTTATCTTGACAACGGTTGGTGTCAGGAATTTGTTAGGTGTGCTCAGGCTGCCCAACTCCACAAAGCAGCTGGGGAGGTAGCTGGGAAACGAGGGGGTATCCCTCCCCTATAACATTTAGCCCTGGCGTGGGGTACTCATCCAGGATGAGTGAATCCCCTAGTTTAAAGAGCTTCAGTTACCTCTCACATGAGGTGTCCTAGCCACTGGATGGGGAATAGTCTGATGTGGAGCTCCCTCAGTCTCTCTGATGGAAATTGTTCCCCACCAGCACCTTCTACCCTGCCATGACCCTGCTGATCAGCACCTCCCTCTCCCTCCCAGCGCCACCGCGGATCAGCTGTTTTGCCATGTGCAGGAGGTGCTGGGGGGAGGGGCGAAGGTGGGGCACATTTGGGTGTGAAGAGGCGGGGTAGAGTGGGGACTTGGGGGAAGGGGGTGGAGCTAGAGGGTTGAGCACCCCCTGGAAGATTAGAAAGTTGGTGCTGCTGCCTACAGGTTAGGTGTTTTGTGGATTGCAGTGGTGCCTAGAAATGGGACTTAGGTGCCTAAATACTTATGCGGATCCCACCTTAAGTGCCTGATCCTGCACTATTAGAGTCATGGGGAGCTTTGACGTTGATTTCAATGGAGCAAGATGGCAGCTTTTGACCACAAAGAATCAAGCCCATCTTTCTCTATAAATTCACGTGGCCATATTGACATATTGGAGAATATACTCTTCTTACTGGGGCAGATTTGTGACAGCACAGCACCCAGAAATGAACACACAGCAGAATCCTTTGCTATGAAGCAATTTCACTTTGAGTCCTATTCTCCCTCAGTCTGTACCTAAGTATTTCTTCTAACTCTGCTTGACAGAGTTCCTCTGAAGCCCACCAGATGGTGCCCTACACCACAAAGAGTGGGTGTCATATAAAGACACTGAATTAAAATCTGGCTCCACTCAGGTCAATGAGAATTTTGCTATTGATTCTAACGTGGTTAGGATGTCACCCTCTTTCTTTAAATGTGAGTGAGCCACGGGCCCTGACCCTCAGCAATATTTAGGCACCTAACTCCCATTTATTTCAATGGAAGTTAGGCACCTAAATACTTTGAGGATCTGAGCCTTGGTGCCTGATCCTCTTACCACTGAAATCAATGGCAAAAGTTTCAGTGAGAGCAGGATTACGCCTTACTTTAGAATGATTTCCCTTCCATATTTTATAAAAATCTGTGAAGCCCATCTATGAAAAACTCCTTTATTACAGATGTAAATGTATGGGAATTGGCCTTTTCCATAAATGATGTCATCATACTGTTTATTTTTAAAATGAATGAAGATCCAATAGATTTCATTAGCAATTGAAGGTTAACAAACAGATACAGGCTCAGAAAAAGAAAATTTAAATGGAAGATTGGGAAGACTTGCTAACAGCAAGGAAACTCACAAGCAAATAATGAAAGCCCTGTTGCTTGATACATGAAAATTTAGATTGGACAAAGCACTAAAAAACACACTGCAGAGAACTATACTACACAGGAACTGTATGGCTATGTCTCTTCATCCTGTTACTTCCATGACTCAAAGATGTACCCAAAGATATTTATAAATGGACTAAGGTAAATTCTTGGTCATCTGATTTATAGGGACCAACAAAGGTCCTATTCCATAATCTGGGAAAGATGTAAATAAATGGTACAAAAGTCTGTAAAGTTGTTACATAAATGCTGAGAAAGTTCTGGGCACTCGATTGTGGAATGATGTGATTGCTTTAAGGGGATGGAATGATTTGGCTTCGGATATGTGATTCCGGATGAACCATACAAGGCTCCAGGACCCACCAGTAGTCTCCTCCCATTTTTCTGAAAATAAAGATCTATAAAAGGCAGGATTGTCAGTCTCTAATAGCTTTCCTATCTTTTATGTGAGCCCAGAACTGATCCCATCCCAATACATTAATATGAATTTACCATTAATGTTTGAGGGCCAGTTAAATTCCCTGTATTCATGAAATTTAAAAGCACCTAAAGCCTTTGGAGTAAAATACCTTGTTATGTTGCTGTATAGTTTAGTATCCTATTGCTTTCTGGACAGCAATGGAATACAAAACTAGACCATGATCCTGCAATGACAGCTGTGCAACACCACACTGACTTCAGAGTCTGCGTGACCTCCGGAGTCCATCTGTATGCAGCTCGTTGCAGGTTCAGGCCCTGAAAGTATTTGGCAAATAAAAAAAGACACCAACATTAAAACAATGTGCAGAGGTTTCTTAACATCCAAAATACTTCCTACATTTGGTTATTAGAGGGCCTTAAGGATCCTCCAAACCTGACGCTTACCCTTACACTGGAAGTTCCAGTAAACAATATGTCTATACTTACCCGTCGCGTCGGAGGCGCGGGATCGATGTTCTGGGTTCGATTTATCGCGTCTTGTCAAGACGCGATAAATCGAACCAGGAAGTGCTCCGCCGTCGACGCTGGTAATCCAGCTCGACGAGCGGAGTAGGCGGAGTCGACGGGGGAGCCTGCGCGCCGCGTCTGGACCACAGGTAAGTTCGAACTAAGGTACTTCGACTTCAGCTACGTTATTAACGTAGCTGAAGTTGCGTATCTTAGTTCGACGGGGGGTTAGTGTAGACCTGGGCTAAGGATGGAGCTTTTTTTTAATATTTTGAATTGTGGTGCCACATAGGGTCCACAGTCAGGGATTAGGGCCACCACACTGTACAATCAGATAACAAAAAGCTGGTGTAGGCATAACATGAGAGACAACAGGAGTATACAACAAATAAATGAGGGAACACAAGGTAAGAATGCAAAGATCATGATAAGCAGCATTCACAGCCTGCCAACTGCCTAACCCTTGTCAAGTTTCTTGTAGCCATCCTGGCAGAGTTGAGTTTTAAGGAGTGATATGAAGGTGGACAATGTGGTGGCTTGCCGCTATTGGTATGGGGCTCCATATGAGTTTTAAAATTATTGTAACTCTTTGCATACTATTACTGAGGAACTGTTTCTACAGACTTGGATGTGATGAATGATACTACCAAACACCTCACATCTCTAGCACATAACTAACCCTCAAAACTATTACTTAAGCATACACTACTCAGATTTTATGTTGTTATACTTTCGTAAACTCACTCAATGAGTTTCACATTGTTGATGTTCCTGATTAATAAAAGAATGGAACGGCATTCAATGAAATGGGGATGAGGAAATGACAGCTTGCATGTCACACAGGTCCTCATGTTATTTGGAGGGCTGTTTGTAAACTGCTTATACAAACATTTGCTTTAAAATCTTCCAGACTGAACTTGAAAAGCAGTGGAAAGGCACAGTAAAGTCCTAAAGGGAAGTGTGGAAGAATGAAGGCGGCATGACTTGAAGGCTCAGCCAAGGTCAAAGTCTTAGTTTCCATAAATACTTTAACTCCGCAATTCATTTTCAGTCTCTGGAGAGAAAGATTTCTTCTTTGGAATGAATGTCAGTACTGCGAGTAAAACTACTGGTTTTGAGAGAGAGAGAGAATGGAAGAGAAAACACGCAAACCACCATTAGCCTAGAAGAAAAATACAGGAGAGAACACTGGATTATAAGGAGGTACAAATAAAACTCTGAAAATGATGGCCAGTTGGGCTTTAGCAAATTTCCAAAATAATATACATAGTAGGTTACAGCCCTTTTGTTTTCCCCAAAGACGGACAGTCTCTCCAAGACAGCAATGTGTTTTCATTGATCAGATACACTATCCAGTCTCCTGTTCAAACATTTAGAAGAGGCTGTGTGCACTGAATAAGCTGGGCAACATCTGTCAATACTGATATCACATTAAACTGGTTCGTTTGTATCTGCTAATTTATACAGTAAGTCACTCACTATACAGAACATCAGTATATAGGTGAAACAGCAGAATAGAGTCAGCAATTTCTTGATTTTTATGTGCTTTTTTCTTCTTATGCCTATTTATCATTTAATAATACAACGAACTGAAAGTATTGAAACAGAGAAGTGATGGTTTTGGTGATTCAGTAGGGGGGCAATTTTCCTTCTGAGCCAGTCATGAATTAGTGACCCATCATGGCACTAGAAGTGCTGACTTTCAGATGACAGGTGTAGGAGGGGCCGGGACTCCCTCGAGCCTCCCTCCCCAGATCCTACTGTCCTTCCTTTATCCTCTCTACTCTCCCAGTGGCTGCACTTTGGGGAGTTCTCTGGGGCAATCGCTCCCTGGCAGAGGGCTGGTTCATCTTCCTCCCTTCCCCTTGCAAGAGAGGAGGGTCTGGCTGGCACAGTGGTCAGCCTCTCAGGCAGCCCCTGGATAGGGCTTTACGGGCTCAGGCTCTCAAAGTCTATTGCCCTTTTGTGGGCTTTACCTCCTACTCCTCTTCCTGGGGCGTGTTGCTTGGCTGTCAGCCGCGGTGGCTCCAGAAGCAGCATGTTCCATGGCTGTCTCCTCCTCGACTGGCCTGCTTCTGTTACTAGCAGTTTCTGTGTGCAGCAGCCTTCTTCCTGGTGAGCTTCCCCTTTTAAGCCCCTTCTCCAGGAGGAATAGGTTGTGCAGGTGTGGCTTGTTAGCGCACCACATCCCCTGAGGAGCTCATTAGCCTCTTCCTGGCCAGTGGGAGGGCATGTCCCTTCACATACCCCACCCCTCAAGATGGAAGGCTCTTTAGGGTGGGGAGGGGCTTTTGCCCAAGAAAAGAAATCAGCATTAGCATGGGCTTTGCCCAGTCCGTGCCATACTCAGAAACTGTATGGTGGTTATACAAGGTATTATCTCATAATGAGAGGGTTTGTGTCCCTCATGGTCTGGATCCAGCACAGGGACACGTGATTGGTGATCAGGTGGAAGGGTAATAAATACGTGTGGGCGTTTACCACCCATTTGATCACTAATGTCTCCTTTTTGATAATAGAGTATGACTTTTCCCTAGAGAATAGCTTCCTACTTAAGTATAGGACTCGGTGTTCTTCTTCATTGTAGTCCTGTAAGAGAACAGCGCCAAGACCAGCATCTGTATGTCGTATGAATTCCCGAGAGAAGTCGGGGTTAAAGAGCACGGGTGCCTGGCATAGTCGTGTTATCGGTTCCCTGAATGCTTCCTCCCACTTCTCATCTCAATGGATCTTGTTAGGGTTGTTGCCTTTTATGAGGTGTGTGAGGGGGGCCATGACAGAGGTTTATTCCCAGTTTCACCTCAAGTAATGTCTGGCCAGGCCAAGAAAACCTTTCTGATGCTCTGCTACTTCTCCCCCTATGGTGGCTAGCTGCTCATATGCCCGGCTCAATTTAGGGTTGTTTCTCTGCTCTAGCATGAAATTCCCACCCTATAGCGGGGCTCGATGGCCTACCTCTTCCTCCCCTGTGGAGAGCTGCAGCTGTATTGCTCAGGACATGCCTTCTCCGGGGTCATTGGTTTCCACAAGGCTTATGAAGCTCCCAGGAAGTGGGGTTCCCACTTGGTCCCTGTTCTCACTTGTTGCCCGGGCCTGGGTATTGACAACTTGCCAAAAAAGAGGCCAGTCCTGACCTATGATTATTGGGTAGGCCAACTTTTCTGCCAAGACTATGGTTATCACTGTAGAATGGGCCCCCACTGTCAGTTGTAACCGCTGGCTGAGGTAGGTTTTAACATCACAGTGGACACATAGAAGATGGATCATGTTCTTAGGAGTGGTATCACTCCCCACCATGGAGGCCTAGACCACCATCTGGCTGCAGCTGGAGTCCAAGAGTCCATGAACCAGCTTCTCTTGGACCACCACTGATACCACCAACTAAGTGGGAGGGGTTTTTTGCACCTGGGTTTCTGCTGTCCAGCCCTGCGCATACTCACATTCTGTCAGTGGGCACTCCCTTTTTATGTGCCCAGTGTGCCCTCAAGAGTAGCATGTTAATGGGCTGAGGTGGGTTGCCTTTTTCCTAGACTGGGGAAAGCCCATTTGTGGGGTGTTAACTGAACCACCATCCGTGGGCACCTCTTCAGCCATCTGAGATCCTTGGTATTCCCCTGCATTGCATGGCCTTCGTGCTCGGCGTCCCTGTCCCCTTCGTGCTCCATCACTTGGGTCTTTTGCACTCTTCTGGGTGGAGCCACTTCTAACAATGTTCTTTCAGCCATTGTGCTACCATTTGGGGTCTGACCCCCCTTGGCGTATCTCAGGTATGGGGCTAGAATAAGAGCCCATTGTTCTGGGCAGTCTTCTTCCTGGTCACCACTGCTTCCTATGGTAAGCTTCCCCTTTTAAGCCCCTCCTCCAGGAGGAACAAACTGTGCAGCACAGGCCCAGAGGTGCTTGTTAGCCTCCTTCCAGCCCCTGGGAGGGCATGTCCTGACCACACATGAATTTGGGAAGTTTATGTTCTGGCTATGTAAATTCTCTTCACAATTTCAGCTGTTTACATTATTTGCCTTCACTTTTATCCTAAGCAGTTGTGTAGTGCTGCTGCACACTGTTATATAGTTACCATGTTCCTTTTCAGAGATGGGCACATTTCACTGGGAGAATGAAGTACTACTTGGCTACAAAGTTTGTAAAGCACTTAGTGATCCTTTGGGACTAATGATGTTACATACAAATGAGATAATAGGAAGTCCTCAAAGTGCTTATCTAAGGGCTAGTCTACACTTACCGGCTGGATCGGAGGCGTCGGATCGATCTTCTGGGTTCGATTTATCGCGTCTTGTCTAAATGTGATAAATCGAACCAGGAAGTGCTCCCCCGTCGACGCTGGTAATCCAGCTCGCCGCGAGGAGTAGGCGCTGTCGACGGGGGAGCCTGCGCGCCGCGTGTGGACCACAGGTAAGTTCGAACTAAGAGACTTCGACTTCAGCTACGTTATTAACGTAGCTGAAGTTGCGTATCTTAGTTCAACAGGGTGGGTTAGTGTAGACCAGCCCTTAGTCACATTGTAAAAGTGCTGATGCCAAAAGGACTAGCAATTGGGGCAACAAAATGCAATTATAGATTTGAACTCAAAACTTTCCCAAAGTTCACAGTTGTTAGACTCCAGAATTTTGATTCTGATCTACCTTTAACACCAGCTAAATATAAAATGAAAATTTAATTACACTGCCCTCCATCTGGATGCAGATTAAAGGCCCTATAGGTACATATCAGGTTCACAGTAATAAAGACAGAGCAATGAAAGAAAATTGTGTAGTTATGGCTATTTGACTCTTTGGAAATGGTGTCTCTAACTGCAGCAGAACATCGCTAATTTGCACTAATGACTGGGAGAACCGTTGCAAATGACTAAATGTTGCAAATTAGCGAGCAAATGAACAAACAAATAAGCGAGGATAATGTATCATAAAATGTATTTTATTTGTTTATTTAACAAGTGGAACTTGGTTTTAATTATGATACTTTATCATAAATGTGTACGTGTTCTGTTTGATATTTTGTAAAAGAAATGGAGTATCAGTGTCACTAGAGTGCTCTGCTATTAAAATATTCACAGAGGAATGGGAGAGACTGCTGTTTTTCAGTAGAGATGGCTTCAAACTGAAAACTTTAGACCCACAATTTGAACCTTTCCTACCCTTCAAGTTTAGGGTTGCTGAGATCTGGGGGTTTTCTCTGGCCCATAATGAAAATATGAACCATTAGTAAGGTTCAGAGCTGAATCCAGTTTTGGATTTAATCTACCCAGTGTCTAATATTGTTAATTCCTGGTCCTAGTTCAAGCTCCTCTGTTAACGTTCAACCTAGCCAACAGTGTCAGGAACTTGGGCTGCATACAGATCTGATCACCTGTGGAAGCAGTTTGTCAGTCCATCCACCTCCCTCTCATGTATGATAGAAAAGAGACAGAGAGATGTGTATGCTTTGAAAACAGTTAGCAAAGATTTATTAAGGAAATTGACAAAAGCAGGGATAGAGGAATGATAACTAGAATTAACAACCCAATACAAATGCAAGTGTGGCTGCCCCCAATTGGACATGAAGCCTGGAGACTCGTACAACCCTTAACCTTGGCTATATTTAAACTAAACAAAAGGAAAACACAAACTACCCCAATACTGTACTAAGTCAGAGGAGACAAGTTCAGGTAAGACAAAACAGCTGATGGTGGTGAATCTCATTGTAGCTTGAGAACATGGGATCCAAATCCTGGACCTCCAACCAAACTTCGCAGCCTGACTTGGGCTACAGAAGGGAGGCGCACAGGACCATCAATGAAGATCTACTGGAACCAGGATTGAAGATAAATACGTCGCTGGAATCAGGATATAGGTAAGTGTTATAGTTCGTGAGTGATGGCAAGTGATGTCTTCTTGGTCGATGGTGTGGGTCCGGAGTCACTGAGGAAATCCTTGACATCCGTGCAAATCAACATGATACCTGGCTGCCAATCTGATGGACAGCAAGAATGCTCAGGCACGCAGCCCTTTTTATAGGCGCAGTGGCGTGAACCTAGTGGTCTGAGCTGGTTCTAATTGCCCCCTAAGAATCCGTTGCTCTTTTCCCACCACTAGTTTGAAAAGGTGCAAAAGTTCTGACAAGAAGGAGTAACAACATGGAGTCTGAGTTTTCATTATGGCACGACACCATATTGAATCATGGACTCCATTGATTTCTGTTCCATAATTAACTCATTTTATACTAATCATTACAGCACAAATATTAATTCAAACATAAACACAAATATTATCATTAAACATTCATTTAGGGGAAAACTTCCCAACACCTCCTTAGGTCTTGGGGGGAGATTTTCAAAAGCACAAATGTGAGGTAGGTATCCAACTCCCATTGGGAACTGGGCCCCTTGGTGCCCTTCCCATCAATGAAAATCTCCTCTTCCATGAGCAAATTACAGACTTCACTGTGGAATTTAGCAGTTTTACTGCCAGACAGGAGTGTTTCTAGGTGATTGAAGTCTTTGAAGTGTATTGCTAAATGCAACAGAGAGCAGCATATTACAAAACATTTACTGAATGCAACACAATAGCCACTGGAAGTTTCATATCCTGCTATAGAACATATAAAGCAGAAGTGACCTATAGGTTGTTTGTAGGCCATAGACTTCCATGCGGTAGGCCATGACACCCTCAACTTTAATACGGGGTGGGGTAGGCCTCAATTCTAAGCATGAAATACTCCTCCTTGAACCACTCAGCTCATGATAGCACATCCTATGCTGGGACCTGGAGCCTTGGCTCTCACCTCCATATTAAAGAAGAAGGTAGATGCAAATTAAATGGAATTCGTAGAATCTAGAGTTAGAATGCATCTGGTTAGGTCATCTCATCCATCCTCCTCCTCATGTAGGATTTTTCTCAATTGTACATTTAGTAGTGTTCTGTCTAGTCTAGTATCCAATGTGTCAAGCAATGGGGCTTCCACAAGTTCCCTCAGGAGACTGTTACCTCAGCAGATAAAACTCAGTGTCAAGAAATTTCCCATGATATTTCAAGTATGACCCTTAGACTACTGCCAAGTGCCAATATGGCCTTTAAGCCACTGGCAAGTTGCCAATTTGCCCTGAGCTGGGCAAATTTTGGATGCCCATTATAAAGGGCGAATGGAATTTGGCTGAATTTAGAATTTTTTCAGTAAGCAAGTGGTAGGGCATCTATTTTCACTTTGGCTATGTCTACACTACAGACCTTACAGCAGCACAGCTGTACTGGTAAAGTTCTGCCCCTGTAAAGTCTCCCGTGTAGCCGCTCTTTGATGGCAAGAGAGAGCTCTAATGACGGCATAATTAAACGAGCGGCGTTAGCTATGTCGGCAGGAGAGCCTCTCTTTAGGGGTGTTTTTCACACCCCTGACCGACAAAAGTTTTACTGACAAAAGTGGTAGTATAAAGAAAGCCTTTCACTTTCCTTTGCCAAGTATTTTAGTTTCTCAGTAAACCAGAAAAAAAATTTTCATCTGAATTCAACTAAGATTGAAACTACATCAGCAATAAAACTGTTAACCTTTGCAGTACATGAGTAATATGGCTATTGAAATCCATTTTGGTACGGCTTCTAGCACATTTTATTTCTTTTTTTGTAACAAGTACGTTGATACAAACAAGCAGAATCGGGTATGTTCTGTGTCCCCTTTTATAGCACGTTAACACTCCATTGAGTCAATTGTACCCATTTTAAAAGTTATCTGAAAACCTATTCACGTGCTATGGCATAGTCGCTGCAAATTAGTTTTTGTTGCTCATTGGGTAAATCATGAATACTTTGCAGGGACTGCCCATATATTGGTGCCAAGCAGAAAAGTGGGAAGCAGAAGGACCATAAGAATAAACATTAGGATTTTGTGGACCAAGAATTTGCTTTTACCTTGTAACTACAACGCTGACCAACAGCAGATTTTTATTGTTGATCATGCAGATATTACAGAAGACTCAATGACAAACAAATGCAAGGGGTGAGAGCCTTTATAGGCGGCAGAGCTTCTGCTGGTTAGCATAGGGGGCTACAGGTCAGGGGACCCAGGTTTAGTTCCTGGTTTTCTCAATGGAGTGATCTTTGACAAATATCTTAAGCTATAAAATGAAGATAACACTCACCTTTGTAGAACACTTTGAGCTCCTCACATGAAAGACTCTTAACTAAATGTAAAGTATTATAATAAAATTGGATGTTTTTAAAATGATGGAAATTTAAAGCAAATTAAGTGCAGCCTCAGGTTTCTGGCAAGTTGCCAAAGAGGGCCTTGGTGTGAGGCAAACCCACAGCCAGACCAGGGCTGCTAACTCATCTGCCATGACCTCATTCCTCCAACAGAACCTGCAGTGACTCAGCCCTCAGGCATGCTCCAGCAGTTTATCCCTTGACAGGGCCCAGGTCAGATGACCTCCAGGCACAAGTATTTTACTGACCTTGCTAGAGCGCTTGCAATTTAGTCTGTATAACAGCACTACTTGGCCAGGAACTCTCCTGCTGCCCTTGCAGTGTTACAGACTCCCTCAGTTTCCAGTCTGCTCTTGATCTGTTCCTGCTCCTGCCCCAGTCTTGTCCCAGCCCCTTCAGTCTTGTCCATGCCTTACTCTGACCTTGCTCCAGCATTGTTATAGACCTGCTCCAATCCTGCATCTGTCTCCAGACCTCAGACTGACTCCAACCCAGCTTCAATCTGCATCTGGACTCCAACTCTGATCCTGATTTGGCTTGTCTACTCTGAACTCTGACCTCGGTTCTGACCCATGGCCTGTCCTCAGACCCTGGTTTTAGTGCAGCTCTTGGCCTAGTCCCAACTCTATGGCCGGCTCCAACCACAAGGTCTGACTGCCTAGAGCTTAACACTTGGTGTCACAAAGTCTGACCATCCCCTCAACTACTCCGTCTTTCATCCTTACTCCCATTGACTTTAATGAGCATTGGATCAGGTCCTCAGATCTCTGCAAATCTTGAAACTACTGTCTTTTTGCCTACGTGAAGTGAGGGGAGAGGGAAGGTGGTAAAAATAAGAAAACCCAAACAAAATCAAGATAATCATCAAGATGTGCTCATGGGCTATTGAGTAACCACATAATCTTATTTCTGTCTCCCTGCCCCTCTTCTTCTTTGTATCTTTATGACCCTTCCAACTTGTCATGACACATTTAGATAGTTCATCCCTGTCCTAAAGAGCCAGGTACATTTATTTGTTTTGTCAGAGTATAGGAACTGCCCAAGCTCCATCTAGACCAGTGTCTGTTTTGGACAGTGGCCAGCACCAGATGTTTCATATGAAGGTTCAAGAAACCTGCAGCAGGCACATAATCTACCCTCCATGAAGTTAGTTAAAAATTGGTTTGAGCTCTGAAGCATGAGGTTTCCTATTCCTTCCAAAAAATTTATTAACACTAACTATTGTAATATTCTTGTTATCCATATAAATGTCCAATCTCTTTTAAAATTCCTGATCTCGGTGACATCCTCTGGCAATGAGTTCCACAGTTCAATCATGTTGTGTGAAAAGAATTTTCTTTTGTCAGTTTTGATTTTGCCGTGTTACGTGATAGGAGCTTTTGATCTAACTTCTCTAGTCCATTCATTATTTTATGTACTTTTATTATGTCTCCTTTCCTTTTTAAGGTCAATAATCCCAATTTTTTTCAGTCTCTCTTTATTGGTGATTTTTTCATGCCCTTAATTATTCTTCTTGTTGCCCTTCTCTAACTCCTCTATTCTGCACTGTCCATTTTGAGATGGGATGAGCAGTGCCACACACAATATTCCAGAAGTGGTGGCTCCAGTGTTTTATATAATGACAGTTCTCCATGCCATTCCATATCCATCCTAAAATCTTTTCTTTTTTTGACCACAGTTCTGTGCACTGCGCAGAGATCTTCATTGGGTTGTCTGAGGTACTGGCCAGGTTCCTTTCCTGAGACGAGGAAATAACATTTTTGGGTGATTGAAAAATATTCACCCAAAATGATCCTTCAGACTTGACCTTTGGTCCTATGTCACTGAAATTCTGATCTAGTCTTCCTCTCTTACTAGCAGCCACTTCTCAATGAAGCCCTTGAAAATCCCATTATACATGTTCTCTGGACAGCCACCAACACTTTGTTCCTGGTTTGTCTAAATTACTGTATGAAGATTTGTCTTCTTTCCAACAAACTGTAAATAGCCCTTTGAATCTCACATAGATGTTTGCTAAATTAGTCTCTTAGTTTTCATTAGCTGAAGGAAAAATTACACTCTGTTACCACCCTCTCTCGGGGCCTCTTTTTAAATAACTCAATCTTTTATAAATCCTATCCAGGCTTTTGAACACCATGTTATGATAATGCTTCATATTTCATTGGTTATCACCAAACATGAACTGATGGTTTATTTCATATTAAGTCAAAATAATCTTGGCAGGAGACAGGGAAAATGCTCGCTTCAAAGAGGCATTGACCCTTCATTTTCAGACAATGACCAGGTGGCTTCAAAGGCTGGGAGGAATTGACTAGGCAGATTGAATAAACATCAGTAGAGAGGGCTGGTAACTGAACACTTCCAGTTTCAAAGAAGATTGAGCATTCAATAGGCTATGTCCGGAGCAGCTGTCTGTTCTATAATTTATTACATATATTTCAGGACAAATTGTAGTTTTGATCAAACAAACAATGGATGTACTAACTAGATAACTAATTAAATAATGCTCGGATGGTGCTGATGAAAGGTGCTATATAAGTGCAATTGGCATTTAGAGGAACGTTGTGTCACTCAATATCTTGGTCTTCAAAGAGAAGGGAGCTACCAGAACTGATCAGTGAGAAGCCAGGGAGCTAAATTGGGGCTGGAGAGAAACAGTGAGAGGATATGTTGTTTGTAAGAGTGGATCTGATCTAATTTTACTTTCCTCTAGTGAATTTAGTGTTCATGAGTTGCCAGTCTGATGGCCCCAGAAGACTGAAGTCTTCTATTTATCTACAGAATAAACACAGTCTAGGCAGCAGCAATGCAAGCACCCCACACAGCCCCATCAGTGTGCCTCAGTCCTGTTCTGATCTAGGAGTAAGAATAATTCAATCTGTGGCTCCGATTCTCCTCTCACTCATACCTGTGTAAATCAGAGTGTAACTACTGAAATCAATGGACTTGCCCAAGTGTAAAACTGGTGTATGGTCAGAATCAGCTCTTCCATGCTCAGTCCAAGGTGAGCCAATCTTCCAAGAAGGAGTGCCAGCTATTGTGATAGTTTTTGCATAGTGGCCACCTGTCACTGGCAGCTGGTTTGAGACCACCAAACTCATTTCCACTAGGCCAGCAAAAAGCCATCAGAGGGTAACAACTAATCCAGCACCAACATGGTGTTGTTACACCATCGGCTGAAAGCAACTGACACAATGGCAAAACTCTCACATACCCACCTGGGGAGCCAGGCCTACACATCTAGGTCTTACAGTGCAAAAACACAGGCCTCTGCCACTTGAAGTAAAATAGATGGCCTGCAGTTGGTGGCAAACAGGTCTTTTATTGTCTCTACCAGCCAGTCACTAGAGGGCAATATGATTTCTCTCTCATTCTCCTTCCCTCTGTCTTTCACTCTCTCAGCACCGAGTATATTATGACAGAGGATACCAACAACTACCCTAGAGAGGCACTCCCATATGCCCTATCACTAGTCTGTCACCAACACCTGAGTCATGATTCTAACATGGTGAGAATCCTTTACCTATGCTGGCTTATTGTTCATATTTCTTGTCTCCATCAATAACAAACAGTATTAATCCTAAATGAGAAAATGATAAGGCTTTGTTTATTTTTATCTTGTTTTTCCCTTGTACCATTCTGACCCTCCCGTGTCCAGAATGATATCTTATCAATTAATTCTTAATTGATTAGTCTCGTTAGAGTTGGTATGGCAACACCCATCTTTTCATATTCTCTCTCTCTCTCTATATATATATATATCTTCCTACTGTATTTCCCACTCCATGCATCTGATGAAGTGGGTTTTAGACAACAAAAGCTTAAGCCCAAATAAATTTGTTAGTCTCTAAGGTGCCACAAGTACTCCTCGTTCTTTTTCCCCACATTTCTGTTACTTAACAAATACTTGATACAAAAAGTTCAGCTCACCCCTTTCCCCAGATGCAGCTTTTTGCACCTCTGCATCATCATCCCACCACTTTGCACAGGGTCAGCTGGAGGATTGGGGGAGGGCTAGAGGGACAGTTCTTTGCGATACCTGCCAAATTTAACGGACTCATTTTACAAAGAGTTTGTTGGCATTTATCCCTTAGGATCTTCGCCCCCTGCCACCTGCTGCCAAAGGGAAGCCCAGTTGTTAGCACATAGCGGACAACCTTTAAAAAGCTTTGCAAGAGACAATTGTCCAAATAAGCTGGCGGCTGTTAGGACCCTAATCACAGAAATATTTGCCTGTGTTACAACACAATAGGCTCTTCACACCACCCACACTCTAATATTGGTATTAGCATCTTCCCTAGTTTACAGGTGGGGAAACTAAGTCAGAAAGATGTAAGAGAATTAAGAGGCTACAAAAGGAGTCAGTGTCAGAGCTGGATTTTGAATGCCAGAAGTGCCTTGTGCTTAAGTCACTAGAGAACACTGCCTCTCATCCTATTGACCTCCGTGGATACGTCTACACTGCAATGTAAGCCCAGGGTCAGTAGAACTCGATTTAGCAGACCCTGGGTTAGTTAATTTTGGGAATGATCATCTACACTCATATTTAATCCGAGGTTAGGATTGTTGAACCCTGAGTCTTGCCCTGGAGCTCCAGTGTTTACACTGCATTATGTGGATCCGAGTTCAACCATCCATATTCCAGACTTCCTAGCACTGTCCCATAGCCTTTGGCTGTGGTTTTAGCAAACCACAAGGAAGTATGTGGGTTAGAAAGGGTAGATTATGTAAAATTGCTATTGCACTCTCCTTTGCCTACACTTTTGGTGAAGCACAGGCCAGAGTTCTATCTTTTCACACATCATGACACCGAGGGCTCTTGCATTCGAACTCTAAGGCCTTGGCTACACTCACGAGTTACAGCGCATAAAACTGCCTGCAGCGCTGCAACTCACTAACTGGCTACACTCGCAAGGCATGTGCAGCGCTGCATCTCCTCAGGTACAGCGCTGCAGGTACTCCACCTCCCCAAGAGGAATAACGTTTGTTGCGCTGCTGTTGGTGCGCTGCGGCTACAGTGTGGTCACCCAATGCGCTGTTATTGGCCTCCAGAAGTATTCGGAAGTATCCCACAATGCCTGTTCTAGCCACTCTGGTCATCAATTAGCACTCTACTGCCCTGGCCTCAGGTGACCAACCGCCACTCCGATCCTTTAAATTCCCTTGGAATTTTAAATATCCCCTTCCTGTTTGCTCAGCCAGGCGTGGAGTGCTCTCAGCGCATCTTTCCAGGTAACCATGCCTCCACGTGTGAGACGAGCCCCAGTATGGAGCAATGGCGAGCTGCTGGACCTCATCGCTGTTTGGGGGGAGGAAGCTGTCCAGTCCCAGCTGCGATCCAGCCGGAGGAATTTCGATACTTTCGGCCAGATATCAAGGGCCATGATTGAAAGGGGCCATGACCGGGACGCAATGCAGTGCAGGATAAAAGTAAAGGAGCTGCGGAGTGCGTACCGCAAAGCCCGCAAGGCAAACAACCGCTCTGGTGCTCCCCCCAAAACCTGCCGATTTTACAAAGAGCTGGATGCAATACTTGGGGGTGACCCCACGACTGTTCTGAGCACCACCGTGGACACGGGAGAGCGGGATGATGAGGAGGGGGTTGAAGAAAGCAGAAGCGAGGGTGCTGTGGCTGGGGGAGACACCCCTGACTCCCTGGGTGCATGCAGCCAGGAGCTCTTCTCGAGCCAGGAGGAAGGGAGCCAGTCGCAGCAGCCGGTACGCGCTGGGAGAGAAAGAGAAGAACAGGTTCGCGGTAAGCAGCTTTTATTTTCGGGAAGGAGTTTTTTCGGTGTGGGGTCCTTGGGCGAGGAGGGTTTGGGCTGCATGCATGCCTAGATGCGGAAGAGCGCATTGATGTGGTCTATCACATCGGAGAAATTGGCCACTGTAATCTCTTCGAAAGTCTCAGCCAGGACGTGGGCAATGCGCTTGCGCAGGTTCATTGGGAGAGCCGCCGTGGTCCTTGTCCCATTCAAGGTAACGTGTCCGTGCCACTGTGCCGCGAGGGGCGGGGGGACCATAGCTGCACACAGGCAAGCTGCATATGGGCCAGGGCGGAAGCCGCATTGCAGTAGAAGACCCTCCCTTGCTTCCCCGGACACCCTCAGCAGCGAGATATCTTCCAGGACGAACTCCTGTGGAAAATGTGGGGATAGTGTTCAGTGTAGGTTCCCCCTGCAGCTGTTGGCTCTCCCCAAGGCACAGAAACCCGTCGGACAGTACATCCGTGAAACAATCAGTCCCCTTTTACCCTGTGCTTACTCACCATTTTGGGGCTCCCGTGGGTTCTGTGCGCTCTGTTTGGGACGGGAAAATTGTGCTGTTTTGGAGACTGTGTGTGCCCTCCTTAAGTGTGGGGGAATCATTGCTCTGTCTGGCATAAAACAATGATGCCTCTGTTAAATGTTGCATTTTGCCTTCCAGATGCAACCTTGAGATCTCCGCCATCCTTCTTATCACCGGCTGAGAGACTCCAAAGGCTCAGGAAGAGGCCCAGAAGAACGAAAGAAGACATGCTGCAGGAAGTTATGAAACAGTCTCTTAAAGAGAATCAAAAGGCTCGGGAGTGGAGGGAGAGTGAAAGCAGGCTCCGGCAGGAAAACGCAGCGCAGCGGCAGCAAAGCATGCAGCTCCAGCACGAAAGCACAAAGGAACTGATTAGCATCATGGCGCGCCAAGCGGACTCTATCCAGGCGCTCGTCGCCATGCAGGCGGAGCAGTACCGCCCCCGCCCCCCCTGCAGCCAGTGTCCCAAAACACTTGTGCCCCCATGTCACCACCTGCCCACTTCACCCAACATCCAGGTTCTTATCGCCCACACCAGATGCCCCCAACACCTGTAGCTTCACCAGACAGCCCTGGAAACTATGACCCTTACCCACTGCACTCAACTCTCATCCCGAATTATAGACATCCTGAGGTCCAGCACTCACTGCACAGCACTCCAGACAGGAAGCCCGAGTATGAAAGCAGGACATACCATACCCTCTGATTGAACCCTTCCCCACACCACCCACTACCCCCTTGCCCTTTCTGTCTCACAAGCAGTTGTGTTTCTTTTTAATACATGTATTTTCTCTGTAATAAACGGATTCTTTAGATGTGCAAACAGTCTTTATTATTGCATAAGGAAAAAAGATACCTTAGCCCAGGAAAGAAACAGGCAACGCAAGTGAGCTGAGCAAACACAAATCAGCTTAGCAAAGACAGATAACTGATAACATTGGAACCACTTCACTTCAGGGTCGTGCAGGGCAGCACACATTACTGGTGGTTGTCAGCCTCAAATTTCTCCCTCAAGGCATCCCTAATCCTTGCAGCCCCACGCTGGGCCCCTGTAATAGCCCTGCTCTCTGACTGTGCAAATTCAGCCTCCAGGTGTTGAACCTCTGAGGTCCACGCCTGAGTGAACATTTCACCCTTCCCTTCACAAATATTATGGAGGGTACAGCACGCGGATATAACCGCGGGGATGCTGTGTTCAGCCAAGTCCAGCTTCCCATATAGAGATCGCCAGCGGCCCTTCAAACGGCCAAAAGCACACTCCAGTCATTCTGCACCGGCTCAGCCTGTAGTTGAACCGTTCCTTGCTGGGTCAAGGCTCCCTGTGTAGGGTTTCATGAGCCATGGCATTAAAGGGTACGCGGGGTCTCCAAGGATCACAGTGGGCATTTCAATTTCCCCTACCGTGATCTTCCGGTCTGGGAAAAAAGTCACGGACTGCATCTTCCGGAACAGGGCAGTGTTCCGAAAGATGCGTGCGTCATGCACCTTTCCAGGCCAGCCTGCGTTGATGTCAATGAAATGCCCACGGTGATCCACAAGCGCCTGGAGAACCATGGAGAAATACCCCTTCCGATTAATGTACTTGGATGCTAGGTGGGGTGGTGCCAGAATAGGAATATGCGTCCCATCTATCACCCCTCCGCAGTTAGGGAAACCCATTTGCTCAAAGCCAGCCACAATGTCCTGCACGTTACCCGGAGTCACGGTTCTTATGAGCAGGATGCGATTAATGGCCTTGCAAACTTGCATCAGCACGATTCCAACGGTCGACTTTCCCACTCCAAACTGGTTCGCTACTGATCGATAGCAGTCCGGAGTTGCGAGCTTCCAGATTGCAATAGCCACCCGCTTCTCCACCGTCAGGGCAGCTCTCAATCTCGTGTCCTTGCGCCGCAGGGCGGGGGCGAGCTCCTCACACAGTCCCATGAAAGTAGTTTTTCTCATCCAAAAGTTCTGCACCCACTGCTCGTCATCCCAGACTTGCATGACAATGTGATCCCACCACTCTGTGCTGGTTTCCCGAGCCCAAAAGCGGCGTTCCACGGTGCATAGCATGTCCGTGAATGCCACAAGCAAGTTAGTGTTGTACGCGTTTTGCGTGACAATTTCATCGTCGGACTCCTCGCTGTCACTGTGGATCTTAAGGAACAGCTTGACTGTCAAATGTGACGTGTTGGCGAGACTCGTCAGTATTTTGCTCACCAGGTCGGGATCCATTTTCCTGCTGACCGAAACGAAGCACAGATCGCGCTACAAAGAAACCGTTGAAAGATGGCGCAAATTGTGGCCGGAAACACAGGGATTGCTGGGATGCGAAGCGATGCATCACGGGGCGTTGGGGCAGGACCCAGAATGCACCATACCCCACGCCCCCTTCCCACAACCCACGGCGCCAGAATTGGAAGAGGTGTTCTGTGGGATACCTGCCCATAATGCACCTCTCCCAAAACCGCTGCAAGTGCCGCAAATGTAGCCACGTTAGTGCTCGTTACTGCGCTGGCGGCTGCCAGTGTGGACAGGCTGCAGCGCTTTCCCTACTCAGCTGTACGAACACGGGTTTAACTAACAGCGCTGTACATCTGAAAGTGTAGCCAAGGCCCCTGAATGGAGGTGTTAATAGCAGCTTCCAGTCACCTTCATAGAGAAAATGCCACTCAATTTCTTAGGGCTTGTCTACATGGGGACACTCTTAAAAATTAATTCAGATTAATTTTCCTAACTGATTAGTTAAACTGCTTATATTCACATCTTTAATTAGTTTAGGTTAACTTTTTCTGAGTGTCCCCATGTAGACAAGCCATTAGTAAACAAATATTTACATTGAATGCAACAAGAAAAATTAAATAGCATTTGAAATACCTCTCAATAATTTTAAAAACAAAACCTATTAGTTAGTAAATCTTCCTATAGAGCTTTCTACAAACTCTTTCTGCTGCCATTACTGTACACATTCATGAAAGGAAGATTTGGTGTGTAATACCTTCAATACAGTTAAGAGCAGTGTGACATTGCACTCCATATATTTATGGAAATATGCTTATGAGTGTAAATATAATGTGACTGGAATATGCTTTATGCAAAAGGTCTCTTGTAAGGTATCATTACAAAGCTTATAATCTACTGAGTGTGTTCATCCTATTTGTATGAATGTATCATTCTTGTATCTGAAGCTAAAAATATGAAGTATTACTCTGAAGTCCTATTGTAACTATGCAAAGTGTGGGCCATTAATGATGGCTTGGAATCTTGATGACTCCCATTAACTAGGACAATTGGTGGTAAATGGCTCTGTTGACTTGTAAGCCTTCCTGTATAGGTAGGTGCCAGACAGTGGGTAATGAAGTCTCGCAGGACATGTGAACATGTCACATGATACTGGAATCCATCTTAAACCTGGTGCTTTTCCATTTAGAAGGAAGGGTGGGAACCCAGAGGGAGACAAAGGATTCCCGCTTTGTGCCAAAGATATAAAAGGGGGTGGAACACAACAAAGGTAGCTGCCAGTCATGAGGAATCCTCTAGTTACCACCTGAGCTGGAACTAACAAGAACTGTACCAGGGAAAGGATTGGACCCTGACTAGGAAGAAGTCTAGTCTGTGAAAGAAGTTTATTGGAACATCTCTGAGGGTGAGATTTACCTGTATTCAGTTTCTTAAATGTATTAGGCTTAGACTTGCATGTTTTGTTTTATTTTGCTTGGTAACTTATTTTTTTCTGTCTGTTATTACTTTAAACCACTTAAATCCTACTTTTTATACGTTATTAGATTATTATGTTTATTAGTAAACCCAGAGTAAGTGATTAATACCTGGGTGTGGGGGGGCAAACAGCTGTGCATCTCTATCAGTGTTATAGAGGGCAGACAATTTATGAGTTTACCCTGTATGAGTTTTATACAGAGTAAAACGGATTTATTTGGGGTTTGGATCCCATTGGGAGCTGGGTGTCTGGGTGCTAGAGAGAGGTGACCTGCTGAGCAGTTTTTGGTTAGTCTGCAGCTTTGGAGGCGTGGACCAGACCTGGGTCTGTGTTGCAACCGGCTAGCGTGTCTGGCTCAACAAGGCAGGGTTCTGGAATCTCAAGCTGGCAGGGAGGCTCAGAGGTAGTTTCAGCACATCAGGTGACAGTCCCAAGCGGGTCTCTGTAACCAAACCCGTCACAAACTGGTCAGAACATTTTTGTGAAAACTGAAATTTTTCATGTCATGTCATATTATGCACTACTACCGTACGTCACTATAGTCAAAATATTTTCTTTTCTTTTTAAAATCATGATGGACAGCTGCTTCTTAGTAATGATTGAAATATCTGATCTTATTTTCTAGATGAAAGTATCTCCTGCTTGTGTGTCAATGAAATAGTTTGACACTTTGAACAGGAAAATAAGATAAGCACTCAGAGGAGCAGCTGTCTTCAACAACCTTCCGTTAGCCTGGAATGACTTGGTGTCGGTAAATGAACTAATTGAGGATGTTGTCATGGATGTGTGCACTGCTACTGAGAGGGTAACTACTGCCTCCGGTCATAAAGTTTTGGCAACATGCAGGAGATTATTAATAGCTTTGAATGCTTGGAATTCCCACATTATATCAGGGCCTTTGATGGGATGTTTATTATTTGTTGTCATCTTTTCCCGCTACCCCGTTGGAACTCACCAACAGGAACAGGTATTTCTCCAGTCATGCAAGGCCTGATAGATCATCAAGGTAGATTTATTAACATTAATGTGGGCTAGTCTGGATAGGTCCACGATACCAGGATTTTTAGAATCTCGCCCCTGTTTTATGCAATGAAAATGGAACTTTTCTTCCCACTATGGATGTTAACAGTGTTGTGGTTCCAGTTGTTATTCAGGGAGATACAGATTATTTTCTGTTTATCTGGCTTGCAAAGCTTTTTACTGGACACTTGGACAGGAGAAAGGAGCTACTTAACTCTGTTATGAATAGCTGCAGAATAACTGTGGAGTGTGCATTTGGAAGACTGAAAGGAAGGTGAAGATGTTTCATAATAACAAAGCTAGAGGTTTCTGAGAAATGTCTGTCTCGTGTTATAGGTGGTTGTTGTGTTTGCACAACATCTGGGCAAGTAAGAGAGAGAATATCATGGAGGCACAGAGGCTTTCAGAATGTTATGAACAGCCAGACAGGGTGTCTGTATCAAATGTCCCCACAGGCCAGGGAAGTGTTATGATCAACACTCTGAGAGCAGGGTGTAGGGGAGGAAAAGGAATGTAATGAATTCAGTGGACTCAAATGAATACGATGTAAAGGATACGCTTTGTGAATTGATTTTATAAGGAGTTATTAGGGAGAGCTGCATCCTAATGAAATTTTTCAACAGTGTGCAATTGTAAATAATTCCAAAACTTTCCTGATGACAGTGCAAACTGAAAACCACTAAAATGGTGCAGGAACAGCCAACATGCAGAACAAATCCATCTTTGTTCAGCTGGGGTCACAAAAAGCTGTAAGTGGGATTGTACCTGTTCTTCTTCCCTGGGGGGGGGGGGGGGGGGGGGAGGGGAGCGTGTTGGGGGTGGGGGAGGATGACATAGAAACTGTCTGTCCCTTGCACTTGGGGGCATAGGTGCTCGCGCCTCTGGCCCCGCACCAACTCCACCCCTGGCCCTGCCCCTTCCCCATATCCCCACCCTGGCTTGCAAGCCTGGGGGGGGTGGGGGTGGAGAAGCAGAAGAGCACCCACTGGGCCCGGCAGCTCCCTGCCAGACCCCCCGCGCCCAGCTTATCTCTCCGCCTCGGCCTCTCCACCTCCCGAGGCTCCGCCCGACGCCAAGCCGAAGCCCGCTTTTCCTGGCTCCAGCTGGTCGGCAGCGCGCCGCACGCCTGGGGCAGCGCCTCGGGCGGGGGGGGGGGTATGGGGAGGAGGCGGAGACGGAGGGCCTGGCTCCGTCTCTGCCTCCTCTCCATACCCCTCCCCCGAGGCGCCGCCGATGAGCTGGAGCCAGGAAAAGCGGGCTTCGGCTTGGCGTCGGGCGGACCCTCGGGAGGTGGAGAGACCGGAGAGGTGAGCGGGGCGCAGGGGGGCTGGCGGGAAGCTGCCAGTGGTTGCTGAGCACCCACCAATTTTTTCCCCGTGGGTGCTCCAGCCCCGGAGCACCCATGGAGTCGGCGCCTATGTTTGGGGTTATGAAAAGGAACTCACAGTATCCTGTGTTCTCTATAGGCTGCAGGACAGGGTTCGGTTGAGATGTTATACATGAACACAGTGAACAATGTTGTCCAGAGAATTTGTCTGCTTCTCCATCATGTCCTTTCCTACATGTCCCTTTCTCTGTCTTATTGCTCCATGCATTCCTTTGCCCTTATGTTTCTAGTGGGGCCCTATGCTAGTTAACATTTTTATGATTGACCTGGAATCAAACATAAAATTGTCACTAATAAGGTTTGTAAATGACACAAAAATTGGGGAAGTGGTAAATAATGAAGAGGACAGATCACTGATACAGAACAATCTGGATCACTTGGTAAGCTGGGAGCAAGCAAACCATTTTAATATAGTTAAATATAAACATACACATCTAGGAACAAAAGAATGTAGGCCGTACTTACAGGATGGAGGACTCTATCCTGGGAAGCAGTGACTCTGCAAACGATTTGGGGAGTCGTGGTGGATAATCAAATGAACATGAGCTCCCAGTGGCCAAAATGGCTAACGCATAGACAGGGAAATCTCGAGTAGGAGTAGAGAGGTTATTTTACCTCTATATTTGATGCTGGTCCAAGCATTGCTGGAATACTGTGTCTAGTTGCCATGTCCACAGTTCAAGAAGGATGTTGATAAATTGTAAAGTGTACAGAGAAAAGCTACAGGAATAATTAAATGTTTAGAGAACATGCCTTGTAATGATAGATTCAAGGAGCTCAGTCTACTCAGTTTAACAAAGAGAAAGTTAAGGGTGATTTGATTACACTCTAGAAGTACCTACAGGGGGAACAAATATTTAATAATGAGCTTTTCAGGCTAAGAGAAATGTATAACACGATGCAATGGCTGGAAACTGAAGCTAGACAAATTCAGACTGGAAATAAGGTGCACATTTTTTCACAGAGAGAGTAATTAACAGAGTCGTGCTGCATTCTCTGTCACTGACCATTTAAAAAGAAAAACATCCAGTCTTGATAAAAGATATACTCTCGGAATTATTTTGGGGAAGTTCTATGACCTGTGTTATATAAGAGATTAGACTAGATGACCACAATGGTCCCTTCTGGCCTTGGAATCAATTAAAAGAACGCCTAAAATTATCTCTGTAATCTTAGGTAGCCAGTTTACCTCATTTAACTTTACATGTCTGAATAGCTAAAAAAATCTTAGGCAGTGGCCAAACTGTGGTTTGAGTTTTCTAATGTTACGCTTTTTACTTCGTTGCAATACAACTGCCTTGGATGATGTGTGTGTGACATACCAGGGTACAAACCAGACTACTGAGCAGCTGTGTCACCACTGCCCTGCAACCTGGGGTGCCTTAAAATGCCTTGCTGAAGGAGCTCCCACCTGGGCTGCTCACAAGCAGTCTTCCAGCATGTAAACTGCACCCTGAGTGTGTGTGTGTGTGTAACTGCAGCCTGCCAGCCACACTTGGGTTACACTCTGGCTCTCACCAGCCTTGGTTGTATTGCAGCGTGAGCCCAGCACACCCCAAGCCTTAGATTTCCCCCCAGAAATGTATGTCCTGTACTGCCCAGCCCTCTCCTGGGCAATACAAACTATACTAGGTCCATTATTTCTTTAAAAGGAATAATATAGACACAACTTGGCACCCCAAATGGAGTTTCCCAGATACTTCAGTTAAACACTGGATTAGATAAAATAATAAAACTAATTTATTAACTACAGAGAGATTTTAAGTGGGCACAAGTAATGAGGCATAAAAGTCAGAAATGGTTTAAAAAAAAAAGATAAAACTTTACTAGTCCCTAACTTAAACTATGTTAAATTTAAAGCAAAGTTTTCTCACCACATGCTTTCAGCAGTTTTACTGACCAAACTTCTCAGGTCAAGACCTCTCCCCTAGTCCAACAGCTGCTTCCTTTGTCCCGTCAGGTGTAGTGAATCAATATGGGGAAGGGTGCCTTGGGGTGTTTGTCCCTCCTTTTTATAGTTTTAGTGCCCCTATTGAAAAGCATTTCCAGCAAGGTACCAGAAGAAAAAAATTATATGGGAAAGGATGTTCCCTGCTGCTTTCTCCTCACTCGTTTGACCATTCTTTGTTTCCCTTCCTGCTTGATGACTCTGTATATTGCTTAAATGCAAATTAAGCAGAGCACACATTCCTTTGTTTGAGACAGACCTGTTTGCCAATCTCATTTTGGAACATGTATTAATAACACCATACAGTGGAATCTTATAACTTCACATACAATGTTGTTACACATATTTTATCAGGACAATACTGATCAGCAAATTATGAGTTTTCAAATGACAAGGCATACTTTATACAAAGATTATTACAACAGTGTGTAGGGTGTGAATGCAGAGGTACATACTGTCACAATGTGTTTGTCTTGTCAAATGTTTCTCTCTTCCATGTGGCCTCCATACTGCACAGCACTGTATAAAGGTGTGGAGGAGTGGGAGGAAGAGATGGTTGAGAGATAGGGAACATGAAGCAACATGGGGATGTGGGGGACAGCACCTTTGGTCTATGGATGTGAGAATACATATATTTTTGGAGGGGGGAACTTGCTTTTAACCATTTAACTTTCCTGCTTGGATGCCATTTTGAGCATACTGTGGGAGCTGGAAAAAAAACAAGTAAACAGAGAATTAAGGGTGTTGCACAAGGATGGATTTGTCCACCCTCCACAGCACAATTGGTACCTGGGAAAAAAGCTTCTAAATCCCCCAAAACAGGCACTAATGGGACAGTATTTAATATGTACTGAATGAAGTTCCTGCTACAGCACTGTCACTCCGGATCTGTGGCTACATCTTAGGCGGTGTCTCCAGAGGCACCTCCAGATGGGTCTGAGGCTGACTATAAGATCTGAAGAGATCTTGGCTGTTGCTCCTGGTCAGGGGCAGTGGTTACCTATGTGGTTTTCAAAGACATATTTGCCTCATTGTGGGCAGTAGGCAAACAAATCCTGGGGTTTTGTGGTGGCCTCTCAGGCAAAAATCCAGTTCAACTCCTCATAGTAGCTCACGTACTGACAGCATTACCCGATGTCTTGTTTTTTCTCTTTGGCACATGAACCTTATAGTGATACAGCTCATTCTGTAGTGGCTATGCCTCTTCCAAAATGGATGAATTACAGTATAATAAGATGCCAGATAAGATCATTTGCAAGTGGAAGCAAGGGAGTTTATGCTGAAAAAACTAGATATATCAAAAACAAACTAACCCTTCCCTGTATGGACAAGGTTTATGAGTTGTACCAATTTAACTATTTCAGAAAAAAAAATCACCCCATAACCAAAATAATTAAATCAGTACAAAAACTGTGTAGACCAGGCCTCAGTCTATAGGGAGACCCAATATGCAGCATGTGTCACATGGGTTCTTCAGAGCTTGAGAGGAAACTGCAATGTCTCAAGGCATAAGTAAAAAAAATAATAAAAAAAAAGAAATAGATCCACAAGTGATACCATTTTAGCTAGAGTGGTGAAGCAAATCCATCCCTCCTCCCCAGAGAGTCTCTCCCTTTCTTTGGACTTAAAAATAAACGTCTGCAATATAAAGCCTATGGGGTTACACAGGCTGTGGTCCCTCAAAGACTTTTCAGAGAAACCAGAGACCAGCTTCCACCCTTAAGAACTGATTGCAATCCATTTGTATTTTCAAGGCTGTCTTCTCAAGGAAATGGGTTCAGAAACTTACTCTTTGTTTTTAGACAAAGGCGGAGAGTCTCCTTCAGATGTCTTAGTTTCACAAATTAGGAAGAGTGGTGGCTTCCAGAGGCCAGCTACACATTTAGGAGTCCCTGGGTCCCAGTCCCATTCCACTAGAGCCTTGTGACTTGAAAATAAATCAAAATTGCCATTTTATTTTAATCTAGCAGTAGTATGAAAGCAAAGGTCTTTTAAAGAACATAAAATAATAATGAAAAAGCCAGACTATTAGCAACGAAGATCATGCCATTGCCTTCTTTCCATTCATTACAAAAGAACATATTATGGCCTTTGCCTGTTGCTAAGGCAGGGCTGCACAACATGCAGCCTGTGTGGGCTCACTGTGTGGCCCGCGGGGGGGAGTAGGCAAGCGGCAGGGTGTGATGGTGGGGCCGAGCGGCGAGGGGTCGGGTCCTATTTTACTGCTGTGATCTGGTCACCCTATGCATGCTGTTTCTTTCCCCCTCTACAGGCTTCCACACCCCAGCGTTGGGGGAGGGGGGGGTTGTTTCCGTGGGGCCGGGTGACGCTGGGCGGGGGGGGGGGTTGGCCCTCAGCTGTTTTCTTTGGAGTAATATGGCCCTCGTCGCTTTACGAGTTGTGCAGGCCTGTGCTAAGGGATAGTTGAGAAAAAAATTCTTAATTCAACGGGCCAAACCCTGCCATGGTGCATTTGAATACAAGCCTATTGAAATGAATGGAGATGCATCTGCTTATTCCTGGATTAATTTCAATGGCATTTCAGCCACTTGCACCACACCTGGATTTGAGCCAGAGAGTGCAGAATTGGCATGTGCTCATGTATTTGTTGAATGTTATAGGAGAAGTAAGGATCCACAGCTAGCTTGCTTACCTGTTAGTTAACCCTCAGGCAGTCTAACAAGTGCAGAGGGGACTGACTGAGCCACCTAGTTGGCCAAACTGCCCAATTTGCAGACCTGTTCTTAAGACCAGCAGCAATTGCTGGCTGCTCAAAGCATTCACCTGCGGCTGTGTTAGCTTCTGCTCCTGCCTTGTTCTAGCTTGGACCCAGCCATGCTCCTGCCTTCTCTGACTCCAGGGAACTTGGTTTGGACCCAGTTCTTGACTCTGGCTTGCCCCAGGGCTCTGGCATTCAGCCCGATTCTGGTTCTGACCCTTAGTTCCATTTCCCTGTGCCTAACTCCTGCTCTGGCCACTAGGTCTGGGCCCTAACAATGAGAGTGGTTGGAAGGTTCCAGTTACACAAAAGAAACCTAACTGAATTATAGCCAGATTCAAGATGAAGGAGAAGATTGTTGTGATTTCCTCAAGAGGCCATGATTTTAATTGTCCCAAGCTTTTAGTCAGCATGAAGCACCTCATAATCCACACCTCACAGCAGTTGGGCCATGAGCAAGTCAACCTGATATTAAAATGTGTTCCCAATCAGAAATTGGATACACATTATCTAGGGGCTCCATCTGGCCTCAGGTGGGGCAATGTTGCCTGAACTGGCTCTGCAAGGTAAACAGAGTGTTGTAATATATTTAGCAACTGATAATGCAGCAATGTACAGAGGAGGAAACAAATTCCTTGGGTATGAAGTTATTGAATGATTAGACCCAGGGAACAGGCAATTTACAAGGAAGGAATTTCTCAGGTTTTCTCATTCCCATGATTAAATCACTGAACTGACTTAGGTCACACAATTTAACTCCTATTATTAGGAATTGTCCTCCCATGTACCTGTGAAGTAATCTCCAAACTGAAAAGAAAGCAAAACAAAGAGTGAAGTGTAAATAGTGACAAGAAATTGTATTTTTTATTATTCTGCAGATACTTTACTACCAAATGAAGGACTTATTATAAGTAATGACTACTTCCAATAGTAAACACTAGATCAGACCCTAAAATGTTATGAGTAACATAGACAAAGTTTGAGTACACAGTGTGATTTTGTTGTTGTTGTTGTCATTGACAATATCTTTTAAAAATTACAGTATAGTGAATATGGTTAATTTCCTAAACTACACACCACTCAACAATCAGTTAAGCAATAATCGTTAGTAGGATGAATCCATTTTCTTTGTATTCTTTCAAATCTCACGCAATCCTAAATGCAAACTCTGACTAGTACTCTTAGACATATGCAAAGGTCAAATGCTTCTCCAGAGATCTCCCCTAGACGGAAACCCTTTTCTCTTTACCCCCTCGTGTTTGTTCAGCACTAGCCTCTTCTTTTTCCCTTCACACAATCTTGACATTGGTGCAAGAGTTCCATAGCTATAAATAAATATGGAGATATGCCTATCTCATAGAGCTGGAAGGATATCAAGGTCATTGAGTCTAGTCCCCTGCTTTCACTAGCAGGACTAAGTACTGTCCCCTGACAGATTTTTACCCCAAATCCCTAAACGGCCCCCTCAAGGATTGAACTCACACCCCTCGGTTTAGCAGGCCAATGCTCAAACCACTGAGCTATCCCTTCCCCGCCTAAAGAAGCTCCTTTGCTTCTCTTCAGTTCTCCACCTGTTTTCCGAATCAGAATGAAAAGCCTACATTTCTCATGGGAAGGAAATTCCCCAAAAAATTTCTATTGGGAAAATTTACACATTTTGTTTCAGTAATGTTGAGTAATTTTGTTTCAATAATGTCAAAACATTCTAATATATTATATAATTTAACACACAAATACCATACAAGCAGAAAATGAATGAAATTAAACAAAGTTGAAACAAAACACTGTGGCATTATCAAAGAGAAACAAGAAAGTAGAAATGCCTTGTTTTGATTTCCCCCCGTTGACAATTTCACCAAAATGGAGGTTTCCACAAAATGTTTTGATTTCAGTTAAACTGCATTTTCCAAAACTAAACTGTTCTGCTGAAAAAATGTTTACCAACTCTATTTATAACCATTAATTAACTTTGCCAAATGCTTGGGGATATCATTTGCATGAAAGATGTTCTTAAAAAATAGAAGTTGTAGAATATTAAGGGAGTGGAAGAACACTTCAGATTGCTGACTTGTAGCTGAGTGAAAGGGATATACTCTCATTCTCCTTTTGCAGTATTTGAGGTAGAAATATTATTATAATATACATTTTTCAAAAGTGCAAGCAGAGGGTATTTCCACCCTACTCAGGATATTCCACACCCTGCATAAGGTCAAACATCTCCTTTGTTTATGGTTTGTTGGAATTTGACTTTATCATCAGCATTAACAACAGCAGATCGTAAAACAGCCTGTGCTACTCCTGGGGTAATTCTGTGCCATTGCACAATGCAGCATTTTGCAGAAATTAATGTTGGGCGTGCAGAATTTCCTTTTCCCCCCACAGAAATGGGCTGTAGAGATGTTGGCTGCCATGAGGGGCCGCTAGACCTGGCAGAGCACAGCTCACAAATAGAAGACAAGGCCAGGGAGGGAAATGGAGGGTTCCCAGCATGCCCTGAAGAAAGGAGGCAGTGGCGTGCAGGAAACTCTGTGCAAGCCTGGGACCCAGCATCAGGCTGTTTCTCCCTTTGGATCCTTGGCCTCTGTGGGGTAAGAGGTGTGAATGTCTGGGCTGGGGAGGGCATGGCTGGGCTCTGGTGGGAGGGGTGTGAGTGAGTGAGTGAGGGGCTGGGCTGGGAGGTAGGTAGGTGGTGTGAGTGTCTGACCCCCTAGCTTGTCTCTGTGCGGAAGGGGGCAGAGAAACAGGAACTGGGTTGTCATAGGGGTTTCTTCAACACTCTACTCCTGGGGGAAATTTTCTGTGTGTGTGTATTGTTACAGACATACTTGCTGACAGATATTTTGAAATAAATTACTAATTGAAACTAGCATGATTATACAGTGTTATTTTGACAAATAAATTTGCAGAATTTTAAGATATTCTGTGCAGAATTTTTAATTTTTTGGCACAGAATTTTTAATTTGTTGGTGCAGAATGTCCCCAGGAGTACTGTACTTACAACCCAACCCAAGCCTACAACCCAACCCAAGCCAGGCATAGTTTCCGTTTCCTAAGACTTTTCTATTTCTACCTCTTGTTTCCTCTGAATAGAGACTCATACCTACCTTTCTTCTAGCCTGGTGCAGTTAATAAGTCACACTCATTAAGGCTGCAATGAGTCAGCAGAGTTTACTCAACAACTTTATATATGCAGAGTCCTCTCAAGCTGGTTGTGCAGAGCATGTCACCAGAAAAGGGTTGTAGATCCTGCCAACTTGTTACAGAAAGAAATAAAACAATTTTTATAAAAGCGATGTTACACAAATATCCTTAGCATCATGTTTTCCATCCTCAAACAGAAAAATGTGTTTTTTGGTTTTGATTTTTTTTTCAGATTAAGGAACACAGTAAAGAGGGAATCTATATATTTGCTTTGTGAGAGCTCACTGTGATTCAGTCTGAAATATTCTGCATCTGAATTAAAATACAAAATGACAGGTGTCTCTATATTTAAAGGTGTGTAACGTAGAAAAAGAATGACAATTAGAACTGGTTGGCAAATTATTTTTTCCCTCTGCCAACAAATTTAAATAAAAAAAGTTTTTGTCAAACATTTTCTTCAAAATTGTTCAGGTTTTTGTTGACCACAGAAAAAATTGGGGGTCTTTGATTTTTTTCAATGAAAACTCATTTTTTAAAACAATTTTTTGTTTCTTAAAAAATTGCTGTTTAGTCCAAAAATCATTTGTTGTTAAAATGAATAAATACATAAAAAAGGTAGTTTTTCTGACCAGCTCAATTGACAACTTCTCTTCCTAGGGGCTCTAGGACCCTGTAAGGTGGGAGGGTCCCAAAGCTCAGGCTGCAGCCCAAGTTCAAATGTCTACACCGCAATGAAGAAGACCCTTATCCTGAGTCAGAGGGCTCAGGCTAGCCGCAGGTTTTTAATTGCAATGTAGACATACCCTTCATCATGTTACATACACCATACTTGCAATGACATGCACACTGAACGATCCCTGCATCCCCTGTTGATTTCAGTGTGTGTGGTCTGGGCAGGCATGAACCCACACAGAGCTCCATTGCTGCATTGGGGCCTTAGCTTCTACTGCATTTAGAAAACTGGTACAAGGGACAGCATTCAAACTGAAGATGTGATAGGAGGGCTTTCCCTGCCTCTACTGAGGCTTGTTCCTATATTTGTCTAACTTCAGCCTGTTCCAGGCCCCCAAGAACACCGCCCCCCAAATTAATCAGGGTCTTCCTATGACTTGTGTTACACAGGAGGTCAGACTAGACAACCATTTTGGCTTAATAATCTATGAAGATCTCAGATGGCGCTGCATCCAGGGATGGTTTAACTGGAAATACAACATTGAATAGAAGAAAAGGGGGGAGACTGAGATGCTCTTGATCTCCAGTCTTGTCTGAAATCACTGTAAGTACAGGAGCGACAAAGGGTCCTGTGGCACCTTATAGACTAACAGAGGTATTGAAGCATAAGCTTTTGTGGGTCAATACCCACTTCTTCGGATGCAAGCAGTGGAAATGTCCAGAGGCAGATATAAATGTGCAGGGAAGAGTCAGGCTAGAGATAACGAGGGAATATTCAATAATAAGTACAGGGAATATTATCTTCCTGGCTTAAAAGGAAACAGAAGGGATGTCCATGTTTTCTTTTTCTTTCAAATGGCAAATCTTGGAAGCGGGGGCAAGAATATGAGGCAGAGGATCAGCTGACCGGAACATCTCAGGATTGTCATTTCCAATCAAAGGCAGGTATTGGTGAGTGGATGGGGGATCATCCTGCTTCCCTACTGCTCAGTAGTCTTTGCCGGGGTAGCTTGTATCCCTGGCTCATAAATTGAATAACTCTGATCTATACTGCTAAAGAAGAGCAGGATTTTGCCTTTCAGGTGCCTGCTGTTGGCCGCTTTTCTGGGATGTATGTGAAGGGGGATCCTCTGTCCCCCAATCCTCTCCCCCTCCCCCGGGCTTCATCCTCCCCTTTTACAAATGACTCATCGTTTAACACTGGAAAACCCCACTTTTCAAACCCCATCCTCCACCAGGCCACAGGAGAGAGCACTAGCCCTGGCACGACCAGCCCTAAAAGGGGCAGGGTGTGCGCTGTGTCTTTAAGGAGCTGCAGCCCAGTGCTGCCCCCTGCAGGTCCAGCCGCAGCAGTTTTTCCCTGCCCGGGTCAGCCTGGGCAGGTTGCCGCCGCGCGGCAGAGACGCGGGGACTAGGTAGGGCAGCCGGGAGCCGGCCGGCCGGGGCTGCCGCTTGCGAGCTCTCCTTCGGGCGGGCGGCGCAGCAGCCTGGCGCAGCCCCCGGGAGGGTGTGTCCTTGCTCGCCCACCCTCCTGCTCTGGGGGTGGAGGGAGGAGGAACCAGCGGCGGCAGGAGGAAGTGGAGGCGGCTCGGAATAGCGGGCAAATGGAGACGTGAGAGGCAGCAGCAGCAGCAGCAGCGGGGGAAGGAAGCGAGCTGGTCTCCGGATCCCCGGGCCGGGCGTGCAGCCCGCCGGCCACTGGGGCTCGCCTCTGTAGCCTGGGGCAGAGGCTTGCTCGGGGCCCCGCTGCTGCCTGGGGGGTGCTGCTCGGAGAGCCGCGGCGTTGTGCCTGCTCTGCGGGCTGCTCCATTGGCGCACTGAGGAGGATTTCAGAAGGTAGAAGCTTCCCCTACACCAGAGGCACCTTCCTTCCCAGCCTCTCCGCTTTCCCTCTCCGGGGAGGGCCTGCAAGGGGATTGCACGCAAGTTACTGCTGCCCAGAGAGCCTGGACCTTGCCCGAGCCAGCCAAGCACGGGGTTTGTCTGGGGAATATTGCTGGCGGCTTCCGAGACAGCCTCTGCATTTTTTGTTGTTGTAAGTCTCTGCTTTAAAACCCAAGTGCATATGAAATATTAAAGCCCCTCCCCTGGATTTCCCCGTTTTGCCCCTCTCAGGGTTCCTTGCGCCCCAAGGACTGAATGACTTCTCTCTAGAGACTTCTTTTTTTGGGGGGGGGGGCACCTCGGTACCAAGCTGCTGCATCTTGTGTACAAGGCTTTTCTCTTTCCTCCTTTAAAAATAACCCCCACCCCCACTCCGCTGGAGGGTAAGGGAAGATGCAGACCTTTCTGAAAGGGAAAAGAGTTGGTTATTGGCTGAGTGAAAAGAAGATCAAGAAGCTGAATTTTCAGGCCTTTGCAGAGCTCTGCAGGTAAGGAACAAATCCTGGCGAGCTGTAATCCGGAGGTGGCGGGGGGGGGTGGGCAATCAACCTTCTCTGTCTCGCTAGAACTTGACAGTCTGGCTCTCTCTCTCCCCCCCCCCCCCCCCCCCCAAAGTACATTTGACATTGTGGGCCCTCAGCTGGTTATCAAATTAACATGCAATTATAATATAGTATTGCTTAAGAGCAGGGTGACTGCTGCTTGGAAATTGAGTCATACATTTTTACAGCCTGGATCTAGGATTGTCATGGAAGCAATGCCTAGCATGGTGGTGATGGTGAAAGCATGCTATTGACTTGAGGTTTCATTGTGGGCAAGGACAAAAAAAGAAGTTTGGGAGCCAGGCTGCATTAAGTTGACCTTTACTAAGACCTGTGTAAAATGGTTTTTTTGAATGTTGGTTGTTGTTTCCTCTACATTGCATACAAGGAGTAAGAAAGCTTAAACTGTCTATGGTGTCAGTTTCCCTTAGGCTGGAAGTAGCCTGGCAGAATGGAACTGATACCCAGGCATCCATGTACCATTCTTTTGGGGAAAAGAGAGAGGAGCGTGTACATTGACAGTCTTCTTGGCAGACTGCATGCACGACTTCCACCCCCTACCTGTTCAGTATCCCTTGACCCCAAACTTGGTTTTCTGGATCTTGATCTGAAGTGTCTCTGCTTCCCCTTTTCATATGCATGGCACTGGTGATATGGCTTTTACCATAGTATGTTGCAAACTTCTGAGAAACTCAAGTTTGAACTGTGGTTTTTGGCTGTGTGAGTGTGGATGAGACATAGTCCTGCTCTGTGACTTGCATACATTTCTATTTGCACATCCCTCCTTGAGCTCTCCTGTTTTCATGATCAAATAATCCAAATCAGACTTTTTAAAGAACTCGGAAGGATTCAAAAGAGGAGCATGATGGCTTCTGTTAATAAATTCCAAGTGGGTGGCTGGTTAATTTTCTGAGTGTCATACCACAAAATATTGGGGTTTTAGAATATTTTCGGTCCCTGTGTAAGGTTTTAATCTCCCAGGTATGCATAGGGGATTTCTGCATTAGTGTAAATGCCTGTATTCACCTCCATTGGTGGGATGTTAGACTTTTTACTACAGGTTACTCTTTTATTTATACAGCTACTATTACATGTAGTTACAAGGACACATGCTATATTGCTTAATATAATTTGTTAATAATTTGATTCCATGAGTGAAGTAACAGTAAATGTCAGATAAGAGTTTTCAACTAACTGGCAAATGTGAACTATCAGAGTTCATTATTAGACTTTCCAATTTTAAAATAACTCTTATTTCACTACTGTTCCTAAATCCACTCCATTTACACACAAACTTATGAAATGCATATTATTAACAGTCTTCTATTTTCTTAAAGTTGTTTGGCCAATGTCACTTTTATAATTAAGGAAATTTCACCACAGGTTCCTTCTGTAAAGATGAAGGGGAAAATGGAAAAGCAGTTTAACCAATGACAGAAAAGTGGCATATTCGTTTGTGTTCCGATCACTTTGTAGTCTATTAAAATTCACAGAAATAAGATTTTGGGTAAATTTACTGTATATAAATATATATTTATATATAAATAGATCCGCAAGTTCCAATTTAATATATAATTTACCTTTTTGGTCATGCAAACAAACTGCTTTATTAATGACTGATGCTGGGATTTAGACCTGCCTAACTGACTTTCTGGTTCGTTTTGGTGCTGTACATGTTTTCCTGTGCTCATAAAAGGATCTGATGGTTATTGTACACCAGATTTCATAACCTAAAACTAATTGGGCTATTATGTTAGACTCTAAACAAACATAGATTCTACTCTATTTCTTTGTGCCTGGTATCCAGCATTCTGAGTCCTCTGTGTAGGAATCCAAGTTTCTCTGGCCCTCTCTCCTCCCCTCCCCTCCCCCCCTCAAACCTTTTTGTTTCTCTTTTTGACTGTCTTGTAAGTTGTTTCATTTTCCCATATAGTACACTTGTATTACTGTATTATGTAACACTGCTCTATAGTTTCCACACTTACTGCACAATTATGTTAATGGGTGTTACTGGCACTGAAGTGCAAATAGTCTCAGAGTACAGATGCTGAAAGGTGGCTTAGCTAAACTGGTTTTAATAACTGGTCCATCTGTTTTTTGCCTTGTCTGCGCTAGTGCTCCAACTCATTTTTAAAACCAGTTAATATTTCTGGATGGATTTCCCCAGTTTAGACAAGGCCTAGTTCAGAAAGGATGGCTCAGTGAATAAGATGCTGGGCTGTGAATTGGGAAGATCTGCATTCTATTCCCTCTTCTACCAGAGACTTCCTGTGAGATTTTTTTGGTGAGTCACTTAGGCTCTCTGTACCTCCATTCTCCATCTGTAAAATGGGGATAGCTATAACACTGTATCTCATGGGGTACTGAGGACATACGCAATATAAAATTGTGATGTACTTAGATACTGTGGTAATGGGGGCCATATCAGTACTACAGATAGATATGGGCCCGATCCTGAGATGAGTTCCACACGCTCGACACCCTTGAAATTAATAGAGAGTTTCAGGCATCTACAAAGGCCTCTTTCCCAAAGGAAGATGAGGGCTTTCACAGAGAGCTGGTCTGCTTAGCATCAGAAAGGGAGCCATGCATTGAAGGCAGTAGTGAGGCACCAGGAGTCCCAGAACTTCCACCCAAAACAGGCTAAGTGGAGAGAACGTAATAGCAAATTATCTGTGGATCTGTCTGAGGGTGTACTCAGTGGCATGGTAGATCTTGTGGTTACTCGGCATGCCTAGTCACACTTGTGCATTTCAGTGTCCCGATGATTAGAGTAAGAGTGCCTGGTGCTGCTGTTCTCTTTCCACAAAAGAGGAAAGTGGAGGAGAGGAGTTGTGCTTCTCACACAGTAATTGTGAGAATCAATTTCTGCCAGTTTCCACCAACATTAGAAAATGGAAATGAGGGATTCCACAGAAACTCCACTTGCTGAACACCAGTTGCAACAACTCATTGTGTGAACAAACCAAACTGCTTTCCTGCTAAGAAGTCTGCGTGACAAGTCAGCCACTGATTGACAAATATGAAAAAGTGAAGGCACTAGATCTTGTTTGGAGCCTCTAGGTGCTACTGTAATACAAATAATAACTAAGTCTCCAGGCTGTGGATTTTTGATTAGTGTAGACAATGTCTGGATTGGTTCAGTGGAGGAACACTTCTTTTTTTTTCTATAGAAAACCAGATGGATAAGATTTCATTATTAGGATTCCACACAAAGGGGACATTCTTTTCATTATCTTGAGTGTTTGAGTAAGTCCTCCTACAGTGCATGTGTCACTTGTACTTCAGGCCATAGAAACTGGTTTCACTGGTCATCTAGCATGTTTTTGTTGCTTTAGGATAAGAATATTTTTACGGGACTAGGAAATAACAGTGGTGAATTAGAGCATTGCACATATACATATTTCTCTCTCTCTCTCTCTCTCTCCCCCCCCCCCCCCTTCTCTGTACCTGTGGTGACTTTTTTTTTCTTTCCCCCCTCCAGGTAGCTGATCTGTGTGAGTTCACTTGGCTCATTGTGTTTTCTTAAGCCACAATTACTCTTTCTCTCCAGTTCTTACAGCCTGGTTTCTGTGATCTGTGGAATTTAGCTGCCCTTTGTGCAGTTAAACCTCCCTAGTAGCATTTTATAAGCTACCAGTCTTAGCAAATCAGCTTAATAAAACAGGGGTAAACACTACTGTCAGAGCTATACATAGGTGTGTTTGTTTTTTTCTGTTCTGAACTTTTATTTGTGTTTCCTATGTTTACTGGACTAAGCACAAGAGGCCAAATATGAGATTTGATACAGAGATGTAGGAATAATTTTGATCCGAGAATATTAAATTAAGCATATTCTTTGTATAGCAAACCATTAAGTATATTGCATGTTTTTCCAGGAAGAACTCGGGATTTTCTTTAACCTCAGCTCCCCACAAAAAACTAAATACTGATTTTGTTAAATGCATGGCTTGTGCCAGTTGTCTTTAAAGACTGTAGAAGGTATACAAAATAAACATAGGCATGCTGGTCAAGAGCTCCAATTGTTACCTACGCTGGTGTGCAATGTTATATCACGAGAAGTCAATGGACAATAGCGGGGAGTAAAGCTTCTTTGTTTGCAATTCTCACCAATAGCTGCAAGCCATCAGGCATTAGAAATTATACTGAAGGTAGGAGTAAACTACTGATGACCTTTTTGGGGCATGGGGGTTCAGTGCTCCTTCCGAGATCTTGGCTCCTTCTTCCTGCAGGAGTGACCTTTCTTCTAGCCATGGAGAGATTGGGGTGTACTGTCTCTTGAAACCACTGTGAATGCTGGTCACAGGAAGTGAGGGGGTCATCTTCCTCCACCCCCAAAGAAAGTTTGCAGTGTGTTTGCTACATTCTAGGATCATAACTACTCCCTGGAATCACAGAGCACAGCCACTGGGCTGCAGGAGTGGCTCAAATAATCAATATTTTCTTTACATGCCTGTGTTTAGTGGACTAACAGTAATTTACCTTAGATTAAGGAGCCAAGAGTCCTTTTCTTGGTACATCTTTTTTCCACAAAGCAGTTTGATTTGGGATGATACTACATCTGGCCTCTTTATATTGCAGAAGGTTCCGAAAAGTAGTTCCTAGTATGTGCATATATTAATTCCTGCATCTCTGCTTCCAATTTTGTTGGCTCCTTACTAATTCAGAAACCACCACACTTGACTTTGGGGAGGGTTTAAATATAAGCAATACTCCCTGAAACAGAGGTTTGATCTGAGGTGGGATTTTAGGGTTGGTGTCGTTACAAGAAAACCCCGGAAAGTTAAGTGTTTGAACTGCACATTAGGAGAATGAAGATTGATACTGTATGTCCTGTGATGCAGTCCAGATAACATGCTGTTCATCTGAAAACTTGACAGTTTCCTATAATATGACACTGAACATATCCCAATGAAACAGTGGAGCAAGGCATCTGAACTGCAGATGTAGAAAAAATAAGCACCTGGCTTGGGTGCATCCAGTCTATCGCTATGTGAAACAAGCACTCTTCTATTGGTGCATTTTTCTTCTTATCCCCTTTATTTTTCATTCATAAATCCAGTAATCCATAATAATGTTCTTCTATTTGCGTGGCTGGAATTTAGTTTTATTCAGAAGGCATTTTGCCCTCTACCTGATTCAGATGTACTTTTATAATGTCTGATAGCTTCAAAGTACTATACAAACTTTAGCTAGTCTTCATAGGACTCAAAGTAGTAAGTAGTAGTATCCCCATTTTGCAGCAGAGGAAAACATACGAAAGTGTGTGGTGGTTCTTTTAAGAGTGTCTCTCAAAATGACAGGTGTAAGCTTCAATTTTTGAGGTTGCTGTAATTTCAGGTTCAATTTCCTCATCTTGCAAGTGAAAAGGTGTTTATTCCTCCTCTGGTATATGAAAGTTAAACTGTGTTCTTGGCTTGTGTAGGAGCACCAGTAGTAATAATTCTGCATTGGGAACTGAATGAATGATTCCTGTGAAATGAGTCAAAATAGAAGCCAGCTTGCTTTCCCATAGCCATGTTGGTTGGCTCTGTAGAGGTAACAGGTAGTCAGTTTACTGAGATCAGTAAAATTGGGAGCTCTGACTTTGAAGGCCCTTGGGATCTGATCTATAAAGTGAGAAGGTGCCACTTTTCTGGTCGTATCTGCATATTTAACTGAGTCATTGGCAGAGCCAGATCTAGAGCTAGGAAGCAGGGTCAACTCACACAAAGGTGCTGAATTTCACCCCAGGAGGGGCAAGCTGAAATGATGGCTTGATCTTTATTGATCTAGTGCCGCATAGTTAAGAGTACCACTTGATCTATGCTGACTTCTAAATTGGTAACTTGAAAGCCCTCAGGGACCTGGGATGTCTCCCCCTTTTATTGCAGCCCTCACAGGTTCTTGTTCCTCCTGTTCAACAAGAAGGCTCCTTGCACTATTTCCCAAACACACACCAGTTCTGCACACTCATCCTGGTCCTGTTCCCCATGCATTCCCTTGTGGCACTGAACCCCTCCTGCTCCAGCTGGCAAGCAAAAGAGTTTGGGGCAGGTGGGGTTGGGGATCGAGGATAGGAACAGGTGGGATCGAGAGTAGGAGAAGGTGGAACACTGAATGCTCGCCCTTGCAGCTGGTATGCTCCAATGGACTGTGCCCAAGAACTCTGGGTCTCACACCTTTTGCTCAGTCTACTAGACTGTCTACGTTTGGTGGGGGTGAGGGGTGGGAGCGTTCCTTTGAAAGAGTGCTGTCAGGCTAAAAATCAATGTTTTAAAGAGGCCTTACCTCTGGACATTTGGGTGCTAAGCAACAAGAGTATATCTTTTAAAATGTGAAAGAACAAGCATTTCCTTCTCCAGTCTGGAAAAGCCATGTTAAAATGTCGTTTTCCTAGTGAAAGTCTCCTTAATAATTATGTCCAGAGCATCTTGAAGATGTGCTTTTTAAATAAGTGTGGACCATACTGAAGAATAATGAAGACCAAAAGCTATTTCTCTGTGGATCAATTTCACTCCATATGGAGCCCTTTGGATTTTGATGAGCAAGATCATTGTTTAAAGATGATGATGATTTAGAACTTTTTATGTTCCAATCTAATTAGTGAGCTAAAGTATAAGGTCTATGTATACTATACCAGCATTCTCAACAGTGGGTCCGCGAACCCTTTCAGGGGAGCTAAAACCCAGAGCTCGAGCCCCAGCACCTCCCGCGAGCCAGGAGCTGTGGGGTTGAAGCCCCGATCCCCGGCGCCCCCTGCCCAGTTGAAGCCAGGAGCAGCAGGGCTGAATTCTGGAGCCCCAAGCCCTGGTGTTCCCCACGGGGCAGAAGCCCTGAGCCCAGGGGCAGAGTTGGGGGGACACAGAGGTATTGCCCCCCCCCCCACCCTGAAACGACAGTGCAAGAGCAGGGTAGTCGTGGGGCAGTTCCAACCCCTCTTCCCCCACCTCCTTCTTTCCCTGGTCAGGTCGGAGGTGGGAAGCTAGAGCTGGGCAGTGTGGGACAGCTGCTGTGCTAGCTGGTGCCATGGAGCAGGCAGCCGGAGCATTCCCTTGTCTCCTGCTGGTGCAGGGATTGAAGCTGCTCCTCAGTTCCCAGCCCCTTTTGCTCACACAGGTGGTAAGAGCTGCCTGGGCGGGGCGGGGGGGGCGGGGGACCAGGCTCCATGGCTGGCAGAGCCCTTGGGGAACAGGAACCGCGAGGGAGCCCTCCTGGAACACAGGCCCTAGCTACCCCTCTCCCTGCACCCTGAACTACCCCTGCCTGCACCCTGAGCTACCCCCTGTCCACACACAGCCCCTAGCTATACCCCTGCCTGTACCCTGAGCTACCTCCCTGTCTGCACACAGCCCCTAACTACCCCCCACCCTGCCTGTACCCTGAGCTACCCCCTGTCTGCACACAGACCTTAGCTACCCCCTCCCTGCCTGCACCCTGAGCTACCCCCCCCGCCCACACACAGACCCTAGCTATACCCCTGCCTGTACCCAGAGCTACCCCCCCACCCACACATAGTCCCTAACTACCCCCACCCTGCCTGCACCCTGAGCTACCCCCCCGTCCACACATAGACCCTAGCTATACCCCTGCCTGCACCCTGAGTTATCCCCCCGTCTGCGCACAGACCCTAGCTATACCCCTGCCTGTACCCAGAGCTACCCCCCCACCCACACATAGTCCCTAACTACCCCCACCCTGCCTGCACCCTGAGCTACCCCCCCGTCCACACACAGACCCTAGCTATACCCCTGCCTGCACCCTGAGTTATCCCCCTGTCTGCGCACAGACCCTAGCTATACCCCTGCCTGCACCCTGAGCCACCCCTCTGCCTGTGCATAGCCCCTAGCTATCCTCTGCCTGGACCCTGAGCTACCCCCCATCAGCACACAGCCCCTAGCTATACCCCTGCCTGTGCATAGCCCCTAGCTATCCTCTGCCTGGACCCTGAGCTACCCCCCATCAGCACACAGCCCCTAGCTATACCCCTGCCTGCACCCTGAGCTACCCCCTGCCCACACACAGACCCTAGCTATACCCTTGCCTGCACCTCTGCCCCGCGCACAGCCCTTAGCTACCCCCTGTCTGAGCTCTGAGCTATTTTCAAACTTTTTGAGCTGAGCCCCCTATCTTTGAGTTATAATTTTTGGTTACCTGTGCCCTTCCCCCCGTCCCCCCAACCCAGACAGGGGGGTGGCCTGTTGAGGTGTGTCAGTGGGTGTAGGTGGTTTGGTTACCTGTGCCCTCCCCAGACCCTACCGTACAGAGCTGACTCAAGCCCCGCTGGCTCCTGCCCACCCAAAATAGAAGTCAAATTAGACGTATGCTCAAGCCCTCCGCAGAGCCCCAAGACACGCCCCCCCCCCCCCCCCCCCTGCTGGGCCCTGGAGTTTTTATAGCATGTTGTGGGGACCTCAGAAAGAAAAAGGTTGAGAACCGCTGTACTACAGAACCACACTTCCTAGAAAAGTGTTAGAATGGAGAGGCCAATGAGGCTGTAACATTGTGGTTTTTAATATTGACACTGTGCTCCTGTACCGTCAATGGAAACGGTATTTGGCAACATAGCTTTTTGATTTCATGTTGGCTCATAATTCCCATGACAGTTACAAACACCTCTGAAATTAAGGAGATTGGGGAGAGGGAGAGTGGGAAAATGAACTACCTCAGCTTGGATTTTGAGAAGTCACTAGTGTCTAATGTTCCCAACTCGCTTTACGTATTTAACAAGCACTAAAATGGCAGAGCATATTGAGAATTGAATGACGACAGTGAGTTATCCTTGGCAGTGGTTGGCCAGCAAGCTGTTGAGGCTGTGCAACACTGGGATTAGCTGTGCCTGGATAGTGTCGTGGGTCCATTTTAGTCTGAAAACTAAAGGTATTTATGCATAAAAGCACATGATATCCAATGCAGCAATAGCACTTTTCACTCAAGGATTTTAAAATGCTTTACACATGTTGGAGTAAGCTTCACAGCAAAAATATTATGCCTGGTTGTGGGTAGAGACATGACTGAGACACAGAGAAGTTGAGTCCAGGACACAGTATAATTTAGGGCTTATCTGCAAGGAACAGCAACACGCAGTAGGGAGGGTGTAATTTCTAAACCTCACTAACGCGTTGTGTACTAATTGGTCCGCATGGACCCTGCTAGTGTGCGCTAAAAGTTCTCTAGAGCACTTTAATGTGATATAACAGTACTACATTAAATAGTTCAGACGTTTTTTAGAGTTCAGCATAGTAACGAAACTGCTGCATTTGAGTGTAAAATGATGTTTACTCCCTGCCTCACCTTGCTAAAGGTATCTGCAAGTTGAGATTATCAGTTAATAGCTAACTGAACAAATGGTGTGTGTGTGTGTGTGCAGTGGTGGTTAATGGCATTGGACAGAAATGACAGTATCATAAGTGTTCGTTTGTAATTGGCCACCCTCATCCCAACCACAGTGATAAAATGCTTTGTGTCTCACTGTGCCACTCCTAAATGACTTCTACTGTTACAAGAACCAATATCAGAGTTCAGCTTATTCTTTATCTTGTCAGCATGGTTTCATTACAAGGGCATAAATGGAGAAGTGTTCAGATGGGAAGGCCATGATATATAATCGACTTTACCACTATATGATGAATATATTATTCAGCAAAATATTAACAAATCCAGCAATTAGTACAACGATGACTGTACTATTTTAAATGTGTTTCAGTGACACTCTCTGTAGTATTTCCCTTTAACCTTTTTAGATTAAAACACATGAGATGTATGTAAATAATAATGGATCTTATTCCTCCATTTGTTTGTATTGCAGTAGCTCCCTGATGCCTCAGTCAGGGCCCCACTGTACACGTACATAACAAAAATACAGTTCCCTGCTCCAAAGGCTTTACAATCTTAAAACCAATCCTGCAATTGTTGGGGACCCCTGCACCCATGTGGAGGCCTGTTCAGGCATTGGTGCAGCAGTCTGTCCACCTGTTCGCATTTGCAGGATCAGGGCCTAAGTGTATGACAAGAGAACACATAGCCACAACAAATAGATGGGGTGGGAAAGAGCACAAAATACTAGTGAGAGTAGTGATAGGTGGAATAAGCAGAATTAATAGTACATCAGAAGCCTAGCTGCTTTGGGGTGTTTTGTAGGCATCATGGAGAGGTGAGAGATTTGAAGGATATCAGGTGTGTCTTGGTCCTTGGCCTTGCTATGATCCCCCCCTCTTTTTTTTTTTAAAAAGGAAAGTATATGTATATACTTATTATTTTTTATATATATATATATAAAATTTTTTTACAAGGAATTCTGAATTTGCTTCCATTTTGCAGGGTTCAAAATGTAACCAGTTTTAATGTTAGTTTTTTTAAATGGTTATAAACACTTTATTTTAAAAACATTTTTTGATAAGTGAAAAATGTTAATTACGTTTTCAGTTAAAAGAGTTGCAAAATAATTAGAAGTCCAACAGTTTCTCAAACACTTTTGTTTTCAGGAAAAGGTGCCCCACCCACCCCAGCAGACTAAGGCCTGTTTAAAAGAAAAGTCAGCCTGTCTGTCTTTATCCTTGTACTAAACAGCCATCAAATTTTGCATATCCCCGATCAGCAGTAGGGGCTCTTGTGTAAAACACGCACATGTACGCACACAACTTTTAGTGAAAGACAGAAGAGCCAGGACTCCTGAGATACAGTTTATTGGCTAGGTTTAGATGATTATGGTAGCTAATAGTGGCTTTCACAGAGCAAAGTACAGTATAATACAGGAGCAATGTGTACCTTTCTGTAGTCCAGGAAGTGCAACTCTTGTTTCAACTCCAAACAAAATCTGTGTTTGTCCTTTGACTAATATTGCGAATGAGCAGCCTCTTTTGTTTTCTGTTAATACTGCACCAAACCAGCACTGCAAACTTAGTCATGAGAGCTTCCAGGTCCTTGCACTGTAGTCACTCAAATGAACTTTGGTTGCTAAAGAAAACGACAGACTTCAATGTGTTTAGGTCTGGCTGGAAGACAAGAATTCCATTTTGTGAAAAATTGCAAGATTTTGGCATTTGGTTCCGTTTGGCATTGAGACCTTTGAAAATGTTTTGTTTATTTTAAAAAAACAACAACAAAAAACCCATTCCTCCTTCAACCCCTCCCGAACAAGAGCTAATAGTCTGTTGATTAGGGCACTCACCCGGGATGTGTGAAACCCAGGTTCAAGTCTCTCAGCACTGACTGATTCAGACCAAGGCCTTGAATCTGGCTCTCCCAGATGTGTGCCCTGACCACTGGATAACTGGCTGTTCAGGTTTCCCCTCTCTGTCTGTCTCTCTTCCTGATGAAAGTTTTGTCAAAACATACATTTCTGCAGAAAGTTTTGGTTTTGACAAAATTGAATTTTCTGGAGGAGAAAAACTGTCTCATGATTTCAGTTTGCACAATGACCATACCGCTGAAAATGTTCTGAGCCTGTGCTTTGCAAGAGGTGAGAGAGAAAGAGAAAACAAACACACCGGTCTAAAGTTTCTGTTTCATCTAGACACTGCTTGTAGCCTTACATGTGTACTGATAATCCAATTCAGTGCTTTCATACTGTTTCCCTCTTCTTTTTCAAGGTGTGTGATGATGCACCTTTTTTTCTGGGGTTAGTGTCCAGTATAGAACAAGTTACTGGGTATCGTGTTCTGAGAAGCTCTCTTTGAGGCCAGAGCAGTGTGGTAGAGCCATAAATGAAGGTCAGGGTTTAGGTATGCTTGCAGTTTGAAGGAGTGGGAAGAGGAGTATAGATGAAGCTTGTTCTGTGGATAAAGAGCTGTCGGTCTGGCACCTTTCATGAGCAGTAAAAGAAAATTGCTAAAGTCTGTGTGTTTGGGAAGGGGGGGGGGGTCGGACACCTGTCCCTTTTAGAATATCTTCTAGAGAATGCTAACTTTCATCTCTAGCTGAAAAAATTAAGAGTAACAGAAGGCGGGAGAAATCCTGTATAAATGGAAGTCTACACGTAGGAGCTGCAGCAATCTGAGTCAGACCTATGGTGCAAAGGCCATATGATTATAAAGTGTGGTTGCCCCTTGCTATCATTTGAAAGAACAAATGTTTTCTTTCCTTCAGATTTTTTTTTTTTTGTATACTGAAACATCAATTCTAAGCTGGCTGTCCCTGGAAGATGACAGCATGCTGAGTCCCATGAGGGACAGCATCTTGTGTTGCTCCTTAGCAACTTCTGGACCCATGGATTGCTGTTGGGAATTGCATCCAGCCCTTAATGTGTAGAAGGAAAGGTTGCCTCAAGATGGGTCATTTGTGGAAAGAAGGGTAAATCTTTAGGGCTCTGGATATCTTGGGTAGAGAAGGGAAGTGTATTTTGGCTCTGGGACATGCCTCCATCTGTGCATGATGTTTTCTCTCCCTCCCAAAAATTTCGTTGGGGCCAGCCGGCCCTACGCATGGGTTAGCGATAGAACTAGTTGGGGAAAATGGTGCTGGAGGGAGAAACTCATGAATATTTTGCTCACAATTTTCCTGATTTTTATGCTGTATTCAAAATTTTAAAAAACGCAACTGCTTTAATTATGGTTTAAAAAATAGGGTGCTGTTAGGTGGGAAAACATAATACTTCAGCAAGGTTTTTCCCCTTCTTTTTGTCCTTTCTGTTCTGAATGACATTCTGGGCCGTGAGCACCCAGGATCTGTTTGTGAGGGAGTTAGTGCGCGGAGCTCTCTCCACAAAAATGTGGATAAAAGGGGAGTGGAAATCCTTGCTGGCTAGCTGATTTAACAAGACATCAAAACAATTAAAAGTGTGTTTAAGCTGTCAGCACAGTGAAAATAACTCTTGTTTTGTTTTTTAAAAAAAGCTCTCTAGCTTGGTTCCCTTCTGATTCCTTTGCTGGAGGAGGTCTAGTGTAGCTCCAGGATTTGTATAGCACACAGAGGTTCATTGATTTCAACTGCTCTGCTACTTAGGGGCAGTGGAACTGTCCCTAGCAATGGGGAAGCTCATGTCTTTGGGGACCAGGCTTTCTTGAGAACAAGCTCAAAACTCTGGAACTCATTTATGCAGGAGTCTTGCCGCTTTCGAGTCCAAATGTAAAAATGCACCTCCTTTGCCCTCGTTTTCTCTCAAAGTCACTCATCAGATATGGGGTTTGTATGGATAGCTAATCAAAACCAAAGTTCCTAACATGCAATTTCATACATCTGTCCCAGGAGAAAGTGCACTGGAGCGGAGAGGAAACCTTCCTTTGTTGATGATTGTCAGCTTGTGTGTTTTTTAAGTTGGAAGAGCACGTGGGTGTCATGTTGATGGGCATGGTGTAAGTACCTGCATCGGATAGAACCTGAGTCTCCCATGTTGCAATGTGGAGCCCTGCTGCTATGATGCTGGCATGACCTAGAAGTGATAGTGTGAGAAATAAGTAGGATCATCTTGGTGTTTTATTCTACACATTAAAACAGGAAAAAAATGTTTTGAGCCAAACTCTGTGCTGTCAGGTGTTATGTTTACCCATGACAATTTCATTTTCATGTGTATGGCATGCTGACATTAAATGGTTATTTTAAAATTAAATACTTGTGTAATGTCTCAGTATGTGCTGTGGGGACCACAAGGTCTCTGAGCACAAGTTTTCTTCCCCTCTGTATGCTCTTTGTGCAGCTGTGGGCAGCAGTTTCCTCAGCAGCCTGGCACCCCGTGTTTGCTCACAATGAGCATTGTTTGGGAGGAGGCTGGCACAGTATGCTTTTGCTCTGATTTGATTTCTCTTTTGTACAGTCAGTTAACATGACACTACTTAATCCCACTCCTTGTTGGCAATTTTTCACCTGCTATTAAAGTAGCAATAAATGATCATGACTTTAATTGCAAGAAATTAGAGACAAAACTTTGTTTCAGTGTTTGCTTTGTGCTTTTGTCGGTGCTTTTTGTATAGTCAGTTACGTTGCTTCTCTTCTATTTTTGGTGTCTCCTCTTAGTATGGGTATTTCTAAAAAAATAGGGAAGGCAAAGAAAAGTCTTAAACATGGGGAAATGTAATTGTGAAATCATAACATTTGGCAGGGGGACTCAGGGATATATGTAACTCTTTCTAATTCATTTTAAGACTGAAACTACTTTTACCTAAAAGTTTTTAAACTGACTACATTACAAATTGATACCGTTCCTTTGAGTGAGAAGCGCTCTGTGTTAGCAAGCTCCATGGTGAAACTCATCTAGTTTTTAATTATGGTAACTGCAATAGTTTTTTTAAATCTCTATTGTTTATATGATGCTGTGCATCTTAAAAGGAAGGTGTGGTCCAGTGGTTTGAGCAAAGGATTAGAAGAGGAAGTCTTGACTTCTCTTGGGCAAGTTGCTTACCTTCTGTCCATTTCTCCATATGTAAAGTGAGGATCCAGTCTGTCTGGAGGTGCTGTTGTGCAGATTGATTAGATGTTTGTAAAGCAGTTTGGACTTGAAGAGTGCTAAGTATTCCTATTATCAAAGCACAGTACAAAGGCTAATCCATACTTTTTGGATTTAGAGCCCAGTCCAGCACCCACTGACATCAATGGAAGACTTTGCATTGACTTCACTGGGAACTCTGTATGCATGTCTCTCTCGTGCGCACCCAGACACCACCTCTCCATCTTTTATTAATGAAGAATCTGAGACACAGGGCGGGGTGGTCGGAAGTTATTTTTCATGACCACACACAATTGGTGACGGGGATATGGCTGGGATTAGAGCTGAGAACTGTCTTCCTTCCATGCTAGTTGCACTAAGTATCCTTGCTGCCTCTTTAAACTTATAAATCACTAAAACAGGAACTTGGGCCTGTTTCAAATTAATATGGTTACTGTGGCAGGTTGTCATTGGGCTGCGCTATTAGTATCCCTTTTTAAGCACATTCTGAATACATGTTTGGCCCAGGGAAATATTCTGTATAGTTATCTCAAAAAATGTTTTTGCAGCATCAAGTACAGGACTCACATTTCTTGTCTCTTGGCACTCCTGCCTCCTTTTCTAATGCTGAGTGATTTTTTGTGTGTGTGAGAGAGATGCACAACTGCTCTTACCCTGTGTTGTCTGCTGCCTTTAGTGAGGGGTTTTAAGAGAGAATATTCATTCCTAGAAGCGCAAACAGTGCTTTTAAACTATTTTTCTTTTAAATCAAAGTAAATTGCCATTTGTGGGCAGCGTTTTCCTTTTTGTGGTGCAACCTAATGGCGCTATTAACACATTGCAGTGAGCGAGGGATCTAGGTGAAGTGTTTTCAGCTTAAGCACATACTATTCAGTCTTGAATAATGTCTTGAAACTGTGACGCCCTGCCTCTGTGTGGGTGTCTTTAGCTGGCAGCAGGGCTGCAGGAGATAATTATTGGAGCCTTTTATGAAGGCAGAGTGTCTAGGGGCTGCCATATGCTAGCCTGATCTCCTTTGCTGTAGCAAAAGCTTGTTAAGAGTTGATTTCCTTTTCTTTTTCTTCCCTGTAACACGGCCAGCTGCCTTCTGAGCACCCCCTTGTGGTGAGGGGCACCTCTGCAGTGTTCTGCCTCTGTTTTGCCCCCACCCCCCGTCTCTCTCATCCAATTGCAGCCTTTCTTGAGGTCTGTTTTTTTGTTTTTAATTACCACAAAGTTGTAAAACCCAACCAACGCAACAAAAATCTCCTGCCCAGCCGTAAGCTAGGCCTAGCTCTTTCTCCCTGAGGTACCAGCGGGAGAAGATGCAAGGCCTGGCCTGCCTACTTCTAAAGGAAGAACAAAACTTTCAACTGGGTCTTCTTACCCAGCCCCAACTCCCTTCCTTGGGCACTCTAGGAGACCCTCTCTCCCAGCAGCTTCACTCTGCAGTTATCCTTCTAGCTCTGAAATGCCCCCTGACCCTTTATAGCCAAAGTGTAGTCCTACCTCCTTAACTGGCTCAGCTTGGACAACTGCTCTGGCACAGGGGAGCTCTTATTATTTCAATCACAGGGGCCTGCCACCCTGTGACATTCCCCCTATACATTTCATCTGCATGTGAAAATCGTTCGCCCCTGAGAATGTCAGGAAATTAAATTGTTTACTCAAAATGTCTGTCGTGAACGCCTACACTAGCCCAGGAGAGCTCTGAGACATTCCTTCGAGCAAGCCCAGAAGAGTGGGAGCTGTATCTCTTCATCTGAACTGTAAACGTAAAGTTCACCCACAGAGTTTGCTAGGCACTCTGCCCAGACAGTTTTAAAATTAGACTAAAATCCTGCATTGTTGTAGCCATGTTGGTTCCAGGATATTAGAGAGGCAAGGTAGGTGAAGTAATGTATTTTACCTCATACACCTGGTCTCAGGAAAATCCCCTGCATTTATAAATGTGCTGTGAACAATTTCAATCTTTTGGGAATATTTGGAATGTCCTCCCCATGTTCACAAATATTTCGAGCATTACTTAACCTGAAATGAAGTGGACCTCAGATTGAGGATAGGTGGCAGAGGAAAGGCTTGTGGTGCATGCACAGGACTGGGAGTCAGAATTGGGGTGTGGAGGGAGTCTATTCTTGTCTCTGTCATAGGCTTTATTGTCATTTAGGCAAGTTAATCTTTTTGTACCATTGGATGTCTCTCCATAGGGGATTTAATCTGAAGCTCTTTGATGCATGTCAGGTAGCTAGCAGCATGTGAGTCACACCAATAGTGTGCACACGTAATGCCTGTTCTGTTTTCGATTTGCATGGTGTAAACACACGGCATCTGTTTGCTGTGCACTGAAGGATAGCACTTTCCAGTGCCATCCCAGGGTTCTTTACTTCACCGCTGAGCAATGGGTGGACAGAGACTGTTTTCACTGTGAATTGTGGGATTCAGTTTAAAAAAAAAATCCCATGTTTCCACTGTCTCTGCACCGTACTTCCTTTCTGGGCTGGCGTGCGCCGGTTTTTAAATTGCAGTCGACCAGCACGGACCCAGCAATTCACGCTGCTATGGCGACGGGAGCGAATATGCGCAGGCTGCTTGGGTTGTATTACAGCACTTAGAGCTGGACGAATTCTGCATTGGACTTTGCCTGTTGCACCACCAGACATGATGCAGGAGCAGGAGAATATTCTATGGCAGCAACAACAGAAGGGTGTTCTGCAACTGGTGGCAGCAGGACGAGGCGGACTGGTTTCTGGATCGCCTACGCAGCATTCAGTGCCATTTCTGGGTCTGGGAAACCAGTGTGGGTTGTCGGGAGTGGATTGTTCTGTTGAGCTAGGGTAATTAGCAGTGGCAAGAAACCTTCAGGGTCGGGAGGGCTACTTTTTAAAGATTTAGGCAGAGCTGGCCAGGAGCTGCGGTGAGAGCAGACCATGGAGAAACAAGTCGCCATGGCAATCTGGAAGCTGGCCAACCCAGAATGTTACCAGTCTGTAGCCAACCAATTTGGCCTGGGGAGAGCAAATGCTGGGGCTATTCTCATGCATGTCTGCTATGCTGTTGAGCTGGTGCTGTCTAACTGGGTCATGAAACTGGGTACTGCTCAGGAAACTATTGATGGCTTTGCATGCACGGGGTGCCCAAGCTGCATTGGGGCAATTGATGGAACCCATGTGCCTATTATTCCGCCCCTCCTTCCCAGGATGCAGAATTTATAAACAGGTGCATTTCTTCATGGTGCTCCAAGGACTTCTGGGTCCCTGTGACAGATTTACAAACATAAACGCAGAGCGCTCTGGGAGGGTCCATGATGCTGGGATCTTTTTAAATGAACGGAGAAAGGACTGTTTGTCCCCAGGAGAGCTGTGGACATTAATGGTGTGGAGGTTGGTCCGGTTATTCTGGGAGACCTGGCTTATCCCCTGATGCCCTAGCCTAGATAATGAAGCCATACACTGGCCGCTTGGACAGAAGGAAGAACATGTTAACTATCACCTGAGTAGTTGTAGAATGGTAGTCAAAATGTGCATGTGGCCATTTGAAAGGCAGATGGTGCTGCTTCTAGAATAGGTTAAAGGCAGCAGAAAAAAATGTTCCGGCCAATATAACTAACTGCATGTTGTGTTTTGCACAGCATTTGAGAGAAAGGGGGAGAGTCTTACCTGACAGGTGGGCAGCTGAGGTGCGGAGAGTTGTCCGGAGGCTTGAGCAGCCAGCAAGGCATCCCATGGAGAGTGCACACATCCCATGGGAATGCTGTCAGGGATGCCTGTTGTTTGTATTTTGAGTCACATGCCTGAATGTGTTAGCCCGTCGTGGGGGTGTTGAGATGCAGACTTTGCGAGCGCTGGGATATTGCGTGTGGGTGGTTGAAGTTTGATGTTCCCCATGTGCGTTTGTCAAAACCTTATGAATGTTTTCAGTCTTATTTAAAGGATTTTCTGTGCGAAATGTGATGACTCGTAATGGATGTATTGTAAATGCTTTTACTATGAAAGAACAATTAAAAAAAATAATAAAGTTTTAAAGCAGCCAAAACTAATATCTTTGGTTATTTTTTTTTTCCTAAACAGTCTTCTTAAAAGCTTGTGTGTAGTTGGTACTTTAATTCCTGCAACAGTGCAAACAAAGTTCAAAGTGCAACAGCAAGAACACTTTAAATACACAACAGTTTTGTGTGTGGGTGGAGAGGGATTGTATAAAGTTACAGGTGAATGTATGCCTTGTCTCTGTCTCCTCTTATTGGCATAGGGTCTGGGACTGAGTGCCTCAGCTCAAAATTCTCAGGGGCGTTGCAGGGCTCAAAAGAGCTGGTCTTCCAGGTGCAAGTGTCTTATCTGGTCCTACCTCTGGGTACTGAAGTGAATGGGTTCTGCTGGGAGCACTGCTGTGGGGATGCAGAGGGTAGGAGTGGCTTCTGTCTCAGTAGCCAGCATGGTCCAGGGGCTGAAGGACATAGCTGGGTCCTAAATTATGGACCTGCTTGCCTAGCAGGAGGGCATTTTGGCTTAGGGTAGTGTCCATGAGTTGCTTCTGCAACTGTCTTTTTCCATGCTCACCTTCACCATGACAGTGCCGTTCCTGGCCACTGTGATGTGTTCTTGGCAACTGCAAGGATCTTCTGTATTTCTTTCTACCTCTGGATCTTAATGTACAGCCTGGTTTTCTTCTGTGACTCTGCCATGAGTTGTGCAAACATCTCGTCCCGAGTCTTCCTTTTCTGCACCTCAGGTTGTCCAGCCTGTCAGCAGTATGTAGAGGCCTGTCCTTGACCGTCTGGTCTGGCTGTTGCAGGTGTTATGGAAATAGTGGGTTGGGAGGAAACAGTTGCTGCTTGTTCATATGTCAAAAAAATTTTTTAGTATGTATGTGACCTTTCCTTCCTCGCACTCTTGGGGGAACATCAGAGCTGGTAAGTGGTCTGCATACGTGGAGGGTGCTGGGTGCATTTTTAATTTCAGTCTATTATATATGCTTTTGTGCCGCTAGGGGTGGGGGCAGGGAGAGCGATGTTCCAGCTTTGTTTGTGCGCTGGAGGCACTGCTAAGGCGTCAGAGGTGTAAAGGAAGGGTTATGGGGACATGGAGGCTGAGCTGGACAGTAATCCCCTCTAGGCTGTCTTCACTCTTGTTGACGTTACACTGAGGCAAGTGACTTGGAGGCAGAGAGTGCTCATATTCAGAAAGGCAAAGGGCAGACCAGTGAGATACACTGTGAAGTTATTCACCAGGGTGGCCTCTTCCCTCCCCCCCCCCCCCGAAATGTTGCAGGAGTGGAAGGGGCTGGCAAGCTCTCCTAGGGGTCGTGGCCGTGTAGCTGCGTCTCAGTCTTAAGTTCTGCTATTATCTCTCCCGCAGACATGGAGAAATTGTAGGATCCTATTTTTCCCTGCATTAACTGTTACTACAATGCGTGTTACAGGGCACCTGTACCTCACCAGGAAGCAGTATTGTTTGTTCCTTCACAGGGGCATGTAATGTGCACTTACACCTCATGTGACCTCCAAAAACTAGCCAGATTTCTTTTCCCGTAAGCCTTGTCTCCATAAACTATTGAATTTTGCACAAATGAATGTTATTTTTACAAAGGTGAGTGGTACAGACTGCAGCTGGGCCATTTTGAAGCAGCACAATAATAAATTGTAAAGATAGGTACCTACATGCCAAAAGTTCCCTTCAGGGGATCTGATTTTTCGGCCCCAGCCTGGCTCAGGCTCAGCTGATGCAGGGCAGGAATCTGGGTCCATTGTAGCAGGGCAGAACTGGGGCTGGCTTTCCAGGTGTCCATCATCGGAGTTTTGAGTCACAAAAATCCTGACTCTCGGGAAGGCTCCTCTCTGGAATCCTCCTGCTTATCCTCTGGGGGCTAGCTGGTCGTCTGTGGCGGGGTGAATAGAGCCTGGGACAGGTTGTACTATAATTGTGTAGAATCCTGTCCAGGTCATCAAAAAATGGACAGATCATATGCCCCTTGCTAAATTGTCTCCTTTTTATCCCGTGTTTCAACGTACTTTCTCCTAAGCAACTTGCTGTTTATCTGGCACTGGTTGGCATCCCGGTTGGGATCCCTCGTGGACATCTGCTTTGCAATGTCCACAAAAAGGTCCTCCTTCCTGTGGCTGGCCACGAGAGCTTTCTGAACCGAAGCATCTCTGCAGATGGCGATGAGATCCAGGATCTCCAGGCAGTGGCATGAGGCATGTAGTTGGGCTTCTGGAGAGCTGTCACAGTTGTATGGCCAGAATAATGATATACACTGGGATTCAGGAGCAAATAAACAACATCTGGCTCTTCATCCTGGAAATTTGACACCAGGGCAGGGAGGGCACACAAGTAAACGGACAGGTCAGTAACTTGTATTGGACCAACCTCTTGGTGAGAGACACAAGTGTTAAGAGTTTATGCAGAGCACTTCTTCCACCATCACGGCAGGGCTACAGCAATGCTGCAGGTCAGTAATGTCAACCTGCAAAGCATGTGGGATAGCGGTTGGAAACCTGTAAAAAGTGAGGCGCAGCAATTGTATGCGCACGAACAAAAGACTGAAATAATTCAGTCTGAGGCAAACCTAGCCTAGTTTGCAAGAGGATTCCTGATAAATGCAGTGTTAGTGCGCAGTGATGAGTTTCATTGTGTGCACACAAGTGTTTTCAGACCACATTAACTTGATTTGATCCAATTTAAAACCCTGATGTGGACAAGCCCTTAGTTTCCCCCATCTATCAAATAGGATAATAGCAATACTCTCTCTCAGCTCTGTTGTGGGACTGATCTGATTGTGAATGATTTTGAGACTGTAGGATTGAGGCTGTTATAGAATTGACAAAATATTCATTATTATTGTTTATTACCTATTTAGACACTTGATCTTCATAGCTGTCAGCAGTTCTCCATTCAAAATCATTTTTTTTCAGGCTACTGTTCACAATTTAAAACCCAAGTTGTTATGATTTGACTGTCCCTCGTTTGTGATGTCTATGAAGGGGATAGTATGATGAGACTATCACTTAGGGAATGTAAAAATATTTTGTGTGTGTGTGTGTGTGTGTATGTATGTGTGTATATGTATGTGTGTATATGTATGTATGTATGTATATGTGTGTATATACACACACACACACACACAGACACACACACGCTTGACTCAACTGTCTCTTAACAGGTAATGTCTTAAACGTATATAACAGTATTTACTTTATATAGAGCAGAAGACTAGCTACTTTTTTTTTACATTCATGCAGTTAGGGCTTGTTCTTTGTGTATCCATTGTCTTACCACTTGTGTAGACCACTTTCTCCTGTAATTAGTCAGTTGAGTTCAAAACCACCTGTTATTTTCAAACATGAGCAAAACAAACCTTCAGCTTTAAATATTGTGGAAGCAAGTTGTGTGCTGATGATGAGCAGGTTCCCTTCTTTATTCATTCTGAGATATTCGTAATGAGCAAATCTAGTTTCCTTGGCTGTAGCTTTGATTGCTCTTATGATGGATCCTCTTCCTTGAAAAGACCATACTAATTCATGGGAAGTAGTAAGTGCAGTTACTATCATCCACCAACCACACGGGGATTATAATGAAATGGTGCAAACTGCAATAGACACTACAAATAAATGAAATGGGGCCTGCTCCTAAACCCACTGAAGTCAGTTGGAGTCTTTCTACTGACTTCAATGAGCTTTGGCGCAGGGCCATAGAAAGGTGATTGTGTGCTAAACAAGAGGCCATTGAAAAACTCTCTCATAAAACAGAGTTAGCTTGAGATTTAAAAGATGCTGTAAGGTTGATTCAGTTAGCTTCGAATGAAAAAATTACCACTTCCCAGAAGGAATGATTTCTCTTTCTCATATACTCAGGGCTTGTCTATTCTGAAAGTTGTTCTGGAATAAGGGAGGGTATGAATTTAACGTGGAATAGCTATTCTTGAATAACTCCATGTGGGGATGCCCTTATTCAAGGATAAGAGTGTCCGTGTCCATGCATGGAGTTATTCCTGAATAGCTCCATATGTAGACAGGCCCTCAATACTCATCTATGTACTGTTATAAAATTATTTTTATCATGATATTCATCCCAAAATGTAAAGAAGAGATTTGAATGCATGATCTGCTGACTGAAAATTGATCAGAAGAGCATAGCAACTTAGTTTTCGAATGCTTATCTTACAATATATCGATGACCAGGTAGCATCCTTGCAGATTTTCTCATAAGAAGGACAATGTTTCACAGTCCAATTATAGAACCTATTTCTAGCAAAATGAGGCCCAGAATATCAAAGGAGGTTCCAAGATTGCTTATTTCTCAGCTGGAAAATGGGATCTTTTGACAAAATAATACTTGGAGGTTAACAAGTCTTTCAAGTGACTAACAAGTAGCACAAAAATGTCATTAGGTGTCCTACGCCAATTAGAATGGGGTAAATAGAAACCATTGGCCAGATCACTTTCAGACAATGAAAATGGAAGCAAGTAATCAAATAGCTTATGACTGAAAAGGGGGAAGGGAATTGACTATTTTTGGCGGAGCTCAGTGTTCTAAGCTGGGCAGTGATCTACGGGTTGTCTTGTAGACCGTCCTTTTCAGTTCTCTTGTAAAAGATTCCTTGCTCATTTAACTTTCCCACCTAAGTGAAAGTTTCTAGAGGTAACTTCAGGAGTCAGAAAAGGGAGAAACACAGCAGCAGATCTAATGAGGGTTTTTTAGCACTGTGTTACAACACTCTGGGCCCACGGATTCCTACTGAATGAGTGATTGTGAGCCATAATTACAAAGAAGTAAGAAACTGGAATATGACTAAAGATCTCAGCAGGATGCATGATACATGATGTGACTTGAACCTAAACAAGCTCCTTCTCAGACCTTGTGAAAATATCTGTTTATAGGGAACTCTAGGGTGGCACAGGAGAGCTGACAAAAGGCGCACCTATGTCTATTCTGCTGCACTGGACCCAGGCAGCATGAACTTTTCTCCTCGAAATGGAGGTGTTACGTTGAATTCTGCCAAACATAACACTATCTGTCGAAATTATTAAAACAATTATTTTTAAGCATTTCCCCCATTTTTTTCTATTTTAAATTTTAAACTATTTAATGACAGCAGACATTGAGATTCAAAATTTTTATAACCGTTAAAACGTAAATTGTCAACCTTGCATGTCAAAATATACAAAGTAAATAGCCTTAAATCAAACTCTCAAGTAGCATTTTTCTTACTTTGCCTACTTGTAAATTTCAGTTATTATTGATGAAAATATTTTTCATTGGTTTGTGTGCGTACGGTGAAATTGTTGTTTATCAATATTATTGATTTAAAAAAAATTGAATCCTTCCAAGCCTAGTTGGAGGAGAAATTTCCATCTACGCTGGAGAATGGAGATCAGGAAAGTGGATGGTAAAGAGCACAGCTATTCTATTGACAGCCAGCTTGTGAAGACAGAGATTGGGCTTCTGTTCTCTAACTTGTGTTAAACTCTAGTTGAGAAACCTTTTGAGAATGTATAGGAGATTTTGTTCAATGTGCCCTGTAAGGAAGCATCCACCAGTTTTGAGGTCACCTTCTCATACGAAACATGCGGAGCTTGAAGAATCAAGTCCTATAACTTTAGTCTTTCAAAGGCACCTTTATGCCTGGTCTTGTAAGGCAAATGTGAGCTGCACTTCCCAAAAGTGGGGTGGGTCAGGTGGGAGGAGCTCGGAAGCTCAGTGGAGTGCTATGTAACCTTCATTGGTTGATGATTTCAGTACTTGGAAAATAACTGGTTAATTTGGTCAGAGTTTGCCCATGGACGACACCCAAGTTTCTATAGTTGAAGTGCATGAAAGTAACTGTCATTTGTTGCATGTTTTATATAAAAGGATCTGTACTAGACCTTAGAATTACTGGGTTAAAGACTATGTTTAATATGATTCTAACCTCTGCACCTGGGACAGAATTGTTTGTGTAATCTCTTCGGGGGGTTTTCAGATGAGTCCAGTTAATCTCTCTGTGCAAGTATGTACAGCAATTTTGCTTTTAGTGCTACAGCAACAAAAAAATTGCTGCTGTTCAGAAATAAAGCAGTTCTACACTGTAATGCCATTGTCTGGTTGATTATTTTGATAAGGGCCTGCAGAGGTAGATGATAAAATCAGAGCGTTTGGCATTTATGTCTGTCTTGTAAGAGTGATTTCAGCAAAAGTTGTTTACTTCCAGAGAGGTCTGGAGTGCTAATCCTACAGCTCTCCCCAGTACAGCGACAAACCTGAGGCTCAGCATCTCAAGAAGCAATGTTTCAAAAGAACAGAAGCTCATCCACCTCCTCTCTGACATCCAGGGGGCAGAACGTTGTGAGAGTTTATATAATGGCAGGCATCATCAACTTCATCGGTACTTTATAGGGTCTTGTATTGCAGTCCTCGTCATAGTAGCCACTTCTGAAGCTTGACACCATTGGTATAGCTACTTTTACCACTGTAAAGATTTAACACCAGTGATATTTGACTGACTTAGTGTCATTAACTTACAGCTCAGATATAGGACAAGAAATGTGATGATGTAGCTTAGTCCAGACAGTAAATGATGCACTTGTAGGCTATGGAACAACTTAAAGAAGAAGGGAAGTGAGTCTGTTTTAACGATTAAGAAACAGGTCAAGCCTTTATTGTGTTGATTGTGCATCTAAGGCAGGGGCTCAAGAATTCTGTGGTATTTCGAGTCCCATATCAACATAAAAGTTGAGGGAACTTGATGGCAAATTTAGCATGAGGATGTATACTGAAGCATCTGTTTTTGGTCAACTGCTGGAGGTGGAATACCAAGACTTAATGGGATAAGGCTCTTAATTGCATTATGGATAAAAGTAACTATTTTTTACGTTAAAGTTAATAAAACCCTAAAACTTTATATCCTGATTTTTATGTAAATCACTTAACATTTAAATCACAATTTTTATTTACATTTTAGTTTCCATTCTGTAGTCTTAAATTGCAAAAGTGGATGTTTCTTTAGTTTCCTAATTGTTAGAATTTTAGACTTTACATTGAGATTTCCCCTCCCCCCCACTATGGACATTCATACTTAATCTATACTGAAAAGGATAAGTCTAGAGCCTCATTAACATCCTTACTATGAGAATAGCAGTTTCAAGCAAACAACGTGTGTGTTATGTGCAACCGACAGCATCTTCTGATTGAACTTCCACTAGTCAAGAAAGCTGAATTGTTTCAACTGGGCTGTACTCCTCCCTCAGAGTGCGTACGTTTGAAGTCAATGGGATTTGTGCTTCCAAGTCATTTAGGTGCTGCTGACAATTTCACTCTTAGGTACCTATGTATGGGTTTAGGTCCAATTTTAGCCTTCGTGCATGGAAAAATTCACAATAACTTTCATATACTGCAAGTGTAAATAACTCTTCATTGTTAACAGTGAGGAAGTTTTGTTTTGAGGTGATGATAGAAGGGCATTTTCTGTTGCAAAACCCTTCAGAATCACAGCGTGACCCTATCTGTTCTGATACTGTTAGGCCCTCAGTTAAATGACAGACCTAAAAATGAAAGTGGAATGGTGGGAACACATGGCACCTCAGCTGGAAGTTCCTACTACAATCAATCTGTAGTGTATGTACAGTTTGCTGGGTTGATTGGCATCCTGTAGCTCTAACAACCCCCTGCTTTTAGCGAGGGTTAGACTAGATGATGATTCTCTTGTGAGACCTGTGTGCATTACACACACACTCACATCAGTATGGGGAAACAAATCCGTTTTAATTATACCATAATGGGTAGAGTGTGATTCTAGAACTAGCACGGGGGAAAAAAACTTGAGATGTTTGATTAGTATGAATGGATCTGCAGCTTTATCTGGAAACTAAATTCAAAAGTAATCAAAAGAAATGACAGTGTGACTGACTCATTAAAACGTGCTGAGGGTGTGGTCCCTATAAATTAACAATCTGGGGCCATTTAAAGACCGGAATTGTACCTCTCCCAAGATTTTGATTATTCCTTGATAACTGCACTAAGTAGCTTTTTTGCTCCTGAGGGGTCAGGAGGTTTTCTACTAAGGCCTTGTCTACACTGGCAAGTTTTTGTGCAGTAAAGCAGCTTTTTGCAGTGTAACTCCAGAGGTGTACATACTGCCAAGACACTTTGTGCACAGAAACTGTGCAGCTGCAGCACTGTGAAAAAACACCTCTGACGAGAGGTTTACAGCTTTCTACACTGGGGCTACAGTGCCATGGTGCCAGTGTAGAAACCCTGGTCGATTACAGTGCTACGACTGGCCTTCGGGAGGTGTCCCACAATGCTGTTCTCACCTCTCTGGTTATTGGTTTGAACTTTACTGCCCTGCCTTCAAGTGACCAACTGTGAGCCCCGCCCCTTAAATTCCTTGGGAATTTTGAAAGTCCCCTTCCTGTTTGCTCAGTGACGCATGCAGAGGTCTCTGCGCATCTTTCCAGGTGACCATCCCTGCTCCATGCACCAGGCGATCCCCTGCTTGGAGCAATGCCGAGCTGCTGGACCTCATCAGCATTTGGGGAGAGGAGGCTGTCCAGTCCCATCTGTGCTTCAGCCATAGGAATTATGATACTTACGGACAGATTTCACGATGCATGGCAGAAGGGGGCCATGACTGAGACACACTGCAGGTGCAGGGTCAAAGTGAAGGAGCTGTGGAACGCCTGTATCACAAGGCGTGGGAGCCGCTCCAGTGCTGTGCCCACTAGCTGCCGGTTCTTCAAAGAGCTGGATGTGATACTCGGTGGCGACCCCACCTCCACTGCAAAGGCCATTAGGGATATTGAGGTGGCTCGCGTGCCAGTTGAGAGTGGACTGAGCCAGGAGGAGGAAATCTTGGACGAGGATGTGGAGGTGAAGGGAGACCTAGAGGCAGAGGACGACTTGGAGGTCAGAGATGCATGTAGCCAGGAGCTCTTCTCTACCCCGGAGGAGGCCAGCCAGTCTCAGCTGTCAGATGTTGGCAAAGCGCAAACAGGAGAGGAGGCCCCTGGTAAGTGGCTTTAATTTTGGGAATCGCTGAAGCGAGTTGTTGTGGGCAGGAGGGTTACAGAAAGCAGGCTTTTGTCTGTATGATGCACGTACCACCACATACATACCTAGTCTGAGCGGCAGAACAGGGTGTTGATTGACTCCCTCACTTCACAGGAATGTGCCTCCGAGATCTCCACAAAACTCTCATGGAGATACTGGGCAATCCGCTGCCACAGGTTCTTTGGCAGAGCTGCTTTGTTTCTTGCCCCATTAAGGGTAACTTTCCCGTGCTACTTTTCTGTCATCGGGGAGGAGGGGACCATTGCTGCACACAGGCGAGCTGCATAAGGATCAGGGCGGAAGCCAAGGTCTTGGAGAAGACCCTCCCTTGATTCACTGCTCACCCTCAACAGTGAGAGATCTTCCATAACGAACACAACCTGTGAAAAATGTGGGGGGCAGGAATGATTATAAGGCCCCCTCTACAGTGCTGGCTGTCCCCAAGAGCCACGTGCCCGGTGTACAGTATGGTCCTGGAACACTCATTTCCCCTGCCCCTGCGGTTACTTGCCATTTTGGGAGTCTTGGGGCTCATGTGTTCTTGCCTCGGGTCAGCCAGTTAGTGACAGGTATGTGAATAGTGGCTGTGTTCTAAATCACTGAATCAGTGGTCTCTGTGTTGCAAACAATACTGCTTCTGTAAAATGTATCCTTTTGGCTTCACCGAGATGACCTTGGGAGCCCAGCCTCCCTCTTTATCGTCGGCTGAACAGCTGTGCAGAATTAGAAAGCGGCCACGAAGAACTAAAGAGGACTTTCTGCGTGATGTCATGATGCACTCCGCGGCCGAAAAACAAGAATTGAAGCAGTGGCGGGACAGTGAGAAGAAGGACCGAAAGGAGAATGTGGCGCGCCAGAACGAAGCCACAGAGCGGCTCTTAAACATTATGGAGCGCCAAGCAGACACGCTCCAGGAGCTACTAGCACTGCAAACTGAGCAGCTCCGTGCCCGCCCCCACTCCCTCCCCTGCAGCTGCTGTCGTAAAACTCTTTCCCTTGCACCCCCCAGACACCGCCAACACACTCTTATCAACCTCCTGGCTCCAATCTGTACCTGCTGCATTCCACTCCTGCCCCATCACAGTCCAGCCCTGCAGACTCCCAGTACCCACTGTACTCAACATCCGTCCCTCTGCACTTTAGCCCTGCTGAAGTACAGTACCCGCTGCACTGTACTCCAGAGGACAAAGTTGCATATGATACCTGGACATACAAAAATCTTTAACCGTCCTGGGACCCCACTGTGACGCTGTTCCCCATAAAACTTTATGGGGAGATGCTTATAAATGTATATATGTAACTAGAATATGTTTTATGCTACATGTGCCATGTAACATATCTCTGTGAAAGTTATGACCTACTGAATTTATTCCTCCTGTTTGTATGCATGTATCATTGTTGTAGTTGAAGTTATGAATATCGGTTGTATTTCTTGAGAAAGGAATGTGCAGGTTAAGTGCCCAATCAAGAAGCACTTAACAGACAATAGAACTTGCAGTCACCAATCCACATTTGAACTTTGCCAGGAAGGTGACTGGTCCATGTGACCCCAACTCCATTTGGTAACTGGATGCTACACAGGGAGAGGGAGGGGTGTCCACCCAGAGGAGAAAATCTATTTAAACCCCGAGGAAACCCCTCCATTTTGTCTTGAGCTGGCTAAAGGAAGAAGCTCTCCACCCCCCAAGGAGACCTGAAAGAGACTGAACAGAGGACAAAGACATTAGGGGGGTGAGTGATTGCTGGACCCAGTGAGGGGTTTATCTGTACACAGGGTGATTAGACATAGAACTGCGTGTTCTCTTTTATTTTATTCGGTAATTCACTTTGTTCTGTCTGTCGCTAATTGAACTCACTTAAATCCTATTTTCTGTACTTATTAAAATCACTTTCTACTTATTAAGTTTCCTTGAGTACGAGTTAGTGCAAAGGGAGAGCGAACAGGTGTGCATACTTTCTATCTGTGAAATAGAAGGCGAACTGTTTATGAGTTTACCCTGTATAAGCTTTATACAGGGTAAAACAGATTTATTAAGGGTTTGAACCTCCTTGGAGTTGAGCAGCTGGGTGTCAAAGGCAAGAGCGCTTCCAGGGGCCTTACAGTGGTGAGTGGACTTGGTTCGGACCTGGGTCTGTGTTTGCAGCAGATCAGTGGAATCTGGCTCAAAACAGACCGGATTCGGGAGTCCCAAGCTGGAAAAGGCCTGGAAGCAGGGGCAGAAGTAGCCTTGGCACACCAGGTGGCAGCACCAAGCAGGTCTCTGTGGCCCCAACCCGTCACACCCACCTCCTCCTGGGACTGACCCTCCCCCCATTCCGCACAGGGCTGATGTGTTTTTTGTTTGTCTCTCTTCTCTGGTTGTTGTTTTTTAATAAAAGAATTGTTTTGGTTTGAAAGCAATCTTTATTCCATTAACGGAAAGCAAACCGAGTTCTGCAAAGCAACTGGCAATTTTCTTAAACCTTCATAGTGCATCGTCTGCACCAATTACAATCACCTCCTAGCATTATAAGCACTGCACTCCAGAGCATAGCAACAAATATTATGGCTTTCACCTTCAAATTGCTGCCTCAAGGCATCCCAGATTCTTATGGCCCTGCGCTGCGCCCCTCTAATAACCCTGATCTCTGGCTATTCAAATTCAGCCTCCAGGCGCTGAGCCTCAGCGGTACAACCCTGAGTGCAGCTTTCACCCTTCCCTTCACAAATATTATGGAGCATGCAGCACGCCGCTATAAGCATAGAAATATTGTCATTGGCCAGGTCCAGCCTTCCATATAGGCATCGCCAGCGGGCCTTTAAATGGCCAAAAGCACACTCAGCAGTCATTCTGCACTTACTCAGCCTGTGAACCACTCTTTGTTGCTGTCAAGGTTCCCCGTGTATGGCTTCATAAGCCACAGCATTAAGGGGTAGGCAGGATCTCCCAGGATCACAACGGGCATTTCAACTTCCCCTACGGTGATCTTCTAGTCCGGAAAGAAAGTCCCTGATTGTAGCTTTCTGAACAAGTCAGTGTTTGGAAAGATGCATGCCAGCCTCCGTTAATGTCTAGGAAATGCCCACGGTGATCCACAAGTGCCTGGAGGACCATAGAGAAATACCCTTTCCGATTAATGTACTCCGTGACTAGGTGGTCTGGTGCCAGAATTGGAATATGCATCCCCTCTATCGCCCCTCTGCAGCTAGGGAAGCCCATTTGTGCAAAGCCATCCACAATGTCATGAACATTGCCCAGAGTCCGTGTCTTTTGGAGCAGGATGCGATTAATGGCCCTGCACACTTCTGTCAACACATGTCCAACAGTCGACTTTCACACTCTGAACTGGTTAGCAGCTGATCGGTAGCAGTCTGGAGTAGCCAGCTTCCATAGTGCAATTGCCATGAGCTTCTCCAATGACAGGACAGCTCTCATTCTCGTGTCCTTGTGGTGCAGGGCTGAGATGAGCTCATCACACAGTCCCATGAATGTGGCTTTCCTCATGTGAAAGTTCTGCAGCCACTGCTCACCATCCGAGACGTGCATGACAGTGTGATCCCAGCAGTCAGTGCTTGTTTCCCGAGCCCAAAAGTGGCATTCCACTGTGGTCAGCACCTCCGTGAATGCCATAAGCAGTCTTGTGTCGTAGCTACTATGCGTGGCAAGATCAATGTAAAACTTCTCTTGCCTTTGTAGTTTAAGGAATAACTCCACTGCCACTTGTGACGTGTTAGAGCGAGCAGCATATTGGGTCAATAGTGCGGTATCCATTCCTGTAGACGGAAGAGGCAGAGTGCACAATACACAAACCGTTGAAAGATGGTGCCAAATGTGGACGGAAGCACAGGGATTGCTGGGATGCGAAGCAATGCATCATGGGGCATTGGAACAGGACCCAGCATGCCCCGGGATCCCCTCCGCCTTCCCACAACTCTTAGCGGCAGAAGAGGAAGAGATGCTCTGTGGGATAGCTGCCCAGAGTGCACCGCTCCGCATACCTCTGCAAGTGCCGCAAGTGTGAACACGCTATTGCACAGGCAGCCGTCAGTGTGAACACGCAACAGTGGTTTCCCTTCAGCACTCTCTGAGCGGTGCTGTAACTCTGCCAGTGTAGACATACCCTAAATCTGAATAGTTACTTCCCTTAAGGTGATGTCAGTGCATCTCACAGCTTAATATGGCATCTTGAAATGTTCATGGACAAAGCAAGAATGCACGCAAATCAGCGTGTGTAGCTAATATATATTTGAAGTATGTATATGGACTGCAAAACAATATTGGGCATCTGTACATGATGTACTTAAGTAATTTTGCTGGTAGAACAATTAACTTCCTTAAGGACCAGGGATGACTGTGTGGATCTGATTTGCAATATCTTGCAAGCATAAAATCCTGCTTTTGCACATGTAGATGGCTTTGTGCACGCAAGCAGAGTGTTTTTTGGGTTTTTTTTGCATTCAAAGGCCATGTGCACTTTGCAGATATTATGGGCACATTTGGTATTGCTTGCTTAGAAGTTGGCTCTGTAGCTCATGAAGTGGGAGGTAAGCGTGCCCAGTCTTTCATGTGTGAAATCCTAATTTGTGACATGTATAGTTCATGTATACTTAGCCACTGGTAGGCTGTATATTGTATGTATATCAAAGTGAAACATATCTTAAGTGACTCCTCAAGGGATGAGCAAAATCAGTTGTTTAGATGGGCCCATGAAGAACCAGCTGGTTCTTCATGGACCCAGCTAAAATTCCAAGTTTCCAGCATGATTTATATAATGGTTTTAAAAGCTAAAAAATGTTAAGGGTCTTCTGATTTACAGTGGTGTAACTCCATGGACATCAGTGGACTTACTCCTGGATGTATAGCTCAAGGTAACTGAGAGATGATCGGGCCCTGGGTGGTGGGTTGTTTTAAGCTAAATATAAAAATCATAAAGCGAAAGTAGAATGTTAATATGTATCTAACATGCCAATTCAGGCCAGTTTAGAGACCTAAGTGCCTGAGCAACTGACAGCTGTGTTTCTAAAGTTCCATGTTCCTTTCTTACATATACAATTGCTTGTTTGGCTTGTGTAGCCAGCTGTAAATCTGAAAAAGGACCTGACATTCCTGCATAGGATTCAGTAAGAGCGTCACCATCTCAAACCTTCCAGTCTCCTAGAAATGAAAATGAGAGAAGTGAGTAGGGGAAGATGGGATCAGAATGGTCACAGTGACATTGGTTTGTAATCACCACCATAGAAAGTACTTAAATCCCCCATGTTTAAGATTTTCTTCTCATTTACTTGCAATCAGTCGATAGATGCAGAGAATGGGGGTGAGGGTTGTGATGGTGGGGAAACTCTGGACAAAAAGTCTGAAGTGAGGAAACCAGCTGTTGTTTCCATGCCCTTTCTCCTTCCCGCGCATCTCCTAAACAGAAGCTCTCTTGGGTTGTTACATAGCCACCTCCTCAGCAAAGATAGAGACCATTGTAACTTGGTTGCTTTAAAAAAACCCCAAACCCTCTGATTTGTCATTCTAAAGTCGTTTAGATTAGCCGCTAGCTCCTTAACCTGCTGTGAATCTGCTGTGTTGTAAATGGTGCAGGCAGCTAATTGAGAACCTGGAAAACACTAGCTCAGTCTACCCGTGAAAGGTACAGCTGACTTGTTGGCCATAAGCGATGCTCTGGAGAGAGGGGGAAATGAGAATGTGTGGCTAACTGAACTTTCTCATGTTACTGTAACTATCAAGGCAGTTGCCTAAGAATCTGTGGGGTTTTGGCCCAAGGAAGTGTAGTGTTGCCAGACTTCATAATTGTTAAAGGGACAACATCAGGTTGAAATTGAGTCAGTCTGGAAGAAAGTCGGGGTAACGATTTCGGTTGTACACCTGGCCCTCAACCCCCTGCCAAATTTTGTGGATTCACAGTTACATTTCTCAACTCTTTAAAAAAAAATAATAAAAAATCCCCCCCCCCCCCCTCCCCTGTTAGGGTGACCAGATAGCGAGTGTGAAAAATCGGGACACTTTTTTTGGGGGTGGGGTGGTATAGTTATGTATATAAGACAAAGCCCCTAATATTGGGATGTCTGGTTACCCTATCCTCTGCAGCTGTGTGAATGCAACAAGGGAAACCGACTGTACAGGGTCACTATGATACACAAGCTGCTCTCCAGTACAAAAAGTGAACCCATTGGGAAAAGTAGAGAGAACTTTTGGAGCCCCGCTGACTCCAGTGGAGGAGGAAGAGATGGGTAGAGTGTATGCCAGTGGAAAACTTCCATTACCTGACACAATGAACCCAGTTTACTGATATTGTTTCCAAAGGTGCCCCATGAATAAAATCATAACTTAACCTAGAGTAACTAAAAGAGAGTCATGTTTTCAATCAGACCTTAAAGGCAGCATGTAGACAGGCAGTTTGACACTAGCTCAGAGGCTATTCAGCTTGAATCCTGTCCTTAATGAGTCAGTTTTTAGTACCCTTTGTGTCTGGGCGGGGAGCGGGGGAGGAACCAAGATGCAAAATGCTTTAATCGCTTACACAACAGTTCCTAGTGTACCAATCCTGCAAGATGATCTGCTATTTTAGGTTCTGTTTTTGTTTGCAAGGTGCCTTGAAGCATGGTAAAATCAATCACTAATGTTGTCCTTCGTGTCAGGTAATGGAACTCTTCTTCCATTGACATGCTCTCTGCATAACCCCTCATCTTCCACTGTTTTTGGCTCTAGTGCTAGTGTCATTTGATCACTTAGTTTTGCACAATCATATGTGATTCACATGGTGATGAATCATCCTCGTGGTCACTGTGAAACTCCATGGCCAATGCTTTGTCTTGTTGCTTCATGGGGAAGTTGGGCACATATCAATCAATGGAGTGGCATGAAAAAATACACCTATAGTTTGTGGGAATCCAGACTGATTTTTATCTTTGGCAGGATTCCTTAACTAGGCTTCCAAAGGAGGTGAAATCACCCTGGAGGAATTTTTCTTTAAAGCAGTTTGATTTCTTCAGTATCTATATTGACCTAAACAAAAGTGAAGCTATCAAGTGAAAAGTAACATATGCAAAAAATACCTTTACCTGTGCTGGTGACATCTTTGATTATTGAAATGTAGAAAAGAAATCTCTAATTTTCTTTGCATTTTATACAGTGGGATTACTCCTTTGCATTGTGTTCCTCTTGAATAGTGGAACTAGACTGATAAGTTTCACTTCTTGCTCTCTGCTTGTCTGTTAGCAGCAGTTTGGAATCACACAACAGTAGGGAAATTAATGTTTAAGTCAAAATGAAATCCTGTTTCAACTTGTATTAAGTTTGATACAACGATTTTTAATCAATTTTAACTTGGGGCTAATTCACCTGATGCTGTCTCTTTTAAAAACAGTAGCATCACTCATTTAAAAACTTGCCAAAATTAAAGATAAAGACTCAAGATGTATCCCTAGGGAGTGAGTATCATGCTGTGTGGAGTGGTTCCTGGCCAGGAGTGCCAACCTCAGGGCAGACAGTCAAAAAACAGGGAAGACACCCCAAACTGATTGTATGTTCTATAATTAGATTTCACCAACTCAGTAACAAATATGAACTTCTGAAGCACTATAACAGTCTTAACCATGGAGTCAAAAACAGTCCCCTGGGGCATTCCAGTCTGTCTTGGCACCCAGGCAAGCTGGACTTAGTGCTGCTAGTTGGTTGCCATATGCCAAAGATTGCAGAATATTCAGGTTGCTCCCAGGCCCAAGAGACCAGTTACTTACATCAGGTCAATTTGTACCTCAGATCTCACACCAAAGACCATGCGTGTAGCCAATCCTATAGTAAACTCAGGGATTATTAAATAGGAAAAAGAAATGAGTTATTTACAGGTTAAAGCAGGCACACACACACATACTAGTGCGGTCAATTAATCACAGTTAACGTATGCGTTTAGCACACAACAAATGAACGTGTTATTTTTTTAACAAGCGTTAACCGCACATCTCTGGAGACTGGATTCGGCAGCGGCCAGACGGGGAGGGAGGCACCAGTTGCGGCAGCGAGCAGGAAGTGACTGGGGACAAGAGACTGAACAATTTGGGAGAGCCGGTTAAACACCTTCCAGGAGGGAAAGAGGAGCCCAGCTCCCGCCACCTGCTCCATCCCCTTCTCCCCCTGGGCAGGGCTAGCCTTAGGGTGGTGAACAAGGGGGGCATTGTCCAGGGCATCATGCCCAGGGAGGTGCTGCTGTGTGGTTCCGGGGTAGGGGTGCCCCTTCTCCCGTTGCCCTGCTCCTTTGTTGCTGCTGTCCCTGGCCAAGCTGCTCCGGACTGGGAGCCTGCCTTCTGTCTGTTGCGCAGGGGGGGCTGATGTCAGGGTGTCCCCCTCCCCTCCCCTATGTACCCGGTCACCACTGAGCTAGGGTCGGGGAACGGGGAGCCTGTCTGCTGCTGGCTGAAAATTTTTTCAGGCTCCTGAGTGCTCTGCTTAAAGAGACAGTGCTGTCACCCCCACTGTTCTCCTCCCCCCCGCCTGCCCACACATACACATATTTGTAATAAAAAATAATATAAAGTGAGCACTATACACTCTGTGTATTCTGTGTTGTAACTGAAATCAATACATTTGAAAATATTGAAAACATCCAAAAATATTTAAATAAATGGTATTCTATTATTTAGCAGTGCGATTAAAACTGTGATTAATCGTGACTTTTTTAATCTCGTGATTAATCACGGTTAATTTTTTTTAATCCTTTGACAGCCCTAACATGTTGACAAATGAGGTACAATCTATGGTTCCAAAATGTGCTGGAGTTATAATAATATGTCAGTATTGAATGTCTTATAGCCTTATAACCTGGATTGACCCTGGGGAATCTCTGCTTTTGATTCATAGCTCCAGCCCTGTGAAAATCCAAACAGCAAAAACAAATAAAAATTAAAAAAGAGAGAATTTTCTTGTGTTCCCTTTCTTCCAGCATTTGAGCTGATGGATGGGTTTTCTTGCATGTAGCACCTTTATGGGTATGACAGGGCCATGGACCAAGTTATTGTATCGTGATGCCACAATGGCCTTTTTAGTTTTTGATAGTCCTTCTTGATGTGCAGTGGACTGTTTCTGCTGACTGGGTTCACAGGTTCAGAGCAGGCATTTTTACAGGTTATAAAGCAAAACTTACATATCACCTTATAGCATAGGACACCGACATGACAAGTGAAATTAATGCATGCAGCAACTTACAAGCATTCCATCGACACATTCTTACAAGTCTTAACGTCTGTCTTGAGCACCACTAATATGCAAGTGAACTGGTTTGATTTCCAGCTATGAATTTGTCAGTGCTCAACTGACACCTACAGCCTTGGCAAGAGCTGGCACCTGGTTTGCCAGCATAACAGTGAACAAAGCAGTGGAGTTGACCAGGTGAGGGCTTGAGCTATATCAGTCTAGAGTTCAAAGTGTGAAGATTCCTAGCAACTTCTGTTCACTTCAATTATTTCCTGCTAACTGTTCCCAAGGAACCAGTTGTTATCCTGTCATTTTTCCATGTTTAGCTATGAATCTGTATAATGTGTAGTCTTAAGTGAGCAAAGTTGGGGCCACTCTTGCTGTCAGTTACAGCCATCTAAATCCTGTGTAACTATTGAAATAGGGTGAGTTACTCTGGATTTGCAATTAAGCAGACCATTCCTTTTTCTCAGGCAAGTGGCGATCTCTGGCCTACAGCTAGGACATGAATATTTTCAAAACAAATAAGACTCGGTTCTCCTGACTTGTCTTGTGCAAAAACCACAGGACCATGCTCTTATGATTGATGGGAATAGACCAATTTATTAGGAGAAAAAGGGAAATTGTCTGAAATCTAGTCATGCACTTCTCCTAATCTATGGAATTGACAATTAAATATGCCTTATTAGCTTTTTACAACTGAATGTATTTTAGTATGTTTTAGTGAAAGCTTCTATGTTACTGAACCCATTGCCAGTAAAGCTCGGCTTATACAGGGGGTGACATGGGAAGGGATGGGGCCCCAGTGGACATGATATACTTGGGCCCCAAAATTGACTTGATGGGGCTGCTTTTATCCAATAAAATAAGATTGCAACCAGGGTTCAGTTTCTAAGCAATATACTTAACTCCTTCCTGCCTGCCTAATGCCAGCTTTGTCTAACAAAAACCCAAACAAACCCCAAATACCTGCATGCTTTATGGAAATAAAACCATCAGTTTTTCTGAGGGGCAGGGGAGTGAATTTAATGTATTTCTAAATCCTTTATAAAGTGCCCAGTTTTTTTTCTTCTGTGACATGAGAACTGAAAAGTCAGAGTCTATCACAAATTTCTCATGCTTCTCTCAACTTCTAATTTCTCAACCAGTGCCTTGGCAATATTGAGTATAGTCTGTCAACAACCAAAGAAAGTTGTTCAGGGCTTTATGTCAGCAAGTGGTTATGTGGATGAAATGTTTTGTTGATGATTTGGTGGTTAGCCATTTAGGGTATGTCTACAGCTCAATGAAGGCTGGCCCATGTCAGCTGACACGGGCTTGAGGGGCTTGGGTTAAGGGGCTGTTTAATTGCAGTGTAGATATTTGGGCTTGGGCTGGATCCTGGGCTGTAGGATCCTGCATGGTGGGAGGGTTCCAGAGTTTGGACTGCAGCACAAGCCCAAACAGCTACAATGCAATAAAACAGCCCCTAAGCCCAAGCACGAGTCAGCTGGCCCGGGCTAGCCATGGGTGTCTCATTGCAGTGAAGATAAACCTTTTCGAAGTTGTTGACAAGTCAAGCTTTCTGTTAAGTAAGTTTTTTAACCCTTCTCCCTGCCTTTATTTCCAGGGCTTTTGAGAATTATGTACCCATTCCATATAATCTGGGGGTTATAGTGGATCACAAATTGAATCTGAGTCAACGATGTGATGCAGCTGTGAAAACGGGTAATCTCATTCTGGGGTGTATTAACAGGAGTGTTGTATGTCTGACATGGGAGATAATTGTCCTGCCCTACTTGGCACTGGTGAGGCCTCAGCTGGAGTGTTTTGTCCAATTCTGGGCACCACGTTGAGAGAGAGCGAGCCCAGAGGAGAGCAACAAAAATGATAAAAGGTTTCAAAAACCTGATTTATGAGGAAACGTTGAAACAACTGGGTATGTTCAGTCTTGAGAAAAGTGTGGGGGGTGTACTTGATAACAGTTTTCAAATATATTAGGGGCTGTTATAAAGAGGATGGGGATTGATTAATCTCTGTGTCTGCTGAAGGTAGGACAAGAAGTAATGGGTTTAGGAGTTTTAGATTATCTATTAAGAAAAACTTTACCAATAAGGGTGGGCATGTTCTGGAATGGGCTTGCAAGGGTGGTGGTGTAAGCCCCATCATGGGAGGTTTTTAAGAACAGGTTGGACAAACACCCGAGGGATGGTGTAGGTACTTGGTCCTGCCTTAGCATAGCGGGCTGGACGAGATGACCTCTCGAGGTCCCTTCCAGACCTACATTTCTCTGATTCTCTAACAATTTATGGGACTAATTTTAGGAAGGAATCTTTCATCTAGCATGGGGTAAGAGCAGGCCAGATGCAGCCTGGTAGTTGTGCTATGCAGTCTGCAACAACCCTCATCTTTAACAGGACCATGCTGGACTGGTAGTCTTTATGGAATGCACATCTGTGCTCACAATGAGGGCAGTTGCAGTTGTCTCCCATTGATTATTGTGGCTCCATTGAATGCTAAGTACAGCAGAGCCCTTGGGCTCCTAACAAGTTGCTTAGGTTGTTTGTATTTGGGGGAAGAGTATGCATGCAGACAGGACTCACTAAATTAGATGTGCAACGGTAAGGTGTTGGAAAGCCTCACTGTTGAGAGGGGGAGGGAGAGGCAGGCTCTGGGCCATCCCCTTTACAGTCTTTTTCAGAATGCATTTATTTATTTAGAAGCCTGATTTTGTTTCACAGGCACTTCCAGCTTTGCCTGATTTGAGAGCCTGAAGCAAGCGTTTGATCTCTTCATTCCTGCACAGAAGGGTTTTAGACTAGCTTACCAGGCTGTTACAGGCCTTCATGAAAGGCATTAGAGAGGAGATCCTCCAGGATACCATTAACTCGTCCTTTGGATTTAGTTAGTGTTGTGAGGACTTTGACAGAACTTTCCCCTCAAGCCACTAATGCTGCCATTTAAAACCTCTCTCTGGGAAAGTGGTCTTATTAGCTCTGACATCAGCTGGGTGGGGGAACTGCAAGCTCTGGTCTTCTGTGAAACTTTTCTGAACTTCAGCAAGGCCTCAGTGTTTAAGTCAGAACTTGCTTTTATTCATTTATTATTCATGTTACAGTAGTCCATAGAAGCCCATGTTGGGGCCTGATGGCGCCAGACCCAGAGTAAAAAGTGACCCTTTCCCCAAAGAGTTTACTATCTAATTAAGAGAAGCTGCGGCCATTTTGTGTAACAAGCACTTAAGGGGATGAGGGAAACTACCACAAGAACATGCTTTTAGATGGGGCAGATTTATGTGCACAGCTAGATGATGATGTCAAAGTCCAGAGTAACTTCTGGTCAAACTTTGAACTAAGACTTTAGTTTCTGAGGCCAAGGTTGCCAAAGAAAACTGACTGTTGTTGGTTCCTCAATTTTTTCAGTGTCCAACTTGAGACACTGTAAAGAGGCTGGATTCTGAGAGGGTAGGTGCCCAGTCCCATATGAAAATCTGCCCGCCTTAAGGTGTCTCAAGTTGGGCACTCAAAATTATTAGTTACTTTTGAGAAACTTGGTCAATATTTTTGGCTGTACTGTTATGTGCTTTAAAAGCTGTTTTTTCTTGTAGACCTTAAAGAAAAGGTCCTTGTCAATAAAACTCATCTAAAAAAAGTCCTGATTTTACTCTCTGCATTTCACCCATCTTGGCTGATGAAAATTGCACTTGTGGTATATATTAGAAGTAATTTTGATCTTTTTTCACTTTCCAATGGCCATGTAGGCAGCATAACTTCCCTCTTCACTGACATTGTCAAAAGTCACAGAAGGTGAAAGACAAACAAAAGGGTTCTCCAGAGTTTCCTTTTTATTCTCTTTAGGCACAGTCTAAATTTTGGACCTGACATTAGCTTCTAGTGTCCTTGTTTTGGTTTGTGATTTCCCTTCTGGTGATAGAACTGGTGCTTATTGCAGTGAGAAACTAAAAAAATAAAACCCTCCCCCTTCTCAGCTCCTCAGACACTTGTGCCTTTAGACAAATTTCTGCACTCTCGCTATTCTCTATTCTAGTGGGCAAGTAGGCTTATGTTGTCCTGTGTATCTAAAACTCATCTATTAAGGGGAACGAACCCACATTTAATCTGGGTTGAACCTTAAAAGAAAAACTAAGATTTAAAGTGATTTTGAAATCAATCTACCTTAGCAAAGCAAATCTCCATATTAAAAATTGCCTTCCTATCCCTGCACTACATAGCTGATACTGTATGTGTGCCCTGCGTGTTAACACCGGTGAACTGATATTGCCTAGACAGGGAGCTTATATCCAATGAAGGAGAAGAATCTTCTGATTCTTAAGCCTAGTTGATGGTGCCTAAGTCCAAAACCTCTAGAGAAACAGTCTCTGCATGCCTCAGTGTGCTGAGAGTTGTAATTCTATAGGTGTCCAAAGGAAAACACATACTGTCTCTATGTCAACCGTGTTTTGCATTGTAAAAGCTCCAGTAACTTGAAATGTTTGATTAACCAGTGTATGGGGAGCAGCTGTTTGTGTCCCCACTCCCTGCATTAATGATTTATTATGGCCACAGCAGAAAACTGTGTATAAAATATGTACGTGGGTCTCACAAGCCTTGGTGTGCATTTGTCAAAGATTAAAAACCATATTGAACAATGAAGCAATTGTATGTTGCGTCACGTTTTAACAATGAGGCAGGAACCCTAGAAAGACTCATCTGGTTTAAACGTTCAGTTAATGAATGCTTATCTCCTTATGTCTTCTGCCAGTCTGTGTGAGTAAAACATTTCATGGGTCTTTGGAGAGGAAGGGCTCTCAGGGGTTTCCTTTTTTGCCATGGCCCTGTTGTTGTGAAGGGACAAAACTCTTCTCCATGCCTCTCCTGGCTTTTTGTCTGTCTTTTCCCCTCTGTTTCTTGAAGCACTGCCTGCTCCTTGCGACTTTTTCCTTGTACACAACCAACATTTGTTGATTCATAGATTTATTTATGTATTTGTTTATTTTATTTATTTAAAAAAAAAAGCCTGTGATGACCATTATGACCCCAATTTTTGTAGTGTGTGTTAGGCAGGAGGACAGACTAGGTGATTTTAGCCGGCTGCCTGACACAGGTCATAGAATTTCATTCAGTAATTCCTACATTCAACCGTCAGTATTGGTTATAGGCAAGGCAGAGGGAGAGAAAGAAGGCTTGCCAAATAGTCATGTGCTCATCAGTGAACTCATGTCAGTAGGTTGTCAGAAGTAGCTGACCAGCACTAGGTCACCAGGAGCTGTTCATTAAAGGTAGGAGAGAAATCCCTATGTTGCTGAAGACCGCTTTAGTCCCAAGGGCATCAAAATGCGCTCTGCTGATATAGTAATGGGAAAGCTGTGCCATCATCACAGGAATTGTGTGCTAGCAGCTCCCCCTGCTGCTAGTGTGGAACTCCTACGGTATCAACACTGCAGCCGATAACAAGAATAATAAACTGTTAAAAGCAAGAATTGGGCCACAACTCAGCACTTTGTTTTGGTTGTAATCGTCACTGCACTGCAGCAAGCCGTGTGATAGGGTACCAGTGGGTCCTCTTAGCAGCTGCAACATGAAGATCTGTTATCCTGAAACTCCTGTGCCTACAAACTAACACTAAATGTCTCTCATTTGTTGGCAGCACGCTCACTTTCCTTTCCTTTAAATATGTTCCTTTTAATTTCATGTGACCTTCTTTAGCCTTGTATGTGCTGTCTTGATTGGCATTATTCGCTTTAAATAAGCCTTATGATACGGTATGAAAAGAGTGCCAATGAAGCAGGTGACCATCATCAGTGCATTGTCGCACACCACATCCACGTGCCTCTTCCTCTTAGTGTATTGTATGGAGGAGCTGGAGACGGTTTTTTCTCCAATGGTTGGTCAATTTGAAAAATATTTTGCTACTGTGGGTTGTTTTGATCTCACCTTATTGGCTCTCTTGGCTGCATGCAACATGCATCCTACAGCAGGGTGTTGACCAACAATGGACTCTCATATTAACCTTTAGTGCCTTTAAAAAAAAAAAAAGAAGTAATCTATAAATGAATAGGTTGATCAGACGAGCATTGAGGGGCAAAAGGAATTGAACTAGGAATAAACCTGTTTGCTATTTACTCTATAGAGTGGTCCCAGCTATATTCTCCAGAGATGAATTAGACACCAAGGGTGAAATCCTGTCCCTATTAATTCAGTGGAAATTTTGCCACTGATTTCAGTGGAGCCTGGATTTCACTGCAAGTCTTTACAGTGGGCCTTTTTATATTGTTCCATTAGAGGACTCTAAGGGTTAGAGGACATGTTCCTGACATCTTTACTTTTTAGTTAGTGGAAATGAGACTTTTAGGAGCAGAGACTTGGCTGCCTCTGGCTTCCCAGATTCTACTAAAGTGCAGAAAAATGATAAATATCCCAATTAACAAATTGGTGAGTGTCCTAATGAACAGAGGAGGCCTTTCTCACCTTCCAACTACTCACCTTCCTTATTTCCTAACCTGTATGGATAGTGTCTTGATTGAAAAAGGAAGGATTGATAAATCTCTTTTGACACATGCTGTTCCATCTCTTCTCTTCTACTTAAATCAAAAGGAATTCAGTAATTTGTAACCATTGACTGAAACAATTGCATATTTGCTTGGGTTTGTTAAGACTGAAGTAAAATGCAGATTTTAGAAACTTCTTAGTAATTGTTAATTAACAAAAATAATACTAATCTAGCCTATTGTAGGTATAGTACAGAGAACTGTACCCATAAAGACAGAGAGCAATGGATTTTCTGTCTGATTTTAAAGTACTTACAAGTATCTTGCAAAGAGATGGGCCTTGCATTTGGTTTAGCCAAGGGTTAGGGTTAGACTCCTGATCTTGTGAGCTAAGTCCTATCACTGGGGACCCTTTGCTAAGTGTGCACGCTTCCCCCAGCTGCTGATAGTAATGACCAGCTGTATCCACTGATGACCTCTCTTAGGGTGGTTTGTGGAAGGGGAAGTAGTCTCCAAAATAGCAAAGGCCCATGCAATTACTCAGAATCGCTATCAGTTACTAATATTGCTGCAAATAACTGGTAGGATGGCTAATTGACTATTTCTATTAATTTTCTTTAGATGGGTGTAAATTAATGGGGGGAAGGGATAGCTCAGTGGTTTGAGCATTGGCCTGCTAAACCCAGGGTTGAGCTCAATCCTTGAGGGGGCCATTTAGGGATCTGGGGCAAAAATCTGTCAGTACTTGGTCCTGCTAGTGAAGGCAGAGGACTGGACTCAATGACCTTTCAAGGTCCTTCCAGTTCTGAGATATGCCTATCTCCATATATTATTATTATTCTTCCTTCCCTCTCCAGCCCTCCTTAGGTTGCGTTTCTCTTATTTCAGAATTCAGTGTCCCTGCTACGCAAATGATGAGCAAGGACTCTGAACTGGAATCCCAGAACTGCATGTGTTGGGCAAACCTTACCCTTATTAGACAGAAGAAGAAAGTCTTACGGAACTCAATAGCACTGATATATGTTTAAAATACTTATTAAAAAAAAACAAAGGCAGGAAAATAAAGCTTTTCAAGTTTAAGGATTTTGATGACAATTTTAGTAATACGGCTTGTTTAGGGATAGTGATAAAATCCGTAGTCCTGTAATGTATCTTGAAACCATTTCTGTAAATGAACATCTTAATGTTTGGTGACCTGAAGCTAGCTTATTTCTTTTCAGTTATTGCCTGAAGTGTCTGGTTTATTTCTGCGGGTTTTTCTCCCCCACTTCACTTCTTAAATAAAACAACATAAGAAGTGAAATTTGGATGCTTTTTGTCACTTTATTCAACGGCACTTTAGTTTTGGTCCTCCATGGTTCATAACTTACCTAGCTTCTAACTGTGCTCCATGTCATTTGGTGATGTTTATGGATGAATGAGTGCTTGAATACTTCTGAGGTGAACTTTGCAATGAGGTGTATGGAGAGTCAGTGCCTGGGCTTCCATTAATATTAAGGAGTCACGTTGCTGTCTGACTTCCAAAAAATGTACTCTTTTGTGGTCCATATTAGTTCTGGCTGTCCGATACTTTGTCATGTCTATTGAGATACAACATGGATGATGCTTTGAAGTTCTGTTGAGAACTCGTTGGTCCTGCGAGGTCTCATACTTGTACAGTGGGGATCATATTAAAATAATTTAGGACGCTATAGTGTTTGACTTCATGTTCATATTCATGGTGTTCTCCATCTCTGTAAAATGGGGCGGGATTGGGGAAGGGGGGGGAGAAAAACCACAAATACTGTGGCAAATGTAACTCCTCTCAGTGGTAAAGGTTATTTATTTATTTATTTTTTAGACATTCATTACAGCAGAAATGTAAACTGGGTATGGACTTGGGGGACATTTCTCTCACTTTTTCAACCCACCTAAAGTGAGAGGCCTCGAGAGTTAGCGACTGTGTAGTTTCACCTTTTCTCCAGCAGTGAAGGCTACCTCGCTGTAACTGAGGTGTATTCCTCTTCCTATGCTACAAGATGCTTTTGAGGGAGAGAATAGCTTTGGGAAAGGCGGATAGATACAGATCAAGGAGTGACATTTTTACCATTATGAAATTAAGAAAATATTGGCTGCAGAAGAAAAAACTTGCTGAAAGGCAAATGTATTCCTGGTCTAAATTGGGAAATTTAGCACAGACTTGCACTCCCGGGGCTGAGTGCAAGAAAAGCTTACTTGGGGCTCAATCCTGCAAGTGTGAAGTGCTTCCATGCATGACACTAAGCATCCTCCACCTCAGTGAACTTAAGTGGGAGTTGATGGCACTTCCATCTAATGGAATTGAGCCTTTAGAAAAGGAACCATTGCTGCATATCCCTAAGGAGGGCAGTAGCCCATAAACATTTTGGAGTAGGGCAGTCCATCTACATGGGCTCTCCTGTTCAAGTGGTTCCTTAGTAACTGCTGGTTGCAGTCAGTTTTAGCAGCGATTACAGATAATGTAGTTGGAATAAATTGTTGGGCATGAAAATAATTGATCCATATTGCAGGGTCATGATGTTAATAAAAATGCAGACTACTCAGATAGTGAAATTCTGATGCAGACTAGCTGGGCAAAGAAACCTTTGTGCCAAGAGGACAGATGGTCATTAACATCTTGAAGACATTCTGCTTAGCCAAGTGAAGGTGAGTATATGTGGATCCTGTTGGCCAGCTGAAGCTTTGTTATATCTGGAATCAGTAGATGAAGACACTCTCAGTAGATACACCCACCCACTCCTTTGATTCAAGCGTTCCTGATCTTCGGCTTTCTGCACAGGAGGAGCATCGCTCCAGATCAAGACCATGGTACTAACTTCCATGTGGTCCAGGAGGCCGTCATCTGCTGTCTTCCACACTTAGGGATTCAAGTGGAATCTAAACTTATACTCATAGGTTTTTGATGATTCCAGTCTTGGAATCATGCTGGAAAGGCTTTGTCGAGAAGGAAGATTTTGCAGTAGTATTAGGAGGCTTGATTTAGTAATAGTTATAAACACTCTGGGATCCCATTATGGAAGTCTTTATAAAAAAGCAAAGTATTTTTTTACTTTACTACATTTAAAGGGGCAATGTTGGATTAAAAATCCTACTATATTAAAAAACCAACCTTCCTTGTATTTATAATCTCATAGATTATAAAATCTGCTCATTATAAATGCTGTTTATTTTTCTCCATGTCACTCAGCTCAGACAGTAATATACTAGTCAGGTTAGCCTTTTGTTTTCAGTAATTTTCTCTTGCTGGCTGGTATTTAGCAGCACAATGCTGCAATGTTTAGGTCTCAGATACTGCTGGGAATTGTTTAAATCCACCCAAGATATATACAAAAAGAATAAATTAATGGAACTATTTCTTCTGAGCTTTAGGATTTGTAAAACCTTCCAAAGCATCAATTATGGGCCTACATTAACTTGATGGTGTCGCCTTCTTTTAAATTCATAGATCTAGCTAGCTTAAAACTATCAGAGGTGGGTGAATCCGATTAAGTTACATTTTAAGGATTTTAATCATGCTTGCATGTGGTACAGTTTGCTTCATAGCATAAGAATTGTTCAGAAATTTCAAGCACAGAAACAACAAGCCAGAACAAGCTTCTGATTTTTTTTCTGTTGAGAGTTAATGATGTGGCAATAACAAGACTAGATAACGTTTATATCTATATATACATGCAGCAACACCTGATGCCTTCTGAGAAGAGTGATTTAATATAGAGCCCTATGCCGAAAGGGAAATAAACCAGAAGCCGTAGTCTGTAATCTGTGCTGCACCCAAATAGGTTTCTATAGCTCCAGGCGTGCTATGGTTGCTTGTGGTATCTCAGCTTTGCTGCAAAGGATTTACTTGGTTTTTTCATTGTAAACCTCTTCTTTTAGAGGTTTAAATGTAGGATAAACATTTCTTCTGGGCTGAAAATTGGAATATAAACACCCGGCCTAGATATGGGAGCTTTGTGCTTTTGAACGAAATGCATTTTTTTCTAACTAGATCCCAAGAGGTCGTTTTAGTTTTAACCTTTTTGGGCATTTTCATAATATCCATGAAATGAAAATGTGCAGATTAGTTATCCTGAGCCCCAATTGTGTTTCCCACTTTGAGAGAAGAGGGGAAAGCTTTAAAGTGAATGTAAGTTTTTGTTCTCAGAAATGACTTGCTATCTGTGTAGGTGCTAGGAGTGTGTGTGTCTGTGTCCAGCTGATGGGTGTTAAATTATAGCTGCTCCATGTAGGTGAGCTGGGCAGGGAGGCCTTTTGTTGGACCTACGAAGGAGGCAGTCAGACTGCAGATGCTTGCAGTTCCTGAGTGCAAGGAGAGGAGACTGGCTGCACTGCTCTCTCCAAAGGAGAAGGGTGTGTGAGTGAGATGGATCCTGGCTCCTTTGTCCACCAGGAAGAACATAGTAGCACCTAGAAGGGCAACCCTGTGATGAAAGCATCTTTTGCTATAGTTTTTGACAAGTGTTCGTGCTGAGCATCTTTGGTGGCATCCAGCCATACCCACAAGCGCTTATATGTGTGTGCTTTGCCCAACACGTCCGTGTCTGTCTGTCTCTGTCTCTCTCTCCCCCCCCCACCCCCCCGAATCACAAATGTGGCCAAACGAATTCATAGCGGTCTTTTCATTCTTTGCTCTCAAGGCAACTGGCTGTTGAGTCAGGACTGACTGCTGCTACAAGTGGTTGTAGTTTTTGTATTTGGAGTGTGTGTGTGTGGGGGGGAATCCTGTGCACGTTGTTTGTATCGGTGGTGGTCTCAGTACAGTTTAGTCTACTGGCTATATGGAGTTGTCTTGTCAAAGGAATTTGCCCAATGGAAACTCTGTGTCTGGTACAGGGTATGTGTGAGTGTATAATCTAGATTTTAAGCACCAAGTAGGGGGATCAGTACATTGGAGATGTAGCTGACTCCAGAACTGATGACGTGGTTGCCTGTCTGAATGGGCTTTTCCCTCAGGAATAAGTTATCCTGGCTGTTGAGTGTTCTACTTAAAGAACTTACTTTTTACAAAACAATTTCAGTAAAGACTGCATCCAAGTTAGTTACTTCTCAGAAGATTTAACTTTTCTGGTTCCTTCTCCTCTTAGTTTCCAAGGGTGAAATAGAACATTTCAAACAACTAAAAGGAACGCAGCTCTTCTGAAGAGAGGCTAAGGAAGGCCCAGCAATGCAAACCAAAGTCACAACCATTTCCACCCTCTCCTCCGTCCTTTGAGCTTGTGTTTAACTTTTTATCCAACACAACATACCTCTCTTACTTACCGTTTTTGCACTAAATTGGGTAGTGAGAAGCTAGTGTAATTTGTTCTTTGGACATATTGTTGCATTTATGGTACAGTCAGTGCTAGTAAATTCCAATCAATTTGTAAAGCCCATTTTTATTGGGATTATAAAAAAGCTTTCAGACTGAATGCTCCTCGAATGGGTTTGGCAACCAGCATAGAGCCTCTCACGCCTTGAAAACAGAACAGGATTTATTCTGTGTACTAGTAGCTGAAATCCTGTGCTGTTGCACAGGTGGAATTCATAAAGTCATGTTAAGTTCGTAAAGCCCAAAAAAGCTGAGAACTTAAAAATTGCATGGTAACAGACCACAAATCCCCGTGATGGTTGAACCTGGTTATACTCTAAACAGAAAGAGCTCTCAGCCGTGCATGTAGCTGTTTCCATCGCTTCACACTGACTGTGCAGACAGACTAGGCTTCAGAGTGATGGTTTCTGGAATCTCATATAGCTGTACGAATGGAAAAATGTACAGTAACTCCTCACTTAAAGTCGTCCCGGTTAAAGTTGTTTCGTTCTTACGTTGCTGATCAATTAGGGAACATGATCGTTTACAGTTGTGAAATGCTCCCTTCTAATGTCGTTTGCAGGCTATCAATGGCAGTTCAGCTGTCCCTTCCCCCACTGCCATGTGATGCTCTCCGAGATTAATGTCAATGTGCCTGCTTGCTTGGGGGTGGGCGGCGGGGGGGCTAATGTCCCCCTGCACATTGCTTACCCCATCTTCCATAGAGCAGGGGGGACACAGGAGGGAGGGAGCTGCTGCTTTAGGCAGAAGCTGCAGCTGTGGGGGCTTGCTGATCTAATTAACAAGGCAGTGCACTTCTGACCCCACTCTTGATACCTAATTGGAAATGCGCATCTCTATCTCTGAAACACATCTTTCCTGCTGGCTTGTATGAAAAAAATTTCCCTGGAACCTAACCCCCATATTTACATTACTTCTTATGGGAAAATTGGATTTGTTGAACATCGTTTCGCTTAAAGTCGCATTTTTCAGGAACATAACTACAACGTTAAGTGAGGAGTTACTGTATTCTTTTACCACCTGGGTTTGCTTCTGTCCATAACGACGCTTTGAAACAGCGCTTCTGTGGGAGCATTGGGGGATGAGCATTGAATGTTTCAGCAGCAGCCTCAGTCTTTCTGCTTATTCCAAGGCAATGACGGGAAAACTGTAGCCCATTTGCTTGCTGGAAGCTGAAGCACTGGGTATTAATGCTTCTGACTGGGTTGCAGCCATTGTTTACTAAATCTCTCCCTGGCCTTTAAATTCCTTCTTCTTTTTCTTGCTACCTGCTATTGTAAAACGTGGTCACTAACTTTTTCTTTGCTGAATCATATTTTCTCCATAACCTTATTAGAAATAGCTGTTTAACACACAGCAAATGAGGTTAGCCAATTTACAGCAAGTTGCCATACCCCGTGGGCAGTGTGCGTGTGCCATATCGCTCGCTGAATAATGTTGTGTTTAAAATAGCTGGAACTTTCTCCAACCTCTTTTGTAGCCAGATTGTCCACTTCTCTGTTCGATGATTTTACCTCATTTATTTCTATTTTAATGTCTTTGCTGAGCAGCAAGCTCTGTGTCCTAGGTGTACAAACAAGGGAAGCTTCCCATCGCTCTGGGTGATTCCCAGAGTTTGAGGTAGGAGAAGGAAGCCGTTTGTATTGCTTCTCTCTCCTTCTGGGCATGTTCACTATTGTCTTCCAGAAAAACGAGACTCTGGGTTGGGTAGACAATGGGAGCAGCCACCTATGTAGTCAGCAGCTGTTCCCTTCACCCACACACAGAGCCATGGACTCTACTGTCGAACCTCTTTTATAGAGCAGGGGCATGTTGGCCAGTGCTACTCACTCTTTTCCTTTTCCTCCTTGTGCCAAAGGATCTTTCACTTCTACCTGGGGAGTTAGCAGAGGCAAGTAAAATGAATCCTGGTCTAATGCCTGTTCTGAAGAACTGGCTCACTAAATTGAATTCTCTCTTTGAGTCTGAGGGGAAAATTGCTCTGCATTTAAATAGCCTGCGCATAGAGGGGAAAGTGTCATGGAGTGGGCGTGGATTTCTGCTCATAGTTTGATGGTGTCCGCTTGTTGGATGTAATAAAGGAAGCATGTCTGGCTGTGTACATATGGGCTGCTTTGCCAGTGCCACCAGAGATGACGGGCCAAGTTTGGGGTGAGCCTAACTTGCAACTTCTAGCCATGTACCCCTAATGGACTTCCTCGACCTCTGGCACTGACTGCCATGGCCAGCCCCATTTTTAAAAACCATGATGCGACTATTAACCTTAAGGCAGGAGCTATATACCAGGGGTTCTCAAACTGGGGGTCATGACCCCTTAGGGGGTCATGAGGTTATTATGTGGGGGGGTCGCCAGTTGTCAGCCTCCACCCCCAAACTCCACTTCGCCTCCCGCATTTATAATAGTGTAAAATATTTTAAAAGTGGTTTTAATTTATAAGGGGAGGGGGTCGCACTCCCTTGCTGTGTGAAAGGGGTCACCAATACAAAAGTTTGAGAACCACTGCTATATGCACAGGGTTTCCTAATGAGTCCAGGACTTCACAGTTCGCTCCAGCAGGAATTGGGAATGGCCTCACATCTGGCAACCCTTTTGGGTCATGACATTGAGCGCAGCTCTTGTAACCTGTTAACATTTCTAAAACAGCTTAACAATCCCTTAGGGACGTTCCACAGCCCCTTCTTGCCCACCAGGGGTTGAAAAGAGGGAACTTGACGGACGTAAATCTCTATGTAGATGCCTGACAGTGGAAGGCGGTCAGGTACTGGGGGGGATGGGTGTGGTACAAGGACGCGACTAAGATGGAATAAAATGCAGCATCTTAAACTTGCACCTGCTGACTAACATAAACGTACATCCCCTTACATCACCTCTGAATTTGACCCATTCTGTAGTTGACACTAGTACCACGGTGTGAGAATTGCGTTAAAAGGGTGAGGAGAGAGGGATATCAGGGAAAAGGAACTAAAAATCGGGTGTTCCCTGCTTTAACATGAACCTCTTATGCTTCCTTTGCCTGGTAGCTTATAAGTTACATCAGTGTAACATCCCTTATGACCGTTCACTGATGTGTAATTTACATAATCTTCACCTCACCTCCCAGGCCCCAATTCAGGATGATGATTAAGCACGTGCTGAAGTTGGTGCCTATTCAGGACAGCACTTAAGCGTGTGCTTTTCTGAATTGGGGCCTGGAATTGGCTCAAGTACTGTAATGTAGAGTTTTTCCTTAATGTTCTAATATTAAGCAATGCATTTCTTTGAGTATTAAAAATCTGTTACTATTCATCATTTACTAAAATAACCCCTTGTCCTTTTCTTTTTTCCAGGAAAAGAGGGATAGAAGTCATACAGGTGAGTAAAGATTATTTTATCTTTTCTGTATAAAAGGCAAAACTCTGCTTTTCTCACGTTACAAAGAAAACTACTAAATCTCTGGCAGATTTCACCAACAATTGGTCTTCATTTTTTCCCCATTCCATCAATCTTTTTCTTGTTTCATTCCCTTATTATTCAGACATTCACTCTGGGAAAAGCAAGTCTGATGCTGCTAAGTGTATATGATAGACCCTATCCAATCTTGTGGCGAATGGTTAGGCTTTTCTTTTCTGTATCAACTAGTAAGAGTCAATAACACTGGTTATGATTAGGCCATGTAATCTGTGTTTGTTGCATTTAAATACAATAAGGCTTAAGAGAAAGAAGAGCTGCCTGTGTGTAGAAAACTTGTAAAGAAGTTAGTCCATTATGCAGAGAATATTCTTGCAACCCAATGAACAGGAAGGAGACAAAACTATCACTTAATTTGGGTATTGGCCCATCTACTGATGGTCTTGAGGGGTGGCTGGTTTTTCTTCCTGTTTGCTAAGTCTGAATGGCAATATTTCCACTGTGCTTAAAAGCAGTGCTTAAAGTGGTCTGAAAACAGTTAGGGTTCTGTCATCTGAGCTGAAATAAATTTGTATGTGTTTGATACAGACAATTCACAATTTCGTGTATATATTTATTTCATAATAATCACATTCAGTTTTTGCTCAAGAAGCTATTTACTACTATTGTTTTTAGACGAGGAGAGAGTTACACACCAAAACTTCTGTTGAGACAATAACTAGTTGAGATGTTTTTAAATTTTAACATACTGTCCTTTGCTAACTCTAGTGATGGTCCAACATAACCTGACTAAAGAACTTCCAAAGTCCTTCATAAAGGAAAGAGAAGACTGAAAGTGCCCCGCTCAGGAGCCCAGCTTGATTTAAAAAAATTTTTTTTGGCCTTGTCTGTGATCCCATCCGCTTCAAGCACTGGTTAAAGAGATATTGTAAGCTCGAAAAATCATTTCTCTCATTAACAGAAGTTGGTACAGTAAGAGATATTACCTCCCCTGCCTTGTTTCTTACATTTCTATCTGACGCTTTTGTTGTGCCAGGTAACCCCTTAGAGCACGGTAAACAAAGAGATCAGGATACTGGCTTTGTTCCTAGTTTATCTCATGCATTCTACAGTACTTTGTATCGCTGTCACACTCCTGTTGCTGGTTAGTTGCACTCTTGCCCAGCACTAACATGAGGACTTTGCTTGTGTGCTCCTCAGGTGCTGGAAGAGGGAATCACCAGTAACAGCAGCACAGCTGACACTGTGTACGAGAAAGAGGGATGGGGCGTGAGTTATGGTGGTTTGGTGTTGCCCTAGTTTCTGGCTGAAAGATCTTTCTAAACATCAGCAGGGGTGTAAAAAAATATCCTTACGGACATAAATCTTTTTTTTTTTTTAAAATCAGATCATGCTATTTAAAGACTCCTCTCTTAGAAAAAATACAGTTTAAAAAAAGGCAGTTTAACAACATTAAATTTGGGAGTATCCCTTTAAGGTGTATGAGAATATCCTTACGAAGATCAGCTGCTTGACAGCATTACAAGAAAAGAAAGAATCTGCCTTATTGTCCTGCTGTATTTATCCTTACTCCCCTAGCATGCTACAGCCACAAGATCATCCTCCTTCCGTTTGCCAGCTACTGCCAGGAGCTGAATAGCGCGTTGTTTGTTGTTTGCTGTTTGTTTAGAATCTCCACATCTATGCCTTTTGAGATGCTGGTAATATTTATCAGTTTTACATGCTAGAGAAGATGAGCATTAGCCTGCATCTTATGATAATGATGATCATTATTATAACATGAATAATAATTGCTGACAATGGGCCTGAGTATAATTCATTGGGTTTCTAAATGCTCCACCGTCAAAATGAGCTGTTTCCCTGTTTTTTAATTCCTCCACCAGATGGAGCATTTGCTGCAGGTGTGGTGGGGCAGGGCTGGCTTGGCCCAAAATCCCTTAATCCCTTGTTGCCCAGTGTGTGGTTTGTACACCCCATCACAGTTCCTCTGCAGTGTTGAGTATTTTCTTCCATCTCTTAGTAAAGAATTTACCCCATAGCTCAGGGTGTCCTGATAAATCTTACTGGTGAAAGAACTTTAGATACCACCTCCCTGCTACCAAACCAAGCCATTCTGCACCTCCCCTCCCCCCCCCCCCCATGCAAACTTTCTTTGCATAGAGATGTAACCAGAAACCTATATATTCTTTTCATACCAGCCCCCCCGAAAACCTCCATTGCCCACATGATGTGCTTCCTCAGCTCTGTTCGTAGATGAGGAATGATGGCTTTGGTATTTGATCTGCTGGACAACGTTTATTTGGCAGTAGTGTTGTTTTCCTGTGTTAAGCAGCAGGACTTCTTTGCTTTCCAGGAACAGCTCCTATTGTGAGCTGTCCCAGAATAAGCCACCTCATATTCTTGACAATAAACAACTTGATGCACACAAATACCCAGACCCTTGCATCTATGTTCCTGTTTGCATAAGATCAGAAATTTTGCCACTGATTTCTGAATACATTTAGTGTGGTGTCTACCAGGATAGCCAAAGAGTCAGTAAAAGGAATTTGCTGCTGACCTGTTGGATTCAATAGGATGACTAGTACTGCAGTAGTGTACTAAACAGGCATGTGGTGATTTGTGTGAACAGACACCAAATCTTTGTCTCAGTTCCTAAAATGTTGCCTAAGGTGGGGAAGATCTATGGATCTTCCTAATAAAAGAAAGGAAATGTTCAGGTAAGTGCAGATACATTTTCCTATTTCTTTTCTTTATGAGAAGATAAGGTGACCCTTTTCCTTTCACTAGTGCTAATGAAAGCCCCAACCTCATTTTCCTTACAGTTAATTTCTACCTATAGATTGGTGGTGAGCTACTCTTGGATGACAGTTACAGACTTTGCTGCTGGATTTGATGTTAAGGTCAGCCTACATTTCTGACTTTTGTCTGAGACTTCAGGCTGTAGGTGTAGAGTTCCAAGTTCTCGGACAGTCAGTAAGCAAACATATTTGTGAAAATGAACTGGTACAGGGCAAGGAACGCTAATGGTGGGTTAAGTAAGCATCCTCTTCCACCCACTGGTAAAACATTACTTTTGTACCAGGCATTTATAAAACAAAAATACCCGAATCCAAGACTTGATCTATTACATTTCATTTAAGCTAGTTGGCTTAAAAATTGGCATGGCAAAAGACCCTCATATAGCGTAAGATTCCGTAGAGCAGCCAGACCCTAAACCTTGCACACAAACATATGGGAGCTTTGGATCTGAACTCTTCAGTTGGTTCCTATCAGGCTAGTGGACAGGTACAAAACCCTGGATACCAATATCAAAACATCCCCGTAAGGCAGGAAAGTGCTATTATCCCCATTTTACAGGTGAGGATCTGAGGCACAGGGAGGCTACGTGACTTGCTCAAGGTCACATAGGAAGTCTATGACAGTGACTTGCCAACATTGCATTGGCACATCAACACACGGTGCACATGACAACTGCAGTTGCAGCAGTATGTGCTGACACTCTGGAAGCACCAATAGCATAGTGCCTAGCACTTGTTCCTGGGAACAGGGGCTTTTGGATGCTATGTGGTGGGATGAGGTTAAGAGGGCCAGCAGAACCAGGGCAGCTACAATACTTGTAGTTTTTTTCCTATGTAAGGAGATAGCACTGGCAGAGCTGGACTTTAGCTAAAGACCTCATTTAACATGTTCCAACCACTGTTTGGAAAATGCCTGGAACAGCAGTCTGATGTCCGCTGAAGGTGTTGTAACTATGATACAGACATAGGGGATTCCAGCCAAAGACTTCAAAAATCATAAGTTTTAAGACTTCAAACATCAGAACTTTTCCTTTACTTTTTTTCATTGTTTTTAAGGGATGAACTTTCTCTGTATATTTATAAAATATTCAGCATATAAATCATTGAATTGATATCCAGTGTTCTAGTAATGGACTCTAATGCCAGCTGTTTTAATTGGAATTTTTAAAATGTAACATTTATTTGGGGCTTGGGTTTTAAACAAAATTTTAAATTTGGCGTCAAACAGGGTGGATTTGATTTAAATCACTAGTCAGGAAGACTCGATTTAATCATGGTTTTCTACATAAAAGTGCACTCTTCTTGGTTGTTATAACCTTAATACATATTCTTCACAACTCAGAGATAGATGTAGGTTTTATTTTTAGAAGGTACACATTATACACATTTTTAAACAGTGATTTATTTTGAAAACTTTTCAGATTAGTTTTACAGCTATATCAGAAAATGGATGATTGTTTGGCAATTTCCTTTACCAAAGGTAATTGAAGCAGATATTTATGAAGTCATTGGGAGGTGAACTATCTCCAATTCAACAGGTTAATCATGAATATTTGGAGGATTTTCTTGCCATGCTGTATTAGGAGGAGAACATCACCAGACAGACGTTTAAATTGTTTTGTTTAACTAAAACAACAATGTTTAGTACTCTGGATTTTTTTTCTTCAACAGCAAACATACAATATTTTAACAAAGCAAGCATATGTCCCTCGCTTCTCACATTTATCTCCAGACTTCTTCTCCTTGTCCAAATCTATTCCGCCCCCAACAATTTCTATTCATTGAACTTTTTGAAACTTTTCACTTTTAGAGAGAGGTAAGGGATTGACTCTGTGTACACAAATTTGCAGAGGGTCAATAGGGTTCAGGTCTGTTATTTCTCACCTCTATATTTTATTTATTTATTTAAAAACATTTTTGCTGTTAACAAGCATGTTATCTCTGGAGACACAAATGCACAGTTTGAGAACTGCAAAACTAAGCATCTCTGGTATCTCCTAGACCAGTAGTTCCCAAACTTTAACAACCCGCGAACCCCTTTCACTGAAATGTCAAGTCTTGTGAACCCCCTCCTAAAAATGAATATTTCCAGGGATTTTCTCCCTTACCTCAGCATAAATTATAAAAGCAGTGATCTTGGAAATATAAAATGTGTTTTTATGACATGCTTATTACACCATATTTATTATTATTTATCATTACAGTATTTTATTACATTATGAAAACTGCAACACTCTTCCAAGGTCTCACTTTTGTAGCTTGTATCAGTTTTGATTAAACCTGTTATAAGACAAGGCTCCTATCAGAGGTGCCAGTAGAAAAAAGAGGTGCGGGGGCAAAGCCTGTGTGCACCCCGGGGTCTGGGGGGCACTGCTGGAAAAGTGGAGGGTCCTGCAGGGACCGCTGGGGAAAAAAAGGGGAGGAATCTGCAGGGGGGGAGGGTTGCGCCAACACGAGGGAGGCACATGACCCTCATCTCTCTCTCTCCATCCCCCCCATACTGGTGCCTCTGGCTCCTATGTTTCATCAAGGAGTATCAGATGTGAAACAGCATAAAGGTATTTAAGAAGCCAACTAAAAGAGTTCCTCCTACACAAGCATTCAGGTCTCGAGCAGTCCAGGCAAACAACGCACGTTACAACAAAGCTTAAACTTGTTCTTTATAATAATTTAAAAACAACACTAGCTGCCTATTTAATTTTAAAAACAGCAAAAAATATCCACCTCCCTTTCTATTTTGTATAAGGAGTCTTGAAGTTTAAATCTCCTCAGTGTGATAGATATGCTTGCTTTGATCTACTTAGCTCTTGGAAGTGCCCGAGGTCCCTATGGACAGCTCTGTCCACCATTAGGGATTTTTTTCCTGAGAATCCCCTGTAACATTCTGGGGGTTCACAAACCCCAGTTTGGGAACCACCGTTCTAGACTGAGCACTGAGTCCCATTGGGTAGATAGAAAGATTAACCTAAATAATCTATATAGAAGCCCCTGGAACTCCATAAGATTGGGTCCGTAATCCATGAACTATTGGAACTCATTTACAAAACGTTTCTTAAACATTACACAAATATATTGTCTCATACTATAGAATTAGGATTTATAATCCCTATTCCGTGATGATATCTTTGATCTATAATGTATCTTAATTAAAACCATCTTTAGATAGGTTTTTCCCTCAAAAAGCATTTTATTAAAAAAATCCAATTTAAATTAAAAAATCCGATTTTTTTATTTAAAAAAAAAAACACATTGATTTTTATCCACTCTGGTGTTCAATTTAAATTACCTGAATTGGTTTAACTAGTAACGTGGACTCTTGCTCCCATCAGCTTGGTTGCCTGCCCTGAGGTGGTGGGAGGTAACAATACCTTGCTTTGCAAAAGCTCTCTAATCTTAGAGATATAAACATTTTTATAAAGGGGAATCCTCACAAGGACATCTAAGGATGGCTTACATTTATTTTTGTTTCAAGTTATGCAAATCAGTATTAATTAGCTGCAGCCCTTAGGCCCCTAACAAATTGCCTGGTTAGCTTTTGTGTTGCAAAGTTTGGGGCACTTCAAAGCCCACTTAAGTAACTACCACACCCAACCTTTCCTGGAGACATAATTAATATTTTTCTATTTTTAAAATGAAGATTTATAAGTATTTTTTGCTGCCTAATTAACATTAGCATGCTTTGTCTTAGCAAGACATTGAAGTTGCTTGGCTAAAAAACTGGGATTAGTCACTGAATTCCAAGCTCTGTTTTTTGTGTGTGTGTTTTTTGTTGTTTTTTTAAATAAAGTAACAATGGGACCTGGAAGATAAAATGTTTTTTTTTTAATGTGGAACAGCTGATTGTAGTAGTCAGAATGGTCTAGGTTGCTGCTTTGTTTTTCCTCCCCCAACTCTCTGGGAATTCAGATATTTCAAATCTCTTATTTTTGAGTGGAAAACTACCCTTTAAACAGTTGGCTTTGCTGAAATCCGTGAAAGAGAACGGAGGTTTTTATCTTGAATCAAAATAAAATACTGATGACAACAGTTTCTACTAATTGTTGCCAGGGAACAGTTGTTTTCTTGAAATGTTGAGAAGTCTATTTTCACATGAAGTATTAAATGGAATAAGTTAGGAACAGCAAACTATAACCAAAAGAAGGGTGCTTATAAAATACATATCCAATAACATATACAGAAAGATGGGACTGGAGAGCTTCCAAAGCAAGCAGAATTGCTGAGATGTTGGAGAGTTGGCTCTCTGGAAGAATAACATTTATTTTCATTTGCATGCCAGCATCTCAATAAAGTGCACATTCTCCTGGGTATGGCATTCAACTCTGACCTTGGTGCGTCTTTTGGAAAAGCTAGTACAAAGCCCTCAAAATCCCTCTGACTTTTGCAGGTAATTGACAGATGTTTTGACATGTGGGATTAGAAGTTACAGGTGTTCAATTTAACATTAAAAGAGAGTCTGGTAACTTCTTAAAGTTGCATTTTGATTTACTGTATAAAATAGTTATGGTGAGGGGAGTGCCTTCCAAAATTAAAATACTGTATGGAATTAAAACTTTATCCCCAAGAAATAAGAATTAAAAAAAAAAATTCTAAACAAAACTCTAGCTCTTTTTTCTAGGAGTAAGGCAATGTGATGGTCTCCTTCAGCTGGTTCTGTGTCGCTAACTGCAAAGCACTATTTGCTGAGGTGGTTGGAATTGCAGATTCTAGTGCATGCACGGAGAGAAAAAGAGAGGGAGGTTTGGACATGATGGGACATTATATCCTGCAAATAGGAATTGGAAGCAAAATCAAACACATTTGTTTCTGCTCCATTCAGAACACCTGCATAAATACATATTTGTAGGAAAAAATAAATAGAAAAAAGATGAAATACTCCACACAGTAGCAATTAAGAAGACAAGTTAAATGTATATTTAAAAAAAATAAATCATTCCAAGATATTGACCTTTTAAAATTGCAGCTATATCTGCTGCATTTTATCTAAAGGGTATGAATTAGTGTACAGTTAGGTGCTTTTGAAAATTTTACCTGTCTTCTTCAAGCTTGCAAAATCTACCTAAGCACCTAAATTATTTAAATTCTATTGACTTTCAATGAGGTTTTGGCTCCTAAATTATTTTTGAAAATAGGATTTAGGCACTTTTTAAAATTTTGTCAAAATTCAGTAACCTGTAACCGTATGTAACGAGGAGCATTTAGATTTTATCTTAAGCTACAGTAACTCCTCACTTAACGTTGTAGTTATGTTCCTGAAAAATGCGACTTTAAATGAAACGATGTTAAACTATTCCAATCTCCCCATAAGAATTAATGTAAATAAGGGGGTTAGGTTCCAGGGAACTCACCAGGCAAAAGACCACAGACACACACACTGATGATAGTGAAGCTTGGTTGAGGTGTAGGAATCAGGGGGTGGGAATTTCCCAGGGAATGCCTTAAGAAGGACGAACTAGCACTCCACTGAGCCCTCAAGGGTTAACTCTCTCACTCTACAAGCCAGCAGGAAACCAGAGATAGAGATGCGCATTTCTAATTAGGTATCAAGAGTGGGGTCAGAAGTACACTGCCCTGTTAATTAGATCAGCAAGCCCGGGCAGCTGCAGCTTCTGTCTAAGGCAGCAGCTCCCTCCCTTGTGTGTCCCCCCTGCTCTATGGAAGATGGGGTAAGGAAGGTGCCGGGGGACATTAGTCCCCCCCTCTTCTCTCCCCCCCCCCCCCCAGCAAGCAGGCACACTGACATAGCCCCCCTCTTCTTCCCCTCCCCCCCACACAGCAAGCAGGCAGGAGTCTTGGAGAGCAGCACATGGCAGTGGGGGAAGGGACAGCTAAACTGCCATTGATAGCCTGCAATGGAGAATGGAGCATTTCACAACTGTAAACGAGCATGTTCCCTAATTGATCAACAGTGTTAACCCTGACTGTTAACCCCCACGATTTTAAGTGAGGCGTTACTGTACTTTGACACATGGAGATTTGCTTGCTTAGCCCCAGCACATCAATTTGAGATTGTGAGGCATGGCTAATGGATAGGGCACATGTCCGAAAGTCAGAAAACCTGGGATAAAATCCTGGCCCCATTAAAATCAATGGCAAAACTCGCTTTGACTTTAATAAAGCCAAGGTTTCAGCCCTGGCTTTGCTACGTGGCCTTGGGCAAGTCACTTAACTTATGTGCCTCAGTTTACCCATCTGTAAAATGAAGATAACCTTAATCATGTAATGTTATGTAAGCATAATGCTTTGAGATCCTTGGCTGCAAAGTGCTATGGAAGTGTACAAGAGGCACATAGGGCAATTGGATTTTGTGCTTTTTTTTAAAGTGCTTAGTTTTTGCACAAATGTCTGTTGGCCATCTTTGACTGCATCAGACATCTGAAATGGTTTTGCCGTTCTGGGTGTGGACATCATGACTAGGAGCCTGAGAAAATCGCAATTTCATCCATTTCAGTGATACAATTTTTCCGACAGAGGGGAGGTGGTAGCGGGTATCCACACGTGCCAGTCTCATGTTTTGGTGAGTGAGCTTGGAAGGTGGGACCTGGGGAGGAGAAAGGAAGAGAGGGAGGAAAAAGTCTGCAGCCCCTGGAGTAAATTGCAGCAGTTTGGGGCTGGGAGGACTCAGCTGCTGGTTTTGTGCAAAGGAAATGCAGCAGTGACCTTTCATTGACTGCATTCTGTGCACGTCTCATGAAAACTGCCACTTTACCCGTGACAATGCCTGATTTAAAAAAAAAATCCATGATTTTCTCAGGGCCCTAATCATGATAGGGTCTCAAGGCAGAGCAAATGAAGTGAGCCTGGGGACTTGTAACTCAGGAAATGCTGCTTCTTTTTTTTTTTTTTTTAAACTTTGCAGTGAAGCATACGTGCAACTGTTGCAGTGTATTTGTGTGTGTAGTTGTCAGCCCAGAACTCCCTATTTTAACCCTTATTCTTGCATTCGGAAAGATGGGAATATAAACTTGTCACAGGTACCAGGCTAACTACACCTCTGACCCTTCTGGGCGCTCCCCCTCTCAAGCCTTTGTCACCTGTCTCAGGGTGGAATCATGCGATTCTCCCACTCTCAGGCCAGGCCTTGGGCTGCAGGTTTTCTGGTGTTCACCAGGATTATCTCAACAGGTCTGACTTAGGCTCGGACCTTGCTCTTCTGATCCCTTGGGAGCAATGACAGTGGAACCCAATGACCAGACAGCCTTTTTAGAGCAATATGATTTATTTAGAACAAAAACATTGTGGAGATAAGAGATCTTAAAAACAATAAAACAGATTATACGCATGTCTTCTAGTTTATCAGGTGTCGTCCATTTTCTACATGAGGACCTCGGGAGGTGTAAGCATATTATGGATCTCCAAGACTGGCAGGGTTTGGGTGACAACCTCTGTCTTTAACTCACAAACCAGTTCTCGCTCCAGCATCAGGGAGAATGTCCTTCAAAAAACTGCTTAGTCCTTTTGATCAGCCCACTCTCTTAAGTGTGTGCCAAGATGTTCTTATCTGGTGAACTAATGTGTTACCTTCCTGTTTGTTCTTTCAAAAGCCCCCTGTTAATTTAGATAATGCAGTCATTCATACGGGAAATTCTAATGTTACCTCACTGACCAAGTCAGTTACAGCATTCATACCAGTATTACATATCAGTAGTCTTAAATTATTACTGAGCAGTTCCTTATCGGTCATAAAAATGACTTGCAAATTAATGAACTGGACTTCAACTTACTTTTTTTAAGGCCTTGATTCCATTGTGACTTCCCTATGGTCATGATTCAGAAAAAGGCTGAAAGCATGTGGTTAAACTGACCCCCTGTGTAGGAAAATACTCTCTCCCACTTGTTTAATTTCAGTGGAACCTAAGTACATGCGTAAGTGCTGTCTTGAATACAGATGCTTTCCTGAATCTGATTCTGTGTGCCTCTCTGATTGAAGAAAACATGGAGTGGCTGCAGACTGGAGCCCTAAATCAGAATAGCTAAACATTAATGCTTTTTTTCCTACATAAGGCATTGTATTTTTAAAAAGGCAACTTTTTCCAGTAGGAGAAGTAGTCATCCAATTTAACTCTGCATTTTAGGTGGAGAGTTTGTGTCTGGGATTCCTGGCATCCTCTTTCTTTTTAGGCAAGGGCATAAATATCTTTTCACTGTATATATTTCTAAAGGTAGGCAGAACAGATAGGAAAAAAATCAGTTTCTACATATACTGTAGATGTTTTTCTTGCCTCTGGTTGCTACTTTGCAATATCTTTTTATTTTTATCAGGTCTAGCACGTTGTTGGAAAATACTGTCTTTTTGTTAATATTTTTATTCATGATCATTATCCAGTGATCAGTTGGGCATGCACATTTATTGCTTACAATAACTTTGCATTGCTGTCCAATAGCACAGCAGTTAAAAATCTGGCATGGGAATTGCTGAGCATGGGTCCCAAACCTGGACAATGCAGAGGTCCAGGGAAGCGAGGGGAGCGGGTCATAGTCGCTTGTACTTTATCACTAGATGGGAGAGGGGTAGTGCCTAAAACTTTTCTTTTGTAACATGGCGTTGTGGTGTGGAGAAGGTTGAGAACTGCTGGTGCACAGGATTTACTTTGACATTAGAGAGGGAGGATGGCGCAGTGGTTAGAGTGCTAGCCTGGGACTTGGGAGACCTAAGTTCAGTTCCCTGCTCAACCACAAACTTTCTGTGTGGTGTTAGACAAGTCACTTAGTCTCTGTGTGCCTAAGTTCCTCAACCCTAAAATAGCAATATTAGCATGTAATGGTTGAGGGGCACCCAGATTCTGTGGTAAGGGAGGCCCCATAATACGTTTCTAAGACAGAGATTTCTACAGAGCCTTCTCTGACCTGGGATGCGGCATTATATTTTATATTATACTGGCTACAGCTCGTACACACATTTCCTCTTAACTCTCCTTCGGTCTTTCATAAAGCTCTGCAGTTTTGCAGACCCCTCAGTGCCCCCAGGATTCTTTGAAATCTGTTATCTTTGATATTTGGGTGTTGCCTTTTTTTATGCCAGTCTTGATGCATACAAATGTAGACTCATCCAAGGGTGACAGTTTAAAAAGTCACAGGTTATATTAAGGTTATGTTTATAAAGGGCTACTGTTACAAGCCTGTTATAGCCAGGAATAATATGTGTTATAGACCAATATAAGCACATCAGAAGATGGTGTTCTAGTTGGGTTGCCAACCCTCCAGGATTGTCCTGGAGTGTCCAGGAATTAAAGATTAATTTTTAATTAAAGATTGTCATGTGATGAAACCTCCAGGAATACGTCCAACCAAACTTGGCAACCCTATGTTCTAGATCATAGAATCATAGAATCTCAGGGTTGGAAGGGACCTCAGGAGGTCATCTAGTCCAACCCCCTACTCAAAGCAGGACCAACCCCATGGTTAAGTCAAATAACAAATAACCTATTGACCAGTTGAATTCTCGAGGAAATTGAAATGATTGATTAGTGTGCCCAGAATATTAAGTGTGACCCAAAAAAACCAAAAAAACCAGATGGGAATCAAGCCGGGTTGGAATGCCAGGATGTGCAGCCAGGGGGGCATGAGTTAAACCCTCCAGAGCAGAGTGAATCCCACTTGCACAGACAATTTCCTGTTCCTGTGCTAGGTTTATATGGAAGCTATGAACCAATCATGTTCCAGGACTGGAGTCCTCTATTGGGGTTCAGCTTCTGCCCTAGCAATTATTAACAGGTCCCTGGGCAGCAGGTTGGCACTGACTAGCACCTAAGAGTCTTGTGGACCCGGGTTCAGGACCCATATTCCTGACACACAATAGCACATTCAGGATTCTGCCCCACTAAGCAGAGACTGTAACTGCACACACAGCATACACGGTCCGTGCGGCCTTTATTAAATGGAGACCTATCATGGACTAAAATTCAGCTGTCATTTCAAGATCCAAGTTAATTTACCTTGTTCCCTTTGCCAATGGTTTCATGTGCCATGCTGAACTATCAGTTGCCTCACATACTTAGTTATAGAAGCGACAAAGGGTCCTGTGGCACCTTACAGACTAACAGAGGTATTGGAGCATAAGCTAGAGATAATCGTTATCTCTAGCCTGACTCTTCCCTGCATATTTATATCTGCCCCTGGACATTTCCACTGCTTGCATCCGACGAAGTGGGTATTCACCCACGAAAGCTTATGCTCCAATACCTCTGTTAGTCTATAAGGTGCCACAGGACCCTTTGTCGCTTCTACAGATCCAGACTAACATGGCTACCCCTCTGATACTTGATACTTAGTTATGTGACCAGTGTGGTAGCTAAATCAAAGAGGTTTTATATGCATTTCATAACTTGTGTGCATGTGTATACCCACCTTGCATCAGTTGTCAGGGGGTGCTTTTTTTATTAGGCAAAAAAAGTTAGTCAGGACTTAGTTAGTCCAGATGCTTTCCTTTTGTTTTTGCCAGTCTGTCCTGCCAAAGTGGAAACAAGTTATTTACAATGTTTTGACAGAATAAACTGAAGAGTGGATGGAAAAGATGTCATTGGGTCTGAGCTAATAGTGAAAGAGACCTAAATGTAAGGGAAACGACTACAGAAGAATTTTGGCTAACTTTGCAAATAAAGGAAACCCTTCTAATTTTGTTTTCATAGTAAATTGTTGACGGAGGCCTAGAGTTTCCTGTAATCCTAGGCTCTAAATACATCAGAATATGTTTACTTGTACCAAACCTTCTTTACAAACACCCTTCCCCTAAACTCTTCAATCTTGGCAGTGTAGAGTTCCTGTGTTATAATAGTGCATTGACTCACTGATTGCAAAGATTCCTGTACAGGGTACATGCAATGTATAGCTATTTTATGTTGTTTGCATATGCTTTATTCTTGTACTTAGGGTTAGCTTAGTAATAAATGTTCTTTCTGTGTGACCTAGAAGGGCTTGTCTTGTAATGTCCTTTCCCTTATGTTAACATCCTAAAAGTGACTGAAAAAAGAACTGGAGCCATAAAAGAGGAAAAAGTGCAACTTTTTTTAACTGTAGGTAAAGCGCGTAGAATGTACAATGTGCTTGCTGACGCTTATTTCATAATCCTAACGTGATGATTTCCATGCTGTTCAAGCCCTTAATAACTGGGCTATCTGTAGATTGGGCTACCCAGCTCTTTCTCCTATGTGGCTAGAAGAAGCAATTTTTTTCCTCTCCACCTGTTTTCCATCATACTCAGGCTATGGCTACACTTGCAGATGTAGAGTGCCGGGAGTTAAACCAGCCCTCGGAGACAGCAGTGCTCAGATGTGTTCACACTGTCAACTGAAAGCGCAGTGGTGTGGCCACTTTTGCGGCACTTGCAGTGGTATTCAAAGCGGTGCATTATGGGCAGCTATCCCACAGAGTACCTCTTCCCATTCTGGCGCTGAGGCTTGTCGGAAGGGGGAGGAGCGCTGCGGGGCATTCTGGGTCCTGTTCCAATGCCCGGTGATGCATCGTTTTGCATCCCAGCAATCCCTGTGCTTCTGTCCACATTTGGCGCCATCTTTCAATGTTTTTTGTACTGTGCACTCTGTCTTCCCTTTCGGTCTACGGGAATGGATCCTGCTGAGGAATATGCTGATGGGTCTTGCCAGCAAGTCACGAATTGCAGTCGAGTTACTCCTTAAGCTACAAAGTGACAGTGAGGAGTCAGACAATGATGTCGATATGCATAATGCACACGACACGAAATTGCTTGTGGCATTCACGAACATGCTCACTACCGTGGAACACCGCTTTTGGGCTTGGGGAAGCAAGCACTGAATGATGGGATCACATCGTCATGCAAGTCTGGGATGGCTAGCAGTGGCTGCAGAACTTTCGAATGAGGAAAGCCACTTTTATGGGACTGTGCGCTGAGCTCACCCCTACCCTGCGGCGCAAGGACACGAGATTGAGAGCTGTTCTCCCTGTCAGTGGAGAAGCACATGGCAATTGCAATCTGGAAGCTGGCTACTCCAGACAGCTACCGATCGGTCTCTAACCAGTTCGGAGTGGGCAAGTCTCCCGTTGGAATCATGTTGATGCAAGTGTGCAGGGCCATTAATTGCATCCTGCTCAGAAGAACCGTACCTCTAGGCAACATGCGTGACATTATGGATAACTTTGCACAAATGAGTTTCCCTAACTGCGGAGGAGCGATAGATGGCATGCATATTCCAATTCTGTCACCAGACCACCTAACCTCTGAGTACGTAAATCGGAAGGGGGTATTTCTCGATGGTTCTCCAGGTGCTTGTGTATCACTGTGGGCGTTTCACGGACATTAACGCAGGCTGGCCTGGAAAGGTGCATGACGCACGCATCTTTCGGAACACAGGCCTGTTCAGGAAGCTGCAAATTGGGACTTTCTTCCTGGACCAGAAGATCAGAGTAGGGGAAGTTGAAATGCCCATTGTGATCCTTGGAGACACTGCATACTTCTTAATGCCATAGTTCATGAAACCATACACAGGGAGCCTTGACAGCAGAAAGGAACGGTTCAACAACAGGCTGAGTTGGTGCAGAATGACAATTGAGTGTGCTTTTGGCCGTTAAAAGGACCGCTGGTGCTGTCTGTGTGAGAAGCTGGACCTGGCTGAGGACAACATTCCTACGGTTCTAACCACGTGCTGTACCCTCCATAACATTTGTGAAGGGATGTGTGAAAGCCTCACTCAGGCCTGGGCCGCTGAGGTTGAATGCCTCTAGGCTGAATTTGAACAGTCAGAAACCAGGGCTGTTAGAGGGGTCCAGCGCGGGGCCGTAAGGATTAGGGATGCCTTGAGGGAGGAATTTGAGGCTGAAAGCCACTAGTAACATTTGGTGCCCTGCACGGGAATGACGTGCGTGGTTCCAATCCTAGTAGGCATCTGTGTTTGCTATGTATGATGCACTGACTAGCAGTGCCTGTTGCTTTCCTGGGCTATGCTGTCTTTTACTTAATGCAATAAAGAATGTTTCCAAAACCAAATAAATCATTTATTGAAAAGAAACACACATGGCATGACACATCTGTGCTGTGTGGGAGGAGGGAAGTGGGTGGGGTGGGGAACGGAGCAATCACATATTTGCATATGTCCTGTTATCAGACTCAGCCTTCCTGTCTGGAGTGCCATGCAATGACTGCTGCACTTCAGGCTGGCTAAAATGCATGGTGATGGGAGTTGAGTGCAGTGGGTAAGGGTTGTAGTTTGCAGGGCTGGGCGGTGAAGCTAAAGGTGTTGGAGGCAGCTGGTGGTGATAAGAACCCCGATGTTGGGGAAAGTGGGTTGGCAGTTACATGGGGGTGTAAGGGAAAAGAGTTTTGGGAAAAGGGGTGCAGAGGGGGGCGCGTGCGGATCTGCTCTGTATGCAGCGCTATGAGCGCTTGCATCGAGTCCATAATGCTTAGGAGCCGCTCCGTGCTTTGGTGCCGGTGATCTGCATTCTGCTGATGGAGCCTCCTTTCGGTCTCCCGCCACTCCTGTACTTTTTTATTTTCAGTAAGGGACTGCTGCATTGCTTCATGCAGAAGGTCCTCCTTGTTTCTTCGTGGCCACTTCCTGAGTCTTTGCAGCCTTTCAGCCGTTCATAACAAGGAGGGCTGGGATCTCAAGGTTGCATCTGTAAAGCCAAAATGCAACATTTAACAGAGTCAGCATTGTTAACGCTAGACAGAGCAATGATTCGGCCGAACTTGTAGACAAGCACGGTGCACAAAATAGCACAAACCACCTGTCCCAAGGTGTGCGTACATAACCCACAAGAGCCCCAAAATGGTGAGTAACCATAGAGGCAGGGAGGATTGATTGTTCCAGGCCATACTCTCCTCTGGGGTCCTGGGCCTTGGGGAGAGCCAACAGCTGCAGGGGGTCCCTATACTGAACACTGTCCCCACATTTTCCACAGGATGAGTTCATTCTGGAAGAGATCTCACTGCTAAGGGTGACCTGGGAAGCAAGGGATGGTCTTCTGCAACAATGCAGCTTCCACCCTGGCCCATATGCAGCTTCCCTTTGTGCAGCAATGGTCCTTCCACCCCTCACGGCACAGTGGCACGGACATGTTAGCCTTACTGGGACAAGGAGCACAGTAGCTCTGCCAAGGAACCTGAGCAAGCGGATTGCCCAGTTTCTGCATGAGACCTTCGATGAGATCACGGAGACCGATTACTGCAGTGTGAGAGAGTACATCAATGCCCTATTCTGCATCTAGGCATACACGCAGCCCTAACCCTGCCGTTTGTTCTTCCCCAAGCACCGTGCGCTGCGACTGGCTACCTTCCTCTTGGCTCGAAAACCGCTCGCGGCTGCATTCATCTAGGGTCACCCCCAAGTATCTCGTCCAGCTCTTTGTAGAAACAGCAGGTCGCGGGGGCAGCACCTGAGCGGCGATTTGCCTCCCGCGCTTTGTGGTAGGTCCTCCGCAGCTTCTTCACTTTAACCCTGCACTGCAATGTGTCCCAGTCATGTCCCCTTTCTATCATGGCCCTTGATATCTGCCCATAGGTATCATACTTCCTATGGCTGGAGTGCAACTGGGACTGGACAGCTTCCTCCCCACAAACACTGATGAGATCCAGCACCTTGCCATTGCTCCATACTGGGGATTGCCTGGTGCGTGGAGGCATGGTCACCTGGAAAGATGTGCTGAGAGCACTCCACGCCTGGCTGAGAAAACAGGAAGGGGACTTTCAAAATTCCCAGAGAATTTAAAGGGCGGGTCTGACGGTTGGTCACCTGAGGGCAGGGCAGTAGACTTCAAGGTGATGACCAGAGTGGCTAGAACAGGCATTGTGGGACACTTCCTGGAGGCTGATCAGAGCGCATTAATAGACCAGGGCATCCACACTGGCAATGCAGCGCTCCAGCTGGGGCGCAGCAAGCATTATGCTTCTCATGGAGGTGGATTACCAGGAGCGCTCCAGCCGCGGAGTCCAGGCGCTCTATGTGTCTTGCCAGTGTGGACACCTCAGGAGTTAGGACACCTGGGGCTGATTTAATGCTCTCTAACTTGCAAGTGTAGCCAAGCCCTCAGTGTCTGCAGTCTTTCAGTTTGGAGTTCCTTTCTGAAGCCTAACTGTGCTGCTCTTGTATGGGTCAGAGGGGCTGTTGCGGGTACTTCCCCTTCACTTCTTCTCCCAGTGGTTGAGTTTGCTACCTCTCAGCATTTTCAGTTCCTGCGGGATTGGAAAAAACTCTTAACCCAAGATTCAAATGTAGTCGTTGGATTGTAGCAATTCGTATTTTTCTGATATTCTTGCTTGCCCTAGTCAGTGATGCGCCCCTCCACTTGAAAGAGTTCCCCCCCCCACTATACTATTAATATAATTAAGGTAACTAATTAATACAATTCTTTGACAGTCCTCTCTATCCCTCCCTAACTTGGGTCCCTTAGCTGGTAGCATAGAGCTCTAACCTCCACATTCCTGGTCTAGGCAGGCCAGCCTGATTCTTTTTATTTATTTAGGACTCTCTGGCATCTTGGTCAGTGGCTTAATGGCTTTAAATTATTTCCCGTGAAGTGGCTCCATCTTCCATTTCATTTAGAGAAGTGTGTGGATAATGATGTAGCCTGATGTTAACCGGGTGGGTGTATTTCTGTTGTGGATTAGGAAAGTAACAAAACCTGTGATAGCTTATTTGTCTAGTGATCTCCTCCACTGTGAATCATGCTAGCTCATATTGATAAACCATTTTATGGCTATGTTGTCTGGCTGAGTCACTAGTGCGGTTCAGCTAGATCATGAGGACTAGTACATTGGCCCGAGGGCTGCATCACTGACACCCCGCTGCCCCCGGCCCCACTCCACCTCTTCCATGAGGCCCCGCCTCTTCCTACCCCTTCCCTGCCCCCATTTCAACCCCTTCCCCAAATCCCTGCCCCTGTCCCGCCTTTTCTCCGCCTCCTCCCCATAGCGCACAGCTCCCCGCTCCTCCCCCATCCCTCCTGGAAAGCGCTAAGCGCCACCAAACAGCTGTTTGACAGCAGGAAATGCCTGGAGGTAAGCAGAGGAGTGGGGATGCAGTGCGCTGGGGGAGGGGGAGCTTGGCGGACTGCAGGAAATAACTCAGGGATGGGGGAAAGCGTAGGGAGCTTGGTGGGCTGCAGGAAATAACCCTGTGGGCTGCATGCGGCCCGTGGGCTGCGTGTTTGAGACCCCTGAGCTAGATCCATTCAGGATGGAGAGGGTCTGGATTATGGAGATTTGGAGCTACTTTTCTGAAGTCCCTAGCATTTGCCGCTAGCATCCTCTTCTGCCAGCTTGTATACATCCTGATACCTTGTGCATAGGGAAAGCCCTCTTTCTCCAATGATTAGCAAAGGATGAGGCATCCCTGCACAAGTGGTTGCCCTTGCTGAGCCCGGAAGAGCTTAAAAAACCTGTCTTCATGTGAGAGATTTAAGATCAATCTATTTATCTTACTGAAGAGAAGGTAAAGGGATGAGTTGATCATGGTCTACAAGTAACTACAGGGGAAAAAGATTTCTGATAGTGGAGGAGTTTTTAGTGTGGCAGACAAAGACCTAACAAGATTCAGTGGCTGGAAGTTGAAGTTGGACAAATTCAAACCTGCAATAAGGCACCGTTTTTTAAAAGCGAGGGTAATTAACCACTGTTACAACTTACCAAGTGTCAAGATGGATTCTCCATAGCTTGATAGTTTTTAAATCTAGCTTGTCTTTTTGAAAAGTCTGTTGAAGGGCAACCAGAAGTTATTGGTGTGATGCAGGAATTGCTAGATAAAACTCTGAAGCCTTTTTATGCAGGAGGTCAGACTATAGATGATCATAATGGTCCCTTCTGGCCTCCCCCACCCCATGACTCCTGTAATATTTGCCCACTCTTGATTTGAAGAACGTGTTGTACAGCACTTTAGTAGTGTGTGTGTGCAGGAACTTAACAAATGTTCTCTGAGAAACTTTTGATATGGGAGTAGTTTAGGTCTGTTTAGAATATAACTAATTTGCAAGTAATATGGTGTTGGCTATTTACTTTGTATAAGGAATTGCAATATAAATACTACATAATCATGCCTGAAAAATCCTCTCTTCATGGAAACAGTGCCATGAAGACTTTCTGTTTTAGTGTCCAGATATGGTGTCTGTACACCCTAGTTTCAGTGCAGTCATTCCATTAATCAGAGTGTTTAAAAGGAGGGCTAATGTAATGTTTACTTAATTATCAGTAGACAGAAATACAGAATGCAGTTCGTGATGGTTGTGAATTTTAATTTCTTAACAGTTCTCTGCAGATTGATGCATTACATCTTTATTTATTGAATCTAGCAGGGTTGTTTATGCCTTTGCCCAAGAACTTTGTGTGTTTGCAGATGGTGACATAGCAACAGTCTGCAGCGTATGATGTTGAATACAAGCAGAGTAAGCCAGGATGATGGACCATAAAACAATGAGAAACATGTCCAGTTCTAGAAATAGAAAATAAATTAAAACAAAGACAATGTGGCTTACTCAGTAAAGAGCTTCACATTTACTTAGTATTTTGCTTTTAAAACTCTTGAATGTCAGACTCCACTTAAGTGTTGTCATCCATTTAAATAATGATGATACTTTCCACGTTCTTAGTGCTTTCTCTCCATCTATCTATTAAAATCTATCTAGGTGCTCCTATGATCTCTGTCACTGTAATGTCTCTGCTCCTCCCTCATATTTTAAAAAATAGAAATCTCAAAGCACCGCACACAAGTTAATAAATTAATCCTCAGAATGAGTCTTTCAGTTTCCCTGATCAGGGATTTATCTCCATTGTACAGACTATGAAACTGAGCACAGAGAATTACATGACTTTGAACACGTCACAATTGAAGTCTGTTCCAAGTTCCTCTTCAGTTCCTATAGACTCTATATATCCTGATTCCCAGTCCTGTATTCAAACCATTAGATGTGCTCCCTTTTGTATGCAGCATTTCTTTTCCATAGACTCATAATTTAAGGTCAGAAAGGACCATAGATGGTCTAGTCTTAACCCCTGCATAGCACAGGCCATTACATTTCACCCAGTTACACCTTTATTGATCCCAGTAACTTGTGTTTGACGAAGGTTCTTCAATGGCTTAATTTGTATTGGAAGCAAAACTTTAAACATACAATTAAAAATCGTTTATTCTTTAAAAGTTTCCAGAGGTCAGAGTTCTGAAGACTGAATAAATGGGGCATACTGTACACCGTTTTAAATTCTGCTTTATGCTTCAAATCTGAGGGCAGAAGATGTTCCTATTGAGTTTTTAGTACAAATGGGACCAAATTGCAAAGTTTGGATCTGGGTTCAAACTTTGCCAAAGTTCAAAGTGTTTAAGTCTTTGCTTTGGGCCCAGTTTTCATTTTTAGCATGTGGATCAGTTTAGACAGGATTTGATATGGCTATATTAGTTATGCTGTTGATGTCATGAATTTCTCAATTCCACATGTAAACAACTTTTTGAATTCACTGTTCTCAGCAAGGGGGAAAATTAGGTAAATTACTGTTTTCCTTGAAAAGCATGCCTTATGTGGCTACCAAAGCATGTCTCTTTCAGTAGGGGAGGTATGAAGATGGTGTTTATGTATGCATGGTATTTTTTGAGCCACAGTAGGGATGTTGGTGTACAGTGAAATACAGAACATTATTACTGTTCTAGCAGTTCCTAGCTTGCATGTTCATATTCAGAGCTGTTCAACATGATTACCCATCCCATTCCGACCCCCTCTGCCAAAGTAGTACTGCCATATGTTTTAAGAGTGATTATCTTGAGAGATTTCCATGTATGTGCTTGCAGCATATTAAATGGCTTAAAAGTTATCTTGCAACCTTAGTTTGAGTAACATTTTTTTACAACATAACATCATAACACTACAGATATTGAAGTTCACAGTTCACTTTGTTGTCAAGATCATGGGTTTGTTTTTCTGAGATAAGCCATAGGTAGGGATATAGGGCAGGTTGAGTGACACATGCAATCTGCTACAGGAGCATTATCATGGAGACGTCAAACTGAAATAGTGTTGTAAATTAGTCAAGGCTGATGCCTCATGCTCTGTGTGGTATATAGAGATTAATGAATGTGGGACTGTTCTCCAGTCTGCAATACTCAGTATGGCCTATAACCTATGGCTGCTATTGGAATGAGGAAGTGTTTGTAGCAGTTAACTTTTTAGATTTTTCCTTGAGGTGCCCTTGTTACAGATTCTGTGTGATGTTTGCCTTGATTTCATTCTTATTGGTTTTGGAGCCATACATGAGGCACTGCTGTTTTCCACAGGAATTAGATAGGGCGTGGAAGGAATCCTAGTTAGTTCTGAAAATATGAACCTGTTGTATCTTCTACTCCATTCTCTCATTGTCCTCCATTGCTTCCTCATATTTTTGGCTACCATCATGTGTTTCTGTAGAGTGAGTGTGTGTGAGAAACTTTCTGACGCATACACCATCCTGCCTTGGCCTTCGTTCTTCTTGAAATAAAACAGCTCACAGATAGTAAAACTTCTGCACATACTTATCCCTCAGACTGAAAGACTATTAAATGATCATCATAGTGTTGAGAGTGCTTTATTTAAACCAAGTTTGAAAACATTAGATGGGGGCCAATGGGAGTTAAGTGCCTAAATACCTTTAAACATCTCCTGTGTGTTGTAATTATATTATGGAGTATTCAGGACTTGGGAATTACGTGGCTACTAAAAGAAAATCAAGTCACATTTTACCTCTGTGCTCCAAGTCTTCACATCAATTGTGGGTACATAAAACTAGTTGCTGTGCTATATAGAACAACCTCTGCTTTTATGTAGCTATTGCAGGAGAAGTGGCACTGACTTCTGTAGTTAGAGATGTATAATGGTTTCCACTCTATCCGCTGTTTTCTGTCAACCTGTAAATTACTTTCAGGCTGATGTTTTCCTTGGTGCTCATTGTCAACAGGTTATTTTATAAGTGTAGGTGCACCTGAAATATAACACACAAACCATTTTCCACCCCGTTTCAATACTGCTGTTTTCAACAGCTGTAAACATCTTGGACAAGATTTTCCAAATTGGGTACTTTAAAGCTAGGCTCCTAAATCCGATTAATTCTTAGGTCATATGATTGGAATGTTAGCATCACTGTCTACTATCTCCTATTTAGAGGGATGGAGTAGGTGAAAATGGGAGAACTGGCACGCTACACAAAATATGCCATTATCTGATAGATTTATTGGAAACTTGGAAGAACGAGCTCTTGATTGCTTATGGATCAGCATAGTAACTGACAAAACACAAGATGGGGTGCTGGACACACTACCAAACCTGACGAGAGAACAAGATAAGAGGCCCTGTTATAAATATAAAGGGAAGGAGTTGGGAGGCTCTAATTCAGTACTATAAAATTCTCTTACCGGTAAAGGGTTAAGAAACGCAGGTAGCCAGGCTAACACCTGACCATCAGAACCAAGGAGGAGACAAGATACTTTCAAATCTGAAGGGGGGGAGAAAGGCTTTGTCTGTCTGTGTGATCTCTCAGTAGAAGACAGATCAAGCAAATCCTTCTTCTATGGAGTTAGTCAGTATTTAGATATGCGTTAGTTTTTTTCTGTTGTTTTTAGCTTAGGAAATTTGCTGTGCTGGAGGGAATGTGTATTCCTGTTTTTGTTGCATTTTCCTGTAACTTGAAGGTTTTGCCCGGGGGGGATCCCTCTGAGTTAGGAAATTGAGTACCCTGTAAAATATATACCATCCTGATTTTACAGAGATGATTTTTACCTTTCTTGTTTTAATAAAATCCTTCTTTTAAGAATCTGACTGTTTTCCATTGTTCTGAGACCCTGGGGGTGGGTTTTTGATCACTGGGTAACCAATTGGTTAGGAGATTATCCTCAAGCTCCCCAGGAAAGAGGGTGTACGGGCTTGAGGGGATATTTTGGCGGGGAAGGGGAACTTCAAGAGGTCCTTTTCCCTGGTTCTTGTTTAAATCACTTGATGTTGGTAGCGAAAAGTTTTTACCAGGGTGCAAGGGAAATTTTGTACCTTGGGGGTTTAACCTAAGCTGGTAAAAATAAACTTATGGGGTCTTTCATGCGGGTCCTCACGTCTGTACCCTAGAGTTCAGAGTGGGGAGGGAACCTTGACAAGCCCCCATGAGCATCTAGCAGTAATGTGTAGAAAGTAATGTTGTTATCCTATGGGACATATGCAGGAGTTCTTATGCTGCCAGTAGTAAATTTTCCTTGTATTTTCCTACAAATGAATTTGTAAAAAGTATGGTTAGAATATGAAGTTTGGAAAATTACCCTGGAAATAAGGTTCACCTTTGTAATGCTGAGGTTAATTAACTGTTGGAACAGATTACCAAAGAATGAAGTAGATTTACTATTGCTTCACATCAATTTGAAAACAAGATTTCATGTCTTTCTAAAAGAGATGCTCTAGTTCAAGTATAGAGTGTTGGTCTCAATGGAGGACGTACTGGCATAAATTCTGTGGCCTGTATATTGCAGGAGGTCAGACTAGATGATCATATTGGTTCCTTTTGGCCTTAAAATCAATGAATTCTCTATTTAAGCTGTTAAATAAGTGGCCTGATTTTTTTTCAGAGGTGCTGAGTATCTTTAGCTCTGCTTGAGGTCAATGAAAAATGCTGAGTGCTCAGCACTTCTAAAAATCAAACTGTTTGTTTAGGTGCATAAATATGATGTTAGGAGTCCAACTACAGGCACCCATTTATAAAAATTTTGTCTGATACATTTTCTTCTTTCTAAGTGAGTTCCATTCTTCTTTAATAGTGGCAAATTGCCTCATTGACCTCAGTGCATTTGCACCACTTTCATCAGGGCATATTTGACCGTTCATGTTCAAGTATATTTAAGGAAGTACACAGACAACAGGGACTTACGTGAGTTACAAGGCCTGGGAAAACTTTTTTTTTTTTTTTTTGATTGGTGGGGGTAGGTCTGTTTAGCTCCTTTCTCTGTCAGAACACAACATGTTTCTTGTTCTGTAGACCTCACACTCTTTCAAATATAACATGATGCATGAAAGTAACAAACCATAGGTGGTAAGAAGCAAGGCAGGACAACTGAGGTGAGGAAAACATTCTGTTACTCAGTTTGGGGATGGGCACATCTTGATGGCTGTCCTAAATGTACCATTTATTTTATTTGTTAATTTGCTTCTTCGGGGTGATGTGGAAAAAGGGAATCTAGATCCTAGTTTGTTTACCAGTTTACATGATGTTTATTGCTTAATAATTTTGGCGGAATTAGCCTGTTAGTCAATAGAAGATAAAAACCTTGTTAATGTTACTATGGCCATTCTCTAGCTTAGTCCTTAATCGATTAACAAGCTAATGCTGGCAGAATACGCACAATGTAAGAGAAGTGCTAGTCAAAATGTGGAAAAAAGCTTGAGACGAACTCTTCTTGGGATGAATAAAAGGCTCTCTGCCCCCCCCCCCCTTTTCCACACGAAGCAAGGTATTTAAGTATTCTAAGAGGGACTTTGACTCTGTGGGAAATGTTCAAACATAGCAGACTTAAATATAGAATCGCATAATGCAGTGGCCTAAGGAAACTTTGCCCCTATAAAGCAAAAAATGTGTGTGCTGTTTCTACCACTAACTACGTCTTTAGGCTGCATAAGGAAGGTCTTTAAAGTTTGTTCCAACCCCCCCGACACACACACACACACACACACACACCCGCGACTCGTTTTTTATGTTGGGAACCTTTTAGGTCCAATATGATCCCTCTTTGCAAGGAGAATTTCATCATGATAATGACATGACAGGAGGCTGAAAACCCCAAGCCACAGCTCACTGCTCCTGCTTTAATAGTAGGGATCTGAGGGCCCTGCTACACAGGTCAAAACAAGAGTTTAACAGTAACTTTTCAACTTGCCTGTGTTTGACCTGGGGTACAAGAGGGTTTTGTTTTGTTTGGCCAGTGTGAAAGGGGGCAAACCATGGAATAAGGCTTATTGAAAAATGCCATTGGTTCAGCAGGCTGAACTGAACAGTATTATATCCTGGTTTGTTACAGTAGAGTTTAACCACCCTCAGTTGAGTTGTTGGCTTTAGATGCTGTGTCCCTGGAGTCTGGGGGAGTTGCAGCTTCATTGTCAGTCTCCTGTCTTGAGGGCACCATCAAGGTCTCCCAAACATCTTGACCAGGTTTTCCCACACAAATAGCGGGCTAACTTGATGGGCTTGTTTGTAACATGAAGAAAAAAATTGGAGGGAAGGGGAGGGGAAATCTTGACATAAAGGTCATCTCTGTCCATCTTAAAGGGACACTGAAGGGGACAAAGAAAAACTTGTCACTTTTGAACTTCATTTAACCCCTTCCTTCCAGCAACATCCCCTCCCCACTACTCCCTAATACAAAAATCAGAGACAGGTTTTGTAGCTTGCTCTTATTAGAAGACTTGTATATTAACCTGTGAACTGTAGTTAATTTGTCTCCAAATATGTACTCTCAGTTTTGGATGTAGATTAAATTTTTTTTTATTTTTTTTTAGTATTTTTGGTAAAGGTTGCTGGTGGGTGCGAATTAGTTCTCATGATGCTCACTAGGAGCATATGGCTTTAGAGGTGCCATTTTTAAAATACCTTTTAAAAAATCAACAGTTTTTCCTTTAAAAAAAAAAAGGGGGGGGGTGTCTTGATTTGCCAAAAAATACACACCTCATATAAGGAAAACTTCTAAGCCCTGAAATCCTGCATATACACTAAATATCTGAAGGATGATATCTTGACTTTTTTGTTCCTTTGGAAGGCTGCATAGCTACTCCTGACTGTCCCCTCTCCTGCTGTTCATCTGAAAAGTCAGCAAATCCCTTGATGTGTTTAACATCTTTTAGAAGTTGCTTTGAAACTAATCAAAAGGCAGAGGTTTCCAAAAAGAAATGCCGCGTGTCTTGTATGCCTTCCTGTCATTTGGTGTCTGCCAGTGGACTCCAAATTTATCACTTCTCATTATCATGGCTCAAATTAAACAGGAGGAGACGAGGTCAATCAGGAGATGAGTTGCTTTTTATAAGCTTTAGTTTTATTAGCCTGCAAACTCAAAGTTTGGAACGGAAATGCCCCAGTGCAGTGACCTACATCCTGCTGGAATGGAAGAAAAAGCTGACAGGAAAACAAACTGAGGAGGTGGCTGGTTTCTCCTGCACTTGTGACATGATGCAAGAATGTTGTAGGGGTCTGTGTCTGGCTTATCTATGGATTTTATTGTGCTCCTGGGAAATGGCTGACAAATAAAAAACCCAGAACAAAACTCCAGCCACAGCTGTTTTAAGGCAGCGTGGTTTGTGTTTCAAGCAGGAGAAATTGGAGTTACAAAGCCTGTTTCTTTTCCCACATGGGCAACTTTTGGACAAGTGACTTAACCTTTCTGTCTCTTGATTATGCCCGTTTTCAAAATGGGTGAAATACCTCACTGGGGAGTTCTGAGGCTTTAACTAATCTTTGTAAGGCATTTTGAGAACCTCTGCTGAAAGGTGCTGCAGTCCCTACTGTGTGTAAATATAGCTTCCTAGTCTATCTTGCCTCTACATCACAGCACACCAAGCATCTGATTTCCCAGGGTGCTGTACCTTTCGGTGTGCACCACATGGTGCCTGATGGTGTTTCTTTGGCAGCATTAAAGGCCTTCTACATCAGCAGCACTGGTCCGTTAACGATTAGGCGTCAGTCTCTCATCCTTGTGCTAAAGACAGGTAGAAATGGTTATAAAGAGAAGAAAAGGATAACACCCACCTGCCTCAGGAGGAAAAACACTTTGAAAAATGACGGGAGTGAAATACCCAGTTGGCTTTTTGGAAAAGTCTTTTTAAAATAATTGGTGCGAAGAAGAACCGTTGTTACCTTTTGAAGAATGGCCGTGCACTGTCAATGAGTTCTATAGAACCCGCTCTCTGACAGGCACTGAGCAATGGAAAGAGAAGCCCTACTTCCATCTCCTCACCCTCCTGCCCTTGAGCATCATTCATTCATTAGCCAGCTGTCTCAGAGTCCTCTGCTGTGACAGTAAAAGAATCAGATTGCACTGTCTCAACTCTGCATTCAGCCTCAGGTTAGAAAGCGCTTTCTGAAATACTTCACCTGATGTTTGCTTACCACAGGGCTTGATCATTCCAGCTGCTACTTGTTTTGGGTTGTTTGTTTGTTTTTTTTCCAGCACCAGCACTGTGAGGCTTTTTAGCAAGCATCTGTAGGTTGAAAATGTGCTCTGGTGATGGTAACTTCTTTTGTAGTTTCTCACATGTTTACACTCCCATCCTTGTGGATGTTCTGCACATAGTGGTTGGGATTTTTTTGCTCTGGTGGTGTAGGTATGCACATCACCTTGTGCTAGCCCCATTGTAACTGGCTAGAGTGCAGGTGTGGATTAAGTGAACTTAAAAGCAGCAGCCTTCGGAAATTCTCTAGGTGAGCCTATGCTCCTTTCTTCATATTAATTATAGTAACAGTGACAGAGAAGAAAAGTCTTACTAGGGCATCTTGTCCATTTTCCTGTCAGCTGGGAGATATTTCCTATCATGCATTTCCAGTACTTTATGTGGACTGGTTCATTCTATGCTTGGTGCTTCTTGAATGCTCTTCAAGAAGCACCGTGTAGCTGGCAGGCACATACATAGTATGTGTGTATTCATCTGGGCATTCGCTGTATGAATGTGGGCACCATAGTCTCTTGCTGCATCGTTGTCAGGTGGAGGTGCCCTACTGAATCCTGAAACAACTGAATTGGGATGTGTCATGCAAGTGCAAGTTCCTTAATCTTAGCTGTTTAGTTAATGGTGAGCCAGAGGCGCCTCTGAAAGATCTTATCAGGCAGCAAGTAAAATCTGTTGTGTTTGCACAGGGTATTTCTCACGCGCTTTGTGCATTTGCAGATGGTTTTAGGACAAAGGGCACACTCTGAGAGCCATTAACTTGCTGAATATGAAAATCAGTCCCTTTCCCCCCCCTTTAAACAGTTTCTCTACTGGACTTTTGCACTCAGTGAACTGGATTTTTGTTTAACGCTAGTTACTGATAAAGGGTACGAAGAAACCATTGGAGCCATGGAACACATTACAATACAAAGCACTTAGTAAAATAAATTTTCACTTGGCATTTTCCATTGTAAATCGTTATTGGGTATGGCTAACTCACCAGCCCGGTAATTCCCCAGCCCATTCATAGTCTCTGACTACTTAATGGAGAGAACTGGAAATACAATAATAATACAAAAAGACCTAGTACATTTGTAATGCACTGTTTTCTGCTGCATTGTGAATGCTGCAGCATGGCTGTATAAAAACTTGTTAAGCTTCAAAACAGATTTATTACTTAAACATGATTTGGTTACATCAAGGATGGAAAAATATTTATAGCAAGCAGCAAAATTAATATGTATTGATTAAATTGTTCCAGAACACTGGGATCACAAGTCTGACTAATTTAAATAAATGGCAGATGTCACCAGCTACAAAATAGGGCTTTAAATTATTTTTCAAACATAGGAATTATTCCTCAGGATCAATTCCGTTTTTCCTGGAGGCTTTTTTTTACCTTCTGTTGCCATTATGCAAGATACAGATCAGTGATTGGCAGACTTAGGACTCTGACCACCCAATTCAAGAATTGCACTTCTGCTTGACCTACAATGTGAAGAGAAGAATTTGCTCCCACATCCAGCGCCTGGATTTTGTGAGAAATGAACTTGTTGTGGCAAAGTGAGAACTTAAGTCCAAAGGACTTTCTTTAACTCTCCTAAAATGTGCTGACTTTTTGAAAGACTCCATAGCGATGGAAAAGACCTATTAGATCACCTGGTCTGTTTCCCTGCCAATCCAGGAATATTTCCTACTGTATGTTTTTCTATTGTTCAGTCTAATTTTAAAAGTTCCAAGTGAGGGGGACTTTCACCAGTTCCCTTGGGAGATTATTCTGCAACCTAATGCTTCTTACTGCCAGGAAGCTTTTCCTGCTAATCAGCCTGAACATTTCCTTTCTTAATTTCACCCCATTACTCCGAGTTAACATCTTTCGTACTCTACCACCCTATATAATTTCTATCTCCAGCTGTGGCTTTATCGCTTTCAGATATTTGTATTCTGTTGTATCTTCCAGCACCACGCTGCCCTTTTATTATCACTGGGTGAAGCAGTATACATTGAGGCTGAGAGTTTTAAAGGTAGCTGCCTGGGGAATTCGGATGCCCAATTCATATTTAAAATGAATTAGGTAATTGGGCTTCTGAATCTCCTAGGCAGCTTTGAAAATCTGACTTGGCTTCCCTCATGTATTGATCTCTCTGGCCTCTTGCTCATTTTTGTTGCTCTTGGCTAGTTTGCCAATATTTTTTCTGGCAATCAGGTGCCCAGAATCAAATGCAAGAAAGAAGTAAATCTCATTCTGTGTCATTAGCAGAGATCCAAATTCCGTAGATAAACTCTGTTGTCCTTTCGTGCTCTCCAGATCCGATTTACTTTATAACAGTTTAATACAGTACAATAGAATTACTTTCTCTTTTTTTCCCCCATTAGTGCTTTGGGAAGGCTTTCCTGGTTTAGTTCCCACACCCTATAAGAGAAAAGCTTTCTGTTGAGCCAGTAATGTACGCTTCCACTTTCATTTGCTTTATTCTTATCTCTTAGTGTTCTTTTGATTTGAGCCATTGTAGCAAACTTGAGAACTTCATTTACTTTTGGAGTTTTTAGTTTGGACTTTGCAGTGTTGGTTGTTGAGGGGTTTAATGTTTTGATACCAGCATATTATTTTTAAATACCTTCCTCTGGAAAGTCTTCATATATCATGCATCTAGATTTTTAGGTCTCTTCCTCCCCAGTTTTTTTCTGCTATGCTATGGAAAGGTGGAAAAAGCCTTCTTAATTTTCAAAAATCTTCACGAAGCTGCTTTCTGTGCATATCAGGAAAGCTATTAACTAGAATGGTATTAGCACAGGGTTAGAAAAGTGTGGTGGTGCCCAGTCCTTTCAGGAGCGCCATGTGTTTGTTCTCTTTTTGGTTCTGGGATCTGCTCCCGAAGAGCTCTTTGGAGGGCTGGGTCTATTCAGTTTGAGCCTGCATGCCTTCTGCACCCAGCATTGTATTGACTTAATGGGAGTTCTGCTCATAGAGAACTTTGCAGAATTGGGCCCTTAATTTTTCTTGTTCAAGGGGTTCTCAGACTCCATTGCACCCAGTCCCTTTCTCATAACAAAAATTAATACAGGCCCCCAGGAGGGAGCACCAAAGCCTGAGCCCTCCCAAGTCCTGCCACCCCGGGTGGGAGTTGAGCAAAGCCAAAGCCCTTCCCCCCAGGTGGGAGGGGGGCAGAGCCAAAGCCCAAGGGCTCCAGCCCCTGACAGGGGGCCTGTAACCTGAGCCCTGCTGCCCTGGACTGAAGCCCTCAGGCTTGGACTTTGGCCCCAGCAAGTCTAAGCCAGCCCTGGTGACCCCATTAAAACAGAGTCACGACCCATAGTTTGAGAACCTCTGTCCTGGTTGTTGTAAGCAGGGTCTGACTTGTCTTACAAAAGGGCTTGGTCCCATCTCCTTGCCTTTTATATCCTACTGTGTGTTGTGGTATCTTTCATACAGTTGTTCTTTTATCCACCGCATTGGCATTCCCAGCTGTTAGCCACTGATTGCCTACAGCAAAGATGACAAATGACCGTTGTTCTATTGGAGATGTTCTCGTTCTTCTTTGTCTCTCAGTTTGGTCAGTATTTTTATGTATGTATTTGGGAGTCAGCGATGTTTGAGTAACACAGTTTTGTTTTGAGCTCCTGATGATTTTTTCAGTTTTGTTTTGTTTCTTGGACAGCATGGAAAGCACGATGTGCTATTTAGTGTTAACTGCTGGCCCGAGCATGATCATTTTGACTGTTTGAGGATTTATGGTGAATTGTGAGGAGAATCTTGCCCCTTTTTGCAGTTCTCTCAGATGGTATTATTTATATTAATACCCAAATTATCAAGATGGAGGAGGGATTTTACAATTGGTAAATGCAACAGTTTTTTGAATTTTATTTGGATTAATAAAAACTCAGGCATCTGTCTGGCTTTCTTTTCAAATGTCCAACTTATTACTTGTGAATTTTTTTTGTCTGGTTAAAAACAAAATAGCATCCTCCCATATAAAAGCAACCTGCCTCATTTCACCCTCCCCGCCCCCCCCACATCAGTTTACCCTCTGTCTGTGAAGGCAGACATCTTGAATTCCTCTGGAGCTGCAAACAGTTTCCAAAGATGGTGCTCTTCTCCATACTACTCTCAATAACCATAATTTATCTTACAGTGGCACACAGATGAGTAGTGAAGTCTCATAGTACTACATTCTATACAAATATGCAGTTATGCAAACACACATCCCGCCCCGAAGAGCTTACAGTGCAAGGCTCCAGACCTGTGGTGAAATCTACGCAGGCACAGGGGTTTGCCATAAAGCCTAATGCAAGACAAGATACAAGAAGTGCATGGGAAAAAAAAAAAACCTCCTGTCCTCCCATCTCCAGGCCCTGTGTAACAGTGATAGGACTAAGTGATTATATGAACTACCAATATGTACAATTAGCAGATTTCAAGTCAACTTTTGAAAATCAATTTGATGCCAGTAATCTACTCTGGGCACGTTCCTAACCATTAACTAAGGAAACTATTAGACCAGAGTCTGAAAGGGCATTATACTAATTCATAGTCAATCTGCGTATTTATGCTTGAAGCACTCAGGACTTTAGGAAAAGGCACTTTTTGTACAAATTAAAATATATAACTGCCAAAACCAAGGGTGAAACTAACTTCTTTCTTTTTTAAAATCTTAATTTGTGGAACTGAAAATTTAAGAGTGCAGCAGGCTAGTGCGGGGTAGATTTTTCTACCCCAGTTTGATGTGAACTAGCTATTCATATTGTGGCAAATTGCTGGCACTACTATGATGGGTCCTGCACTTTCTCTTCTTGTGGGTGCGGGGTTTCAGGGCACCGTTTCTTGCCCCTGAACTGGGGTATTAGCTGTCCTACTAGTATCCCAGAGAAGGGGAATGGAGAGGGAGGGACCCGGGCCCGCCCTCTACTCTGGGTCCCAGCCCAGGGGCCCTAGGTTAGCGGGTAAACCACTTGTACTAGTGGTACTTTCCCCTGGGATCCTTTCCTCTCCTGCTTGTGGGGCTTCCTGCCTTCCCTCTGCACAACCCAGGTGTCCCTTTACCTAAGGTCTTGGTCTTCTTAGCCTGCCACAGCACTTCTCCAAACTCTCCTCTGCTTTCCTCCAAACTGCTCTCTGCTCCACCACCAATCCACTCTGCTTCAACTCCTTCCTCCTCCTCTGTCTGCCTGAAGCAGGGGGTTTTATTAGGTTCCTGAGAGGGCCTTAATTGACTGCAGGTGCTCCAATTAACCTGTAGCCACCCTCCCTAGTCTCCAGGGAACCACACCTTAATTAGCCTAGGGCTTATATATTTCCCCTCTCACACTCTACTACTGCTGCTGCCTGGCCCTCCTGTATCACAATATAGACAAGCCCAAAGACAATTTCGGTCCTAAAATGCTCATGTTCCCAGATAGTTTGCTCCCACTCTTTTGTGATGGCCCAGAAGGACTATTCTGATGCAATGTCTGGGCTATACTATGGAGAACAGGTGCTGTAGAAATGCTTATAAACTTGCATCAGTTACAGATCCCTGTCCGAGCATGGAGCCAACCTGGTGGGTTTAAGCAGGCCCCCTTTAAACACTTAGCTGAGTGGTTTCCTCCCCAAGACTAGTATTTTGTATTGGAAAGGGAATAAAATTTAAAACATTGCAAATCTACAAAACGGTTTAATAAAACAATTATCTACTCTTAACTTTAGAAAGGAGGGATAATTTAAAATAAATGAAGGCAGTAATCATGAAGACCATAAAATAAAAAAGTGGATGGTTTAAACTCCTTTGACTTGCTTCAAGAGCACATTGTGAGTCTTAGAAGGTATGACTCCCATGAACAGGAAAGGAAACAGGAAGGCAGGAAAATAAAAAAACTCCCATGGAGCTAAATCGCAAGGCTCAAAAGGCTATTTGAGCCAAAAAGGTATCCTGCCAAAACAGGAAATCTGACTATGGCAAATCCAATAGAAAGGAGCATCAGTTATGGCTGGTGACATCGAAGATGGAAACTGGGAGGGATTTTGACTCTTTTGACATAAAAGCTTGTCTTTCTGTTTGTCGGTCTTAGGTATTTATATGGCCTCCATTACCACAGTATCTGAGCACCTCACAATCTGTAATGTATTCATCCTTGCAACACCCCTGTGAAGTCGGGCTGTGCTATTTTTCCCATTTTACAGATGAGGCACAGAGACACTAAGTGTCTTGCCCACGCGGTCATGCAGGAAGTCTGTGGCAGAGCAGGAATGTCTTTTCTGTGATAATGCCAAACCTTTAGGTATTATTGTGAGAACGACCAGTGGGTGTTTCACATGTGCTCTTTTGGGGTAAGAATAATTACATAGGCAAGCTGAGTTTCATTACAACTCTTAAAAACAAACTGACTCCTAGTAGGGAATGGATTCAGATGGGTTGTTTGTTTTTGAGATTAGTGGGAAGGGAAGGGGAGAGTTTTATAGAATGTAAATAGATCCCAGTGTAACCTCACTGTTTGGCAGTGTTAGCAATGCAGGGAAGATAAAGAAAAGGAGAGCTACCAGGCAAAACTAATGTATGTGCCATGTAACTTCTTGGATTGGGCATTGTTATTTACAAAGGCTAATACTATGTGTATAGATCACAGCACATTGGTTGTGCAGGGAAGATAATGGGGAGATGTGATGGGATCCCCGGAGTACAACCTTTAACTGTGGGACTGCTATGCTTCCTTAACTCTCTAGCCTGGGTTGTCTCTCACAAAGCTAGGCCAATGACAAGCAGCAAAACCCCTCCAGGCGCTGTGATCACTGAGCCATCAACATGTGGAGCCACATACCTAGCTAAATTGCATGAATACTCCGAGCCACTCATGAATCATACAGAGAGAGGCACCAGCAAATCACCCCAGAAATATACCGTCTTACACTGCTCAAGATTCGCTTGGACAGTGCAAGCTCATTAATAAGTTTGCCATTTCTTCAAAGGAAAGTGGACATGCATGCACTTTTCTAGTCTGAGCTGAGATTCCCTAGCACTTCTACCAAAAACACACTGTTTTAGTCTATATAAAATTTAGTCTATATAAAATTTAGTCAAATAAATTTGTTAGTCTCTAAGGTGCTACAAGTTTTTCTTTCTTATTTTCGTTACACTGTTTTAGGTAAATTATAAAACAGATGTATTAACTACAGAAAAATAGATTTTAAGTGATTATAAATAGCAGACATAGAGATCAAAATTGATTACCTAAGAAATAAAAATAGAAATAGTCTAAATTCTAACTTTAGCAGACTAAGCAAGATTTAAATCAAGCAGCCTCTCACCCTAACAGACAGCTCACAGTTCCTCAATACACAGACTGGACTCCCTTCCAGCCTGGGACCAGTCTCCCAAGTTCCAAGTCTTTGTCTTCCAGACAATCTCCCAGGTGTTGAGATGGGGGAGGAGGGAGAGAGGCCAAGTGATGATGTCACTTGCCCCTCTTTTATACTTTCTTCCAACTGCTAGAAAGATCCTTGCTGTGAGGTGAGGGTCAGGCAGTTCCCATCCTGTAAGTGCTGGTCTCTAAAGAGCCTCTAGGAGAGGGGAGTCTTCTTGATGGGCCATTAACACCTGACTGGCCAGTGATAGTTGCTCCTTTGTTGCAACTGAAAGGCTGTCTCGGGGTGTTTCCCAACCTCACAACATATTTCAGTAACACACAGAAATACTTCATAAGTTCATGTACAATGATTGTACATGCAATCAAACAGGATATTAATGTTCAACAAATCAAGACTTCTTAAATGATACCTCACAAGGCATATACAAAACATATAATCACATGACGGTGGTGAAGATGGGGGTTGAGGGTGCTATTTTGAGGTACAGAGTGCCACAGGAGGGTTTAAAATAGCATAGTGCAATTTTCTAGAGGGGTTAGTATGATAAAGCAGGGTCAGGCCTGGGTAATAAGGAGAGGAGATATTGAGTCTGCAGACTAAAACAATGTAATTATTTTAGGCACTATTGTCAGGAGACCTTGCATAGAAGTGTAGGACAGTAATGTGATTGGATGGTGTCACAGATCATGAGGCTGCCTAGAGAAGACCAACGAGGGAATCTTTCTCTGGAAAAAGGAGTTTATAAGAAAGCAAGAACTATAATCTTTTCTGACTTTATTACTCCGAGTGACTGGGACAGCAAATGTGTGAAAACTACGGGTGACATTTGTGGGAGTATAAGATTTCTTTCTAATACAGTTCATGCATCAGGTTTCTTCTCTGGATCAAATCCTAGGAAGTAAGTCAAATAATATAAACAATTAAAGTTGAGGGAACAGGTAGGCTCTTAATAATCGTTTTATCATTAGAACTGAAATCCAGAGACAAGCAGGAGGGAGAGCACCAGCATCATTCTGATTTGAGGATGGCTGATGCTGAAAGAGTTTGAAATGACCTAAGATAAAGAGATTTACTCCCGTCCTCTTTACTTGTCTGCTTGAATTATAATGAAGGCTAAGATTTTGTCATGGCTATTTTTAGTAAACGTCACGGACAGGTCACGGGCAATAAAGAAAAATCCTCGGAAGCCCGTGACCTGTCCCTGACGTTTACTAAAAATAGCCATGATAAAATGGGAAGGGGCTGAGCAGCTGCAGAGTGGCTGAGAGCTCCAGGGCCCCCACCACTTGTCAGGGCTCAGAGCTCCACGGTCCCCCTGCCCCGCCACAGCAGCCAGGGTACCCTCGCTGCCCATGGCGGCTCGGAGCTTGGGGGCCTGCTGCCTCATGCGGTGGGCATACCTCACAGCTCCCTGCCGCTGTGGTGGGACCTTGCAGTTCCCAGCCCCTGCAGCTAACGTCATGGAGGTCTTTGGAAGTCAGATTCCGTGACCTCCGTGACAAAATCGTAGCCTTAATTATAATGTAGGGTTCTGTGTGGAGAGGTGCAAAAGTGAGAACTGAATATATATTTTTAAAAAATTCTTGGCTGAGGGATGTTCCATTTTCATCCCTTTGGTTTCCTTTTGTGCTCTGACTTTTCAGCAGTATGTTGAATAGCTGCCTTGTTTGATGGGAAGTTCCTGTCCTAGCGTTTTATGCTGGTAGGAAGAGAGGTGAACAAATTGTACTTTTCACACATTCTATTAGAGGTGTTGCGTTTTGCCGATGAATGAGAAACCTCCAGCCTCGTTTCCCAAAAATTCAAATAGAAGCCAAGTTTTGCTGTCAACTGGCCCTTTCAGTATGACTTTAGTCATTTGGTTTTGCGTGACTATAGCAGCAGGCATGAGCTGTCCTGTCAACAATTTTTTAAAATACGTGCAGTAAACTAGAGTAACTCAGCATGGTGTTGAGGCCCCAATTCGGCAGTCCATCCCTATTCAGCAAAGCACTTATTCACATACTTACCTTTAAGTACACGATTACGTCTCATTGATGTCATTGGGTTTAAGCGTATGCTTACATGCTTTGCTCGATTGGGGCCTTCGTGAGATCAAAGCACAGAGCCCCTAATGCAGACATTGCAGTTTAAAGTGAATGAAAATGCTTACTGTTGTAGAAGGACAGAAAATAAGCATTTCCTTTAATAAAAAGCTTGAAATCTTGATGCCTCTGAACACATTTCATCGTGCTTTCAGTTTGAGAGCTGCACAGCTAGACCAGTTATAACCCTAGCACTTTGCCGTTCAAATGTTATGTGGCGCAAAGGTCCTAGGAGGTCAGCGCTGAAGAGCACTCTCAGTACGTGTGACCAAGCAAGAACCTGACCCTTTGGTGTGTTACAGTATAGGTCACTGCGTGATAGGATGTTCGGATGGAGGAGGCCGCCTCCATTATTTGCCTCCCCCCTCCCCACGGTCCCCCCCACGCCCCAGTACTTGGCTTGGAGTTTAGCAATTTAGCACATGCATGTAGCTCCTGTAACACTTCCTGTTTTGTAGCTGATAAATTTTCATTGCAACGTGTATCCGGACCAGACCCTTCTGATAGCACTTCGGCTATCTCTGCTATTTCTGCAAGACACAAAATCTTGCCTCTTGCATCCAGCTCCTGTTTTTTTTCTCCTCTGTTACCCAATAATTTGCAGCTTGTTATAATGGCATGAAAAACCCGATAAATACAATATATGGTTGAAGCTTTATACTCTCAGATCCATATTCTCCAACATCCCCTATTCCTGCCCAGACAAATGGATTATTTCCTCCTAAGAAAGACATAGACAGGAGCAATTGGAACTGTGCTAACATCTTTAATAGGGCCTGCTGGGTCACAGACTTCAGTTGTTTCCTGTCTCTAGACAGCTAGCCAGGACAGCCTACTGGTCAGGAGGACTGGGAACTGCTGAGAACTGAACTGACTAAAGGAGAAGAGGAAGATAGATGATGGTTTAGCATTCCTGTTCAGGCAAAAAGGGCTGGATGAAGATGAGGGACAAGGTTAGAAGGGACAAGGAAGCAAAGGGGGGGAAAGAGCAGTAGAAACAATCCAAATCTCCTGCCAATCCTGTACAATCCAATGACTGGAAGGTGAAGTTAGACAAATACAGACTGGAAAGAAGGCGGAATTTTTTTGCAGTGAGTAATTAACCATTGGAACAGTTTACCCAGGGTCATGGTGGATTCTCCATCATTGGCAATTTTAAAATCAAGATTGGATGATGTTCTAAAAACTACACTCGAGGAATTATTTTGGGGAAGTCTGTGGCCTGTTTTATACAGGAGGTCAGACTAGCTGATCAGAGTGGTCCTTTCTGACCTCAGAATCTATTAATCTCCTCCCTCCAATACCAGAAGAATCAGAAATTTGACAGCTGTGCATCAAGTATAGATTAGGTTCTTGTGTAAAGGATTGCTTAGTGTAGCATACTTTTTGTTGCATTGCCAGCACCACTGAGAGGAACCCCAGCCTCAGAAACTGACTTACCATCTCCCACCGGGAAGCAGTCATCTTGCTGTCAAGCAGAAACCTGCTGTGTGCAATGTTAACCTGATTCATGCATCTGAAGAAGTGGGTATTCACCCACGAAAGCTTATGCTCCAATACGTCTGTTAGTCTATAAGGTCCCACAGGACTCTCTGTCGCTTCAACTGATTCATGGGAGCTCTTTTCCCCAGTCACCTGCAGTCTTCAATTCAATCTTTCTGCACTAATGATTTGAACAGGTATGAAATGCTAGGGAGGTTGTGTGTGGGGGGGGGTGTTGGGGTTGTGCACGGCTCCTGTTTCTTCAGCTCAGTTAATTAAAGATCCTTATTAGATGTAACAGTTCTCTAAGTTCTTCATCCTAGCAAATAGCCCATTAGAATCCTGCAGTAAATTAAAGTGGAAGCTGCTTCCCTCTTCTGATTTTTAATAAGAAAAGAGCTTTGCATTTGTAAATTGCAAAATGGAATTTGGCTGGAAAGTTACAAGTGTGTGTGCCCAAAAGGGTACAGGATGTTTTGTTTAGACTAGCAGTAAGTGTGGGCTACCAATTAGAGAGCGAACTGAATGGAGGTTTGTCACAATACAGGCTCCCTTCTTATGCTTTATACATTTTAAGTGACAATGTCTAGATATTGGGTTGGCAAACCTGGCAGAAGTTCTCTATCCACAGAGCAGATACAGTGCTGGCAGGTACAGTGAAAGTTTCTGCCACACTACCCCACCAAGGTATCTTAATCCTGATTTAAATGGATAATTGCTTATGGTGAGGTGGCAGTGAGGTTTGCAATGTGAGCACATGTCCACTAGTTTGAGAACAACAACTAATTTCATGTATCTCTTAAATGTAACGGGTTGGTGTGTCCAGCTCTTAACCAAAAGATTGGTGGTTCCAGTCCCCCCAGGAATACAGCTGATTTTTCCAGTGTGCTCAGAAACCACAATGATGGAGGCAGTGGAAGAAATTAAATGGAAGATGCCACAGAGATAATGATTTTCAGTCCCTACGGGAGAGGACCAGACTTAGACTAGGAACATGTTCTGTTGCCACATTAGAAGTCAAAATAGACAATAGTCTGGAGGAGAGAGGACGACCACAACTGTCACCTTTTGGTGAATGACCCACACCGATTTAGGATATGTCTACACGGCCGGAAAAAAACCCCGAATCATAGGACTGGAAGGGACCTCAAAAGGTCATCTTGTCCAGTTCCCTGCACTCATGGCAGGACTAAGTATTATCTAGACCAGTGGTTTCCAACTTTTTTACGCCCAAGATCACTTTTTGAATTTAAGGGAAACCCAGGATCTACCCCTTCCCTTCTCTGAGGCCCTACTCCTTCTCCAAAGCCCCGCTCCACTCACTCCATCCCCACCCTCACTCACTTTCGCTGGGGTTCGGGTTGGGAGTTGGGGTTCAGGAGGGGATGCGGGCTCTGGACTGGGGCCGAGGGGTTCACAGTGTGGGAGGGAGCTCTGGGCTGACCTGGGGCAGTGGGTTGGGGTGCAGGAAGGGGTGAGGGTGCAAGCTCTTGGAGGGAGTTTGGGTTCAGGAGGGGATTCCAGGCTGGGGCAGAGTGTTGGGGTGCAGGAAGGGGTACAAGGTGCTGGCTCCGGGAGGGGGCTCAGGGCTGGGGGGTTTGGGTGCAATCTCCCGCCGGGCAGCACTTACCTCTAGTGACTCCCGGTTGGTGGTGCAGTTTGGCTGCCGCTAAGGCAGGCTCCCTGCCTAACCCACCTCTACGCCACTCCCGAAAGGGGCCAATGCTCCCCTGCGGCCCTTGATGGGGGGACAGGTGGCATGTGGCTCTGCGTGCTGTCCCTCTCTGTAGGCACTGCCCCTGCAGCTTCCATTGGCCACAGCTCCCTGTTCCCAGCCAATGGGAGCTGCAGGGGTGGTGCTTGCAGGCAGGAGCAGCGTGCGGAGGGAGACCCTGTCCCTCTGCTCTGGCCACTTCCGGGAGCGGTGTGGGGCCGGGACAGACAGAGAGCCTGTCTTAGCGGCAGCTCCGCTGTGCTGCCGGAGATCGCAATCGACTGGGAGATCCTCTAGGATCGATCAGTCGATCGCAATCGACCGGTTGGTGACCACTGATCTAGACCATCCCGCACAGATGTTTGTGTAACCTGCTCTTAAAAATCTCCAATGATGGAGATTCCACAACCTCCTAGGTAATTTATTCCAGTGCTTAACCACCCTGACAGGAAGTTTTTCCTAATGTCCAACCTAAACCTTCCTTGCTGCTATTTAAAGCCCATTGCTTCTTGTCCTATCCTCAGAGGTTAAGAACAACAATTTTTCTCCCTCCTCCTTGTAACAACCTTTTATGTACTTGAAAACTGTTATCATGTCCCCTCTCAGTCTTCTCTTTTCCAGACTAAACAAACCCAATGTTTTCAGTCTTCCTTCATAGGTCATGTTTTCTACACCTTCAATCATTTTCGTTGCTCTTCTCTGGACTTTCTCCAATTTGTCCACATCTTTCCTGAAATGTGGCGCCCAGAACTGGACACACTATTCCAGTTGAGACCTAAGATAACCTGCATTAGTTAACTCAGGTTAAAATAGCAGTGAAGGCATGGCAACTTGGCTTTTAACTTGGACTAGAAGCTTGAGTTAAAGTCTGTAGGGCAGCCTGAGGTTGAACTCAAGCTTCTAACCTGAGTTAAAAACTGAGATGCTGTGTTGTCTCTGCCATTTTAACCCTCATTAGCTAACCCAAGTTAAGAATATACATTTTGGGGGTTTTTTTTCGCCGTGTAGCCCTACCCGTAGAGAGAGAGAATCAGAAACACTAGCTGATAGTCTGGCAGCCTGGTGAAAGAGACTCTGGTAAATATATAAGACCATAAACTCTTTCTATCTCTGCATCTAAAAGCCTGATTCTCCACTGTTTGAGCTGAAGAGCTAGGTCCATTAGCTTTCGAGGCAATAGGAGACTCATAAACTTCTATATATAGTCCAGCTGTGTGCTGATTGGGCCACAAGCAGGCCGTAGGTTGAGAACCACTGTACTAGAGGGAGACAGAGCCACATTGTGGCAGACCTCATGTACCCCATGCTACCAGTAACTTACCAAACTTCCTCTGTCAGAAAGTTTAGAAGCCAGCCAGCTGTGCTTTTGACAGTCTAGTTGTGTTAGTTTTTTTTTGATTTTCTTTTCTGCCCTCTACCAGTTAAACTTATAATTTATAAGTGGAACTGGATCTGGTGTTGGTTGAAGGGGCACCATCACTTTAAAGATTCTGTTTCTTTCTGAAATTGTTTTACTTACTGCTGTGATCGATATCTCCAAGACTACTTTAAATGAAAGGAATTTAAGGGGGAGGGCAGGCACACCTTTCCTCCCCTAACCCTTCATTTCTTGCTATTCTTCCCTGTTTGTTTACTTGGTGCCTTTGACAGCACTTTGTCACTTTCTCCCCTGTATAGGGAGTTAGTTTCTCCTCTTTGTGTGGGCCTTTCACACAGCAAGAGGGGAGAGAAAAAAGATTAATGGGGCGGGGGGGGTGGGGTGGGGGGTGGGGAGGAATAGGAAAATGTGACAGTAAACACAGCAATTAGAAGGGGCATTCGGGTAGTACCTGAAACTACTATATTAACTAATCCTTAAAAGATTTAAAAATTAAAATTAAAAAAATCTTTTAAAAAATTAAAAAATGGAATTTGGTGCATCTGCCTGAGGAGACATAAATAGACATCTGACATAAGGGACACCGAAGCAAGAGTTAAGAAATGGCCTGGGCACATAGCCAAAGGAGTTGTTCTGACTTCCCGCTCCAAATGGTATCACGAAGGACGTGCGTGAGGGGAGAGGCAGTTTTTGTGGAGCGTCCCAGACTTGGTTGCACCTAGACTTCCAAATGATCTCCTCCATTACACAGACCTATATTGTGTTGTGCCTCTGGTGCTCTTTTCCCCTTGGCACCTCATTTTTAATGGAAGTGAAGAATGCAAGCGCGAGAACGTGTAATTTGGAACACGAGAATGTGCAACTTTGATCTTTTCGCCTATCCCCTCTAGCCTTTCCCTTTAGAAAAAAAATTCTCAAATGGCTCCTTGATCACATACGTTCTTGAGTATATTTCCACTCAGTCACACTACACCACCGCAAAATGTGGCATAAATTATACTAGTGCTTAAAAACCATGTGTGTTGCCTCAAGAAACGAGGGAGAAAGAAAAGACTAAATTAACTTTGTGTGTGTGTATTACTTTTACTTTTGTGAACCCCTTTCTTAACAGAAAGTGATCACAATATGTAGAATTACAACAGGCCAAATTCCACACTATTATTCTTGTAAAGTCTGTGAAGATCAAGGTTGAAATCCTGGCCCCGTTGAAGTGAGGGGCAAATTTGCCATTGAATTCCGTAGGACCAGGATTTCTTCCCCAGTGTCTCTACTTTACTGAATGTGCAAGTCCTATTAAGTCTATGATATAATGTATTTGCATGCATGTATCCGAGGGAAGGATTTGACCCTAATGATGCATCTTAAATCAACACTCACATGCAAAGAGAACAACCATGAGATCCTAATTAAAAAGCTCTGGTTTTGGCTATTGTTTGGTTGTAATCTGTTCTGTCATGCATATCAATACACATACACACACGGCAAAATCATGAAATCATTGTAAATTCCAGTGTTGGCCATAAGTATTCTGCTAATTTAAGAAATAAAAAACCTATCAGCTAGGTAGATCAAGTTGTGTATTGACATTCCCAAGGCAAGAACCCTGGTAGAATTGTAGTGGTAATACATAAACATTCTGACAGATAAAAATGTCTTTGAATTCATCCCCTGAAGGTAAACATTTGTCATTTATCTCATGGGAAATAAAGGTTTCAGACTGAGCAATTTTTTTCTAATTGAAAGAGAGCTAATATCATCCTTCTATAAATAACACTCATTTAGCAAGATAGAACACTGAGTGCTCCACTTTGTATCAATTCAGATTTCAGCACATGGAGTGTAGGGGTCGTTGGATGCAAGCTTGTTAAGAATCTTCTATATTTTTTTTAATGAAGGGTGTTAGGGCATGGCTACACTTGCAGATGTAGAGCGCTTTGAGTTAAACCAGCCTTCGGAGAGCGCAGTGGGGAAAGTGCTGCAGATTGTCGACACTGACAGCTGGAAGCACACTGGCGTGGCCACATTTGCGGCCCTTGAAGCGGCATTGGGAGCGGTGCATTATGGGCAGCTATCCCACAGAGCATCTCTTCCCATTCTGGTGCTGTGGCTTGAGGGAAGGGGGCAGAGGGGGCGGGGCATTCTGGGTCCTGTCCCAGCACCCCATGATACATCAGTTCGCATCCCAGCAATCACTGTGCTTCCGTCCACATTTGGCGCCATCTTTCAACGTTTTTTGTGTGGCACCCTCTGTCTTCCCTTTCGGTCTGTGGGAATGGAGCCCGAACTGCTGAGGACTATGCTGACGAGTCTCACAAGCACATAACGTTTGGCAGTCGAGTTACTCCTTAAGATCCAAACTGAGAGTGAGGACTCCGACGATATCGACAGAAATGCTCACCACCGTGGAACTGCTTTTGGGCCTGGGAAACAAGTACTGAGTGGTGGGATCACATCGTCATGCAAGTCTTGGATGACGAGCAGTGGCTGCAGAACTTTTGGATGAGAAAAGGCACTTTCATGGGACTCTGTGATGAACTCGCCGCCGCAGGGTGGGGGTGCAAGGACACAAGATTGAGAGCTGCCTTGACAGTGGAGTAGTAGGTAGCTATTGCAATCTGGAAGCTGACTACTCCAGACAGCTACCGATGGGTCGCTAACCAGTTTGGAGTGGGAATGTCAACTGTTGGAATCGTGTTGATGCAAGTGTTGATGCCATTAATCACATCCTGCTCAGAAGTAGCATGATTCTGGGTAATGTGCATGGCATTGTGGCTGGCTCTGCACAAATAGGTTTCCCTAACTGCGGAGGGGCAATAGATGGCATGCATATTCCACTTCTGGCACCAGCCCACCTAGCCTCCGAGTACGTTGATTGGAAGGGGCATTTTTCTATGGTTCTCCAGCCTCTTGTGGATCACTGGGGGGGTTTCATTGACATTAACGCAGGCTGGCCTGGAAAGGTGCATGACGCACGCATCTTTTGGAACAGTGGTCTGTTCAGGAAGCTGCAAGTCGGAACTTTTTTCCCAGACCAGAAGATCACTGTAGGGGAAGTCGAAATGCCCATTGTGATCCTTGGAGACCCTGCTTACCCTTTAATGCCGTGGCTCATGAAACCCTACACAGGGAGCCTTGACAGCAGCAAGGAGCGGTTCAACAACAGACTGAGCAAGTGCAGAATGACTGCGGAGTGTGCTTTTGGCTGTTTAAAGGGCCACTGGCACTGTCTGTGTAGGAAGCTGGACCTGGCTGATGACAGCATCCCCGTGGTTATATCCGCCTGCTGTACCCTCTATAACATTTGTGAAGGGAAGGGTGAAAGATTCACTCAGGCATGGAACTCGGAGGTTCAACACCTGGAGGCTGCATTTGAACAGCCAGAGAGCAGGGCTATTAGAGGGGCCAAGCGCGGGGCTGCAAGGATTAGGGATGCCTTGAGGGAGAAATTTGAGGCTGAAAGCCACCAGTAATGTTTGGTGCCCTGAATGGGAGTGAAGTGCAGTGGTTCCACTGTTAGTAGGAATCTGTGTTTGCTACACTGACTTGCAGTGCCTGTTGCTTTCCTGGGCTAAGGTATCTTTTACTTTATGCAATAACAAAGAATGTTTTCAAAGCCAAAAAATCCATTTATTGAAAAGAAACAACTGCTTGGGAAACAGGGCAAGGGGGTGGGTGGGGAACGGTCCAATCACAGATTTGCATATGTCCTGTTATCATACTCAGCCTTCCTGTCTGGAGTGCCGTGCAATGAGTGCTGCACTTCAGGCTGGCTAAAATGCATGGTGATGGGGGTTGAGTGCAGTGGGTGATGGTCGTAGTTTTCAGGGCTGGGTGGTGAAGCTACAGGTGTTGGAGGCAGGTGGTGTGGGCGGTAAGAACCCGGATGTTGGGGACAGTGGGTTGGAGGTGACATGGGGGCACAAGGGAAAGAGTTTTGGGACAAGAGCTGCAGGGAGGGGCGGGTGCGGTAGTGCTCTGCCTGCATTGCTACGAGCGCCTGTATCGAGTCCGCTTGGTGCTCCATAATGCTTAGCAGCCGCTCCATGCTTTGGTGCCCGCGATCCCTCCTTTCTCTCTCCCGCTGCTTCTGCACTTTTAGATTATCAGTAAGTGACTGCTGCATTACTTCATGCAGCATGTCGTCTTTGCTTCTATGTGGCCTCTTCCTGATCCTTTGCACTCTCTCGGCCGGTGATAGCACGGACGGCTGAGATCTCAGGGTTGCATCTGTAAAGGCAAAATGCAACATTTAACAGAGGAAGCATTGTTCACACCAGACAGAGCAATGATTCCCCCCATACTTAAGGAGGGCAAGCACAGTCTACACAATAGCATAATTTGCCCGTCCCAAATCGAGCTCACATAACCCCCGGGAGCCCCAAAATGGTGAGTAAGCACAGGGTCAAGGGGGACTTATTGTTTCATGGCTGTACTGTCCTCTGGGTTCCTGTGCCTTGGGGAGAGCCAACAGCTGCAGGGGGCACCTACACTGAACACTGTCCCCACGTTTTCCACAGGAGTTCGTCCTGGAAGATATCTCGCTGCTGAGGGTGACCTGGGAAGCAAGGGAGGGTCTTCGACTACAATGCGGCTTGCCTGTGTGCAGCAATGGTCGTGTGTCTCCCCTCCCCCCCCCCCCCCCCCCCGGCATGGCACAGTGGTGTGGACATGTTAGCCTGACTGGGACAAGGACCACAGTGGCTCTCCCAATAAACCTGCGCAAGCGCATTGCCCAAGAGATCACTGAGGCCGATTACCGCGATGTGAGAGCACATCAACGCCCTATTCCGCATCTAGGCATACATGCAGCCCTAACCCTCCTGCCCCAAGAGCCTGCACCGAACAACTTCCTTCCCAAAATAAAAGCCGCTTACCGGAAACCTCTTCTGGTGATTGTCCTTCCCCCAAGCACCAGCCGTTACCTTCCTCCTGGCTACCTTCCTCCTGGCTTGAGAACAGCTCCTGGCTGCGTGCGTCTAGGGATTCTGGGGTGTCTTCCTCCCCCTCAGCACCCTCGCTCCTGCTTTGCTGCTCCTCCTCCTGCCTTGTTGGACTGGGCTCTGAAGTGTCCATGGTGGTCCTCGGAATGGAGGTGGGGTCGCCCCCAAGTATTGCGTCCAGCTCTTTGTAGAAACGTCAGGTCGCGGGGGCAGCACCGGAGCGGCTGTTTGCCTCGTGGGCTTTGCGGTAGGCACTCCGCAGCTCCTTTACTTTAACCCTGCACTGCAGTGCGTCCCGGTCAGGGCCCCTTTCCATCATGTCCCTTGATATCTGCCCGAAGGTATCATAATTCCTACGGCTGGAGCGCAGCTGGGACTGGACAGCTTCCTCCCCCCAAACACTGATGAGGTCCAGCCGCTCACCATTGCTCCATACTGTGGATCGCCTGGCGCATGGAGGCATGGTCACCTGGGAAGATACGCTGAGAGCACTCCACGCCTGGCTGAGCAAACAGGAAGGGGATTTTCAAAATTCCCAGAGAATTTAAAGGGCTGCAACAACAGGGTGGGTCTGACGGTTGGTCACCTGAGGGCAGGGCAGTAGAGTTCAAACTGATGACCAGAGTGGCTAGAACAGGCATTGTGGGACGCTTCTGGAGGCCGATCAGAGCCTTAACAGACCAGGGCGTCCACACTGGCGCCGCGGCGCTCCAGCAGGGGCGCATCAAACGTTATTCCACTTGCTGAGGTGGATTACCAGGAGCCCTCTATGTGCCTTGGCAGTGTGGACGCGTCGTGAGTTAGAGCGCACGGGGTTGCTTTAATGCGCTCTAAATCGCAAATGTAGCCAAGACCTTAGGGTTTGTGGGTACAAAATTTTATCCATCTTTTCTCTTGAAAGTTAACAGAGTCCATGTGATACTTTTGTGTGTGTCCCCACCCCCAAACGAAGTATTTCAGTGCTTTGCACCACTCCTCCTCCTCTGCGTTTAAAAAAAAAAAAAATAATTCCTAGCCACCCAGCATTTATGAGCAATTCTAAATAATATAATGTGATGGAGGGTGGAATTTTGATCAGCTGAAACTGAAATGCATTTCCTTATTTTTACAAAGGATCCTAATGAGTTTGAGAGAAATAAAAAATAAAAAATGCCAAATACATTTGCACTTTCTCTCCTTCCAGCCATCTCTCACTTCACCCAATTATGATTTTTATCATGTAATAAAGATTGTACAGATTCAGCCAGCTGATGATCAGTACACATTTAAACAAAGTCTGGATGCTCTCTGGGTTTGCTTACAGCTTTGTCTCATTAGTGTGTCTTTTTATGGAATGGGAAGCTCATGTGGAAACCAGACACACTGCTGTCAGCTGGTAAAAGAGAGGTGATTAGAATGATGAAAACATGGCTGTGACTATCTGTTCACCAGCTGGAACCCCCATTTAGAGGAGAATTATTGCTGAGGAATTAGGAATCCATCAAGGAGTGAGGAGCACATTCCAAAGCAGCTACTCCCGGTGGTATCTGAAAAAACACTACTTAGGACTCCCATCTTTAGGAATCTGAGCTATCTAGTTCTGGTCCAGATATGAACTTCCTTAAAGTTCAGGGTCAGGGGATGGAGCCAGAGATCAGCCCACCCCAAAATAACATGAATATAAACTGCTTCTGCTGATCCCACCACTAAATGTGGAAGCCAATGCAGTATGTATTTAGGTTGCTCTTATGCAAACTTCTCTTGAATGATTATTCCATCCCTTCACATCTCTTCTCCTTCATCTTAATATCCCAGGTTCCCTCGATGATTATTTTTTTTTTTTTTTTTAAGCTTAGTCACTGTTTGTGAGCAGTCCTCTTCCAGATGGGCCTCCAAATACCGAATGATTTTAGTTGTAGTGAGTGCTTACATGACCCTATTATACCTGGATATTCCAGGTCGAGTCCCCTCCTCCCATCTCTCATTCAGACTGCACTGATTCCTGTGTGTTGCAGTATTTTAATACATGGTATTGAGGACCAAATAACATTCTCTATTCTGAGAGATTGCCCAGTTCATTTCTGGCCTGACTTGCCAACAGAACTGCCATTTCGTTCAGCATTTCTGACATAGCTACTATCAAGAAGTATCAGAAATCTCCCAGGGAAACCTTTTTTTGTGCTCTTTCTAAACCAAATTTGCAAATGCAGAAGCTTTGACTAAAGCACCCAAGGTTTAGATTGCTTTTCTGATCCACACCCCTAATTTGCCCAACCTTTCTGGTGCTGTGATTTTATTGTTGTATATAAGCAAATGCTGTTTTTTGACAGAAATGGAAGCCAGTGAAATGAGAGAGTCTCCGCATCATGTTATGTTTAAGAATTTTCTATATATATATTTCCTTATAACTTGCTGTGCTTCCTCAGAGCTGTAATCCTCCTGTGTCACATGTTTTCAGTTCAACTTTTCTTCTCTGCTAATCTCAGGATTTGTTCTGCTGCTGTTCCTAATCCACAAGAGCATTTGTGACCTCAGAAGAAACTCCTAGCAAGAAGCTTTTTTGGATTTGGGTGACACGGATTATTCTGCCTTCAGTGCTCAAAATCACCAGTTGCCTTTCTGAATCCATGAATAAGCCTGAAGCACTTAACCACTTGCCTACCAGAAATGGCTTGCTGCATTCATCCAGGGGGCCTAATGGCAAATGAAACTCTCCATTTGGTATGACAGGAACAGTTGTTCCTACACCCCTACAGGACAGACTCAATAAAGTACTTCCTGCAATCACCAAAGCCATGTATATAAAATAACAAGACAAATTAAGAGGGGTGTGTATATATACATATTAAAAATAAGTTTTTAGCTAGGATTTATCTCGGAGCAACAATTTAGCAGCATGATTCTTAGCAGATAGTGAATGTCACTGAAAGGAAAAATATCGTCAGAAATGCACCATGGAAAACTTTTAAATGGTGGCCCAAACATTTTTTTTTTTAAACCACTAAGGACAATGTGATGGGGGTGTACCAGGCCCTTTGAGGCTTTTACTGGAAGCCCTGCAGTCCTACCAACTCAACCCCAGGAAAAAGCAGTGAAGTCCTGGGTCCTCTAGGTCTGCCTAGAAAAGCTGCAGGGAAGCAGCGAATCAGAGCCCAGCAGGCTCAGTTAAAAGGAGCTACAGGGCTTGAACAGGGCAGTTGCTCGCTGGGACCAGAAGGGTGAAGGAGGACTGGAACGCTGTGAGACTCCACAGCTAACGAGACTGGGGAGAAACCCTGCTCAAGCAGGGATAGGACTGTGAAGCTTTCCAGGCACAGATGCTTGGGAGGGAGAACCCTGACTAAAAGGGACAGACTATTATAAGCTCTCCAGGTAAAGACGCCTGAGAGAAGGCCCTGAGAAATCAGGGTAGAGACTGAGAAACTCTCCAGCAAGGAGGCCTGGGTGATAACCTGCTCAGACAGAGAACACAAGAAGGTGATGGGACAGTGTGTGAAGCAGGTCAGAGAATGCAGCAATAGCAACTAGTAAAGAAAGAAGCATGTGGCTGATAATTGTAGGGTCCCTGGGTTGGGACTTGGAGTAGTGGGCAGGCCGGGGTCTCGCACTGGCGAAGTGGCCAAAGCCCCGAGAAGGGGGTAAGTTTTGTTTTGAAGCCCAAGAAAGGGACCAGAGTTTAAACAGGCCCCGCAATTGGGCTGAAGACCTCCAAGAGCTGGCCAACTGTTTGTTGGACTGTGTTACTCGGAAGGGGGTTCCTTCACGTGTCTGGCTTTAGACTATGTGTGACTTAGCCGACGGGCTGAGTCACTGAAGACCCACCTGACGAAGGCAACCACCAACACGGAGCACCGGGAACAGAAAAAGGAAAAAGTGCAGGATTTCACACCACTGACAGGAGGTGCTCATGAGAGCAGTGTGTCCCCTTCCCCTCCCGCCCCCCATCACAGGAAAGTAATAAACTGAGCACAAGCCTTTTGTAGATGTCTATAGTGAAATCAAATTACACAAACAGGACAGAATTTGGGAATGAAAGACCTGAAATGCTAAGGTCAGAACTTTCAATTGGTTACGCAGAGGAATAGGAGCCAGTGGAAGGGGTTTAAATAACTGAGTCAAGTGGAGATTGCCACGAACCCAGAACAAAAACTTCAGTGCTGTTCTGCAAACCCAGCCTAAAGTCCTCCTTCATAACCTCTCTGTCACTTCATCACATTACTTAGGAGACCATCTCTTGATGCTAAAGGTTCCCAGTTATTCCCTGTTTGGGGGGAAGATTATTGAGAAGGCTGTGGCGAGGCAGCTCTGGTCACAGTTCTGTTGGATTAATAGGGGCAGGATTGCTTCCTTATAAGGAGGAAGGTTAATCATTATTGTTTACTTATATTACTGGAGTGCTGAGGAGCTCTAGCCCATGGACCAGGAACCCATTGTTCTTGGGGTTTGAAGCACAGGGCTGAGAGTCAGGAGATCTAGGTTCTTTCTCCAGTTTTAGCTTGGGCAAGTCCCTAAGGGCTTGTCTACACTGGCACTTTACAGCGCTGCAACTTTCTCGCTCAGCGGTGTGAAATAACACTCCCCTGAGCGCTGTAAGTTTCAGCGCTGTAAAACGCCAGTGTAGACAGTGCACCAGTGCTGGGAGCTACGCCGCTCGAGGAGGTGGTTTTTTTAAGAGCGCTGGGAGAGGTGCTGTGGTGCTTAACTTAATGAAGTGTGTAAAGTGCTTTGAGACCCTATGACAGATAGTTCTATAGAGATGTAAAGTAACCATTACTGGTATCAATGCAAGAAAATGCCAAGTAATAATCTGTTGAGTATGGGATTCCATATCTAAGGGCTGGTCCACACTAACCCCCCCGGTTCGAACTAAGGGTACGTCTACACTACAGAATTAGGTCGAAATTATAGAAGTCGATATTTTAAAACCCAAATTTATGGAATCGATTGTGTGTGTCCCCACTAAAGAGCATTAAGACCTTGAGGTCGACGGACTGTGTCCACAGTAGTGGGGCTAGCGCCGACTTTTGGAGCGTTGCATTGCGGGTACCTATCCCACAGTTCCCGCAGTCTCCGCCGCCCATTGGAATTCTGGGTTGCGATCCCAAAGCCTGATGGGGCAGAAAACATTGTCGCTGGTGGTTCTGGGTACATGTCGTCAAGCCATCAAACGTCCCTCCCACCCTCCGTGAAAGCAATCTTTTTCGCGCCTTTTTTCCGGGGTTTCCGGGTTTGCTATGGAAGCCTGCTCAGCTCACAATTACCATACATCTCCAGCGTACGCCTGGACATTAGGTCTAGTGGGGATTCAGTCGCGCTATAATAAGGGCAGAGGGGTAGCTCAGCGTTCTAAGCGTTGGCCCGCTAAACCCGGGGTTGCGAGTTCAATCCTTGAGGGGGCCATTCTGCCTGAGGCTCCTAGTCGCGGGACTACACAGCATAAGCTCCTTGCCTTCTAACAGCAGATGGTGCAATATGCCATAAATGGTCGTAGTTGCGGGACTACACAGCATAAGCTCCTTGCCTTCTAGCTGCAGATGGTGCAATAGGCCATAAATGATCGTAGTCGCGGGACTACACAGCTGCAGATCATACCATATGCTTGAAATTCGTGTGCTCGTGGCCGGCGGCCTATGGTGTGGCTGGCCGGGGGCGCTTGGACATAAATGGGAGTGACCAGAGTGACTCTGGTTGTTCTCTTTTTTTACGTTTTGTTTAAGGGAGATTCAGTACTGCCTGGAACACGGGCAGAGGGATAGCTCAGTGGTCTGAGCGTTGGCCTGCTAAACCCGGGGTTGCGAGTTCAATCCTTGAGGGGGCCAGGAGATGATGATGGATATCAAGCCTATTGAACCATCTGCAGCTAGAAGGGAAGGCGCCTACCCTTTATTTCCCGACATATTGTACCATCTGCTGCTAGAAGGAAATGAGCCTAACCCTTACCCCCCCCCCCCTCCGTGAAAGCAACTGAGGGGGGAGCCAAAAATCCTTTCGTGCCTTTTTTCATGTGGGCGCCATATTGCTGACACCATTGTTATCCACCCGCCGCTTCTGCTCCCACTCTGCTGTCCTGCAAACAGCATACCAGGGAAAGCATGGAGCACGATCAGATCACCGCGGCTGTTACCGCTGTTATGAACACCACGCGCATTGTCCAGGAGTATATGGAGAAGGAGAACCAGGAGCTGCTAGAGCTACAGCAGGCGAGGAGGCGACAGCAGCGCTCTGAGGACAGTGATGAGGACATGGACACAGACCTCTCTCAAGAAAGGCCCCCCCGCAAGGTGGACATCATGGTGGTAATGGGGCTTGTTGATACAGTGGAACGCCGATTCTGGGCCCGGAAAACAAGCACAGACTGGTGGGACCACATAATGCTGCAGGTCTGGGATGAATCCCAGTGGCTGCGAAACTTTCGCATGCGTAAGGGCACTTTCATGGAACTTTGTGAGTTGCTTTCCCCTGCCCTGAAGCGCCAGAACACCAAGATGAGAGCAGCCCTCACAGTAGAGAAGCGACTGGCGATAGCCCTGTGGAAGCTTGCAATGCCAGACAGCTACCGGTCAGTTGCGAATCAATTTGGAGTGGGAAAATCTACAGTGGGAGCTGTTGTGATGCAAGTAGCCAGGGCGATCACCAAGTTGCTGGTACCAAGGGTTGTGAGTCTGGGAAATGTGCAGCTCATACTGGATGGCTTTGCAGCAATGGGGTTCCCGAACTGTGGAGGGGCGATAGACGGAACCCATATCCCTATCTTGGCACCGGATCACCAAGCCAGCGAGTACATAAACCAAAAGGGTTACTTTTCAATAGTGCTGCAAGCACTGGTGGATCATAAGGGACGTTTCACCAACATGAACGTGGGATGGCCGGGAAAGGTACATGACGCTCGCATCTTCAGGAACTCTGGTCTGTTTCGGCTGCTGCAGTAAGGGACTTTCTTCCCAGACCAGAAAATAACCGTTGGGGATGTTGAGATGCCTATAGTTATCCTTGGGGACCCAGCCTACCCCTTAATGCCATGGCTCATGAAGCCATACACAGGTAGCCTGGACAGTAGTCAGGACCTTTTCAACTATAGGCTGAGCAAGTGCAGAATGGTGGTGGAATGTGCATTTGGGCGTTTAAAAGCTCGCTGGCGCAGTTTATTGACTAGGTTAGATCTCAGCGAAACCAATATTCCCATTATTATTACTGCTTGCTGTGCTCTCCACAATATCTGTGAGAGTAAGGGGGAGACGTTTATGGCGGGGTGGGAGGTTGAGGCAAATCGCCTGGCCGCTGGTTATGCGCAGCCAGACACCAGGGCTATTACAAGAGTACAGCAGGGTGCGTTGCGCATCAGGGAAGCTTTGAAAACCAGTTTCCTGAATGGCCAGGATGCTGTGTGAAAGTTCTGTTTTTCCCCAGTAATGAAAAGCCCCTCTTCACTCTACTTCCCTTTACCCAAACCGCCCTGCCCTCCCCCCCTCGGTCACCGCTTGCAGAGGAAATAAAGTCATTGTTGCTTAAAAATCATGCATTCTTTATTAATTCGTAAAACACAGAGGGGGAACTATGGGGGTAACTGCTACAGTCTCCCGGGATAGGTGGTGGAGGAAGGGAAGCACCAGGATGGGTGGTGGAGGAGGGGAGGAGGGAAGGACAAGGACACACAGCACTTTAAAACTTATTGAATGCCAGCTCTTTGTTGCTTGGACTGTTCTCTTGGCTTGAGTGGTTGGGTGCACGGAGGCTGCCCAAACGCGTTCTTGGGTGTCTCGGGGATGAGGTTATGGGACTCGGGAAGGAGGGCTGTTGGTTACACAGGGGCTGTAGCGGTGGTCTGGCCTCAGGCGGCCTTTCCTGAACCATACGCCTTTCCTCAGCCATAAGCCGGAGGATTTCCGTTTGATCCTCCAGTAGCCTCAGAATTGCATCCTGCCTTCTCTCTGCACGCTGACTCCACCTACTCTCTTCATCCCGCCAGTCATTGTCTTCAGCACGCCACCTGTCCACGCGATCCAATTCTGCCTTCCTGGACTCCGACAGTGTCTGCCTCCATGCATTCTGCTGGGCAGCTTCAGTGTGGGAGGATTGCATGAGTTCTGAGAACATATTGTCTCGATTCCTTTTTTTTTTTTTTTTTTTTTACTTCTAATCTTTTTGCTAGCCTCTGGGACGGTGATGAAAGGGGTGGCGTTGACACATTTGCAGCTGCGGGAGGAAACAAACGGGAGAGGAGTAGTTTAAAAGACACATATTAGAGAACAGTGCTCCAAACATTACATATCACATGTGCATTTGGTCCAAGGTTGCACTTTGGCTGTTATATTGAGGGTCTGCCAGTTTGGTGTGAGAGATCACACAAGCAGGTCCGGCGGGCAACAGAATTCGGCTTGCAGGCAGCCATGGTAAGCCACAGTCTATAGGCTTCTTTAACCTTCATAACATGTGGAAATGTTTTCAAACAGCAACCCCCTCATTTCCCATAACAAACAGCCTTTGGGCTGGCAATTTAAAACTGGTTGGCAATTGAAAAGGGAGGGGCGGCGGTTTTCGGGTTAACATGCAGCGCGAACCTAATCGACCCCCCCCCCCCACACACACACACAGACACACATCCAAGATGTTCGCTGTTCCCCCTCCCCCCACCGCGTGGGTCACAGCGGGGAAGATTTCCGTTCAGCCACAGGCAAACAACCCAGCAGGGACGGACCCCCTCTGAATACCCCCTTAATAAAATTCCCCTATTTCAACCAGGTGACCATGAATGATATCACTCTTCTGAGGATAACACAGACAGATAAAGAACGGATGTTGCTTGAATGCCAGCAAACACCAGGACCATACGCCGCCATGCTTTGCAAAGCAATGATTCCAGACTACGTGCTACTGGCCTGGCGTGGTAGAGTGTGTTACCACGGAGCACAGGATAAGGCTGCCCTCCCCAGAAACCTTATGCACAGGCTTTGGGAGTACATCCAGGAGATCTTTCTGGAGATGTCCCCGGAGGATTTCTGCTCCATCCCCGAACATGTTAACAGACTTTTCCAGTAGCTGTAGCTGTACTGGCCGCGAATTAATCATTAAACACTCTTGCTTATAAAACATGTATTAATTTAACAGAGGTACACTCACCAGAGGTCCCTTCTCCTGGATCGAGCACGCCTTGGGTGGGTTCGTAGGGTACTGGCTCCAGGGTGACAAAGAGTTCCTGGCTGTCGGGGAAAAGGGCTTCTCCGCTTCCTTGCTGTGTCTGTGCGCTATTTTCAGCATCATTATCATCATCATGCTCCTCTGTGGTTTCTGATGATCCACATACGGAGTCATACCACATGGGTGGGTCAGTGCTGGCTGCACCTCCTAGAATGGCATGCAGCTCATCATAGAAGTGGCATGTCTGGGGCTCTGACCCAGAGCGGCTGTTTGCATCTCTGGTTTTTTGGTAGGCTTGCCTGAGCTCCTTAATTTTCACGCGGCACTGTTGCGCATCCCTGTTGTAGCCTCTGTCCTGCATGCCCTTGGAGACTTTGGCATATGTATTGGCGTTTCTTCTTTTGGACCCTAGCTCTGCTAGCACCGTTTTGTCTCCCCATACAGTGATCAGATCGCGTACCTCACGCTCGGTCCATGCTGGAGCTCGTCTTCGGTTCTGGGACTCCATCATGGTCACCTCTGCTGATGAGATCTGCGCTCACCTGCAGCTCACCACGCTGGCCAAACAGGAAATGAAATTCAAAAGTTCGCGGGGCTTTTCCTGTGTACCTGGGCGGAGCATTCGAGCTCAGACTGCTGTCCAGAGCGGTCAAATGTTGCACTGTGGGATAGATCCAGGAGGCCAATACCGTCGAATTGCGTCCTCACTAAGCCTACATCGATTTGGCAATATCGCTTTAAGCGCTAATCCCCTCGTTGGGGGTGGAGTGGCGAGATCGATTTTAAGAGCCCTAGAAGTCGTTGTTAAGGGCTTCGTCGTGTGGACGGGTGCACGGATCAATCGAAATAACGCTAATAAATTCGACCTAAACTCGTAGTGTAGACCAGGGCTAAGATACGCAACTTCAGCTACGTGAATAACGTAGCTGAAGTCGAAGTATCCTAGTTCGAACTAAACAGCACTTACCGCGGGTCCACATGCGGCAGGCAGGCTCCCCCGTCGACTCCGCTTATTCCTCGCGCGGAGGTGGAGTACCGGTGTCGACGGCGATCACTTCCGGGATCGATTTATCGCGTCTAGACGAAACGCGATAAATCGATCCCAGAAGATCGATTACTACCCGCCGAATCAGGCGGGTAGTATAGGCGTACCCTAAGTATTATTGACTGGGGCAGAGGAAAGAGAATGGGAATCTACTTTCTAATTAGTGCTGGCTTGGTTTCTGCCGCAGCTGTAGTTTTCTCTAGTATTGGTGATGGACAAAGAGCTCTGTTCAGAGGCTCGCATCAAATCATTGTGTGGGACAGGCCAAGCAAGGTGGTGGTGGAGTAGAATCTGCCTATGGGTGGCCTGGTATGCGGTCTTCTGGTTGACTTGAGTAGGTCTGCTGACATGCTTGTAGAAGTGGAGGTGCTTGACAGTTTTGTTTCTTTGGGGCAGAGGAGGAACAGCTTCCAGTTTTAAGTATGCAAAATCTCATTTTTTTTCAGCAAGATAATTTATTACCAGTCTGGTGTTTGTATGGTGACCGTGAAAGAGGTAAGACATGAAAAAGCTAGCTGACATGTCTATTTCATGTCTAGATAGTTGCTTTTGGTAGACAAAAACATGGGAGCAGACATGCAGCAGGTATCTTCTAGTGGTATGAATTAGTAGTACCTGTGCCCTATGATACCTATGTATTTTTCTGCAGATCATTCTAACAGTGCTCTACTTCATCCCCAAAATTCCAGTAAATATTAAAAAGATGCCAGGTCCTATATTTTAGTTATTTGGACTGGATTTTGCTACTAGGTTATACTGCTTCTGGGTTTTTGGAATGCATCACGGATGGGGCTGTGTGTATTATCCTTCATGACTGCTATAAGGGTGCCATTTAAAACTAGACTGGGCAAAGCACTAGTAGAAAATGTACCGTAGGGACCAGTCCTGCATTAGTGCAGGGATAGGCTTGAAGTCCCAATAGGTCTTCACTGTCTTGAATTTCCTTGAATCTCCGAAGAGTGAAGCAGTGGTATTTTCAAGCTGCCTTTCTTTCCTGTTGGGGGAGTTTCTTTTTATGGCTGGTGTCAGTGTTTTTATCAATGCAGAGATAGTCACTCCTCTAGTCAGGCAGTCGGGAAGGGGGGAGGGTATAGAGAGGAGGGGAAATCTCCACACCATAGCAGATTTCCTTTCTCAGACCTCTTGCTGCTGCAACAGAACTTTAATGGAGAATGGCACAAGTTAATTTGGCACCGTGGAAGGTGGTGGGGGGAGAGGAACAAAAAGAATCTTGTTAGTGAACTCTTCATTCCTTTTCCTTACAGTCTGCTGTGGTTTGGTTTGTGTTTGCCCTTTTGCAGGCTGGTGCTCCTGTCACAAAGAGAGGTTTATATTCAGCCAGTTCTCACTCCCTGCCCTTTGGCTCCATTATCAGCGGCAACAAGTGCTGAATAGTTGTTAGCTTTGCATGAGGAAGACAGAGAGCTTTTTGGCAGGGTTAGAGGGATGATGAGATGAGTCGTACTTCTTTAAATGCTTTAAAGAGACATGAAGGAGTGCGTGTGCTACTAATTTTGATGGAGTAAATGGGCCCAAAGAGTTGAAGTTGTTAACATAAGCCAGTCACGGCCCGACATTAAACACCTTTAAACAAGGTTTGGGGGTTGGCATACAGAGACCTCAGCCTGCTTAATACCATGGCAAACACAATTAAAAAATCTTTTTAATCTTTTATTAAAGATACAGAAAAAAGAAGGAAAATATTTAAAACATCTGAAATGTTAAGTATGAAGTCTGGGTTTCATTATAATACCCTGGTTCCTGGTTTCTCTGTAGCTGGAGAGAGTTTTTAGAAAGAACCCCACCCTACCTGATGGTCTTTGACTGTATTAAATATAGTACTAACTGTCCTGTTGCGGGGGTGGGTTGGAGGGAGAGGAGAAGTTAGATGAAATAGGCTGGAACTATTGTTGTTCAAGCCCAGTCTCGTCTAGAAAGCAAAACAAGACGAACACAGACAAGGAGAGAGAAAAGAATAGCAGAGATATTAAATACAGCTTCTGTCTCTGGTGTTGACTGCTACTTGCAGCCATGCTGCTGCAAAAACACGGGCATGGCACATGGTCTTATTAGCCACTCAGAGATCTTGCAACTTGTTCTAGCATGGGGTTGCTTATGACATTTGTTCTTAACTGCTTCCCAGCCCTAGTGCAATGTTGCAAAGTATAAAGCCTTGGCTGGCTAGGCCAGACTCTTATTAGACAGAAGGCAAAAGGAGAAGGATAGAAAAGAGAAGAAATAATATGGAGAAGGAAAAGACACACATGGTGTGTGGGGTGTGTGTGACGAAGTCTGACATCCCAAGTGCTATTTGGGATTTAGCCAGAGTTGGTGAAGGTGCCCATGTCATCCGGGTCTCTCTCTCTTGCCTGGTCTGGTCAGGACATTTCCCAGAATCAGGGCAATAAACGCCCAATGGTGTCATGGTAGAACCTGGAGTCCCAGAAGATGGTGGGGGTGGCAGCCGTGAGAGTGAAGCTTGCTCCTTTTCTGTTTTTCAGTTAGCCAGCATCTAATTCCCGCCCCCCCCCGCAAGTCTCTCTTTAAGCATTCCAAAAGGGAGTGATGAGTGGAATAGCCCATCCCCTCATTATTTTATTCACCAATTAGGCTTAATTTCTGGCAAACCAGTTCTGGTCCATTAATTTCCAGTCCCACACTTCTCTTGTTTGCCAGGCAAGATCTGAACACATTCCTTGAATTATATCAGCAGGATTCTTTGTTTGGATTAATTTAATCTTTGTCTCTCTGTTGCATCTTTTCCCATTAATATTTCTCATAGGAGATTGTGACGTTTTATGAACTTTCACTCACTCCTTACAGCTGAGCTCACCATAATGTAAAATTGTGAGCCTAATTATTGCGAGTGTGTATGTTTGCACGTGCTCCCTCTCCCCAACCCCCCCCCCCCCCCGGGTGATTTAAAAGGACCAGTCTGTGGTCAACCACATAAGCTAAAGGTACGTCTATACTACCCGCCTGATTTGGCGGGTAGCAGTCGATCTTCTGGGATCAATTTATCGCGTCTCGTCTAGACGCGATAAATCGATCCCGGAAGCGCTCCCCGTTGACACCAGAACTCCAGCTCCGCGCGAGGAGTAAGTGGAGTCGACGGGGGAGCCTGCCTGCTGCGTCTGGACCCGCGGTAAGTGCTTTTAAGTTCGAACTAAGATACTTCGACTTCAGCTACGTTATTCATGTAGCTGAAGTTGTGTATCATAGTTCGACCCCCCCCCCTCCCCCCCCGCCCCCAGTGTGGACCAGGCCTAATATTGTCCTCATACTTCCTGTAGGAAATCTTTCTCTACCCTTTCCCTCCAATGCAGTGACTCTTATTACTAATGTCACTTGGTGGTAATTGGAGCTCACCTTGTGACTTCTGGGTGATATTTGTTTTCCCAGCTAATGGAGGCTTATGGGCTGTCACTGTCACACGCATGCATAGCTGAGAGGGGAGTACACGGGAAGCTTTAGAACTAAATTATGCTTGTGACTGGACCCCAGAGACACTGAACTCAGGGATCCTTCTGGGTGGAGTGACACACGACTAAGTGCTGAGCCAATCTGCTTGCTGTGTTTGAAAGTCTCTCTGAATTGCCCGTGTTATACCAAAGCTGCTATATCTTAAATTAGAGTCACTCCTAGACACTGCTGTCAGGAAAGAGCCTTTTCATATATATAAAATACTGCCCTGGCTGAGTTTTCTTTGCAAATAAAATCACTAAGTGTCTCCTTGGCAGATAAGCTATAGTAGATCTTTTTGCATCTGTTTCTTTTATTTCTGACAATGGATTCTGTAGCATCTTCAGCTAAGGGGAAAGAGTGAGACTGGATTTTGCGAGTGACATCTGTCTATTCCTCTCCCCCTCCAATCTGTTTAAAGGTTTTCAAAGGCTGTTTTCTCCAGAGCTGGCGGACTCTACTGAGCGCACCAACATGCCAGCTTTCAGCTCCTTGAAGACTTGCAATGTACAAATGAAACCCATAGCTCATTACTGTTTTTGATGACTCACATCACTGTTGCACACCAAGGCTAAACACTGTAAAGCAAGAGGGTGCATTTATATCAAAGGGATCATAAAACAAAGCGCAATAAAAGATGCAGAGTAGAAATTTGCCCAGGAGGGGAGAAAGGAGGCTATCAGTGAGAGAGCCTGGATTCAGTGGACTTTGATAGGCTGAATTCCCAAACCTGAAATTAATTCCAAACGTTTCTGGGTCAGTGCAGTCCTAACTGAGTAAGTGTACAGTAGATCTGCGTTGGGAATACCATATACAGCCTTTGGAACTGAGAAACAAAGGGCAGACTCAAGTTGGTGCTGTACTTTCTGTTCAGAGGAAGGAGCATTCAGTGCCAAAGAACATCTACGTTACCAGCAGCGAGTATTCTGCACTTTTGGAAATCTTAGTGGGTATAGCCTGTCCCCCTCCCATGGAGTGGGAAATGAAATGGAGAAACCCTTTGTTGCCTTAGAACAAATGTAGTGTTTGTCCGTTTCTCTAGCATCCAGGAGAACATCAAAAGTGCCACAGAGGTTGTCATGAAGGACCGTTCTGATATCCCTTTAATCAGAGGGGTCAGAGCTACAGTCTTGATCTCCACTACTCCTCTTCTCTCCTCCCACTTTCCAAGCATGAAAGATTCACCCATAGCTCACAGGCTTTCCCTGCTCAGGATAGACTGTCATTGGGTAAAGGTCACAATCTCAGATTCTGTCACCATTAAATGTCAGGTCAAGTTAGAGGAGTTTTTGCATCCAAAGATTGGGAGAGAGAAGTTTCAACAATGGGTGTGTTAATCGGTTTATACAGAGAATCATTTTAGGAGGAAGATGAGGGTAAATGAAACGGGGGTAGACTGAGGTGAGGAGCAATGACCAGAAAAGTCACAAGGACAGAAGTGCACACAAGGTCTGTCCACCGTTAAGAGAACAGGATGGTATTAAGACTTTATTTGATTCAAATGATAATCCAAACTATTTCCAAAGATGAGCGTTAAGCAACAAATCCAGTTGAGCCTCACTGTGAAACACAATATATTGTAGCATGTACCTGGAGCATTTAAAAAAAAGTAGAAACAGAACTAGATGTTTAATTATTTAGAAAAATAGCATTTCTTCTTTTGCTAAATCTTGCATTTGCCGTTGATGTGTCTTTTGAGTGACCAGATCCAGATTTTCACTCGGATGTGATTTTATTTTTAAACACAGCATGTGGGGTTGCAGGCAGGGCCAACAGAAATTCATGGAATTTTGCCAGACATTTGTATTGTCCACAGAATACAGAAAAATCACCAACGTTCCGCAGAAAAAAATTAAATTCTGTTTATTGGAAATTAACTCCCTATGCTCCCTGCCCCCTCCCTCTCCCTCCAATACCTGGCCCGCAGAGGATAGGGGATGTACTGTTATTGTGCGCTAAGGGAGCCCTTTAGTTCAAGGCCTGGTTTATGCTGAAGAACCAAGGTTCCTAGTGTAAGTTCGGCATGCGTGTGGTTTATCTCTAGTAGTTATTGCTTTCTTCAGCAGGTGGATTTGTAACACCTTGGAAGCATAGTCTTGGTATTTGACATTTGCTACACCTTAGCAGCTCACACTCTGCATGTCCCTCATTCCTCTGTCATTCATTTACCTAATTTTGCTGGTTGGCTGAAGCAACCAGTTGAAATTGACTTATTCTAATAAGATCCCCACTATCAAATGGAGGTAAATGGGCCGCAGTTGCAACCTAAAAATTTTCACGCTGATGATGGTAAACCTTTTCTCTCACTTTCGTTGCCATGGCATTGACTCTACTTGAAAATAAACCTTTGGATGATCATGTCAAATGCAAGGAACAGTTGGAGAAGAATACTGAAAGGAACAGGAAGCAGGAGGGTTCAGATTCCAGCTGACAAGCACTAACTCATTATTTATCTCAGCAGAGACCATCAGAAATTTTATGCTAGCCTTTGTCTGACTTGTGACTGGAGCTGATATTCCTCTTGAAAAATGAAGCCTTTTCAAGGACTTTTTTATGCCAATATACAAAGGAAGGTGGAACTCTTCCAAATCCTGAACAGTTCAGAAATGTTTATCTTCCGTGGCTCTCACTAGAAGACAGAGAATTTACTTTTTAAAACAGTCTGATCCTCAGGTCTACATAATGTTGGATTAAACTACAGATTGTGTGGTTGAAATGTACTTGCTATATCCCTTCATCCTTAAAGAGCCAGTTAAGCGACCTAGTAAGCACTGAATTTCTGGACAGAGTAAACTATTAGAATGTTGAATTTGGTATTCTTGGTTCATGGAGGAAAAAATTCAGATTGCTTCTTGATGGGTATGTGTCCTAATGCCATCTGTCTGACTTGTGTACTATATGTGCTTTGTTTTCATTCTGAAAACATGCCCGTCTTTATTTGACGACACAAATAACTCTCATACAGAAAGCGTTTTGCCCGATGACACTGTGCTCAAAAAGCATGTGTGAGTCTTACAGGCTCATTTCTATTCTTGGGTCACGGCTGACACTTACTGATGGGGAAGATTGTCTTTTCATTTTCTGAGTTTGTCCTGACAGTTCCAACTGCAAGGACAATAGGAATGTAGAGAACTAACCAGCCTGGCCCACTTGTATGCTTCTTGCTTACTGTCTTCCTATCTAGATGATGTGAAGATGGATTGGTTTAGATTTCTGCACCTCTGCAGGGATTAGAGGTTTCAGACCTAATTGAACAGACCCTTTTATGTTGCCTTTTTTATGTAAGAGATGATAGGCCGCTGTGGAAAGTGTCAGTCTGGAACTGGATGTTTCTTTTCTTTTCTCTTCTCTTTTCTTTTCTTATAGTAATTGAAGTTCTAGACTCAAAGCACCTACTGCTTTTGGAGAGAAGCATAGCTACTCATTCAGCATTTCACATAATTTGGACCCTGATCCTGCAAATAGTTATGTGTGTGCTTAACTTTACTGCTGTTACTTGTCCCACTGAAATCAACAGCAGTACTCATGGTAGTAAAGTTAAGCATGCACGTAAGTGTGTGCAGGATCACGGCTGCGAATGGAACTCATACCCATTAACAGTTAAAACTCTGCAAGCACCTGGCTATTACAATCTTTCATCTTGTGCGTGTTCATTCTGGTATGTTTCAGATGCTTGGTGGACAAATCAGGGAACAGCAGAACCTACGTTAGATGCCTCAACAGGAGATGTGCAGAGTGCTCTTTGTGCTATGAAGATCCTTAGGGACTTTCCAAGGTCCACCGCTCTAGACAACCTTAAATCTTACTTATTTTATAAATCTGTTGTACGTCGCTGTACATGGCTTCTTACAAACAGACTTGGCCCCTGTCCAGTGGAGATTACAGTTGTGTGTTCGAAGAGAACATTAGTGTGTGTCTGAGAAGTAGGCTTTCTTTCAGTCTGTTGTGCACACATCTTTTGATCCTGCTCTTTCTTTCCTTTTTAAAATCCGTTCTGTTTGTGGTTTTAGAAGCTAAAGTTGTTACATGAGCTGAAATACAATGGCCACTGGTAGAAAGAGATTGCACAGGCCACTATCTTTTGACATGTGACTAACTTGTCAATATTGGTAACCTGGCATAGTTGTTAAAACAGGAGACTGTCTAGATATTTATACTGAATGACATTTTCCAATCCCCTAAATGACTTAGATGCTGAAGTCGCATAGACACTTTTGAAAATTCTACCCAAGATGCTCATCACCATGCATTTCTAATGGATTAAAGCAGCATCCCAGTACATTTGGAGTTCAGTGCCAAGAGTGATGCCCAGAGCAACACCTCACACTTTGGGGAAATACTTTCGACACTGAGAACTGAAAAGGGAATGGTGGGGGGATAAAGAATTTGATCGTGGATGTCTTAATACGTTTCTTTTTTGTATGACTTCCTCCAGCTCGACCTTACCAAACCGATCGAAGATCAGGGCCCGTTGGACGTGATCATACATAAACTGACCGATGTCATCCTTGAAGCAGACCAAAATGACAGCCAGTCGTTGGAGTTGGTTTACAGGTTCCAGGTGAGTGTCATTTTTCACAGCCCTTGTGCGCTTAAGGTGGAGGCAAAAAGCAGAGCAGGAAGCTCGGCTCTTAGTGTTGCCAGTTTAATCCTTTTCCATGGAGTAGGGACACTTGACTAAACCAGCTCCCTGTGCGCTGCTGCTCACCTACTGAGAGCTCTGGGAAAGGTGCCTTTATTGAGCTAGACTGGAGGACATAGCTCTGGGTAGATTTTACGTTATGGAGGTAAGCAATACAACGCCCAGTTCCCCCAGGCATCCTCCTTTCATCATCCTAGAACCATCGCTACTATCTCCAAAGAGGAATAGTTGTCTGTAGGGTTTTCCCCAGATCCCTGAAGACAGCCGTGGGCCAAAGATATGTAACTAAACAATTTAAAATATTTTTTTCCTGTGCCAGATTTCTCCCACTTGGTGCATAGAAATCCTTAGTTGGCTTGTCCCCAACCTTTCCCTATCGAGGAAGCCCTTGCTCTCTCTATCCCCCTAGATTTATGATTCATGCAAAGCAGAGCTGTTGTGAATTTTTCTGTAGTGTTCTGTCTCCGGTTGAGGAGACTTTTATTTATTTCTCCCTGGGAAGTTTACAGTATACGGCAGATATGCAGGAAAGCCATGCAGACACATTAGTGATGAAAATAGTATCCAGAGAGCAGGTTTTTCCAAAGAACTCCTCCCATCAGTAATGGGAATGCTGATGAGTTCACCGCTTTAAAAGGAATTGTTTCTAGCTGGTGACTTTGAGCAATGATGCATGTTTCTCTTTCAAAGAGAGAGGCAACATTCAGCACAGCATCACAAGAAATTGCTGTGTATGCTGTTGACATCAGCTTTAAAAACCACAAACCACACACATTTGGCAGCTTTGCATGCCGAGGAAAGGGTGTTTTCTCTGCTCTGCTTAATGAGTTACAAAATCTTCCCCCTTCTCCTGCCTTGGTCAAACTCTTATGTGAAATAACAAGCTTGATTTGAAGGGATAGCCCCCCTAGTTCTGATTTGTTGAGGAGAAGACGAATATTTATCACGGAGTAAGAGAGATGTCCATTACCTTTTGCGCTTGGAAATTGTGGGAGTTACTGAGAGATTTGGAGGCGGGGGAGATTTCAGATGCCTCTCCCTGGCACCCATACAGCACTTGGCTTTCTCAAACATCAACTAATTAATTAATCCTCACAACACCTGTGTGAGGGAAGTAGTATCCCCACTCTGCAGATGGGGAAACTGAGGCCTAGACAATTTGAGATGTGCCCAAGGCCATCCACTGAGTCAGTCAGAGCTGGGATTAGAATTCACGAAATCATGTTTCCCAGTCCCATGCTTATTCCTGTATGTCTTGCTGCCTCTCAATACACTAAATATTACACATTATAAAATAGTACTGTAAAATGTGCTGGCTCGTCCCTTAGTCCCAAGTGAATATCTTCTAGGTGAACTCAAGCTAGAGATTCAGCACGTTGATGTATGGACTCGGCAATCCATTGCTGAGATTAAGGAGTTGCAAAATACAGGGTTTGGGTTTCTCTTCCTCCCCAGGATATACACAGGCAACCTCAATTGCAGAACCAGAAGTTCAGCCAAAAGACAACTGCCCAAAGATAACTAATTAATTGTTGAAAATTCTAGCTGTTAGAAAAGACAGAGCATGTGTACCTTTGTGATTCCTAAGGGAAAGGGAAGATCACAGAGGGTTTCCAGCATTAGACACTAGCAGAGATCTTCATCAGCTGCTGTGGAATCCACAGGAAAGAGAAAATATGTGAAACTAAGAAGTTTTTATTTATACATCTACATGCGTGTGTATGTATATAAAATATGGAGAGATTTTGATGCATTATTTGTTCGCTTCACTGATTTTTAAAAAAATCATATATAACAAATACTATAGTTTAGATTTATACCTAATTTCTTGTGGAGAAAAGTAGTGGTTGACCATGATATTAAACTGAGTTACTGTCTTGCAGCTCCTGATCCCCACATTGCTGCTGCTGAGACTGTATCACTAATACAAACTATTCTTTTTGGGGACCACCAAAATGAAAGTCAGTTAAATAAGGGAAACCCATTCCAATTAGTATCTGAAATCTAGGTTCTTTTATTCCTAAACCAGAACTCTTAATTGATGTTCTTGTGCACAAGAAGGTTGAGCTCAGTGTATTTAATAGCTCTTAAATAAATAAGACCGTTTCTAATTGTTGGGTTTTGGAAGGAAGGGCACCATAAGTATAAATATGGGAGAATCTTTTCTTAAAGCTGGCGTCTAAATACCAAGATGAAGGATCCAGTATCAAATAAACAAAGCAAAGGAATATGCACTCTGTTCTTAATGTGGAGACTGAGAAGTTAATAGGGTGCTAATCTTGTATATGTGCCTTGCGTGCTGCAAAGATGGAGTTGGGATGAAGTGACATCCTCAAGTTGAAGCCCTTGCTTTAGTTGATTTGTTACATGCTGTGTGGTATTTTTAACATTGTTCTATTGTATCTTGTTGCATTGTGTTTACCACTGGAATAATTTAAAAAAATCCCTCTCCAGCCCCTGCTGCCATTGACCATATAAATGTTTTGTTAAGAAAGTGTCAGTAGAAGTGATATGAGTCATCTGTTGAGAATACATTTCATCTCCGGTCATTTCCAGAATATAAATTGTGAGTTCATACTTGAGCTCCATGACCAGTTCCTTGCTACCTCTTGATCTCATTACTTGACCATAGCTCCTCAGGTTATCCTGCTCCATCAGTTCTCTATTCCCTTGTTTGCCACCTTTTCCCTGCCCACCTTGCTAAAGAAGATAGTGCACTTTGTGCTATCTTCACTAGCAAGGGGGGCAGACCTCCAGTGGGTGGGCTGAACAGTCACCACCTATTACAGTATTACTGTGTTAAAGCACATTAGGCTGGAAACCTGACTCCTGGTGTTAGAGCTAAATTGCTTTTTGGTTTATGTCTTAATGACTGATTTACATGTTGCTCAGACTGCACTACAGCATTTGCTGTTCTGACAACCTATCTGTGTATATATAAGCTAGATTACTTTGTGGATAGTTTAACAAAGTAGGACTCGGTGTATGGTTTTAAATAATTTAATGTTTATTCGTGGTACAGTGAAGGACCAATAGGTATATTGCTCCTGTCCTTGTATGGTAAGTGGGGATATATATACTCGGTAGCGTCAGATCTGTTTGCAGAACTGCCTAACTTCAGCTACGTAGTAGCTAAGAGATGGTTGCATTCAGATCCTGTGTTCTGCTGATGTATGCTACTGGGGCCTTCCATTTATATATCTACAAGCAGCTGCCTATTATTCTTGTGAATGCCATATGGTCCCCTTATTTCATTCCTAAATTACTAAATTGTCAAATTATGTTCTTGAGCAAATTTCATAGCTCAGAACTGTGTGTCTGTGTGAGGGGAAAAACAACGAGGAGTCCTTGTGGCACCTTAGAGACTAACACATTTATTTGGGCATAAGCTTTCATAGGCTTGAACCCACTTCCTCAGATGCCTGGAGTGGAAAATACAGGGGCAGGTATAAATACATGAAAAAATGGGGAGTTACCTTATCAAGTGTGAGTTCAGTCTAACGAGACAATTCAATTAACAGTAGGATACCAAGGGAGGAAAAATAACTTTTGTAGTGGTAATGAGAGTGGCCCATTTTAAACAGTTGACAAGAAAGTGTGAGTAACAGTAGGGGGAAATTAGGTTTCGGTTTTGTAATGACCCACCATCTCCCAGTCTTTATTCAGGCCTAATGTGATGGTGTCCAGTTGGCAAATTAATTCCAGTTCTGCAGTTTCACATTGGAGTCTGTTTTGAACATTTTTTTTGTTGAAGAATTGCCACTTTTAGGTCTGTTATTGAGTGACCAGGGAAATTGAAGTATTCTCCTACTGGTTTTTGAATGTTATAATTCCTGATGTCAGATTTGTGTCCATTTATTCTTTTGCGTAGAGACTGTCCGGTTTGGCCAATGTACGTGGCAGAGGGGCATTGCTGGCACATGATGGCATATATCACATTGGTAGATGTGCAGGTGAATGAGCCTGCACATCTACCATTTATCCAGACCACATCACACGATACAACTGCATTTGCTCCGATCCCTCAGACAGAGACACACACCTACAGGATCTCTATCAAGCGTTCTTAAAACTACAGTACCCACCTGGTGAAGTGAAGAAACAGATTGACAGAGCCAGAAGGGTATCCAGAAGACACCTACTACAAGACTGGCCCAACAAAGAAAGTAACAGAACGCTACTAGCTGTCACCTTCAGCCCCCCAACTGAAACCTCTCCAGCGCATCATCAAGGATCTACAACCTATCCTGGAAGACGATCCCTCACTCTCACAGACCTTGGGAGACAGGCCAGTCCTCGCTTACAGACAGCCCCCCAACCTAAAGCAAATACTCACCAGCAACTACATACCACACAACAAAACCACCAATCCAGGAACCAAACCCTGCAACAAACCCCTTTGCCAACTCTGTCCAAATATCTATTCAAGGGACACCATCATAGGACCTAACCACATCAGCCACACCATCAGATGCTCATAATATACCAATGTGATATATGCCATCATGTGCCAGCAGTGCCCCTCTGCCATGTACATAATAGTCTGAATTAGGATTGTGTGAAGTGCTATTGAAAGAAATCTGGTACTTACTCCCGTATCTGAGGAATATGCCAACATAAGAGTAAATAATGCCCTTTCCTCGCCAGCTGACATATTAACCAATAATGAGACTTGTTCATCCAGGCTACGTATAGTTAGAAAATGCTCTCTCAGCAGTAACATTGTATATTCGTTTTCCAAACCAGATATTAGAGAGCGAGGGAAATATCAGTGAGCACCTCCCTAGGTCAGATGAAGTATAAGTCCACAAACTGCTATCCCCTGGTATTGGGATTTAATGTATAAGATTAGTTGAATGAGCTACTTTGCTAGGAGCCTTATAAACTGGATGAAAAGCGCAGTATAAATGTTGAATATCATCATATTGTGCAGAACCAGACCTGCAGGAGTGAGGAGCCCAGGGGATGCAGTCAGTTAGTGCGCTGGACTAGCATCTCTAGAGTTTAAATCCTAGCTATTGTCACTGGGTGGTCTCCTAGTCCCCTATTTGTGCACTTCACCCAACTACCATACAGGTTTGCTCTATTCACAATGATTAACTGTCTCTGAAAGTGTTCCAGGAGGGCTTCTGCAGGCCAGGACTGAAGAGCATTGACCCAGCTATGTGTGGAAACTTGCGAAATGTTTGGCTCTAGTTACTGCCTTTGAGACCTTCATTTTTAGGTGTAGTAAATTTAACCACAAATAAAAATAATAGTGAAAAATCCAAAAATGCATGTAAAGAACTCGCTGTGCTCTCCTCTTCCCCTGTCATTGTTTCTTGGTCATTCAGTGAAGTTTATATCTAATATAGCTTCTCTTTTTGATTATATCTGCCTCCTGCAAAGCAGTGTGACCTAGTGAATACGGCACTGGACTGAGACTCTAGATACCTGGGTTCAATTCCCGGCTTGGCCACTGCTTTCCTGGGTGACCTTGGGTGAGTCACTTTTCATAGATCATAGGTAAGGCTACAATTTTGTCATGGATATTTTTAGTAAAAATCATGGACTAGTCACAGGCAATAAACACAAAATCACGGAAGCCATGACCTGTCCCTGACTTTTACTAAAAACATCCCTAACAAAGTGGGGAGGGAGGAGAGTCCAGCACCATGCCCCTTTCCCCCCTGCAGTGGCTGGGGCTTCAGGGATCCCATTGCCCAGTGGCTGGGGGGGTGTTCCCCTGCTGTCCTGTAGGACTGGAGCTGGGACCTACAGGGGTGTGGGGCCAGCCACTCGCGGTGGCAGGGGAGCTGCAGGGAGCCCCCTGCCAGTGCTGAGCAGCTCCAGGGTCCCTCTGCCACCATAGGCTGGATGTTGCGGGGGGCTCCCACCCCCACCTGCGGCTGCTGAGTTGCTCTGGGTTCCCTCTGCCGCCAGTGGCAGCAGCTGGGAGCTGCGGGGGTGGAGGGGCGGCCTGGCTGCTTGTGGCGGCTGGGCTGCTGCAGGGTCCCCAATGTCACGGAGGTCGCTGGAAGTCACGGATTCTGTGACTTCCGTGACCTCCGTGACACAATCTTAGCCCTAATCATAGGGCCAGAAAGGACCACTGTGATCATCTAGTCTGACCTCCTGTATGATATGGGCCATAGGGCTGCCCTGAATTAACTCCCGTTTGATCTGGATCCTGTCCTTTAGAAAAACATCTGATCTTGAGAGAAAAATGATCTGTAATGGAGAATCCACCACAACCCTTGGTAAAGTGTCCAATGGTTAATTACCCCCACTGGTAAAAGTTGCTCCTTGGTTTTAGTCTGAATTTGTCTAGCTTCAGCTTGGATCTTGTTATATCTTTTTTTCTGTTCAATTGAAGAACTGTCTGTTATAAAATTTCTGTTCCCCAGGTAGGTACCTTTATAGACTGTGATGAAGTCACGCCTTAACCTTCTCTGTGTTGAACTAAACAAGTTCAACTCCTTGAGTCTCTCCTTATAAAGCATGTTTTCTAATCCTTTTTTGCTTCCCTCCCCATGCCTCGTTTCCCATCTGTAAAATGGGAGTAAGGATACAGACCTATTTTGTAAAGCACTTTGAGATTTATATACAATCTAAGTTTATTATATTGTTTATTATAAGGGGATGCGCTTGCTTCTTTCCCCATCTCTGGCGATAACTCTACTATGAGTAAAAAGAAAATAAGAAAGAAAGAAATACTTGTGGCACCTTAGAGACTAACAAATTTATTTCAGCATAAGCTTTTGTGGGTTAGAACCCACTTCATCGGATGCAGTGGGTTCTAACCCACGAAAGCTTATGCTGAAATAAATTTGTTAGTCTCTAAGGTGCCACAAGTATTTCTTTCTTTCTTATTTTCTTTTTGCTGACACTGACTAACACGGCTACTACACTGTAATCTACTATGAGTGTGCAGTAGCTGTGACTGGAATGGGCTCATAGAGGCAAGTTACAATAGTAATACCAAAATGCTTTTGATTAATTGAACTCAAAGTACTTCTCAGATGTAGAAACTGAGGCACAGAGAGGTGATGTGACTTGCCTGTGAACACATAGCAGGTTAGCAGAGCCAGGATCAGCTGGTGTTTCCTGACTTCTTATCTAGTGTTGTATCCTCTGGACTGTTCTGCTTCCTGGTTGTGGTTCTATTTAAAAAAAAAAATGGTCAGGGTGTGTGTTTGTTTGTTTTTTTGGTGAATGAGATACAGAGGGTGGAAATGCATCTTAGCAAAGTTCTGAATGATATTCCATCCCTTTATAAACCAGGCACAGGAACCTCCGGAATGTGTGTGTTGCTGACGTAGACACACCCTCTTGTCACTTGCGTGTAGGAAGATCTCACCATGGCTGATTGCACCATTTGTATGCTGCTCACTGTATTAAAATACACACAGTGCTTGGCAGGGCAGAGGAGAGTGCTGCCAGTGCTGAATAGCCTGCCAGAGAGACTGTTTAGAGCAGTGTTTCCCAAAGGGTGGTACTTGTACCCCAAGTGGTACGCGAAAGGTTTTCAAGGGGTACGCGGCAAACATTTTTATTTTACTTTATCATAGCTCTTTTTTTTAGCAGCAGAAAACAATTCGCTAAAATTTAATATATAAGAATGGTGTACACTTGTACAGTAGAAATACACACAGGTTTACATTGTAAATAATAACATCTAATAGCACAGCAGAGCCGACGCAAACCACGCGTGCGCGTTACCACGGCTCGGGCAATACACTTGCCTTTGTGGCATGCGCAGAAGTCATACTGACAGGTAAAAGATAAAAGTGAATAACTACTCGTAGTAATCTAAAGATGGTAGCAAGTACATACTTGGTGTGTATTAATATACAAAAATTTTCCCTTTGGTTTTGTTAAACCCATTTACAATGGATCGCTGGCTAAAAACGGGAAGTTCGAAACATACAAAAGAAAATTATGAAGGAAATATGAATGTTAGTGATAATTATGCCGAAAAATGCAGTGATATGGCTACATCAGACAATTGTGATGACAAAATTAGTGAACCGTGTGAACCATCTGTAAGTTTATTGAATGTATCAGCTGCAAAGAAAACGAAAAAAGCCCGCAAATATGTCGAAGAATATCTTAAACTGGGATTTTCGTGGACTGGCGATGAGGTGGAGCCTGTTCCACTATGTGTGATTTGTTACAAGACTCTCTCAAATGAAAGTATGAAACCATCCAACCTAAAACGCCATTTCGATAGCAAACATAAAGAATACGAGGGAAAACCTGTAGAATTCTTCGAAAATAGGCGCAAAGATCTCCAAAAGTCCTAGAAAACAATTCGTAATGTGACGGGAGGTGAAAATATGAAAGCTTTGAAAGCTTCATATAGTGTGGCGTACTTAATTGCAAAGTCCGGAGCTGCTGAAGTGATTGGCGAGACATTAGTAAAACCTGCAGCCAAAGTAATGGTGCAAGTGATGATTGGAGACAAGGCTAGCAAAGCTATAGATTGTGTCCCCCTCTCAAATAACACTGTTCATTGTAGAATCACAGATATGACCGAAAACGTAAAGCAGCAATTATTGTCAAGAGTACAAAAGAGTCGCCACTATGCACTGCAAGCGGATGAATCCACTGATATTGTGAATTTAGCTAATATTTTGTTGTTTGTCAGATACGAGCTGAATAATGACGTCCACGATGATATTTTGTTCTGTCAACCTATACCAATACATACAACTAGAGAAGCTATTTTTAAAGTTATTGAAGACTTTATCAAAAACAATGACTTGGATTGGAGTCATTGTGTTGGAATAAGCACGGATGGCGCCAGAGCCATGATTGGTTCATAGAAAGGAGTTGTTGCACGTATTCAAGCTGTTGCGCCAGAAGCAAAATCGACTCATTGTTGCATTCGCAGGGAAGCACTCGCCACCCAGAACATGCAGGCAGATCTAAAGCAAGTACTGGATGAAGCTGTGAAAATAATCAATTTTGTGAAAGGCCGCCCTCTGAACGCCGGCTGTTTTCGCAGCTTTGTGATGAGATGGGCAGTGATGACACACAACTCCTATTTCACACTGAAGTGTGTTGGCTTTCGCGTGGAAAAGTTCTGAATCGCCTGTTTGAGCTGTGAGAAGAACTGCAAGTTTTTTTAGATGAAACCTTTAACCTGTGAGACGGTATACACGACTGGAAATGGCTATGCAAACTAGCATATATTGCAGATATCTTTGCTCATTTAAACAACCTCAATCTATCCTTGCAAGGGAAACTCATATCCATATTCCATGTTCAAGACAAAGTGAGCGCCATGGTCGCAAAATTGAAACTGTGGCATAAACGTCTTAGTCGTCATGAACTGGATTCCTTTCCATCTCTTCATGACTTAGTAATAAACTTGACTAACAAACTTGATAATGATGTGTTGCAAACCATGAAGCAGCATTTGGAAAGCTTGCAGAAAGATCTTCGTAAGTATTTCCCTGAACCAGACTGCACCTTTGAACAGATAAGGAACCCTTTTTATCATCAATGTTCAAACATTGCCAAATAACGTCTCTGCTTCAGAAGAAGAACAGCTCTTGGAACTGGTTTCAGATAGCTTCCTGAAAACAAAATTTGAGCAAAATACACTGACGTCATTTTGGTTGGGGGTTAGCTCTGAATATCCAGCTCTGTCGGACAAAGCTGTCAAGTATCTTCTGCCTTTTCTCACCTCGTATTTGTGCGAGATCGGATTCTCTGCGCTGGTTGGCCTCAAAGCAAAAAAACGAAATCGTCTTATTGACGTGGAGCCCCATCTTCGTCTTAAGATCACAAACATCGAGCCAGATTTCCCTCGATAGTGTCTGGTCAAAAGCAGTTCCATCCCTCGCACTGAATAGTTTGGTTTGTACAGAAAATTTTTCTGTACCGAAATAGTAAATATTAAAACTAGTGCTTTCTTCACTAACCTAACCAAACCAGCGTACTATTTCTATATGTAACTATTATTTATATTAAAATGTTTGTTTCAAATGTATGTAATATACTTTTGTATTTATTTCTAATAAACATTTAATCCAGAATGAAACGAATTAGGAGTGTTATAAAAATGTGGCTCCCCCACATTTTCTTCAGCGGAGAAGGGGTACGTCGGTAAGACAAATGTCTCAAAAGGGGTACGCAACTGTTGTAAGTTTGGGAAACACTGGTTTAGAGAAAGTGCTCTTATGTCCTCACAGAGACAGAGGAGAGTTTAGGGGAGGGAGCATAGAAGGGAAGCAGAGTGATAAATGTCTCTAAATCTATTGCAAGCCATTGAAAATGGACAGAGAAATATTTTCCTGGGGAGTAATAACTCTTGAGTCAATTTATACAGAGTCAATTTAAAAAGAAATCAATGAACAAATTTAAATATGTACACTGATGAACGCCACAGCTGAGCTATTTGAGTGTATATGACTGAGCATACGTGATCATGGTATTTGTAACCTCCTAGCTATTGTATTCAGAATGGGAATAAATTTCATTCCCTTCTTGTTCAGTAAATTGGGGGAAGAAACCCTGATGATCCTGAGCAGACCAGTCAGTCAGGTGTTTGCATTGCTTGATATATCCTTTCCAGCTAGCCAATTGTCCTGCTATTGAATATATTTTTCAGGATGCAAACTGTTACTTCTGTTACTGCTGTTCTAACAAACTGGATACGATGACCTGAAGAGTAGTGCATCCTTTATGGTGTTGAGAAGAAACTGGATAGTTTAGATTTGTTACAGCTCTTCAAAAGCTTATAGCATCAACAGCCTTATCTCTGAAAAGAGAAGGGGCCAACCTTCGGTTTACTACACTAGGTGTGGGTGTGGTCCCAGTGATAAACTGCTCCAGCGCAGTGGGTGCGCACGGCTGATGGACTTGGAAACCCCTCTGTCTTTCCCTCACATTGTAAGGTGTGCTCTCGCTTCTCCTCTTAAAACGTAACCATTTAAACCGACTGAAAATGGTGAGGACTATACACCTGCCTCTGAGGGGCTTGTAGCTGAGGAAACAGACCCCTGACTTTCCACATCTGCTAGATGTGTTCTTCTACAGATCAGCTGAGAGATGGTGTGACCGAGATCCTGTGGGGGGGAGGGGGGCACGCTGAGATTGCTTAATTAGGGCAAACTGCAAAGAATGGGGGCAGACAATCCCCCAAACTGGTGATTATTTTAATACTTAGATTTACCAAGCCAGCAACAAAACAGCTTCTACAATACCTTACTGGTTACCCAGAAGTCATAAATACAGTTTCCTTAAAGCAACCCAGCCTTGTGCGCCCACCCAGATAGCCAAGTCAAATATGCTGAAGATTATTGAAAAGTTTGTTTATCATATAAAAGTTCTACCAATTCAGTATCGGACACATTACCCGCCAGGTTAATGAATATTTTAGATTTTATGCAAATATACGCTTACAGCCAGGTTTTATTAACTAAACTAAAATGTATTAAAAAAGAGAAAGTATTGGTTAAAAAATCATTATACATACAGACACGAATAGAGTTCTTAAGTCAGTTTCATAGTAGAGATGGTGAGCTTTTGAGTTGCAAAAAGTCCTTTTCAGAATTAATTCATTAGGTTATAGTCCAATGTTCAAATATTTAATATCAGAGTGATCCAGAATGGAACTGAACACCTCAGTCTTGTTACTTAAACTTCCCCTGATGAAGCTTAAGCAGATGTGAGATGAAAGGATCAGGGCCCAAGATTTCTTTATATAGATCACTGGCGGGCTATGATACCCTCTTGACAGCAGGTGTTCCTTGGGTGAAGAATAGTGTTTTTGAAGTAACCTCCTATATCCTAAGCATTACCAGTAATTAGCTACATGGGTTAACATAAAGAAATTGCCTATCTCCCACCATTTACAGGTAGTTTGCTATATACTTAAAAGAGAAATTAAGACAGTGAAATTGCTATATTCACAGTTCATTTAAATGTTAACATCTTCTTTCGATCTCTAAATTAACATAATACAGGGATAGATAGGAACTGTTTGGTTTCATTGTCAGCCTCTAACAATATATATGTAAACACAAAACCCGCCCACAAACATTATCTACTAATATGTTTCTAAAGGTTGAATCTGGGTCAGTTCGCCTGCTAGTAGTGTAACCCTTTCTGGCCCTGTGTCACAGCTGAACTTCTGCCTGCCTCGTTTGAGCCTGTAAAGGTGTGCTGTGCAGATGTAGCCCCTGCTGCAGATTGCCCTCTGCTGTTTTAGTGATGAGGGATGACTACCTAATGATTTCTACCCACCCTGAAAAAGGGACCTGATCCAGGGTCCAGTGACATCAGTAGAAGTGAACATCTTGAGCAAGGAAGTCTTTCCATTGGCTAGGCTTTGTATTAGGTCCTTCATTCTGGGAGGGTAGAAATCACTAGGGCGTCGTCACTCCTGATTAACGTTGCATTCAAGCTTTAGGGCAAAGTTGTGAGTGAGAGCTAAAAACTGTTCAGCTGACCTCGGAGGCCCTACATTTTGGTGGGTTACTAATTGAATTATTCGTTGGAGAAAGCAGTTCCGGGATGCCTGGTCCTGCTACCATAGTGCCACATCAGAGGAGTTAAAGGAGCAGGACACTGCATCTGGACCAATTTTAGGCACTATAGTTTTTTCTAGACAGAATAGGACCATTTCAGGTCTGCTGCGGAGATTGATCTAATGTGGAGGGAGTGTTGTCTGATCAGAATTGTCCACAGTCCTTTGTGGCTCCTGCCTGACTTGATGGAAGCCTGGAGCAAGAGAGAGAGAAACCAAGCACCCCCACCAGGTCAGGCTGGGAATACATAGGCTCTCTGAATGCTATGGCAATTTAAAAGCCAATGCTCCAATGAATGTTTTTTGCTAGCAAAAAATCCTCGTGTTCTCTTAGTGAGATAGCCATCCCTGCTCCTACATTCCAAGCAAAGTTTATAACTGACAAGCCAGCGTGTCTGTTTTGTCTTGTGTTAAAGGCTGTGACTAGGGAAACCTCATTATGTTCTGAGGAGAACAGAATACTAGCCAGATGCCTGTCTTGACTATACAGGAACTTGGGCAAATTTATTCACTGGAACGTCATTCTAGTTTGACAGATTCAAGACGATAGTGCATGTGGTGGAAGATCCACAGGCTTGTTTAATTTGTCCTCCACAGCTGCTTTTTGGTAATAGATTCTGTTACATCAGCCTTGTGAAAAGCTAAATCATCATCTCTCCCTACATGCAGGTTTCTGTTATCAGTGAGCATTTTAAGTGTATAAACTTTACTTCTGCTTTGTTTTTATAGTTTCTACTGTCTCTCCTTCTGAACCCTCTCACCCCAAACTTTGCCAGGAGCAGCTGGTGCCCTTGTTTCCCTATATTCCTAGACCATGGGCCCTAGCTAGAAAATGTTCTTGTGTTTTCCAGACTTCTGTTCCTGCTGGAGCAGTTGCTTTCATCAGAAGTCCTCACTTCCAGTGGAACGGCAGTTTTGGGACGTCCTTTGGGTGATAATGCCAGTGGCTTTCTCTGCTAATGGATGGGCAGGATGAAATTTATCCTTTTTTTACATCCAGCCCATCACTTTTCTGCACACTTCCAATCTCCAGCCTGTGCCCTAAAAGTTACAAGTCCGCAAACTCTTTGAAAGGCAAAAGTGATCTTCTGTCTTTGCTTTTGTGTAACACAGGAAAATAAGAGTTATTAACGAATTAGAGGGAAACCACCAATTTGTAGTCTAGTAATTTTTTTTAAAAGTTGAGCTAAAAATAGTTTAAATATTACACCTGCTTCTGAGTTAACCTACCAACTTTTGTGGTTTTACACTTTTTTCCCCATTTTTTCTCTCATGTTGTAGTGTGAAAGACCCCCCGGCCTCCTCCCTCCACAGGTGGAATTAACAAAGGGCTCATTCTTGCAAACACGTACGTTCATGAGTATCTCACATGCATAAGTGTTTGTAGGATTAGGCACTGAGCACCAGATTTTTGAAGGTATTTAAGCATAGGCGCTGACCCCACCAATCAGCACCTCTCCCTCCCTCCCAGCGCCTACTGCCTCCCGCAAAACAGCTGTTTTGGGCGTCAGGAGGCACTGGGTGGGGGAGGGAGTGGAGTGAGGGTGTAGCGTGCTTGGGGGAGGCCTGGGCGGAGCCGGGGGGAGCACCCCCCGGCAGATTAGAAACTTGGCGCCTATTTTTAAGGTATTTAAGTGCCTGAAGCTGCAGATCCAATGAGAATTTGGTGCCTACATTTTTGAAAATCTCAATAGGTTCTTAACTGCATCTTTAGCCAGGCACTTAAATATCTTTTACAAATCTTGCCTTGACTTGCTATTCTGGGAAAAACAATGAAACTGATTATTCACAAGGTTGCTGTCCAATGCACAGTGTACCAGAAAACCACAGAGGAATTTTAAGGTTGATCTTGTATCCTTAAAAAGCAAAAACAAAGCGTCTGTGTGAGTGTGAAGACTGAAGGAAGTACATCAGAGGAGGAGAGTCTGAGTAGAAGGCAGGGAGCCAGGAACTCCTGTATTTTAGTCCTGAGTCTGCTGTTAACTTTTTCTGTGGCGTTAAACAAGTTCCTAAGCATCTCTTTACATCCATTTCCCCTCTTGTAAAATGCTGATCTACTTCACAAGGGTGTAATGAAGAATAAAGCTTGTGAAAATGGGAAAACACTAAGTATTATTGCTGCCATGGTTAATGTATGTTATATAGGGGGATTTTGTAAAAACCAAAAAGTTATCCAGATGAAGTAAATGGCTCATTCACCATCTCTTAGCATCTAACAGCTGATATTTACAGGTATGGAGGTGTCAATTCACTGTCTTTAAAAACAGAATTGTAGTGGCTAATTCTCCCCCGTTATCTTTCAGATAAAATGTCAACAACCCTAGCCTGCCTGTTCCCCCTCCTTCCACCCACACACATGAACCAGAATAAGCATTTCATCCAGAGCCCTCTGATATAGAACTGGAAATAGTGGCTCTCTCTTTGAATTCCCGTTTCCTTGTTGGTCTGCTGCCAGTGGCAAGCTTGGTGCAGAGCATAACTAAATGCCAGGCCTGAAATCTAAACAAAGGAGGATCTGTTCAGAAGTCCTTGTTTCTTCTTGTTTGTTTTTGCTTTGTCAAAGATTGGAAGGAGAAAAACGTACACGTTGTCTAGGTCAGGCTGAATTCCAGCCCAGGGACGAAACTCTTCCAAAATATTGTCGGGAAACCTAAATCTCCAGATTGTTACCTGGCCGCTAGTCTGCAGTTGGCAATAAACTTTTGGTAAAGCACAGAGAAGGAAAGTGCAAGGTCATTTTGTAGAGGTGAATGTAGATGAGCTGAGACCAGTTGGACTCCCCAAGCTTTTGATTTGCGGGGAGCTGTGATCTGTCTTTGATAGTTCCTTTCCCATCTCCTCATCTGTTCCCTTTTTTGACGCCCATGTGTGGTAGTAGTCTGTGCACTCCTGGCATTCTTCTGCTCTCCTCACCTGGTAATGGTGAATAGATTTATTTGTATTTTTCATAAGCAGGGGACCCAAAGTTTATGGCATGAGGACAGGTGTGCTCCTTCAAACTCTAAGGACTTACCACTTTCATTGTATCGTGTTTCAACCTCTTTAATGGATACTCCCTTGCTTCGGTATATGGTAAAATATGCTGCTTAGTTGTCCCATTGTCTGTACATACAATGATGCCCATTAAGAGGACAGCATCTGCTAAAAAGCTGTTCCTATATATTCAGATGGTGAAAATAGATATTTTCTATTGGAAATATATGGGAATATCTGTGGTACCACTCCCCCCCCTTTTTAAAAAACTTTTCTGTGATAGTCATTGTGCCTTCCCTTACCAGTCTTTGTATATTAACCACGTAAGCCCGGATTCACGAAAGTTCTTCAGCATGTGCTTAAGTCCTGTTTACTTCAATAGGACATAAACACATGTGTAAGTGCTTTTGTGACTAAGGCTGGCGATGATAATTCTTGTTAGGTAACAGAGGTCTTTTTTACTTTATTTACACAAACTCGGGACTGTCAACTCATCTAAAGGCTTGTCTGCATGTACATTTGGACTATGGCAAGTTTGGATGTGAACCTACGCCACGTTAGCTTGCTGAGATCTAATTGTCTGTGTGTACCCTGCTAACGTGCGCTAACAGTTCATTAGAGCGCTTTGATCAGACTGGCTCAAAGAGCCTCAAGGAACTGTTAACGTGCATCATCAGGGTGTAAACAGACAGACTGCAGCAAGCTAGTGCAGGGTAGATTCACACCCCAGTTTGTCACGGTTTGATTGGGTGTGTAGACGAGCCCTTGGTTAAATGAGGCATTCCCTCTTGCAATCTGTGATCAGAGCTCTGTGCCTTCACATGTCTGAGAGCCTCCTCTGGTGCCGCAGCTGGGCGGAGAGAAAAAAACATTGCTGGAAGGTATTGTTGAATTCGTCTGAAGATGCCAAGCCAGATGAGCTTTGATAGGAGGAGAAGGAGGGCAGAGCCAAGGTTGGGACAGCTAAAAATGTTCAAAATAAAGAAGGTAAATAGATGGGAGATTCTGTTGTACTACTTTGAGGTGCTTTTTGACCAATAGGCAAAATGTTAGGTTTAAATAATGAGGTTACTGGAGCTAAACTCATTTTTTCTAAACAAATTTATTGGGTTTGGTCCTGAAGTCCTTACTTAAACAAAACTCCCATTGTATTCAGGATTGAGCCTGTTGACACCAAACCAGATTGCAAACAATTTGCAGCATGTCCCCAATGACACACATGGTCCAGTATGGTTATTTTTAATAAACTCCTGTGAAACTCTTCTAGCAGCTCCCTTTGGGCTTATGAAAGGCTCCGCAGTCTCCTTTCGCAGACGTAAAATGCTGAGGATGGTTGCATTTGAGACAAGCTTTTTGCTGTTGCAGTAAAATTGCTTTAAAATATCATCTTACTGACCTGGAGTCCTGGTGTTTACGTCGAATTCTACTCCATTCAGTGACTCTTTCTGATGCCTTGGCTCTGCCAGTCTGGACAGCTGGCTCTCAGATCTCTAGAGCATGTCAGGTGAGGTGGTTGGGGGGGGAGGGACCTTTCTGATTAGACCCCCTTTGTCTAGCCTGCATCCTGACTTTATTTTAAAATCTAACTCCTCTGATTTTGATAGGAACTTAACTATCCTTGAGCCTAGTGTTGTTGTCAAGGGAAAACCAGCATGCAGAGGTGCATTTGCCACGATACTTTCCCTCTTGCTAGTATTGGAAGATGACTGGTATGTCTTTGCTTTTCTTATACACACTCACTCCTGCCCCTCTATAGTATATCCATCAGAGATGCAGAGTTGCTGATGCTTTGGCTAGAGATGATCACTTCACAGTGCAACAGGAGAGGGCATGGTGCTTGTCAGGTGTCAGAAAAATAAGGTCTCTGCACTGTAGAGCTTACAGCTTGAAGGTATGTCTACACTGCGATTAGACACCCACGGCTGGCCCATGTCAGCTGAGTTGGACTTGTGCTGTGGGACTGTTTAATTGCAGTGTAGACGTTTGGGCTCGGGCTGGAGCCCGGGCTTTACGATCTTGCAAGGTGAAAGGGGCCCAGAACCTGGACATCTACAGTGCAATGAAACAGCCCCCCAGCCTGAGTCCTTCAAGCCTGAGTCAGCTGGCACGGGTCAGCCATGGGTTTTTAATTGCAGTGTAGAGAAACCCTGAGGGTCTGAATCCATTCACAGTGAAATCAATGGGACCTTTGCCAATAGCTCGAATGGGACCAAGATTAAGCTCCAGAAATGATGAGTACACAGCAGAATCCTGGCAGAATGTGGTGGAAAAGGCAGTGGGAAATGGACGTGGAAGGGGTTGATGGCAGCAAAGGGTGACACATGAGGTGTTCAGGGAAGATAGAGAGGCAAAGGTAGTGGGGTAGCATTGTACATTCAATGAAAAATTAGACTGTAAAGAAATCAGAAGTGATAGTATGTATCAAACAGAATCAGTTTGGGTCAAAATCACTGAGAATGGATTTTTACGGAGGTTCTATTGGAGTAGTGTGAGGGGTTTGCTATAGATCTCCAGGGTCAGATTTGGATATAGACAGAGATCTGTGTAATATTATTAGAGAGATACCTACTTCCAGGATTTGTCGTTGTAGGAGACTTTAAATTCCCAGATATAGACTGGAGAACAAATGCTACTAGGGAGGACTCAAGTTATTCCTGTGTGTGATAGCCAACAGATTTCTTCATCAAAAGGTCACTGAACCAACAAGAGGTGATGCTGTTTTAGACTTGGTAAGTAGTGAGGACATTATAGAAGAGCTGGTTATGGAAAATAGCCTTGGATTGTGAGTGATCACAAGCTGATTTATTTTAAATTAAATGGGAGGATAGAATCATAAAACTGGAAGGGACCTCGAGAGGTCATCTAGTCCAGTCCCCTGCACTCAAGGCAGGACTAAGTATTATCTATCTGTACTCAAGGCAGGACTAAGTATTAATCAACAACAGATCAGTAACTAAGGGTATGTCTATACTTACCCGTCGCGTCGGAGGCGCGGGATCGATGTTCTGGGTTCGATTTATCGCGTCTTGTCAAGACGCGATAAATCGAACCAGGAAGTGCTCCGTCGTCGACGCTGGTAATCCAGCTCGACGAGTGGAGTAGGCGGAGTCGACGGGGGAGCCTGCGCGCCGCGTCTGGACCACAGGTAAGTTCGAACTAAGGTACTTCGACTTCAGCTACGTTATTAACGTAGCTGAAGTTGCGTATCTTAGTTCGATAGGGGGGGTTAGTGTAGACCTAGCCTAAAGTTTTAAAATTCAAATGGGAAGACTGAGAAATGAAGGGAACTAGGCAACTGAACTGAAGAGCTCAGGGACTTATATGTGTAGGAGTTTAGGAATTTTTTTTAAGTCAAAGGTACAAAAACTGTCTGAAATTTTATATCCAAGGGAAAAAACGTGTAGGGAAGGGTTCCAGGCCTAACTGGATGAAGAAACACCTCAAAAAGGAATTAGGAGTATGCAGAGAGCCTATGAGGAATGGAAAAAGGGGTTGATCAGTGAAGAAAGCTACGCCTTGGTGGTCAGAAAGTGCAGGGATAAAATGAGAATTGTCAAAAGTCAAGCTGAGTTAGACCTTGCAAAGGAAATTAAAATAAATAGCAAACGGTTCTTTAGCCATATAAACCAAAAGAGAGAGAAAAAACAGGGCTGCTTTGCAGTAAGGATGGGGTAGAAATTAAGGATAATGTAGGTATGGCCCAAAAACTAAATGAATAGTTTGCCTTAATTTTCAAAAAGGATGATAATGTACAACGTTGGGGCAAAGGCAGGATGTTTTAATGAAATGAGTATATAGAAATAGAAATTACTATATTTGAGGTGGAAGCTAAACTCAGGGTTTAATGTACTCAAGACGGGGTGACTGGATAATCTCCATCCCAGAATACTGAAAGAACTGACACGTAAAATCCCAAGTCTGGTAGCAAGGATTTTTAATATATCTATCAAATTGGAGGTGGCATTGTGTGGCTGGAGAATAGCTAATGACATACCTATTTTTAAGAAAGGAGAGCAAAAAAATGATCTAGGCAACTACAGACCTGTTAGTCTGACCTTAAAAGTATGTAAGACTTTAAAACAAATGTTTGAAGGAAAGAATAGACATGGAAGTAAACAGAAAATGGGATAAAATGCAACATGGATTTACAAAAGGTAGATAATGCCAGCGTAACTTGATATCTATCTTTGATAAGATAAGATTCAATTTTTTGGTCTAAAAAAATCAATCTGGACTTCAGTAAAGCATTTAACGTGGTATCACATGGAAATTATTAATTAAGTTAGAGAACTTCCCTGTGTCTCCCTCTTGGTCAGTGATGCTCTGGAATTCAGCAGAGAAAGAAAAGGGTTTTTTGGGGGGGGGGGGTTGGTTTTTTTATTAAGGTAAAATAGTTTGTGTTGCCTTAAAATGTTTCTCACAATTTTTCAAATAAATCTGTATGCTTGTGTGTGAACATAATGGCACATACAGGCAGCCAACAAGTGGTGGTAAAATATTATACAGGGCCATGCACACGTCTCAGAGCGATTTGTATGGTATTTCTAAGAGACGCATTAAATATGTAAGAAGTGTGTGGTGTCACATAACATGTGCCAAGGGGCTGTGAAGGAAATCCATTTGCGTGATCCAAGCAATGTGACGGAGCTGCTAACCCAGCACTGGCTCCTCTTAACATCTAAAGAATAATCCCTCTGCAGCAAGCAGTGAATTAAATGCATTCATTCAGCAGCAAGCAAAGACTTGTTGGTGTCGAACAAATAACTCACTCTCACCCGCTTAGAATTGGGAGTAAAGTCATGTGTTGGGATCAGATGTCTCCATTCCTTTCGCTGTATCTCAGTAGCCAGTGAAGTGTCGCTCCCAGTGTTGCCTTGTGGTACTCCTGAGCATAATTTGGAGTATGATTTTTTTTTTCTTTGAAGAATATCCTCTTTAGGTGCTTAATTGTTGTTGTTGGCGTCCGTTAGTCTCGAGAGACGATGGATATGCGCCCAGGGGGAATGTTTAGTTGATGGTTGTGCAGCGTCTGTTGTGACTGTGAAGCCCCACACGAGAGTGGCAGTCTCGATTGCATTTGAAGGCGGTGTCAGCTGTGGGTTGGAGCCGCTGCTTCCTTTTTAGTTGTCCAGTGAGACATGGTGATCCCTCCCACCGTCGGAAGCAACCCCTGGCGCCAGCTCTACGCCAATCGAGCAGGGGGCTTATAACCGGTAAACTGTTGCTTCCCGTGTTGTGTTGACGCTGTGAAGCGAAGCTGGAGTGTCCTCTCCAGGGCGCAAGCCAGGGCAGGGTGATATGGAGGAACAGCTGTTGCCCATGCAGCAGAACCCCCCTCTCCATGCAACTGATGGATCCAAGGGAAAGACAATGTCGATACAACTTGGCACCAGTGGCGTCGCAGGAGTTGCCGGAATGACGTTGAGGACAATGTCAGACCGCCATCGGGACTCCGACACCGGATTTGGTTTCAGGGTTGACTCCCTTAGCCTTTCCCATGAGTGGGTATTGCCACAAGGCAGCGGAGGTTTTAAATCAGAGTTTTCCTTCTCCTAGGTGGGCTGCCTTCCAAGGCTGACGAGCCCCACCTACCCGGAGTGCTTAATTAAACCAGTTATTAATGGAAACGTTTACCATGCACCCACGTAAATAGATGTGAAGAAATGAATGGAAGTTAATGGAGGCTGATTAGGGAATCTCATTAAAGAATAAAGACAGATTTTAGCTCGGAATGAGTTGTCCAGCTCTGAACGGGGTGAGAGAGAGACACTCTCATTAATCACTTTGACTTTATGGAACCAGTGTGGGGGGGCACATGGCCTCTTGTATGCATGCACATATGTGGGCATGAAAGAGAGATACCTTGAGCATCTCAAATCACAGTAAACGCTAGCAAGAGCTAGTGGGGTATATATAAAATTTCCCTCATAGTAAAGCGGCAGCGGTCATGATGTCAGAAATGGGAATGCGGTGCTCGGAGTTTTTCACTACAAAAAACAACGCATGGCAGGGAGCCTCAGAGCATAGGTCAGCTGACTCAGGCTCATGCTGCTGGGCTAAAAATAGCAGTGTAGGCGTTCCAACTTGGGCTGAAGCCTGAGCTCTGGGACCCGGCGAGGAGGGAGGGTCTCAGAACCCCGGGCTCCAGCCCAAGCCGAAACTCTACAATGCTATTTGTAGCCCTTTGGCGCAAGCTCGAGTCGGTCAACCCAGGCTCTGAGACTCGCTGCTGTGGGTCATCTTTTGCAATACCCCTAATATGAAGCTCTCTGTGGGGAGTTGCTGTGTTCTTGTAGCTAGCGGGCAGGGGAGCATTTGCTTAGGGAGGTGGCAAGATGGATACATAGTGCCGTTGCTTTGAAAACTGCATTGTGGTTCAATGAAGTAACAACATCCCTGGCCCTGCCACATTTTTTCAGTCCTCATCTAGCAGCTCCTCACTTGGCAGTCAGTACAGGTAGGGGACAGTAACACTAATGTAAAAGAATGCAGATGTAGTTCTGATCTGCACTCCGGAATGGACTGATGCCCACATGCTGTTTACGCTCATTCAGTGTAATTACTAGGTTGACCCCAATAGCACTGTCTCCTCTTTCTCCTAATGGTTCCTGCCAATACCGCTCTCTGCTGCTATTGTGACTCTTCACCACTGGCTCTGCTCTGAACTGTTGCGGCTGCAGGGTTGATGAGTCCACAGTTGGATGTCACTGTCTTAAACGCTGTCTGGCATGATATTTATATTCAACAGGATTCCAGTTTACAATGCCAGTGACGAGAAAGTCTAGACGTGCCCTGCAATTATATTTACGAAGTGCCAGCCTCATTCGGCGGAGGAGTTGTAGATTGATTGGGTCCTTAACTTTCTCCTCCTATTTATTTCTCCATACTTTGGTGCTTTTTATGCTGTCCAGCAAATCTAACAGTAGCCTTTGCTCCATGTTTGTTCTGCAGGAGTATATCGATGCTCACCCTGAAACCATCATCCTGGACCCCCTTCCTGCTATCCGGACGCTGCTGGACCGATCCAAGTCTTATGAGCTTATTCGGCGACTAGAGGCCTACATGCAAGGTAGGCCAGTGACTTTTCATTTCAGAAAAGTATGTTCCTTGCATTGTGGGTGTGACCAGGGTCCTAGTGTGGAGCCAGCTGTGGTCACTCAATTAGAGTGAACTGCAAAGAATGGGGCAGCCAATTCCCAAAAAGCTGGTGGATATTCCAATACTTAGATTTACTAAGCCAGCATAAAACAGCTTCTTTATTACCTCACTGGTTACTCAAGTCCAAACAACACAGTTCCCTTAAAGTGATCCAGCCTCAGGCCTACATCCAGGTACCTAAGTCAAATATGATGATTTCTGAAAATCTTATTTCATCATATAAAAGAAATGGTTCTACCAATCCCAAAGGATCAGACACATTACCTCCCAGGTTATTGAATATTCCAGATCTTACCCAAATACTAAAATTTATTAAAAAATAAGAGAGAGAGAGAGAGTATGGTTAAAAGATCAATATACATACTGACATGATTCAATTAATTTAGGTGCAGATTCATAGCAGAGATGGTGAGCTTTGTAGTTGCAAAGAGTTCTTTTAGAAATAGTTCGTAGGTTGTAGTCCAGTGTCCAAATATCATACTCAAGGCGTATGGGACTTGGATAACTGGGACCTCAGTCTTGCGACTCAAACTTCCCCTCATGAAGCCTAAGCAGATCTGAGATGATAGACTCAAGACCCAAGGATCTTTTATACAATTTCATGTCTTTTGACAAGTTGGAGTTCAAAAGGTAATTAGTAAGACTTGAAGGAGGTCCATCACTGGTACTTAGCTATAGAATTAACATAAAACAATTTACTTATTCCTCCACCATTCTCAGATTATTTGCTATACATTTCAAAGAGAGATGAATTAAGAGAGATCCCGTGTTTACAATTCATTTAAATGCTAGGATGTTCTTTTGACCTGTGAATTATCAGAATACAGCATAGACAGGCACTGTTGATTACATTGTCAATCCTACTCATACATATGTAAATAAACAAGAACGCAAACATTATCTCACCACATGTCTTTTGAGGGTTATTTATTTTACAGGATGTTTAACCCTTTCTAGCCATGCGTCACAGTGGGTTTGTAGCAGAAGGAACAGCTGGTTCCTGGAGATAGGTATGTGAGTGTTAATAATGGGCAGAGGCTGCAGACACAGTCCTTCATAGCAGAATTGTACTCCAGAATCTAGGCTTTTGTTTTTGAAAGCATGAGCATAGGGGGTTGATCTAAGTTAAACAAGCTGTGTGTTTGATGGGGAGCATATTGATTACTCTGAGCAGCAGCAGAAATGCTGTCTTTTCATGTACACTGGTAAATTGAAATTATTGTACAATCTAACTGCTTGTCATGGGAATACTAAAGCCTACAGTTAGCTCTTGAGCCAACTGTGTGTTAGGATTAAGTCAAGAGTAGCCTCTCCTTTTGAGTGCTCTAGAAGTAGCTATTCCAAGAGCCAGTTGTTTATGGTGTTGAGAAGTTGCTTCTGTAAACTGTGTTCCAATGTGACATTTGACTGGTTAATGTTTGTGTCGTTCTATTGCTATCCCAGTTCTCAGGTCAGAAACTTAGCCTATTGCTATCGTTTGTATTTTTATGAGTTGGGATTTATATTCATACAGTTTGTATCCACTTTGTCTGGCCATCATCAGCATGGTCTCTGAAATTGTCCCAAGTATGTAAAAATAGAAATATGAATTACAGTCTCCAACACACCCTCTTCTTTTCCAGGCTGTTTCAGTCAAGATTTGACATTTTGACGAAAATTTTCTTTTAAATTGCTGATTTTTAAAAATGTCTGACTGGCCCTTGTTGACAGTTTGATCTTTCCAGTGGAATGTAGCTGCCACATGTGGGCAGTGACCCTTCCCTCCGTCTATGACTCTCTTAGCTTATCTCATGGATGCCTTTGAATATCATGACTGGGACCTTTAACTGCACTGTCTATTGAGTGGGGATCCAGCGCTGAGAGCTGAGCATCGGGTGATATGGTCATGGTGGGCTTTCCTAAGCAGATGGGCTGCTGCATTTTATTCCAAGAGGAGCTTTTTAGGGCATGTAACTTTATTCCTAGGTGTAGTAATTTGCACGAATTGAGTCAGGGAACCACAAATTTGTGGATCACCAAAGGTCTGTATCCGAGAGACTTTTTTTCCCTCCTCTTTAATCAGGTTGTCTAATCTGTTATTCCCTCACTATTCTCTTCTGGTGTCTATTGTGCTGTTCCCTAGAGTTTAGAAAGTTTAAGGCAAGCGTGAGACAGCTGTAAATAACATGGAGATTTCTTCAAAATGGAAATCAATTGCAAGAAGACTGTCCTACTATTGAGCTGCAGCTAGGTATTGCCACAGTTAGAGATGTCCAGTTGCATCCCAAGGTAGCTGTGTCACGTACACACTATTGGGCTGCATCGCCTCCCCAGAAGTTTATGTAAAAAGAAATGTAAAGAGTTGAACATCCATGAAGGTAGAAATGTCATTGTTTTTATGGAAGCCCACGAGCTATAGAATCTATGTGCTAGTTATATACCAGTGTTTTAGCTATAGATAACAATTCCTTTCATATGTGAATTGCTGTGCTCCCTTTTAGTGTAACTAAAAGTGAAATACAGTGTTTGCCCCTTCAGTTTGCATTTCGTTTCAACTCTCCAGACAGTTAGGGAGTTGTATAACAGAGGAATGGTCCCATTTAGGCTAAAGGGCTTTATTCTTGTTTTGGGGTTATTTTTTTCTCACCACATACTCTGTCCCTCACCACTCTGATGTGTGTCTAACACGAGATGAACATGTTGTGCTTTGTTGCTTCCCAAATAAACCCTCTTTAGCTATGCTACTGCCTCTGCCTAGCTCAGTAAACACATTCTTGATGTATTATATGATTCTGTAAAAGTAGCTTACGTTGCTTGGGTCACTTTGCTCTGCAACCTAGGGTCAACATTTTCAAAAGTGATGTGATTTTGGGTGTCCAACTTAAGACACCTTATTGGGGCCTGATGTTTTCAAGTAGTGGGTGCTCAGCACTTGCTGAAAATCAGGTCTCTTTCAAAGTATCTCAAGCTGGGCACCCAAAATCAATAGTCATTGGACTGTGTCTAGCAAAAGATTTTTAAGTTGAACTGTTTGTTTGATTAATAAACTCGTGGGCCCTGGTTGAAAAGATTTCTATCTATCTAAGATACCTTTTTGACCTTCATTACCACAGCAGATCAGTATTCCACAATCTTTAATGTGTTTATTCTTCCCTGTCTCACAGAAGCGTTGTAAGTACGATTATCTCCATTTTTTAGATGGGGAACTTAGCCATAAAGAGATGAAGTAAATTGCCCAAAGTCACACAGGAGGCTTGTGGCAGAATAGGGAATTGAACCCGGTCTCCCTAGTCCCAGGCTAATACTCTAACCACTGGAACATCTTTCCTCGTTGAGACCCTAAAATTCCTGTTTTACTTGATGTACTAGCAGGTAATTAATGATTTAACCTGCTAGATGAAGTATAGAGATTGATCTGATTCCAGTTTCAACAGGAAATGTTTCTCTCTGAAGCAGGAAACATTTCTAATAATTCTCATTACTATGAGATGTTTTTTTATTAGAAATAGGTCACAGGCTGAGCTCTTTCCTGTTCCTTTTTTGTTTTCACAGTGCAAACACTGAATGATTGACTCATTTTGAAACCCTAATTTCTACCTTTTAAAAATAAAAGTTTGCATTCCCCACATATGCCCAAAGTAGCCAGCAGATCACTGTGAAATAAATCACTGAAAAGTTTTGCTGGTTTGGCAGTTCAGTTCTCTCAGCAATTGCATTGCTGTGGTTTTTTACTTATCAGTGAAGTATTACTTCTTGGTGCAAATATGAGCTTGATGGGAGTTTCTCCCCATGATAGCAATGTTTTGGAAAACTAGCCGCATGTTTTAATGAAAAATGCATTTCAGCAGGGCTGTGTGTGATCTAAGCTGCGTCTGCTCTTTCAGTTGTTGACCTAATGAAAAATACCTTTGGATTCATGGAGGCATATTGAGAAGCTCTGACCTTCACAGCGTCAGACTTTCAAGACTTAACCATAATAAAAAAGAAAGTTAAGATGTTAACAAATATTTGTAGTGATTTGCTGCTCTTGCGATTAGACTTAGCAATCAGAATGTCTTTATTACATTGTAGTTTTCCTTTCAAGGGATGCTTCTTTTAAAGGCTAAAAATCATATTTGGAAAAAAAATCCTTACCTATGTTCCAATAATACCTTAGGTTATTAAAAGTGAAGGAATTTTAAAAAGGACAAAAACATGCCATTCTCTGTTTACGCTGTTTTACGTTTTTCCATTTTGCTTAGGGTTGACAATGGAAATGTACTAGTCAGTTTCACTTTTAGTTTCTCTTGGGCAATGTTTGGGTTGCAAATAGTACAGAACACATGTTGTTCTTTTAAACAGTTTCCATATGATTTAGGAAAAACACTAAAAATTCTTATTGACCGTAGGTTTTTCTCATCATTTGTTTTTGGAAAAATTAAATTTGGGGTGAATTTGTCCTGATGATGCCCCTTTGAAAGAGTTCACATGTGAAGAAAACTGGTTCTTAAGTTTCTCTCACTCCTTTGTACGTCTTTGAAGTACAGGAGCTGCTCCCTGATGATACTGTAAACAATATAAAACCATTTAACTGTGACATTACCATCCTAATATGTAATTGAAACCATTTAAGTGCTGTTGTTTTTGTGTTATGAGATGCTGCTGCTTTGAATGCTGCTTTCTGCACGTTTAGGAAGATTAGGAAATTATACAGTGAACCATTATTTTTCCCCCACTAAAATTTTTTTAAACCAGATCTTCCTTTGACTCAGGTAAAGAAATCCCTGTTGCACCGTCACACGTTTCGTGTATGGCCAAAAGAGAGAGGGGCAGTGTGATCAAACTGATGTAATACTAGATTGGGGCTCAGGAAGCCTGGATTCTCAACACACAGCAGTTCTCAAACTTTAGCAACCCAGGGACCCCCATTTTGATTTAAAATCTTTTGGGACCCCCAAATCCCCTGCTCAGCCCCAGGTCCCACTCCACCCCTTCCCCATGGCCCAACTCCTGCCCCCGCTCCACCTCCCCCGAGCGCGTCCCATCCCCGCTCTTCCCCCTCCCTCCCAGTGCCTCCTACACACTGGCAACAGCTGTTCCGAGGTGTGCGGGAGCTGCTGGGAAGCGGAGGGAGGAGTTGATCAGCAGGGCCAGCGGCCCTGGACGTGATTCCGCCCCCTCCTCCACGCCCCATCCCTGCTCTTCCCCCTACCTCCCAGCGCCTCCTGCACACCACTGAACAGGTGTTCCCCGGTGTGCAGGAGACACTGGGAGGGAGGGGGAGGAGTTGATCAGCGGAGTTTGAGAAACGCTGCTCTACAGTGTTCTGGCTCTGGGACTGTGGACAAATGACTTTACCGCTCGGTGTTTTTGTCTGTCGGTAAGTTCTGTTTATTATTATGGCTGTGTCTAAGCCGGAAGACTTTTGCTGGCATAGCTATGTGTTATGAGATGTGATTTTTACTGACGTAGCTGTGCCAGCGAAAGCCCCTACTGGTACACACAGTAGTTTGTGGGAGCTGAAGCGAGCTATACTGGCTAAAGTGCAGTTTTGCCAGTATAGCTGTATCCCTGCTAGCAGCGCTTTGCTGGTATAGCTATTCGGGTATAACCTAGCGTAGACATAGCCTATATGTGTGTGTACGCTGCCTGGCACAATGGGGCTCTGAGCTCAGTTAGGGTTTCTATGTGTTGCTGTAATACAACTAATAGACCAGTTGCTGAAGGGAAGACGAGGTTGGACAGCAAGTCGAGTGTTCCCAAAAGTGGGTGCCTAAAATTGGATATCTAAATAGGTGGCCTGATTTTTTTTATTTTTTTTAATTTATTTTTTAGTGCTGAGCACTTACACCTGTGGAGCTGTGTGCGCTCAACACTTCTGAAAAGCAGGCCAACTATTTTAAGTCCCTAAATATGTGTGCCATTTTGGCATGCAATCTAAATCAGTGAGGAGCTGTGTCATACTTGCCCTGCAACATTGGGGTGCCTCACAGTGTTTTGCTGTTGTAGCTTGCACCTGGGTCACTCACAAACAGCATGCAGGTGATACCCCAAGTGTCTCTGTATAGCTGCAGCCTGCAAGCACACTCCAGTCACACTCTGGCTTCCGTCAGCCTTGGTTATCATATGCAGGGTGACCCCAACACACTCCCAGTCCTGGATTCCCCCCCCCACCCCCACAAAAAAAAACAACCAACCAACAACTTGCATTGTGCACAGTCCAGCACTTTCCTGGTCAGTCCAGATATATTACATCCATGGCCCTCTAAGGGGTCAATATGCAACAATTTATCTCTTTAAATGGAATTACCCTTGCAGTTCACAACACTGGATTAGTTTTGATGGAAGAATAAAACAAGGGTTGTTTTTTTTTAACTACAAAGAGATGTAAGTGTGTACAAGTATTGAGGCATTAAAGTCAGAAATGGTTATAAGAAAAATAAAGATACAATGCTTCCTAGTACTAAATTTAACAAACTAGACGTGGCTCAAGGTGACATTTTTTCCACAAGTCTCCAGTGTCATTGCTGACCAAGTTTCAGGTCAGAATCTGCTCCCAAAATCCACAGGCTGTTTTTCTTTTGTTGTCTTAGGTGGAAAAGAGAGATGGTTAGGGAGAGATAACTTGGGGTTGTTTTTGCCCCTCGCTTTTATAGTTCAGTCATCCTTTGAAATGCACTTTCCTGAGAGTGACCCCTAGATAAAGTTCTTTCCAGCTGAGAGCAAGGAGACTTGGAGTCTGGTAAGGAAGAGATGTTATGCTATTCGCTTTTTAGCTGTTTGCTAAGATGCAGATCTGTTTGTCTCTTCCCTTCCCTTCTCCCCCATCTGTGCCAAAGAATGGCCACTTGATAGATGATGGTCCATCAGCTTTGGCATATCTCCATTATTTATGTTATCAATCTCCTAGAACTGGAATGACCTTGAAAGGTCATCGAGTCCAGTCCCCTGCCTTCACTAGCAGGACCAAGTACTGTCCCCTGACAGATTTTTGCCCCATATCCCTAAATGGCCCCCTCAAGGATTGAACTCACAACCCTGGGTTTAGCAGGCCAATGCTCAAACCACTGAGCTATCCTTCCCCCCCAACACCTGGCTAGGGGTGTGAACTTGTCCTTTGTCTTTGAGAAACAGGTTTACCCACTTCCCAAACTCGTCTGGTAAACACAATTGTCAGCTTATGTTCTTAACTTTACATATATTGTTGTAATACATTTCCCCATGATATTATTGATCAGCATGTTAATTTTCAAATGATACCTTACAAGGCATATTTTGTACAAAGATTATTACAATATTGTGTAGGATGTGAATCCAGGGCTGCATTCCCTCACAATATGGATTTAGATGCACCTACCATTAAAAATTTTGTCCATTCTATTACATGTCCTATTTTTCTTTTGTGCTTTTGGACACTAGGTGTTGGAACATTAAAATCTGAGTCACTGAGTGCATCCACTGTTTCTGCCAAGTGCATGTGACAAAGTGTCTCTTACCCCATGAGCTGGTCCAAATGGCTGTTACTTACCATTGTCTTTTAGTCTATTTATTATATATTCCCAGCAGCTGTCGGCTTTGCCCTAGCTCTGCACCTGAGAGCTAGCAGTCTCTTTCAAGCAGTAATGTGACTCTCTAGCACAACAATTCTCAAACTTTAGCAACCCGAGGACCCCCATTTTGATTTTTAAAATGTTGTGATCCCCCTCCCCTTAAGTCTGCAGCTCAGCCCCTGGCCCCACCCGCACTCCACCCCTTTCCCCAAGCTCCCCCCCCCCACCTCTTTCCACCCCCACTCCACCCTTGCCCCTCCTCTTCCCCGCCTCTTTCCGCCCCCTACCCCGAGCATGCCCCATCCCTGCTCCTCCCCCTCCCTCCCAGCACCTCCTGCATGCCGGGGAACAGCTGTTCCGCAGCGTGCAGGAGGCACTGGGAAGGAGGGGAAGGAGTTGAGGGGGAGGGGTTTATCAGCGGGGCCCGCGGACTCCCCTTGAGTGCCCTCACAGACCCCAGTTTGAGAAACGCTGCTCTAGCAGATAGTGAGGAAAAGGAGGCAGGTGCCACAATAATGATATAGACTCCACCTTTCTCCTTTCACTTCATTTTGCCAGAGAGTCATCGGTAGAATGCTCCAAATTACTGAGGGGCAGGGATCCCAAGGTCAGTCTTGAACTCGAGTCTCCTCCATTACACTAACGCATGAGCTGTTTTATTTATGGTTATAACAACAATCTTTATTTCCAGTGTGAAGAAGTTATCTAAGTCTCAGAATTCTTAGAGGAAAAAATTAGCATATTCCTCCCAAAGCTTCCTTTGGTTTCAGCTGCCAGCCACGAACCGAAGAGCATTCTGTGTACTCGCATGCAAAGGAGCAGGCTTCTAACGTCACAGCTGCTGTTCCCCACATAACCACAAGTAGCTTTCAGACAAGAGTCGGGTTCAGCTAGGTAGCTGTTTTGCCCTACCGGCACCTACATGGTGCCACTGGTGCTGCTGAAGCTGGCAGTACAATAACAGTCCAAAATAAATACAGTAACGGTCTGGAGGCTAAAAATGGGGAAAGCCTTCTACGTTTTTGTCTCCTAAAGCTCTCAGACTAGAAATCAGTGAACCGTCAACCAATCATGTTCCTGTCTCCCCGCAGTATTGATTGTGGCTGAGCTCTGAGAATAAACTTCAAGGTTTGGATGTTGCTTTTGGATGCACTGAGGTTTTGTTTTTAATCTGTATGCCTTGCTAGCCAAATGTGTAGAAATCTTTCCCCACTCTCAACGTCCTTCACTTGGCAGCATCTACAAAGAAACCAAGTTGAGACTCTTCATCCATCATATAGCAGTGTTGGAAACATTCATTTTACATCCATACGTATCATTTCAAAGGGTTTGTATCCATTGGGATAAAACTGAAAACATGAGTAAGATGATGAAAATGTAAGTGGTAGCTGTGATGCTGTGTAGAGAGAAAGATGACCATGTGTACACTAAGATATCACCAGTGTTGAACAGTTGTGATAAATCTTATGCAAAATATGCCTTGTCTCATTGGAAAAGTTGTAATCTGTTGAACAACGTTGTCCTGTTTAAATCCATGTATCATCATTGTATCTAAAGTTATGAATATTTGCTATGAGTTTGTATCTCAAGTTGTGTTCCTGGGTGACACCCACAAAACAGATTTGCATCAAGACTACTCAGCTATGTGTTGATGGCCCATTAAGGAGAATCAACTTTTCAGTGAGCCCCTCTTGAGGATGTCTCGGAAGGCACGGAGACCATGGAGGCCCAGTGACTCAGCAGGGCTCGTAGAACATGTGATCTCTGACTCCATGTTGGACACGGTAACTTTCCATGCACATGGCCTGAGGGTATAAAAGTGGAGTCTGTGACATCATCAGTTACCTCTTTCCTGCTCCACAGCTCTTGACTGTGATTTCTAACAAAGGAGCTTTGAACAATGGATTGAGAACCCCAATATTTGGGATGTACCCCAACCCCTGCCGCACTCTGCACCCCAACTCCCTGCCCTGAGCCCGCTACTGCACCCCGCACCTCTCCTGCACCCTGAGCCCACTAACCTACTGCCTTGAGCCCCTTCCTGTGCACCGCACCCCCTCCCACACCCCACACTCCTTCCCGCACCCCTGCCCCAGCCCTACATTCATGGCCCTGCATGCAATTTCCGCATCCAGATGTGGCCCTCGGGCCAAAAAGTTTGCCCACCCCTGAGCTAGTGAGACTGGTCTGATCCAAATGTCTGGTGCTAGACCTAATTGAAACATGAGGGAGGGATATTGGGGATGGAGAGGGGAAGAAAATAAACATCTCGTTAAAATTTCAGTGAGAAGTTTAATTGAAAACTGGAAATCTGGAAAATTTTGATGAGCTCTATTGAGTGCCTTATCCTGGTTGTGTCCCTTCTTGTGGAGTGCAGCCATCTTGGTGGGTCAGGGGTAATAAAGCAGTCTCAGACGTTGCTAGGCTTTAACTTGTTAAGGGCCTTTGAGATTCAGACCAGGACTTTGAATTTGGATTGGAAACCAGTAGAGAGCCAGTGTGGTGTGATTGCATCACGTTTGTTATTTAAGGGGCAGTCCATTGCTGCAAAGTGAGTTGCAATAATTTGGCCTGGGGGGGAAAAAACATACCAGGGATCAAAGTGACTAGGTCATTGTCTGAGATGAAAGTGTGAGGTCTCTGGCTAGCTGAAAATGTAACAGTCTGTGTGCAAGACTAATGAGGAGTCCAGCATGACCTTAAGTATTTGACCCATTTTGATGATTTGTGATCAGGTGAGGTTATAGGTTTTTGTGAGTTCCCTGAAGTTCCTTTCCATTTTTCCTGGACTGAGTGTGCACCAGCTCTTTTTGATCATCTGCTTGCTTCTTGTGGACATTGCAACATCTTGGTGACGGTGGAACCTGCGTCATTAGAGGGGAGATATGGTTGAGTGCTATTTGCATTTTGGTGGCACTGGGAAGCATTCTGACTCAGGAATTCTCCAAGCAGTCTTGAATAGATAAAAGGACAGGGGAGAGTACTGAGTCTTGTAGGACCTTGCATAATAAGGGTGTAGTTGAGGAAGAGGGGTGCCCATTGCGGCTTGCTGGGATCTGTCTGACAGGAGCAAGTGGATCTAGGGCAGCAAGGCGGGTAAAAATTGATTTAAAAACATTGGACTTTAAAAAAATAAATCTGTATTTAATTAAAAAGATATAAACCTATTTAAAATTAAATTTGAAATTCACAACCTATTTCAAGGCCTAAACGTATATAATCTATCAAAATCATTGACAAATAATATTAAGCAGTGCATGTTTGCTGGCACGTTTTAAAGAAAGTCATACCACTGAACCTAGTGGAAGTAACTGTGTAGACGGGAACCAGTTTGTTGAAGTACTAAACCAACTTTGGCCAGCAGCAGCCCCTTCCACAGGTTCAAAGAAAATATTTTGTTTTCATTTCAGTTTTTTCAGCTAGTTTGAGTGAACTAGTCATTGAAGTTAAGAAGCCAGTTGGGGGGTTGAAAAAGCAGGAAAACTGGTTTTCCTCTTCGAACCTATGAAAATAAAGTAGGTATGAGAGGATGAAGTGTACTAGTTGTGAAATCTTGAATGATATGGTGATTTGAACCAATTAGTTCAGTTCACTAACTACAGATTATACTTCCTTTAATAAATCAGTTAGTTTTAAATGCTAGGCATGTTTTGATAAACTTCTTTTCTTATGTATCCATGATGATTAAAGTAGTTTTTATTTAGCTAATTAAAATGCTGTTTTATGCATTTTTAATCTAATTTTAATTTCCATTTAAGAAATGCATCTTTCACCATTTTCTAACAGAATAAAAAATGTAAAAACTAAGAATCTGAATAAACTTAAATTAAGCTTTATAATTGCTTAAATGGATGTATATAGATGTAACGTATCCTCTTGCTTAACGAAAAGACCAAATGTAATGTAAGATCTATATTTAGTTTCAAATTAACATGTTTTAATGCTTGCCAGCCAGTGAAAATCAACCTTTCTTTAGCAAAATAACTAAAAGGTACCCATGCATAACAAGATTAAAATCAGTGAGTTAAATCCAGATTTCCTGCTTGCTGATTTAAAGCATGATTCAAACCAGTGATTTAAATTAATCCATTCTGCAGGGCAATGTTGCCACATTTACTTCCAAGTATCATATAAATGTGTTCTCTGCCCTGTGTGTTCAACAGTGCTGTGGGCCACAGAGAGCGCTGAGTATAGCAGCAATGCATATAGGCTTGTTGTCTCTGCAGGGCTAAAGAAGGTTGTCCGGTAGGATTGCATGCTGGTTTGAAACCTGATTATGAAAGATCTGGGATATTGGAAGAGGGCAGGTGCTGTTGGAGCATCCACCAGCTCCTCAGTGACCTTGCCAGGAAAATGGAGAGGCTGGATACTATAAAAGATCATCAGTCTCATGCATAGGCCTCTTCAAAATTGGCTGAACTACTTCGGTTTATAGGGTAGCTGTTGAAAAAGGATGAGTAAGGGGCAGTTTCACAGATGATGGATCAGATGTTCATCCAGGCTTCTATGGCTTACGACTGGGTGACTGAACAAAACCTTCAGGAAGGTCAATCATTTGGTCATCCTTCCTGGGCTGGGTTGGTTTCTTTTGTCCAAGCAAGATCCTTTTTGATAAAATGTAGACATTCTAATATCCCTAAACAGAAGTTAACAATAAAATGGCGTATTTCGACATTATCTGAGATACCGCAGTTGTTGCCTACTCTCAGGGTAGGGGAGAACTGAAGTGCCTTGGATACTCTTTGTAGCAGTGACAGAAATGCTCTTTTGAAAAAAAGAAAAGAGAAATTGTATGTACGTGTGGATGCTCGCACACGCACATCTGTGTAGAGATTGCCCTGCTCTGCACTTCTGTCCGCCCACAGCTCAGGTCAGCCTACTGCATTTGTGTGATGGAAACAAAACAGCCCATGCAGGATGTGGTTTAACTACATGAAAGCGGGAAGATGCTGCATGAAGAACAAAGAGTAGCAGTACCTGATGTGCAAATTGTACTTCCTTTGAGCATGTTTCAGGGTGTATTGATTCGGAGGGAAAAGGTACAGAACTCTTGTGTGAAGCATTGTGTGTTAACAAATGACAACTTTTACCCCATTTAAACAAAAATAATCTCCCAAATTGTAGAACTAATAGGACACATGCTAAATATCACTGTTCAGTCACATTGTTCGGGTGGTGTCCAGCCTTTTCTAATCTACTAGACATTTTTCCACATACAGGAGACCTTCGCTAGAACACACGTCTATATAGCGCGAATTCGGTAATAGATCCCAAAATAAATCACTTTAATTGGAATCCATGGTAACGCCCTCCCCCTCCCCCACTATAACGCAGTACCACGCATGGATCCCAAACCTCGTGTTCTAGCAAGGGTCCGGTGTATAAAAAAGAGTGGTTAGAGGAGAGCCAGTTGGCAATTTTTATTTGGACTTTCAGAAAAGTCCCTCAAAGGGCTCGGCTACACTTGCAAGTTAGAGCGCATTAAATCAGTCCCGGGCGCCCTAACTCCTGAGGTGTCCACACTGGCAAGGCACTTAGAGTGCCTGGACTCTGCAGCTGGAACACTCTTGGTAATCCACTTACACGAGACGCATAGAGCTTGCTGCGCCCTGGCTGAAATGCTGGGGTGTCAGTGTGGACGACGTGTTGCATTACTGTGCTGGGATTGGCCTCCGGAAACGTCCTATAATCCCCGGAAGTCAAGTGGCCACTCTTGTTGTTGTTTTGAACTCAGCTGCAGGCATGCAGATATCCCCTTTCAAAGCTCTGTTTCTGACAGCCAGCATGCTTATCTGCTCCGGGACAAAGCAACCATTACTGTGGAATGCTGCTGCTGCCGAGGCAGGCGTGTGTGTGTGTGTGTGTGTGTGTGTGTGAGAGAGAGAAAGAGAGGCGGGTGAGGGGGGAGGGTCTGCTGCTGTCTGAACTTACAAGAGAGTAGGCTAACAGACACTCTGCCCCCAAAACACACTGTCTCTCCCCCCACATACACACAACACACTCCCTGTCACACTCCACCCCACATTTTGGGCTGGTCCACATTAACCCTCCAGTTCGAACTAAGGGCTAGTCTACACTTACCCGCAGCGTCGGAGGCGTCGGATCAATCTGGGTTCGATTTATCGCGTCTTGTCTAGACGCGATAAATCGAACCAGGAAGTGCTCCCCCATCGACACTTGTAATCCTGCTCGCTGCGAGGAGTAAGCGCTGTCGCCGGGGGAGCCTGCGCGCCGCGTGTGGACCCTAGGTAAGATCGAACTGAGATACTTCGACTTCAGCTACGTTATTCACGTAGCTGAAGTTGTGTATCTTAGTTCGACGGGGGGGTTAGTGTAGACCAGCCCTAAGATACGCAACTGCAGCTACGTGAATAACGTAGCTGAAGTCGAAGTATCTTAGTTCGAACTAAAAGGTATTTACTGCGGGTCCAGACGCGGCAGGCAGGCTCCCCCGTCGACTCCGCCTACTCCTCTCGCGGAGCAGGAGTACCGGTGTCGACGGCAAGCACTTCCGGGATCGATTTATCGCGTCTAGACAAGACGCGATAAATCGATCCCAGAAGATCGATTGCTTGCTGCCGAACCAGGAGGTAAGTATAGACGTACCCTTTGAAAAGCACGCTGCAGCCACTTGCACACTGGGATAGCTACCACAATGCACTGCTCTGTGGCGTTGCAAGAGCTGCTAATGTGGCCACGCCACAGCGTTTGCAGCTGATAGTGTAAACACACGGCAGCGTTTTCCCTGCTGTGGTCTCCGAAGGCTGGTTTAACTCCCAGCGCTCTACATCTGCAAGTGTAGCCAAGCCCAAAGAGGCTATTAATTGAACTGAGTCTGGGAGTGAGAGGCACTTCCTCTGACATATCTGGTACTGGCTCCTGTTGAAGGCAGAATACTGGGCTAGATGGACCCTGGTCTCATTTGGTATAATTCCTGTGTTCTCAGCACTCTTCCATAAAATAATAATGCTTAAAGCTCTAAGGAAGATTTAGGTAGCCAGAATATGATTACTTGTATCAGATTTGAAGTATACCCAGGACTCCACAGCTGACACCTCTATGCTTTGAAAAGTGTCATGGAATTTGTTTTTAATTTTACTACTTTATTATTAGCAAGCTGTAAGTTAAAGGGAAATGCCAAATACAGTCTATAACAGCATCAAAGCTAGAAAACCTGTAAGCCATTTGATCTCTTCTATAATGCACCAGTTTGATTGTGTGCTCATAACTGTTTTTTCTTTTTAACAGCCTTACTTGGGGCTAATGAGTTGAATAAAACATGAAATATATTCAAGAAAGCAAGGCTTTGTGCAGGGCCAGGACTGTCGCCCTTTGGACGGGTATTAATAATGTGGGGCAGGGTCCTACACGTGTTAACATTCTTGAGTGAGCTTGAGTTTTAGTTTTAGCTCTGTTAGAGGGATCAGACCCAGGTCATGCTACTTCATTGTTTTAGACAGGGCTTTCCTTGGAACTTCTGGACATTGGAGTGACTTTTTAAACTCTCCCTTTAATTTCCTCACCAACAGCCTGGCAGCATCATGATGAAGATGTACTAGCCTCACCACAAAATCTGTTCTCCCACATTAACATGAGGAGGATGAAACAACAGATATTTTACATGCCCCACAGAAATGGCTGCTCCGCAAGTCTGGTCCACAGTGAGGATTGTTGTTTTTTTCTGCAGCTCTGCTTTGACAGCTGCAAGCTTCTCTTGCATCTCCCGGGACAAGGAGGGTAGAGCTCAGAACTCAGCTGTTACTAAGGCCAGTTAACTTTAGACAAGGCAGGAGCATTCCTGCAGAAGGGAATGTTGCTATTCCAGATCCTTTCATGTGCAGCATGAGGATGCAATCTGGGCATTTGTTCCAGCTGGTCCTCTTACTGCCAACCAACAGCTATCAGTGAAATCCATACTACCTAGTGACAAAATGTCAGCATCCGTGTGGGCAGTGACCAGGTGACAGTGTACACTAGGCTGCCTTTAGTGATAAGCCCAGTCCCACACTAATGATGAGGCCTGGGATATTTTAACTCCTCAAGGTTTTGAAGGCGGCAAAAGGCCTTTCTCAGCACCACTCAGGGGATGTCTATGCTGCAATCAGAGGTGTGACTAGTTAGCTCGAATAATAATACTCGTGAAGCTGCATCAGCACCAGCTACACACTCGAGTAATTATCCAGGGTCCTGGGCAGGGTCTTACAGCCCATGCTGTCACAGCTTTACTGCATTGTTGGTTGAGCTAGCAGGACCAAAGCTAACTCGGGTATATCTACCGGCACTGCAGTCACACCTCTGAGTGCAGTGCAGACACACCCTCAGCAAGGAGGCAGCTCTCAAAGCTACAACTCACAAAGAGTTGGCTCCATTCGTCCAGTAAAATTATTAGTAGTAGTAGTCGTAGTACTCTGTATTATGATACCATCTAGAGGCCAATTGAGATCTGGGCCCCATTGTGTTAGGCGTTGGGTAAAGACAGGATAAGAGAGAGTTCCTGCACCTAACAGCTGACAATCTCTAAATAAGTATTACACCTCTTTGTATAGTCCCCAGTGCACAGAGGAGAGGCAGTTCTCGTTAAAAGTGAACTGGAGCTGATACCAAACAGAATCCAAACCCCATTGTGCAACAGGGTCTGTATTTAGCATGAAAGGTGAGATGTATTTCAAAATACAACCTGGGAATTTGTGAGCCCATGGCATGTTCCCTGGGTTGAAATGTGGCACCAGTGTTGTGCGGGCCTCACTGTCAGAGACTGTAAAGCAGGTGCCATCCTGTCTAACTTTCAGGAACAGCTGGATTGTTTAGGTGCCTCCTTAAGCCCTGACAGGCAAGCTTGATTTGCCTTGATGCTGTGAAGTAGTATGGTGGATTGAGCCTGGGGCAGGGAGCTGGGCACTTCTGAGCTCTAATCTGGACTTTGTGGCTTGGAATGAGACTCTTATTTGCCTTGCCTCATTTTCCTTATCTGTAAAATGAGGATGAAACTTGCCTAGCTTGGGGGGTGTTGTGAGGATCAACTAATACTTCTACAGGCCTTTGAAAATACTAAGTGTGATGAGGGCTATTTTGGCTGACATACTGGGGATTGAACTGGGGATCTTCAGAGCTTAGTTTCTAGCTTGCACTAGAGCTCAGTTTCTAGCTTGCACTAGAGCTCAATTGCTGGGACTGTAACAAGCTTGTATCCTCCGTGAATCAGACTGGGGACCTGTAACAGATGCTCACCAGTGGGCGACCTAAGCGTTATTAGCAGCACGTGCTTCAGAGGGAGCGAAACAAATGCCTTTCTCCTGATGGGGAAAGTTATTGAATGAATGTCTTGCCTGCTGCAGGAGGGTGAGGCAGCTGAAGCCTGCTTTCCCTGAAGCAACAGGTGCGTGTCACACCCTGGCATAGCTTAGGTAACTGCAGATTGAGACTAAATCTATAAATAATTTGTATAATCTATAATAATTTGTTAGATGGAGAAGCAGGATAAGCCAAATGTTAATTGCTGGTTTGGGGCTGCTAGCAGGAGCGTGCTAGGACAGAATTGCTGCTGGACTGAAATAACTTCAGTCTAACGTTGGTTTTCTAAGAGAAGTATGAGAACTGTCCTTTCAACTGATCTCAGCAGTGTGTACTTTGCTGACACAATTGTTACTCTGAGGGAGAGCCTTTTCATTTCCTTTATGCAAATCAGGTTATTGAACATACTAGGAAAAGCAGCTAATTTTTTGGCAAGGAGTGAATGCAGATCAGGAAGGGTGCTTCCACTAAAACATGTAAATCTATGGCCATGTCTGCGTTACAGGGACTATAGCTATATACAGTAAAAGCTTTTTTTTATCTGGCATGTTGGAGGAATGAGGGGTGCCAGTAAGTGAAAAATGCCGGTTAACTAAGAGGGAGGGAGTTTGGGCACAGGAGAGGGCCTGGGGCTGAGGGTTGGGATGCCGGACGGGGGGTTGTTCTTGGACTCTGGGAAGGAGTTTGGGTGGGTAAGGAGGCTCAGGGCATGGGGTTGGGGCATAGGAAGGTATCGGGGTGCCAGATCCAGGGGGCACTCGCCTTGGGTGGCTCCCCACAAGCAGCGACCTGTCCTGGCTGCTCCTAGGTGGCGGCGCTAGGAATTTCCTTAATTCTGTGACATGTCCTATGGTGTTTTGCATGCACGTAAAAAAATTGTCTCTTAAAGGTTTCGTTCCATTTTGGCAAGCAATATTCCTCATATTTAGTCAGTATTTTATTTAACTTCATACTTTCACCTTCTTCAAACTTAAAGTTGTTATAAATAGCCAATGCTTCCTCCCCAACAACATGGAAGAAGATTGCTGATTTCACTTTCATTTTTCTCCTCTGCCTCTCTGGCTGCTGAATACAATTCAGATCTCTGTCAGAATTTTTTCCAGTTCTCTGCAACATTGCCTAACAATTGCAGACTGGATGGAGGTTGCAACACATCCCTCTTTGGCTCCCCCCCCCCCTTCTTAAGCTAGTCAAGCTACTATTGTGCTCGCCAAATACATGCAAAAGCCTCAGTGCCTGGTAGTCCACATGCTTCTCTGGTGCCTCCCTTTGTCTCTGCTTTCAGTTGCAAACACAGGAGTTAACTTCAAATGACTGCAGTTTCCTTCTCATGCAGCACTTCTGACACCATGTCACGATCTTGGGGTTCATTGAACAACAAACCAAATAAATGAGAAAGTAATACAACTTTTTAATAAAACAAACTGGAGAGCTGCTGTGGTGAACTGCTGCACACAGCCATGTGGTGTTCCCAACCGCCGCCTCCAGGGCACATCTCCTAATTCCTCTATTCATAATACTGTCCTTTATGAGGGAGCGTCTCTAAATTATAATCTTCTACAAACCTATCTTTACAGACCTATCCAGCATGGGGATGGGGTAATCCAGGCATCAGCAACCTTTGGCATGCGGCTCGCCAGGGTAAGCCCCCTGGTGGGCCGGGCCGGTTTGTTTACTTGCTGCGTCCGTCGGTTCAGCCAATCGCGGCTCCCACTGGCTGCGGTTAACCGTCCCCAGCCAAGGGGAGCTGTGGGAAGCAGCGGCCAGCACGCCGCTTCCCGCATTGGCCAGGGACGGCAAACCGCGGCCAGTGGGAGCCGCGATTGGCCGAACCGGCGGACGCGGCAAATAAACAAACCGGCCTACCCCGCCAGGGGGCTTACCCTGGCGAGCCGCGTGCCGAAGGTTGCCGATGCCTGGGGTAATCACTTAGTACTCAAGGGATCTCATCCACAGAGCTGATCAGGATTTTTCAAATTTTCAATATTTTGATGAAATTTTAAATAAAAAAACAGGAAAACATTCAATGGAATTTTCTTGTTAAAAGCTGGTTCCCATTTTTCATCCATATCTAAAGCTGGTTGAAAATGTTTCACAATTTTGAAATTTCAATTTTTTGGGAAAAAAGGGTGAAAAATTAGTTCCCTTCTCCCATTTTTACACCCCATCCAGCTCTATTTCCATACTTCCAGTTCCTGCTGACTAATGGAATGAGGGGAAAAGGTGAATCATCATTTTGGCATTTCCTCATAAATAGGGGGGGGGGGGAAGGAGGAGACCAAAGGGAAAAAAGGAAAGGGAGCCATTGACCAAAGAGCTATACTATAGGCTGACACTGAAGATATCTTAACCTGCCACTGAAATCTAGCCACTGTCAAAAGGTGTTTGTGATGCCCATTCATTCTGAACTCAAACATCAGAACTTCAAATTACTGTAAAACTGTTACACCCACAGACACACAAGGAGGCAGACAATGTGCTCTTTTTGGTAAGAAGAGCTTAGTCATCTGTGAACCAGTCTGCTGCTCTGTCTGGGGCTTGTTGACACCAGAAAGTTACACCATTTTTCCTACAGTAGAAACCCCTATTTTACAAACTAATTGGGGATTGAGGAATTAATGAAACTGAAAAGTTCATAACATTGAACATCTTAAAATTACAGTAGGTATGGTGCGTAAGTTGCATATGGTGCAATACATCGCTTTCTTCTTATCCTTCAAACCACTGCACTTAAGGCATCAGAATGTGATGTCGACTTATTCTTCGACCTCAGCCTTGGTTTTAAAAAGAGGATTATTTGGGAACCGCAGTCCAGAGTCAAATAGGTGTATGCTGTGTGTACAGGATCAGAATTGCATGTTTAACATATATATATATATGCCTGGAATGATACCAACAAAACTTCTCTCAGCATACACATCCTTGATTTATCCAGGGACTTTGTTTAGAAGAGAAGCTTTTGATAATTTTGCTTGTTGATCTTTAACCTTAACCATTATGTTTGTCCTTTTTCTTTTGGGCTTTATCAAAGAATGTTAAAATAATCTGTCTCTCAACCTTTATCTGTCTTAGTTTTTTTTTAAACTTTTTTTGTATTTTCACTCTGTAGAATAAGTAAATAAATAATATAAAGACATTAACATGTAGAAAACCTAACAAGTAGTACAAGGTAAATTTAAAAACCTGCTCAGAATTTCACAGCGAAACAGCTCCTTTGAAATCAGCGTGTCTGATTTCGTGCTGTTGTTTTTTGGTCTGCTTTCTCTCATCCTCCCTTTTGGGTCTTGTGCAATTTTTGTTTTTCATTTCAGTTTGTCCAAGGGCACTATTTTTTAATAGCTTTCCAAGCTCAGTGAGCCCTTATGGGAAAATGATTATTTTTTCAGTTGGTAACTAAATCCATGTGTATTGAGTTGGTATAGAGGATTCAAGGGAAGCTTACCCAGGTTGAAGTATAAGTAGCCTTTTCTTCATCTTAGAAAATCACTGGTCTTTTCAGAAGACTGTTGTTGAGGTAATTCTGTTTTTTGGTTTAGTATTATGGATTTTTTTTATTTTTTTTACTGCATATGCCCATAGTGTAACATCTAAAGGGTATTGATCCAGGTCTTACTGGCTTCAGGGCACATAGTATTAAAACTATATAAAGCCAGACTGATTAGAGCTTTCTCCAGTAGAGCGAGTGTGTCTTGTTCAGGAAAGGGAGGGGAATAAAGGGATTTAAAAATGTTACGGGGAAGCATTAAACCTATAGCAAAATCTTACTGGGCTGGAACTTGGAAACCATGAGTCTCTTCACAGCCCCATCGCTATTTTTTGTGGGGATGCTTGAGCAAGTCGCTTCCCCTCTCTGTGCATCTGTTTTCTCTGTCACCCTTTGTTGGTCCTGTCTATTTAGATGGTGGGCTCTTTGAGGCAGGGACTGCCTCTTGCTATCAGTATGTACATTGCTTAAGAAAATGGGCACCTGATCTGGAGACTCAGTGCTACTATAATACAAATGGTAATAATAGTGTAAAGTCAGGGGAAGACAGTCAACCTGCAGAAAAATCCAGGTAGCAGATTAATCATGGTCATTCACAGAAAAATGCATTGTTTTTAAAAACATGTAGCTAATGAAAACAGGGACATTCTGAGTTAGGACTGCTATTTCTTTACATGTGCAGCTTTATCCCTTCATATTGACTCCTACAGTATCTGACAGTAAAAATAACTGCTCTTGCAGAGCTTTGCATTTTCAAACGGTTATATAAACCTCACCATAGGTAATACCTATTTAACAGGTGCTTATAGGAATGACTAGCCCCAGAGGGGTTAAATGATTTGCCCACGGTCACACAAAGTTGGGCAGCGGAGCTCAGAGTAGAATGCAAGAGTTCCTGGCTCTTTCCTGTTTTCACTGCACTCGGATCATGTGGCTTATCTAACATCATCTTCCACACTGGTCTGAGATCCCTGTAATATTTAGGCAAATCAAAAGAATGCTGAGGAGAGTCTCACTTAATTCCTGGACAAACGATGAAATGTTGAGAATAGATGTCATACTCTGAAATCTGGATGTGTGAAAAAGGTTTAAGCTTAAATGTCATCATTGGTTTGTGTCATAATGTTAACACTGCATAAACTTGTAAACCTTATGGTTTATGGTGTTAAAAAATCCTTTTGTAGAAGTGCTTGAGGGCTTACATCTGAGAACTGAATGACCGTAGTAGGGTCTGTTGTGTAAAAACACTGATTATTGTGCCAATATAGGGTGAATTGCATAATTGGGGGTAGGAAAAGTATTTAGAATGCATGTTGGCATATGAAGCAGAATTCCTGTGGTATTGTACTGTCATTGGGATGCATATGCCGTAGCCACTTCCCAAAGTTTAGGTACTGTAACTATTTAAAAATAAATCCTCCCCCAGACCAGCAAAGATTTGACCACAGAATGGACTTACTAAATTCTACATTTAAAAAAATAAATCAGAACTGGGTAGGGTGTTTCTGGAAGTTGCACAAGCGTAAAGTGTATTTAACGGAATCCCCGATTGATCTTATTCCTACAACATTAAATATAACTTGCAAACCTCAGTGAAGCAATATATGTAAAAGGCTGATGCAATCACACATTTTTATTAAACAAACCAAACTGAAATCAGCAAGATACGTATATAGCAAAAGTGTATCTCAGAATCTCTTACTAAGGCCCTTGTCCCGTTCTCTCCTTAGTCTAATTTAGGACCCTATCCTGCAAGATACCAAGCACCCTCTTTCAAGGAAATGAGCAACCCCAACTCCCACTGATCTGAGCAAGAGCTGTAGGCGCTCAGCATCCTCAGCCTTTAGGCCCTAATCCAACAACTTCCTGTGCACAGGTGGATCTCTCCATGTGCAGGTGCAAGTTCACTTCCTGAGATCACAAACTTCTTGTGGCAGGGACCTGTGTGGTTTTAATTTTTGTGAAGTGCCTTGTGCAGCTATAACCGCTGTAGCGCTAACTATGATGCCCGGCTTCTGCTGTTGAGTGGGGTTTCATCCCCAGCAGTAGGACATGTGGCCAAGGTCTGAGGCTTTCTAAGCCACATTCAAACCTATAATATATGTTTCCGGGGAAAGAGCAATTGCACACACAATACTTTGGTTGGGATATTCAAAGGGTGCTAGTGGAGTTTGGACTGTGAGAACTGGGTGCTTAACTCTCTTAGTCTCTTTTTATAATGCCAGCCTGTATTCTAAGTTGAACTATTACAAAGCCTTAATCACGGTAGGGGGCTGACTGGTCCTGCGTGAGCAACAAAATGTATGGATCTCTAAAGGCAGGAGGATTATGGGCTCCGATCTGAATACAGCCCTCTATCCTTGTGGGGTTCTGATGCCCAATCTGGCTTATAAGGCAGGTAAGAACTGTGCAGTATGCATGCTTGGATAAGCCAGTCACTGCCTTGAGCAGTCATTACAGTACTAGGAGTGTGTCATGAGAAACAAATGAAAGCATTCTCTATTTTACCTATAGCTATTCTCATCCAGTTGCGTAAAATTCAAAGTAACATTTGTGGGCTGTATCCGAGACTTCACTGCCTTTTCATGTGGAATGATGATGTTGAAGAACGGTGACCTTTTGTTCCCCTCCTGTATCTTTTTTTCCCCTCCTTCCTAGGTTGGTATCTTATGGAAGTTAGGTTGAGAAGAGGGTTTTTTGGCTCTTTTGTACTTATCTTCCTCCACCCACCCCATCCCCCCATAAAAGGGAAGGGCAAGGAAAGGGGACAGGGAAGTGTCTGGAAATGCTGAAGTTAAATGGCATGGGAAAACAAGGCTGCTGATCCAGTTTGCATTAATAATTATGTTAATAGGATGTTAATCCTAGAAATGATTATTAAAGAGACACTGGCAAGTAAGCTTAAAGACTTAGTTTTTGCATTTGTGAAGTTTTATAAAACCCAATTATAATGCAAATATTTTGATGAAACTTTTTAAACAAAATTAATTGATCACATGGAAGTGGGGGGACTGGTATTAAAATTGGAATACCCTCCTGCAGTAATGTGAATTGATGACCAAAGTATTTGGCCTATGAGAATAAAAAAGTGAAAATGACTGGAATAAAATGAAAATGACTCATCTAGTTTCATTATCCAAACCTAGGGACGTGCAAAAAGTAAACAAAAAGCAAAAACTGTGAAAAGTAAAGTAGATACTTTAAAATATTTTTTTAAGTCTCAGATGTTTCTCACACAGGTAACGAGCCTTTCTTTTGACTGTGTCTTAGCAATAATGAAACAGATTGTTAAACGTTAACATAAGTTACTTGTTCAGTCATCACTTGGCATGTGCATTTTCAAGAGAACCTGGGCTACCCTGCACCTAATTATGATCTATATATGTTTATAAAGCCTAGAATGAATTCTATAGGAGCTGCTTAATTTTTTAAAGCAATAACAGATGACTTGTTTTAAAATGTTAATACACATACTTTACCCACCTTATAGATCTAGCCAGGGAGCTTTTCATGGCAGTGGACACAGTTCAGCTAACTTCTAGGAATGTGTCTTGAAATGTTTGTGCAGGGCTCCCTGCCCATTGAATAATATCTCCTAGGTTTTTGAATCTCCATTGGGAAATCAGAGGGTTTGGTGGATTCTTACATGTGCACTTTTGACCTGTTTCAGAAGCTACAAGTACAGTCTATGATGACTTTGAACTTCATTGAGCCAGGAAAGAACAAAGATATTTGGTTGTCTAAAGTTACCCTTCTTTATCTGAGTGATGGCAGTGAACCTCTTTCTCTAAAGGTTAATGCGGGACTTCCTGTGTGACTATATCTAGGTTTAGTGAATACTGTATCCTGTAGTGCTAGCTCTTCCACCTCTCAAACCCCACTTAAGTTAGACCCTCAGCTGGTGTAAATTAAGGTAGCTCTCTTTATACTAGCTTAGAATCTGAGACCTAGTCTTCTGTGCAAGCATGAGCTATACTGAGAGTTTGGGTCTGGTCCAACCACCTGATCTCTATAGACTGTCGGTCCTTAGATTGTATTTTTTAACATATCCTTCAAGATTTTTTGTTGTTGTTTTGCCACAAGCCATTTAAGCAACTGTGGTTAAAAATGTTTTCTGATTTCTTATTGCTCCTTGTTAGCCAGATCAATTTGAAGAGCAGTTAGAGTATGAGTTCAAACCCCGATGTACCTGAACAGTAGCTGAAAACTGAAGGTTTTAGAGTAGCAGCCGTGTTAGTCTGTGTCCGCAGTTTTTTTCTCCTGCTGATAATAAGCTCATCTTAATTAATTAGCGTCTTAGACTTGGTATGGCAACTTCCACCTTTTCATGTTCTCTGTGTGTGTGTGTGTGTGTGTGTGTATATATATATCTTCATACTGTATATTCCATTCTATGCATCTGATGAAGTGAGCTGTAGCCCATGAAAGCTTATGCTGAAATAAATTTGTTAATCTCTAAGGTGCCACAAGTACTCCTCGTTCTTTTTGTGAAAACTGAAGCAATCTTTTCCTCCTCCTAATTGATCAAGATTGAAAAACTTGAAGCCTCTTGTTAGTGCTAGAGAACTGAGATCCTGAAATCCTACCACTGAACAGTCCGGTTCAAGCAAATCTCTGTGTGTGCAGTGTGAGAGACCACCTTACAGCTAAGTGTTGCCTTGGGATCTCTCTTCCACACAGGCCTGTGCATCTTTCCCTGATTTTTCAGCGTTTATTTGAGGGGCCTGTGTGACAACACTGGTGTTTGCGGACTAATGACAGAAGAGAGGCTGTGTAAATTCAGTGCAGATAGAATTCAAGCACTTTAAAATGTATTTAGTTAGAAGAGCCATGCTGTTTAACCAGGAACACATTTGTTCAGTGAAATGCTCCTTCCACACACACCACATACCCCCCCCCCCACACACACACAATTCGCTGCTTTTTCCACCTCATCAGCTAATCTTTAGAAGTTCATGTTGGCTTTCAAGTTTGATCAGATTGGAATGAGCAGTCTCTCGGAAGAGGGGATCAGGAGGAGATTAGCACGGTTGGAAACTTGATGTCTAAATTTTCAGTACTGTGATTTGGCTTTTTTCTTTAGAATGACTCTCAACAGGAGTAAATTGGCTAAGCTAAGTATGCTGTGGTTTTAAAAAATAACCCAGGGAGACACTTTTATGCAGTTCAAGATATGCATTTCCTAAAACAAAAAATAGCTTTAGTGCTGGGTAATATCATACTGGCTTCAGACTTTTGCATAATGTAACAATCTTGTTCCTGTAGGAAAACTGTTTGTTGAGAGAGTAAAATCCTACATCTGGTAGAGTCAAATTTCCGGGGTTGGGTGGGGATGGATGGGAGGGGAAGTGTGGGGGGATGTTAATATATAGTTTGTTGGGTTTTTTTCAGTCTAGATTCTGTGATCTTTTAAGCTTTAATTTTTTAAAATATGTGAAATGTTTAGTAAAGCAAGAGGCTAAACACTTAGCTAGCTGATGTGATCACAGAGCTGCCAGTCCGTTTCCAAAACAGGGTTTGTTTGTTTTCAAAATTGTAACTCTTTTGATGTATTTATCAAATCATAAAATCTCTAGCTGATGTCTCTAGTATGGCTCTGGCTGATGTCTGGATAAGATAATGTTGTGACAATTCCGTTTTCTGTCATTTGGCTCCCTATAATCTTCTCCCCTACTGTGGATGCTTCTAGCGCAGAATAACAATGCCCTTTAATGCAAGGCTTTCCTGTTTGGAAAATTCCCTATTTTCCAAGTCCTTGGAAATTTCATCCAGCAAATGAATTAAAAAAAAAAATCTCTGATAAATAAAAGTAGTAGTCACATATTTGTAGACAGAAGATTTCAGTTTTATTCCACTGTCAATTTGTGACACCTTTCGCTAGCATTGTGTGTTAGATAAGATTGGAAGAATAATTTCCTTCCAGATTGTGATTTTTTTTTCTTCTGGAAGAAGGCAGCTCTCGTTGCCTGGCATGTGTAGACTCAGAACCATGGCACCATCTGGGTTTACAGCTCCTGCTCTAACTGAAAGAGCAGGATTCAGACCAGGCTTCATCCCAGAAGCTATTTGAGTGCATCAGGTTTTTTTTTCTCCTGAACCACCTCCACTATTTCCGAGCCACCAGCTACAAAACAAAAGAAGTTTGATTTAAAGCAGGTTAGAACATGAACCCTTGGAGCCAAGTTTTTAAATGACCTTGAAATTTGTGCACATAAGATCTTTCATATAAACCTACAGGCACTTGTATGTGCCAGTCTGATGAGACTTAACACAGACGAAGGCAAGTTTCATCTATGTTAACAGGTGCATGTACAATCTGGCAAGGGCAAAATTAGAGGCCACGTCTGGAAATGTGTTCCTGAGTAGGAGTTGCAATGAGGATTGATGACAGAATGTTAACATATGTTATAGCATCAGAGGAAGCACATTGTAATTTTAAGTGAGGCAAATAATTTTTTTTTCTTTTTAAGCAGCCTGCTTCCCAGCAGGAATCACACTGCACTGTCACTCCTTCCCTACCTCTGCGCATCACTTTGAAAATTCAGGGCTAAAAACAGTCCCTAGTCAGAGCCAATGCTTGGCAGAGCTGCTGGACTTCTGCTTTGGCCAGGGTATGCATCATCATCTTTGAACATGAGGAATTTTTCTTTTCTAAAGCCGGTTTGGAAGGATTCACAGCAACCTCCAAGTAATCCTCACTCTGAATGAATACCTCAGGAGCAGCCCATTGATGGATTCTGATCACATTCCTTTCCTGTGATTTAGGAAAGTAATGTCTTATTTAACTCAATGGATCTGGATAGACATAAACTAGCTTTTAATGTGATACATTTTTTGCCTCTGTAAATTAAGTGAATGTCTGCAAGGAATGGTTTTTAACTAGCTTTTGGCCATTTTGTTGGCCTTTTGTATTTCCAGTAACTTGATGCTAGTTATAAACTTGTTCTTTCTTCTATGAGAAATATGTATAAAGATGCTATCCACTTGTTTTTGCTTAAAATGTGACCTGCCTTTACAAGTGAAATAATTATTTTTGCACTACTTTATCATCTTCCATCTGAGCATTTTGGAGCATTTCAGAAGATAATCATTTTAGTTTTATAACCTCCCTGCAAGGTAGATAATACTCTCATTTTATGGGTGAGGAAACTGAGGCAGAGAGTGTAATCAGCCTGTCCAATGTCACGTGGGAAGCTTAAAGAAGAGCTGTGACTTTGTTTCCAGTCTTGTATTGTAATTACAAGACCATCCTGTTGACCTTGTAAGTATTAAGTACTGCAGGAATCCCTATAGATCTTACAGACCCAGCATAATTCTCTGCAGGGTTGGAGCACCTGAACTCCTGGGAGCAGTCACATTCTACACAATGCTCTACTAGCCCGTCACTTTCCCCTCTCTCACACAGTAGGCAGAGATTTTGATTAAAATATTTGAGTTAGAGTATTTACAAACAGCAGAATGGAACCCAAAACTTCCCATCAGTCTGGCAGATATTAAGTATAAGTATGCACACGTGTGTCCTACGTTTAGTGTGAATTTAGTAGTTACTTTGCAGTTTTAAGGAAAGCTAGTAACTCACAAAGAAATCCAAATGGTAGGGCTGGTTTTTGTTTTGTTTTGTTTTTGGAATATTTGTCTAAATTCACCCTCCCTTTTTTACCTCCTTCTGCAGTGAAGTTTTCAAGGTTACCTTTCAAGTAAACTGTATTAAGCTAGGTATTAAAATATAAAGCAGTTAAGGATTTTCCAGTTTTGCATGATTATCGTAAAGCAATATACATGACATTATTTTTTTTTTTAAATGTAACCTGAAGGCATCATTTATGGATTCTGCTTGAAAATTAATTAAGGAAATGAACTGATCATCAAAGAAGATTTGTAGCTTTCTTTATAAAGGTCTCCAAACTCTTCAGAAGAGCAATATTTAGAGAGAAGCTCTGGTAAAGTTTCTGGATTTTATTCACAAGACTTGCATAAGTCATTGTTCTTAAATTTCCCTGGCTGTATTTTAACCTGGAGATCTAGACAGCTTTATGTAACACCAAGTAGGAAGTCTGGATAATTGCGGCAGAATTTGATGTGTTTGAGAACAGATACAAAGATTAAAAGTAAAAAATCCCAATAGCTTTCTCATCCAGCCAAGTGAGTTGTCGTGAAATGAGCACTGTCTTAAATATTATGTGACTTATAACAAACAAAAATATTTGTCCAGTCTAATTTCTTCATCTGTGTCCATCCTTGTGCTATCTCAAGTTGATTTCTGGAAAAATATCTCATTAGAGGTGAGTTTTAAGGATTCTAGGGCATTGTGTTCTGTGTAATAAACAGGAAGAGGAGCTAGCAAGGGAGAGTTATTTTGTTCAGACCTAGATCTCTAACAGTGATGCCGGTGAACAAACGATAACTGCACAATTAGTGGATACAGGTTTGAAATGTTTTATTTTTCATAGTGCTCTGTGTGAATATTCATCCACACAATAAATAGCTTTTCATACAGAAAACAAATCTCGGATCCTGGTCTTAGACAGAAGTACAAAGCACATGCAGGAGAAGTTTGCTTTATGCAGGAAGAGTTTTAGGTATATTATTGAAAACTACATACGCATATTGGCCAGCTGACACAGATATTTGCAAAGGATTCCTGTAGGCTTACGAACAGGTGTTGGGAACAGGATGTTCTTATTTCAATAACAAACTAATTGTCCTTTGGCAGAAAAATCCTACTATGTATATATGTATGTATATTCTCAGAATATGTGATCAGTTCCTCATCAGCTGCCCTGAAGGCACTTACAACCCTCACTTGTCATCAGTATGGCTTAACTTTGTCACCAGCCTAACACCCTTCCCCCCTTTTTTTTATTTAAGATATTTGTCAGTTTCCACAGCTGGAGACCATGTTGGAATCAGCCTTCTCCAGATGCCTTCAGAATATTCTCAGTTCCCTTGGCTTATTCTCTTCAGAGCTACCTTTTATAGCAATGGGGGAGGCTTCTTCCCCAAAAGTTACCACCTTCGACTTTCATTTGCATTTAGATTCAATCCAAACATCCTAAGAGCCCCCTGGTTTCCAGTAACATCGCTACAATAGTTTCTGCAGATTTGCTGATAAAGGAATCACCACTATATGTTGTTTTTATCTATTTCCGCAGATGATTTATGATCTAAATCACTGAGGGTGAGGTGTGAGAGGGTCATAATCATCTTTTCCCTTTTTATATATTTGCAGGTAGCATCTGGGCTGATGAGGAAGGAAAACAATAGTTTATAGTGCGGAAGAGGGTTTTTTTCCAGTTCTTTTTGGTGGAATTAGATGGTAAATACTTCACCTCTTGATTAGTGTGGTGGAATGTCATGTCTGTCTCTTTTTAGCCCCAGACAGACTGTAGTAAGGAAATTAGAGAGTTATCTCTAGAGGTTAAATTTCTTTTGTTAACACACCACCAAAGTCTTGTTACATCTGTGTTAAGCTCTCAGTTCTGAGGGTCATCTCTTTGATCTCTCTGTTAGATGCAATAGGACCATGTGATTCAAAGACAGAACCCACAAAACTTGATCAGATCCTCTCTAGTGATTCCATGGAACTTCTGTTCCTATGCAGCACTGTGACATACCTGGGGTACAATCTAGACTGATGAACAGCTATGTCACCTCAGCCCTCTTACTTGGGGTGCCCTTCTCACTGCTTTGCTGCTGTAGCTACCACTCCTGGTCTGCTCACACACAACCTGCTGCATGTAAATCACTGCCAGTTATATTGTGTAAGTGCTGCAGCCAGCCATTCTTGAATTACACTGCAGGGTGACACCAGTATATTCCCAGTCCCAGATTTCCACCAGAAATGTATGTCTTGTGCTGCCTAGCCCTCCCCTGGACAATACAAGCTCTCATAAAGTCTGTCAGTCTCTTAATAGAAATGATATGCACAAATCCTGTTATCCCAAATGGAGTTTCGCAGACACACTGCTTTAGATAAAACAAGTTTATTAACTACAAAGAGAGAGATTTTAAATTAACACAAATAATGAGACATAAAAGTCAGAATTGGTTACAAGTAAAATAAAGGTAAAATGCAGCTAATGCCTCACTTAACACACCAAGGTAAATTCAAAGCAAAATCTCTCACCATGTTTCAGCAGTCTTACTGGCTGAACTTCTACCAGGCTGGATCCCTCCCACAGTCCAATGTTGCTTCCTTTGTTCTTCAGATGTAAATGCAGTGGACAGAGAAGAAGGGAGAGATCATTTGGGGTGTCCCCCCTTTCTATTTATAGTTCTGTCCCTCCTTTAAGAAGCTTCTCCAGCTGGGAGCAGGGCACCAGGCAGTCTCCCTGCACAAGAACTGTATACTTTTTCTTTACTAAGATGTAGATTTTTGCCCTTTTCCTTTTTCCTGCCAATGAATAGCTGCTTAGTAGTGATGGCCCATTTAACCTTGTTTACACCTGGCTGAGGCATCAGCTTGCCCTTTGTCTCTGAAGAACTGGTTGGCTAGTCCCCAGACTTGGAACATGTGTTAGTAACACCATACAGTGGAATCTTATAACTTCACATACAATGTTGCCACACACATGTTATCAGGACGATACTGATCAGCAAATTATGAGTTTTCAAATGATACCTGACAAGACATACTTTGTGCAAAGAATATGACAATAGTGTGCAAGGGGTAAATACAGGGGTACAGACTGTCACAGGACCCCAAAATGTTGGTCCATTTTGATTGAGGCAAATGGGGTGAATGCTTTATCTCTGGGTTGCTGTGGAGGAGGTCTAAGGAAAAAAGCTGTTTTAATGAAGAATCTGTTGCTTATCAACACTCTAAGTTCACTGTTGTATATTCCCTCCTGGTGCCCTAGTTCAGTGTCATCTTGCTTTCAGTTCTGTGTACTATTCAAAAGCTGTACTATTCAGCCATGGTTTCTGTTTCTACCATGGTGTGTATCCCATTTATGTTCTTTGCATTACTATTGAATGTGCAGTCATCTCCTTTCACAGATAGCTTAACAGTTTTTCTGCCTTACCTTTTAGCAGTGCACCAAATCCTCTGACAGCCTCCCTCTTTTGTACTGCTCCCTTATGTTGTCCAAACTATTCCTGAGTATTATAAGGTGGATATTGTTAAACTGTGGAGGAAGCTTGAACTTTCTTCAAACATTTTTGCTGACCAAGTTGATATTGGCACCTGTTGTGATTGTCTAGGTCTCAACAATGATTTTTCCATTTTCTCTGCACAATGATGCAATCAATTTCTCTTCCTGTGGAGATGTTCTCGGGAGCTCCCAGTGCATTTCCTCCTCTTGTTGTAGTGCTAAAACCAAATGTTTACAAGAGATGAGCAGATTCTGAGTGGAACTCAATGAACTGGTGTCCTTGTTAATTTCTCTCTCCTAGGGCATGTCTCCTGTTACATTCTGATAACCATCTTTCCCTCTGTTATAGCAATGAAAATCCCCCTGTAATTGGCAGCATGTTGTGTTTTGGCAAAGTATGAATGAGTTCCTGAGTTGTCTGTACAGCCCTTCAATGTCCTCATCTTTTGGCTGCTGCAGTCAGTGCATAGATGTGAATAATAGTCAGATTTATTGAGTTGAAATAAACTTTGGTATTGCCTGGCTTGTATCCCCATAGGAGTCAAATATATCCTTGTTTAGAACCAATACAACTCCTTTCTTGATACTTTTCCATCTGTGCATACACTGTTAAGCTAATTTCGGCAGCAATGAATAGCATTCCCTTGCTCTGTGTTGAATCTTTAGAGGCAAGCTGCTGTCATCAATCATTGGGTGATGTATCTTCTGGCTCATGGGTTACATTTGGCCTGTTTTAATGCAGCATTACATTGTATAGCTACCAGTCTGCAACGTTCTAGTGGCTTCACACTGTCCTTTTCAGTGATGACTTTAAAAGAACAGAAACTACCCAAAATAGTGGTCCGACACAGGCCCTTGGATTTACTGCTTAGAATAGCAATGTCTGACTTTTTCGTAGGCTATGTTGACACTACCACTTTTGTCACTCATGGGTGTGGAAAAAACTCACCCCGAGTGACATAAGTTATACTGACAGAAGTGCCAGTGTGGACAGTGCTATGTCGGTGGGAGACGCGTATGTCGAAGGCAGAGCTCTCGCCCATCGGCATAGAACGGCTGCACGAGAAAGCTTACAGCGGCGCCGCTGAAAGCTCTCTAGTACATGACCTTAATCAGATGGTCCCAGGGCTGGCCTATGGGAGGAGGGGGAAAGTTAATCTGCTGCTATCCGGATGAGCCTATGGCCATGTCAGTGACTCTTGGGGTACATTTACACAGCATTTTGGAACCCATGGAAACAAGCCTCCCTGCCTGGATCAATAGATTCAGGCTAGCGGGGCTTGTGTCAGCTCTCTAAACCATGGGCGTCATTTCGGGGGGGGGAGGGGAAGGAGAGGAGAAGGAGAGGAGGGGTCTTTCCCCCCAAACAGGGCGACCACCCATGGCTCTGTGATCAGGGGGACACCTTTGGTCAGAGGGGCGAGGCTCGGTGTATTTAATTTAATGCACCAGGATGGGCCCCTGCCAGCAGCCCCTCTCATCCCTGATTTCCTCCTCCTTACCCCCAAGCAGCCTGGGGTGCTGGTTGCTTGGTGGTCCCGGTGGAGCCTGTGCTGCTGCGTCTCTGTGCAGTGCGGCACGGAAGTGGGAGCCTGGCATGTGGCATCCACTTGCACCATGAAATCCATCAAGGGCAGCAGCCTCAGCAGCACTGGGAGGCACCAGATCAGCGGTGGCATCTCGTCCAGCTACTTGCAGCAGCCGGTGCCGGAGCTCACGCACTAAGTTCACCGCAGCAGCTGGGGCTCTCCCGCTCAGCTGGCCTGCCCATCGCAGGCACCGGCAGCCTCAGTAATGCGCAGCCTGCCGCAGCTGCAGGAGTGCCCGCCGCTCCAGATGGGGAGAGAGCCAGCGAGCCAGAGGAACTGGGCTTCAGCATGTGCAAGATGTGGGGTGTGTGTCTGTGTATACACGCTCAGACACACCTGTTGCTGGGACAGCCCCTCTCACACTCTTTGCATTTCTCACGCCCTCAGGGGGGGACACAAACACAGGCACACAGGTGTAGACACACACACACTGCTCCACTCACTTAGCCTGTCTTGGCATGACAGGCTACACCCACACAACCAAAGAGGAATGGACACTGAACCCTCAGGGTCCATGTGCGAGTCCCGAACAAACACTGGGGCAGCGGTAGCTCCACAGCGGGCCTAGCACTGCAAGCCTCAGGCAGGTGTGGAATCTGCTCCACACAAGCGACTTCGTTGGCCTGGCTGGAGCTTCCCCGCCCCCCCCCCCCCCCCAATATAGCAGTCAAGCTACACCTATGTGCTAAAACATAGCAGCATAGACAGCGCTTTGGAGTTGCAGCTTGGGCTGGAGCTCGGGCTCTGAAGCCTGGCGGAGGAGGGGGTTCAGAGGTTGAGCTCCAGCCCAAGCCACAGCTTCAGAGCACTGTCTACATCTACTTTCAGAGTGCTTGTGCAACTCCTGCGAGCCTGAGTCTGTTGAGCTGGGCTGGGAGGCTTGCTCCCATGGTCTCCAAAATGCTGTATGGACAAAGGTGATCTGGTCTCAGATGTCCTATGTTATCTAAGCCCTTCTGTACGTATAGAGGAAATTAGAGTGTAGGCATTTAGGGGCTGGGATTGCATCTTCCTCTGGGTTTGTGCAGCATATGTTGTGCTCATCCCTGAAGCACGTGAACATCTAAATATACATCCTTTTAGTCTAGATGTGTTTGTGCAGCATTTTGGGCACTATCACCTTTTTGGGGGCAGGGTTGCTGTTAAATGAGATCACACGTAGGGCACAGACATGATCCTGCAAAGTAAACAGACTCCTAGTAGTCAAAACAATGCAGTTATATATGGGTTATAAAGTAAGTTGGAAAAAACAAACACACCATAGAGCAAAGGTTTTCAAAGTGGGGGCGGGGGCGTGGAGGAATGTTCTGGGGGGAGGGCGTGATGCGCAAGGCATTTTAAACTTTTTTTTAACTATTACTAAGGCCCTACTTAATTTGCAATATGGCAGAAATTGCGGATCCCGCAATATTAGGCTTCCACCATATTTTGTCAGCCGCCCTGGGTTGACAGCGGGAGCCCCGACTGCACAGGCCTGACAGCGGGAACTCCAGCTGTCAGCAGCTGGGGCTCCCGCTGTCAGCCGTATGGCTGACAAAATTGAGGTGCAAGCCTAGTATTGCAGAATCTGCAATTTCTGTAATATCGTGAATTAAGTAGCATGAGACCAATACAATGCTGCTGATGCAGTACGCTGTGTGTTACACTGTGTTTAATTATGAGCCGATATCGTTTCTATAGCGACAACTACCTTTCCCACCTTCCCGTTTAGTATAGCCTATCCTGTCATTCCAACAAGCTGTTGTGTAGTGTTTATTGTGCTCGTGAGTTTGATATGTTTTCATATCATCATGGTGAAAAATGGAGCTGTACTTACTGCCAAAAGATTGTAGTGTGCCATCGAAAGGCTGAAATGGCTAAAATCGATCGGGTAAAAATCTGCAAAAATGAGAAAATCTGTTGAAGCATATTTGGATTTTGGTTTCACTTCCATTGCAGTTAATGGAGTAATTGGGCCTCAATGTGTAGTATATGCAGTAACTTTATCAAACGATAGCTTTCAACAAAATGAAGACGGTGTTTAGAAACAAAACATGGTGATCTGGTAGGAAAGAACAGAGATTTTTTTTAACGAAAGCTACAAGAAATTAATAAACAGAAAATCACAAGGACAAATGTGGTATCTACCCCTGCAAGTGCTTTAAAAGCATCACATCAAGTTGTGTACCACATGGCGAAGAATAAAAAGTCTTATACAACTGGGGAAAAACCGATTCTCCCAGCAGCAATTGACATTCGCTTGGTGACCGTGCGGCAGAGAAGTAAGAAATGATCCTTCTGTCAGACTACACGGTCAGCCGTCAAGTCTGACATGTCAGAAAATATCAAGGCATAGCTGATCTCTCGATTGCAATCTAGTTTATTTGCAATCCAGTTGTATGAAGCAACAGATGTATTGAAACTGCTTACGTTTGGTACTCTTATGAAACATTAATATAGGAAGATTTTTTGTTCTGCAAGCCAATTAAGATGCGTGGAACTGGATATGAACGGTCTAACATTTTAAATGACTTCCTAACTTCTCATGAATTGAAGTGGGAAGCCTGCATCGGAATCTTAATGAATGGAGCCCCTTCTATGCCTAGAGATAGGGCAGGCTTGAAAGCCAAAGTGTTTGAAATTGCTCCACATATATTATATATGATGCACTGTGAAGCCCTTACAACTCAAAACATGGATCGGGAACTTACTGATGTTCTGAGTTCTACTAATAAAATTGTGAACTTTATCAAGAGGCAGCCCACAAAGGCACATCTCTTTGCAATGCTTTGTGCAGAAATGGGAGTGGAGCACAAGGCTTTGTTGTTCCACACGGAAGTCAGGTGGCTATCCAGGGAGAAAGTATTGCAGTTCATTTATGAACTTAGAAACAAAGTTTGACTTTTTCTAGTGGATTTGAATTTCAGCAATGCAAAGACACTATGTGATCCCCACAGGCTTCTGCTTTTGGCTTACCTTGCTGATATTTTTTACTAAACCAGAAAATAGTACCAGAAAGTATTACTTTTGACCTGCACAACAAGATATTAGCATTCAAGAGAAAGCGAGATCTCTGGAAAACAAAGATCAAAACTGGTTTAAGAGTTCCATTCCTATTGTTAACTCATTGATGAAACAGAATCTGAACTATTGAGTGTTGTGAAGCCAATCAAGAATCACTTGACTTCTTTGAGCCAGTTTGGATAAATATTTTTCCGAAGGAAATGCACCCCTCCCTGAATGACTGGGTTATTCAACCTTTTGTAGCTGAGGCAGTGACCTTGTCTCATCTCTCAAATGACATTCAGGAGAAGCTGATTGAACTTCAGAGTGAGAGGACACTGGCCATCCAATTTAAAAAACAACAGTAGTCTTTGGGGGATTTTTTTGTTGAAAGTTGGCTCAGAGTATCCAGCTTTGTCAAAGTATGCAATCAAAGCTCTTTTACCATTAGGTTCATCTTATTTGTATGAGATCAGATTCTCTGTGCTGGCTGTGCTAAAGACAAAGTACCATTCGAGACTGGAAGTAGAAGACAACCTCAGAGTGTCCGTTTTCAAAAATCTACCCACAAATCGATAAACTGCCTGCAGAGAAACAGGCACAGCCTTCACATTAAAGTATCTGTGTGTTTTGAAACGTACAGGTGTAGGTAATTTACTTAAAGTTTAAGGTCTCTGTTAGGTATATGAGTAGGCTATCAAACATACTTTTGTATGTGTCTATTTTTGTCTGGGTTGCGGGGTACAACCAAAAATTATAACTCAAAAGGTGGGGGGGCTCAGCTCAAAAAGTTTGAAAACTGCTGTCCTAGAGCGCTGTGCTTTTTGGGTGGCATTTTCAAAGGAACCAAAAGGAATGAAGCACCTAAGTCACAGTAATGAGTGAATTGCCCTTACAACCTTTTGAAAACCCCAGGGTGGTTATTGTTTATCATAAAATATTGTGTACGGAGGGTATAGGTACAATATTTATATTCTAGAACTGTGCATACAATGGTCATCATTGTAAAAACTTTTCATTTGCCGTTTGTTACTTCAGTATTGGTTTCCCTTCCTATACTTAGAATGTTACTTAACTGCATGGATATAGGAAAAAATCTTGCTTAGTTGTCAAATTTTAATTGATTCCCAGAGATAGATATGGTCACAGTACCAAGCTGGGAGGTAGACTCCTGAATTGGGAGTAGTTTCCCCTAGTGGATAGAGCACTGGACTGGGACTCAGGAAACCTGGGTTCTATTCCTGGGTCTGCCACTAGTCTGCTGGTATCAGAGGGGTAGCCGTGTTAGTCTGGATCTGTAGAAGCGACACAGAGTCCTGTGGCACCTTATAGACTAACAGACGTATTGGAGCATAAACTTTCGTGGGTGAATACCCACTTCGTCGGATGCAAGCAGTAGTCTGCTGGGTGACCTCATGCAAGTCATTTTCCCTGTGCCTCATCTGTAAAAGGGGGATCATAACTTTACGTATTGCAGTGGTGCTGAGGATTTGTTAATGTCTGTAAAGCTCTTTGAAGACAAAAACAAGTGTACAAGCTATATAAATGTAGCCGTTTTCGGATTATCTATAGTTGTCCTATTCCCAGTATTTGTATTTTGGCCAATTAAGAGTTTAACCACAATCTTCAGGGTAAAGAAAAATTGCCATTCTCTATACAGGCTAATTCTGTTTTTCTAATAGGAAGAAGATTAATATGCTAGAGGTTCAATGAAAGAAATGACCCTAATGTCTTTTGAAATCCACTAATTGCTTTTTGAGGTTAATCTGTATTTCCCAGAACTATAGGCAACTTCCCCATTTTGGTAATGTTAAAAATGTTGGTGTCTATTATCTGGCCCTAGTTTTGTTACTAAATTCCGAGTCTGTGACCAGGCAGAAGGAAAATAACTATCTTGAATCCACAAGACTTTAAAAGGTCATTAAATAAATCAGGCAAAAAGGAAATAGCATTGTCTAGTAAATCAAAAGATATTTTATACAAGCCATGATGGATCATGCCAAGAACTGTCTAGCTTGCTGTGTTTAGCAGTGTTTCTCTCCTGAATATTAGCCAAAACTTTAGCTCTTTCCATGACTGTAATCGACCTACATACTAGAGGTCAAATTCCACTGTGCAAGTGCTGTAAATCCAGTGCACCTCCACTGACGGTAGTGGAATTAACTCCAACTTTACTCCAGTGTAACTGAGGGTAGAACTTAGCCCTGTGGCTCTGCACATTTAACTAATGAATGACTTTAATAGTTAGCTTCTTCTTATATGATCTTAAATTAAAACTGCTTGTGCAGAATGTCTGATATGCTGCTGAGGAACTGAATTTCCACTCTAAGAAGTGTCCAGTATTATCTCCCATTCAAATGTTGATGGGATTGAGAATCAGCAGGTGCTGTTGTGATAGTAGGATGCAATCAGACATTAATTTTGCAACTATCTGTGATTCCCAAAGGAAAAGTACATTCTTAAAAGAGGAGAATGAAGAGGAGATCTTCTTTTTTTTCCCTCTGAAGAAGGATCTGTTGAAAGATGCCAGCTGAAGCTGATTGAAACTCGAATTCTTCTCTGCACGATCAGATACTGTGCAAGGCAGAAGGAAGGCAAACTTTGCCACACTGGCTTGCCAGTGACCCTCAGTCTTCTTCTTGATGGTCTTCCTCTAGGTCATTTAAGAATATGGACCAGATTGGAAGTGCTCCCCCTTAGGGGTGAAAAGTTCCTTATTACATTACCAGTCTCCCGAACCATCTAGTCCCACATGGATTGATTTTGCTAATAAATACCTATGTTCCATCCTTCTGTTGTTAAAATGCACAGTCTGTGTCCCACCATGCACCACAGAATAGTCATATTATGTTTAAAGGGCTCTGAGGGAATAAGGAGGGCAGACTGCTGTATGCAATAATGCACTTCAGATACGTGGCCTTGTGTGTTCTTTACATTAACATTGTAGTTTGTGAATATATTGTAGCTCAGTTGCCTTGGTCCTTGTTTGCAGTTTGTGACTCCTTCCACTCGTTTAACTTTACCTGAGACGTTAGTTTTAGTCACCCTCAGCGGCAGAACGTTAAGCAGTCACTTCAGGGTCAGTGAAGGTCAACTTCATTTTGGGATTTGGCCTCAGTGGAAAGGGAATAGTTGTGATTAAGTCATACAGTTAGAAACAATTGCAGCTGTATCATTTCTCTTTGGCTCCTGCTAAATAAAATGGAGATTGACATTAAGCAAAAACTCCAATCCAAATAGTCTCTCCTCTTCTGTAGTTAAGATCTAGATCCAAATGTTGCATGTCTACCCTAACCTCTCTTATGGGCCAAATCAAAATCCTAGATCTGACCACCATGGAACTTTGGAGAACTCTTGGGTCTGGATCCGAATATTGTGGTTTGGTCCCAGTTCTAGAATAAGAACTAAGGGAGGTGGCTGAAGAGCTGGGAGCTGAACGTGTCGGCACTATTAATGCCTGTACTCTTGAGCATGAAATTGCATAAGAAGAGGGCTAAGTATTCCGTTGTATCTGGGAGTTTTGAAAGACTATTCCTACAAGATTAAAAATCATAGAATTACTTAATGACTTCGTAAATGATGGCCTGTTGGATAGGTCGAAGAGGGGACAGATGACAGGGAAGATGGAGAGGAAGAGGTTATATCCACCCAGCAAGAGAGAAATAGGGCATGAACCTGGCTTTTGGCAGTGGGAGTGTCATAGATCCATAGGGCATGGATCCATCTTAATGGATACATTTGCAGAAAGATTGCTTCTTGGTACTAGGCCCTGGCATTCCATTTTGCTCCACAGGGAGCCCCCTGACTCCACTACTCTGAGACTGGATCCCTGGCTTCAGCACCACCTTCTGCAGGGCTAAAGGAACTTGGACCCCTGTTGTACACCTACCTTCTTAGTAGCTATAAAACCAAAAGATGTTGGCAGTGACACAGGGCAGCCTTTTCAAAACAAGACATTATTTATCAGTCAGCTGGAATACAGCATTTAGTGACCTAGGGTTTCAATGGAAAGCAAAGCCTAAACACATCTCAACTAACTTGCTAATTTCTTCTTGCTCCTCTTTGCCCTGGTCTGATAGACAGATTACACGCTTGCCACAAACTTTCTGGCCTTGGCCATCCCAGACTGAATTGTTCCCCTCCACTGAGAGAGCAGGATTCTTACGAGCTTTCCTAACAACTTAGTCCTTTGTCTCAATCCCCAGTCACATGTGCTGCCTCCCCCTGCATTCTGGTAGGGGAAGCATTGTAGTCAGACTGGTAATTGACCATCCACATCCATTAGGTCCCTTTGGGCAGCTGTTGTTAAAAGTTAATGGTCTGGACATTGGTCTCCATTGTATCTCTGAAGTAGCTCTAGTCCCATGTTGACAATTCTTACTTGTCCATTCATACCAACCCATACATGTCTACATGACCTGCACCTAGTCAGTTCATCATTTATTTTCCTGTTTCTGAAAATAAATGAACCCCTTCATACCAAGTAAGTAGCTATACAGAAGTGAGGTGGAGATACTGAATCACATCCCATGTTTATTAAAAATAATACAGAAATATCCCTCATCCTCCATAAGGAATTTTGAGGAAAGCATCTTGTACAAATGTCAGAGGGAAAAACCAAAAGATTGGGTGCAAGCCTGGATGTGAGGAAAGAAGGAAAATGAAGAGTCATAGAAGGCTCCATGTTTGAAAGCCTTAGTGACCAGAAGGGCAATAGAAAGGTCACTGTTGATGGAAGATTGGGAAGGGGATAGCCTGTATCAGAAAGATGTCAGCATAGATGGAAAGGGGGAGGTCAGGAGTGGTGGGAGTGGTTTGAGACTTGAGTACAATGTCCTTGAGATTATAGGAGTAGATCCAGAAGAACAGCAGAATAAAGACAATGGACTTTAAGAAAGCAGACTTTAGCAAACTCAGAGAATTGGGTAATGACCTGAAACTCAAAAAAAGGAGTTGTACAAAAAGTAGAAAGTTGGTCAAATTATGAAAAATAAATATAAAATAACACTAGCATGTAGCGCGAAAATTAGAAAGGCCAAGACAAAAAGCAAGATTATATTAGCTAGGGTAATAAAGGGTAACAAGAAAACATTTTACAAATGTACGAGAAGCAAGAGGAAGACAAAGGACAGGGTAGACCTGTTACTCTACGAGGAGGGGAAAAGAATAGCAGAAATCACAGGAATAGCCAAAGTGTTAAAGGCCTTTTTTTGTTTGTTTTCACCAAAAAAGTTAGCAGTGATTGGACAACTATTGTAGCGAACGTCAGTGTAAATGGGATAGGATCGGAGGCTAAAATAGGAAAAGAAAAGTTAAGATTTACTTAAGTTAGATGTTTTCAAGTCAGCAGGGCCTGATGAAATACATCCTAGAATACTTAAGGAACTGGCTGAAGAGTTCTCTGAGCCATTAGCGATTATCTTTGAGAACTCATGGAGAATGGGAGAGATCTCAGAGGACTGGAAAAAGGCAAATGTAGTACCTATTTATAAAAAGGGAAAAAGAACAGCCCAAGGAATTATAGATCAGTCAGATTAACTTCAGTACCTGGAAAGATAATGGAGCAAATAATGAAACAATCAATTTGTAAGCACCTAGAAGAAAATAAAGTGATAAGTAGTAATCCTTGTGGTTTGTTAAGAACAAATCATTTCAAACCAACCTACTGTCCTTCTTTGACAGGGTAACAAACCTCGTGGATGTAGGAGGAGGCAGTGAGCAGCTGATGTGATATATCTCGACTGTAGTAAGGCTTTTGATACTGTTTCACATGACTATTTCATAAACAAACTAGAGAAATGTAGCCTAGACCAACCTACCATAAGGTGGGTGTGACAGGTTGGACCCTCTGGGATGTCACCTGGTGTGCTGGGACGCCACTGAGACAGACTATTCTGCCAGCCTGGGCCCCCTCTTACCTGGTCTTGCTGGGCTAGGCTAGGCTTCTCAGCCTTTTCCAGCCATGCACACAGGCAGGGCCACACCCAGCTGCACAGAGAGACAGAGAGATGCTTTGAGAAGGCTCATCTTAAGGGGCTTGCCACAGCACCCAGATGTCCACCCCCACCCCACTTGGAGTACAAACCCAAAATTATATGAAGTTCGCCTCTTCCCTCAATGTGGAAGAGGGTATGCACAATATCTTGCCCCCGCCACCAGTTAGAAGTCCCATAAACTGGGTTATATTGTAAACCAGACATAAATGTATGTACTACAACAGGTATATTTTAAGTAGTTAAGGAAGTAGCAGACAGAACAAGGCAGATTACTAAGAAAATAGAGCACGTAAACTAAGCTTAATACACCAAAGAAACTGGTTACATGTAAGTTCTCATCCTAAATGTGGTTCTAATAATCTTCTTCATAGGCCAGATGCCCTTCCAGCCTGGGTCCAGTTCTTTCCCCCAGTTCAGTCTTAGTTGTTTCCAGCACTCATCTTGAGTGTGGTAGCAGGGGAGAACTGCCAACCTGGATTACCTCACTCCCCACCCTTACATAGGATTTGCATAAGGCGTGAGTCCTTTGTTTCCTAATTTGACCCTTCCGTCCCTTACAGTTGAAAGTTACAAGAAGTCCCAGATAAAGTTTTAGTATCAGGTGACAAGACCACCTGACGCTGTAGGATCACAGCATCCATGAGTCAGTGGCAGTATGGAGCGTCCACAGGAAGGCCAAGCTTTTCAGTCTATTGTCCTTGCTCATGGGTCATCCGCCCTGTCTGGCTTTTCCATTGTTGTACCTGAAGTTGTTAGCAGTGGGCGTCACCCAAAGTAGCATAGTTGAAATACAGATGCATAGTCAATATTCCTAACTTCAGATACAGGAATGATACAGGCATACAAATTGGGTAATCACATTCAGTAAATCATAATCTTTCCAATGATATCTCACATGAGCCATCCTGCATAAAGTATATCTATTACGTCATGTTCATATCGTAAGCATATTTTCATAAAGAATATGGAATGACACGTCACAGGTGCACAACTGGTTGGAAAAGCATACTCAGAGTGTGGTTATCAATAGTTCACATTCAAACTGGAAGGCCATATCGAGTAGAGGCCTGCAGGAATCTGTCCTGTGTCTGGTTGTATTCAATATCTTCATAAATAATTTAGATAATGGCATAGAGAGTACACTTATCAAGTTTGCGGACTATACCAAGCTGGGAGAGGGAGAGGTTGCAAGCGCTTTGGAGGATAGGATTAAAATTCAAAATGATCTGGACAAACTGGAGAAATGGTCTGAAATAAATAGGATGAAATTCAATCGGGACAAATGCAAAGTACTACACTTAAGAAGTAATAATCAATTGCACAAATGCAAAATGGGAAATGACTGGTTAAGAAGAAGTACTGCAGAAAAGGATCTGGGGGTTATAGTGGATCACAAACTAAATATGAGTCAACAATGTAATATTGTGGCAAATTAAAAAGCGAACATCATTCTGGGATGTATTAACAAGAGACAGGAGAAGTAATTTTTCCACTCTACTCAGCACTGATAGGGCCTCAGCTGGAGTATTGTGTCCAGTTCTGGGCACCACACTTTGGGAAATATGTAGACAAATTGGAGAAAGTCCAGAGGAGAGCAACAAAAATGATTAAAGATCTAGAAAATATGACCTACAAGGAAATATTGTTTGTTTAGTTTGAAAGAGATATTTGAGGGGGGACATAAGTCTTTAAGTATGTAAGACATCAGAAAGGTGATAAATTGGTCTCCTTAACCGCTGAGGGCACGACAAGAAGTAATGAGCTTAAATTGCAGCAAGGGATATTTAAGTTAGAAATTAGGAAAAACTTCCTAATGGTAAGAGTAGTAAAGCACTGGAACAAATTACCTAGGGAGGTTGTGGAATCTCTGTCACTGGAGGTTATTAAGAACAGGTTAGACAAACACCTATCAGGAATGGTCTAGATAATACTTAGTCCTGCGTCAGTGCAAGGGACTGGAGTGGATGACCTATCCAGGTTCCTTCCAGTCTGACTTGTCTATGAGAGATGTTCTCCAAGGTGTAAGTGTAGAGAGACAGTGGTGGGGAAGAAGAGGACCAAAGACAAAACCTTGGAGAACAGGAAGATCTGTTGAAGGGGCAGTCAGCAAGGTGGGATGAGAACCAGGAGCAGTCACAGAACCCCTAGGGTCAGTAGCGTAGGCAGGTCCGGAGCACAGGGGGCGCGGCACTATAAAAAGGCGCCTCCCCAGGCTCCCCCTGTACTCACCCAGTGGCGCTCCGGGTCATCGGTGGCACTTCGGTGGTGGGTCCTCACTCACTCTGGGTCTTCGGTGGTACCCACCACCGAAATGCCGCTGAAGACCCGGAGCGCCGCCGGGTGAGTGCAAGAAGCGGCGCTTAAAAAGAAGCTCTGCTAAAAAAAAAAAAGGCGCCGCTTCCTTTTTAAGCCGCCGCTTCTGCTCACAGGGGGAGCGACTGCTCCCCCTGCTCCCCCACTGGCTACGGTACTGCCTAGGATGAGAGCGTCTGGGAGAGCAGTGAATAGTTTGTTGTGTTTAAGGTAGCAGTGAGATTGAGGGGAAATAATTATGGAGAAGTGACCCTTAGACTTGGAAAGGAATACGTCATTAGTGCTTTTTATAAGGGTTGCTATCTCTTTTAGTGCATTACAAAAGGCTACTTCTCTGTCGAGGAAAAAGTGCTTAATAGTTTGCAAAACTCAACTTTCATTTTTAGGGAGAACACATTCTGTACCTCATGAATCCTGACTGCCTGATTTTAGATACTACACTGATACTTGATATAAAATCCCCCATGATGGATACTCCAATTAAAATAAATTGGTAAATTTCAGTACGTGTTGTGTCTCTATCAGCAGTCTGGAACTACTCGCCAAGGCCTATAAAAGCCCCTCCAGATAATGCAATGCAAAGGAATACAAAGAAACAAGTTTCCAGTCACCGTAAGAGCCTATGCCAGCTGGTTATGCAAGAAAGGGTGATGCAATCTTGGTTTATTATACTACAGACGAAAGATTCAGTAAGTGGCAGCGTGTCTGTAAATACTGTGCCTACGTTCACATGGAAGAGTACAATACTTTTTGCTCCCTTCAAACAAATAAAATCACATTAGCAAAATTTCTTGAGATTTAATCTTTGCTAAGATGGAAAGAATGATGCAGGGGGATAATTGCCTCGGTTAACATTGGCAAGTGTGTAGCAAAACAACTGGCGACAAGCCCACTGCCTTAGGGATTTAGTTTGGGATGCTTATTTATGTGTGTATATTTTCTGTGCCTCTCCTTCCCAGCCCCAAAGATCTTCTTTCCAGGAAGTGGGAGTTCTGATCACATCATTGTTTTTCCTATTGCCTCATGTTGAAACGGTGTGATGCTGCCTGATATGATGAATTCATTAAAGATCAGTTTTTAAAAAGAGCAGTCTTGCCAAGGTCAGAAACCAGGCCTGATCTGCTTAGTAAGTGATAATTGCTCAGTTTAAATTTGCCTGGGAAAAACTTTGACTTAGGGCGTCTCTGCATGGGAAGGGTTTTCTGTTGCCTGCCCCCCAGTATAACTTTAGTTTTTTCCAGACTAAATTGCATTGTGTCTGCACCCAAAAGTGGTGGGGTTTTTTGAGTTATCAAGCATTTTATCCCACTTTAATTAATCTGCTTCCACTTTAAGACTTATGTGACTACACTCCTATTTTAAATTAACGTTACTGCTTCAGACACATCACCGGCTGCTATCCCACACTCCATTTCTTCACACCCAAATCAGCCTGTTTTGACGTGTGTGCCCTCCACTGCTCCAGGATTGTCTTGACCAAATGTCATCTCCCTTTTTAAATTGTGACGCACACACAGGTGTGCCTCTTTGCCATTCCAGCTTGTGGTAAGTTCACATAGCAGGAGTCCATTACAGAAGCTATGCTCGTGTGATCCCATCTGGAGTTCTTGGACTAACTTGCTGTCTGGGGAGAGGAGCACAACCGCTCCTGTCTTAACAGGAGTCACTGGAACACAAAGCTCTACAAGCAGCTAGTGGAACAAATGTGGGAGACGGGGTACTCCCAGGATAGGGTCCACTGCCATGCCAAAGCCAAGATGTTCCTGCAGAATTATAAAAATGCTAAAGACAAAACCAAGACTTTCAGCAGTGCTCCCAGTGCATGCGCTTACCATGAGCAGCGGGACTGGATTTTTATCAGGAATGCCACTGTGGAATCCCGGTGTGTTGTGGACAGTTTGGAAGGCACCCAGTCTATCTCATACCCCAATGAAGAGTCATTCCTCCAGACAACCCAACCTTGAGCTTAAGATGCAGTCAGAGACAGTACTGCAAATGACTCCTGAGACCCAGGTGGATAGCCAGCCTGACAGTGTTGCAGAGGGGACCTCAACCAGTGAATACTATGTGCTGTATTACAATAAACTGTCCAAATACTTACTGTATCAAGGGAGTTAAATAACTTTATTCCTGGGACCACCTGGGAGCCGCCATGTTGGCCAGATATCACTAATTAGGAAGCCAGACATGCACCGTAGTTCTCTGCTTCCTTAGCTTTTAATATATCCCCACCTCCATTGGGTGATCAAAAGGGCATGTGTGCTGGAAAGTTTAAGCTCAAATGTGTTTATTTCCATGATGTACCAAATCCCTAGATCCTGATAGATGCTGGACTAAGCGTGCCAGCTCCCACTCTCCTTCCCTTGCTGTTTAAGGCTCCCTCTCTTGCCCAATAGATAGTGGCTGGCCAAAACCAGATGAATTCTGGGATATCAGGTAAGGAGTCACAGGAGTTTGACCCCAAATCCCAGAATTCCATTAGATTCCTGTAGGCATCCCACAAGTCGATGCAAGAAAAATCCCAGAATGCATAGAGCCTAGCTATGGAACATCACACTATGGGATATCTGGCCAGAAAGCTGTGCTGTTATTTTGAGAAAGTGCAGAGGTGTCTGGATGCAATAATTCACAAAGGTAGTAGCTTAAGACGGCATAAACAAAGTAGTGTGGGCACATTCTTCCGGCATAGTTATACCTGTGTAGTTATAGTGGAAAAACATATGCCGACAAAATTGTCCCGTGTAGCTATTTGTGTGGTGATGAGTCATCCCTGAACTAGAGCCTGATTAAGCCACATGGAGGGATGATTCATTCCTGTGTTAGGCTCTAGGCCAGGGGTAGGCAACCTATGGCGTGAGTGCCAAAGGCGGCACGCGAGCTGATTTTCAGTGGCACTCTCACTGCCTGGGTCCTGGCCACCTGTCTGGGGGGCTCTGCATTTTAATTTAATTTTAAATGAAGCTTCTTAAACATTTTAAAAACTTTATTTACTTTACATACAACAATAGTTTAGTTATATATTATAGACTTATAGAAAGAGATCTTCTAAAAACGTTAAAATGTATTACTGGCACGCGACACCTTAAATCAGAGTGAATAAATGAAGTCTCGGCACACCACTTCTGAAAGGTTGCTGACCCTTGCTCTAGGCAATCCACAAGGTGGTCTGATGACTTTGAGCAGGTATTTAAGCCTCAGAGGCGATACAGCGTCTCAGTCTGCTCAACGTTGCCTCATGGCTTGGAATTCTCCTCTACCTGATAGTGATGAAAGACTCCACAGGCCTCATCCTGCTCCACCCCTGCTCTCAGCCCTGCTCTTGCTTTGTCCCAACCCTGCTCTTGGCTCCTGATTCCAGCTCTGACCCTTGGCTTTGACCGCTAAGCTCGACTGCCACCGCTTCAACCACTGAGCCCAACTGCCATCATTCCTACCTCAATGCCTGACCATCCTCACCTTGGTTTCTGATTACAAGACTTCACACTTCTTTTTTTTTTTTTAAAGGTGTTGAATAAAGTGCACATTTTACTTGCTTGACTTGTGCAAGTTTTTCCCCTTTTCCTTGTTTTAAGTGAACCGCATTCCTTCTTACTCAGGACTCCAGATTGCAACAGTCTGTGTAATCTGAGTAATGGTGATGGATAGCATCACTCTTGTCTACACTAAAAAATACCCCTTGTAAATAAGTGCAGAATAGAATCTTTGATTTGTCTGAGCTTCCATTTTGACCCATGTAATCCACGTCTCTAGGCATGTGAAATGCATCTAAAGATTTATTCTAGTCTCAATCGGAAATCTCAGAAGGTTCACTAATAAGCACAATGTAAATCTAGCCATTACTTCACCATCACAAAACACAAGCCCCTGTGCTAGCTCTGACTTGTTAAGTATAAAAGGAAGTCCCACATACATTCGAGTTCACTAGCCATACTGATGACTGTTCTTGTTGAGGGTAGTAGGAAGAGAGGATCTCGGCTTTCAGCTACTGCAGGTTACCTGAAAGCCATGGTCAGATTGCTATTTGCATATGTTGCTGGCTTGATTTTTAGATTTCTGCTTGAATTCCCCCCTCCATCCCTATTTATTTACATCTTTTAAACATCTGTCTGAACATTTTTCTCTCTCCATTGTGTTCTTATTTTTCCATCGTGTTCTTCTATTTCACTCATCGTGACGCCGTGTGAAACACATTAATATCACAATGTGTTTCTTGGAAGCTGCTTTGCATAACAAAGACATACCCGTATGAAAACACTAGTCCCCAAATGTGGGAAAGCCTAAGGCTATAGCAGAGTAGAAATAGGCATGCATTGCACTAATGTGGGACTGGATCTGAGATACCGCAACGCTCAGGGATGTTCTGATGTGGGATTTTGCTTTGGGCCCTTTTTGGTGATTCAGTAAGAATAATTAACGTTTCGTAATATTGTCTTTCATCCAGGGATCTAAACGTACAGTACAACTATGTATTAACCCTCTCAGATCTCAGTGCACATTTATTTACAAGTGAGTAAATGGAGGCCTAGAGGTTAAATTACTTGTCAAGTTTCCACAGAGAGTCAGTGACAGGATCAGGATAGTACACCAGTCCTGCCTGCTGTTTCTGTGCTCTAATCATTCGAGCACAATCCTTTTGGAAATGCTATGGTTGTAGGCACTCAGGCAGCATGATAATGGGCACCGTATATGAACTAGATGGAGATTCTACTGAGCTGCTTCTCTGCTTTGAAAAGGTTTTTAAAAAACCACTCTTCAGCACTGCCATGGGCCACTTCCTTCCTTCTGCCTTAAATATGCAGTACGTGGGCATACACTGTGCAGAATGAAAGTGATATTTATAAGGACTATGGGCTGTGCATTCTGTAGTCTCTCTTAAGACTTAGCTGCAGAAATCTCATTAAATTGTTCTAGTTAAGGGCCATCAGCCCTCTTAGATTAGAGCTATAAAGAGCTTTATGAGAGTATCTGTTCTTTTTGGAAACCTCCTTAGCTTTTGAAAGTGAGCTCTTCTGTTTATGTGCGAGAAGCAGAAGCATATCTTTTCATGGATATTACCACCAATGTTCTTTTCCCCCTACCCCTTTTCTTGTTAGACAGCATAATCCATGTGAGAAACACAAGGTCTGATTCTCTGGCCATGCTGGTCTGAATGAGGTGTTAACTCCATTGAAGTCAAAACGACTTGATGTAAAACAAGCAAGAAAGGAGAATCAGGCCCTGATCCTTCAAGGTTAATCCAGATGTAGGAAGGTTAATCCTAATATGTAGGAAGAGCTATCCTGGTGTAAAGTAAAATTTCTCATATTGGGCTTTCATTGATAAATGGGAACATAGCTGGCACAAAATCCTTTGGCAACAGTCTGGCACTTTCTGCCAGTTTTTACACTGTTTCTTGGAGTCAGTGGACATGAGAGGTTATTGCAGGACTGAGGCCTGTCTCTCTCAAACTGGTATTGAACAGTCTGTCGCCCTAACTACTAATTATTTCTCTGTTGGTACAGATGGTCTCCACCAAGTGGTTATGAACAGTTTTTTGGGAGGGGTGCGTGTATGAGTATGTGAATCCTCTCAGCATGAAGGAGGTATTGAATAATCTCTTCCATTCCGTGACAGGCAGCAATTCTTAGAGGGGAACAACATGCTGTTATAGCCCTTGCATCAAGGGGGATGCCTGTTCCATTTTTCTCCACGGGCCAAATTTGATCTACTAATCTCCTAGCTTGGCCTTTTTTTGCACCGTGCTGCTCTTATACGAAATGCTGTTCTTGGAAGACGAACCTAAAAAATAAGTATAGAAATGGGCTGTGATGGGAAACTGTAAATACTTCACTTGAGTGCAACTGAAGGTAATAATCATCTGCTTGACTGTGGATGAATTTGCCAGACATGTGCAGGCAGAAGGTACCTTTGTGCTGCTGAATTTATTAGGTAGAGTCTAAGATTTTATTGACTCCAACAGAACGTTAACTTAACAGGCAGCAGCACATTGGTTGCAATGGAGGCCCAGCAGCAAAGTAGTGTTATATTTGAAAACTACTAAGAAAATGATTTACATGCTGTTGTTGCTAGAAAGGTACATATAGTTTTCTGTAGGAAATTCTCCCGGTTTTTAATAATGTAGTATTTGGACTGTAAGTTCCTCAGGCAGAGAGTTTATGCCTAGCAAGCTTGGCACTATATAAATAATAATCATATTATTAATTAGAGTGGCTGCATAGTTGAGTGATCTGCGCAGGAAACAGGAAGTCAGAAATGCCTCATTTCCACTGTTACTGATACCCTGCAGTATTTGTTGTTCTTAGACTGATCGCTGAACCTCGTCATACCTACTTGCCTATCTGTAAATTGGCGATAATGCTTACCAGCCTGCCGACCTCATTGGCATCTTTTAAGTATTAATTAGCCAGTGTTGGCAAAGCACTCTGAAGATATAAGGATGGAAATATAAAAGTGCTAAGTATCGCTATTACGGCTTATTAGTATAGCACAGACTATACAATATAATAGGAGGCAGTACCAAAGCCATGTCATGAGTGATCAAGCCTGATAGGCAGTGCATTTGTATAATTCTAACATAGCTTGGGTTATGTAAAAAGCCAATAGGCTGAAAGACTTTAATTATCTCAGAAGTGCAGTGCTAAGTTTTAATTCTGTGTCTGATACGCTATTACCAAAAAAAAACGTGTGGGGGAAAGTGTGCCAAATGCAGTAGGGCTGAGTTACTGGCATGTTTAGCAAGATAGTTAATTAGCTTTGAATAGGCAGAATAACCATTTGGCCTCAGATATTCACACTGAACCCTACAGCCATACCTGAATATAGAAGACAACCTGAGAAGTAGATTTTGCATTGCCTCCCTTCTAGAACTCCCTCTTGGATGCCCTGGATGTAATGACCGTATCATTAAAGGTATAAACATGGAGACAGAGGCTCCTTTGAACTCACCAAATAGGTCTTTTGTTTTTCCTGGAAAATGACTCCTCATCTAAGCTTTTTTGCTCTTGGCAAACTGGAAATGTTCCAATCTGTGAGAATAATCCCCTTAACTTTCATACAGTTTCACTGCTCTATGGAAATTCTGATGATTTCAGCAGAAACTGTTTTAGCCTTCTGTTTCCAGACTCCCTCCTTTTTTTGGTAGGTGGAGCATTTTATAAGAGGCCCAGCTCCTCCATGCAGTGTCTGAAAACCACCTGAATACACACCTTCCTCTGGAGAACTGGTCAGGTTACTCTGGTTCCAGTTATTCTTACACAGCCCCACTGTGGGCCTTCATTCTCTGTTACATGTGGTGCCACCATAGGGTTGCCAACTTTCTAATTGCGCAAAACCAAACACTCTAGCCCCCCCCCCCTTCCCCAAGGCGCCACCCCCACTCACTACATTCCCCCTCCCTCGGTGGCTTGCTGTCCCCCACCCTTACTCACTTTCACTGGGCTGGGGCAGGGGGTTGAGGTAAGGGAGGGGGTGAGGGCTCTAACTGGGGGTGCGGGCTCTGTGGTGGGGCCACAAATGAGGGGTTCAGGGTGCGGGAGGGGAGTCCAGGCTGGGGCAGGAGTTGGGGTATGGGACAAGGTGAGGGCTCTATCTGGGGGTATGGGCTCTGGGGTGGGGCTGGGGATGAGGGGTTTGGGGTTCAAGAGTGAGCTCCGGGTTTGGGGGGGTCAGGGCTGGGGCAGGGGGTTGGGGCTCATGGTTGGGGCACGGACTCACCTCGGATGGCTCCCAGTCAGCGGTGCAGTGGGGCTAAGGCAGGCTCCCTACCTGTCCTGCACCGTGCTGTGCCCCGGAAATGGCCAGCAGGTCCGGCTCCTAGTCAGGGGGACCAGGGGTCTCCACGCACTGCTCTCTCCCGCAGGCACCCCCCAGCTCCCATTGGCTACAGTTCCCAGCCAGTGGGAGTGCGGAGCTGGTGCTCGGGGCGGGGGTAGCACGCGGAGCCCCATGGCCCCCCGCCTAGGAGCCAGACCTGCTGTCCGCTTCCAGGGCGCAGCGCGGTGAGAGGAGAGCTAGGGACTAGCCTGCCTTAAACTTGCAGCAACGCCGACCAGAGGATTCGCCAGGGTCCCTTTTCAACCAGGCATTCCAGTCGAAAACTGGACGTCTGGCAACCCTATGCCACCATAAGACTTGTGAAACACAGTTGAGGAAGATGGCATAGAGTTTTCAGCAGCTCGGTCATGTGACCAAACTCTCTTGGACTTGCCTGATAATCGGAGCTGATTTGGGGGATCATCATAAGAATGTAAACTTACCCAAAAAATACTGAGATATTTGAAGCTTCCACTTTAATATAACTTTTTTTTTCTCTTTCATCGTTGGAAAAATAAGTCTGCCCGATGTCTGACACTAATGCTTCTCTCAGCCTTTCCTGTGATCTGTCTCCTAAATGAGACAGATCACCTCTTACCTTTTATGTAAGGGATTGCTCTATCGGGTTCTAGTGACCAATGTGTGTTCGCCCCAGGGCATATCTTAATTCCAGACATGTCTATGGCTGTACTGGTCCAGTTCCAATACTCGTGAAGCTGAATCACAGTGAGTAAGCTGAAAGTTTGTTTGCAGAACTTGTATCTGTTTTAGACGGGAGTGTTTATATGTGAGATAGACAGGCTCATTTCTAATCAGAAGCAAATTCCCAAAACAGAATTGCATGAAACATTTGACACCTTGGAATCTAATCATTTTAGCCATGCAGGAGAAGTGGGGTGGGGAAAGTTGCCTTCAACAAGATGTATAAGGGTAGAAACCTATATTTCTGCTTGGTGACAGTGGGAAATGCCCTAAAAAAAAGCTCTTTGGGCATTGTGGGTTGCAGGACGGGATAAAATGTGTATGGATATGTTGGCAGTATCATTTAGACCACAGTTTTTGAAAGAGCTGTATCTTCAGTATTGGAGAAGTCAGCAGGCAATGCTGATAGGGAAAGTTGGACCAAGAGGTGGTGGTGCTGACTTTCTTTTCTCGCCACCTCTATTTCCCCTTAAGTGCGTCCTAACGCAACCCCCAAGTTTAATTTGAATTTGCCTTGTTCTAAAACCATCTTTGACAGCCCTGAACTGTGATAGTTAGAGCAGGTTTATAGTATTATGAGTTTATAATCCTGTTGTCTTTACTTTCAAGTATGGGTTTTTGCTTTCCCACTATTATTCAGAGGATCCAAATAATGCCCATTCGTTCTAGTTAGAGACTCATGCTTATGTGGATTTTCAGTTACATGTAGATACTCCATGCCAAATTGTAGCATTAATATTGTTAAACTGAGGAATCCAACCCACAAAGCTAAGTATAACTCTGCCCCCTTGTGTCTTTGAATTATGGCATCAAATTCAGACTTAGTGCAACTCTCTTGCCTTCAGTGGAGTTGCACCATAGAGTGAATTCGGCCAATATCCTCTTTAATTCATTGTATTAATTAATAATGTATCTATAATATAATCTGGAATTTCTTATGTAGCCTTGGAGTAAGGTGCCAACCATACCGATCTTAAGACTTGACTTGAGTTTTAAGCCTCAGTACTATTACAAACCAAGGTATATTTGAGCAAAATCTGTTCTGCTGGTGTTGAGTTGTGCATGCACAGAAATACTGAGTGGAATTTATAGAACAAATATGAGATTTTGGAAGTATTTTTTAATACTGCTCAAAAATGGCTGAATAGATTTTTCTGAAACTTAAAAAAAAAAAAGCCTCTTGGTTTAGGTGTGACTTTTTAAATGTTATTATCAGATCCATTTTTATAGCAGAAATCTTATAAAACATGTTTTACAACTTAAGAGAGAAAATTAGTATTATACAGAAATACACAGTTATAAATCCACCTATGGAAGGCCTTAAAGCTACATTTACAACACTTGCTACCAGTCCCTTTCTTCTTTGTGATATTGATTACATATTGTGGCTGATGCTTCTCATCTTCTCCCTCTGTCTTTTTGGTTGATAGTGTCAATTAAAGGCTTTCATCTCATCTTGAAATCCAAGCTTCTAGTTTTTCTCACATTTAGTCGTCGTTGCCGTATCCAAACTCTACACAGTATTAAGATTTTCTTCTCCTTCCTCCTGTCTGTTTTACTTACTTTTATATCTTAATTTTGAGTTTAACGTTGATAGTAGTTGCGGAGATTTCTCCCTTTCTTAGCATTCAAAAAAAGGTACATAAAAATTCCATTTGCGAAAGCTGTGAGCAACTGCAAAAGGGGGTGTTCTGATGAAAGCTGGTTTTCAAATTTAACTATGGCTGTCACTATAGTAACTCTATAATGATTCCATGTATTCTGAATGAGGAAGAGACCATCGTATAGCCTATGTCTACACTGCAATTAAACACCTGCGGCGGGGCTCAGGCTGCAGGGCTGTAAAATTGCAGTTTAGACATTCTGGCTCGGGCTGGAGACCAAGCTGTGAGACCCCGGGAAGGGGAGAATTCTAGAGCCCAGGATCCAACCCAGCCTGAACATCTACACCACACTTTCACAGCCCAACAGTCCAAGCCCAACTCCCCTGAGACGGGCCAGCCACAGCTGTTTAATTGCCGTGTAGACATGCCCTGGTGGTTTAAAATGAGAAACCCTCAACCTAAAAGTAAACTGGCTATGAACGAAGGAAATCTGCTAGGTTTTTTCCCAGTTGAACGTGAACTTCAGGGGAGGGGGAAGAGTTTGTTGAAGTTCACGTTTCCTCCACATGGTGTATTAGGACAATGATATGTGGCACTGACTCGATCAATAGCTGCACGTCCTTCATAGCCCCATGGGAGTGGAGTGCAGTCGTGCCAGTCTGTGAAAGTGATAATGAAATGCAGTTTACTGGAAAACTCCAGGTTTAAGCTTCTTGAAGTCACAGGGCCAAGTATTCTGTCGATTTAAAGAAGGGCTTTTCTCTGGTAAAGACTGAGGATTCAGATCTGTTGTTCCTTCTAACAAAGCTCTTGTGATTGTCTGTTACTTTTGCTTTGGGAGCCTTTGAGAGTGAATAAACTGAACCAGTGATACTGAGTTATGGAAATTGCCTATTTATTGTAATGACTGTTTATGAAGGAGGCCAAGACTTCAGGAGCATTTTCTTTACTGTATATTGTGTGTATTTTATCATACAGAAGTAACCCACCCTATTTCTTCAAAGCAGTCCTCAGCCTCTACAGCCAAATGTAGAGTCTCACGGGGAAGCTGTTGCCATCTTTATAACTATCTAGGGGAAAAAAGATGGTAAATAAGGAGCACCGAGCTCTTTCAGAAAGGTGGATTCTGTAAATAAACATTTGGCTCTCAGAATTGTGTTACAGATTGAGTCTTTCTGATGGATCTGTAGGGATTAGTTTTTGGCAGCTAAAATTCGCAGATTAAAATAGTCTCTGGGCAGTGTGTTAATTTGCTATAATAACCTTAATAATGATTTGCATTTCCGTGGTGCCTTTCATCTAAGGAGCTCAGAGTTTCAGGAGTCTCACAACACCCATGTGAGGTTAGTATTCTCCTCATTGTGCAGATGGGAAAACCGAGGCACAGCTAAGTGAAGTGATTTAGCCAGTCGCACAGTGAGGCAGTGGTGGTGCTGGGACTAGAACACAGGTCTCCTGGTTCACTATTCTTTAATCACTCGGCAGTGAAGGTTTAAGGGAGGCTGTTGTGACTGTGGGTCTGGATGCTGGAGTCCGGAGCGTTAGTGGTGTTGGTGTCCCAATGTGTTATTTCCCGTCACAGGCTTTGCAGTACCCTGATAGGAAATCCCTGACCTTTAGAAGGAGAACTAATCCTTTTTTGTACTTGGATTAGGATAAATAAAGCCACTTGGTTGCACTTTGTATGGTCATGATGAAGCTTTCAGTGTTTTTGCTGGCGGTTCTCCCCCATAGAAAGCCGTTCTTCCTTTTTAAAAGCTACATTGCTGAAAGCTTCAGAAGGCTCTACAGCCATGGCCCTAGGGATGTTAATTGTGCTCATCCTAGCTTGACTTTTCTAGACCTGATTGATGGGAAGGACTCATGTTGCTTCCAGAAATAGTTGCTCCACACGAATGGGTAGTAAGAACTTAAGATTGGAATTCTTCTCTGGAAAAGCGTGTCTGTATCCACATTGCCATCATAGGTTTCAGAGTAGCATCCGTGTTAGTCTGTGTCAGCAAAAGGAACAGGAGTACTTGTGGCACCTTCATATCAGAGTTGGAAGGGACCTTAGGAGGTCATCTAGTCCAACCCCCTGCTCAAAGCAGGACCAATTCCCAATTTTGGCCCCAGATCCCTAAATGGCCTCCTCAAGGATTGAAGTCACAACCCTGGGTTTAGCAGGCCAATGCTCAAACCACTGAGCTATCCCTCCTCCCCACCTTAGAGACTAACAAATTTATTTGAGCATAAGCTTTCGTGGGCTACAGTCCACTTCATCTCTAAGGTGCCACAAGTAGTCCTGTTCCTATTGCCATCATACTATGTCTGCAGTATTGGATTCTGCTGATAATTTTTTTTGACGTGTTGATACTTTGCTTCACAAATCTTAAGAATCATAAAAGTTAGAGAGGGGAAAGACTTATTAGTTCATCTATTACCTTCTCTCTGCCAACCCTGTCCTCTACAATATCTCATCTGGTACTTTGTCCAGTTTAGTTTTTATAATCCCAGGTGTTGAGACTTCCTCCACATCTCACTGCCAGAAAAAAAATGCCCTGACCAATATTCAATCTACATTTTTCTTTTTTATTAATTGCATTTCATTGCTTGTAGCAGTATCCTTGCATGTCACCCAAAATAATTCCCTCCTTGGTGTTTATACCCTTCCGGTTCTCTATCTCCCTTCCACTCCTCTTATTTGTTGTTTGCCCACGTTATTCTTTTACTCTTTCTTCATAGGTCAGTTTCTCCAGCTCCTTGATCATTTTTTGGCTTCCGTGTGAACTACCTCCAATGTTTCTATTTTTCTGAGAAAGTGATGCCCAGAACTGAATGTTAGGTTCCAGGTGCAGCAGAGCCATAGAGAGAGAGCCATAGAATACTACATCATCACTTAGTGCCTGTTGGTATATGCAGCCCGCTTTCCCAAACACACTTATCAGCTGCATTTGGGTGAGCATAACCTTGAGTCTGGCCTGCATCCAAAGTGGGGAGGGGGGTAGAGCAGTGGTTCTCAACCTGTTCTCAACTATTGTGGGCCGCAGCTCTGTGTGTGTTATGTGGGTCGCATCCACACAATATATATACTACCTATATGGCCCTGATGATGTCACATGGGCTGAAGCTGTGTGCTGATTGGGCCGCAGATTGAGAACCCTTTGGGTAGTGCAATGGAAGGAAAAGAAATAATGATGAAAAGAGACTGGGACAGAGAAGGGAAAGAATGGGGGGGCGGAGAAAGAGAACAAAATAAAAAAAATGGGGTGAGGGAGGGAAGGAGCCCTGTCAGAGCAGAGTCTTGAAGAGAAAGGGGGGAGGTGTGGGGGTAGAGAAAATATAGTCTGAGCGAAAGCAGATGCTGCAGAAAACATATCAAGACATAAAATGAAAAATAAGAACAAAGGGGGGAGAGAACAAGAAGGCACATTGACATTTCAGCTGTGATTTAATGTTGCTGTTTCGAATAGCAGTGACAAAAATTCTAAAACTATATCCAGCACTGGATTGGATGCAAGACTAACCCTCTGCCCCCTTTAGATGTAGTGCAGGTGAGCCTCTCAGGTTCGATCCACATCAGTATTCTTTTTCTTGCTTTGTTTGTTTTTCTTTGTTTTAAGTTGACAGATTCTCTGATCTGGCCAAGTGGCATCCTGGTTGTGTTTCCAAATTCAGGTCTCTGACGTAGGCTGCCATTGTACTAAAAACAACCAAAAGAACCTTCTGTAATGCTCAGTTCAGAGTGAGTAAAAATAGGGCTTAAGAACTTAGTGAGTCTCTTACATCATGGCATTCCTTTGATTTTTTTTAAGAGATCTCTTCACTGATTTCCTCGTTTTAGTAAATGCTGGGGAAAGAGATTGTTAACAATTATGTTTACCAGGGATTGAATGTATTATCTTTTCTTTAATCATTATTATAAATAAATTAGCCCTGAGGATTTCCCAGAGAAAAGAACGCTAGATTGTAGTTCCCCTGCAGTCAGTGGTTAGTGCGTAACAATATTCTGTAGATATTGAAGCCAGTAAATATTGTTTAGGTTTTGTAGTAAGAAAAATGAACATTTAAAAATGGTCCCTCCTTATTTAACAGCCCTGCTCCCTTTTGCTTCAGTTATCGTAGGTCATCCATAAACCACGGTGACTTGCGCGGATGGAGCTGGGAAATGGGACGTATGTCTACACAGCAACTAGACACCCACGGCTGGCCTGTGCCAGCCGACTCTGGCTCTCGGGGCTTGGGCTGCGGGGCTGTTTGTGTTGCTGTGTAGACTTCCATGTGCAGGCTGGAGCCTGAGCTCTGGGACCATGGCATTTGTTCAGTAGCAGAGGACAACAGATTATACTGTCCTTCAAAACCATCAGTATTTCTGTTGGATGACCAGTGCTCTTCGTTATGGTCTGATCAGAGCTGGTTGACATTTTTCCTTGGAATATTTTTTTTGATGAAAAATGGCCTTTTTTCCATAAACATTTTCATTTCTTTTAAAATTTTCCAGTGTGTGGATGAAAATATAAAACTGTGAAAATTGTTTGGCTTTTGAAAACCACCAAAACAAATGTTGTTTGTTGGGGGGAAATGGAAAATTGTGGTGGTTTTTTTTTTAAATGTGCCGCAAATACTTATCATTTCCTGACCAGCTATATATAGTTCTGATAATTGAATCTTTATGCATGATGGGAGGCAGAAGGAGCCCACTTTGACTTTAAAATCCCAAGCTGAGTACTCAGGGCTGGCATTCAGAAAAATCACTTGTACACTAAGGAAATTTTGTAGTTAGCCGTTGAGAGAGGGTGAACATGGAATCCTCCCCAGATCGGCCATTAAAAAACATTTTTTGGCAATCACTCTTTAATGTGAAGCTCTAATCTGAAAAGTGACTGTTTAAAAGTGACACCATCTCCTGTTATCTGTGTGTACTGAGTTATATCTACTCACTTTCCTGACAAAAGTAAATATAACATAACTACTTTTTACTTCTATTAGACATTCAGAACTAACACAGCTCTAGAAAAGGTGAGGTAGGTGTGTGTATTGGGGAGGTGGCATCTTCTATTAGAAGATCTCAAAGCACTTTAAAAACATAATTACTTAGTCCTTAGTAGACCTCTGTGAGTAATGCAAATAATTATTATCCCCTTGTTTACAGATAGGAGCAATAAGGCCCCAGTGAGTCCGTGGTAGGGCCAGGAATAGAACACAGGACTCCCGACTCCCATTCCTCTGCTCTCATCTCTAAACCAGTTCTTGTTATGGCCATTGTTGTCCCTCTTGGTGGCGGTTTCCTATGGCAACCGGAAACCATTTTTTGACTGAGAAACAGTGGCAGCATCCAATAATGCCCAATGCTGGAATGCATTGCCACAATGGGTTAAATCCACCTTGAGGTGCTTGTTTACAAAGGGTTTGGCTTATATGACATAGCGGGGGGGGGGGGGGTCTCAGTTTCATGCTGATGAGAACCAGGATCGAGATCAGCCATCAAACACTAAATTTGCATACTGTCTCACATAGGTTCTGATGCTGAGCATCTGCACTGAGCCTGCTTTCCTCTGATAACGGAGGCTTGGTGGAGAAATCAGGATGCTTTCATCAGAAAGCTGCAGAGCATGTGTGCAGCCCCAGAAGGACAGTAATTGGTGACTAGCAGCTTTTTTTTTTTTTTTTTTAAAGCCACTTTTAAAATCTGCAATATGTGCCGTTAATTCTGAGAAGTAGGTTTCTGTGCTTGAGGCCGGGCTGGGATCTTAAGCTTGGGTGGGTGGAGGGGGGGTTGAGGGGGAGTGCTTTCCTACTGAATTATAGGTCTGCTCTAATGGATTCAGCAGGCAAAAATCCTGCCCTTGATGATGATGTGGGAGGATTGGGGGCTTACTGTCATCCAAGTCAGCAACTCAGAAGCATCAGGACCACTCTGAAGTTCCAACGGTTTTCATTTCCTCTTTCATTCCGTGTTGACCCAGCTGGTTCTTTTAAGCACTGAAGTCAAAGAAATTATAAGGACTTCTTTCTTGCCCCCTCCCCATGTGTCATGTGACTGGCAAGAACATTGCAGCGTACTAATATCAATTGCTAGTTAGCATGGGAAATAAATGGAAGGAAGTGAGATGGAATCCTATGTCCTTTTGAATATACTCACTGAAGGCAAGAGTTATTTGTGAGCTTCAAACTTATGGGTGGGAAAACAGCCAAAGCCAAAGTTGTTCCCACGTGTCCATAAACTAAATCTGATTCCTCAAATTAATCCAAGTTAAGAAACTTTGCTCTGTCAGAAGCTTGTAAATATTACAGTACCTGTCACTTTTGGATGCTGTTTTCTGTTTTCATAGCAATGAGCTGAAAGCTTTGAAGTGTGGGAAGTTTTGTTTTGACTTTTAGAAATTGACCTCAAAGCATCAATCTTTTTATACATCTGGTCCTGTCAGGCTACATGAAAACAGACCCTTAATTTTTGCAGGCGAAATCTTTTTATGATAACAGCATGGTTTAATGGTGAGAACTATAAACCAGGAACTCCTGAGGTATAATTCCAGCTCCAATGCCCACTCTCTCTGTAGGATTTAATGCTTAATTTTTCCCATTTGTAAGCCGGTGGCAATGTTATACCTATCCTCAAAGGAGTAGGAGAATTAATTTAGTCAATGTTTGTAAAGAAATTTCCAGATGTAAAGCGCCATGTAAATACTAAGAATTACTATGCTCATCTTTTAGACTATACGTTCTTGAGGACAGACAATGTCCTTTTATTCTGTTTGTACAGTGCTTATGACAGAGACCTCAACATGGTTGGCCGCTCTGAGCTATCACAATAACAAAGATAAATAGTAATAATTACATGTTAGTTTCACTTACTGCCAAACCAAATTTCTGGTTGATCCAAAAATGTAAATTATTTCTGACAGACGTACTGGTAACAATCTTTCTCCTCCTCCTCCTGTGTTGGTCTCCAGCTGATATTCAGAGGCAAGTGAAGCCTTCATTATTGCCATTGAATTGTACTCTTTATTGTCACTTTTTGTTTGGTTGTGTTGTTGTTTTTTAACCCTCCTAATTAGCAGTGCTCAACTTCGGGCTTGTCTTTACTGCAAAGTTGACAAGTTATAACTTGAATGTTGCCCCTAAGTCAACTCCTATCCACACACAAAACCTTTAACTCAAAGGGTCGATCTTCACTGCCGACTTAATCCAGGCTCTTACTTCCATATTGTCCCTAGCTCCTATCCACACACACACAACCCTCTCACCTGAGTGTGGTGGCCTTTTCAAGTAGGGTGATGTGAATTGGGTAGGACAGCCCGGAAATGCAGAGTTCAAGTCCTGATCCCAGGCTGAATGATTCCGGGACATCTTTTATCCTGGATTCCCTGCGGCACTGCTCAGTGCTTGCCCAAGGTTCAGGGGCAGTGCCAGCCTCTTGCCAGTGGTGGGAGGAGGGCTGAGGTGGACCTAACCCCCACCCCCGCCCTGCCATGAGTCTCCTCCCCCGCTCCTCCTCTCCCCCTCCCACTGAGGCCCTGCCGCCAGGCCAGGATCTGGAGCCGAGCAGTAGTAAGAGCTGCCCAGGCTCGTGGGGGAAGAGGGTGAACAGGGGTGGGGCCTTGGAGGCAGCAGGGCTCCTGTAGGTGTCCCGCTTTTGCCTTTTGAAAAGGTGGTCACTGCTTTCAACCCAGGCTAGCTGTCTCATCTGGGGCTATAGGCTAAGGCCTATGTGCTGCTGACACTTGGGCTGGTAACCCTCACTTTACAGTGTGGATGCAGGCTAATCAATTCTGCCACTACTAGTCCTTGCCTTCCCACAACCCCCACTACCACCAGTGATTTCCCTACACCCCACCCCTAGGAGGGGTATACACCCCCCCCCCCGAATTTCCCCAACACCTCCCCAGTTTTGTGAACTAGTTACATGCCAATTAAGTGACACACACCCCCACCAGTAAACTCGAACACCCCCCCCCCCCACCATTTCAATTCCTGGGAAGGCCACTGACTACCACCCCCATGTGCCCAAGTTCTCACACAATTTACTAGGAAAGAATCCTAGAGAGGCTCGGCTTACTGCGATGCTAATAACCAGGGGATATGACCACAGAAGTCCTACAGCAGTAGCGTGGATACAATCAAGTTGACATACCAAAGTCTGGCTTTGCAGTGTGGCTGCTCATACGTGGGCTAGGCTAACCTGGGTTCTGATCACCTGGAGTGAAGGTATGCAGTCACTTAGACTCTTGAGAATTTTATCTTGAAGCAATAGTTTGTGAGCCAAGATTTTGAGCTCTATTCTGTGCTGTGTCCTTGAGCGAGCGAGTAATCTGCAGTAATGAGTAATATGCAGTAATATGTCCTTGGGTGAATACATTTTCAAAAGTGGGCAGTGATTTTGCATGGCTACTTGTGAACATTTTATCCTTTCATTTCTGTTTCCTTCAAAGAGGATCTGTAAATTGGAGCCTTTATCCATTCTAATGATCCCAGAGTCCCAAATCCATGGTTGGCGAATGGTCTTACAAGTGCTTTATTTTAATCTCTTAGTGGAATAACTAGGAAAGCAAACAGCTACTGTGGAGAGAACCGGTAATGACCTGAACTGGGAGGCAAAAGCCGCAGGTTTCCATTTGATTCCTCTTTTTGTCTTGCAGATGAGAGGATCTGTTCACCACCCTTTATGGAGCTGACAAGCGCCTGTGGAGAAGACACCTTGCAGGTCATAGAGAAGAATGGACTAGCATTCCCATTCAGTATGTAAACAGGCTTTTTATCACTTCTCCTAGTATATTCTGAACGTTTGTCCTTTAAGAGCACTGTAATCAATGTAGAACTGCATGTTTCTTCATCAGGGACACTAGAACCTTTCTATAATTAGCACCGTTAAACCAGACAGTTAGTATGTAGAATAATGTCTCTCCCCACAAGCTTTTGAAGAGCTCCCTATGAATGTTCTCTACCTCAAACACCTCACTGCAGTAAACAAAGCCACGTTCCTGGGAAATGCTCGTAGTTCTAACAGTTATACTATTGTCTTGAACCTGCTCAGGAGGTTGCTTGCACCAGTCATGTTCACTATTTTTCCTCAAGAGAATCATTTATCCCCCTACCCCAAAATCCCGATGGAAAATGTGCCCTTTAAATGCCAGGAAATTTTTAAAAAATAATAATAAAATGTGTAAGGCAGGTTTGAGGGGCTGCAGTCTCAGGCAGCTGCAGTAAGCTGATTGTCCCATTGTAACTGACATCCACACTGAGACTTTTTTGATTCCTTTCCTCATTTGATCCCGTCAGTGTAAAATGAACAGAAGTGGTGTCTGCTCTGTGTCTTAGTCTCCTGTATTAGGCTATGGCTACATTACGAGGCTTTTAGCAACACGGCTGTGCCACTACAGCCATGCCGCTAAAAGGCATGCGGTGTACCTGCACTTTGTCGGCCGAGAGAGCTCACCTGCCGACAAAAAACTTCCACCCCCCACGAGCAGCAGCAGCTTTGTCGGCAGGAGAGCGCTCCTGCCAACCAAGCGCTGTTCACACTGGCGCTTTTCGTCAGTAACATTTTTGTTGTTCGGGGGGGGTGTTTTTTTAATATCCCTGAACAACAAAAGTTTTGCAGACGAAGTGCCAGTGTAGACAATACTTAAGCTGCAGTACTTTGTTTGTAAGGTACTGAGGTAAAACAATTGTATTGCCTGGCTGCCTTCTTCTCACCAAAATGAGATGCAGATCGCATGAAGTTATACTGTGAAGCAACCCCCTATAGCCAACTGAATGATTTAGACTCCCCAGTTCATTTGTGGTCAAACTGCAAAGCAGTGGTTCCCAGCCACTCGTACTGCAATTTTGACAACCCCAAGATTCAACAGCCAGAAGTCAGACCTTCCCTGCCCCTCCCCCAAAAAGAGAGATTTTTAGAGAGAGATTATGTTGTGGGGGGTTTGGTCTGTCTTTTGATTATTATTATATTTTAACTCCACCTGCCCATCCCCAGTGTGTATGTGTGATGATAATTAGTGTTGTCCACTCTCTCAATTGTACTGAGTAAGGAGAATCCTCTCTGTAGGAGCTCCCACCCCTTGCACAGCAATTAATTCTGCCCCCATCCCTCAAATCAATCCTCCACCCCCCCCCCCCAGCTCCCACATCAGTTCTGCCCTCGCATCTGCCTATCACATCAATTCCACCCTTCTAGCCTAACCTCTGCTGCTCCTGCAGCTCCCGGGTTCTTCGCCCCACTCTTTCAGGTCCAGGGGGTAACTGGAGCCGTCCCCTTCCCCCTTGTCAAGCCTGGTCTTGTAGGGATGGAGAGGGGGAGCAGAGAGCTGGCTGACCCATTGTTCACAGCGGGGCAGAGGGAAGAAGGGAGTGGAGCTGCTCTGAACTGCCGAGGAGTGAGCTGGTGAAGAGAGGAGGACAGAGCTCTCCCTGCTTTATGCAGCAGTCCAGGCTGGCTGCTCTTCCCCAGAAGGCAGCAGGCAAGTGGAGGAGGCAGCCATTCAGAGCGGGTTTGCACAAGAGGACTGGAGCTATTCACATGATTGCCACGCTGACTTGAGCCCCGGCTGAAATCAAGTGACTCACAACGAAATCACAAGAGTTATGAACACTGGCACTGCTATTTCAGGCTTTCGTAACTGGTGCCTTGTGCTACCTAAATGATCAGCTTCTGTGCTGAGCCCTTGGTGCTAGTGGTGCCTGCCTTCTCCTGTGTTCCGTGTGCTCTAACCCAGTGCATGCCAACTCCAGTTCCAGAATAGCAGTTAAGAGACACGGGGCTGCAGCAGTCCAAACTCCATGGCAATGGACAGCACATAGAGTTGAGACAGTGAGCTCTAGCGTGTCTAGCTGGTACCGTTGAGGTCTTAGCCTGGTGAACTGCTATATGGGTTGGGAACAGGTAGTACAAAGGGTTTTGTGTGTGGCCCGTTTCGCTCATTCACTCTCTCTCCTTTTTTTTTTTTTTTTCCATTTACACAGTTTGTAAAACTAGAGTGGCCCATGGAACCAACTCTCATGAGGTGAGTAAAAGAACTCTGGGGCTTCAGTCAGCTTTATCCCTTCACTTGTAAACCTCTCCTGACTGCTAATGGGTTGGTTGGGAGCTCTACTGTGCAATAATTGAATGATTGTTATCCCCCAAGCTACTTCCCCTCTCCCCTTACATGTCCTTACTTCAGATACCAGCTGGGCTTGTGAGGCCTTCCTTCTTCAATCTGCCCTTTGGTGGGAGATCAGACCAATTGGGTCTTCTCCTCCCTCACCCTCTCTGTCTCAGCTCCATTGTGTGGTGCTGATGGTGAGAATTGGTTCTGAAATGTTGAGTCTTTGATCCTCTGTTTCCGGGTCGAAGGGCTGCCCAGTTTCTTCTTTTCAGTGAGGTGGGCTTGGGGAGAAGATGGGTGAGGAGAAGCACCCCTCTCGCACTCCTCTTCATGGCGGCGGGGGGGAGGGAGAAGCAAGTAGGGACAAAGCCACACATAGGCTCAGTTCTCTTCATGAGATGGGAAGGGAGAGTGGAAAGGATTGAGTTGGGAGAACACCTCCTTCCCCTCCCTTTCTGGGAGGAGGCCATAACTGAAATGACTGTATTCCTGAGCTAAGTGAATCTCCTGTGCATTTAGCTGGCCGTAAATATAGGGAACCTGAGGTGAAGCACCTCCACCTTTTTCAGAATCTTGGGGAGTAGGGGTGGAGAAACCCTATTTCAGCTCATTTTTCTGTAGCTTTCCTGCCTCCCTCCTCCTCAAATCCCAGTGTGAGAATCCAGGCTCTATTCCTTGTGAATAAATATTTTATTTCGTTTGTTCTTTCGTTCACAACTTATCTATGGCCTTATCCAAGTTTCCCAACTCTTTCTAAAAATCTGCTATGTGTTACTGCAGCACCTTCAAGAACGAAGGGCCCTGGAGTGAAATGCAGATAAAAAGGAACAGGGTGCCTATTGGTAAAATGAGGAGTGACCACATTCACTGTTAAAGAAATCATTATTTTTCAGTTGGACCATGCACCCTCTTTTACAAAGACAAGGCACATATGTCCCTTGGGAGTTTAATTAAGGGATTAACTGATAGCTGCTGGCCACTCAACTTTTCAGATACTGTTCTGGTGGAGATCAGAATCCTGTGACCCCGCTGCTGGTTCTCCTGACACTGCCACCTGAAATGCACAAAGATTTCAGTGCCTAATGAGTTAGCATGGACTTTCATTGCTGTGATGAGCCCCTCCCTGCAGTTCTCATGAAAAGTTCTGATTTATTTAAGTTTTCTGCTAGAATCCCAGCATCTGCAAGATGTGATGCTCAAGTAGAGTTGTACTGCTGAGACTTTTCATGGGAGCTGATTATTACTGCACAGGTTGGTGTCCTCAGCGATGCCTGAGGTCCTGCATGACACTTCAGTCCCTCTGGAGCAGAACCATTGTTGAAGTTGCCATTTTCCCTCGGGTAGTATTAGGGCCCATTTACTGTCAGACGGCAATCTATCCTGCAATAGCCACATGTGGAGAATGGCTGCTTGAGAAACATGGAATGTTGTGTTTGTTGAAAGCTCCTGATGTGAAAGCAGCTTGTCCAGTGCCTTGAGCATAGGACTGGAAGCAAGTAACTGTAGTTCAGTTGTCCTCTCTGAGTCCTTAGGCAAGATGCTTAACCTCTCTGTACAGTATTGGGGTTGTGCCTAGAGGCCCCATCCAACTTAGTTACAGAAGCCTACTTGCACAGGTTATTAGCATGCGTATATTGGATATGTGCTGCCAAATAGATAGCATCTAGTAGAATAATGATAGAATTAAAAAAATCAGTTGCAAATAGGCATTGACTACATGCACTAACTTGCGCTCAGAAAATGTTAGAGAGTTTCCTGATTGTGTACGCATGCAGAAAATTATGTGATCTCATATGGTCTGCCAGATATAGAAGAGAACAGAATAATAAACAGCTAGATCGAGACAAACATGTTCTCAGCCCTTTAGTCATAAATGTATAGTCATCCCATTGCTTATTTGACTAAAAGTATTACTTTTTGTTGAAATATTTATCATCTTATTATACAGGAACAAACTAGAAAGCTAACATGAATTTAGAAAAAGCTCCACAAATTAAGAGTACAACATAAATCAAATTGACAGGTACACATAGAGGAGATAGAAAGTGTTCCATAGTATGCAATTTGTAAAATCCCTCCGGTTATCCTGACTTTGCTGAGATCCAGCTAATTGTAGAAAGCAAGAAAAGAGGCAGAGTTTATGGAGAGAAATGGCTATCTTTGAGAGGGATTCAGAGTCAGGGCTCATACGCTGTGTTCTGAACTCTGCCATTGTGACCCAGGACAAATCACTTAAACTCCGAGGGCATTATTCTGGACCGATTTGTACTCCATAGGAAAGCTATTAGTCCCTCTTCAAAGTGACAAGATCGTAGATCACTGCAGCCGGGTTTTTGCCACAAAGAGAGGGCATAGCCTTCAAGCTAATTAAAGGTGGGAATAAGCATTTCTGGCCAGTGACTTAATCAGCGTGCCTAAGCGTGGAACTGGGTGTCATGGGATGTGGATTCTGCTGGCTCTTGAGAGTGTTTCCTTTTACCCATCAGCATCACTTCCATCTTACATTGGCTAGGTTTGAGCCAGCCGCTGTTCATCGTTGAGCCCCTAAATGTCTTTCTCTGTGGAATATTTCTTCCAGTCCTTGTGTCATTCATTTAAGGGGGCTCTACGTCTGGGGTGATGGGATGAAACTGAGCCAAGGCAAATGTTGGCTGAGCATTTCCTAGCAGTGAGGGCGGTTAGACTCTGAAAGAATCTCTCAGTGAAGTAGCAGAAACCCCAGTTGCTTGGGAGATTTAAACCTGGACCGAACCAACCCATTAAAAAACAATTGTAGGGAACAACTTTCATTGGCAAAGAGGGTCAGGATGACCTAATACATCTATTTCTTCATATCTCTGATTCCCTGTATAATCTGATGTGTATTTTCCAGGTTCTGCCACTCAGATATTTTATTGATTTTTAAATTAAAAATGAAATTGGGATTGTTACATAACTAACAAAGATAAAATGCCATTGTATGTGTTAAAAAGAATCTTAATTTAAAATGATGATGTGTGCAACTGAAAGCCACGCTGATAACACCCTCAGGGACTTAGGCTTATTGCAGCAGCAAATGTAATAAAAGAGAAGCTAGCTGCTGAGAAGGGATTTGCACTTTGGTTTGCAGCAGTAAATGTAATAAAAGAGAAGCTCGCTGCTGAGAAAGGATTTGCACTTGGTTAGTCTCCCTGGAATGATTTCCCCCCACATCACATATTTCAGCCAGACAACAGAAAAACGTGAAATAAATGAAAGCCCAACTCCTTGTGGAGAACTGTATTTGCATTTTGTGTTTCAGATGGCAATCATATTCAACCAGGAAGGCCTGAAGGCCATCCAGCCCCCCTGCGTGATTCAGAGCTTCATCAATCACAACGCTGTGCTGTATAAAGTGTTTGTGGTCGGGGAGTCCTACACTGTGGTAAAAAGACCATCTTTAAAGAACTTCTCAGCAGGCATTTCAGGTAAAGTGCCTGTGTGCGCCAGCTTAAATGCTAGCATGAGCTCAGAGGCCCTTGGCAGCAGAGATCCTGGATGAAAAATGTTTTTAAATAGGCTGCTAAAATTAAAGCATCTGCTTTTTATATGCTGTATTTCCTCTGTGTTATTTCAACAGGAAGGGAGATAACTCATCTGCTCTGGAATACATGTGAATAGGGTTCTTATAGTAAATGTTTATGTGAAATGAACCTGAATCTTACCTGTTAAAAGCTGTGTTTTATGTCATTGTGGAAGTGGAGAAAGCTCCTTTACTAGAAACTCTCTAAATACTCAGTAGGTTCATTTGTCATTTGCGCTTGAGTTATAATTGCAAGATAGAGGGAAATTCCTGGATTCCATCATTTTGGAAGTTCCTGTCCTGCTCTTGGTTTGTTCATGTAAGGGCCAGTTCTTGAAATTCTCTGGGGAAATACAGTTGATCATTTTCATTTGGTTCTAGTTGGCAACTATTTTTGGAATAAACGGAGTGGAGCTGCTGGGCTAATGGTCCTCTTTATCAACAGGTACAGTTATAAATCAACAGAGACCATTTTGAAGGGTATTAATTGAGTCTGCTGCAATTTCCTTTTTGGAAGAAGAACAGCTTTCTGTTGTGAAGCTTGAGGAATTGAGAACTACATTCAGTGGGCTGTAGGAAGCAGAAAATGTTTAGTGGGACTAGTATAAGTGAAATAGTGCTATGTTTATCAGCTAGTGTGAGAAATTAGTGATAAGGCATCTTTATGAAGGACAGTGCCTTAGATGCAGCCATTAGCTTGTTAGTCTAAAGTTTTAATGTTATTTTGAATCCCATGTAACAATGAAATTTGCAGACTGGTTTCAATGAATCCCTGGATTCCAAGTCTGGATTTCTTGACCTAAAATCTGCTGCTGGCAAGGGACCATGTTATGAGCAAGGGATCAGGCAGGTCTGACTGTTTCAAGAGTCTACAGTAGCTGATTGCAGAAATGTGAAGTCTTACAAAATAGGAGCAGAGACGATATTTGAATTTCTGCCCCTTGGCCCCACCACTTGAGCAGCACTTCCTCCTTCAGTGATTAGCACTGGAAGAGGAAGAATAAAGCTGGCCTGGCAGCATCCTTACTAGAGATCTTGTGGGACATTTGTCATTTGTGTCAGGAGGATTTTTAACAAATAGGCATCTTGTCCTTCTGGGGCTGCTTCTCTGCTCCTGCTCTTCTTCATGCTCCCTGACATTCCCTCCTCTGGCTAGGAGAGTTGCGGTGGATCAATCCCCTTTGAAACAATATCTCAGGACTTATCTTGACATTCCCTTTATTTAAAAAGCCTACGTTTTAAAGGGCAGCTCACCCTCCACTGCCTACCCTCCTGCCTACCCTCCACTGGGGTGAATTTTGCTCTCTGGGTCATGGGGGTCCACTTTGGGTACAGCGAGGTATAATTTATACCTCCCCTGCACTTGCTTGGGTGGATCTAGTGCCAACCATGAAATCATCTGCTTTTTCCATGTCATGTAATGAAATCGTGTACGTTTCGAGTTGAATGGTCACTTTAATTCCTAAGGATTTCATAGGAATGATTTCATTAACTTACAGAAAACGTTCTTTAATGAGTGGGATTTGACTGCAGAAATGAAATCAGTTGTATATAATACACACACGCACACGCACACACACACACACACACACGTTTATTTACCTTATCTGCCTCCTGAGGTCTTGAAGCTGTGGGGATCTTGGGCTAGGTTTTCTGCCATGGGCAGGTGCCTACGTGCAAGAGGAAGCTTTGCATGACAGAGTCGTCTTAGTACATGCACAATGTGCCTCAGGTGGCACGTGACCAGGATTCATCACCAAATTTGGTCCACTAGTTGGATCAGAAACTTCCCCAGCTTGGGTCAGGTACTGACAGGGAGTGCGACATGGGCGCTGATCCATGCCCCCCATACAGAGTGGAGAACGCTATCAGCTGTTGAGCTGGATTAGATTCCCGGAGTTGCACTGCCACCTAGTGTTGCATACAGTATAAACCAATCCTTTTAAAATTCAAATCCAAGCATCAATTCATGTATAACTTTCTTTTAATTTCAGCTAGAGAATCAATATTTTTCAACAGCCACAATGTGTCGAAGCCAGAATCCTCCTCTGTCTTAACAGCAGTAAGTACTCCATGTCTTTTTTTTAACATTGATAGAAAATAAATCTCTTTTTCTTATAAAGCTATTAATGAATAGTGACTCTTGTACATGAATTGTGCCCTGTCAGCTCCCAGATAGCAAATTGAGATCTGTTTGCTACTTAGAACCAGCACAATTTAAAGCTGTCTTTCCCTGTTCATTTGATATCCCTTACAAGGTTTTTCTCCTTTCTGTTGTGGAAGCAGAGATGCTGCTGCATGTCTGTCTGCTCCTTTGCTGTGCTTTGCCTTAACTGAAAGCCAGTCCTGATGGGGAAAGGAAAGGTCCTGAGTAATAATTTCTAGTATCTTTCATCTCCAGAGAATTTTATAAGCCATAATGAATCCTTATAGCACTCCTGTGAGGTAAGGGAGTGGTATCCTCATTTGAGAAACAGGGAAAACCCAAAGCAGAGAAGTTAAGTGAGTTGCCCAAGACCATGAAGATATGCACCTAGAATGTAAGCATTTCTGAGCTCTGACCAGTAGGCCACACCTCTTTATATCCTCAGAATACATGAACCCCAAGCACACCTTTATTGTGTTTATGACCAGTCCTGTTAATAGCCAAGGTAAAGTTGGATCCTGCAAGGTGCTGAGCACTCTCAACTCCCACTGAAGTAATCTTCAGGACTGGGCCCATAGTGTGTCTCCAGATTCTTCTCTGGTTCATGTGATCTCATTGGTTTGTAGTCAAAAGTGTAATACAGTGGCCAGATGTAGAATTGCAATGTCCCACTAATTTCATGTCACTGAACTAATCATAAATCCCTTCCAGTGGCTAAATGTTGTGATGCATGTATGTTTATGCATATGTTTTGGATATATGCACAGCTGTTCTGTACACAAAACTGTACTTGTATTGCTCAGCCTCTTGGCTAAGAAGTGAGTGTAATTAAATTTCACATTCACAAGTGACCCGAGTCACTCTTAATAATAAACTGTTCTAAAATAACTCAGACTTCAAACCCATACAAGAGACCTCCCTTATTAGACAGCTGCCCTGAGCAATGCCCCAAAACACTGAGCGCAGTAGTGATGCACCTTAACACCGTCTGTTAAGTAACTCGTTCTTGTCAGCCCTTTAATCAGTCTCTTCAGGCAGGTTTAATTTTAGATTGGCTTATCAAACGTACATGATGAAAGGCAGAAAATCTGCAGTGCAGGAGTAGAGGCTGCAGTTTTCTTTTGATTTTAAAATGTGTGTCTGATATTTAAGATACCGGGCCTAATTTTCCATTCAGTTTAGTGCTGGTGTGTGTATCCATTGATTTCCATGGAGTTACACCAGTGTAAAGAGCCTAACTTTTAATGTGTATAGGATGCAGAATCAAGAAAAGCTCTTGTGGCTTCTTCCCTGCAGTTGGATCCTATAGGATATAGAATGGGGAAGCTCTGTAAATCAACATGTACACTAAAGAGAGAGCCCGGTTCAGAATCCCTCAGTTGTTTCTCTTTTTTCACTGTAGCTTGATAAAATCGAAGGTGTGTTTGAACGGCCAAATGACGACGTCATCCGGGAGATCTCCAAGGCATTGAGACAGGCTCTGGGGGTTTCCCTCTTTGGGATTGACATTATCATTAACAATCAGACTGGCCAGCATGCAGTCATTGATATCAATGCATTCCCAGGTAAGAGAGACCTTTCAGCTTTCACTAAATTGTGTGGATACCATATCATGTGTGTTTAGTGAGAATTGGTATTGCTGTTCATAGAATCATAGAAGATTAGGGTTGGAAGAGACCTCAGGAGGCCATCTAGTCCAATCCCCTGCTCAAAGCAGGACCAACACCAACTAAATCATCCCAGCCAGGGCTTTGTCAAGCCAGACCTTAAAAACTTCTAAGAATGGAGATTCCACCACTCCCGAGGTAACCCATTCCAGTGCTTCACCACCCTCCTAGTGAAATAGTTTTTCCTAATATCCAGCCTAGACCGCCCCCACTGCAAATTGAGACCATTGTTCCTTGTTCTGTCATCTGCCACCACTGAGAACTGCCTAGCTCCATCCTCTTTGGAACCCCCCTTCAGGTAGTTGAAGGCTGCTATCAACGCCCCCCCCCCTCTTCTGCAGACTAAATGACTCCAGTTCCCTCAGCCTCTCCTCATAAGTCATGTGCCCCAGCCACTAATCATTTTCGTTGCCCTCCGCTGGACACTCTCCAATTTGTCCACATCCTTTCTGTAGTGGGGGACCCAAAACTGGATGCAGTGCTCCAGATGTGGCCTCATCAGTGCCAAATGGAGGGGAATAATCACTTCCCTCAATCTGCTGGCTATGCTCCTATTAATGCAACCCAATATGCCATTAGCCTTCTTGGCAGCAAGGGCACACTGTTGACTCATATCCACCTTTTCGTCCACTGTAATCTCCAGGTTCTTTTCTGCAGAACTGCCACTTAGCCAGTCAGTCCCCAGTCTGTAGCAGTGCATGGGATTCTTCTATCCTGAGTGCAAGACTCTGCACTTGTCATTGTTGAACCTCATCAGATTTCTTTTAGCCCAATTCTCCAATTTATGTAGGTCACTCTGGACCCTATTCCTACCCTGCAGCTCGTCTACCTCTCCCCCAATTTTGGTGTCATCCGCGAACTTGCTGAGGGTGCAATCCATCCCATCATCCAGATCATTAATGAAGATATTGAACAAGACCGGCCCCAGGACTGACCCTTGGGGCACTCCGCTTGATACTGGCTGCCAACTAGACATGGAGCCAGTGATCACTACTCGTTGAGCCCAACGATCCAGCCAGCTTTCTATCCATCTTATAGTCCATTCATCCAAACCATACTTTTTTAACTTCCTGGCAAGAATACTGTGGGAGACCGTATCAAATGCTTTGCTAAAGTCAAGATATATCACATGCACTGCTTTCCCCATATCCATAGAGCCAGTTATCTCATCATAGAAGGCAATCAGGTTGGTCAGGCATGACTTGCCCTTGGTTAATCCATGTTTGACTGTTCCTGATCACCTTCATCTCCTCCAAATGCTTCAAAATGGATTCCTTGAGGATCTGCTCCATGATTTTTCCAGGGACTGAGGTGAGGCTGATTGGTCTGTAGTTCCCCAGATTGTCCTTCTTCCCTTTTTTAAAGATGGGCACTATATTTGTCTTTTTCCAATCGTCCGGGACCTCTCCCAGTCGCCACGAGTTTTCAAAGATAATGTCCAATGGTTCTGCAATCGCATCAGCCAACTCCCTCAGCACCCTCGGATGCATTGCATCTGGCCCCATGGACTTGTGCATGTCCAGCTTTTCTAAATAGTCCTTAACCTGTTCTTTCACCACTGAGGGCTGCTCACCTCCTCCCCATACTGTGCTGCCCAGTGCAGTAGTCTGGGAGCTGACCTTGTCTGTGAAGACCTAGGCAAAAAAAAGCATTGAGTACTTCAGCTTTTTCCACATCATCTGTCACTAGGTTGCTCCCCCATTCAGTAAGGGTCCCACACTTTCCCTGACCACCTTCTTGTTGTTAGCACACCTGTAGAAACCCTTCTTGTTACCCTTCACATCCCTTGCTAACTGCAACTCCAGTTGTGCTCTGTCTGGCCTTCCTGATTACACCTCTGCATGTTCGAGCAATATTTTTATACTCTTCCCTAGTCATATGTCCAAGTTTCCACTTCTTGTAAGCTTCCTTTTTGTGTTTAAACTCACTGAAGATTTCACTGTTAAGCCAAGCTGGTCACCGCCATATGTGCTATTCTTTCTGCACATCGGGATGGTTTGTTCCCTGAGTGAGTCAAAGTCTGCTTTTCTGAAGTCCAGGGTCCGTATTCTGCTGGTCTCCTTTCTTCCTTTTGTCAGGATCCTGGACTCGACCATCTCATGGTCACTGCTGCCCAGGTTGCCACACACTTCTACTTCCCCTACCAATTCTTCCCTGTTTGTGAGAAGCAAGTCAAGAGGAGCACAGCCCCTAGTTTGTTCCTCCAGCACTTGCACCAGGAAGTTGTCCCCAACACTCTCCAAAAACTTCCTGGATTGTCTGTGAACTGCTGTATTGATCTCCCAGCAGAGGTCGGGGTGATTGAAGTCCCCGATGAGAACCAGGGCCTGTGATCTGGAAACTTCTGTTAGTTGTCCGAAGAAAGCCTCGTACACCTCATCCTCCTGGTCTGGTGGTCTATAGCAGACGCCCAACACGACATCACCCTTGTTGCTCTCACCTTTACTGTGATGAATGTCGCTATCGGATTTGATCCCCTCCCATTGGATCTGTGTTGTCTTTCCTCTCCATAGATACAGGACTTCCTTTAAAAACACCTACTTTCCTCGTCTGCAATTCCCCAGCTACTCTTCAGGATGTTTACAACTTGGTTTGCCCTTCTCTGTGTTTGCTACCCCTCCCCGTGTTCGTGTGATCCATAAACAAATGACAAAAGATTTGCAAAAAGCGGAGTGCAAAGAATCACTTAGGATTTTCAGTAGTGCTTTTAACCAACTAAATTTCAATCTCTCTCCCCTCCCAAAATGCTGAGAGTCCTGGTTAGGATGACAACTGGCAGCAAGTTTAACTATTTAAAGGGGGGAGTGCTTCCTCATTGGGGAAGAAACATCCATGAAGCACGTGGAATCACTCTGCACCCCACCATTTCTCCTTTGTTGTGCTTCCAACATGAGGTTGCATCTTGAGCTATGCATTAGAAATTCACTTTGTGTCATGCATTTTGAGCTGCATGATAGCTTGTGCTTTGAAGGGGGTTTGGATCAATAGTCTATTCTCTGTAAATAGGTGTTTTGGACAAAGATGCAAGTAAATTTCTTGCCTTTTTGAAAGAGCAGAGAAGTTCTGTAACTTTTTATATAGTTTTTTTGTTTCATATTCTTAAATTTGTTATCAAGCATTACAGACAGTATGGAGGTGCAGCTGACAATTGGTATTATAACATGTATTTATTTTAGATTTGTAAGAAATTATACACCTGTCCTGATCTTTAGGGGCCTTTGTCAAAAATGTGGTCAATTCAAAAATAATCCACTTCCCTTAGCTAAAGAAAATGACCAACCGTGATAAAAACAAATTCAAACAATACTCTTTCCCCACAGTCGTCATCCCTTAGCATGCTGCTTCCTCCCCAAATACTTGGGCCTTACAGCGTGAAGGTATTACTTCAAGCCAAGAAGGCCCAAGTTTGAGACCACGTAGAGAGGACATCTTTCCAGCAGCCCTTTCTGTTTGATCCCTTTCAGTACAGCTCTCAAGCAGCTCTGCTGATGGCACTAGAGTGGTGGCAGTATTACAAGGAGAGAGAGACAGTCTTGTAGGTAGGCAGGATCCAACCCATTTAGGGCCTTATGTTTAAAGAAAGAAAGATTAAAATACTCCAGCTTTAAACCTACCAGCAGCCAGTGTAGATCCTGGAGCACTGGTGTACTGTGCTCATCTCTCTTTAAAACGATTGGGCTTCCACATTCAGCAGCAGCTTTAGTTTCCAGGTGGATTTATGTTGCCGTCCCATATAGAATTCACTGCAGTCATCCAAACCTGGGAATGCCAAAGGCATAGATAATGGTAACATAGATAATGCCCCTCTCTCACCTAGCCACTGAAACAGGTATTTGACTGCACTGACTGTTGAGGTGAGCTGGAGTCCTGTAGCGTGGTGTCTTCAGAATATAGAGAGCCCCACAGCCCAGCCATTGGCCTTGTATACACTTTGAACAATTATGGAGACAAGAAGGAGACCTATGGAACTTCCACTGGACAATGCCCCTGGGGTTGAAGAGCAGCTGCCCAGCTCTACCTTCTGGGAGTGCTCATTGAAGAAGGAATTGAGCCATTGAGAACTGTCTTACTCCTCCGTACTACAGTCTGCAAGTGAGTCAGCAACACCCCATGGTCGATAGTATTGAAGCAAGCTGATGGATCTCACAGTATCAAGCTGGACACCAATCTTCAGCTGTTTCATGGAGGAGATCAGCCCCTCATGCCACCAATGGTTAAGCACTGGAATGAATTGTCTAGGAAGAGTGTAGAATCTCCATCACCGGAGATTATTAAGAACAGGTTAGACAAACACCTGTCAGGGATGGTCTAGATAATATTTGGTCCTGTCATGAGTGCAGGGGACTGGACTAGATAACCTCTCGAGGTCCTTTCCAGTCCTGTGATTCCATGATGCAGTTTCTGTCCCATATACCTGACTTGCTGGTGGGGGATGCAAGTTTGGCTAGGCAAGATCCACACAGCCCTGGCCATCTGTTTGTTATACTCAATGGAGGTGTGTGGGGTTCCTTTAAGAAGGGCTCATACCCTCCTCAGTATAGTCACAGATGGCAGGATGCGATAGGCCAGGCCAAAGCCTGGGTCAGTCCGTCCCCAGACCTGGTTCCTGCTGCTGCTGCTGCAACCAGGTTCAAAGTTCATTTAAATCTGTCACTTCCCCAAGCCATTGCTGTGATCTTGGGACTGATTTAACGTAACCAGTTTGGAGCAGATGTATCCATAGGGGAACCTCATCTGTCACCTGCTCCACTTAGTAACAGTCCCTCTCTCAACAAATTTAAAAGATGAATATTGCCTACTGTCTGTGCTGTGTTGCAGAAAACTGGTTGGATTGGACTTGGCTGTGGTTGCACATGGAGATCTTTAATAGTAGCCAATAGTTAGGTAGCATGTGGTTTTTATGGTCTCCTGATCTGGGGCAGCTGGTAAGGTGCAAAAGGTTTCATAAGGCTTGATTTTTCGTGTTGCCTTAACCTGCCTTCTGCTTGCCTCTGTGGAATTTTGTGTATACTCTTCTTGTGTATTATTACCTGCACATGCAAGGTGTAGACTCCATGTGCATTAGGCAGGGGCTGAGTGTGTCAGTTCTGTCTGGATACTTATGTTTTGTGTGTGTGAACAAGGCAGTGACTATCCTCCCCTGTGTGCTTAGGTGACCGCACACACAAAAATGGGCACTCAACTGAATTAGCATGAGTGAAGGTGCCCTTTTAAAAAGCAGGACCATAGCATTTGCAGTATTAGCCTGGGAAAATTAATCATTTCCCAGAGCTGGGCAGAGACGAGCCTCAGTCTCCAAATCTAGATGCGAATCTGAACGCCCCCAAAGTTCAGGACCGTGGACTTGGATTCCTGGTTCAGCCCCATCTTTAGTTCTGTGTGGACTTCCTTCTTATATTCAATGAGGTGACACTGATATTATCCACTTACACCCAGTATTTTCATTCCATTCCCACACAGAGCCAAATTCAGACCTCATGTAAACAGATGCAACTACATTGATTGGAATGGATTTCAGGGGAGTGGCACCCACTTACAGGCTTATGAAAAGTATGTCCTGCCACTATTCCTTGATGCAATGTAAACCCCATCCCAGCTGCTTAAAATGTCTTCAAACGTAATTAAATCATCCTTCCACTTGATCTCCTGAATGTAAATGTGCAATCCTTTCCCCCCAGTTGTCTTGTCAAAATAGCTGCAGCAGCAGTGTCAGTGAACAGCACCCAGCAACCTGACTCTGTGCAGGGTTCTCTCATGCTGGTCCCGGGAGTTAATCACTGTCTCTGTCCTATGGCCATAAAGCATTACGAGCAACTTCATTGTGAGTTTCCCTTGTGCAGTCCTAATAAGTCTGATTTTGTTCTAACTGAGCATGTCCAAAATACCCCAAGGAACTATGGCTCTGTTCTCTGCACATTAAAGCTGTTACTATGGAGATGACTTATTCCCAGGGCATTTGAAGCACACAGAGTAGATTTAAAGGCTAATCCTGGGGGAAGGGTTTACATAAGCAAGAAATCTTAGAAGACTCAACTCTCTGAGAGAGAGATTGGGATTCCATGACTTCTGTGATTCTAACAGTCTTAGCCAGACCCTGGCTGATGAATGGATAGTGATGATTAGTGTTGGTGGCCTGGCACTTTGTCATTGTTAAGTGGGTTAAAAAAATGTTTAATGGTCTCCAAGTTGCTAAGAAAACTGAATGATAAAAGCTACCATCTTAGACCATGCACAGCACACTAGTTGCATTATCAAAGGAGCATATGAAAATGTGTAGCTGCAGTTGTCACTAAAACAAACAAAAAAAGGCACTATATAAGTAACAGTTAATTGATTCACACATTGTTTATAAATACACCTTAAAATCCCAGAAATATCCCTGTTTAGATTCTGATTTTAGCATACATTTTTCAGTCTGTAGTATTATTTTTATTCTGATCGGGTGTTTTTTAAAGGTGAAGGAGATTAAAAATATAAATATTTGAATTTTCCCTCCTTGTCCTGTTCTACCTTGTACCCACATGATTACAGATGTTTTAAAATATATATTTACTTCGTTCGTGCTCTCTTTGCTCTGATTTCACAGTGGCCTGGGAATTGGTTGCAAATGAAATTTTAAAACTATTAGTTATTTACGCAGTAGCCAGCAATATCTCCTAGTGATCATTAAAATATGTATATAGCCTTTTAAAAACATGTCATGTATTTGATATCTATACTTCTTACATAATTCTGCACCTCTACATGCAAAAAACATTAGTCCAAATCCTTGATCTTCTTATTATAACAATGTTACAGTACCACCTACTGACTCCTTGCTAGGCATTGTACAAACATATATAGACCCTGCTCCCAAGAGCCTGCAACCGAAATAAAGGTTCTGACCACCTGCAGCTGACCTTCAAGATACTAAGTGTTCAATGCTACTTCTTTCTTTTATATAATATAAAGAAACAGTCATGAACTAGGACCTGCTTGTGCTAGGCACTGTACAAACACAGAACAAAAGAACAGACACTTTCCCAAAGAGTTTACAATCTAAGTAATCTTCCAGGATTTGGCCAATTTTATTTACCCAGAAGACCATAATGGTGTTTCTGTTAACTGTGTAATGTAAATCTTTTGGACTCTTTCAGAACAAAGGAATCATTCCCGTGCATGGACAATTCTTAAATTTCAGTATTTTGCCCCCTCCCACCGCACCCCCAACCATCAGAGCAATATTGAGTAATTGCTTGCCAGGTTTCAGGATTGAAATGAAAGATTTGTTTCTAAATAATATTGCCCTGTTGATTTGGCTTTAGCGTTGCCCTAACATTGGCACACAGTATCGCAGAGGGGTGCATGATATAAATAGCTCGTTGTATTAGGTGAGACAAGCATAAATGGAAAGTTCACAAAGTGCGTTTTCTGTAGTTTTTAAGGCCAGGCCAATTGCGCTGTGAAATATCTGCAGTTGGGGCTCGTGTGAGGAATTTCTAGAGGGTGCCTTGGACCAGCCTCCCAGGGCAATTGTACTTTAAAAGGAATCTTCAGAGGAAGATTTGGAAATCAGGTGACAAGAGTTAATAGTCTGTAATTTAGAGGTAAAAGTGGAATTGAGGACAGATTATAAGATATAAAAACAAACAACTTGGGAGAAGCGTAAATCAGAGCTTGAATTGAGAGAGAACAAAGTCACCTCATCAAAATATTTAAACAAAAGTTAGTTTAATTTCTACAGCAAAGTAAGGGGAACTTACTGCAGTCTCTTTGCTACAACTTTTACAAACACCTTGTTATTTTAGTCCCTCATGAGGCTTTACGATCAACCAGACCAGATGATCACTGTTGCTGAATAATCTTCCTTAGCAACATCATAACTAGAAATAAAGAAGTGAGGGGAGCCATTTTTTAAGAGCATCAACCCGATATCTATTTGCGGGGTGTGGGAGGTGGAGTTTTGCTTCTGCAGTTAATTAGCATGTAGATGTTTAACTAGCTTATTTGAGGGTTCAGTCAGGTGTCTGTCTTATGCAGTTAGTTGTGTGCACCAAATGGTGCCCAGAAAAATAAAGGCCACTTTTTATTGTGGGGCGTGTGGGGGGGGATAGAGGGGGAAGGGGTAAGAGAAGGGAGACTTGTACACAAGGCCAGTGAAATGGAAAGATGGAAATGACGGCATTGCTTTTCTCTCTTTCTCAGGTTATGAGGGTGTTGCAGAGTTCTTCACAGACCTCCTGAACCACATAGCTGCTGTCCTGCAGGGCCAGACACCGGAGGTGACCCAGCTAAACCTCAGCAAACTCCTGGCTGAGCAGACCGGCGGCATAGTAGGGGAGCGGACATGCTGTGCTAGTACAGGCTGCCGAAGCGTGGTGGGAAAAGACTCCTCCTGGATTGTGGAAAGTGAGACCAACAGCTCAGTAAAGCTGCAGCACCAGAGACTAGGCTGCAACTCTGCAGTGTCCCCCAGCTTTCAGCAGCACTGCGTTGCCACGTTGGCAACAAAAGCTTCCTCTCAATAGCCAGACAACGCCGTGGACTGAGGAAAAGCCGTGGGGAGTCAAATCACAGTCCTAGAATCAGAGCAGGCTGTAACAAATTTCTAGTGATTTAACCCATTTGTTGATGAAATTATCTGAAAAGGAGTGGGGAAGAAAAATGATACGGATACATTTCATCAGATTCCAGTTGCAAATCTGTAGTGAGCTTGCACATGCTTGTGTTTTTAACACTAGACCTTAATGTGGGAGGGTTGCTTTTGCGTTTTGTTTTAGATTTTATTTGTAATCACCAGTGACCAGCATTTTAAAATCAGACCTCATGGAACCGGAAAGAATTATAGTTGACGTGGCGTGCGTGACAATGCTAGAGATTTTCACCTTTCCAGAGTACTTCCCATTCCCTCTTTCCAGCTGGACCCTTGAAAAGAACATTTAACAAAGCTTCAGTATCAGCAGAACAGGTGTGCCCAGAGCTTCATTGGCAACTTGCTGAGGGCGCTAGGGCTGCACCTTATTTGATGGATCAAAACAGATTGCAGCTGCCCTACTGTTTAAAACTGAGGTGGAGACTGCAGTTCCAACTCAGGGGTTCTCTTCCTTGAACCGAGTTGTTTAAGATAAAGGAAGCTTCCAATTGTATTTCGCCACAAGAATGCTACCATGGCAGTAAATAATCTTTTCTGATCCAGCAAGGCTTGAGTTTGAAAAGCAAAGGGTGCATACTACTACCGGGAGTTGGATGTCTTCGTAGATAAAACACTGCTCTTTGTACTTTTGGCTGGCCATAAGACCCTAGAGCTTATTCTTTAGCTAAGAAAATAATTGTCCTTCCATTTCACTCAGGCAAAGTGTAGGAATGCTTTGCTAGAGGGCTACCAAATGGATCCCCTTTTACTTTCACAGAGTAGTACACCAGCCTTGCACATCCTGTAAATACATGTAATTCAGATTTGTAGCCACTGTTCTCCATTAATACACAGCTATGCATAAATCATTGCTCTCAACAGTGACCAAACTTGAGCAAAATTGGATAGAGCCGGGTTTTGTATAAGTTAGTGATTTGTGACAGTTTTTCTGATTTAGAGACTGTTACTATCTGGGACTGCCAGAGGAGGCTAGGTAGGTAAATTACAAGAGTAGTGGGTGTACTCATTTGTGAACCATAGCACAGTCTGATCATACATTACAGTTGAGATACCGTAGCAAAACTAAAATGTATGGTCTCTTCCTGCAACATGGCAGCATCTTCTGTCCTTTTAAATTTCCTGCCGCTTTTGTCAATCGTGAACACTAAATGGAAGTAACTGAATCAGTCAATGCTGTAAAGGCAGGTTTCAAGTATACACATTATTTTTGTGGGGCTCATGGCCTTTCCATCTTTAAGAAATCCCTAAAATATGTTCACGGGAATGCTATTAAGAAAGCTTCACCTTAGTTAAGCTCTGGGATGTGACAATCCCACATTTTTCTATCTTAAGCATTTGTAGAGCACTCATCACCATAACACCTTAGCACCAACTAATCTAGTATCTGATAGCCAGTGTGGTGGGAAGGAGCAGGTAAGGGATGTAATACAACCTTAGGATAGTGGAGGGAGCCAGAGCAGGAAGACAGGGAGGTGGGGGGAGCCAAACCATTTGAAAAATGCTCACTGCCATATGGTGGTGGCCATCCCTCATGGAGAAGTCCTATAGGGTCCTGTAAAAATCACTCTTAACCTTTCTATAGGGTTTTATTGGGGGAGGGGCTATCAATTTCTGTTAAATTCGACAAGACTTTTCCATAAGGAATGTCCTTCATCTGTGGGATTTCAGAGTCAGATTTGTATGAAACACGAATACAGCCAAGTTCCTGGATTTGTGTCAAAATCAATTCTGAATTGGGCACCTGTCATAATCCTAGTATGCGTCGAGGCTGCTGAATAATTGCTGAATCCCACCGTTTACTGCATGTTGTAGGTCCCAGGTGGCATGGGTGGGAGTGAGGACAACCATAGTTATGGACTTATAACAATGTTCATGATTGATCAAACCTTTCCTAGAGCCAAGACTGAAATAAAATAGACATCTAAAGGTTTTTTGGAGATCTTTTTATGTTTCAAGTAAAACAAAGATGCCCTCAGGAAGGAACCCACCAGTGTGTATTTTTGTATGGTACTCTCATGTAACTGGCGGGTGGAATGTTTATAGATTTGCCATTTGCTTCCTTTATTAAAATGGAAAAATGTTAATGGGTGGTGGTGGGAGGAAAAGTGATGCTTAATATGGTTTAGTAACACGAGACCTTTCAGACTAACTGTGTTTACGTGAATCAGAGTGTTGGATCCAGTTAAAATGTCTGTATGCTGTTTCCTAGTTATAACATTGATAAGAATTTATTTTCCCTGGCTACCTTCTGAATTTTGGTTGGCCTATTTTGCACTGCTTTATTTCTCCAAAATAAACTACTGAAATACAATTGTGCATTTTACACGTGTTTACAAATGATTGTTAAAAGTTTATTTTGTAATTCTCTGAAGCCTTACGAGATACTTTACCTATTTAAGTATAATCCAGACCTTGGCAATAATTAGAAAATAAGCTTAGTTCACTAGCATGATCCCTGACAGGGTCTTTCCAAAATTCTATAATTTATTTTTATTTATCTAGTTTATCGGTATCGCTTTAATTTACTGAGCACAAATATCATGCAAATATTCTTGAATGATATAGCATTACAATGGGATTTCCAGATAAATATCATGTCGCTACAATCCTGATATGTTTCTTCAGATTGACTCACACAGTAGAATTTTGCTAATTCACATGAACAGCTGGGAGACCAATCATGAACTATTGAAATTTGTGTTCATGTATCAGGTACACGAACAAATACAGCAAAACAAAAAAACAAACCACCCAAGTGTGCTCAACTTTAAGCATGTATTTAAATCCTTCCTTATTCAGGAAAACACTTAAACACATGTATAACTTTAAAGAAGTGCTTAAGTGCTTTGCTGAGTCAGTGCCTTATTTGGCAAGTGTAGACTAGCTTTAGTTATGATGATGCTTCATAGTAAACTAGTTTATATTCTATAGTATAAAAGTAATGAAGTCTTAGTAATATTAGACCTCACTATAGTGTCCTTGCTATTAAAACTTTCCTGAGAATTAGGGAGAGACCACTGTTTTGTGTATGTGAATTATAGGGTGTGTGAATTAGTGAGATTCTGCTGTGGTTTCAGATGTTTACATACTTATCATTGTATGGGTTGGTATCATTTCCACAGTAATTAGAATGGTCAACTGTTACCCAACATGGACCAAATTCTGTCCTGTTAACTGTTGTAAATCTGCAGTAACACTATTGACGTCATTGGACTTTCTCCACGTTTACTCTTGTTTAAATGGAGCAGAATTGACTGTGAAAGTCAAAGTCTTGGTCCTATTAAATCCAATGATAGTTTTGCAATTAAAAGATCAAGATTTGCCCTTATGTAGAGAATACTTGCATGGTGTTAGAATAGCCTGTAATGGAAAGCCGTTACCATTTATTGATCTATCCACCTGACTGACTTGCTTGCCACATTATGCTTTGGTTTGTAATGGTAAATCATTCAGAAGTTACATACTGCTTTATTCAAAGTGCAGTTTTAAAATGCAACCTAACTGTGGTGGTGATCAGTGGTTATGGTTAGTGAAATAGAACATACACTTGGACTATGGCATTTTTCCTTTTGTTTTATCCACGTCTGGGTATACAAAATCTATGTGCTTTACATGCTGACTGACTGGGCTGGCTGGCTTATAGGATGCATCTTGTAGTTTATAGACTATTTGTTGATTTGTAAATTTAGGCTTTTTTAAAATCTGAATGATAAAGTGATTCAAAGATCCCAGTTCTAAATGCGTGTGCACTTTGTATGTAGGAGATCTGTTAGATTTCGGTGTAATCTTCTGCAGCAGGTTGCACAAACAAAACCACCGATAAGCATGTGGGGGTTTTTTTGGTTTCATTTTCTTTGAAGTAGGTGAATACACATGAAGAGCCTGACCGTAAGGGCTAGTCTCCACTGGCAACGTTAAAGCGCTGCCTCAGCAGCACTTTAACGTGGCTCTAAAAAACCCACCTCCACAAGGGACGCGGCTACCAGCGCTGGCGCTTTACAGCGCTGAAACTTGCTGCGCTCAGGGGGGTGTTTTTTCACACCCCCGAGGGAGAAAGTTGCAGCACTGTAAAGTGCCAGTGTAGACAAGCCCTGAGACTTCAGTGGGAGTTGCAGGTGCTAAGGATCTCCCAAGGTAAACCCCCAAATTCTTCAGATAATTTAGGACTGTATCCAAGTATGAAACATTCAATTAGTGTTTTGCACAGAAATCAGTATCAGGATACAGCCAAAAGGCAACAGAGTAAAACTGGCCAAAAGCTTTAGATGTCTCTGGAAAAAATAATCTCTGATCCTTTCCAGACTTCTCAGTTTTTAGGCAAACATTTGCTTCACAAATTGTGTGAGTGGTGGTAGTGTCAAGTGGATCTGTTTTTGTTGGTGGTGTTGTTTTCAAGACTGCACCAAGCTCTAAGATTGCACAGCTGTGCAGAAAATCTTGGTGGGTTTTTTTTTTAATTAATAAACTCTAGTACATAGTTTCACAGTTACCCCTGTGCCACTTGCAGTAATTTACTTGCATTTAGGGTGACCAGACAGCAAGTGTGAAAAATCGGGACAGGGGGTGGGGGGTAATAGGAGCCTATATAAGAAAAAGACCCCAAAATCAGGACTGTCCCTATAAAATCGGGACATCTGGTCACCCTACTTGCATTACCTTTGCTAATTTTCTTTTCTTTTTCCCCCTCCCTTTTTAGTAACAGCTGTATTGTTTTATAGCCTCTACATGTAAATTATTCACAGTATTGCAATACTTTTTAAAAATTAGAAGTTGAAGAAAACGTTCAGTGTAGATTAAAATGTTTCCTTTAATATAATCTCCTTTTTTACACACACACACACACACACACACACACACACACACACACACACACACACACACACACACTCTCTCTCTCTCTCTCTCTCTCTCTCTCTCTCTCTCTCTCTCTCTCTTCCAGATCAGCTTGTTGATTTTATTTGTACCTGCTGCTTTAATACCAGTATCATAGGGATGTACTCACCAGAATAGATCCTTTTGCACCTTCATTTCCCTACCCACTGTATGGATCTAGGCCACCGAAAGCTGAACTCATGACTGCATATGTCTGTTTATATCTCCACTAGATTCAACAAGCTTTCATGTGGTTAGAGTTTTAAAATACATTTAAGTGAACCTGGTTCTAAATAGTGCAGTGAAATCTAAAGTAAAGTAGAGTGAACATTATGGAATATTCCAGCACATAGCAATGTTTTGGTTGCTGTTTGATTTATACTGAACCTCTGCTTGCTGTGAAGCTTTTCTGTAGTGGGAAGACGATGATGTCACTGTAAGAAGATTGTGTGTGTGTGTGTGTGTGTGCGCGCACGCATGTGAGAGAGAGACAAAGATAGTCTGATGGTGTCACGTGGACTTGGAACTGTGGCTTGAGCCAATTTGTCATTATTTGCACAGGGAGGGATGGTGAATAACAAGAATCAAAATCCCTTTGCTGGCTTGGAGCTCCTGATGGGCTATTTCATTGGTGCCCTGGAAAACTCCAAAATCAGCCATAATTGGTAATGAATAGAGCTCATAGAAATCAGGTCTTCCTGTTAATCCTTTTAAGGAAATCCATATTGTATTTTCTTTATCTTCCATTCCTTCTACAGTAGTTTTCAGATATAAATTAATTTAACAATCTTGTATGTGAAAAGGCATATATATCTAAACATATATAAAATTATAAAAGGGCGCATCTATGTAAGTATAAAATAGTGACTCCTATGTTTGAGATGTTAGCAGCCCAAAAGAATGAGAGTTGTTTCTCTCTTGTAAAAATTCAGTGCTGTTAAAAAACAAAAAAATGTATTAGATGTATTTTTTTAATTATTTATTTCTTTGGATCATTTATTTGGTATTTTACATGGCTCCTGCATATCCCTGTGAGAACCACACATCCCACTGAAATGAAGTCATTCTCCATAAAAAATAATCCCTTAAAATCCTACAGCTTTAAAAAAAATCCCTTCATGTGTGAATGGAGTTGTATACCCTCTTTGCTGTCCTCTTAGGCATGTTTAAAATTCAGTGTCTCCAGTCCAAAGCCACCAGTTTTTGGGACCATTTTTTTTTTTTAGGGGGCGGAATTTCACAAGTACAGTAATGTCCACACAGGGACCAGCTTTATAGTGTTAACAAGTATGTTTCTGTGATTTGCTTCAGTCCTGTTCACAAATGACTTATGAAAAATAAAGCCAGTTTTGTACTTAATTTGTATATAAATATATAAAAGAGGAAGAATTCATGGCTTACTGTAAAAACCAAAAGTATTTACTCTTGGCTTTTTACTTATACTGCATGACTGAATACATGTGATGATGACAATGAAGATGGTGCTTTGTTCTCTCTGGTACCATTTATTTCAGTGGCAATTTACCCCTTTTCCTCATTTGCCAAGCACCTGTGATGGACACTATTTTGATTTTAACAGTAAAATAATATGCAGTACATATTGTATTGTTATTTCTGTAACTGTTTTGGAGATACAACTGTCCCTTTCCAACACATAATGAAATAAATGCCTTACAACGTCTCTTATTTTGCATTCTGTTAATGGGTAGGTGGGAGAGGGGAAAGGTGGTTATGGGAAACTCACCAGCAGGATTTTGGTTTCCACATCTAATATCTTCCCTTTCCAAACTTCCAGTTATTTTGATTGATAATTGTGGACCTACTTGTATTGCCATGGCTAATGAGGGAGGCTTTTTTCCCCAGTAAGACTGGTGGGAAAGTAGGATATGCATCAAACTTCACTGAGGTTTGGCCCTCAATACAGTCGGAGCCATGTTAGCTACAACTTTGTTTATGGTTGTTCATTGGTAATGCTTTAGTGTGGTTTTCCCTTGATTGTAGTAGAGATGAAATCTATGGTCTGAGAAGCCTGTTATTAAATTCTGCTGGGCATTAAGTTTGGGCAGCAGAAAAAAATCCCTGTTCACACTGGCAGAGATGTTACAACATTGCTAAGTAGCAAACATTGTTTAAACACAGCTCTTGTTACAAGCTTGGACAAGGGCCTGCATGAAATAAAATCCGTGTCTTATTTCCTTATCAGTTTATTCTATAAGCATGAGCCCCTTAATTGGTGAACTAATGGGATACTGTCCAGTACAACAGCCCCATTCTGGTATCTGAGTTTACCTCCATTTCTTCTTCTCCTTAACACAGGATATTCTTAGCTCACCTCTGGCAACAGTCAGCAAATAATGACTTTTTGTTTTCTACTATAGCGTAAAAATTGTTTTATTCAGATGGGGGAAATTCGCTGAATTCTAAATACATTTTTTGCTTTTTACTTGGTTAAAAAAGATATGTACCTCTAGGCTTGGAAGGATTTGATTTTTATCTTTAAATGTCAAATTCACTGTTTGCACACAAACTGATCCCCTCAAAAATTTCCATTGATGATGATCAAAATTTAGGCAAAGTAGGAAAAATGCTGCTTGAGAATTTAGAGTTTGGTTTAAGGATGTTTATTTTGTATATTTTGAAATGTGATGTTGACAATTTTGTATTTTAATGGTTATAAAACTTACATTTTGAGTCTCAACAACTACTGGCATGAAATAATAATTGTCTGGCTCCCTCATGTCTGGCTCCTCCCATAATTTCTCACAACTGAAAATTTAAATTGATAAAAATTGAACAAAATGCTTAAAAGTAAACGTTAAAAGTAAAATCAAATTCTCCCAAGCCTCTGTATCTTGTAGGAGTCCCTCAAAACTATTGTTCTTCCTTCTATTGATACCCCAATACAGTAATTATCTTTGCTGAGCTACCATTATGGAAAGGTCCTGTAGAATTTAATAGAAAATAGCCCTTTCTGTGATATTTTTGAGCCATTCTATAGAAATTATTATTATAGTTATAGTCTAATAACACCATCATTGTTTTAGGCACTGTCCACGCAGTCCTTACCCCAAAGAATGTACAGTCTCTGCTAAGAACTTCATAGGATGGTTTAAAACAAAAATCCCACATGAAAGCTATAACCCTCTAATAGTCCATAGCATTTTAGAATAATTTCTATGGAACTCCACTGATTTCTTCTCTAACATTATTTTCATAATTGAGATGGCCCTATGAGCTAACAACACTGGACTAGGGGTCAGGAGTCTCGGAGTCTATTTCCGGGTCAGCCACTGACCCGTGTATGACCTTAAACAAGTCACTTACCATACCTGTGTGGCTCTTTCCTCTCCCTCCTTTGTCTGTCTTGCCTATCTATAATGTAAGTTCTTCAGGCTCTCCCATGATGTGCATGTATAGGACCTAATGCAGTGGGGCATTGGTCTTGGATAGAGACACTAGGCGCTGATACTATACAACATATATAATAACAATGAGGCTCCTTTTTACCCAAAGCATGGCATTTAACCAGCAAGATTAACTGCAATGCAATCCAGATCGTGGGGTAAAAATCCATATACAAAAAATAAAATTAGTAAGCTAAGGGATTTTATTGTTAAAGAGTCACAGATGGTATATCTCACACACAAAAATACTTGTTGTACCAGACATATCTTTTAAAATAAATGTATTGCACTGCAATTTGGGCAGTGGGAAAATTAGCTTTCTCTATACTAGGAACAACTGAATGAGGGTATTTGATTGCAAGAAAACTGTACCTTGATTTGGGTAAAACACAGCTTCAATTTGTTCTGACAGTGTTCCCTAACCAGCCTAAGGCACATGCAAGACTGTATCTGGGTGTGAAACACAGGCAAAGAGATGTCTGCCACAGACTGGAATGTTGTTTTAGCCTGCTCTTCTGGTTATTGTAATATGAGGTTGGGGGGTCAGATGGCCTGGGGTGTTTTTAAAAAAAGGTAGAACTTTCCCTAAACTCTATCCACAATCCCAGATTATCTGGCTGTGTCTGCTAAAATGATGTTAATCAATTAAATATGTAACCCTGGTGCCATATCTGTCTAGGCATTTATGATACAGTGGTAGCTGTGGCCTTTTAATGTAATTAAGTTTCAGAGTTAACACCCATTGAGATGAATGGGACAGTTAAACCATTTTAAAGCTGTAGTTTGACTGCCATACTGTAGACTCAGTAAGACGTTGCTTCTTCAAATCATGTTTGAGAGGTTGCCTTTGTGGCTGTAAGGTAAAAGTTTATTTTATAGAATCTGATGTGGCTATTCTATAAGTGCTGGCATGATGTACCACCCTGGCATTAGCTTTGTTTGACCTGCATGGGTGTATTGTAGTGTATTGGGACCAATGTTCCCTCTAATTTTTGACAGGCCCTGTGCGCAAAAAATTTCTTCTGTGCAAATTTTTGAAGCAGAGTTCAAATTTGTGCGCCATGAGGCAAATGCGCCCAAGCGAGTAAAATGCTTATACAAGGAGATGTGTGGGTCCCGACCATCCCGACTTGATCAACGTTCCATGTTCGAAATGCTGGCGGGCAGGGGTACGATTGACTGCCCTCCTTTCCCTTTCCCCCCCCTTGCCAGCTAGTAGAATCTGGCTGTGTTGATAGATGGCAGACGAACAATGTCAAAAGTCGCCCGTAAATGATATTTTGGCCTGGCTCCGATGTAGTATTTCATTTTTTGTGCACGCGGTGTTTCGCCGTGTGCGTGGGGTTTAGGAACTCTGTGTGTGTGCACAGCTTAGAGGGAACAGTGATTGAGACCCTTAGAGGACAAAATATGTCCTCAGTTACACTCCTGGGGTGCTCTCTGAAATGTTTGAAGTTGTACATGTGTCTCTTGAGGCTAGTATTTGGCCCACAGAATGAGAGAAAATTCTGTGAACTTCTTGGCCCAAATTCTGCTCTTAGTTATCATTAAAGTTGTCCAACTTCCTGGGGATCAGAGTGACTGAAACCAGAATTAGACTCCTTAAGGCTAGGCCTTTTAATGTTGCTGGAAGACTTTCAATAGTTTAAATCTCTGCAGATACAAAAATTACATTCTCATATTTACTAGGGTTTAAAAATCCACTTACAGGAGTCTCACATGCGCCCCAGATTACTTCCTTTTAAGCCCCAGACTGACCAATTCGTTAAACTAAACTATATTCACGTTGCTTAACTTAGGGTACGTCTATACTTACCTCCGGGTTCGGCGGTAAGCAATCGATCTTCTGGGATCGATTTATCGCGTCTTGTCTAGACGCGATAAATTGATCCCGGAAGTGCTCGCCGTCAACACCGGTACTCCTGCTCCGCGAGAGGAGTACGCGGAGCCGACGGGGGAGCCTGCCTGCCGCGTCTGGACCCGCAGTAAGTACCTTGAAGTTCGAACTAAGATACTTCGACTTCAGCTACGTTATTCACATAGCTGAAGTTGCGTATCTTAGTTCGAACTCGGGGGTTAGTGTGGACCAGCCCTTAGTGTTGTAGGTCTATAGATCCTGGGCCTTACTCTGTATCACCCACTGAAGTCGATTGATTGGATTGGGCCCTGTGCTTTTCTTAGCATGAATGGCCTTTTTCCATTTTATCTTCGGGCTTTGTACTGTTGCCTGTCACCATACTTTCTGACCACTGGGCACCCTGTGAGTGGTGGGGCTGCATTACTCTATGCCCTGTGGCAGTCTTGATTGTTCTGTTGTTTCATGCTGATGGCAGCCTATGCAAAACCTGGCGGCTACACTGAACTCTTTTCATGGTACTAGTGGAGACTTCAACACTTGCTCTACTTGGCACCATATAATGAGAAATGTTTGCTGTGTTCAGTGCTGAGGATTGAGGCTCGAGCTCGAAAAGCAAAGGAAAGAACCCATCACAGTTTTATTTTTCCTTAGATAAATTTTTATATAGAATATATTACAGTCAGAGTTCTCAGCTTTTAATCAAAAGAGAAGTTATTGCAATTTTATCCAGTGAATCTAATGGTAGAAGTAAAACATTCTAGAAAGCTGTCTTTAAAAAAGAGAGAGAAAAACCCAAACAAAAAGTACATGAGTAAGTCACACTGCTCGGGATACAATTATCCAAAGGGTACAAGAGAGAACCATAGTGGCTAAGGGAGCACAAAATCAAGGAAGAAGCCGACAATGAGTGTAATATTACTGCAAAGAGGGCAAGCCTGTCATTTCCTAGCAATTTTGGCTTCCTGGACGAAATGCTTCTGCTCTGTCATTTATTTTTTACTTTTTGAATCAGTAACTTAAAATGCAGTGTAAAAGGATGAGTTAATTTCTGGTTTTTGCTCATGTTATTCATAAGGGGAACTTCAGCCCCGCCTCAATTCATGGAGCTTGTGGGCGACTTTCTCCAGTTCAGCTTCTATTGCTGCCAGGCTTTCCAACTCCTGATCCTAAAGCATCAGAAATAAAAATGAGAGGTAATTACACAGCATAATGTCAGCCCTTAAGTCTCTTTGCATTGACCAAAGTATTTATCTGGGTCTGGGAGGCGAAGCAGGGGGAGACAGTGTTACCTAGTGGATAACACTGAGAGTTAAGGGTTCTATTCCCAGTTCAGCCAGTGTGGCCTACTGTGTGATCTTGGTCATATCACCCCTTTGTGCCTCTGTTTAGACTATGAGCTTGTCAGGGCAGAGACAGTCTCCTATAATGTGAGGCCTGACCTAGCATGTTAGGGCCTGACTCTTGGTCAGAGCTCCTAGGTCAGAGGTCCTCAATCTGTGGGGCATGCCCATTTGGGGGGGTGTGGTGGTGGCCTGGGCCAGCCCCCATGGGGGGCAGGGAGTGAGCACCACCCAGGGCCCTGCTGGCCACAGCTGCTGGCCCCACACCAGGGTCCTGGTTGCACGCTCCTCTCCTGGGGCTCTGCTTCCGGCCATGGTTGCCGGCCTCAGGAACCACCCCCGCCCCCGTCCCCAGCTATGGCTCCAACCTCGGCCCCTTATCCGTGTCTACATCTCCCCACTTCCCAGAGCTCCTGACCCTGGCTTTGGGGGCACCGGATGGGTAAGCGGGGGCACAAGGTAAAAAGTTTGGGGACCACTGCTCTAGGTGCTACTGTAATATAAATATCAATATGTGTTTGGGAGATTTTTTTGGTGGTGTGGACATCTACCCACTGGACACCTCCCCAAGCCCTTTAGCTGCATTTTGCAACAACTATTTTTGGCTGTGGCTTCAGGCAAGTGGAAATCATCCCACCCATTCCCTTTTTTTCTGAAAATAAAGTTTTTCAATTAAGAATCAGGTGCGTCATGCCCCTAGCACCTACATCAGTGCAGTGGGAGCACCTCACTGCTCTCAGATCTAAGAAAAGGAAGGTATTTTCAATACAGTGATGTAGGAGTTCTGAGGCATCCTACTGAGCAGAGAGGAAATCAGAAGCTGTTGTTTGGGGGGTTTAATCTCTTTAAAATAGAGCTGGGTTGTTCAGAGAAGCTATAAACAAGCTGGATATTGTTAATATTCATGGGCTGTATATCCCAGCACAACATTTCTCATTCTGAAACATAACCCCAATCTAGATGCATGTGTAGAATCTGGGTTTAATCACTCTGCGCACTTTTGTGATGATTTATATTTTCAAAGTAGATACTATACATTCATCAGTCTTCACAATACCTTTGTGAGCTAGGTAAGCAATACCCCTACTTTGAGAGAAGGAACCTGAGAGACAGAGGGTTGAATTCACAATGGCGCCTAACTCCCATTGAAATCAAAGTGCCTAAATATCTGCATGAATCCCACCCAGAGAGGCTATGTGAATTTCACAGGACCACACTATAAGACCAAACGGTGCTCCTTCAACACACATCAAGAACATTTTAATCCATGGGAAATTGATTCAAATAAGAATCTTATTTACAGCATTCATCACATTAGTACTTGCAGTACTTGCCCTATAAATTAAGCCTTCCATCTTGTTGGTGGTAAGTAGTATTGGGCCCCTTACATGCTCAAATTAGTTATCTCCCGGTGCTTTAGCACATTTGGGTTCAGTTCCTGGTTCTACTGTACCCTTCCGGTTTTGTTCAATATCTTCATCAACGATCTGGAGGATGGTGTGGACTGCACCCTTAGCAAGTTTGCAGATGACACTAAACTGGGAGGAGTGGTTGATACGCTGGAGGGTAGGGACAGGATACAGAGTGACCTAGACAAATTAGAGGATTGGGCCAAAAGAAATCTGATGAGGTTCAACAAGGACAAGTGCAGAGTCCTGCACTTAGGACGGAAGAATCCCATGCACTGCTACAGACTAGGGACCGAATGGCTGGGCAGCAGTTCTGCAGAAAAGGACCTAGAGGTTACAGTGGACGAAAAGCTGAATATGAGTCAACAGTGTGCCCTTGTTGCCAAGAAGGCTAACGGCATTTTGGGCTGTATAAGTAGGGGCATTTCCAGCAGATCGAGGGACGTGATTATTCCCCTCTATTCGGCACTGGTGAGGCCTCATTTGGAGTACTGTGTCCAGTTTTGGGCCCCACACTACAAGAAGGATGTGGATAAATTGGAAAGAGTCCAACGGAGGGCAACAAAAATGATTAGGGGGCTGGAGCACATGACTTATGAAGAGAGGCTGAGGGAACTGGGATTGTTTAGCCTGCAGAAGAGAAGAGTGAGGGGGGATTTGATAGCTGCTTTCAACTACCTAAACGGGGGTTCCAAAGAGGATGGATCTAGACTGTTCTCAGTGGTAGAAGATGACAGAACAAGGAGTAATGGTCTCAAGTTGCAGAGGGGGAGGTTTAGGTTGGATATTAGGAAAAACCTTTTCACTAGTAGGGTGGTGAAGCACTGGAATGGGTTACCTAGGGAGGTGGTGGAATCTCCTTCCTTAGAGGTTTTTAAGGTCAGGCTTGACAAAGCCCTGGCTGGGATGATCTAGTTGGGGTTGGTCCTGCTTTGAGGAGGGGGTTAGACTAGATGACCTCCTGAGGTCCCTTCCAACCCTGAGATTCTATGATTCCTGAGTAAGCATGGGAATGCTAAATCCCAGGCATAAATCTTAACCATCCAACCCTTCCTTTCATCCTTATGTGCTACTGATTTAACACATCTCATTATAGTGACATGCACTTATACTAATAATCCAAAAACCAACCCCTCACATTACCAGACTTTTTAGGGTATTGAAACAAAGATTTGTACTTCTTAAAAAAACAAAACAAAAAACCCACCTGCCTTATGCCACAAATGTGCTTTCATTCTGGCACAGCACAAGTGGCATGCCTGGCCTCCTTATACATAGATAGCACCTTATGAAACAGCAATCTGTCTCCCAACATTTATCGCCTAGGTACCTGTGTTTGTACAAGCAGAGCAGTTGCTATGCCTACTTGTGCATTTATAACCTGCGTACAAGAAGTTAGGAGAGCATAGGGAAGAAATCAGTATACAACATGAGCAACTCTTTTGAAAATGTGCTCTAAAATTGATTGATTTTTCTAAAGTTGCTCTTGTGTATGTACAGCTGCTACTTTACCTGAGCATATTTTTGTAATACACAGATTAAGCCTCCATAACTGTATGGTGCTAGTCCAAATTCCAGTCTGTCCTGAAATCCTGTTTTTTTAATACAAAAATGTAAATGTATTTCAACAACAGGGATTTAAATCAGCAGCTAATTTGGTACATGTATCACTGACCATGGCTAATATATGGAGATATGCCTATCTCATAGAACTGGCAGGACCTTGAAAGGTCATCAAGTCCAGTCCCCTGCCTTCACTAGCAGGACCAAGTACTGTCCCCTGACTGATTTTTGCCCCCGGTTCCCTAAATGGCCCCCTCAAGGACTGAACTCACAACCCTGGGTTTAGCAGGCTAATGCTCAAACCACTGAGCTATCCCCCCAGGGTGCATAAGCACAGACACTGATCTCTGCAATAAGTGAACTAGGCATTAAGCAACACCAAAGCACAACTCTGCGCCAAAGGTCTCCGCTAAGTAGAAGGGTCTTGTCCTTGCTAGAGTCAGGTGTTTGTGAGAGACACATTTATATACTGGGATGCAAATGGCTGATGCTCCAGCTTTGGTTAGGGGCTTCATGGCTGTACTCCTGCTACAGCAGCAGCAGGTAAAGAGCGTGTCAAGCTGCTGCCGTTAAAAATTCAAGCTTACCCTAGCTCTTGTTTTCAGCATTATGTAAACAGCGGTGGCTCCCCATGGGAGATTGTGGGTAACTTCCATTACAGTTACTGAATTCAAATCCACTTCACACAAAAGGAAAAGTTCTGCATCCTGCCCACACCAACATGTATAGCCCGTTGCCTGAGGCAGTCCTCCTGCTAGCTAGTGGGTAGGCGTTGTCCCCAGAACAAAGACGATGTGAAACCTCTTCCACTTCACTCCAGCCACCAGTGCTACAGCTTGACCTATGGCAGGGGTTCTCAAACTTCATTGAACCACAACCCCCTTCTGATAACAAAAATTACTACACGACCCGGGGGGGGGGGGGGAAAACCGAAGCCTGAGCCTGCCAAAGCCCAAGCTCCACCACTGTGGGCAGGGGGACCAAAGTCAAAAGTCAATGGCTTCAGCCTCAGGTGCGGGGAAGGGGCCTGTAACCTGAGGGCCCCCCCGCCCCTGAGGACTGAAGCCCTTGGGCTATGGCTTTGGCCCTGGGCTATGGGGCTCAGGCTTCAGCATCTGCTCTAGTAAGTCTACTGCCACCCCTGGCAACCCCATTAAAATGGGGTCCTGACCCACAGTTTGAGAACCACTGACCTATGGTAAAAATTACCTGCAATAAGAAATACCACAGAGGCTATTCCTGCCCATCCCGGCTCTGTACCAGCTCCTCACACCTCCCTGCTGGATGGTAGGGAGCACTCCCCCAGGTTGAGGGTGGGGGCACGTGGGGGAAATCTGAGTTTAGGGGAACTTACATTGGGGGGGCCTGCTCCTTTCCTGGTGGCCAAAGTAGGGTGTGCCAGGTTTGTCTGGGGCGGGTCCGGGTCTGTCAGGCCTGCCCCCTCCCAGCTCAGGGCAGGTGTGGCTTCAGGAGAGGGGTCCCTATGGAGGGTACAGGGGTCCCCTTGGGAGGGTGCTGGATCCTGGGGAGGGTTCCCTATGGGGGGAGTGTGTGTGTGTGTGGGGGGGGGGGGGGGTCTGTCATTCCCTCCCCAGGGCATGGGGTGTGGGATCATATGGGCTGCCCTGTGTGTGTGTGGGGGGAGGGGGGGTTTCAGCTAGGGTGTCCTCAGGGCAGGGGGGCAGTATGTATGCGTGTGTGTGGGGGGGGGTCCATTGGGCCCTTCCCAGTGCAGGAGATTTGGGAGCCAGAAGTGTTCCCTATGGGTGTGTGGGGGGAGTCCCCAGCAGGTGTGAGGGGGAGGGGGCTGTCAACCCCCCCCAAGTGGGGGAGTGCAAGGGGGAGTGCTCAGTCCTTCCCAGAGCAGGGTGGCAGATCAATGGTAGTTCCCAAGGAGGAGCTCAAGCGGGGGTGGTTCACAGGGGTGCAGGATCTGGCAGGTTCCCTATGGAAGGGGTGCAGGGGGTCCCCAGGTGAGGGGAAAGATCTGGGGGCAGTTAGCTCTGGGCATGTGGTGTGATCGGTCAGTCCCTCCTTGGAGATGGGAATGGGCTCCACGGGTCTGTCAGTCCCCTCTCCGGAGCAGGAGTGCAGGGGGGACTGCTCGGCTGTAGGCAGTGTCCTATGGGGTGTGGTGATCTGGGGGGTGGGAGGATCTGTTAGTCCCGCCCTGGGCAGGGGGACAAGATCTGGGGGGGGTTCCCTATGAGGTGCAGGGGTATTCCTGGGGGGTGCAAGGAGGTCTTTAACTCCTAAAGTCTGAGCTGTGTCGGTTAGTAGTCGGTATTAAGCTCCCCGCTCCCCTCCCCCAGTGTAGAAGTTAAACTACACCTATGATGTTACCTCATGCATCTGAGCAGGGCACAGGGCGGGGATCCCCTCATTTGCTGAGCTGAAGTCAATGGCTTATTTTACCTCATCTACCAGTATCTTGGTGAAAGTTGGTACTGGTGGCTTGTTGCCTCTCACGAGCATTGTCTAGTCTTACCCCCAGCCCCGCCTAATGAATAGGGTGATTTCCCAACAAAGATGCCCCATTCTAAGACAGCCAACTTGCAAAACAAGAAATTCTACTGCTGGTCCCAGAACTATGAGCTAGGCTAATTGGTGTGAAGAGAGTTTGGGCATGTCTAAGACTGGTTCAAAAACAGAAGCAGATTAGGCTCCCTGCCTTTTCCTGGGAGTACAAAGGCACTGATCCTGATTCTGTGTGCAAACCTGGTGCTCAGAGTGACTAGTGTACCAGGATTTCAGAGGGTCTGAAGGATAACGTGTAAATTAGTGCCAGAGTTGTATAAACTCACACAGTTATCAGAAAAGAGGCTCCTGCTGTGATGCTTTTCCTCCTGCCCCGTGCTACCAGGGCACCTTCGTCTTCTCGGGACGCTAGTGGCTCGAAGAGATTTTATACATAAAATTACTTGGCATCTTTCTGATCGTGGAATGACATTCTAACAGTGGCATATCTGTTTAGTTTACAACATGCTGCAAGAACAGTATGAACATGAACTAGGAGTGTAATATGGGATGGGGGAAGATCATCTTTCAAAGCACCGGGTACTAGGCTTACTGCTGGAGCCAGGATACCTTAAGATCCTATGATCTGACCCAACATGGCAACTATGGAGTTGATTGTCTGTTCTCTAATTCCAGGGTTGAGCTGAGAAGCAGTACAGGAAGGAGGGAGGAAAAGAAATGATACGGTGCTATAAAAGCACCTTTTCCCCTCCAGAATTCTTGCCTCCTTCCTGGCATTGGGTGGGGAGACTCCCTGTGCTGGGGAGGTGTTTCCTGTGAACAACCTCCACCAACTTTCCCTCCGCTGGATGCTGCTGGACTAATGGTACACTGGATGGATTGCAATAGATAATCAGGACCCTGATGACTTGAAAGCTGATCAAAAACTAAATAAAACTTTTCCTCCTTCACTAAAGCAACTGAAATCCTGTGGCAAGGGGCTGTGTCTGGCAGTAGATCACTCCTACTCAGCCTTCGCCTTTGCAATATTGCTCAATTTAATCCCAACTTCTAATTATTCTGGCTGGTTTATCCTTCAGGTGCTCAGAATGGCTCATTGGCCACAGACCTTCCAGTCAGTGACATGCTAGAGTTTTGACATACAAGTAGTTATATAACAACAATCAGTAATTTACATTTTGCTGGTTTAAATGCAAAATCATCTATTCTGCTATTCATAGGCCAGCCTGACTCCCACTATAGTGCTGAAACTGTTAGGGCTTTGGATAAATGACAATTCAAGGCCTTAAATAGAAATGAAGGGAGGAAGAAAGTGACTACATTGACATTGTGCTAAACAACTTCACCATCATTTCCCTTGCAGACTCTCCCAATGCGAAGAGCTCTGGGTAGCACGACAGCTTGTCTCTTTCACCAACAGAAAAGTTGGTCCAACAAAAGATAATATTTCTGAGACAAGCTGGGTGAAGTACTAAAGGTTAGTTAGTTACCCTGCTGCCAAAATGCATGTGAATGTACCTGACTGACACATGCAACTACAGTAACTGTAGTTGCCGCTACGCTTTTATATGAGTGTTTTTTGCACACGGACCTAGGCCTCTTTTTTGTGTTTTTGTTTTTAAGTTTGGCCCTAAAAGTCTGGATCAGGTATTTACATTTCTCTTAGAAACTTTAAACCTGCAAATGCTTTTTACCTCCCCATGTTTGGGATGCGCCCTTTAAAAAAAAAAAAAAGCTTGTGACAGTCAACTCCAGATCTGCACCCCCTGTCCCTGATTCAAAGTCTGGTGAAGTCAGTGGAAGTATTTCCATAGACTTGAATGGGCTTTGGATCAGTCCCTGTGCACAAGCTAATGCTACTGGCACTAATTTGTACTATTGCGCATACCAGGCCAACTCTACGGCCTTATTAGAGTGTAAACCCTATGGGGCAGGGATTTTTTTGTTACGTGTTTTTACAGCACCTAGTACAATGTGGCTGGGGCCTCTAGGTGCTATGCCAGACAAATAATAAAAACCAACCCTGAACTGAGAGAGAATCACAGACTAACAAAACACAGCTACCTGACTAACACTGGGCATAATAAAGTAACGGTGTCAGATTTAAAAAATATGGCACCTTCCTAAACCTCTCAGTGCACTTCTGATACCCTGCAAATGACTGGATTTGTTTTTTAAAATGCATGCACAGGTGTCACACCAACCTCTGTTCTTCTGTTAGCGCTTCCTTCTTCATCCTTCTTTTCTTCAGGCATGGCGGCAAGTGGAAACCCTGCTTCGCTGCTGTCCTCCTTTGTGTGATGTTTCCATGACCTTCTCATATCCTCTTCTGGGTTATGGAAGTCATACTTGTGGGACCTGAAGGACATTTTCATGGACCTATCTGGGTCTTCGCTGCTGTCATTTTCCTCCATGCGCTTCTTGGATGTCAGCTGCTTGGCCAGCTCATCCATTTTGTTCCATCTCTTGGAATCTTCCCACTCTCTGGAGGGCGGCTCCTCCTCCACTTCCTCGCTTTTGACATCCCTGGGGTGGACGGTGTCCTCTGCCTGCATTGCTTCATCCTCTAACTGATGCCTTCCTTCTTTCAGTTCATGGGATTTCTCTTCCTCTTCTGAACTCTTCAAACCTTGGCCAAAGCCCAAAGCATCTTTGTTATCTGAAGCATTTATTGAACATAACAATGAAATGGCATTTAGATTAGTTAGACCCAGTCTTTGCACTTATTTCTTACTGAATTGCTCTATGTGAACTGACTGACATGCTGAAGCAACAGATTCATGGATTTTAAGGCTGGAAGGGACCATTGTGAATGTCAAGTCTGACCTCTTGTATACAACACAGGTCACATGAAAATACAGCTAGACATGCAGGAGAAGAAACATATGCACTGCAATATGGACGACAAAGAGACTGAAGCTAGTAGTAGTCAAGAAACTTTTAAAAAGCCGGAGAAGCGTCAATAAATGATGTAAAAGCTCTTTGAAAACTGACCAGACACATCATAAGGCTCAAAGTGAAGTGACTGATGGGCAGATTTGCAACAGTATTTTGGTATCTAAAGATGCAGCCAGGCCTAGTGGGATTTATGTATAACTGCTGGTTGGAGTTATGCTTCTAACATGCTTAGGTGCATTTGGAAATCCCACTAGGCACCTAGCTGCACTTTTAGGCCTCTAAATACCTTTGTGAAACTGGCCCGGAGCTCTCCGTTTGTCAAACAGCACAAAATGAATAAAATGGCTGGGACATCATGTGGGATACATACCGCTTTCTCTGGGAGTTTCCTCGGTCTCATCCTCAGCTGAGCCAAGTATCCTATCTGCTTTCGTAGGCTGCTCATCTTCCAGGGTGCTTCTCCCGGCATCCTCTTCCTCAGTATCCTCTTGTAGGGCCTCCTCTTCCGCTTCTCGACTCTCTTCCTGGCCCTTTTTGGAAATCTGCTTCTTCTCTCCTTGAAGCTCCCGACTTCTGTCGGTCTCTTCAGGCTGCTCCTCTTCAGTCTCTTGGAGCTTGTGCTCGGCCAGCTCATCCTCTCGGAGGTTGTCATTGATGTGGTTGTCTAAAGCATCTTCCCTTGGCAATTCTTCAGCCTCGCTGACCTCGTTGCTGTCAGATTCCTCTGCATTCTCCTTGTCATCTTCAGCGCCAGCTTCATGCAGTCTTAGCTCCCTCTCTTCCAGGTTGTTTTTCTCATCCTCCTTGGACTCCTCCCTCTCACTGTTCTGCTGGCTTCTCTGTGCCACTAGCTCAGCAAACGAGGCTGTGGGCTCCTCCGCAGCAATTTCCCTTGATTTATCTGTAGTGGCAACATGGCAAAAACAGAACCTTTCTTTAGAAGTCTATTTCACAAATGAGGAGGCTTCTTACTGATCTATGGGCTCAACTCCAAAAAAAAAAAAATCACTTAATTAAACCTATGTTTCATTTTAAGCACATGAGTAAATCCATCCTGTTAACAATGGATTTAAGTATATGTTGAACTTTAACCATGGGAGTAGGCCCATTGATGTCTACTGTACTGAATCATGGGTGGAATTAAAGTTAAACATGTGCTTAAGATGACCCACTATTCAGTATAGTAGACTTCAATGAGCCTACTCACATGCTTAAAGTTAAATATGTGCATAAGTGCTTTGCTGAAGCAGAGCCTATATTACTGCCTAATCTCAGATGATAAACTATCAACAGTGTTTGAGATTAAATATAAAATAGAAAATCTCTTAGAATTATAATCATGCTTTACATTTCTATAGCACTTTACATGCTCAAAGCCCTGTGCGAAGATTGGCTAATTCCTTCTCACAACAACCTTAAGAGAAAGGGAAGTATTATTCCCACTTTATACAGATGGGATTAGTATGACTGGGCCAAGACTGCTCAGCCAGTCAGGGGCAGCTATGGTTGGCCAAATGGATTTTATTTATTATTGTTTTTCACAATGGGGCCTGATCTCAGGAGGGGCATAGGCAGTACTCGAATACAAAAAAGTCAATCATGTTTTAAGAGCAAAAGAAAGAGGAAGAGACTAGAGAGGTGAGAAAACTAGAAAAAAGGTAAAAGTAAATGGGCATAAAGAGAGAAAATGGAATGAAGCAATGCTAAAAAAAAAAGCTTAAGGTGAGTAAATGTCATGAATGTATTCAAGCTCCTACCAGCATATATTCCTGGCAGAAAAGTGGCACTGAAATGACTGGCTGCTGTCCCAGCAGGGGAGAGGGTCAGGGCCAAGAATCTTCAGACTGATACTCCCCTTGGGGCTGGAAGAGCGCACATGCCAGCAGTTTAATTTTTTCAATTTGGTTTAAATGAAAAGCGGATGGCTGGATCCGGCTCCCACTGAGCACCGTGGAAGCAGGAGCAAGTCTTGATGACAGGGAGCTTCCTGTCCCTTCAGTTTTGTTTGAGTATATTAGACTTTGCAACAGCCTCATCAACTGAGATGGTCATTTACCATAAACAAGTGACAGCCATGGGCACTCCACTGCTGAATGCAACAGCTCAGAGAACTGCACAGTGTGGAATAACAAAGCATGGTAAATACAAATAGCTCTTCCAGAAATCACACTCTCGAAGTTAGATGGTGACATTATTTTACTTTGGAATCCATTCTGTATTGAACTGTATTTGCAGCAAATTAATCCCACACAGGCACTACCTTCTTCTGATATGGAAAAGAGAAGACACTGAGCGAGAGAGAATGACCTAAAGTCTCCTTTTACTTCCATGGGGGCAACTCCAGTTAACCAATAGGATTGGACTGGGGAAAATTATCACAGCTGGGTTTGGTCTGTTTTAGGGCCCTACATTTTTTGTGCATCCAAAACTCCCATTGACTTCAAGGGATACATGAGCTGGCCATTACTGTTGTAGGTGCTCAGATACAATGGTGATTGGTGTCCCATGAAAACCTCCTAGCCTGATACATAGATAGCGCTAATAAGATAGACCCTATCCTCTTTAATATTCCATCACATCTTTCATCGTAGGACTCACCTGTCACTCATTTTAATACTGAAAATGGCAGCGGGATGGCAAATCAGTATCGGTTATGATTTAGAACTTTTCCAGTAATTATGGCTGCGAAATGAAATGTTTCTTAAGCCATTAACTAATTCCAAAGCAAACCCAAGGTCTCTAGTCTATTTCAGCAACAAAAAAGGGCTAAAATGTGAGGCAGATTGTATGCATCAAGGCTATTTGAAAGAACATCCCTGTTTACTGTACTACATGGATTTCCTGGAGGTTAGGCTGACACTAACCTCTTTGCATGTTCTTGTCATTCTGGCTTTCAAGGATTTCCGAAAGTTCATCTTCAAAGCCACCGTTTTTCTTCTGCTGCCAGGTTCTTTCATTGGCCCCTGTGTCAAAGAGGGAGGGGTCAAAAAGCAACATTCCCCACTATATTTTAAAGAGTTGTGTTAGGAAAACTGTTTTAGTACATTTTTAATACTAAACTCTGACAATAAGAAGCTGGAACAAGAAAAATGCATTAACTAGGAGCTCCATGAACCAACTGTATTAACTATGCTTCAGCAAAGTACATCATGTGCAAGCCAGTGCATCTGGAGACAGATAACCCCTATGCAAACAGACATTTAATGGGAAGAGACATTTGGAAAACAGTAATGCTGAAGGAGACTTAGGGGTGAAAGGGGACAGAAAAGTAGATATTGCAGTGAGGCCTCAGTCCAGCAAAGCACTTAGATGCTTAAAATAAGCACATACCTGAATAGTCTCACAGAAGCCTTGCCCTTCTCTGAATTATCTACTTCCACCATTATACAAGAGCACCCAGTACATGCACACCTGTTCCCTTCTCAGTGCGTGTTGTCCCCACTGTGAAACACACTTGCCCTTCTCCCATGCATGCTCCTCTCCCCTTTGATGGCTCAGCTACCACCAGAGGCCCCGTATGCCTGATCCTCCTAGTGAGAAGATAAATAGGGATCCCTTCACACAGCGTGTTTTACAACTCACGTCATTGAAGAAGAGCAGCGAGGAGTGGCATGTATTATGACATTCTTTGTATTACATAGTGCCCAGAAGTCTCAGCCTCACCAAGATTGCAGTCCCCTTGTGCAAGGGGCCGTACAAACACTTAGGCCTTACCCCAAAGAGATTCCAATCCATATAGACAAGGAGGAGAAAAGGTGGGAGAAAGAACTCTTATTACCCTCATTTTATAGATGCGGATGTGAGGCTCAGAGACATGATGTGACTTGCCCAACGGAGAAAGAGCGGTCAGGAAGTCTGAGGCAAACCCAGGAATTGATCCCAGAATTCCTGAGGCCCAGCCAGTGCCTGAGTCGAGTCATAACACCCAGCTCTTCTACAGTGCAGTTCATCAGAACAACAACCCCTCTCTACAGGCATGGCCGAGCCAAACCCAAATTAGTCCCTGCCACCAAATCTTTGTAGCGGGAAACAGGCCAGCTTTTTCAGACCCATCCTTCCTCACCTCTATGAGCAGGCAAAACAATTTGAGGTGTGGGCTCTTCCAGAACAATTTACCTCAGCCCCAGCCAGATGAGCAGAAGAGGGAGGAGAGAGCTTTCGATGGCCAGTGCTTCCCCTCCCCTTCCTCCCACCATTTCCCTATTCTGCAAGAACCATTTTCCACTAATGATCTATACGCTACATTTTGAGCAGAGCCTGGTAGTTGGGGCGGGGGGAGGAAGTAAGTGAAGGAATAATTACAATGTGTGGGGGAGGGGAAGAAAGGAAGTGCCTTTAGCTAGCTTAACTTGCATTATTTTAAACATGGTCTCATTTTGTGAGCGAAAGGAAAGACCCCCTGTGGAGAACATGAGCTCAGTGTCACTGTGCAGGGGTAACTCTAGTTGAGTATATAATGGCTCACCCTGTACAACAGCTCCAATAGCATTTAATAGGGGTTTGGTCAAACGTGAGGAATGGCCCTCCATGGGTGTAAAAGCTCCGTGTCAGGTAAATGAGGGCCATAGGGACTGAGTCACCCAGCCCATCTGGTCAGGGTGTCCATGCAGCTGTACTGTTGCTACTGGGCAATCAATGCAGGTAGCCCATTACTCCTCTTCACAAGGAGGGATTTGGGCCAGTGGATCAGCATTTTGTAAGGACCCATTGGTCATGCTCCTGGCTCATACTCATCCCTCCTCTCTTTGGTGAGCTTTGGCTGAGACCTCCATGGTAGGCAGGATGGGCAGGTCAATGCTGCTTTTGCCCCCTCTGCACCGTTGACACTTTGCTTTTTAAGCTGTTTTGGAGCCCACATGGGGTTGGTTTGTGTTTGAATGTAACTGAGGATCTTTACCACACCATGTACTTTTCCTAATCTCTTGACTCTTCCACTCTCCTTTTTGTTTGTTCTCTCCCTGTCTGTTGACTTCCTGGTTTCTCTTCTCTGAGGTTAGTTCATGTTATTCCTGGTCATCCAAAGCAGACCACAGGGCTACATTGCTACTTCTTATCAGGGCTGTGTGAAACCCTGGCAATGAAATTCCAGAGCCTCAACATTCAATATCCCTTAATGACAATGAATGAATACAAGAATTGGATGCTGCTTCTGTTCCTGATGTGTTGACTTGAGCTCAGACCCAAATGTGGTACAACACTTGTACCTACTAGTGGGAGCAGGAAGCATCTTTTCATCCACATGGGTAATGTGCTGAGAAGGGGGAACTGGTCAGCCCTATGTGCATGACTTAAATTCAGTTTTGCGGCTGCATGGGAGGACAGAGGCAGAGTGACAGCCGTGCCTGCTCTGCACTACTCAGAGTGTGTGTGTTCAAGGTCACACAGAGAGAACCAGGAGCAGAACTCAGATTACCCAGATGCTCTGGCTCTCTGTGGTTGAGCCGAATTGCAGAGAACAGTGATGCAGGTGGTTTGGGGGAGAGGCCACACAATCCACTGGCACCAACATTCCAAGCAACGCATGCAGAGGACATGAAGCTCCACAGAGGGAACAGCATTAAAAGCCCCCAGGTTGGGGCTGATGGATTTCAAACACTGCTGCTTGCACACCAGCAGATTACCCAAGTGCTTCGGGCTCTCTGCAGCTGAGCCTCATTTCTCCCTACCTACTGTTAAGAGGGCTAAGAATTAATATTTAATGCTCTGAAGTCCTCCAGTCTAAATTATGACTGAAACATACAGCATTTAACAGTGGAAAAGACTCCCACTGACTTCTATGAACTTTGGTTCTGGATCTATACTTCATAATCAGACATTGATTTGGTCAAAGTTCAATTGTATTGCTAACTATAAAGGTTGTTTTAGTTGAAATAAGCCAGTGTTTGTCTTAGGTATCTGCTATCCATAAAAGGGTAGGCTCTCTTGGGTAAGTTATACGGTCAGTTACACTGATGTAAACCTGAAGTAACTTAATTGGCTTCAGTGGAGTCAATCTGGATGTACACAGGTGTAACCGAGGGCACAATTTGACCCTCTGAGTTTATGGTCTTCGTTAGAAACCCTGGTAGAAAAGTTTTCAGTTTTATAAAGTTATCTGTAGTACATTTATATGACTCAGAAATAATGTACATTGAATTAACAAAATTGCCAGGGGATATAATTTATTAATACTCTGCCACTTTAATTGTAGCAGAACTGTACCTTGAACTGCAAGTTCTTGAAGCTCCTTCAGTAAATTTTGATGACGAAGGATTGAAATAATCCTTTCATCTGCAACAGAAGATTCTTGTTATAGGTTTCCTACAGCAAAGCAAACGTTTTGTTCACATGCCCCTTTAGCTAGTCAGTTTATTTACTGAATTTGCTCTTAATTGCAGACCCATCAAAAATAAGTTTAAAAAAATGAATGACTAGGTTTTAAATTTCATGCAAGTGACCCCGGACTTCAGCTTCAGTACAATCAGTGATACGACTGCAGCACAAGAGCTTCATTGCCAAAGGTTAAAGTCTCTAAATTGGTAAATAGATTTTTCATAACTAACAGATACTCAGTATTTCATGAGACCATGGAAAAGTATCTCTCTGTACCTCCCCTGAGAGTTTCTAGGCATTCCTGGCTGATTGGCAGCAGGCTTGGCTTTGACAGAGTATCAGAAATGACCTCTACAATGCACTTCATCACCTAGAAAGATACAAACATACAGATTAAAATCTCTCTCAATTTGGCTTTATTTATTACCTAAGCTAAGTGAAAAAGATCATAGGGCAAATCCTACAAACATTTATATTCCACATACATAAATTCCACAATAGGTAGATTGGGAGTTTCTGTTCTCCCTGTCTCAGAATACAAGGGGGCAGTCAATGGAATTAAAAGGTCTGAAATTAAAAAATAAATAAAAGTAGGTTCTTTTGAACACAACATGCGAATAACCTGAGGAACTCAGCCACAGGAAGTCGTTGAGGACAATAATTTACCAATATTCTAAAAGGGATTGGACATTTATATGAATATCAATATCCAAAGTTATAATTAGTAATAACAAATGTAAGAAGGACTATTAAAACTTGTACTCCAGGACCTAAGCCAATTACTAACTATTTAATTAACTTTAGGGTCTGTCGCCTGCAATGTGCAGGAGGTCAGACTAGATCTGGGGTCCCACAGCAAAGTTTTTGGTGGCCTCAGAGTGCAGCCACCAACTCTTGCTGGTGGCCATTCTGACAATTTTTCCTAAAACAAAAATATAAACACATACATGTCCAAATTATTGTAATTTATTTATGTGGGGTTTTTTTGCAGCCTCAATAATAAAATAATGTACAGTTTATTTTTTTCTGGACCTAAACAGAATAGAAAAACAAATAAGGTGCTTTGCACGTCTTGTCTTTGTTGTTTCTTTTGGGGTTTTTTGGTTGGGTTTTTTAATAGACTTGCTAGCTAGGAAGTCTGCTGCTGTGAAAAGTGTTACTTGTATGTTACTATCGCTTTTCACAGCCTCTCAGCTAGCTACTAAGTCTGCTGTGAAAAGTGATAATAAACATACAGATATCACTTTTCACAGCAGACTTACTCAGCCGTGGCAAGCTCAGGGACAAATTAAGCCCTGGATGGGGAGCTCTGGGAGGCAGCAGGGGCCTGGCGCAATGGGGGAGGGTGACCCTGAGGCTGGCTTCTGCCACCACACTGCTGGCAGCCCAAGCTCAAAGCCCTGTGGCCAGATACCAGGGCCTGAGTCTGATGCCTGTGGCTGTATCCCGGGGCCTACCACTGTGCAGCCGAAGCCAGGATCTGGAGAAGCCAGCGGGGCCGGGGGAAATGGGTAGGGCTCCACCAAATTCATGGCCAAGAAAAATGCTTCACGTACCATGAAATCTGGTCTCCTCCTGTGAAATCTGGTCTTGTGTGCTTTTACCCTATACTATACAGATTTCACAGGGGAGACCAGTGTTTCTCCAGCTGGGGGCCCTGACCCAAAAGAGTTGCAGGGAGGTTACAAGGTTATTTTAGGATATTGCCATCCTTATTTCTCTGCTGCCTTCAGAACTGGGTGGCCGGAGAGCTGCGGCTGTTAGCCAGGCGCCCAGCTCAGAAGGCAGTGCCCCGCCAGCAGCAGCACAGAAGCAAGGGTGGCAATACTATACCAAGCCATCCTTACTTCTGCGCTGCTGCTGGCGGTGACTCTGCTTCCAGAGCTGGGCTCCCGGCCAGCAGCCGGCACCGCCGCTCTCCAGCTCTGAAGGCAGTGCCGCCGCCAGCAGCAGTGCAGAAGTAAGGGTAGCGGTACCGCACTCCACACACCCCCCCAAATAAATTTGTCTCACCCCCACTGCTCCTTTATGGGTCAGGACCCCTACAATTACAACACCATGAAATTTCAGATTTAAATAGCTGTAATCATGAAATTTATGATTTTTAAAATCTTATGGCCCTGAAATTGACCAAAATGGACTGTGACTTTGGTAGGGCCGTAGTAATGGGGGAGGGGTGGTGAGCCTGGGACCAGAGCCCACTGCCATGTGACCAGGAGCCAGGGCCAGAGGCGGCAGCAGGGGTGAAGGGGGGGAAGACTTGAGCCTGGGGCTGGAACCTGTCCTGGGACAGAGCCCAGAGACAGAGCCTGAAGCTCTGCAGCTAGAGCCCAAAGCCCCATGGCTGGAGCCTGCTACCTCCTACCCCAGGGCTGAAGCTTGATCTCACTGCCCCTGGGAAGGACGGGAACTCACTACCTGCCTGCTCCTCCAGTGTTTGTCTCTCCAAAGGGGGGCAGGGCCCAACCCCTGCTGGCAGCCCCGGGATGGGGCCTCTGCTTCACCCCCCCCCATCACCGCCCAGGAAGCCGTGGCCACAAGATAAGCCCCTGGTAGCCACATTTGAGAAATATTGGACTAGATTAGGGGTAGGCAAACTACAGCCTGTGAGCCACATCCGACCCACCAGCTGTTTTAATCTGGCCCTCGAGCTCCTGCTGAGGAGCTTGCCCTGCTCCCGTGCTCCAGTTGGGGAGTGGGGTCGGCGTCCACTTCGTGCGGCTCCTAGAAGCAGCGGCATGTCCCCGCTCCAGCTCCTACGTTTAGGAGCAGCCAGAGGGCTCCACGTGCTGCCCCTGCCTCAAGCGCCACCCCCACAGCTCCCATTGGCCACAATTCCTGGCCAATGGGAGCTGCAGGGATGGTGTCTTCAGATGAGGGAGCCCTGAAGGGATGCCTGGCCATGCCTCCACGTAGGAGCTGGAGGTGCTGCTGCTTCTGGGAGCTGCTTGAGGTAAGCATCACCCAGAGTCTGCATCCCTGAGCCCTTCCCATCCACAAACCTGTGCCCCAGCCCTGATCCCCCTCCCGCCTTCCAAACCCCTCAATCCCAGCCCGGAACACCCTCCTGCACCCCAAACTCATCCCCAACCCCACCCCAGAGCCTGGACCCCCAGCTGGAGCCCTTACTCCCCCCACCACCCCAAACTCCTACACCAACCCTGATCCGAGCCCAGAGCACCCTCCTGCACCCCAAACTCATGTCCTAATGTTCTAAATGAATGCTCATCTCTTTATAGCCTGAACTTCTTCTTTTCAGTTTCAGCAGGCTGGCCTTCTAAGAGTCTTAACCTCTTAACTATACTACTCACAAGAGATTCAGAACATTGTGGCTGCAAGGTAAATTAACACTAGTTAGCAATTTCCGGGTGCCAACAACGTTGCTTGTTCAAGCAATCAGATTGTATTCATTTATCAGATAAGATGGTAGAACCGTTCACAATTTGTAAATAGCTAATTTCTTTCAACCATTTGATTTTGCAGATGAAAGGGATTTCAGAAAGGAATTACAAAATGAAATATCTTCCTGTAAATACGTTCACTGTTTGTAGGGATTGCTTGGTAGACTAGAAACATTACCAGAAACAGCTAACATAATGAAAATAAAAGAACTTCTAGGTTTCCTTTGGTATCGTTCTCCTATATGACAAGCAATCCATAAATACTAATTTTAGGTGTGCTAAAACACACCATGCACCCATTAAACAAGATAAAGAGGCAGATTTTGATACCCTTTATCATGCTGAGTAGCACCTTAGTCCATGAGTAGTCCTATTTAAATCAATAGGACTTGTGGTGTAAGGTGTTTCTCAATATAAGTAAAAATATCATAATCTGGCCCAAAGAAATGCTATAAATAAATATTTTGTGGTTATATATTATCATTTTCTACAATGTTTGACCATTATATTGTCTGTCTCAAAGGAACCTAACATGCTGATTTACACCCACACATTTTATACTTGTACACTTGCCTGAGATTCACTTCACTCACCACAGAAATGCTGCCACTTCTGGGTGGACCTTGGCAGCTATTAATGCAACAATTGTGTAGTCCTCGCTCAGGCAAAACTCTCATTGATTCCACTGATTGTTTTGCCTGATTAAGGTCTGCAGGTTCAGGCTCTAATACTCCACTGTGACATTACATTCTCCATAGATCTATTCTAAGTAAGATCATGGAATTAAACTCTGAAAAGGTCCCATCCTGCTGTAACTAAACAGAAAAAAATCCCATTGAAGGGTTCAGGCCCTTAGAAGGAGTGGAACAAAAGATGAGACCGTTTGAAATATTTTCAGCAACAATAAAGGCCTTTAAGTGGGGAATACTGGCCTTCTGGGACCCTGGAACTGATGAAGGACCAGGAGTTTTTCAAATGTTTTAAGAATTTATGGCAGACTCAGTGGAAGTCATTTTGCATTAAGAAAACATACCTAGCTCTGGAGGAACAGCTTTCAGTGCTCAAACTCCCATTGCCTCAACCTGCATATGAGTAAATTTTACTCCACCTCTTGGCCAACATATCTTCCTACTGTATGTTCCACTCTATGCATCTGATGAAGTGGGTTCTAGCCCATGAGAGCTTATGCCCAAATAAATGTGTTAGTCTCTAAGGTGCCACAAGTACTCCTCATTCTCTTTGCGGATACAGACTAACACGGCCACTACTCTGAAACCTATCAAGAACTGGGAACACAGGACAACATGGCAGGCAGAATCCTACAATGGATGTTTTGTGCTGAAACCTCAGAGTCTTACACCATGGGCAGATTGACGAGGTTTCTATTTATTCTGTAACTTGAGGAGATGAAGAATTTTCATATTTAACTAGAATTTTGAATGGCTCATACTAGTGTGTTGGTAGCCTAATTACTCATCAAGGGCTTGATCCAATGCCTTCTAAAGACCCCCACTGAAATCATTGGGAGCTGGACCAAGTCCCATTACAGAAATTGGGATCATGAACAAAGCTCTTGGGGAATAATTCAGACTTGGTGTAACCCCACTGACTTCCACATCATTACACCTACTTACACAAAGGCTGGATTTAGCCCTTTAATCTTAAACCATTGGAAAATGGGCACTTCACACAGATGGTGCACTTAACTTTGGGGAAGCCATCACAAAGCAGACGCAGAAAATCACCAGTTACAGTAGAGGGGAAATTAAGGGTTTAATAGGCTTCCTCAGATGGCAACCACTGAAGCAGTCTGTACAGAGCAGAAAACGTTTCTGCTCCCTATCTACCCATGTAACCTTTTACAATTACAGTCATTTGAGCCAGCGAGACTCAGACAATAGCAAATGCCTCGCTACATTCATGAGCCACCAGCTTAGCTCACAGCACTGCTAGCAGGCTAGGAGTTCTAAACAAAGCAGCTGCAACAGCTCTCCAGGATCCAATCTGTAGACAAAGGAGGGGGAGTTTTTTCTTGTAGTACTTACACTAAGTAACAGTGATGATGAATGATGGAGTGCAAGAGAGCTAGCATGGAGATTGACAGGAGCTTTTTTCCCCCCACTGTAAGGAAAAGGGAAAAAGCCTTTTGTGGCTTATCCTTGAGAGAAGATTTTGATGAACAAACGCGTTCAACAGGCAGTGGATGAGAACTGGCATTTCTGCTCCTTTAGCAATTAGAGAAGTGTAATTAGCCAGTTTGAGAGAGAAGTTAATTTGAAAAGGTACACACTTGAAAGGCTAATGGTAGAGAATTTTTGACTGCACCTCTCACAGCTAGGTAGGTTGGTAAGTAGATGTGTGTGCAGAAATAAGTAGGTAATTATATATACATTATATATGATAAAAATCATAAATTTCATGATTTCAGCTATTTAAATCTGAAATTTCATGGTGTTGTAATTGTAGGAGTATATCATTACCTACTAAAAAAAGTATACATGCATATGTATGTACATCTTTGCACACACATATGTATCTCTCTATTATGCACACATACATACATGTAGGTAGGCATATAGAAAGATTGGTTAAGCAAGTCAAGGTATCTGAAGAAAGATTAACAGCCAGAAAAAAGTGAGTCCTCTAAACATGCATGTGTGCACGTACATAAGTCATTACATTTTCAACAAAGATGGCTCATGATGTGTTTATAATCAGTCAGATACAATGTAACTAGAAAGCTAGTTCCTTGGCCATTCACACTCGCCTTTGTCTGTTGTCGAACTTATCAGGGGATTGACAAAAACAAAAAAACAAACGAACAAAAACAGTTTGACCTATGCATAAAATGTAAATCCAGAAAGAGCAGCAGATAATGCAGCTGGAAAATCTTTGCCCTAATAAGAAATGGTTCATACTTCTCTATTTCATAACATTTCAAGTATTATTTCCAATAATGCTTCTAGGCAGATAAAAGAGAGCGAGGTCCTCAGGTGTTTTGAATTAACAGCGAGAGACATCAGCACTCCTATTTTTAACACCACCGACTCAGAGCTTACCTGAGCATCCCCTTTATTCATTGGATTGGTTACCGGAAGGGAAATGACTGTAAAAATCAAAAAAAGGACAGGATACCCGGTTAGTCTCCATTTCCTGGCACATTCCCAGCGAACCGGGGCACTGCTGGGGAAACGCAGGCAGCGCTCCAGCTGTGTCCAGAATGTTAGCAGGAAGGACTCTTCGGCTTGATTTTCGACCATAAACCGCACCAGTTTCTCAGCTATGGGCTTCACCAATCAGCGGTAATCGGGCGGACTCTAACAATAGGGCTCGGGTTTCTTTAGAGGTTGACTTAAACAGGCCCCCAAAGTGAAGCAGACAGGACTGCAGGCGAGATTTTATCTGGCCACACGTTTTGCTATGATCAGCCTCATGTGTGGCTGAGCCCGTGCAGAATTCTTCCAACGCCAAGAGTCATGAAATCAAGCCGTGCCCGGTAGGCAGTACCTGTCCGGCTACAGCTAGCTCTCAGCTAGCGGCTAGAGACAGATCGTATTGCCGCTAGCTACAGAGAGAGCTGCCTTTGCAGCGCAATGGAGGGGCGAGCTGGTGGCTAGATCCGGCTTTATAAAGTCCCCGCAGGCGGGGATGACCTTGCAGGTGTACTCAGAGCACCGGGGATGTATTCCGGGCACTTTCATTTCCCACCCACGCAGAGGCTTGTCTCGGCCCCCCCGAAAAGAAGACACCCCCGGGCAAGGCTGGGTGGTGGTGGGGGCGGTGGGGTGAGAAGCGCTGGCTAGACCCACCTCCCCCGTTCCGCCTTTGCGGCTGGCTCGGGCGACTCTCGCGGCTGCCCCAGCGGAGAGGCGCTGTCCTTGGTGCTGAAAGGACAGTCACTGCGGAAAGGCGTCCCGGGCCACCTCCCTCCGCCCGGGGCCAGCTACGGTCCCGACCGAGCCCCGGGCGGTCCCCTCCACGCCCCACACCTACCCTGTGCCGCCAGCAGCAGGACAGCGAAGCCTCCTCTGCAGCCCATGGCGTTGGCAGGCCGGAGTGAAGGCGGGCCGGGTGCGGGCGATGCGCTCCTCCCCGCGGCAGCGCTGGCGAGCAGGGAACGCGGGGCTCTGACCCGAGGCGGGAGCTCAGGGGCGGGGGCCGGCTCCGATCCGCTGGCGGGACTAGCTGGTGTGCGTGTCTCCGCCTCTCCCCAGAGCACCTCGCGTCCCCGGTGCCTTTGCCGAAGATCCCGACAGGGCACTGCAGCAGCAGCCCCCGCCTTTATATACCCCGGCCCTCGGAAATGGCGTCAGGAGCAAGCCACCGCCCCTTCGTCCGCCCACCGCCCGCCCCGGCTGAGCCGGGAGCTGCCTCGCCCAGGCACCGAGCCCCCCGCGGCTCGCGCCCGCTCCGCAGGCAGCCGCTGTCCAGTGCGCTGCGCTCCGGCCAACAAAGCGCGGGAACCCCATCGCCTCCCGGCCCCGCGCGGGTGGCTCAGGCAGGAAGGGAGCGCGGGGCCGGGTCACAGCTTTGATTGTTGGAAGAATCTTTGGTAACAAGCTTAGAAGAGCTGGATCAAAGTCACCCACTGAACGGAGCAATTCGTGGGGGTGAGGAAGGGAAGGGTAGTCAAGGACTAGTGGACTGGTGCTCAAACTTTTTGACTTGGTCTTTGACACAGCAAGCCTCTGAGTGTGACCCTCCCTTAGAAATTAAAAATGGGGGGGGGGAGTAATTTAATTTAACAGGGGCTCAAGCCTGCCAGCCCCAGTGGGTTGACAGCTGGCAACCCCCCTGAAACCACCTCAGGGGTCACAACGCCCAGTTTGAGAACCCCTGACCCAATGGAATGATTCAAGTGTACAGCCATCTTTCCAGTGGAGCTGACACATCACTTCTTGTGCTGGAAGACACCCCATATAACATGCAGCCTTGGCCCTTGGGGGCCAAACAGCCAATCTGGGCAGACAAAGGCTGTCAGGATTGTCATTCTGCAAGAAGACATGCCATCGAGCTAATCTTTTCGCTCAGAACAGTCCACAGCCTAACAAATTATAGTATCCCCCTTGCTAACTTGTCTCCAGCATTGGCACAAGTAAGCCTAGCTGATTATTACAAATTTGGTTGATTAAAGTAATAGTGTTGACACAATAGACTTCTGCAAGGTTTTGATGTAGTGCCACACAACATTTTGATTACAAAATTAGAATACTATGAAGTTAGCATGGTACACATTACATGGATTAAAACTGATAGGTCTCACAATGTAATTGTATGTAGGGCTCAACATTGAGTAGGTGTGTTTCTAGTGGGGTCTTGCACAGATTGGTTCTTGGTCCTATGCTATTTGACATCTTTGTCAATGGCCTAGATGAAAACAAAATTATCACTAATAAAGTTTACAGCTGACACAAAAACTGGGATTGGTAAATAATGAAAAGGACAGATCTCTGATAAATGCAATCTGGAGCGCTTGGAAATCTGGGAACAATGTGTGCAGGCGAACAATATGTGTTTTAACATGCCTAAATGTATACATTTAGGAACAGACTGTTGGCCATACTTAGAGGATGGGGGACTCTATCCTGGGAAGCAGTGACTAATAAAAAGATGCAGGGGTTATGGTGGATATTCAGCTGAACACAAGCTCCCAGTTTGATGCCATGGTCAAAAGGGCTAATGTGATCCTTGGATGTAAAAACAGGAGAATGTCGAGTACGAGTAGAGAGGTTATTTTACCTCTGTATTTGGCATTGGTACAAGTGTGCCAGTCTGGTATCCACAATTCAAAAAGGATGTTGATAAATTGGAGAGGGTTCAGCGAGGACCCACAAGAATAAAGGATTAGAAAACATGCCTTATAGTGACAGACTCAAGGAACTCAATATATTTAGTTGAAAGAGAAGGTTAAGGGGTAACTTGATCACAGTTTATAAGTACATACATGAGAAACAGGTATTTGAAAATGGGCTCTTCAATCTAGCAGGCAAAAATGTAACATGAACCAATGGATGGAAGTTGAAACTAGACAAACTCAGACTGGAAATAAGGTGTAATTTTTTACCAGTGAAGGTAATTATCCATTTGGACATTTTAGCAAAAGTCATGCTGGATCCTCCATCACTGGCAATTTTAAAATTGACTGGATGTTTATGAGACCATAAATCTGTACCCTCAAATAGTATATCTTTCTCCCCTTTTCATATACCATTGTCCTCCCTCTCCCTTCAAATAGCTTTTTGATGTGTAAACTGGAGGTGCATTTTGGAGTATGCATCTGGTACATTTAACAGTAGTGAATTGGTTATTTCCTATATCTTCTTCATAGAGTAAAAAACAGATTGACCAAACATGTTATTGTTAACTATAGTCAACATTCACTCATCCTTCCATATAAAAATGACTTTATTAGGGATATAAGTTAGTTCAGCCCTTACCCAGTTGCTTATGGCTTGTGCTTTCCTCCCTTGGGGCCTGCTGCTGTAAGGTGTGGAAGCACCTGCAATTCCCACTAAAAGTACTTTTTCCCCCCTTGTGTGAGGGTCTAACAGTGCATCCACTGAAGTCAATAGCAAGACTGGGCCCTAAATGTTACATTGCACTATTGCATGAATGATCCCTTTGGGCTCACCAGCCCTGTTGCCTATGTCCTGTTGAATTTTTTATTTCTAGCCACAGATAAATGGATATGAAACTGTTAACTCAGCAAATCGGTCTTTTCCTTTGCCTATCTGACTTTTGTCTCATTAGGCACAGCTATATTAGGAACTGCAGAAGTAAAACATATCAGGATAAGAATGTCAAAAGGCAGTACAAAAGTGATCAAAGATGAATGTAAAAGATAACTAGTCAGAGAGAGGCAATCTATGCTGAAAAACAGACTTCAAGGGATGAGGGAGGTTGAGAGTCTCTTAAAGAGTCTGAGACTAAGTGGAGGACAGAAATGGCTTGTTAGTAGCTAGAAAATTGACATTTTAGACATCCACTAGCTGCTCCACCCCTGCTCACAGCATGCTTCCAAGGCGGATAGCCTGCTCACTAAAGTAGGGATTGTTTCTTTTATATGTTTGTACACATCTAGGACTATAGTGTCCTGATCTACTTGGGGGCATGACCAGACTATGAATAATAAATAATTTTCCATTGTACTAACTATGATCACTAACATGGTGAGTGCAGGTAGATATAAATATGCAACAGTGTGGTGAGAAAAGGCCCATGAAGACTGCCCCCATAGCCTGGGTGCTGATATAATAAAAAGTCCCCTCTTCCATAATCCACCCCAAGTTAGTTATATACAAACACGGTGATGGGCCCACTAAAACCAGGAGACGAGTTGCTATATTTAGAAGATAGAAAATGAAAAAGGTCTGGTTGTGTAACTGGAGGAGTTCAGACACAGCACCAAGCTTAATGGGTATATTTATGTGGCAAGTTATCCATTCCAAATTCACTTTATTCAGTTTGGAAATAGAGCTTTGCACTTCAACGGCGTTTGCCACCTGAGCATGCAAAATGCTTTATTAAGCCACAGAACCACCTTGTGATTTTATAGCTAGGAAAACTGAGGCAGAGATCAAAAGCCAAGTTCTCAGAAAAGATGTAAAGAAGAGCAAGGTCAATGCACAACTGTCCATCTATATTTTTACCTACAATTGCCATGATTGCATGTGGAATTAACCTGTGCATACAAGTTGTAACTGTCACCTGATTTAAGGATGAGACTGGACACAGACATCTGGCTCTCTGTTTTTTGAAATTTTGGCTCTAAGTAAGATGGCTGTGGTCACGTGTCAAGTACATGGCAGAGTCCGTTACAGGACAGACATCACTCAACTGCCAGACCCATGCTTTAATCATGTCTCCACTCATTTCTCTCCATGAGCATTGCCATTTTTCCAGTACAAGCTAAGAATATTTCCATATATTGTGTCCCTAAACAGACCAGGCTATCAAAGGTCATACTGCTGCTGCGATCATCTGTGCACACTATTAAATGGCATTTTTCATTCTTTTCCTTTGTAGGAAACTGCATCAGCAGCAAACTGATGTTGACTTGTTTAGATTTTCTTAGTCTAGACTGCATTTACACTAATCTGAAATTAATCAATCATACAGCTCAGGTCTTTCCTTGCAAACTGTCAAAAATGTCTAATGTAGTGCCAAATCCTGCTACTGCTCTAGGTATCTATCCCCATTCTCTCCTTGATATACCTGCATTCTTCTGGGCAATGTCAATGGGACATGTGAATTGATGGGAGAACAGACCATTCGTTCTCAGAAGTTGGTCAAGGTGTCGCAAGAGGTTGCTATTATGAACGTATTGGTTTCCAAATTCCATTAATGATCAAATCGCATTAAAATCTGAAACTTTACACATATGCAAATACTGATTCTGTAACCCTACCTCAGAGCAGTAGCACTAACTCATGCATAATCGGTCCCATTGGCTCATGTTAGTTAAGGCTACCTGACATGTATAAGGGTTAAGGAGACAGACCCATAAAGATGATTATCTATCAGTCTGACTGGAACTTTCTGTAACATTCACTGTAAATTGATTATTCCAGTGGAAAACGATTACCACCACAATCAATTAAATAGTCAAGTCTTTGTCACATTAAAAAAAACACATTTAAAGTAGCATGAAACAATTTTTCCAGATCTACATTGGCCTAAAGCAAATGATCAAGTTAGAACACTCATATTGCACGACATTTACGCACCTTCAAAGATACAGGTGTGTAAAGTCTTATTTCATTACACTACAGATGCCAGTATGGTTTATGGCTGAGAGTTAGTGATGGCAAACAAGCCCTGGAGTTTTTAATTAGTTTTTTTTCCAAATGAGGAAATGTTTATTTAAACCTAATAGGCAGTGTTATAGCCTAAATAAATTACCAGACTTTCAATGGAAAATTACACACAGATGTATCACCTGGACGTTGCAGATCTTTTCCTATGATACTATCACTAACCTTTTTTTATGTTTGTGTAATAACTAAAAGCTTTAGACAGGCACAAGCATCAAGACGCTCCTGAGCTCACATGACAGCCTTTGCACTTCCTAAAGATCATTGGTGAGATGTGGCTCCCCAGTTAGCTCAAATTGGACTGTAAATTATGCACAAGGACTGACTGAAGTTTTTCCACTTGGATGACTCTGATACTCCATCTACTTCCATTAAGAGTCGAATCCCATATTCCTTGGGCAGCCAAAACTCCCATTCAGTTCCAAGTGAGCTTTGGCTGCCCAAGGAATACAGTTAACTATATTTTTATCCCTGCGGTAGATATAGTATGCTATTGTATAAAGCAATCCATTGTAAAATGAAATTCACAGAATAGGCTTGCCTGTGAGGACGCATTGAGTCCAGTTCTACAGGAGTAGACCCTTTGGGCCAGACTCAGAGGTGTTGTGTAATTTAATTACTCTCCTATTTGTGTAATTTAAGTTCCCTCTTATTTGGCTCCTTTCTAAAGTAAGCAATCCCCCATACTGACTCTTCCTTATACTGAGGTGATTCCCACAGATAAGGTGACCAGATTTTCAAAATAAAATAAAATAAATTTTTTTTAAAAAACACAGGACACTTTTGTAGTAATATTTTGCCTGGTTGTGAAATACTCAAGAGCTTCCCATTCTGATTCTTTCCTTTGATCTGTTCTGCCTGTATTGTAAAAGCTCCACTCGGAGCAGATCAAAGACTAAGATCTGCCTCGTTCCCCTGCACCCTTTGTGAGGAGAAGGGAAGAGTGGGAAGGGGGAACGCCAGGTACTGTCTTCTCTTTCCTAACCCCCAACGGGCCAGCAGAGTTTCTTTTGCACTGACTAGACTGGCTGGGTCATTGGCTCACCTGGGAATGCACATTTTAAAAGTAAGGGTAATTCAGCATTGGAATAATTTACTTAATGATATGGTGCATACGAACATAAGAATTGCCAGACTGAATCAGACCCACAGTCCATCTAGTCCAGTATACAGCCTCCAACAGTACCAGATATTTCAGAGTAGGCGGCAGATGTGGGGTAATCTGCCCCACCGCCAACATTAACTATTCGAGAGCAGGATAAAACCTAGAGACTGACCTGTTATCCATAGTAATGTCCAATCCCTTTATGAATCTTGCAATGTTTGTGGCCTTACTGATTTCATGTAGCAATGAGTTCCACAGTTTAATTGTGCAATGATAAAAGGAAATACTTTTTTTTTTAAACAGTTTTAAATTTACTCCCTTTTAATTTAATTGACTGTCTCCTCCTCCTTCTTGTGTTATAAGGCAGAGATCACTGAAGTTCCTGATCTATCTTCTTTAGGCTGTTCTATATACATTTATCATGTCCTTGCTTATCTGTCTCCTTTCTAAGGTGAACAATCCCTTCAATCTCTCTTTATGAGTTTTCTCCCTGGCCCTCGATCATTCTTGTTGTCCTTCTCTGAACCCGCTCTAATTCTGCTGTATCATTTTTGAGATGGGGTGACCAATACTGCACACAGTATTCTAGATGAGACTGCACCATTGGTTTATATGATGGCACTAGAATAGCATTCCTTATTCAACATAACATCGTGTTTGCTTTTTTGACCACAGCTGCACATTGAGCAGAGGTCTTCATTGCTGTCTGTAATGAGGCTCACATCCTTTTCCTGTGCTGATGTACGTTAATTTAGAACACTCTAAGGTATATGAGCAATTTAAATGTTTCCTTCCAAGATGCTCATTCTAGCTGTCACTGCCAACACTGCAAAACTGAAAGATTTAGAAATCTAATTTACGTCACTATTTTGATCTTAGAAGTTATTCTTTCCTTTTTGCATTTCACTCAGTTTAGGTTTGCCAACCTCATATAGGAATGTTTAGGCACAAACAACACTTTCCATTGAAATGCAAAAAACCCTAAACAAACAAAAAAAGCCTGACAACATTTCTATTGTTAGATTTTTTCCCCAAAAAAACATCTTGTGTTTTGTTTTGTTTTTTTAACCAAGCCTAAATCAGGAGTTTAAGGCACCTGACAGTGTCTCTTTAATGCATATGTATCTAGGTAACAGAAAACATCAGTAAAATCTTTTCACAAGCTTTCTTCCAAACAAGGGCTTGTTTCTGTCATGTCCAACCCCAGTGGAGTAAAATACATAAGGGTTACCCCTGAGTTTCAAGAGGATAAAAGGATTAGGGTGTGTATGTGTATAAATAACACATACACACACAATCTATGTGGTATTTAAAGTTGCACTAAACATGATTGTTATATTTAGAAGAAGTTGTTAAAAGAAGGTTGCACCTGCTTTGCTCAGCATAGCAACTGGAAGGTTCACATATAAATTGCAGCTTGCATTTGTAAGTCATTAAGGGCCTGATTCCAAACCCACGGACGTGAATGGAAAGACTCCTGTTGATTTCAGTGGGCTTTGGATCAGGCCCTAAAACTGGTATTTCTGAGCTTGCCTGTGTGGTCTCACATGTCCAATTTTGTGCTCTGTCATTTGGTACCTGATCAATTTTGCCCATTCAGGGTTTTACAAGCAGGTGGTGTTAAGGAAGCATTTTCCACATAATGGGAACTCTTATGTCAATTACAGGTGAGCAAGGAGGGCAATAATTAGGATGAACACAGCCGAATGTAATAATTGCTGTAAAGAGGAAGAAAGTTTTGGAAAAAATGCATGTAATTAAATTCTATACCTTGCCAAATAAAATGGTAATCCTGTTGCGCCATGGTAAACCTAACAACAGATGTCAAACACTTTGTAGACCTCAGATTGATTTAGATTCCAACAAGTTTGCTTTGTTGAGTAGAGGGCTTATGTAAACCTAAGCCTCACATGCTATTAAAAAAAAAGTCATCTTTGACAATAAAAGGGCCCAAGAAAGAGCTGCTGAGTGCAAAAACAAACCCTGCATTTAGGCAGGCAGTGTTGGGAGTACATGCAGTGGCAGCTAAGAAGGGTTGTTTTTCTTAGGTCATATTTTAAAGGAGCACAATGACCACTTTTGTCAGCCAATTGCTTATTAAACCTGATAGGCTATGTGACCCCAAGCACTTGGTTGTGACAGAGATGTAGCATCTTATTAAGCCAGCACCTTCCACATTTTTTGTACTCCTCTGCTGAAAGCAAATAATAGCACCATGTGATCTGGCTATCCATTGTTGTAATCTGACTTGTCTTTGCTTGGAACCTAGCCCCCACTATTGTAGGATGCTATTTGGGGGTCTGGTTCTGCACCCACTGATGTTACCAGGAGTTTTGCAATGGATTTTGAGGGATACAGGATCGGGCCCTTAGTATGTAAGGGCACCAGCAATGGCCATGTTTAAACTGCAAGGCCAGATACAGTTCCCCTACTTCCAATACCTTAAAGAGCTGCCAGTTATGCAAGAATGGATTAAGACAAAGTTCTTGGATCCTTGGTCTCTAGACCACGGTCCGAAGGCAGAGTTACAGCGGAGTAGCAGCCCCTAGTGTTATGTATTAATGGAGCAGGCTTGGGCTTCCTCAGGAAGAAGGAGACTTCTGGGAAAGGAGAGCCTCTCTTGCGGGGATCCTTGAGCAGCTTCAGCTGGGGGCAAAGAGGGCAGTTCCAGGGACTATTTAGCCTTAATCCACTCCTGGTGATTTGTACAAACAGGTTAACGATAAATCCAGGACTGAACTAATGAAGGTTCTCACTCCGGACATGGGAACTAAACTAAGCTATTCACATGAACAGGAACTCTGCCATTATCACATGTATTGTGTAAGGCATTATTCAGGTTCCATTAGGCAGCAAAAGAAAATCCAGAAACTCTACCAAACAGTCTAAGTGTCACTAGGGTTGGCTGAAACTTTAGAGGTTTGAGCCAAGCACCCACATGTTGTCTGCCGTCGCAGTACTCTCTGGTTGCTGTGTGAAAGTGTGTGGGGATGTTCTGTGCTAATAGGCAAACCCAGCCCTTATAGCTTTAAGTGAGTTCCAAGGGCAAGAGCAAAAACAAGCCTGTGCATTGGAGTGGAGAAGGTAGAAGGCCAAAGAGACATGCAGAGACAGAGGAAGCAGCAGCAAGGGCTAAGAAAGACACAGTAAAGAGACTGAAAACAAGCAAGGCAGAGCAACAGGGAAATGAACAAAGGCTCTTAAGCAAAATAAGCTGCCATGGGATAAGAGGGAAGGTTCTCTCATGGATTGGTAACTGGTTAAAAGACAGGAAACAAAAGGTAGGAATAAATGGTCAGTTTTCAGAATGGAGAGAAGTAAATAGTGGTGTTCCCCAGGGATCTGTACTGGGCCCAGTCCTATTTAACATATTCGTAAACGATCTGGAAAAAGGGGTAAACAGTGAGATGGCAAAATTTGCAGATGGTATGAAACTACTCAAGATAGTTAAGTCCCAGTCAGACTGCAAAGAGCTACAAAATGATCTCACAAAACTGGGTGACTGGGCAACAAAATGGAAGATGAAATTTAATGTTGATAAATGCAAAGTAATACACATTGGAAAACATAATCCTAACTATAAATATACATTGATGGGGTCTAAATTAGCTGTTACCACTCAAGAAAGAGCTCTTGGAGTCATTGTGGATAGTTCTCTGAAATCATCCACTCAGTGTGCAGCAGCAGTCAAAAAAGCAAACAGAATGTTGGGAATCAAGAAAGGAATAGATAATAAGACAGAAAATATCATATTGCCTCTATATAAATCCATGGTATGCGCACACCTTGAATACTGCGTGCAGATGTGGTCACCCCATCTCAAAAAAAGATTTATTGGAATTGAAAAAGGTTCAGAAAAGGGCAACAAAAATGATTAGGGGTATAGAATGGCTTCCGTATGAGGAGAGATTAATAAGACTGGGACTTTTCAGCTTGGAAAAGTGATTACTAAGGGTGGATATGATAGAGGTATATAAAATCATGGATGGTGTGGAGAAAACGAATAAGGAAGTGTTATTTACTGCTTCACATAACACAAGAACGAGGTGTCACCCAATGAAATTAATAGGCAGCAGGTTTAAAACAAACAAAAGGAAGTACTTCATGCAATGCACAGTCAAGCTCATGGAATTTGTTGCTAGGGATGTTGTGAAGGCCAAAAGTATAGCTGGGTTCAAAAAAGAATTAGATAAGTTCATGGAGGATATATTAGGCCTCAGCTGGAGTATTGTGTCCAGTTCTGGGCACCACATTTCAGGAAAGATGTGGATAAATTGAAGAAAGTCCAGAGAAGAGCAACGAAAATGATGAAAGGTCTAGAAAACATGACCTATGAGGGAAGATGGAAAAAACTGGGTTTGTTTAGTCTGGAGAAGAGAAGACTGAGGGGACATAACCTCTTATACTTGAAAGCTGTTGTTACAAGGAGAAGGGAGAAAACTTGTTCTCCTTGGCCTCTGAGAATAGGACAAGAAGCAAAGGGCTTAAATTGCAGCAAGGGCAGTTTAGGTTGGACAGTAGGAAAAAATTCCTAATCAGGGGGATTAAGCACTGAAATAAATAGCTTAGGGAGGTTGTGGAATCTCCCTCATTGTCTAACCTGCTCTTAAAAATATCCAAACACCTGGCAGGGATGGTCTAGGTAATACTTGGTCCTGCCATGAGTGCAAGGGTCTGGACTAGATGACCTCTCGAGGTCCCTTGCAGTGCTACGATTCTAAGAGAGGTCGCAAAGGTGCTGTCTTTGTCCGGCCTAGGGGGGAGTGGAAGGTCCTGTTGCTCACTGGTCAGAGTCCCTTGTAACTGGCATGCATGTGCTAGTGTAACTGTAGACATTGAGCTGAGGAGCTAGGACCGTGCTTTGTTGACAATAAACTTGGTCTAGTGAACTGAGTCTGTGTTGTCTCTGGGCAGTTTGATCGAGGTCTGCTGGGCCAGCTATCTGCACAATACACATGCAGCCAACAACTGACAATACACCGTTAATCATTTTTGTTGCTCTTCTCTGTACCTTTTCAAATTCCAGTATACCCTTTTTGTGATGTGGTGACCAGAACTGCACGCGGTATTCAAGGTGCAGGTGTACCATGGATTTAAATAGTGGCATTATGATATTTTCTGTCTTATTATCCAACCCTTTCCTAATGATTCCTAACATTGTTAACTTTTTTGACTGCTGCTGCACATCGAGTAGATGTTTTCGGAGAATTATCCACAAGGACGCCAACATCCCTTTGTTGAGTGATAACAGCTAATTTAGATCCCATCATTTTGTATGTATAGTTGGGATTGTTTTCCAAGGTGCATTGCTTTGCATTTATCAACAGTTAATTTCATCTGCCATTTTGTTGCCCAGTCACCCAGTCTTAAGATCCTTTTGTAACTCTTCACACTCTGCTTTGGATTTAACAGTCTCAAGTAATTTTGTATCATCTGCAAATTTTGCCACACCGTTGTTTAACCCTTTTTCTAGATCATTTCTGAATATGTTGAACAGCACTGGTCCCAATACAGATTCCTGGGCAACACCACTATTTTCCTTTCTCTATTCTGAAAACTGAACATTTAGTCCTCCCTTTTTTTTTTGTCTTTTAACCAATTACTGATCCATAAGAGGACCTTCCCTCTTATCCTATGACTGCTTACTTCACTTAGCCCAGGTCTACACTAACCCCCCCTGTCGAACTAAGGTACGCAACTTCAGCTACGTGAATAACGTAGCTGAAGTCGAAGTACCTTAGTTCGAATGAAAAAGCACTTACCCGGGGTCCACACACGGCGCGCAGGCTCCCCCGTCGACTCCGCCTACTCCGTTCGTCGAGCTGGATTACCAGCGTCGACGACGGAGCACTTCCAGGTTCGATTTATCGCGTCTTGACAAGACGCGATAAATCGAACCCAGAACATCGATCGCGCGCCTCCGACCGGACGCGTAAGTATAGACGTACCCTTAGAGTCTTTGGTAAGGGACCTTGTCAAAGGCTTTTTAACAGTCCAAGTACACTATATCACCCTTGTCTGCATGTTTGTTGACACCCCTCCACCCACCCCAGTAAAGAATTCTAATAGATTGGTGAGGCATTATTTTCCTTTATTAAAGCTGTATTGATTCCTCCCCAACAAATTGTGTCTGGTTTAAGTGGTAGGTTACATGCCACACTTAGTAGTTCTGCAGTTTCACATTTGAGTTCCTTCAGAACTCTTGGGGGTGAATACCATATAGTCCTAGTGACTTATTACTGTTGAGATTATCAATTTGTTCAAAAATCTCCTCTATTGACACCTCAATCTGGGACAGTTCCTCTGATTTGTCACCTAAAAAGAATGGCTCAGGTGTGGGAATCTCCCTCACATCTTTCACAGTGAAGATGGATGCAAAGAATTAATTTAGCTTCTCCACCATGGCTGTATCTTCCTTGAGTGTTCCTTTAGCACAGGGGTAGGTAACCTATGGCACGCGTTCCCAAGGTGGCATGCGAGCTGATTTTCAGGGCACTCACACTGCCCGGGTCCTGGCCACCGGTCTGGGGGGCTCTTCATTTTAATTTAATTTTAAATGAAGCTTCTTAAACACTTTAAAAACCTTATTTACTTTACATACAACAATAGTTTAGTTATATATTTAAAAGACTTGTATAAAGAGACCTTCTAAAAACGTTCAAATGTATTACTGGCACGTGAAACCTTAAATTAGAGTGAATAAATGAAGACTCGGCACACCACTTCTGAAAGGTTGCTGACCCCTGGTTTAGCACCTCGATCATCCAGTAGCCCCATTAACTGTTTGGCAGGCTTCCTGCTTCTGATGTAATTAAACATTTTTGCTGTTAGTTTGAGTCTTTTGCTAGTTGCTCTTCAAATTCTCTCTCAGCCTGCCTAATTATATATTTACACCTGACTTGCCAGAGTTGATGCTCCTTTCTATTTTCCACAGTAGGATTTAACTTTCAATTTTTAGAGGATGCCTTTTTGCCTCTTACTGCTTCTTTTACTTTGTTGTTTAGCCGCAGTGGCACTTTTTTGGTCCTTTTACAATGTTTTTTTATATTTGGGGCATACATTTAATTTGAGCTTCTATTATGGTGTTTTTAAAAGTTTCCATAGAGCTTGCAGTCATTTCACTTTTGTGACTGTTCCTTTTAGTTTCTGCTTAACTGGCTTCCTCATTTTTTTGTAGTTCCCCTTCCTGAAGTTACTGCTACTATGGTGGGCTTCTTTAGTATTCTCTTCCCTCTCCACCCCCCACAAGAATGTTAAAATTACATTATGGTCACTATTATAGAGCAGTTCAGCTATATTCATCTCTTGGAACAGATCCTGTACTCCACTTAGGACTAAATCAAGAACTGCCTCTCCCCTGGTGGGTTCCTGGACTAGCTGCTCCAAGAAGCAGACATTCATGGTGTCTAGAAAATGGTCCCTTCTGTTCTTAGAATCTACAAATCTTTAAGTGAGAGGAGAATCAGTTTTCACTGCTGCCTCAAGTGTGAGCCTCTCTGTCTAGATACTTCCTGGCCCCCATTGCTGCAGTGAGAGAGCACCTCACCTTTTAGGCAATCCTTGTCTTCTTTCCTGCTCTTTCTTTCTTCAGCTCCTGGCAGCATCACTGCTTGTGCATGCTCTGGCAGCCGCTGGTGCTGCTTTCATAGACTCAAACTTTAATGTCAGAAGGCACCATCGTCATTATCTAGTCTGACTTCCTTCACATTGCAGGCAACAGAAACTCACCCACCCACTCCTACAATAGACCCATTACCTCTGGCTGAGTTACTGAAGTCCTCAAATCATAGTTTAAAAACTTCAAGTTACAGAGACTCCACCAACTCCCTCAGGGTGTCAATGGCTAAGCTCTGAAATGGACCCCAGAGTCATCTTGTCATGCAGAACGGCTGCTGCAGTGGTGCTGGAATAACACTACCCAGAGCCATTTGAAAGGCTAGAGTGGCAGAAACGGTGCTGTCAAAAGGTGAATTAAATGTACAAGACGTGCTCAGTAGGGCAAATACAACATCTGGGAATGGCTTTAAACTCCAGACGCCCTCCAGGTTCCTGAGAGTTAATGTTCCTTTAAGGACTGTAGAGTGAGAATAACAACTAATAGATAGTGGTGTTTTCTGATGATTGAAAGGACGGTGGGGGAAGAGAAGTATTTCTCTGTGTACCTGACAGAACAGCATGTGGAGGAGGCAGATCACTTCTAAGATCCATGCAACTGACAATTGTATACAAGGTTCTGAACTCATCACAGAACTTCGTTCTTTTTGCTGTCATTACTGATCCATGACAGAACCTTTAGGAGTTACCCACACTGTACAACAGGTGAAATCCTGGCTCCACTGAAGTCAGTGGGAATTTTGCTATTGACTTCTATGGAGCCAGGATTTCTATTCTTGTGTCCATACACAAAAATGTTTGTAATAGTACCCATGTTAAGTCGACAGCATTACAGTTGCACTTTATCAGAGCAATGCTGATCACCAGGGTACCCTGGAGAGGGGTTACTGCACCATTGCAGTAGCAGTGTAGGCTCAAGTTTATCCACCGGGCACAGTGCCTCAATGCTTCTGCATCCTCTTCAGAGATCACTGTCTCCCCTACTCCTGATTTACTTTGTTTTGAGATACTGCAAATTCTAGAACATTGCTGCACTGCAGTTTATTAAACAGAAACTTCATCTGCATAATCTGTAGGGTTCTCTTGTTTTAAAATGTAAAGGTGATTTTTACGCAATCCAATCCATTTAATTTTACAAAATAAAGGTGGTTTTATACAAGGAAAAATATTAATATGCCTCACTTAAAAAAAGAAGCTAGCTAGCTAGGTAGATAGATTGTGGGAGTAGTAATCCAGAGTTAGTTCAAAGCCCTATTTCTGAAACCGGTATGATAATTATGGGACAAATACCCACAGTGCACTGGTACCGCAATAGCTGGAGCATAAAGTTATGCATGTGTGTAAAGGTTTGTAGGTGGAGTTATTCACATGCATAGAAATTACACAGGTGTGTAAACATTTGCAGGATTGGGACCTTAGTAAAAGACAGTCCCTGACCTGAAGAGAGAATCTATGTGATGGACAGTGTTTAGCATATGGGATTGTGATCTAGGTGCTACACAAGTTTGGTGACACTTAAGGTTGCATCAAGACATACCCTATCCACCTAAAACCTTGGAAGGATGCAAACAAGGAGTTTCCGGGAAAGATTTGTGCATTCCTTTCCACCTTGCTATTGCCCCTGCTGCACTGATGACAGGACGCTCCATTGCAGCGTAAGACTATCACTTCCATCTCCAATAGATATCCAAAAGCAACATGTACCCCAGCTTCATCCAGGTTATACTCTAATGCATAATCTTAACAGTAATATAAAAATGTACGAGGTCAATTATATTAACAGATCTGGACATCTGACTGGCTCACATTCCATGCATTTGGGAAGTCAATCTGCTTTAACACTGCTGTTTACCAATTTGTCTGAGACACCAGGTGGGTCTGTTTATTGGCCAATAAAAGATATTACCTCACACATCTTGTCTCTTTAATATCCTGGCAATATTGTGGCAACACTGCATACATACTGTACCTATTTGCTGGTCTCTTCCCCTCCAGACCCATTGGCACCCCCAGACATGAGTGACTTCAGTGGAGCCAGGATTTCACCTGTTGTACAATGTGGCTAACTCATGTTCATACTGCAGCAGACACACTGTCAAATTTGGTGGGTTTGGCTTGGTGCACAAGTTTGCCATTATGGTTCCCAAGTGTTCAATAGGCAAACACTAACAATGTCTAAAACGCTATTCAAGGAACAAGCATGTGAGTAGCACCAATGTGGGCAGAGGACATATCCTGGAGTTGGATTTAGATTTCTTGCAAAAGGGATAAAAAGAAAAAGTGAGACAAGAAAGGAAAAGTTACCAAAAGGGGGTGATTTTTTAACTCTCCTTGTTCTCTGTCTCAATCTATGTTTTCAACACCATGAAAAATAGTGCTCAGAGTTTATATTTACGTTTCTGCCATTCCAATAAAAGCTTTTCAAAATAAAAGCTTACAGCTCCTATTAAACTGAAATCTATAAACATGCCCTTAAGTACGATGTAGCTACTGCTCCATCACAGTAATAATAATTCAGCAGCGTAGGAAAGGAGCTATATGTACGTTGGAGCCAAATTATCAACTCACTTTACTGACAAAATTCCACTTAAGTCAAACTTTTCCTCAGAAAATGTTAATCTAAACATGCTGGTTCTCAGAGAGCCAAAGGAAATGTGTAGTGCTATCCTTGCCTCTGTCATACTGTACAGATAGTTCCAATGATATTTCGCCTGTTATAGAGCCAAATAGTCTATTTCCAGTCAGGAAACATTTTAAACAATAAAGCTCCCTGGAAGTCATAAGACCATTGTTTGAGAAAGTGCAACACAAAATATGTTAATGGAGTTTCTGGACACAGTTTCTAGTCAAGAAACATTTATAAATAAAAGGGAAATAAATTACTAACAGATGTTTAAAATGGTCACTCAATTGTCATAGAGGTCATAAGCTACTTACAACTAGACCTGGGTGAAATTTTTTGGACTAATAGTTTGACAAAAAATGCAGTTAGCTTTAGTAAAGCGTTTGATACTGTCTCGCATGACCGTCCCATAAACAAACTAGGGAAATGAAACCTAGATGGCGCTACTATAAGGTGGGTGCATAACTGGTTGGAAAACCACTCCCAGAAAATAGTGATCTGTGATTCACAGTCATGCTGGAAGGGCATAATGAGTGGGGTTCCGCAGGGATCAGTTCTGGGTCTGTTCAATATCTTCATCAATGATTTAGATAGTGGCATAGAGTGTACACTTATAAAGTTTGTGGAGGATACCAAGCTGGGAGGGGTTGTAAGTGCTTTGAAGGTTAGGATTAGAATTCAAAATGATCTGAACAAACTGGAGAAATGGTCTGGAGTAAATAGGATGACATTCAATAAGGACAAATGTAAAGTATTCCACTTAGGAAGGAACAATCAATTGCACTCATACAAAATGGGAAAGGACTGCCTAGGAAGGAGTACTGTGGAAAGGGATCTGAGGGTCATAGTGGACCACAAGCTGAATACGAGTCAAGAGTGTAACCAGGGCCATCCCTACCCATATGCAAAGTACGCAACTGCGTAGGGCACCAGGAAATTTGGGGCACCAAATTTCCTGGGTGCCCTGCGTAGCTGCGTGCTGCTTCAGTCCCTGCCCCGCCTCTAACCCCAGGACCCCCGCCCCAGCCCCGCCTCTTCCCACCCCTGCTATGCCCCCTCTCCCCTGAGGACTGCAGCAGGGCTGGTCCTGCACTCACTGGTGGTGGGAAGTGTAGCAACCTGATCCCAGCCGTGCCACCAGTGAGTGCTGGGGGGTGGTTCCTCCCTGCCCCCCAAGCCAGCCCCGCCCCCCCCACAGAGGCCTGGGGCCCCACACAGCACCCCCGCAGAGGGGCTTCGGAGGGCCCCAGAATAGCTAGGGACAGGCCTACCACTGTTGGGGGGTGGGGGTGGGAAAGCGAATATAATTCTGAGATGTATTAGCAGGAGTGTTGTAAGCAAGACACGAGAAGTAATTCTTCCACTCTACTCTGAGCTGATTAGGCCTCAACTGGAGTATTGTGTCCAGTTCTGGGCACCATGTTTGGGGAAAGATGTGGACGAATTGGAGAAAGTCTGGAGAAGAGCAACAAAAATGATTAAAGGTGTAGAAAACATGACCTATCAGGGAAGATTGAAAAAATTGGGTTTGTTTAGTCTGGAAAAGAGAATACTGAACATTGTTATTATTTTCCCCTCTCAAGTACATAAAAGGTTGTTACAAGGAAGAGGGAGAAAAAAATGTTCTTCTTAACCTCCGAGGATAGGACAAAAAGCAATGGTCTTAAATTGCAGCAAGGGAGGTTTAGCTTGGACATTAGGAATAACTTCCTGTCAGGGTAGTTAAACACTGGAATAAATTGCCTAGGGAGGTTGTAGAATCTCTATCATTGGAGAATTTTAAGAGCAGGTTATACAAACACCTGTCAGGGATGGTCTAGATAATAATTAGTCTTGCTCTGAGTGCAGGGGACTAGACTAGATGACCTCTCAAGGTCTCTTCTAATCCTATGATCGTGCCAGACAGAGGAGTGGCTGGGCCAAATTTGAGTGGCATTGCAACCCTATGCAACAGGTATGGTTAAGGTATGCCAGTTGTCTCTTTCCTACCTGGGAGTCTTCAGCCCCCAGACTCCCAACTATAGAGGACTTTGCCTCCTGGACCCTACAAAAAATGCTATAAACCTGGTGCCTTAAAATAGATAGATATTGATGTGCTTATAACATCAGTGGTTCACATACTACTCCAGTCCATAACATATTAACCCTCTGTAAACTATTTATAAATGCACCTTTAATATAAAGTGTGATCAAGTTGGAGAAGATATCTTAAGTCAGTAGATGGTCTCATGTAGAAATCAGACAATCATCCTTGACAAATCTAGTACTGATCAGCATTACAAATGGCAGAATTTTTGGATATTTACATCTGAATGCCTCAAATCTTCAAACCGCTTGGGTTGATTTCTTGGCTCAAGCAAAGAAATGATTATTTAAAATTCTGAGAGCAACACCGTTGATTAAGCCAGGTGGAGAAGTGCAGTGGCTTATAGAAAATTGATATTGTAATACACTTAACCTAAATGCAGAGCTCCTGCTGTACTATGAAGACATTATCAGAAAAAAACAGCAACCTTGAGTGCCCTTGCAAGGGCTTAAAGCTCAGCTTAATTAGAATAGATATTGTGCTGTGGTTAAAGGAAGCTCCCAGGGCATAGTGTATTGTTGTTTGATAGCAACAATACTCATTGTCTAATGAGGCTGTTAGCTTTTATTTAGACTGGGATGCGAAAGGGAAATCTTTATGTATCTCTTGTTTACAAAAGACAATTAGAGAGGTCAAATCCTCAGAGACACAACCACCAAAAAGGAAGAGACTATTACCTAGTGGTTATGTAGGGATTAGGCCTTTCCTGTAGCCATATTATAAGGTCGGAGGCTTTTTTCTTCAGCCATATTAGGAGAGCAGCAGCCATGAGCCAAGAAGCAGAAAGTCACATCCTCAGATTCCATCTAAATTACATTAAAACAATGTAATATCGGGCTGTTAAGAAGGAGATCCTGTCCTAATGGCACCCACCATCACCAGATAAAGAAACAGATCTTAAGATGGTAAAAGAAAACTTTGTTTAATAGCCTTATGTCTGGCAAGAAATCACTTAACAGCTCTGGTTGTGAAATCCCTACTTTATTGTTTTGTCTTCTCTATTGTTTATCTGTATGATCTCTGGTTCTTTGATTGTTTCTATCTGTTGCATAACTAATTTTGCTAGGTGTAAATCAGTTAAGGTGGTGGGAGATGATTGGTTAAAGAATTGTTTTACAATATGTTAGGATTGGTTAGAGAATTGTTTAGTAATATTTTAGTTAAATGATTGGTTAAAGTATAGCTAAGCAGGACTTAAGTTTCACTATATGAACCGGGGTCCAAAAAAGTTCCTTGAAACCTACTCCAGGACACAGCCGCAAGAGCAGAGCTGCCAGACCTTAACACCCTGACAATCACACCGTGCAGAAGCTGTAGTTCCCCAGATGACCTGATCCTGACTGGCTATCAAGAAAAGTGTGTTTGCCTTATTGGGAGTGGTGAGCATTGTATGCTTAGCGTGTGCATTCTGTTTTGGTGATTATTAGTAAATAGCGGTTAAGGATATTACTGTGTAAGCCTCTTTCACTGGTAAAAGATCCCATAAACCTGCAGAAAATTACACCCTGAGCCCTAGGAATGGGGTAAGGTTAGGTGCCTTTTCCCTGGAGCTCATGGAAGGGAAAGGATGGGATGCCTAAATCAACTGGGTTACACCTTTTGCCCTGGGAACTAGGTAGAGGCGGGATGTCCTAGCGTGTGTGGGCAACAAATTTAGGATAAAGTTGGGTACCTTATACCCAGAGCCCTAGGAAGCGGGAAAGGGTGGGGGTGCCTAAATTAACAAGGTTACACCCTGAGCCCATGAAAGGGTAACGGTGGATGTCTTAGAGTGTATGTAACAGGGAATTTTGTGCAGGTAATAGTTAGAGCTGTGAACTGACAATCCGGATTCCCATGTATGGTCTCTAAGGGGTAGTCTACACTGGCAGCGCTTTAACGTGGCTTGTGTGGTTGCAGCAGAGCGCTGGGAGAGAGGTCTCCCAGTGCTCTAAAAAAACCACACACACAAAAAAGCGCCACCCCGGGGGCTGCGGCTCCCAGCGCTGGTGCACTGTCTACACTGGTGCTTTACAGGGCTGAAACTTGCTGTGCTCGGGGGCAGGGTGTGTTTTTTCACACTCCTGAGCGAGAAAGTTGCAGCGCTGTAAATTGCCAATGTAGACAAGCCCTAACCCTGCTACTGACTTGCTCTGTGACTTCAGGGAGGCCAACCTCTCTGTACTTGAGTTTACCCACTCACAAAATAGAGAGAAATATTTACCTCCCTTAAAAGGGCACAGAAGTTTGTGGAGTGCTTTGAGATCATTATCACTATAGAGTATTGATATTTTTAATCCCAAATTAAGAACATCCCATCCGGGTTAGGAATGAATAATTCCAAATTTGGAGCTTGTTCATTGATATTGACAATGTAATGGCTAATGCTGCAATAACTAGACTCATGATGTTCCCTCTAAAAAACCCTAAGCAGCCGGTTTGGTTCTGATGTTTTAATAAAGCTACAGCTGTCATGGTCATCTCTTGACTTGATGAAGAGTACCCACAAAAACTTTGGAGCATTCCAGGACAAGACCCTTTTCATTAGCAAATATAATGAAGTTCACATTTCAACCTAGTCTAGATATACTAGATGCTTAAAGGATGCACAGGGCTTCTTCTCATTGGAATGATTGATCATCTCATTCCCAATAGCATGTTCACATACCATGGATAACATTGATTCTTCTGAGAGAAGTAGCAATTTGGACATCCCTTCTTTGCATCCTTACACCTGGACGATCAGTTTACAATGATGGAAAGTATTAGAGGGGTAGCCGTGTTAGTCTGGATCTGTAGAAGCGACAAAGAGTCCTGTGGCACCTTGTAGACTAACAGAGGTATTGGAGCATAAGCTTTCGTGGGTGAATACCCACTTCTTCAGATGCAATGATGGAAAAGTTCACTACACGCTCACTAGACGCTTATAATGTATGGTCACTTCTAGATCAATCAATAGATGCTTAAAACAGGTTGCTTCCCAAGATGGACACATGCCTACAAGCAAAAATCTCCATTTTGCCTGTACAAAAAGTTCTATGAAGCATTTTGAACACAGGAAAGTCAATCACATTACAATTGACCTTAATCCGCACACCATCAAGTTCTGATGTAGTTTACTTTTGCCATTGACTTCCATAGGAGCAGGGTCAAGGCTGAGGAGGGAGGGCCAAAACATCCTACCCTTAAAGACTTATGACTTGTCACCATGTGGGTGAAACAAGAACCAGGGAAATATAGATATAGCATTGGCCACCTAGCTGACTAAATCCAGACTATGAGAGATACCAAGAATATGAAAATCTCCTACTACTTTTGTCCTATTACTCTTTTTAATTTTATTCTGCTCCCTCCCCCACCCCATATCCCATGTGACCTTTTCATCTGCCTCATCTCTGCTGTACTCCCTGACTTCTTTATGTCGGTCACCTTCTTCTTTAATACTTATGTAAGAAAACAACTTGTACTGTCAACAATTCTGTTTCTCTTTAATAAAACAACAAAGGAGGAGCTTTTCAAAGGCTTAAAAGGTAGCTAGACACCCAGTCCCTACTGACTTTCAATGCGACTTGCCTACCTAGCTGTCTTTCATGTAATTGAAAATCTCTGCCCAAAGTGCTTGTATTTTCTACACCATTCCCCAGGGCCATTGATTTTTCTATTGGTCTGAGGTATCTATATGGTCCAATCATCGCAATGTTTTATCCTCATAACCCCTCTGTGAGAGGGGAGTTTTGTAATCCGCATTTAGGGCCACATTTGTTACGGTGTTGCTTGGCTGAGTAAGCAATGCCTAAGCCCTAGGTGGTCTGCCCTGGTGGAATTTTCCAAGTTAGGTGACTGGGCCACCTAGGGTCCCCTTAGTTTAGAGAGAATGGGGATAGACAAGCACCTAAGAAAGGGATTTTTCAGAAGCCAGCCAGCTGAGCAGGGGGGGCACATAAATTAGCCAGGAGAGAAATGCCAAGGAGAGGGGCTTAGGTGCTAAGTGGCTGACCTGGAGCACCTGACTGATGGGCCAGAGATAGGCGTCTCCCTTTGCTCCGGATCTTCAGCTGTGAACCCTCCTCTTAGGCCTCTAAGCCAGGTCAGTTGCTTAGATAGAGGGTTTCGGCTCCTACAGTGTGGGCTGTCTCCTGCTCATGTTCCATACCTCTCATGCTCACCCTCAGTTTCCCTCCTGCCCTGGCTGTCCTGTGTGGGTATCAAGTCTTAGGCATGTTCGGAGCACGCTGACAGGATAGGGCCCCAATGGTGAGACAGATGTTCCCCTGCCTCGGTCGAGAATCCCGCTTCAGGGCCCCTGGGGCTTCAGCTCGAGGTAGGGCTCCTAGCAGCTCGTGAGCTGTGTGTGTGTGTATGTATGTGTGGGGGGGAGGCAGCAGCAGCACTTAGTTGGCGTCTTCAAAGCAGCCTCAGAGCTTAGGGGCCTGAGGCACCTCAGGAGGGCAGGTGGCTGCTGGTGGTGCTTTTGAAACTATTGTCTAAATGCTCGTGCCAGCCTGCCTGTGTCGGCACCTAAATCCCTTTAAAAAACTGGCCCTAAGTGACTTGTCCAAAGTCACATGTGAAATCAGAGTCTCCTGAATCTCAAGCTAGCTCCCTAACCCTTTGCCATCCTTCCCCGCTCCTCTGTTACCAACCGGCCGAGTGGGGAACAGATTGCATTGTCCTTTTCTCTATTTTGGCCACTAAGATTTATTCCCATTGCAGCCTTTTCTCTTGCCATTGTCGATCCCAGTTTTCTCATTGCCTTTGCCAGTATAACTTCCCTCTAGGGCATTTCACAGGGCTCCACAGATCGATTTTTACCATGAAAGACGTTTGTGGTTTACTGGCTCCAATACTTAGCTTCCCAAGCGTTTCAGATGTGATAGTAATTTGGTGACTAGATCGTGGATGTGCCCTAATTTCAGCCTTGTACTCGACTCATTTCACAGAATTAGGTCTGCGTTAGCCTCTGGCTACGGTACTGAAGCTGCAGATGGTAAAGCAATTTTAAACTAACTCAGCTAGCAGGATTCCCTCTGTAATCGCTACAATAGTTGTTCTTCTAAGCAACACCTGAGCTATTAAACCACTCAAGACAGAGTCGGTCTTCCTAATGATAAAATGTAGAGATGGCAAAAAACAAACTACCTAGCTCATCTCCCTGCTCTACCACGATGGTTCTCTATTGTATGTTTACTAGTGAATCAGAGAGTTCATATTTCCCTTTCGCTAAACTCACTGTATTTTACGTGGCTAACCTGCCTGCCTCAGTTCCTGGCGGTCAGAAAATGGATGTAATGATAGGTAGTATAACTTCCATGTATGTGGGAAATGAGTGTAGCCTACATGGAGCAAGAGAAGCAACTAATAGGTCCACCTGCTTATTTAACACCCTCCTATTAGTTGTTTTTCCTGATGCACCCAAACTGCACCTTTCTAGCAGTTCTTATCCTAGGTGTCGGAACCCCTTTTTAAATGTAATTGGTCTACTTTGGCCTATCAGAGATCTAGATATTACAAAACAGTTTCCTCTCTCCTCCTTCAGAGAGGGAGTGTTACACTCTGATGCACCCCGGAACAGCCATCTCAAAACACAAGGACATCAAAGCCAGACAGGCAGGTAGGTGATCAATCAAAACATGTAATAACCAGGAACCACTTAAGTCTGCAACAGTCTGAAAATACATAATTACTGTCCAAATGGCAGGTACGTAGCTGCAGGTCCCAAGTAACTGCACACACCCAATGTGTGTGTACACACACACACGCAACAAACAGTAGCTGGGAGCTGGAAGCAATAAGAAGGAAGACCACACACATGCACACCCACCTGGGAGCGCAAAGATCAACATTTTCTGTTATTGTCAGAATAGGGAATTCCCACGTGTGGGAATATGATTTTTTTTTTTTAAGGGACACTCAAGAGAAACAAGTCATTCTTTAAATCCCGTTGGTACTAATGCTCAGTCAGATGAAAGCTAAAATCTCATTTTGAAATTCACGTATTTTTCAGCATTAACGTTGTTCCTGCACTCTTTGCTCATGAAGCTAGATCTGCCAGTGTCACACATGTTTCACTTTCACTAGATTAGCACAATGCTGTTGGGTTTGAGTGTCCACCACTGCATGAAAACTTTGTAATTAAAAAGCTGTTTTCACGGATGTTTAAAAATGGCGAACCATTGCAATTCATAGTGAGAGAGAGAGTGTGATCCAGGGGACAGCCCAACAGAATGGAGTCTAAAGAGGAGTTTTACTCTCACATTTGCTTGGCATGTGACCACTGCAAGTCATTTAACTGCACCATGCCTCGGTTTCCCCATCACTAAAATTGGGATAATGATATTTAACCACCTTTGTAAAGTGCACTGAGGTCTATGAATTGAAAGCCCTATATTAACACTAAAGTATTATTTACTACTATGATAAAAATGTGGTTGAATTAGTGTTCCTACAACATCCCCTATTTTAATCCACATCCTATCTTTTGGCCATGAGGTAAGATGATCATGTAAGTTGCTTAAGTTACAATTTCATTAGAACAAAAGATTCAATGAAAGGTAACACCCAATCCTGCAGTTCAGATGCAGACAGCAGAACTCTTTGAAATGGGCACGAGTTTTGCCTGCATAAAATCAGCAGGATCCAGCCCTGACTGGGGAAAACCTTATATTGATTTGGGGTTTAACTCTTGCTTCTTTTGGTGCAGCCTAATTAATCGACTCAATATGAGGCTCTACATTACAAAGCATATTGTCCCTTATAATTTAAGGGCCACAAAAATCTATGGGCCAGATCCTCAGCTGGTTTAGATCAGCAAATTGCCAATTTACACCGGCTGAAGATCTGGCTGTAAGAATTTTAGGATTTGAGGACAAAGTTAGATAGATAGATAGAAGGGGAGTAAAAAGCACTTTTGATGTCTATCATATTTCCCTCCACTGTAGCCAGCCATCTGGTCTTAGTTTATTATAACTGATGTATTCTGTTGGGAGGATCAGGCAGCATCTGCTAATGCATTTACATTCAAATCCTCACTGCAATCCCATCCATCCTCCTTTTGTAATGAATCAAAATACACTTTGTTGTAAGGCTACACAGTTAAATGCTTTTTCTGTGTTTGGGAGTTCGTATTATCTGCTAATATCATTAAATAGCCAATATATATATATATATATAACAATTTAGCACAAGTAGCTTCTATGCCAGCATTTAAGAAAGCTGTTTTGACACAGACCATTTTTGTTTAGAGGGATCACTATTTATAGCCAGCTTATTATTTTTCAGACTGTTTTTGGCTTGCTTTTTAGCTGGCACAGAATTGCTAATCATGTGCTTACGGCAAGAGTGCAACCTGAAGTAATTAACTTGAGCATGCTCACTTTGGCTCAATTCTGTAGCCGCCAAGCAACTTGAGCAACTTCAGCTGAAGAGAGGGGGAGCCGAGGGTGCTCAGCAACCTGCAGGATTAGTCCATAACAAAGATGGTGATCGAGTTACGTATGCGCAGTGCTGAACAGCAAGAATAAATTGTGTTCTGATGGAGGATATAGCAGGTAGCTTATTTCCAGGGGCGGTGCCAGCTTTTTCGCTGCCCTAGGCAGCGGCGGCGGGAGAGGCTGCCACCGAAATGCCGCCAAGATCCCCGGCAGCCGAAGAAGCTGCCGCCGAAGTGCCGCCGGGGATCTCGGTGGCATTTCGGCGGTAGCCTCTCCCCTCTCCCGCCGGCGGCCACCGAGGGACCTGAAACGCCACCCCCCAAATCCTGGCGCCCTAGGCCTAGGGTCGCCTAATGGTAGCACCAGCCCTGCTTATTTCACCCCAATACTATGTTTATTTCCAATCATGGCTCAGTTAGCAGATGTCGGCATAGAGCTTTGAAGAGGTAAAGAGCTAGAGAACGGTTATTCGCATTCACATTATCATTGCCAGGGTATATATGAAGATGCCTCAGCATACCCTTAGCTGTCTGATTTTCCAAGCAAAGTTCACCCAGTTGCCATCAGCTGAAACATGTGGCAAACTCACACAAGCTATGGGGTTTCCCACTGCAGGCTCCACTAAGCCCTCAGTGCAGTTCCACAAAACCTCCAAGAACAAAGACCAGCAGGAGCTTGCAAATTTCCCCCAAATCTAATGCCAGTATGTGCGGCCCAGGAAGCCTCCAGCTGTAGCCTCTAGTCCTAGAATAGGGGACCTAGAAGCACCAGGAAGGGGCTCAGCTTTCCAGTGTTTTTTTAAAAAGTAACTATTTTGACTATTTCTTTGCAAAGTCCATTGAACATGGAAACCAGTCAAGCCCAGTGTCATCAGTCCAGTACACCACGGTGCCTGGGAGTCAGTTATTTCCCAGAGACTGAGGTGAAAGACTCTGCCTGGAGATCAGCCCAAGTGAAATACAAAGGGTGCTGCTGATGGGGAGATCTGCTGTCTCTGGAATAGGAGCACAGTAGTCTCTGTGCTGGGGCAATGGATCTCCACAGCAGTGGATTGCCATCTTCCCAACCTTCTCTTGGTCTAACCTGGCTCACGGGGAGCTCCCTTGGGCATCTTGCAGGGACCACTGTTTGCCCTGGGACAGTCAACTTTACTCACACCACTTCTTCTGCATATGGGACCCTCTGCACCTGTGGAGACGGGGGGCAAGATTCCCCAAAATGGGCTTCAAACATTTGGGGTCAGTGGGGGACAGGGGCTCCCTGGACCCCTCTCCCCCATCCATCATCATTTATATTCTTTTCCTCCAAGTTGGGGGCACATGTGGGGGTTCTCAGAGACAAACACACAGGTAAAAGAAAGGCTTCTCCCCTTGGAGGAAAGGAGAATCTGGGTGAAAACAAATAAAGGCACAGGGGGCCTGTCTCTGAGGCAGTCTTGTCGGATTCAGCTCTTATGAGCTCAGTCTGTCACAGTCAGTTGCCCCACAGCGGGGCCTACCTTCTGCCCCTGCTGCAGGGGGTGTGGGGTGTGCCTGCTTTGCCACCAGTCAGTGCAGCTTCGTGCAGCCTGTCACTGCCTCCTTCTTGGCTGACCGGTCTCTGCTGTCAGCAGAGTCACAGTGCAGCAGCCTTCCTTCTGTTCACCACCCCCTCCTGGGGCAGGTTTCCCTTTGTAAGCCCCTCCCCCTCCAGGCTGAACAAGCCTTGCAGGTGCACCTCATTAGGGCTGAATGGGCCCAGAAGAGCTCATTAGTCTCCTCCACACAGGCCCTGTGTACACGTCCCTTCATCACAGGGCCGGGCCTTGCTTTCCTTGTACACCCCCAAACTGCCACTGGCTTTGCCCCCCAAGCCTGGCCTTGGTGGGAGTGGTAGGTGCTCAGGATCAAGCCCTTTGTTCCCCAGCGTTTGCAAAGGAACTAATCCACAGGCTGATTGATAAGTTTGAAAACCAGCCTCTGTTATGAGCTCCCGCAGCAAGGCAGCAGTGCTGTCCCGGCTTCGATTTTTATTTTCAGGCCTAATGTCCTCTTTCAAATTTTGTAAGGTAAGTCTGTTCCTGGGCTGCAGTTCCAGGGGGCCAAGATTCTGTCCTGTCCAACTAATCATTGCATCTGAGTTATGAACCGGAATGGTCACACCATAGTAACTATGGAAGGACAAATTATACTTCTATGGTTCCCTTTTAACTCAGCCCTTACAACAAACAAGGGTTTATCGCTGTCTGATCAGAAGAATTGCCCTTATTCAAGCTCAGTGTAGTGAGCTATGTAAAGTAACTCAACAACATCAATAACTGACAGTGACATGAATGGAAATTGGCAAGTGCTACTTTTTTATAGAGAATTTAGTACCCGCAGAAGATACCAGACTGGAGGTGAGCTCTGGAAACTGAAGTCCGTGATCAGAACAGGCACGGAATGGGCAGTGACCACACAAGCATCTCTTCAGCACCCCTCCAGGGTGCCTCAATCCTCTTCTGGAAAGACCATGTGACTGCTGCAGCGCTTCCCGCTAAATATCCCCAGGGATCAGCTCTACTAGCCAGTGCACTCTCTTTTAGTGGCGTCTTGCCCACCATCACCTCCGCTTTTGGACCTGTGTCACCCCAAGGACGGCAGCATCCTCTTCAAGACAGCCCTCTGGCTGTGTCACATGCAGTTCTCCCCCCTTTCAGGGGGACCAGCAGTCCACTGTCCAGCCACTTCCTCAGTGGCAACTGGGGGCAAAGGGAGGGACCCAGGCCTGCCCACTACTCTGGGTCCAAGCCCAGGGACCCTGTAGACGGCAGCCACCTCCTGAATCTCCAACCCTGCAGTCTACTTCCCTGGGCCACTTCCCCACAGCCCCAGCATCTTCTCCACCCTTGTCTCAGGGCCTCAGAATACCAGCGATCCACCTGGAGTGCACTCTCACTCCCCTGATCTTGCCCAGCACTGCTCTGTCCAAGGTGCTAGCTGCCCTCTGCCTGCAAGGCAGCCTGTAGTAGTCGTCCTCGTCGTCCTCCTCCTCGTTGTCTTCCTCCTCCTCCCTCCCCAAGAAAGGAAAAGAAATACAACAGATCATGAAAGAATGCCCATGGAGTGGCAAATGGCTTTGTTCAGCAAGAGACCCCACATGCAGGAAATGGCTTTATTTCCTGTTTCCACAGACTCTTACCGCCTCACTATAAGCCCCCTGGTGGCCACTCTAAATAGTGGCTCTAAATATTAACAACTAACACCACAGTCCCTGCCCCAACGGGCTCACAATCTAACTGTATGATGCAAGATAGCAGGTGGATACAACAAACAGGTGTGGGAAGCACAAGGTAACAGTGAGCTAATGATATGAGTAATAAGCTGCGGTCATTGCACACCAGCTGCCTAGCCCTTGTCGAGTGGTTTGCCAGTATAATGGCAGATGTGAGCTTTGAAGAGAGATTCGAAGGATGACAAAGTAATGGCACTGTGTTTTTTTCAGGAAGCTCCTCCCATCCATATGGGGCAGCGTGAAAGAAAGCAAAAACCTATTTGTTGATAAATTTGACTGATGGACAATAGAAGTGGAGCAGAGGGGGAGGGTCACGAGCTCAGTACCAAATAAGAGATGATAAATAGCATGTCTGTTTAAAAATGCTATTAACACATTTGATGCTGAAATGTCTTTATCACAAAATTATTTTAAAGAGTGCAACACTATAAAACATACCTACAATATAGGAGGAACCCAGTGATTATTGATTGAGGGTGAAAAAGCACTGAAAATCATTTGCCATGATGGAAAACATATTTCCCCCAAGATCCAATACAACTGCATGTGTATTTGTAGAGAACGGTTGCATTTATTCCACCAAAAACAGTAGTTAGTCCACAGAGATTGGTAATTTAGAGGACACCTGACTGTGGGGACGGTGATATGGATTAAATTCCTATCCAGCTAAACCTTAACTGCACAGCTTTACAGTGTAACCTGATCCTTCACTTATGTGTAGCATAAAAGAAAGAGCACATTTTGTATACTTGGGGATTAAAGCTTCATCCATATTGTTAGTGGATGAGTGAAATAGAAGCCTTTTCCTCATGGATATTCTGCTGCTTTCCTTCTATCTCCTGGATGTATGTTCAAGCCATTTATTTTTTTTTATTTTTTTTTTACAATTTAATGTCATTTTTCAAATCACCTCTCATCATAATAAGAAAAATAGTCATTTGAAACATCTGGAAAGTGGAGAGAAAGTGCAGTCATTCCACTTTTTCTGGATGGATGGCTTTTGACAGGCCTGGTTTTCAAACAAAACCTCTACATCCATCATGATTTCATTCTGTCAGTGCAGCAGGTCAATATATTTTCATCTGAAACCCTTGTCATTCATTTGTTACTAAACCAAAACAATCACAGCCTCTTAAAACAAATAACACATTTTCTAAGCCCTAATTCTTCCTTGGGCAAGTGATTGATTTTATTTTTCTTTCTATTAGTGAAGCTAAGAATTCTTTTCTTGTACATTTTTAAATTATATGGAAAAAATTTAAACAAAATTACAAGAGTAGATTACAGAAAAAGGGTAAATGGGATTATCTGGGTAATTATGGGATTATCTGGGTAATTATGGGATTATCTGGGTAATTATGGACTGGTTAGCCTGATATTGATCCAAGGCAAAATAAGGTAATGGATGACCTGGAACTCAAAGATGGAAATATAATTAGTGACATGGTTTCCTGTAAAATAAGTCTTGTAAAACTTTGACAAGATTACAAGTTTGGTTAATAAAGGTAACTGTGTTGACACAATATACTGTGTAGATTTCTGTGAGGGGGTTGATTTAGTACCACACAACATTCTGTTAAAAAAAAATCCTAGTACTATGCAAAATCAAAATAGTATACATTAAAAGGATTAAAAACTGGCTAACTGATAGATCTCAAATTGTAATAGTTAGTGGGGAATCATCAGTGTGTGGTGGTGGGGTTTTTACTGCTAACCTGCAAAGATCAGGTTTTGGATCAATATTATTATTGATATTTTTATCAATGACTTGAAGAAAATATACAATTATAGCTGATAAAGCCTGACATTGAGGATGACACAAACTGGTGAGGTGGTAAATAAACTAGAAGGGCTGGTCACTGTTACAGAGCTATCTGGATCACCTGGTAAAATAGGAACAAACAAGCATGCATTTTAAAACAGCCAAATACAAGATCATACATATAGGAACAAAGAACATAGGTCACACTTACATGATGGGGAACTATATCCTGGAAAGCAGTGCCTCCGAAAAGGACCTAGAGGTCATAGTGGATAATCAACTGAGAACATGAGCAACCAGTGCTACCCTGTGGCTACAAGGGTTAAAGCAATCCTTGGATATATTAGCAGGGGACTATCTGTTATGGGTGGTATTGCCTTGAGATACAGCATTGGTGAGACAGTTACAGGAATAGTGTCCACTTTTGGTATCCCCACTTTAAAAAAGTAAAAAGTTGTAGAAAGTTCAGAAAAGATGTGAGGTTTGGAGAACATGCCTTATACTTAAGGCTCTGGATCCACTTAGCATATTAGAGAGGCAACTTGATCACAGTCAAGTCAATCATATATCCAATACTAAATGGCTCATTAATCTTGCAGACAAATGGATAACAAGATCTAATGGCTGGAAGTTGAAGCTAGGAAAATACAAACTGAAACTCAGGTGCAAATTTTTAACAGAGAGGGTAATTAATCCTTGGAGATTACCAAAAGAATAGGGTAGATTTTCCATCACTTGACATCTAATAAGCAAGATCCAATATCTTAAAATTGAGATAGGATGTCTTTCAAGGAAAAGGCAATTTAAGCTGCTTCTCTTCAATTAAGTTTTAGACATAAGAGATGAAATCCTCCTGGAAGTCCCATGGAAGTCAATGGGAGTTTTGCCATTGGCTTAAATAGAGCTAGGATTTCATCCCAAAAGTTTTGTCTGTGATAGACCATTACAGCACAAAAACAAATAATATAAAGCACTAGTAATTTAAGGACTCATTAAAGCCCATATTATACCATGCATGCTAACATGTATGAATTTTACTCTTCTGATAAGTGTATAGATACAAGTAGCTTAAAAAACTTGGGATAAGTTTAAAGAGACATTTTTTTTGACTCCTTGCCATATAAACTTGTCTCACTCCACTTCACTTGGCTTAAAGTTACTAACAATATCTGAATAAAACAGCCATTACTTATACTCTTGTTTTTACTATCAAGTGTCTTCATTAGTATCTTATTTCTTCTCTCATATTCAGAATTTTTTCTGCCTTATTAATTAAAGGCCACCTTTCTATAGCTGGTGATCAACTTATCTACTAATACCTGTGTAAAACTATCAGCTTTGTTCCAAATGAAGGGCAGAGGATGGATTATCTTTAACAGAGAGGATTTAGTACCTGCGTTACTGGTCAAGTTCAGTGGAGGATCAAATTAACTCGTGATTGGGTTGAGCAGAAGGCACTGTAGAGCCAAATCCTTTGTTTAGCAGTTTTTATACACACAGGCAAAGCCCAGCTCCCCTTTGTGCCTTTGAAAATCTCTCCCTATGTACACAATGTTTTTCAGTTTGCACCCGGGTAATGAAAACAAAAAAAATAACCATGTGACAGGATACAGCAATAGAGTAAGACGTATCAAATTCACTCTTGGTGTAACTGTTGGATTCAGCAGAGGAGTTACTCCAGGAATGGAAAGGGCATGGATTATGGCCTCTTGATTTGTTATTGACTTGTAAAATGGCAACCGATGGTGATAACACAGCAGCCTCATCTCCTAAAGTGGGGGGTTCAGTGCTATCAAATTTGACTGGGGATGGACATTTGCAATGATTCAGACAGCTAAGGAGAATTCATATAATGTTAGTGTACTGTTCAACAGCAAATGGCAAAGGCCCGTGAGGCTTTGGTGGCCTCATGTCAATTGCAATTGATTTCCTTGCCCCACATGGTAGATTTCAGTGGTGACTGCAACAGCAGTGGGAATCACAGCTTGAATGTGCTGATATCCTATGACTCATCATAGCCAGCTGTGATTTTCTCACTGGGTGCCTAAAAGAAGAGATGAGATGATAAAGAGGAAGATAATGAGCCTCTATATGTGGACACGCACAGTGCAGTGTTCATCTAACTTTTCAGAGGAAGCATATTCATTTAGACCTGCCTCTGAGGGGTTATCAGGGCAGCATTTATTCGGGGGAAACAAACAAGTGAGCTCTTGTGTTGAACTGCAACTAACATAATCCACACCCCCCACCATTACACCAATCAGACCAATCCCCAAGGAAAGTTGTGGCAGCAATTTGAATGATCTTCCCCAACAAGTTCAACTTGGCTTTGGTAGCCTTTGCTTCCTCCTTTTTATTGTTGTGCAGTGGTGCTGTGTGCTCCTAAACAACTGCTGTGCTTTATGTCAGATGTGGCCGCATTTCGATGATACATTTCTTACCTACCTCACAAGGCAATTGTGATGCTTAGTTTCTTTCTATATGTAAAATGATTTGAACCATCTGATAGCCCTCTAATCTACCTGTGCTAGAGAATAGAGTCTTCCTCCTCTTTTAGTTATCATTATTTAGTCAGGGTAGGGTATCACACTAGGACATTAATTATGACATAGCCCTCCCCCCTCATGTTTACATACCTATTGATGAAAGTCAATATTTCAATTCAAGCCTGGATTGGTGTGCATGGACGTTGCCTAGGAAACTGACTCACTCTCCTAAGACATCTCCACATAACTGGAGGCTAAGCACAGGTCCATTGATCTGTGGATCCATGTCTTGGCAGGCAGGGATCCAGGGTACAACAGACCTTGGCTCCACAGATCTATTGTGGGGGCTCCACTGCTGTGGAAGAGCGGGGTCAGGAAGCAGCATGGCGAGGGGGAGATCCAAGTGATGACAAGTACTAGTCCAGGCCCTTTGTGTCTGAATTTAGCAAGCTGCCTGGCTAACCATATTTCCCCTGTGACCTGAGCAATTCTTGGGGCTTTGCTAGGCTGTTTCCATTAGGAGGAGAAATGGATTATACATGTCAGATGTTTCTGTGATATAATCCTGTTTGTTTGCAAATAATGTACACAAAATCCTGCTTCTCTGAACACAGAAGAAACAAACAGCAGCAGCAGTTTTCTTGATCAGAAATCCAGCTCTGCCTTTGAAGTACGTACTGAGCCAAAAGAAGCGCTGTCTGGCTTCCTCCCATGGCCACACACACAACTGCTTCTCTCACTTTCTGCATCTTTCACATACAGACGCACACAACTACAAGCAATGAATGCCCTAGCCTCTGCATTTGAAACTAGTTCCAGGGAAACCCCTGAAACCACATGGCTTAACTCTGCTTAGTATTGACATGTGGCTCATTGCCTTGGGCAGTAGCTTCTATTGTATCCAGCTATCTCTATCCACCAATGGGGCTTAATTGTGTCTTCCATTTAGCCTGAAAGAAGGGTGATTACAACACCCATAACATTTAAATAGGTCTGTGTCCATAGATCAAAGATCCACTTGATGGCAGCCATTAATGCCTTCCAGAAGATTATAGGAAATCATCTGAAACACTCCATCATGACACACTGAATTTGAGCAGAAGAGACCGCAAATGGAAATGAGGGCAGCATATGTGGTGGGCCGAGCAGAGAGGCAGTTGAGCTCACTGGAGAATTCAGCATGAAGCAGCAGCAGCATTTCCAACCTCCTTACTTGAGAGGAGAAAAAGATGTCCCACACCTTAGTAATGGTGAGTGGGTATCTGCTGTATGAACCACCATACTCCTTGCATTTTCATGGAGGCTCTTTCCTACCCATTACGACACTGTCAAGGATATCCAGGTTACGCAGCCAGACCAAATTCTCTTGTAGGACTAGAGGTATTACTGTACCTCCAACCTGATGTCATCTAGATATAGTAGCTTCACAGACCTGACATCTTCAGTAATTCCACAGTTGGGGCAAGAGTGAATATTGGAAAACTTAAATGCCTTCATTCTAGAAACCCTTGGAAACAGATTAAAAAGAAGGTGATGATGCCAGGGGAAGACCAGAGTATTACAGAGTAATGTCTTGAAGGAAAAAAACCCTTCTTTCAAAGCCTCCTGGAATGGAGTCTCATTACTAATTTAATTTCGCTAAGAAACTTAACTGTTTAGGCAGGTGGACACGAGAGATGCAAAGGTCAAAGGCCCTAGATAGTATAGTGCTGGGAAGTGTTAAGAATCTGAATAGAGTAGAAAGGCATGGTCAGAGAGGTTTCCACATCTCCTGCTGAGCACAGATCCAGCTGTGACATCATGCTCAGGAGACCCAGAACTGTATGCCACTGTGATACCACTCTGCCGTGTGAGCAAACTCTTCAAGACTCTGCCAGTCAATCCTTGCTTTGCAGGTAACAACCAGTGAACCCCAGTTCCTGAGTTCCCCAGAGATGTCTCCGTGCCTTCAAAGAGACAGAGCACACATCAGCCTGTTAGGTTAGCTGAAGATAGGGTGACCACATGTCCCGATATTAGGGGGTTTGTCTTGTTTATGCAACTATTACCCCCCCCACCACCAAAAAGTGTCCTGATTTTTCACACTTGCTATCTGATCCTCGCTGAAGACTCATGTTCCACTTTAATACACAGCACTGAGATGGTTTTGGATTAAAACAAGAATACAGTTATTAATAAGGAACAGAGATTTAAGTGATACTAAGCAAGAATAAAGGAGACAGGTATGGTTACAAACAAAACAAAACATGCTTTCTAGTGAGTAAAATTTAATTTTAGCAGATTACAATCTTTGCCTAAGCAGTTTTCTTACTTACATGGGAGTTACCAGAATCTCTAGACCTCCAGACTAGGCGATCCAACTTTCACAGCTCAAAGGATGCTGTACCCTATGACCCCTCAGTGATAGGGTGACCAGATGTCCCCATTTTATAGGGACAGTTCCGATTTTTTGAGCTTTTTCTTATATAGGAAAAAGCCTATTACCCCCATCCCCTGTCCTGATTTTTCACACTTGCTATCTGGTCACCCTACAGATGGATAACTAAAAGGCCTTTTTTGCTCTTCTTATATTAACTCCCCAGTCCACTTTCTCTGCCTCAAGAGCCAGGAATGCTTCCAGGGTTGCAGATTTTGTCCCTGGCATGATGGTTAAACAGTCTTCTCCTTTGCTTGTTTAGCTTGATGGCTTTGTTTACCTTATATATAAATGTACTTTCATTTTCCTCTACCTGTAACCAAACCGGTCAGACAGGAAAATACATATTCCTTTGTCTAGGGCAGGCTGGGGTTATCTACTGCCTCCCAAACACATTTTAAGAACATATTTCCAGCACACATCCAGCACACTCTTTTTACACAACCTCTACATACATCATGCAATGATTTTTGGGACTAGCATGTCACCAGTTTACAAACGACAGCTTACATGAGGCCTTTGAGATACATATTATGACAACAGTGTGTTGGGGCAATGAGGCTACATCCACACTACCCGCCCAATTCGGCGGGTAGCGATCGATGTTCTGGGATCGATTTATCGCGTCTCATCTAGACGCGATAAATCGATCCCAGAACCGCTCCCCGTCGACTCCGGAACTCCAGCTCCACGCGAGGAGTAAGCGCAGTCGATGGGGGAGCCTGCCTGCTGCCGTGTGGACCAGCGGTAAGTACCTTTTAAAATCGATCTAAGATATTCGACTTCAGCTACGTTATTCACGTAGCTGAAGTTGCGTACCTTAGATCGACCCCCCCACCACCTAGTGTGGACCAGCCCTAAGTGTGTCAAGCCTGATGTGAGTTACAGTAGGGGAGACCTCTGCCATTTGGGATTGAGGGGCTTCCAGGGTCACATCTGTCATGGTGTCTGGTATGGATCACAACTACGAGGTCAAACAGTCAAAAAACTGGACAGACATTCCCAAACTGGTAGTATGTTCTATAATTGGATTCAATCAAACCAGCAATAAATGTGTGCTTCTGGATCACTATGCTAGCTTTCCAAGAAGCCATGGACCTTCCCCTTAGACAATCCAGCCTATATTATAACCCAGACAATCTAGACTTCTGTGATCAAAGGTTATTAAAACCAAACATCACCACACATTAGGTCCTTCCAGCCCCAAAGGGCCAGTCATTTACCCCAGGTCAAGGTGTACTACAGATCTCATCAAAAACAATGATGAAGATAATTTCCTTAGTAAATTGACTAAAGATTTATTAGCTAAGAAAAAGAAATGAGAGTTATTCAGAGGTTAAAGCAGGTAAAATACAATGTCTAATTCAACTGTAATGTAAGTCCAAAATGAGTTGCCCAGATAGATTTGGGGAGCTCAGTCCTTTTGTTTAGAATTAGTTAGAATTCACCAGTTCAGAGATGGAGGAGGACAGAGGTCGCCAGGGGCTTTTGGTCTCCCCTTTTATGTCTTGACCCTTCTTGCTGGAAATATCCTTGCTGTGTCATGGGGGTCAGGCAATTCCATGGTGTACGTACTCTCCCAAATGAATTGCAAATTCTTGCTTGCCCCTTCTGTGTGAGGTGTCTTCAGGAATGACATGCAGAGGCGTTTGTTTACAGTTCCTTTGTTATTCCAGAAGAGCTGATCTGTAGGCATTTCTCAGACTCACAACATGTTGGAGTTACAAACCCATAGCAACATTTCATAACTCCATACACAATGTCGATACACACATTATAATGAGATAATAATATACAGCAGATTATATCTTTTTAAATTATACCTCACAAGGCATACTTTGTACAATATTTATCATAATTTTGTAAAAGTGGTGACCATATTAATGTAGACAGTCACTTTCCCCTTTAGACAGCATCACAACACTATCTCGACATCACACGGTTCTGTTAATCTACTCTTTCCTATTTCCCCTTGAGATTAATTTAGTAAGAAGAAGGCCTAAAGTTCTTCAGGCGAAACTGCACATGCATCAATATTTGCACAAGCAGTTACAGAGTTTGCCCATACAAATAGGGCAACAAGTACAAAAGCTAGCAAGATACTTTTTTTTTTATTTACACACACAACTTTGTGCATATTTTTGCCTTTTTCTTTCAGAATGTGATTCATGGCTAGGGAAGGTGGAAGAAACTTCTTGGTTATGTTGTGGTTACTGAAAACACACTTGGTTAAAAGGCAAATAACATCTGTTAGTTCCTGAACAGAATGTGTCCTCCAGAGCTGAATGCTTTCTTTTGAGCATTGTTAAATGATTAAATGTTACTGGAAGAAAAGATTGTGCTTATCATCGGATGATAACATTTTTGTAGCATACGGGAGAGCAAACACAAGAGGCAGGCACTTCTTTGCCCTCCAGTCAGTACCTTCTCATAATGAATCCTCTGGTACATTTTTAGAGCATAAGAACGGCCATATTGGGTCAGACCAAAGGTAGATCAAACCCAGTATCCTGTCCTCTGACAGTGGTCAATGGCAGGTGCCCCAAAGGGAATGAACAGACAGGTTATCATCAAGTGATCCATGCCCTGTCACCCAATCCCAGCTTCTGGCAAACAGAGGCAAGGGACACCATCCCTGCCCATCCTGGCTAATAGCCATTGATGGCCCTATCTTCCATGAATCTATCTAGCTCCTGTTTGAACCCCGTTATAGTATTGGCCTTCACAACACCTTCTGGCAAGGAGTTCCAGAGGTTGACAGTGCGTTGCTTGAAAAAATACTTTCTTGTGTTTGTTTTAAATCTGCTACCTATTAATTTCATTTGATGGCTCTTTGTTCTTGTATTATGAGAAGGAATAAATAACACTTCCTTATTTACTTTCTCTATACCACTCATGATTTTATAGACCTCTATCATATCCCCCTCTTTTCCAAGCTGAAAAGTCCCAGTCTTATTAATCTCTCCTCATATGGAAGCCGTTCTACACTCCAAATCATTTTGTTGCCTTATTCTGAACCTTTTCCAATTCCAATATATCTTTTTGAGATGGGGCGACCACAGCTGCATGCAGTATTCATGGTGTGGGTGTACCATGAATTTATATAGAGGCAATGAGATATTTTCCGTCTTATTATCTATCCCTTTCTTGATGATTCCCAACATTCCGTTCACTTTTTTGACTGCCGCTGCACACTGAGTGGATGATTTCAGAGAACTATCCACAATGCATATTCAGATGAACAACCATTTTCATGTTGTCTCCACAGGTACTAGTGCAGAGAGTGGAGTGAATGATACATCTGAGGGAACAGAGCAGAAGGAGACTTCACTGATTGGAAGGCATGAGATGCACAGTCCTAGGGATGGGGGTTCCACGACCACCACTCCCAAGAGGAGGAGGAGGAGGGTGGTGGTGGTCGGGGACTCTCTCCTCAGGGGGACTGAGTCATCTATCTGCTGCCCTGACCGGGAAAACAGAGAGGTGTGCTGCTTGCCAGGGGCTAGGATTCGTGATGTGATGGAGAGACTGCCACGACTCATCAAGCCCTCAGATCGCTACCCCTTCCTGCTTCTCCACGTGGGCACCAATGATACTGCCAAGAATGACCTTGAGCATATTACTGCAGACTACGTGGCTCGGGGAAGAAGGATAAAGGCATTTGAGGCGCAAGTGGTGTTCTTGTCCATTCTCCCTGTGGCAGGAAAAGGCCGGGGTAGAGACCGTCGAATCGTGGAAGTCAACGAATGGCTACGCAGATGGTGTCGGAGAGAAGGGTTTGGATTCTTTGACCATGGGATGGTGTTCCAAGAAGAAGGAGTGCTAGGCAGAGATGTGCTCCACCTGACGAAGAGAGGGAAGAGCATCTTTGGAAGCAGGCTGGCCAACCTAGTGAGGAGGGCTTTAAACTAGGTTTACCGGGGGAAGGAGACCAAAGCCCTGAGGTAAGTGGGGAAGTGGGATACCGGGAGGAAGCACAAGTAGGTGAGTGCAAGAGGGGAGGGCTCCTGCCCCATACTGGGGCAGCAGGACAATCGGTGAGTTATCTTAAATGCCTATACACAAATGCAAGAAGCCTGGGGAACAAGCAGGGAGAACTGGAAGTCCTGGCACAGTCAAGGAATTATGATGTAATTGGAATAACAGAGACTTGGTGGGATAACTCACACGATTGGAGTACTGTCATGGATGGATATAAACTGTTCAGGAAGGATAGGCAGGGCAGAAAAGGTGGGGGAGTTGCGTTGTATGTAAGAGAGCAGTATGACTGCTCAGAGCTCCAGTATGAAACTTCAGAAAAACCTGAGAGTCTCTGGATTAAATTGAGAAGTGTGAGCAACAAGGGTAATGTCGTGGTGGGAGTCAGCTACAGGCCACCAGACCAGGGGGATGAGGTGGACGAGGCTTTCTTCCAGCAACTAACAGAAGTTACTAGATCACAGGCCCTGGTTCTCATGGGTGACTTTAATCACCCCGATATCTGCTGGGAGAGCAATACAGCGGTCCACAGACAATCCAGGAAGTTTTTGGAAAGTGTAGGGGACAATTTCCTGGTGCAAGTGCTGGAGGAACCAACTAGGGGAAAAGCTCTTCTTGACCTGCTGCTCACAAACAGGGAGGAAATAGTAGAGGAAGCAATAGTGGATGGGAACCTGGGAGGCAGTGACCATGAGATGGTCGAGTTCAGGATCCTGACACAAGGAAGAAAGGAGAGCAGTAGAATACAGAGCCTGGACTTCAGAAAAGCAGACTTTGACTCCCTCAGGGAACTGATGGGCAAGGTCCCCTGGGAGAATAACATGAGGGGGAAAGGAGTCGAGGAAAGCTGGCTGTATTTTAAAGAATCTTTATTGAGGTTGCAGGAACAAACCATCCCGATGTGTAGAAAGAAAAGTAAATATGGCAGGCGACCAGCTTGGCTTAACAGTGAAATCCTTGCTCGTCTTAAACACAAGAAAGCAGCTTACAAGAAGTGGAAGATTGGACAAATGACCAGGGAGTATAAAAATATTGTTCAGGCATGCAGGAGTGAAATTAGGAAGGCCAAATCACACTTGGAGTTGCAGCTAGCCGGAGATGTTAGGAGTAACAAGAAGGGTTTCTTCAGGTATGTGAGCAACAAGAAGAAAGTCAAGGAAAGTGTGGGCCCCTTGTTGAATGAGGGAGGGAACCTAGTGACAGAGGATGTGGAGAAAGCTAGTGTACTCAATGCTTTTTTTGCCTCTGTCTTCACAGACAAGGTCAGCTCCCAGGCGGCTGCACTCCGCAGCACGGTATGGGGAGGAGGTGACCAGCCCTCTGTGGAGAAAGAAGTAGTTCGGGACTATTTAGAAAAGCTGGACGAACACAAGTCCATGGGGCCGGATGCACTGCATCCGAGGGTGCTAAAGGAGTTGGCCGATGTGATTGCAGAGCCATTGGCCATTATCTTTGACAAATCATGGCAATCGGGGGAGGTCCCGGATGACTGGAAAAAAGCTAATGTAGTGCCCATCTTTAAAAAAGGGAAGAAGGAAGATCCGGGGAACTACAGGCCAGTCAGTCTCACCTCAGTCCCTGGAAAAATCATGGAACAGGTTCTCAAGGAATCAATTCTGAACCACTTAAAGGAGGGGAAAGTGATCAGGAACAGTCAGCATGGATTCACCAAGGGCAAGTCATGCCTGACTAACCTAATTGCCTTCTATGATGAGATAACTGGCTCTGTGGATGAGGGGAAAGCAGTGGATGTGCTATTTCTTGACTTTAGCAAAGCTTTTGATACAGTCTCCCACAGTGTTCTTGCCAGCAAGTTAAAGAAGTATGGGCTGGATGAATGGACGGTAAGGTGGATAGAAAACTGGCTGGATGGTCATGCTCAACGGGTAGTAATCAATGGCTCCATGTCTAGTTGGCAGCCGGTATGAAGTGGAGTGCCCCAAGGGTCGGTGCTGGGGCCAGTTTTGTTCAATATCTTCATCAACGATCTGGAGGATGGTGTGGACTGCACCCTTAGCAAGTTTGCAGATGACACTAAACTGGGAGGAGTGGTTGATACGCTGGAGGGTAGGGACAGGATACAGAGGGACCTAGACAAATTAGAGGATTGGGCCAAAAGAAATCTGATGAGGTTCAACAAGGACAAGTGCAGAGTCCTGCACTTAGGACGGAAGAATCCCATGCACTGCTACAGCCTAGGGACCGAATGGCTGGGTAGCAGTTCTGCAGAAAAGGACCTAGGGGTTACAGTGGACGAAAAGCTGAATATGAGTCAACAGTGTGCCCTTGTTGCCAAGAAGGCTAACGGCATTTTGGGCTGCATAAGTAGGGGCATTTCCAGCAGATCGAGGGACATGATTATTCCCCTCTATTCGGCACTGGTGAGGCCTCATTTGGAGTACTGGGTCCAGTTTTGGGCCCCACGCTACAAGAAGGATGTGGATAAATTGGAAAGAGTCCAACGGAGGGCAACAAAAATGATTAGGGGGCTGGAGCACATGACTTATGAGGAGAGGCTGAGGGAACTGGGATTGTTTAGCCTGCAGAAGAGAAGAGTGAGGGGGGATTTGATAGCTGCTTTCAACTACCTAAAAGGGGGTTCCAAAGAGGATGGATCTAGACTGTTCTCAGTGGTAGAAGATGACAGAACAAGGAGTAATGGTCTCAAGTTGCAGAGGGGGAGGTTTAGGTTGGATATTAGGAAAAACCTTTTCACTAGTAGGGTGGTGAAGCACTGGAATGGGTTACCTAGGGAGGTGGTGGAATCTCCTTCCTTAGAGGTTTTTAAGGTCAGGCTTGACAAAGCCCTGGCTGGGATGATCTAGTTGGGGTTGGTCCTGCTTTGAGCAGGGGGTTGGACTAGATGACCTCCTGAGGTCCCTTCCAACCCTGAGATTCTATGATTCTATGAATGACGCCAAGATTTCATTTTATATGTATAGTTAGGATTATGTTTTCCAATGTGCATTACTTTGCATTTATCAACATTAATTTTCATCTGCCATTTTGTTGCCCAGTCACCCAGTTTTGCGAGATCCTTTTGTGGCTCTTTGCAGTCTGCCTGGGACTTAACTATATTTTCAAATGCTCTACTAGAAACATTGTAGGATGAACAATGCTCTGGCAGTGGCTGAAGCTGTGTTTAGAGTGCGACGAACAACAATTTCAGCTGAGTGGTGAGGTTACATGCATTAATTAACCTTAAAGAATATTCTTAGCCCATTCAAATGCTCCATCAGGTCTGAGTCGTTACACAATGTGGACTAATTTAAGAGAATTGTTTATTAGTTGGGTGAGCAGAGACTACAGAACTACAATGTCTGGCGTTGGCAACCACAGCAGTTTCCATCTGGTAAAATGTTGTTTTGATGCTGACATCAGTAATTTTAAATGGATACTGGACTGTAATTTCCCCTCCTGAGCCCATGCTCTCTGAGGGATCCACCTTACTGTGAGCTACTGGGACAATGCTGCTGCTGCAGAGCACACCGGCTGATTCTCTCCCGACTCACATAAGCCGCATCTTTTACTCTCATTTCAATGCCCACCATCATTAATCTTACAAAGGCTTTTGGATCCAAACTGAACAGAAACACTACAGTCTTGCAGGGGGAGTGGGGTTCAGATGGCTACATGTCAGCGTTCTTAAAAGATTTCTTTACGCTTTTTTCTTTAAGAACTGAAAAACATCAAAAGGAAACTGCATGTTACTGTGGCTTGGGACCGAGACGCCCAAGAAACTGCACAGCTGACAGCACTTTATTTTTATTGAACGTTTTAATGTGGGAGTGAGTTTCGGGGGAATATCGACTGCTGCTTTGGGGATAATAGGGAGGTGCAACCTTCATCTGGTTCACTCCAGCATGCTGTTTACCAAGGTTTCTCATACTTTAAACATCAGGAGTATTTATCCATATTATCTACACTCAGCTGCATACTTGTTTTAGAGTGAATGGCTCATTACCTCCCCCAAATGCTATCCTTCTTCTAGCCTATTTTTTCTCTGTTGGTGGATGAGCAGTTCATCATGCCCCCCTCCCACCTTTCACTGCTCAGGAAAGGCTGACAACCTGCAATGGAAAGCCCACTGTTTTATGCACACAATAGGTACAGCGTGAGTATCTGCACACTGCCTCACTACTGCTCCCCAGCCCTGTCTGGAGAATCCAAACCTATGGGTGAAAAGATGGCTCGGTTTCTTCTGGGTCAGCCAATGCAACCACTTGATAAGGAGGTAGGTGGATGTGCAGTGGCATTTAATCCCTTCTCTGGAGTGTCGTCTCAGATATTTATTTCAGTTAAGTTATTGATTTCCTTTCCATACTTCTTTGGTTACAATATAATATTTAAGATGGATGGAAACAAAAAGAAATCTGTTTTTTGAAAGCTCAAAAGTTTAGCGATGTTCGGATCCAAGATTTTAAATCAGCCCATTCTATAGACAGAAAATAACCATGAAATTCAGATCTGATTTGGGTATCTGACACTCTCCTATATTGACACACTCCCAGACCTGGCATTTTGATTTGGGCCCACCTCTGAGTAAATTGTTGCCTATTTTAAAGCATTCAGGAACATTACTCATCAACTCACACACAGAGTG